>OY992808.1:4224190-5568385 GCA_963921375.1 Tiliacea citrago
GACAATGTTGTCGCCTGTAAGTTTTATTAAACAGAAAAATTGACGAATTGTCACTTTTTGCATAAACGCCCTGCGCGTCATTTTTCCGTACTTAAATACTTCTTTCTATAATCTTAGCTTGAATAATCTTAGTAAAGCAACCGTACATCATTGCATAAGAAGGGTATGTGGAGCCGTGACTACTGAATTACTCGGAGAAGAGGTTCGCTGGCCTGATAATTGTAAATGAATACCAACACTCTCCATGAGGCATAATGGGATACCTAGAATATCTGGTTCTGTGGACGGTACGTTAAATCCTCAAGATGCGCCTTAGCAAAATCAAACGGAAACCATTCAATTAATAGTATGGTGGTATGGTACCCTCATTTAGCTTCATAAAACAATATTATTTGCAAATACGTCAAAAGTCGACATAATTGTCACGACAATCCGACAATTGCCAGAAATAATTTGACTGTGGTTTTTTGACATAATTATGTCGAGTTTTATTAAACGCGTTTTTAAATGAAAAATAAGTCAAGATTTCACCTGTCGATTTTTAACCTATTTGTCACTTTTCACAGCGTAAGCGCGACAATTCTACAATTTTGTAATTTTTTGACATACAGGGTTACTGGTAATTCGACGTATATCCGTCAGGGGCTGATAAGGAGGCCAAAATGCAACAAATTGAACCCCCCATATGTATGGCCGAAATTCAATAGTTTTCGAGATATTAGAATTTTAAGGGTTTTTCGATATTTACCCAAAATTTGACATTTCATTCCAAATTAAAAAAAAAACTACATATTTGAATAAAATGAAAGTGGCAGGGCTATTCATCGACCTTAGCTCTGCTTTTGATACGATTGATTATGAATTATTATTGACTAAACTTGAATATTATGGCATCAGAGGCAAATCCTTACATCTTTTAAGATCCTATTTACAAAATAGACAAATGTTTGTCGAAATAAAAAACATCGATGATAGTAATCATGAAGCCATATACACCTCTAAAATTACAAACATAAAACGTGGTGTGCCCCAAGGCTCTATTCTGGGACCCATATTATTTATTATTTTTACAAATGACTTGCTTAACTTTATGCATTATGTTCAACCAGATGTAAAACCTGGTGTATTTGCAGATGATACAAATATAATAGTTGGTGCGAATGATTTAAAAGAATTGACCAAAAATGTTAACAAAAGCCTACAAAACCTCTGCGAGTGGTTTACAGCCAATAACCTTTTGCTAAATACAAGTAAAACGAACATCATTTTATTTAAAACTACAACTCGCCATAATGACAGTTTGGATGTAAAAATCAAAGAAGACAAGATAGAATTAGTGGACAAAGTTAAATTTTTAGGCATTACCATAGATGTGTATTTAAATTGGAAACAGGAGTTAGCTGCTATTGACTCTTCAATATCATCAGCATGTTATGCTCTCAGGAGCCTTAGAGATATGTTAGATATAAAGCAACTCAAGGCTATATATTACGCGCTGGTAGAATCTAGACTAAGATACAGCATAATGCTTTGGGGAAACAGCTACAGTTATAACTGTGAGAAAGCGTTTATTTTGCAGAAACGAGCCATACGAACTATAGTCAGGATCTCACAAAGAGACTCATGTAGAGAGCCCTTTAAAGAATTGGACTTTTTAACAGTACCTAGTTTGTATATATTGGTAATCTTGAATCACTTGGCTAAGAATATTCACGAGTATGAATCTCAAGAAGAGCGTAAGATAAGAGAAAACACAAGAACGAAAGAATTTAAACACAAGATGGCACCGAAATTTAACATAGCTAAGCATTGTTCCAGATACCAAGCAGTAGAGTTATTTAATAGGTTACCAACTGATTTAAAATTATTAATTTATAGCTCGCACTCATTTAAAACTAAATTAAAAGCCTTCTTGTTGGAAAAATGTTTTTACTCGGTATCGGAATTTATTAATGATAAAAGTAGTCACTTAAAATAATAGCAGTGAACAGATTTAATGATTCTAAATTATATAAATTACTAAAACCTTAGCGAAATTATTTCTTAATTTTTTGACATCGAATTTGACACAGGTACCTGCTAATAATTGGACATTGAATTTGACATTATACTTGCTTTATATTTGACATTGTAATTGACATTTTACCTGATAATAATAAATTAGACTTTTTAACTGACACTGTACCTGCTACGAACCAGATATTGTATTTATTTGTGTCTTTGTATTATTTTGCTGACATTGTATTAATTTGCTTAATGTAGTTGTTTCTGCATGTGTTATTTCTCTTTTTAATATGTAATGTTCAACACAATGTAAATTGTTTATGAATAAATGAATGATGATGAATATTTGTTAACGTTTTCTGTGTGGTTCCCGTCTAGCGTCAAGCAATCTGGACCAGTCTGCGGAAAAAATGACATGTATTGGTCGGTCAAACTGTTTCAGTCTGGTCTTGACTGATTGACGTATCCGCCACATTTGATCGAAGTCGAATGCCATTCTGTCAATTTGAAGCATGAAATGGGTAGAATATTAAACAACGATGCTATAGAACCACTTCAGCCACTCTGAAACGTGCTAAAATAAGTTGACATAGTCTTTTTTGACGTCTTTTCCTCAGTTCGCTTTCGAGAGCGATGCGAATCATTGTGTAGTGTTTTGTTTAGTGCTAAAAAGTGGTGGACTGTGTGCAAACTGGATTTTAAACATAGATGGGTAAGTAATAAACAGATTTTACGGCCAAGAATAAGTAGTTACAAAAGATTTTGCACACAAATAGGTTTTTAACTAGCATAGTCAGACATTACGCCGCAGCTGGCGGCGCATTTGCCGTGATGACTAATAATTATATTATAGCTAACAAACTGCCGTTGTTTTATAGATAAGTTTGTTTATTACTATTGTTAGCATTTATTTTAACTGGAACCGTAATTAATAAATGTAACATTGAAAAGTTACATCGAAAACAAAATTTTACTTTTATGGTATGGCTTACGTGGATCGACTGAACGATTTTCATTATTTTTTTACGATTATTTTGTTAAAGGTAGCATATCGTTGTTTTTTGCTAACCGATTTGGAAATATTTTCAAAATGTAGAATGTAAAATCATATTTAAAGCAAATGCAACAGAATTTACTCCGTGAGCCATTGTCTGAGGAGTCTTCGTATTTTTCGTGTTTGCAAAGGGTCTTTGTTAATTAATGAATACTTTTAACAAACACTTTCAACAGCCCAGCCACTTGTGCGCGATAAGAATATTAACAGAACAATCAAAATAATGTATGAGCTTAGCGATAAGAGCCGCCGAAATCGGAGAGCGGTAACGTAAACTTACCTTTTTTTTTTGCTTGCCGCGCAGTTTCGAGAAATGAAGTCATGTTTTTGTAAGGAGAGTGGGCTGATAGAAATGTTCGGGTGGCTGTGGTTTTTTTTATTGATATGTGTAGGGCAGGGTATTGGCATGTTAAAGAATTCAAATCGTAATGAAATAATGGTTACATTTATTATTTAGAACGACCTTTTTTCAAGAAACTGGGCAAAAACGCTCATGCTGACTTTTAACTATTTATTGCTTTATTTTACAAGGCACAACAGGACTATCTAAAAATATTAAAATAGCCTAATTCATAAAGATTATAACAACACATCTTTTAGCCAGCTACCGTAAGTATCTTTTGAGTTATCGTCGATTTAGTCAGTCGTGGCAGTTACCGCGCCACTACCGCGGGCACAAGCGGCCGCTCTGCGTTTTCGCGCCAAAACACAAGCGACGCGCGAAGGGTCAGAAATTGAGAAAGGGCAGTCGTGTAATAAATAGCTTTTTCATTTCTCATACTTGGAAATTAGTGTTTGTATGACCTGAGTAGCGGGTGGAAAACGCTGCTTCCCACCCTTGGGCGGGAAAGATTCATAGTAATTGCTTCCCTCCCTAGGGCGGGAATGAATTTGAAATATAGAACTAAATTTGGTTAGGTAGTCTGCGGGAGTGTAACAGCCAGTGTGAATTAAAAAAAATACCTTTAATAAGTATTTTTTTTCGAGCGAGACGGCCCGCGGCGCTGAAGCGGTGTGTTCCATATTTAAAATTTAAATAAGACTATTATAATTTCACGGAATACTAACAATTCAAAATCAAATATGAAATCAATAATGTAAGTACTAGTATTAGTACAATCCTCCTCATGTTTGACTAAATGTAAGTTACCAAGTTTTGTTTTTCAACAGCTACACACCTCTGCGAGCGAAGCTGTGTGCGTGTCTTGCACCCAGCGAGCGCATAAAGTTAAATACTTAATTTGCGCTCGCCGATTTTGGTCGGCACAGTCTTAAACATACTTGGTAGATACAGTATTCATACTACTTCTCCTTCAGACTTCTGTTCTTGCAACTTGTAACTTCAGGAATAACTGCATCTGTAACAAGTAAAGTAAATATTAGGAAAACAAGTCCTATCAGATTGAAAAACCAGAAATACCTGCATAGAGCTACATGGACTTGCTCACTAAGGATGCCATACCAGAAATACGGACATTACAGTGCCTGTCCTATTCTTAGGAACGGGCACTACAACTGTTCTATTTTCACTAAATCAGCCGGCAGATAAGAATGACTGACACATAGGTTAAACAGTAAGGCAAGAATCCTTGGGAGATAAACACCTGCGTTCTGGAGATGCTCAATACTCAAGCTGTCGTGACCAGGCGACTTTCCCTTGGCCATGTTTTTGATGACAGAAGACACGTCACGGGCAGTGAAATGTACACACGCCTACACATCAAGCTACACAATCCCAGTATAAGCTGATCTCGCATTGTGTAGGATTTCCGTACAACGAGAGGTCAGTGTATACTGGAAATTTATAGCTTGATGTGTAGCCGTGTGTACACTTAGGTCGTTAGGTATAGCAGTCATTCTTGAAGATACTAGTCTCAAGAACAGAAGTCCGAAGAAGAAGCAGAAGTAATCTGAACTAGGCATGGTCGTAGAAGCGATTGAAGAGTACCCTATATAATATTGTAGTCTGTGAGTACTAATTTCTATATTACTTGGTTGTCAACTACTTGTTTTATAAATAAATAAAAAGATGCTTTTTAGTCATTACGATTTCCAATACTAATACTCGTGCGTTAAATTCTGAACCCTTTTTTCACAGTTGGTTCAGTTGCTTAAAAGGCTTGTATTCAAATTGTTCTAGGCTCGCCAAACCTCTAAAAAGACTCGGTTTCATAGTACTACGAGCGACAAAATAGTGTGATAAAATTAAAAACAAACTTCACAATTAAACTTGGAGCACTACTTAACTCTGTGCTTAAAGATTTAAAAATAACAGTTCTTGGCGGGAAAGTGAAGTGTTAAGTTTAACAGTTTTATTTTCTGTTTGTGTTTAGCCGAATATTAATGTGTAATAATGGTGGATTATTAACCATTAAAGTTTGTAACTAAATAAAGACTCGGCTAAAATGTCCCAGCAACCAGGCCATTAAGTTATTGTATATAAAAAAAACCCTCATTTAAAAATAACGGTTCTTGGCGGAAAAGTGAAGCGCCATGTTAGCAGTTGTTTTATTTTCTATAATTTGTGTTTAGGCGAATATTAATGTGTAATAGTGGTGGATTATTAACCATTAAGTGTTCGTGAACGTGCATTAGTGTAGGCAAATGAAACAAAACAGTGCAACTTAATAGAAACTGAAACATTAGCCACATAAAATAATTATATTGCATAGAAATGAATAAATAAAAACTATGTGCGTTTGGTTTGTATTGAAACATTTTTCACTTTTTCACAAAAACGGGAGCCTGAAAAAATCAGGTTTAACTATAATCGAGTAGCATATATAAGCTTTCTAATAAGGTACATCACATTAGCGTTTAAAAATCGTCGGAATATTATACCAATTTTGACCTCTCCTTTGTTTATGTAGGTAAAGATGAAATGAATTTTAAACAATGCATGATAGATGATATCCCCGCCCGTACACTCCCCTTGAGTTTCAGTAAAGACGTGGCACTTTACTGAGACCTCACGCGGACTTCTTGAGAGAACTTGAAGTGTTAAATACTTTGAGATTTTATTATAATTTTAGCTGCAGCTCCATGAAATTAAGACAAAAAATATTGATAATCATGACAATGCAATAACAAAACGTATCAAAAAAAGTCAAAGCTGTAAACTCGGACTAAATATCCGTTGTAAATGTCAAGCCGAGTCCTGCTGACTGACGTTGTCATTGTCACGTCATTTGCCACAGGGCTGCCATCCCTAAAATATAAATAATGCTTGTATAACATTTTATTTTTCAACACTTGTTTTAAAAAAAACGGGCGGCTGTAAAAAAAAATTAAATGCCCAAAGACATCAAAATAATTACCCTCTTTCAGCCTATATAGGTCAGAAGGCTGTTTAAATTTTCAATTATTTTAGTACCAAGCCCCATACATTTCATGAACGTCTCCTTTGCAACTAAATAAAGACTTGGCTGAAAGGTCCCAGCAACCAGGCCATTAAACTATTATGGTTGGGGAAAAAGTCTTTTCGCATTATAGTATGTATGAACTTGTAATAAAATCTCTTTGACTATACTATTTGTATCTGGCTGGTTTTGGTGTCATTGAAAGTTTAAATTTTAAAGAACATAATTCCAAATTCAAATTAGGAAAATGTGTGATTTTCATTTGTTTTTCGTACTGTCAAGGTGAGTGAATCTAATGAAGAAATTCGATACATTTTAAAATTTTACTACAAAAAAAATAAAAATGCAACGCAAGCCGCGAAAAAAAATTGCGATGTTTATGGACCTAGTGCAGTGTCCGTGAGAGTAGCACAAATTTGGTTTAAGCATTTCAATCCGGAAATTTTGATGTCAAAAATGCACGTCGCTCTGGTTTCTCTATTACGGATAAAATGGATGCCATTTTTCAAATCATCGGCGGTTTTCGGCATATGAGTAGTTACGACGTAGCTGAAGAACTGGGAATTGACCACAAAACAGTTTTGGCACATTTGAAAAAAACTGGGTACACAAAATAGCTCGATATTTGAGTACCTCACGAGCTCACTGAAAGGAACCTAATGAACCGTGTACTCATTCGTGGTTCTTTATTACGACGTAGTGAAACCGAACCATTTTTGAAGAAGCTGATAACTGGTGATGAAAAGTGGATCACGTGCGACAAGAACGTGCGAAAAAGGTCGTGATCAAAGGCCGGTCAGGGTTCACAGACTGTGGCGAAACCCGGGTTAACTCGCAACAAGGTGATGCTGTGTGTGTGGTGGGATTGGAAGAGCATTATTCATTATGAGCTGTTACCACCAGGCAGGACCATCGATTCTGAACTCTACTGCGAACAACTGATGAGATTAAAGCAAGAAGTTGAGAGAAAGCGGCCGGAATTAATCAACAGAAGGGGTGTGGTTTTCCATCATGATAACGCTAGACCTCACACATCTTTAGCCACTCAGCAAAAATTAAGAGAGTTTGGCTGGGAGGTGTTAATGCACCCGCTGTATAGTCCTGACCTTGCACCTTCAGATTTCCACCTCTTTCGGTCTCTTTAGAATTCTTTAGGCAGTGTCTGGTTAACATCACGAGAGGACTGCTAAAACCACCTGTCGCGGTATTTTGATCAGAATTCCCAAAATTTCTATAGCAATGGGATCATGTCCCTACCTACAAGATGGCAAAAAGTTATCGAACAAAATGGTGCCTACATACTTTAGTTAAATGTAAATAAACTATAGTAAAAAATGTTTTGAATTTTCTTAAAATATACGAAGAAACTTTTTCCCCAACCTATTATACTCGTATAAAAAAAACCCTCATTTAAAAATAACGGTTCTTGGCGGGGAAGTGAAGCGTCATGTTAGCAGTTTTGTTTTATTTTCTCAAATTTGTGTTTAGCCGAATATTAATGTGTAATAGTGGTGGATTATTAACCATTTCAAGTGTTCGTGAACCTGCATTAGTGTAGGCAAATGAAACAAAACAGTGCAACATCACTTCAAGTTCTCTCAAGAAGTTCGCGTGAGGTTTCAGTAAAATGCCACATCTTTACTGTAACCACAGAGTACATTTTATTACTAGGTAGGGTACTGAAACTCAAGGGGAGCGGGCTGGCGGGGATTATCATCTATCATGAAATTCTTGCATCACTTCATCATTATTAAATCAGGGGCAAGATCCAAGGGGTGAGCGGAGCCCAACCCGTTCAAACGTACCTGTAAATGTTTTAATTGAAATAAATGCGTTATGGTTTGAGTTTTTACAAAATAACTAAATAAAGACTTAGCTAAAAGGTCCCAGCAACGAAGCCATTAAAATATAGGTATTTTGTGATCTAAAGTAATCTGTGAACGGTGTAAAATTAGATTTAGATAGCTCATCGAGCTAGGAAAAATATACGTATATGAGATAGCTTGCTACATATTAGTAATCTGTGGTTGTAGATAGTGTCCATGATGTAGGGAGTAGGGAGTTCTTGGCGGGAAAGTGAAGCTAGAGATGGGTAGCACACTCTTTTAAAATGAGGATCGTGCGAGGCACTCTTTTTACAAAATGTGCTAGCACACCGTGCTACCACGAATGAGGCGAGGCTGCGGTGGCCTGTGAGCGTACGTAGTACGTGCACAGTGAGTGTGTCAGTGATTTGCGTGACTCGTCGCGCGAGTCGCGAGTTTGCCGTGTCACGTTGTCGTCACTACACACCACACTCACGAGTCGCGAGTGTGGTGTGTACGTGTAGTGACGACAACGCGACATACTCAGTCCAGTAGGCACACAAGGTGACAAGTCGGTTAAGCGCGTCACACAGCTCGCACGAGTGATGATGAGGGAAAGAGAAATGAGAATGGTTACAAAAATGTTCAGTTAAGCTAATCTGTGCCCTGTGGTGTGTGCTAGCACATCAAAATAAAAAGAGTGAGTGACTCTTTTTGTCTAAGTGAGTAGCTACAACTGTGCTAGCACATGTGCTGAGTTACCCAACACTAAGTGAAGCGTCATGATTAGCAGTTTTGTTTTATTTTCTAAAACTTGTGTTTAGCCGAATATTAATGTGTAATAGTGGTGGATTATTAACCATTTAGTGTTCGTGAACGTGCATTAGTGTAGGCAAATGAAACAAAACAGTGCAACATATCTGTAGGGGCGCGACCTAAGTGGTACCTGGTGGGATCCGCTACGCTACTAAGTTAAACACTCAAATCACCTTCGAAGGTTTATTGCTTAGAAAGAGTTAACAAGGTATCGTTTAGGCTAAGCTACGAGTATCGCTAAAATGAGAAAATGATGGAAATGACTGCACCCGGTTGCTGTCCGTAATGCACTGAGCTCACGGCGCATTTAGTTCGACCGTATTGTATCGCTGCCTCGAACAATATCACTTCAAGTTCTCTCAAGAAGTCCGCGTGAGTCTCAGTAAAGTGCCACGTCTTTACTGTAACTCAAGGGGAGCGTACGGGCGGGCATATCATCTATCATGCATTGTTTAGAATTCATTTCATCATTACCTATATAAACAAAGTAACTAAATAAAGACTTGGTTGAAAGGTCCCTGCAACCAGGCTATTAAACTATTATTTAAAAAAAAAACATGATGTAAATATGGACTTATTGGACTTAATAACATACTAAACTCTATTAATTACCTGGACTATATTAAGAGAGATATTTATTAAATAACTCTCTCTCTCACTGTCTGCTACCGTCTTACCGTCGTCCACAAAGGAAGTGCAGACTTCATTTACAAGCTTATAATCGCGTTCCAAGATTTCTAGAATTCGTAATAATTTTAAACAAGATTACAAGCCACGCCAGTTTAATTGTAGGCCTGTGTTTTTCAATAACATAAGCGTAAAGGTGAACTAAATAAGTTTTAGCAGTACGTTTTGAGATCAACGATGGAAAAACTGCCAATGTGTAGAATATGTTTAGTGAAGAATGTTTCCATGTATGCAGTAGTCAACAGTAACTTACATGAATTGTATGAGAAGCTGACTGATATTCCAGTAAGTTGATAAAATAATTAAATTACGATTTGTATGATAGTTTTTACATGCAAATCTTACACAAGGATATTAATTCATATGAACTGGAAAATGGAAATCACTGACAACAGTGACAGAAAACCATACCTCAACATAAATATAATTATGTTACTTATCTGCCTTGAGCTGGACTGCTTGGTGATCAATGCTCATGTCTTCTCTGTAAGATGTGCACAGAGAGCTATAAAGGATCATTAACTGTTGGCTTGGACAGTATTACTTCATATTTTCAAGATTAGAAGTATTTTTTTCAGAAAAACAAAATAATCTAAGACAAATTTTCTTGCAGTTTGTAACTGAAGACAGTAGACCGATTTTTGCTTGTTTCTTCTGCTTCGCTAAACTAAAGCATTGCTACCGATTTCTGAGAAAGTGTCTGGAAGCTGAAAAGCTGTTCGCTCGGATGATGAATGAAGATTATGAGGTGAGGTATTCTTCAACTGCCATAAATTCTTATATTTCTAATTTTAGTCAAATGTGGAAGCTATTCCTCTCAAGCTCATACCTATGTGTCTGAATTTCACACTAACCATACTAATGGCAATGGTTGTTGAATGTTGATATGTATGCTTTTGTCAAAATATGTAGGTGTTTACAATTATTACATGTTAAATACTCCACATAATACTGCTACAATATAATAGGTAATAAGTAAAGCGGGCTGGTTTCCGCAACTCCACGTCAATATGGGCGTATTTTGCGTACAGGTGGGAAAATCGATTATTCGGTCCACCCCAGCTCCTCAAGGAAGGCCTGCAATGCCTTGGTGTTACTCACAATTTCACAGAGGTTACCTGGGTTACCGAAGTACTTTGCCCTGTATGTGGCGACCACTGGGCAGTATAGTAGCAGATGCACTACTGTCTCGTCATCCTCCATGCAGGCCCTGCACAGCGGACTGTCTGACTCCTATGACAAAGAGGTGTTTATTAAATGACCCATGGCCAGTTATAGCTGCTGTCGTTGTACACAGCTGTTGCTTAGTTAGTCAGAGAACATGTTTCGTGAGGCTGCCATACAACTTAAGTATCCTCACTTGTGGGTGCTCTTTTGAGTGACTTTAGCATAATGAAAAATGATTTGTGCGTGGGACTGTGATCATCAGTATATTTTCCTAATACTATAATTACCTTTTTTCAGCCCAATACTAAAATAAACCATGACCACTTAGAGTTTTACAGTGAGTTTATTAAGTCTCCAACAGAGAACATAAGTATAGTTGATGAATGTCAAACAGAAAGCATTGCTATCAAAGAAGAATTACCAGCTGTTTGTGAGGGACTAGATGATATAATTGAGCCAAAGGAGGAACTTGAAAGCGATGGTAAGTTTTATTAACAAAAAATTATATGATCAATAAATTGACACCAGCAATGAACACTACGCTAACTTGAAAAAGTCGATTTTACACCAGAGATGTTTCAAACAAAAATTATGATAACTTTTTTATTAATACAGATAATTATTAGGGTTCCGTACCCAAAGGGTAAAACGGGAACCCTATTTTAGTAATAGGGCTCCGCAGTCTGTCTGTCTGTCACCAGGCTGTATCTCATGAACCGTGATAGTTAGACAGTTGAAATTTTCACAGATGACGTATTTCTGTTGCCGCTATAGCAACAAATACTAAAAACCAGAATATCATAAATATTTGAGGGGGCTCCCATACAAATAACGTGATTTTTTTGCTCGTTATCGATAACGGCAGCAGGTAGACGCTTGAAATATTCACAGAATATTTAGTTATATATTCACTTTAAAAATAAATACTTTAATTAAAATATAACAAATATTTAAGGTGGGCTCCCATACAACAAACGTGTTTTTTTTTTGTCATTTTTTTAGATAATGGTACGGAACCCCTCGTGCGCGAGTCCGACTCGCACTTGGCCGGTTTTTTTATTGAAATTTTCAATGTGGTCAGTTCTCTTGACAGTTCAAGGAATGTCGTTATTTAATTTCTTTATTATTTGTTAGTTTTGAATTTAACCCAAGTTAGCCTTGTGTAAGAAGCCGATAAATGAATGTTTAATTTAGTACGCCAATTTACTGTTAGCGTACTGTAATAAGGAATGTCGAGAATGCTAAAACAACACCATTCATATTAATTGCCAAATTATAACTGAAATAAATAAAATTAAAAAACATTAATTCTTTACATACAATATTAACAACAACAAAAATTAATATCTTATACCGTAAGAGGCCTCCGATGGATGCGTAGTTCATACAAACGTAATACCAAAATAATTTGTAAATCAAACATATTCTTCAGGTAGTGTGTCTTTATTCCGATTGGAACACAGAATATCTAGGTTCCCAAATATATATTAGGTTGCGGAAAAAGTCTTCGCATTATAGTATGTATGAACTTGTAATAAAATCTCTTTGGCTATACTATTTGTATCTGGCTGGTTTTGGTATCATTGAAAGTTTAAATTTTAAAGAACATAATTCCAAATTCGAATTAGGAAAATGTGTGATTTTCATTTGTTTTTCGTACTGTCAGGATGAGTGAATCTTAATGAAGAAATTCGATACATTTTAAAATTTTACTACAAAAAAGAAAAAAAAGCAACGCAAGCCGCGAAAAAAATTTGCGATGTTTATGGACCTAGTGCAGTGTCTGTGAGAGTAGCACAAATTTGGTTTAAGCGTTTTCAATCCGGAAATTTTGATGTCAAAGATGCACGTCGCTCTGGTCGGTATTACGGATGAAATGGATGCCATTTTTGAAATAGTGGAGCAAGATATTGCCGGCAACAATACTCGGCATATCAGTAGTTACGACGTAGCTGAAGAACTGGGAATTGACCACAATACAGTTTTGGCACATTTGAAAAAAAACTGGGTACACAAAAAAGCTCGATATTTGGGTACCTCACGAGCTCACTGAAAGAAACCTAATGAACCGTGTACTCATTTGTGATTCTTTATTACGACGTAATGAAACCGAACCATTTTTGAAGAAGCTGATAACTGGTGATGAAAGGTGGATCACGTACGGCAAGAACGTGCGAAAAAGGTCGTGGTCAAAGGCCGGTCAGGCTTCACAGACTGTGGCGAAACCCGGGTTAACTCGCAACAAGGTGATGCTGTGTGTGTGGTGGGATTGGAAGGGCTTTATTCATTATGAGCTGTTACCACCAGGCAGGACCATCGATTCTGACCTCTATTGCGAACAACTGATGAGATTAAAGCAAGAAGTTGAGAGAAAGCGGCCGGAATTAATCAACAGAAGGGGTGTGGTTTTTCATCATGATAACGCTAGACCTCACACATCTTTAGCCACTCAGCAAAAATTAAGAGAGTTTGGCTGGGAGGTGTTAATGCACCCGCTTTATAGTCCTGACCTTGCACCTTCAGATTTCCACCTGGTTCAGAATTCTTTAGGCAGTGTCAGGTTAACATCACAAGAGGACTGCCAAAACCACTTGTCGCGGTATTTTGATCAGAAGTCCCAAAATTTCTATAGCAATGGGATCATGTCCCTACCTACAAGATGGCAAAAAGTTATCGAACAAAATGGTACCTACATACTTTAGTTAAATGTAAATAAACTATATTAAAAAACGTTTTGAATTTTCTTAAAAAATGGGATAAACTTTTTCCCCAACCTATTATTTTGAATGAACACTTATTTTAACAAGTGTTATGAGAAAAATAAGTTATCTATAGAATTTTAAATTCCTCATATCTCGTCTTTATATCATAGTCCTTTCAAAATATATATTTGGGAACATAGATATTCTGTAATCCAATCGAACCTTAACGCTTTCAGTGGTAGGAGCCCTCCTGGAGGGTTCATTGAAGTCGCATATGGGATGCCGGGAGCCCTCGTGGAGGGCTTATTTTAAACATACGTTTTTCTTAGCGAATTATAAACTGTGAAAATAAAATCAGTTGTATTTTTACCAAGATTTAATAGTTTAATCGTTGGTTTTCAAATACAAGAATATTGATTTTGAAAAAAAAATTGGGTGTTAGGATTTTGATTAGTATTTCAGGGGTGGTAAATCATTTTACGGTTTCGCTTTCGGCGATTAACAAAAAAAAAAAGAGTGTTTATAAAACAAGAGGATGAGTTTAAACATCGAGGTTTTGCCGTGTTTCGTACCAAAATGGTAAAAACAATACTTATGGCACGACTTACCTGTCTGTCCGTTCGTCTGTCTGTCGCAGCTGCTTTTTTCAGGAGCTACTAATGCTATAGACTTGACATTTTGGGTAAATATAAATAACCTTTATCCGTTATAAACGGGTATGTAATTTATGATATAATTACAAAATCTCTAATATTTACAAGATAAAACAACTGAATCTATAATTTAATTTGATATAATGATCAGTTAATTTAATAAACGGTTGGTATAATTTTAAAATAAATATTTTGTATAAGTATAACATACATTGAATATAAAATCGTTTGATATACCACTCAAAACACATGAAACCTATTTAGTGTAATATGTTTTTTTTTTGTAATTTCTATCATAGTAACTTCAGTAGATATACCTAGTAACTGATTACCACCTACCAATATGGCTCGACGGAGCCCCGCTGCGCGGGGTTCCTATTTTTGGGTGGTTATAAAAAAAATAACCATTAAGGCTAAGGTTCGAAGGCTCCTCTCCGCTCCCGCTTTAGCCTTCTAACATAACCTATCCGAATCGGGGTGTTAACCATAATGATGGTTTCAATATACAGGGTGTGGTGTAAATAGTGGTCCAACTTTAAGGAGTCGACACGCAATATATTCAGCTATCACATACAGTTAAACCATTTCACGAAGTCCGTTTGGTTATTGCAATTTGAACCTTATGTTTACCGCCATTAGATCGACAAGAGAGGAACATAGATATTCTGTAATCCAATCGAACCTTAACGCTTTCAGTGGTAGGAGCCCTCCTGGAGGGTTCATTGAAGTCGCATATGGGATGCCGGGAGCCCTCGTGGAGGGCTTATTTTAAACATACGTTTTTCTTAGCGAATTATAAACTGTGAAAATAAAATCAGTTGTATTTTTACCAAGATTTAATAGTTTAATCGTTGGTTTTCAAATACAAGAATATTGATTTTGAAAAAAAAACAACAACTTCGTGAAATAGAACATCTGTACCACAATTTGATTTTTTTTTTACCATAGGTCTCAGAATATTTTTTTTTTTTTTATATTAACACCTTGCGTTACTAATTTGGCTTTAATTTCAACAAAAAACATTATTTTACAATTTAGTTATTTTGTTTATAACTGCTGAATACATGTGCTATCATATGCAATAACTTTTTCACTGTAAACTTATAGATATTAAAGAAAAAATGTGTTTATTTCAAAGGAGGATGGCGAGGTTGCATGTACAATGGGACCCACTGATAGGAGTATCGTACAGTATGGATACTTATAACTAGTTGTAGAACTATATAAAACTAGCAAAAAAGCAAATGGACAGTAAGTCGTAGAAGGTGGGAGAAAAAAGATATGCAAGGTAGAAGATTATAACCTAAAACAAATCTAAGGGCGCTTACCTGCTTACATTTTGTTTAAATCTATTATGTAGTTACTTTTAAAAAGGGAATTCAATGAAAATAGAAATATTTTCCAACACTACCATGGCGGTTCTGCATCTCTCTGGCCAGTTATTGGTATCTACTCAAAATAAAAAATATGTCTGTGAGCTACGAACTATAGTGACTTGGTCAAAACGAGTTATGAAATTCTGTTAGCATAGACTAGATTGTTATAGGATGGAACTATAATCATTGTTGGCAAAAAAATAAGCAGAAAGAAGCCTAAATATCTAGCAGAATATGTATTTTTAAGACTCCCATAGGCGCAACATGTCCGGTTACGACCGATATTCCTTCCTTGTAAAGTCACGTCGTACCTGCTTGTGGGAAGGTTTCGGCAGCGGTGTTACACGTTACACCCATATTTTGCCAGTTACATACGTTTAATTCTCGAGGGCTGAGCCAACTGTCACTAACGGGGCATAAATTCTCTCTTCGGGCTGATTCTGAGAATTTCAAACTCAACAACACCTTGCCTGATTTGGGAATCGAACCAAGGACCCGCCCCACGTTCAGCAGTCGTGCTAACGATCACTAGACCAACGAAGCAGTTGAAAACAAAGTGTAGGTACTAGGAATAAATAAATATCTAGCCGTCGTACTTAAAAGACAAACATAGATCTGGAACTCCCACTATGAAAAACAATTTAATAAAGACATTATTTTATAGGCTATTATGTACTTGGATTTTTAAACAAGAGGTTTGCTGAATAAAACAATATATTTATATAAAAAATAATTTATGATCATAAAACAGAAGGTTGTGATAAAAAATAGGATAAGGGCAGGAGGATGATAATTATAATAAATACAGATATAATAATTGTATCTTCGTTCTATCTTGTTACTGATCGTTCCTAGATGGCCTTTAATGTAGTAGCTAGTAAATACACAATTTCTTCTATAAGTGCAGCACTAAATGTTGATATAGCATTTTCATTAGCATACAATTCATAAAATAAGTTGGCACCTAAGAGAAAATTGTAAATCCTGGCATTTCTGGGTCTATAGAAATTGAAATTATAATAATGTGTTTTCTCAGTCCATCAGGCACATGTCGTTTTTCACTGTCATTACACACCAAAAACAAGAAACGCCGTGTTGTATCAGCTGATCTTCTTAATTTCATCATTGTTGGTTAGCTGAAACAATAAAAGAGAAAAGTTATCAAAAAAATCACAAAAATAATAAATACTATTGAGAATTATTATTAGTCATTGTTTTTTTCTATAACATACCTGACGGGGTCTTATCCATCCAGACACAATGTTTCATATTTGTATTTCTCTTTCAGACATCTCTGGTCTAAGGACCAATCTGCTCCTGATTCTCAAAATAGATCTTCCACACTCAGCGCACACATTACGATGGCCAAGTTGCTGTCGGGTGTTATGTTCAGAATCTTCATTTGGGTTGTGCTTTATCAACTCCCAACAGGAATGACAAATATAGTCGTCTCCAGTCATCTAAAAATAATGATGACCATGGTTTTAGAGTTATTAAATACACTAAAGTCAATGTAATATTCATGTCAGAGTGGTTAAAAATCAAGAATGTGACTACTTCTTATCATCCTGTGGGTGACGGTTATTATGTTTTTAAGTTCCATGTAATAGGGGGCGGGTCTTGCAATCAAACGAAAATAAACCACACCACGGGATGCTACAGAAATAAATGAGCTTAAGTACTAATGTGTTGGTATTACAATACTTACATCGCGCGGATAAACCCATCTCTCAGAACTATCTCAACTACCTGAGCACTTTCGTCGGACAAACGATGTCTCCGCAATCGGGCAATGCGCAATTGACAATTTACACTACGCATTTTAATGGGTAACTAAGTCCAAACCACTTGCAAATCGGAATCCAAAGGTAAAAGCAGATGTCAAAGTCGGTATGTAGAATAGTAAGTCCAAAGATAAAGCCAAGTCGTCAAAAATCCACAAAATCGCATAGAAAGTAATAAAAATCCCACGTTAGCCGTTGAAAACAAACAATGGAATAACAGTGATAATGACACTGACAGCCAACCCCTATTGACAGCATAACGTTCCATTCTAAGATATCACAAATAATAGTAATAATTATAACATTATACATTTTTGTATAGTAAAATGGTATGTTTTTCTTATATTTTACAAGTTTTGATTATTAAAAAAAAAACATTTACAAGCTTAAACGTCTACAAATGTAAGAACGTAAGTCATTTATTATGTAGGTTGGAATGAACACGAAACACGGTACGTTTCATAACTGCATGATGACTTATTTTTTAGTAAATTATAATCTTTTCTAACTTTCAATTCCCATCACCTAGCGACTCAATATTTTTTATATAATCCTCTTACAAACTTTTAATTATAATTAATATTAACTTGCAAGTGAATGACACTCCGTTAATTTATAAATAATGTGGGTCCAAACTCGCCATCCTCCTTTAACTATAATCTTAAGAGAATCATGAGACTTTGGGAGCGAATGGTGTAAAAGAATTGTACTACACTGTCGGTGCCCATTATTGAAAAATGTTGTCCATTTTAAATGCAGTCTAATCACCATAATTTAAAAAAAAGTTATTGCTGTTTCGGGATCTAAGCGCAAACGTAATGCCGCATGCCGGTGACCCTCCCGTAGGTTCCACTTGCTATATGTTTGGCGGCATGGAGTATGAGCTCTACGAACAGTGGGTGGAGTCGAAAGTGTTAAGAATATAAACAAATAATAATTAATAAATAAACGGTAATTTACAAATTATTTTGGTATATTTATTATATATAATTTATTTTGGGCCGGCGTAGCATGCGTAGTTCATACAAACGTATTCAAAGTCAAATTATTTATTTCAAATAGGCACATAGATGGCACTTTTGAACGTCAAAATTTACAAATAAAATAGAATTGATTCTAGTCGCCCCTTCCAAAAGGTAGCTTCGTATGGAGAAGAATGGGCAACTAACTCCACCGTTACTCTTTTAAACTGTTTTACAATATTTTGTATCTGTATGTATTTAATTGCAATATATCACAAGGTATTTTGTTGTAACATTTAACACAGTACCCCATAAAAGATGTATGCACTTTAGATAATCTGAAACATGGCCGATCTATTTTATCTTTTTTTCTAGTATTGAAATTATGTCTATCACTTATTTTATTGAAAAGATGTAGGTATTTTCTTACATACATAATATTTTCATAAATGAATTGGCACCTACCCCGGTCACCAAGGAGAGTGGAACCGGCGAGAGATGTCGTGCGGTGTCCCACAGGGATCGGTCCTGGGGCCGCATCTGTGGGACATCGGGTACTACTGGGTGCTGCGCGCCGACCTTCCTAGTGGCGTCAGCGTAGTCTGCTACGCTGATGACACGCTGGTCCTGGCACAAGGGAGTTCATATCAGGCGGCGGCCGAACTGGCGGCACGTGGGGTTGCGACAATCGTCGATAGGATCCGGCAATTGGGACTCGAGGTGGCATTGCACAAGTCCGAGGCTATGTGTTTTTATGGTCCTCGGAACGCGCCACTGTCGGGTTCCCAGATAACGGCGGGAGGGGTTCACATCAGCGTCGAGTCGACGATGAAGTACCTGGGACTCGTCCTCGACAGCCGGTAGAACTTCGTCGAGCAATTCCGACGTTTGGCTCCCAGACTGGAGTGGGCTGGGGCTGCCTTGATGCGGCTCCTGCCCAATCTGGGGTGTCCAAACGCCTCCTGCCGGAGGCTCTACGCGGGGACCGTGCGGTCCATGGCCCTTTACGGGGCACCGGTGTGGGCGCGTTCTCTGAGGCTGCGACCAGCCAGCGGTTGAACGCGTCCCAAAGGGTCATGGCCATCAGGCTGGTACGGGGTTACCGCACGGTCTCCCGTGAGGCAGCGAGCCTCCTTTCCGGACTACCGGTACGGGATCTGGAGGCAAAAGTCCTCGCGCACATCTGGGAGTGTCGCGAGGAGGCGAAACGCCGGGGCGAAACTCCGCTGCTGTGAGAAATCACGGCACAGCGGACAGAGCTCCGGCGGGATCTCATGGCGACATGGAGAGTGCGATTGTCGCAACCCAGCGCTGGGCACGCCACTATTGCGGCGATAAGTCCCCTCTTTGAGGAGTGGCTGGAGAGGCGCCACGGCGTCCTCACCTCCCGCCTGACGCAGGTCCTCACCGGACACGGATGTTTCGGGAGGTTCCTGTTCAGGATAAAGCGGGAGGAAACGCCCGGATGTCACCACTGTGTGGATCGCCCGGAGGACACGGTGGAGCATACGGTGGAGGTCTGCCCTGCGTGGGCGGAGCACCGCCGTGTCCTCACGGAGGCGATCGGCGGCGGCGATCTCTCGCGTCCGGCCCTGGTTCAGGCCATGGTTCGGAGCGAGAGTGCATGGGAGGCCGTCACCTCCTCCTGCGAAGCAGTAATGCTCGCGAAGGAGGAGGCGGAACGCGTGAGGGAGCGGCAGGGTTCGCGCCCTCACGCCCCTAGTCGCCGCAGGAGACGCCCTGGGCGTCGGGAGTCCCAAGCCGATTTCCGGCCACCGTAGGCGCGGGCCTGCGGACGGTGAGCGATGGGTAGCTCGCCGTCCGATAAGGACCAGGCCCGGCTCGACGGCGCGTTGTGGTCCACGCGCGCCTCAAAGAGATGTCAGCACGAATTGACGGGGTCCATTAGGGCCAATGCCTGCCAGGGTTGCGAGTTTGTCCGAAAGGGATATCGTGGCCCTGGCACACAGGCAAATGAAGGAACACGGGTGGGTTTAAGTCAGTAAAAGTCTGACACGCCCTCCCGCACCGCCCAGAGCGGGAGAAGTTATACCAATATGTAATAAACACTCGCAAGACTGTACCTACTCTCAGCTAAGTCATGCCTTTTTTGCTACGAACGATCACCAACGGACTGCACTAGCCTAACTATGAGATAGCGTAATGTATATCGCAATATTGAAAAATTTACATTCACTTAGCGTTGTGTTTTTGTAACTTCATTATTTCTTGGAATTTCTTTAATATTGTTTTTGTACTAATTTATAGTCCTTAGGTTGCCATTAAAAACGGAAATTGCCCAAAATTCAAGTTAGCGTAGTGAATTGCTGGTGTCGAAAATGTAAAATAAATTAAAGATATAAATTATGGATCAAAAAATGGTTTGCCCCGATACAATTTTTGTCAGTGTTTAGTTTAATTCCAGTTAAACCACATTGTGTTATGCACAAAACAACTGTTTTTTTTATAAAAAAACTTTTTACAAAAAAAAACAAGTGACTTCCAAAAAAATTACTACAAAGTATAAAATAACTTTAATTTCGGAAGTCGGTGTCTTTGTATCTGTATTTTTGTTTTTTGCCACCGACTTCTGAAATTAAAGTTATTTTTCACTTTGTAGTGTTTTTTTTGAAGCCGGTTTGTTTTTTTTTTTTTTGTAATTTTTTTTTTTCACTTTTTAGTGGGCCAGTTTGTAATTTATCTAATTTACAATTGCCTAATGTCAAATGCTCATCACCTTTTTACAAAATATTGGTTTTCTCGATCCCTGCATCGGGAGAAGCAATATTTTGCTAAATATTGATTTATGCATAATATGATTTATTTTTGATATCTCGTTAATTGTTGAGGAGTTCTCCTGGTAAGAACCAGGAGAACTGATGGTGACTTCAACCATATTAAAGTGCCTAATCGAATCGCAGCGGTGAAATACTTATTATTAAGTAGTTCCGGTGGCTATCTGTGGTCTTCATCATCAGTTCCATTTCACCAAATAGTGCTTTTCGAGTGCTAATGCACGAGTTACTATAAAAAATACTCAAATCGCTATAGGTTTGCCTAAAAAATTTGGGGATTTCCCTCGATTTCCTTGGGATCCTCAGATTCTAATTTGGTGGCAATAGGACCTCCTCGGGAGCATACGCTTCCATACAAAAAAAGAATTTTCAAAATCCGTCCACAATTCGGTATGTAAAGTAAAAATTAACCTTTGCCGATTCTTAAACCATTTCGAGATTTTAAGCTTTTATGAGTTATTTTTCTATTAATAGGTCTTAAAATTATAAGATCGTATTTATTTTGAGTTCCTCTTGTAATTAAATAATTAAGTTGTTCTGTATGTGTCAAGTGTCAATGTCAACGACAAATTTACATGAAGCACTTATTATTATTCTATTCAAATAGGTAAATAGTGTAGTTTTTCACCAGCGGCCGACAGTACAAGTCGAATCACATCGATGTATCGCCTCAGGAAAACTTAACTTACGTTCAAATGATCTTCACAATAAAACAGACGCCGCCCAGACTAGTACTCAACGTTTACTTTCTCGCACCATTTCTTTTTTAAGGTTTCTTTTACTAACAATCAATTTGTGTCGGCTATTTGTTGTGTTGTTTATACTTGACGGTATGAAGCACGTAGCAGAAGTAGTCTTTGATCCATTCATTTGGTTAATAAGCTATAACTTTAAACTAAGGTACGGAAATCGCTAAAGTATGAAATGTAAACAAATTAACTGTCAAATTTGACTGTTTGACTTTACTGAATTTTGTTTTTAAATAAGTGTTAAACGTGGCAAACATCCTAAGCTATTCAGGCTACTTTAGAAATCAGCACGAACAATACTTTAAAAAAATATATAAAAATAACTACAGCTTGTAAAAACAAAAAGTTAAAATTATGTGTTTCAAATACTCTTATCTTTAAAATAAAAATATAAAAAACATACCTGAAAAATACTTTACATACCGAATTGACGGAGTAATCGGTGAACATACATAAAATAAAAAAAAAACAAACATACAGCTGAACATATAACCTCCTTCTTTTTGGAAGTCAGTTAAAAAAAGTAATAGGTGCTATTGACTGTTTTTGTTTATTTACAGAGCTAGAACTGGAAAATTTTGACAATAGCTGTCTAGATGTACCACTACATTATTCTGATTCAGATGATGACGTACCTTTAATGGAGTTTAAAATTAAAGTGGATGAAGAACAAAAAGTATCTATGAAGGAACAAAGAACCAAGGGAAGGAAAAGTAAGTATGAGAATCTCTAGATAAGCAAACAGGCCAATGATTCACCTGATAGGAGGTAGTTAGCGTTACCTAAATGGCATATTCGCTTACATGTGCAATGTTGAATTATATCTATGGGACTGTTAACAGGAAGTCACAATTGATAAACTAGGACCATCGTAGTCATCAATAAACTGTCAATTTCTGATAACAAGAACAAAACAATGGCCAGTAAGACGTCACCATAAGCAGCTCTCATTCACGAGCATAGGTTTTGTTAATAAGAAAATATCAGGAAACATCATACTGCTATAACCTAACCAAACTAAGTTATTATTTCAAACGTTACACACCCGGCTCAAAGGCCACCCCGCCGCACCATAACCTACTTAAAATTGGATTCCGTTATTCCCACAAATTTTTATGCTTTAACACTTAATAAACTAATAGTCATTACGCCAAGTAACATTATGCGAAATAAAATTATGCCAAAACAAATTATCCAATAAGATAATTATGTCGACATCAACCAGCGGCGTGCGTTTCATAAAGACCAGACTCAGATAAATATTTATAATCTTGTTCTACAGTGCTATTCTGTAACCATCTCACCGTGAAAACTTAGGCGAAGTGAGCGTGGAGTGAACTGTCGGTGAGGGATTGACACCATTGACAACTCACTTCACCTACGTTTACACGGTGAGATTTTTTCAGAATAGTTCGGCTGATATCTAATATTATCAATAAACAAAAAAAAATCTTAAATCATAATTCAGCTCCATCTTTCGAGTGTCGGCACTCTGTATCATCAATACAGAGTATGCCAGCTCGTTCGAACAAATCGACGTAACTTTCCATTCCGCTGCACTAGCGCCGCTGAGTGGCTCGGGAAAGGCACAAACTATTCGCACCTAAATGTTTATGTTTGCTCTCGTGTTCATGCGGATTTAATGGGTGTGCGTTCCTATTAATACGTGGCACACAATGTCAAAAATAACGCCCAGAGTAGACAGTCTTTTTTACAACACGACAAATTACGACACTTACCAAAGTTTTACGAACCTAAGTTGGCTGTGCAACTGTTTTAAAAAGTAGCATTGTTTCTTTTAATTGTCGCTACATATAGCTCCATTACTTTTTTGTCATATTTTTTTTTTATACTGTTTGTTTTGTTTTGGTTTTGAGCTGTTGAATACTGAATCTTAAACAACTGCTGTATTTAAGATTTTAACGTTATAGTGTGAAAAACTGATAATATTCACTGTAAGAGGTTCAAATGGTGTATCTCTAGAAAATAAAAAAAAAACCGACCAAGTGCGAGTCAGACTCGCGCACGAAGGGTTCCGTACCATTATCTATAAAAACGGCAAAAAAATCACGTATTTTGTATCGGAGGCCCCTCAAATATTTGTTTTATTTTAATTTAATTATTTATTTTTAAAGAGAATATATTACTAAATATTCTGTGAATATTTCAAGCGTCTACCTGTTGCCGTTTATCAATATCGAGCAAAAACGAGCAAAAAAATCACGTTTGTTATATGGGAGCCCCCTTAAATATTTATTTTATTCTATTTTTTGGTATTTGTTGTTATAGCGGCAACAGAAATATATCATCTGTGATAATTTCAACTGTCTAACTATCACGGTTCATGAGATACAGCCTGGTGACAGACGGACAGACAGACAGACAGACGGCGGAGCCTTAGTAATAGGGTTCCCGTTTTACCCTTTGGGTACGGAACCCTAAAAACCGGCCAAGTGCGTGTCGGACCACGCACAATGAAGGGTTCCGTAGTTGGGATGAATTTATCCAAAAAACAAATTTTACATTGTAGTTGAAAAAGATGTTCTCCCATACATCGATGTAGGTTACGGTCAATTCTTCAACTGCAAATTAAAGTTGGTCGACTATTACTCGTTAACTTGTAAAGCCACTCTTGACTTTAACAAAAAATAGCACTTTAAAGCTTATTATTACGCAAACGAAAACTCTGTGCACACCGCTGATTGACTGTATGCCAAAAACAATTATGGCAAAAAATTATGATACCAAAAAATTATACCAAAAAAATATGTTAGTAAAAAAAACATTATGCAAAAAGAAGGGATCCCGAATAATTAATATAATTAGTGTAACTCAAACCACTTTAGTAATAACACACAACACAGCATCACGTCTCACCTCACCTTCAGGGTTAGGTGTAGGTATAGTGTACACCTACATCTCCGATTGGAACAAACCTCATGAGCGCGCCTCATTTTGCCTAACGCTATAGAACGCCCGGGACGCTCGATGATACCCAAGAACATTAGTGAGCTGGCCGTGTTATGTCTATAGTCTATTCCAAATTAGGTATCTGATGAAAATGTTAACACAAAAATCAGAAAACGTACCTGTGGATGCCAATTTGTAGTGCCACTTACAAATTAAGTGCTTTGATTTAATTATTTGAAAATTTAAAACAAAAATAAAAGTCATTTTAGTATAATATTTATGGAACTTATCAACTACAACTGTGACCTTCGTTTTTTGTAGAAAGAGACGGATTAATGGCATTTCGATATGCGCAAACGAGAGAGCATGACATTTCTTGTACTTGGCACTAAAAACGTGAAAATTATCATTTTTGTAGTTTGTACAATTGTGAACTAAGGCATCGATATGTGTCAGTAATTAATTAAAAAGTTCCCTGACTAACCCTGTTCCCATGAACTGGGTTTGTTTGATAAGATAGTTTGGAAAAGACCATAATTATGTCGACTTTAGTACAATTTTGTACTTCATGTCTCTCGTGATTAAGTATATTATTCAATGAGAAGTTCCTCCTTTTCGGTCCTTTCGGTCATGCAAAGCGCTATTATTTTGATTCGTGTGCATGTCAATCTTCAAACATAGTATTTACCAGATTTGTAATTATAGGCGCAACCGTTGCGAAGAAACCAAAACTAGAAACACGAAGAACAAATCAAGAAGATTCAATAACAGCCGAGCGAACGAAAAAAGAACAATCTGACTCGAAAGTTATCCGGACAACTCAAAAACGCACGTCAAAACCTGGCACTTACTTCAAAGAGCCTTATAATTGTGATCATCGTAACTTTAATCGATTAAAAATAAATATACAAAAAACTCGTACACAAATTGGTGAAAAGTTCAAATGTGATGTATGTCAACGTAGTTTTAGTCAGAAGGGTAATTTAAAAACACATATTCGTATACACACTGGCGAAAAACCTTATAAGTGTGATATATGTCAACGTAGTTTTATTGAAAAGGATCATTTAAAACGACATATTCGTATACACACTGGCGAAAAACCTTATAAGTGTAATGTATGTCAGCGTAGTTTTAGTATAAAGAGTAATTTATCAAACCATATTCTAATACACACAGGTGAAAAACCTTATAAGTGTGATGTATGTCAACGTAGATTTAATCACAAGGGTGATTTTAACAAACATATTCGTATACACACTGGCGAAAAACCTTATAAGTGTGATGTATGTCAACGTAGTTTTAGTGTAAAGGTGCATTTAAAACGACACATTCGTATACACACTGGCGAAAAACCTTATAAGTGTAACGTATGTCAGCGTAGTTTTAGTATAAAGAGTAATTTATCAAAACATATTTTAATACACACAGGTGAAAAACCTTATAAGTGTGATGTATGTCAACGTGGTTTTAGTCAAAAGGGTAATTTATCACAACATATTCGTATACACACTGGCGAAAAGCCTTATAAGTGTGATGTGTGTCAGCGTAGGTTTCGTATAAAGTATAATTTATCAACACATATTCGAATACACACTCAAAAGAGTGATTTAACATATCATTCTAATGCACAATGGCGAAAAACCATAAATTTGATAATGTCAGTGTAGTTTTAGTGATATGGTTGATTACGAAATCATTGATTATTGCGAAGTATAAGTATATTGATAGTTGATAGCGAAAAACTCTTTCAAATGTGATAAACGCAAATAACTACTACTATTACAGACAATTTTTTTAAAGATTTTAATGAATAATTGTTAATCGCACTTCTCAATTCTGAATTGTAAATAACAATCATATAGGTAATAATCATGTATGACATAACATTGGCAGTAGAAGCAGGTAGAATAAAGGTAAACAAATCATAAAAAGGGTTTTTATAGATGACACTTGTTTAAAAATACCTTTTAACTTATATCCTAATTAAATTTATTTTTGATTTTACGATAGTTTTTTCTTTTATATAATACTGAATGATAGACTTTATCATAATATATTATTAAACTACTCTTCGTAGATGTAACTGCTTGAACACAGTTTTTTTGTTAGATTTATAACAATACTATACTATTTTGTAATGTGTCTATTGTAAAGAGCCCAAAAAGGCAGGGGGCTGATCGAGCTAATTTTGAACGTTAATACCAAAACTAAACCACAACCAAAAACGTTACGTTAGACACATTTCGTATCGCGCTAATCATTTCAACGGAAACGATTTAGCTTTACTTTGGAAGTTACGTTGGAGGAACGATCGATCGAACGTCAACGATTTAGTCGCTCAGAAAAAATAGCGCGATACCGTTTCTTACATCAGCTAAACTAAACTAAAACCAAAAACGTTCCGTTCGAACGGTAATTACGTTGAGAAATAGCGCGATCGGCCCCAGGTCCTCTAAACGTCAACGAAATAAAACGTTGCTAAATTCAAACTCAAAGCATTTATTTCAATTAAACCATTTACAGGCACTTTTGAATTGTCAACAAGTCGGTCAGTTACAAATATGAAGCTAGTTGCCCATTCCAAATAGGTAGGTAGGTTCCTATGGAGAAGAACGGGCAAGAAACTCCACAGACACTCTTTTAAAATAAAATATTTGATACAAAGTATTGGTTACATCATTCTTATTGAAAAAATACATGTGAGAACGATGCAAAACGTCAGAAGCGTCCGTGATAAAAAAAAACAATTCAAAACTAAAATAATTAAAAATAAGCCGTGGCAGCTAAGAGATGACCAGTCCCAACTGACAGCGCCCGTTCACGAACATGACGCATGGATCAGCACCATTCAGCTCAACCATTTTGAAGGGAGCTAAATGATCCAACACACACGCCACCATCAGCGAGACATCTGAGTGAGCATGACATACTCTCAGCTGCCAGGACATATTCAAGTCAATGAAAGACATATTACCCGGTAAATGGTAGCTCTATTGTACATAGTACTCACACCTGTGTTATGCAATTATATAATACAAAGGTGATTGAGTTTAGAATAGAATTGAAGAGTACAACGGTGACGTAGCATGACAACTGAAGTGACAGGTATTACGTTTAGTCGGTTACTTGACAGCTCTCTCGTCACGTGGTTTTTTTTGTTTACCTAAACCAACGGAGTTATAGCAATATACTTCAAAATCATTCCGATTCAAACTGTGTTACGCAATTAGGGTACAGAGGGCTAATTGCGTAACACACTATCAGTAGGAATCAGTTTCAATTTGACAGTTCAACAACATTCATTACCTACGTTGTTGAGTAGACAATTTTTTCTAACATATGAAGCAATGGATTAGCAATATACTTAAAAATCATTCAGATTTCGATTCAAACTGCGTTACCCAATTAGGGTAGGGGAAGGTCGGGCAAAGTGGCCACCTTAAGCTTTGAATGACTACCAATTAGATATAATATTAACATGTTTTATGTTACTTTATCAGTTTTTTCTCTTAAACTAATGTAGTTTTGACATCAAATTGTTATTTTCACTTATAAGCAGATATTCAACAGTATTTTTAACTTTAAATCAAAATGGGAAATTGACCACTTTATCTACCCAGGTTGGGTAATGTGGCCTACATAAATCCACGAAGCGGTTACCAGCTTCGTGGATTTATGTAGGCCACATGTAGTGGCATAGTCTCAATAAAATATATATTTTGTTAAATTAATTCAAGTTTTATTTAAACTGAACACATGAAATAATTAAATATGATAAAGGAACTCAAAGTTTCTTAATTATTAATAATTTTTTATTGGTAATTAATCATCCACACAAATTAATCTTAAGCACAAAATTCGCAAAGAAAGTCATTATCTTTATCATCACAGCCCGAGCATGCTTCATGGGCCCATCGTTTACAAATAGAACACTGTATCCAGCCATCATCATGTTTTGACTTAGACCAAACTTCCCCGCAGTAAAAACAATCAGGGTCGTCATCCATATCATCATCAGTTTTAGTGCATTTTTTAATTTTAGTTTTAGATTTTTTGGCACTTTTCTTTGGAACAATAGTAAGTTTAGAAACTCTCTTTGGTGCCTTCTTTTGTTCTTGTTGTGTTTTTTCTTCTTGTAATTCTTGTTTATATGGACTGCTAGTTAAAATTGCTGTACGACCCCTCTTTCTGTTTATTTTTTTTGTTTTAGGTAATGCCTTGGGAATCGGAAACAAGTCTTTAGGCGTTACTGCGAATGATGTGCTTGGTTGTGGATCTAACATTGGCGACGTTATTGTGCTTGGTTGTAGATCAACCATTGGCGACATTAATGTGTCTGCTTGCGAATCCAACAATGGTGGTGTCATTGCTAGTATTTCCTCCAGGGCATCCTGTAGAACTGATGGAGACTCTTCTCTTTCAGGTGTCTCATTCTCTTTGTTGGCCTCATTTTGTTGTATTTCTGGTTCAGCAAGTGCCACATCTGTTGTATCTGCAGCCAAAAAGTCATGGTCTTTGAAGACGTGGCGGTCTATTGGCTCTATTCCACATTTACGAAAACCGTTGACTGCAATAGACTGTTGGGCTGCCTCACACTAGGCTTCGCCAAAGAGTTTGCTGAATTGGAATACAGTTATTGCTCTTCCTGGATTATTGCGCAGATACTTCTCAACTGCACGGATGTAATACTTGTTCACAGGCCCCATGAAAGATACAAGAAGCCTGTGACTGCAGTGCGGCGGCAAACATAAGACGGTAGTGTGATTTTTTCTTGCCAATTCAATAAAATCCAAATTTTTGGTGTGTGTATTATGTCCATCAAGAATCAGGAGAGCTGGATCATCTTCAGTCGGCTTAGAGAATTTGAGGAAATGTTTAAACCAATCTGTAAAAATGTCCAACTGCATCCACCCTGACGAATGACAAGCAAATCCTGTGCCTGGTGGTGCCCCATCTTGAAGTTCCACCTTCATTCTTTTTCGGGGGAAAATAATAAAAGGGGGAATAAAGTTTCCACCAGCCGCCATACAAATTACAACGGTGCTTAATACACCCCGCTCTGCTGAGGTGATAGCGCCCACCTGCTTCTTTCCCTTTTGCGCTAATATTTTAGAGCTTTTGCTCTGCACTGTCGTAAAACCAGACTCATCCACATTAAAAATACGATGAGGTGGGTAGTTTATTTTAGACCTCACCTCTTCCAGTAGGTCAAAAAATTTCATGACACTTTATTAAAGCCCTGTGCTCGAGCAAGAGAGGTTGCTTCTGGGCTTCTTAATGTCAGTTCCAGATGACGTTTTCTAAAAGCAGAAATCCATGCTTTTCCAGCCATTTGAGTATGTTTATTAAACTTGTGTTCTATATTATTGCGTTCAGCCAACTGATAGGCCAGTCTCCGTACATCCTGTAAAGTTAATCCGTAAAATCGCTTTTCCATTTCTAAAATGTGATGCACCAATTCTTCTTCTTGCTCCATACTAAAAGTTGGGCGGCGAGACCCCAATATTTTTTTATTTTCAATAGCTTCTTTGTTTATTCCTTTTACACGTCTTTTGAGCGTCGATCGAGGAACTTTGAATTCTTTGCTAGCCTTGAGGAAGCCCATTTCTTGGTTTCGCACAGCTCTTATAGCTTTTTCCATCGCATCCGGGTCCCATGTCTGTTGCTGCGTCGTCCGTTTGTATGTACTCGGCATATTATTACCTAAAACAATACTAAACATTATTTATATTTACTGGAAAAATTTGCACTAAGACGGGTAAAGTGACCTACTAGGTCACTTTACATACCCACTGGATAGGTCACTTTACCCGAAACGGAACGCGACGAAAAAAAAAACGACTCCGATGTCAAATGAGGTTATATTATTCTCCTTTGCCATGAAATAAACACTTCAATACAGGGACTAAACCGGTAAAATATCACAATGTTTATAACTTATGTTGAACACAGTAATGAATTACGATGTTTAAACCACTCACCTTAGATCAGAGACCACAAAAATCACTTTTTTTGTAATAAAATCTTTCCGCGTCAACTAAGCGTGTCCGTGTATACTGGAGCAATATGGCGTCGGGCATTGAATTATTTCCACACGCCGTTGACAGATGGCGCTTGTAGGTTGCTCCTTAAAAATCAGGTGTCCACTTTACCCGCCTGGGCCACTTTAACGAACCGTCCCCTACAGGGGGTCTACTCCGAAGCGCTAAACCGAAGTATCGGCCGAATGTTCGGCCTTTTTATAACTTCCATAGTTTTTGACTTTAAGTCCTTACCCGACTTCAAGTCACAGTTTTGACTTTGGCTTATCTCTTCAACTGCCTTTTTTATTTTATTTTTTTGCCGTAGTCAGCAATAGTTAGCCGTAGTAAAGAAAAGACCGAACATTCAGCCGATACTTTAGATTTATGTTCGGAGTAGCCCCTCAGGTTGGTAGTTCGTTCAGCAGAGTCAATGCTAGACATTGTGGCTCTCTAATTTTAGTAAGTAACCAATTTAAATTTTAGGACCGTAAGAATATTGTGAGCCTATCTGTTGAGTGGTCAATTGAAATAGCCTGAACAGATTTGCAGCAGTTTATTGTATTTTTCAGACCCCCTTCAGGATTGTATGACTCCTTTGAAAAGGTAATGGATACACAAGATTTGTAACTAGAACTAACCATGATCACTTGCGGTGATTTTAGTGTCAATATATTAGAAAACTCAGGTTCATTTTGCAAAATTATAAGTCTGTTTCGGTCCTACAAACTGGTAAACCACAACAATAGCCAACCAATAACCAATACATAAGATTTATACAGATTTATACCAAGCCATGAAGAAATTATAAATTAACTAGATTCTGATAATTTCATCACAAATGTAAGTTTGTACGCACAATATTGAGAGATTTACCATGTTATATTAACACCATAGACTTCTTAAAGGTAGTAGTTTCGAATAACCATAAAGTATTTATTAAAAAAAAAAAAACTGTCTGAAATCCATACAACAAGCTCTTTCATTTGATATGTCATCATGTTCTGTTCATTTGATGTGAAAAACTTTATTATTTAATTTTCTAATTTGCCCCCCGAAAGTGACCCCCATATTCTAACTGAATTTATTATTCACAGACATTCATCTAGAAATCGGAGTTCTTTCAGTTTTTGTACCCGAAGGACGAGTGCCAAACGGACCCCTGTTACTAAGCCCCCGCTCCGTCTGTCTGTCAGCGGGCTGTATCTCATAAACCGTAATAGGTACACAGTTGAAATTTTCACAGATTGTGTATTTCTATTGCCGCTATAACAAATAAAATAAAGTTAAAAATCAAAGGGGGTCCCCATACAAGAAACGTGTCCTTAGTGCATAAGTAAGTAAGTAAGCCTATTGTGTGTCTACTGATTATCCGCTCTGTTGTTGTCTGTATTTTAATAACCTGTGTGCTGTGTGTATATGTGGACTGTATTATAAACGTGTATTACTGTGTACTGTGTTTACATCCATTATAACATTATTTATCATACATAAGTGGTTTGTATTCTCACTCCCTCGTCAAGGGAACACTGTCACCCCCGCCTACATCGTGTGATACTTTACTCCCTGGGCGCGACATAGTGGAAAATTATAAAAATATGTTTCTAGATAAATTGTACCATTTATGGACCTACTATACGGTAGAATAATGGAATATAATGAAGTTTTGGTGGCACGGCTGGGGAGTACTAGTTCCTGGCCGCGCCACCACGGTTTTCGTAAACTATAAGGCGTACCCGGACATAGTATAAGCTAAAGAATTGTACCGAAATTGTTCTTATCCCTACGCTATGAAGAGATTCGAAAAAATTACTTTAGAAATTATAGCCTTGCGTTGGTGGCGAAAAAAAGAGTTAATAGGCGTACCAGGACATAGTATACACTAAACAATTGTACGCATTATGTACTTACTACCCAAACCGTAAGAGCAACGTTACACGCTCAGTTTGGCGTCATTCTGGTCCATCAGTCTGGATTGACTTGACTGACGCCAGAATGATGGATGATTTTTACGGTAATAATTTTCATCATTCTGGACCATCAGTCTGTCAATCCGTGGGTTACACGATCATTCTCCGATCATTCTGACCAGACTGATGGACCAGATTGACTTGACTGACGCCAGAATGATGGATGATTGTCACGGTAATAATTTTCATCATTCTGGACCATCAGTCTGTCAATCCGTCGGTTACACGATCATTCTCCGATCATTCTAACCAGACTGATGGACCAGAATGACGCCAAACTGAACGTGTAACCTTGCTCTAATAATATAACGGAAAAATGTAATAGTGATTCATGAAAACTAAAACTGTAGCTATGCATGCCTCTCTAACTTCTACAATGGCTACGGAGATACACAAGCATGACATACAGTAACTTGTCATGTCTATACACCACACCAACGAGCTTTATTACAATTTTCTAAAGTCGAGTGTCAGTTGCTGTTGCTTTCTGATTAAAAAGCTGAAAACAATCGGACACGGCTGACAGCCGCGACTTATAAGTATTTAGATAATGAATGTCTACTGAGCTGTGCAAACCAGTGCAAACTATCGGATGAAGGGCTGCATTCCGTCGCTGGCAGCGCTCAGCGCTCACATCAATAATTTGCGTACCGAATTAGTTATTACGATTATGACAGCCGACAACTGTCAACAATTCGGAACGCTTGTGACCGCGCTCACGGTTGGATTATAGTATTTATTTGTAACGCACTAACGCACTCACAACGCACATGTGCGTGGTCTGCCGCACGCCATTATCAGTTGAATTTCTACTGAGATTAAGTCTAATATTGTTTGTGGTGAGTTTAATCGTCAGGGCTGGTAAATATTCAATAAAATAAAGCATTTCCAGAGACAAAATACGATATGCCAACGTAAAGAAATAATATTTTTAGTTTCGCCTGTGCGCGGCCGCCATTGTTGTTGTGAAACAGAGTGCAGTGAAGTGAATTAAATGTGTTTAGTGCTAATAATGGATGTTTTATCGGGGTAAGTGAACTTATTTTCATTTATATGTTATTATTACATCGTTTTAGATAATAATTGCACGAAATCACATCGTAAAATTTAAATTTTTGAACAAAGAAATATTACGAGAAAATCCGTTCCGCCGAGAACATTTTATTAAGAAATATGGCTAATTGTGTGTTTTATCCCCTGGAAATAGATGAATAATCATAAAATAATACTTATTATATCGTTTTAGATAATAATCGCACTAATTATATCATAAATACATATGAAATGTTTCGAAAAATCATACGTCTAAAGGCATATGCACTGTGATGTTTGGGATTTATTAATACGCAAATTTTACGTAGAACTCTCTACAAAACGCTGTTGTTAGATTACTTATCTATTCATAATGCAAGGTGCAAAACTTCGTGTAAATTGAAACAGTCGTTTTATCAGAAATAGACATAACATAAGACCAAAAAAATGACAGCTGTTATCTGAAATCATATTTTTTTTAGAAAAACAATACACTTCCCAGATCCATTGTTGCTATTGTTTATTACGGCCTGTCTAATTAGCTAGTCGTCAAAATTTACTCTATAGAACTTAATCCTTTGTTATTTATTGAAAAAGGTTTTTATGCGTGCCGGCGGCACCTGTCATAAAAATGTCAGGCCATTAAGATAAACCAGTCCGTCAGTTACTTTGACAGTTCGTTACTTGGGGACTCAAATGTTAAACACCACACACACACATTTGTACACTTCTTATTCTTTGGTTAGATGGCGACTGTAGCCAGAAGCACAATTTCGAAAATGCCACACTATTATAAATATATAAGATAAGACTCAAACCAAAACAACGCAACTGTCATTTTTGACAACGCTCACGGTGATATTAATTTAAAGCATGGTCGGCGTTATCGCAAGATGGCGCATGTCATGACGTCATCTATGACGTTTCACGCGACAACGTTTTCGCGCTCACGCTAATAGGGAACGCGTTTAAGCGCGCTTAAATCTATTACAGCGATTATGGTCTTAATTCGGAATGCACCCTAAGTAGTGGACGTAACCTTGGGCTGACGTTGAGCATTCGGACGTCCGACAAATCTGGCGCGCTGGGTGATTTTGTCAGCCGAAAACGTCCGCGGACGGTATGCACGGGGTGCGGGACACGTCCGTGCTAGATAAAGTTTATACCGACGTTTAATCTCTTATTATTAAATGTGAATACAAAGTGTGGAATTCACCAGACTCTGTTCTTTCTTTATTTATGTCATGAACCCACGCTTCTTTTTAACCGACTTCCAAAAAGGAGGAGGTTATATGTTCGGCTGTATGTTTGTTTTTTTTTTTTTTTGTTTATGTATGTTCACCGATTACTCCGTCAATTGTGGACGGATTTTGAAAATTCTTTTTTTGTTTGGAAGGGTATGCTCCCGAGGTGGTCCCATTGCCACCAAATCAGAATCTGATGAGGGGATCCCATGGAAATCGAGGGAAATCCTCAAATTTTATAGGCATACCTATAGCGATTTGAGTATTTTTTATAGTAACTCGTGCATTTGCACTCGAAAAGCACCATTCGGTGAAGTGGAACTGAAGATGAAGACCACAGATGGCCACCGGAACTTCTTAATAATAAGTATTTTACCGTTGCGATTCGATTAGGCACTTAAATATGGTTGCTAAGCAATTTATGCTCGTTACAATGCATATGGTGAAGACACCATCAGTTCTCCTGGTTCTTACCAGGAGAACTCCTCAACAATTAACGCCCCTGCATCGGGCAAAGCAATATTTTGTAAAAGGTGATGAGCATTTGACATTAGGCTATTGTAAATTAGATAAATTACAAACTGGCTCACTAAAAAGTGAAAAATAAAAAACTTTTTACAAAAAAAAAACAACCGACTTCCAAAAAAAACACTACAAAGCGAAAAATAACTTTAATTTCGGAAGTCATTCACGCAAAACGGCCATCGCTCAGCATAATGCTGCGACCCTATGCGAGACAGAGCCCCAGCGCTGCCGCTGGTTTTCAGCGACAGCCGGCGCGGCGCGGCGCGGCGTATTTCAAGCGTCTACCTGTTGCCATTATCAATATCGAGCAACAAAATCACTTTTATTGTATGGGGGCCCCCTTAAGTATTTATTTTATTCTGTTTTTTAGTATTTGTTATTATAGCGGCAACAAAAATACATCATCTGTGAAAATTTCAACTGTCTAACTATCATGGTTCATGAGATACAGCCTGGTGACAGACGGACAGACAGAAAGACGGTGGAGCCTTAGTAATAGGGTTCCCGTTTTACCCTTTGGGTGAAAATGAGTCTGTGTGTGAGTAGGTATCTACCCTGTACCAGTTACCAACTGTTTTTGCGGACATTCATCGTTTCAGCCGAAAGACGTCCACCTGGACATAGTTCTCCCCCAAAAAGGAGGGTTTATATCACATCGCTGTCGTTCAGTGGAAAGCACAACCGACCGAGAGCGATGTGTCATATTTTCTTATTGCTTCGAGAAGGCGCGCGCCGTGGCATCTTTCCTAGAACATTGATCCATAACTATAATGTAAATAAGGATCAAAATCACGTAGCGTCGACGGAGCGAGTAGCCGACCTCATCTAGTTTTTTTGTTAAATATTATTGACGTTTAAGTGTTTGTACAAACCTACTTACTTACACAAATAAAATCATCATGTCACTGGTCTGTTGCTTTACTCATATGACAGACCGGGCTTAGGTAATAATTATCTCAAGGACACTGCTGAGATTTACACTGCTCGGTTCATTTTACTGCGGGGCGAACACGGCCTACTGTGACATGACTTGAGTCACACATTTATCACAGTTTGAGCGATAAAACTGTTTTGTCATAAAATGCTAGTACAAATTGACATGCCATAATTTATCATGTCTTGTCAGAAACGTCTTAGCACGCCCGTGCTCGGCCCGCTGGTACTGTGATGTTTATCCTGCGCATCCGGTAGGGTGACCATACAACCGGATTTGTCTGGACAAGTGCGGCTTTATGGTTTCGGCCCGGTTTTTGCACAGATTTTTGGACGATACTCGTATATAGGTACCTTATGTATGACGTATCTACTAGATTTTCTCTACAAGGCCTAGATAAGTAGATACCCTGATATATTGAGATATCGGCATACTTTTGTCAAACAGAGATAGCAATGTTCCGAACATATTAGCTCACGAGCGAACATGTATTGAAAGAAAGATATAAAATATAATTATATTTATCCAAATACCCAAAAGGATTATTATTTAATACTACCACCCTTCACCCCCCCCCCCCCCCCCCCCTACTACCCTTTACTTTCTACCTACGTACCTTATAAATAAATTAAATAAATGTCTGATCAGGGGCCCAAGTCTGCTATTTTTATAAATTCAATCATTCCAACACGATCCCATTGTCATGCCATTGTTATTTTGCTAAAAGTTCGTAATCGGGTAAATTCATAATGGTCGATCATTGGTCGGTCAATGTTCTCGTAATAGAATTGTGTTATTATAATGTCATTGTCGTATTGCCATTGTTATAAAACCCATTAGTAGAAATGTCATTCATTTGTCATTATGTACGAGATTACCAATATATGCAATTTCTTTCAATGTAGTGTCAGTAGCCGGCCATTGGAAAGTCATAATGACGCCATTATAATAGTAGATTACCAAACTTGTCAAAATCAACAATTTATGAAATCAATGATCGGCCATTCTGACACTATTGTAATAGCAGACTTGAGGCCCTGGTCTGAACATACTTTTTTGCTTGGGTACCTAATTTCGTGCAGTAGTTATCCGGATAAATGATTCCGCAAACTAAATTATAATTTAAAGCTCATCGATACCCTATTACGTTGAAAATATATATTTAATTTGTTATCCAGACGTTACGTGTGAACATAAATAAGGAAAATACTTGTAAATAAATACTTGTAAAATACTTGTATGTTTAATTTCAATTAGCATTTATAGGTAGGTATTGTGTAAAAAAATGTTGATTACTTACCACATTTTAAACCTTCATTATATTTTTTTCCTTGTTGGCTTCAGTATACCAAAGTATAATTATAATATTAACTCACAATTTAAATGATTCCGCCATCGACAGTTTTGGAAGCAACAATTTTCTAAGCGTTGACTAAAGTAGTGAGGAGGGATAAAGGTGACACCAAAAAAAAGACCGTTCTAAGGTTTTCAATAATAATGAGTTTTTATCTTTATGTATTGGAAGGTGTGATTCACTAATATTACGTGACACGTGTGATCCTACACAAAGCTGAAAGAAAACAGTTACTATGAGAAAGTAGAAGTGTTATAAAAAAGGGAGGGCTCAGATACCTATAGGCAGGTATATATTTTTTAATAACGTTGGAAAGACAAAGACAAGACAAGTTTTGGGAAAGGAAACATTTGTTTTTGCTAATGTTGCGGCGGACACTGCGCATCAGCGGACAATCGGACATCGCAGTGCTTTGAGTCAAGCTGTTCTCAAATACTTCTTAGACTAAAAGTGAAGAAATCAAAACTTTGCAAGTGAAGTGATATTCAACATGTATCACACAGGAGTGCATACACATTCTAATGAGAGTGAAGAAACTTTGAAATTATTGATAACTGTCCAGTTAGCTTCGCACTACATTATACTAGTGCTGACAGTAGCCACATTGATATACGGAGTGACATCATGGCGCAGCTTGAACAAGTTTCGTAATTACAGGAACTTTGTGTTTCTTAACGCAATTTTAGCAAACTTATTTGTCTGTGCAATTATGACTTTCTTAATCCATTTCATGCACTTGTTTCTACAGGACGAAACAAATGTACTGTATAAAACTATTGTTTTGTTTCTCCAAAAGTACTCAGTAGCATCCCGGCACTTCTGGCTGCTAGTTATAACCCATATGTTTTACATAGACTTAGTAAAAGTTTTCAATAGGCAAATGCGAAGAAGATATTTAAAATGTTGTCTCGTTGGTTGGGGAGGGAGTTTTATAACAGCAACAATAACCGTTATTTCTTCTTATGTAACGTTAGCGATTTTGGAATCAGTTCTATATTTATTCATTGCAACAATCATAGACTATCTTTTACCTCTGATATTAAACTGTTCACTTTACATTATAATATTATGTTCACTTTGTCGTAATTCCAACGCGAGCGCTAGTAGTACAGCTACCAACAAATGTCGTCGCTTTTTTATAGCCACTCTGATATTTATACTGAGCGATGTGTTACTGTTGTCTTATCATGTTTTATCGTGTATCGATTACATATTCACTTTCGATGCAACAACAATGATTGTTCTACAAATATTAATATTTTACTTAACCCCAATAATAATGAATGTTTATTTGGTCGCTGTAAAGAGTAATCGAGAATTGTGGTATGAATTTTATGTAAAAAAAAATAATCAAAGGCAAAGAAATCGCAATATTTTACTGCATAGAAAAGTTGTTCTTGAGCCTGTTGAAGTTGATAGCCGACCGGCGGTTATTGACACACAAGTTTAATTTAAAACTACTTTAAATATCACATTTAACACTTGTACGAGTTTGAACATTTAGTACCTACACTCCTAGCTACCTACCAGATTTATTTTTTCATATTTTTGTTTCCTTTACCTACAACACTTTATAATCCTGCATTTTTCTGTAGCAATGCCACCCTACATGATGTAAAATATTATGTAGGTACCTATAGTTAAAATAAGCTAGTGAATCTCCGCAGACGTGATGGGTATCGGCCGATATCTAAACATGATAAACCAACAGTAACAGGCAACAGTCTTCTTACCGTTGTGACCAACAGATTGAACGGGTCTTCCATGCAGCCGTTTATAGGGCTTGGGGCAGGTACAAATGTAAAATAATTACAAGTACTTACTTTACCTTACCGTTTTTTTTATTTTGTAAAATAATTACCATAATTTTTTTGTAATAATATTATTTTGTTTGCAGTTTACGTATATAATTTTTATTTTTAATATTTTGACGTTTAAAAAACATTTTACAAGTTGACAATTTTTATTTTCGATTCTGACATTTTTTTTTGTCATTTTGTTATGATTGTTTAGTATTTACTTAAGTAAGTTTAATTAATCACAATTTTAGTTTGGGTTTTTATCTGTTTAGAATTTAAAATAGTATATAATTTAAATGTATGAGTGTCTATGGACTAGAATTATGTCTGAAATAAATTAAAAATTTAGGTTACGTTAAGTTTAAAATAAATGAATTCGATGATGCTTTTTTTTTGGGGGTATTCCCATAAAATATCTCGTATCGATATAATATCAGCGCAGCGAGTGATTCAAAAATTAGAATCCTGAGCGTCAGCGAGGGAATCAAAAGAGCACGAGGTGAAAAATCTTTGCACTCGGTGCAACACGTAACTTTTCATCCCACCTCAGCAAGGAAATGACTAAATATGGACTAAATGCAAAAAAAAAAAATATTTACAATCACAAGATACTTTTATTTCAGTTTAGGTATCTACATTATGATAGGTAAGTATCAGGGGCGAGGGCTTCATACAAACCCATTCCTACCGGCTTCCCTTTGGAACAAAGACTCTATCTGAATTTACTATTACTAAATAAAATAGTACTCACATTACAGGTATTTAATAAGTAAATCATAAGAATAGACAATAGGTATCCTAAACCGCGAACGCAGTTTACATTTTCTGTTTTAACTAAAGAGTTCCGACAAATTTATATGGCGTTAAATTAAGAAAAGTAAAGGAATGATAAACATTTTTGAGGTAATTTTTATGTTATCTTGAATTTATGTGAAATGAACAACTTTTTCTTTGGCTTCCCTCTAATGGAAGTTGTAGCTTCGCTACTGGTAAGTATTATAATGAAACAGCAGAATTCAGGCAAAGACTAAATTTATTCTTTTAAATATGACCAGACATACATAGGTAACAACCTCATTTTGTTACATACAATCAACACTCCCACTTAACAAAATAAGTATAATTATCTATATTTCGAATTAATATTTTTTTTACTTAACATTAAATAAACCAAACATAGTTAAAAAACTGTAGTGTTTCTTTTTACACAAGCCCTTAGTTAACAAATCTGCTGGCATTTCAGCACTAGGTAAATATTGAATTTTGACAATGTCACTAGCAACTTTCTCTCTACAGAAATGATATCGCACGTCTATATGTTTAGACCTCTTTTGGTGTACAGGATTAGCAGACAACTTATGAGCAGATTGATTATCATTGAAAATTGGTATTGGATGTAATTCATTACGAATTTCAAACATTAGATTTCTTAAGTATACAGCCTCTACAACAATCTGAAATGCCCATGTATTCGGCTTCTGTGCTGGATAGAGCCACAGTAGCCTGTTTCTTGGTTTCACATGAGTTTGTTGTTGACATCGGTGTCAAGCGAAGTATGGCATAGAAGGTTTGGCCATATAAACAGCAAAGATCTGAACCTAATGAAGGATGGTGCTGTTCATGGAATGTCAAACAATGATAAGGCTCAGGTCAGTAAAACAAACTGTATTGTGTGCTGTGAGGGGAAGCTGGCCAGGTTACCGTTTACTAACACTGGTAACAAAGGCAAAGAGCTACTCAATATTGTTCACGCAGATATTTGTGGACCCATGGAGGCCAAATCAATTGGAGGGAAGAAATACTTCTTGCTATTCGTAGATGACTACAGTCGGATGGCGAATGTTTACTTCCTGAAAACTAAAGATGAAGTATTTTCTTTTTTTAAGTCTTACAAAACACTAGTAGAGAACCAGACAGGCAGAAAGGTGAAAGTGTTTAGGACAGACAATGGGATGGAATTCTGCAGTAAGGAATTTGAGAAATACTTACAGGATGCTAGAATAATTCACCAGAAAACTTGTCCGTACACTCCGGAACAAAATGGTCTATGTGAGCGGCTCAACCGAACTGTGGTTGAGAAAGCCAGATGTTTGTTGTATGATGCAGGACTACCAAAACGATTTTGGGCAGAGGCAGTGAATTCTGTCAGGATGGGAGGAATCAGGATTGAACAGCAGAACACCCTTTGAGATATGGTCCGGTGCCAAGCCAAATGTCAGTAATCTACATGTATTTGGGAGTAAGACCATGGTACACATCCCGAAAGAAAGAAGACTGAAATAGGATAAGAAAGCAAGTCAGTGTATTCTTGTTGGTTACCCAGACAATGTAAAGGGTTACCGCATATACAATCCTAACAATGACAGTGTAACAATAGCTAGAGATATTGTTGTGATTGAGGAGGGGATTGAGCAAAAGCATGACGCAGTACACATGAACACAAATGAAGGTAGTGGTGATTTTTTCTTAGAAATACAAGAAACTACCCAAGAAATAGGAGATATAAATAACACAAGGAAATTGGAGAAGAAGCAGGAGCAAAGAGTGGTGCCGAACACAGAAGAGGAAAGTTCAAGCTCTGTGGAAGAGGACTTTCAGGATTCTTCAGATGTGACAGCGGCTGAGCCGGTGACAAGAACCGAATGTCTGGAAGGAGTTGAGTCTGAGACAAGGCCAGAAGTTTCTTCAGAACTGCCCTTAAAACGCATTCGTAAACAACCTGAACGATACGGCTTCAGTAATGTGTGCGTAAGCAGTGAATTTAGCGCTAGTGATATATCTCTTGAAGAAGTGTTGAACGGACCTGAAAGTGAACAATGGAAATTAGCCATTCAGAGTGAACTTAAATCCTTTGAAGACCATGACGCTTGGGAGTTAGTGAATGTTCCACCTAATGGCACAGTTGTCCAATGTAGATGGGTTTTTAGAAAAAAAATTGAAGCTGATGTTAAAGTTAGATATAGGGCAAGGTTGGTCGCGAAGGGTTTCACACAAAGGCCAGGCATTGATTTTGATTAAACTTTTTCACCAGTCCTGAGACATTCAACATTGAGATTTTTATTTGCTTTAGCAGTTCAGCTTAATTTAGATATCTGTCATTTAGATGTAAGTACCGCTTTTTTAAATGGCTTTCTTAATGAAACTGTTTACATGATGAAACCACCAGGTTTTCAAAGTAGTAGTGATGATGTAAACAAGGTTTTACGTTTGAAACGTGCAATTTATGGCTTGAAACAGTCATCGAGAGCATGGTATCAACGAGTTGATGAATTTTTACAATCTTTGGGTTATAAAAAGTCACAACTAGAGCCATATTTGTTTACTAAGATTAATAAAGATATAAGAATCATCATTGCACTGTATGTTGACGATTTCTTTGTTTTTCCGAATAGTGAGGAAGCTACTAGTGAATTAAAGAAGAGATTGTCATCAGAGTTCAAGAATAAAGATTTAGGTGGTATTAGAAATTGTTTAGGAATGAGAGTAGTTGTCAATAAATAGGAGGGTACTATTACTATGGACCAAGAAGGTTATATTGAAGAATTATTGTTAAAATTTAATATTCCTGAATGTAAATTTGCTGATACACCTATAGAATCTAAAACAAATGTAACGAAAAGTGAACGATGTGATAGGCGACTGCCCTATCAGCAATTGATTGGAAGTCTTATGTATAACGCAGTACTTACTCGACCTGATATAGTTTTCTCCGTAAATTTCTTGAGCCAGTTTAATAACTGCTACAATAGCGAACACTTGGCTTATGCAAAAAGAGTCCTAAAGTATCTAAAGAAAACCAAATCTTTTTGCTTGACTTTTTCTGCAAAAGGTAATAGTCATTTAGAAGCATACGTAGATGCAGACTGGGCCAGTAACGTAATTGACCGCGGATACTTCTTCAGACTGTCAAATTGTGCTATCTCATGGGAAACCAAGAAACAGGCTACTGTGGGTCTATCCAGCACAGCAGCCGAATACATGGGCATTTCAGATTGTTGTAGAGGCTGTATACTTAAGAAATCTAATGTTTGAAATTCGTAATGAATTACATCCAATACCAATTTTCAATGATAATCAATCTGCTCATAAGTTGTCTGCTAATCCTGTACACCAAAAGAGGTCTAAACATATAGACGTGCGATATCATTTCTGTAGAGAGAAAGTTGCTAGTGACATTGTCAAAATTCAATATTTACCTAGTGCTGAAATGCCAGCAGATTTGTTAACTAAGGGCTTGTGTAAAAAGAAACACTACAGTTTTTTTAACTATGTTTGGTTTATTTAATGTTAAGTAAAAAAAATATAGTTAAAAAACTGTAGTGTTTCTTTTTACACAAGCCCTTAGTTAACAAATCTGCTGGCATTTCAGCACTAGGTAAATATTGAATTTTGACAATGTCACTAGGAACTTTCTCTCTACAGAAATGATATCGCACGTCTATATGTTTAGACCTCTTTTGGTGTACAGGATTAGCAGACAACTTATGAGCAGATTGATTATCATTGAAAATTGGTATTGGATGTAATTCATTACGAATTTCAAACATTAGATTTCTTAAGTATACAGCCTCTACAACAATCTGAAATGCCCATGTATTCGGCTTCTGTGCTGGATAGAGCCACAGTAGCCTGTTTCTTGGTTTCCCATGAGATAGCACAATTTGACAGTCTGAAGAAGTATCCGCGGTCAATTACGTTACTGGCCCAGTCTGCATCTACGTATGCTTCTAAATGACTATTACCTTTTGCAGAAAAAGTCAAGCAAAAAGATTTGGTTTTCTTTAGATACTTTAGGACTCTTTTTGCATAAGCCAAGTGTTCGCTATTGTAGCAGTTATTAAACTGGCTCAAGAAATTTACGGAGAAAACTATATCAGGTCGAGTAAGTACTGCGTTATACATAAGACTTCCAATCAATTGCTGATAGGGCAGTCGCCTATCACATCGTTCACTTTTCGTTACATTTATTTTAGATTCTATAGGTGTATCAGCAAATTTACATTCAGGAATATTAAATTTTAACAATAATTCTTCAATATAACCTTCTTGGTCCATAGTAATAGTACCCTCCTATTTATTGACAACTACTCTCATTCCTAAACAATTTCTAATACCACCTAAATCTTTATTCTTGAACTCTGATGACAATCTCTTCTTTAATTCACTAGTAGCTTCCTCACTATTCGGAAAAACAAAGAAATCGTCAACATACAGTGCAATGATGATTCTTATATCTTTATTAATCTTAGTAAACAAACATGGCTCTAGTTGTGACTTTTTATAACCCAAAGATTGTAAAAATTCATCAACTCGTTGGTACCATGCTCTCGATGACTGTTTCAAGCCATAAATTGCACGTTTCAAACGTAAAACCTTGTTTACATCATCACTACTACTTTGAAAACCTGGTGGTTTCATCATGTAAACAGTTTCATTAAGAAAGCCATTTAAAAAAGCGGTACTTACATCTAAATGACAGATATCTAAATTAAGCTGAACTGCTAAAGCAAATAAAAATCTCAATGTTGAATGTCTCAGGACTGGTGAAAAAGTTTAATCAAAATCAATGCCTGGCCTTTGTGTGAAACCCTTCGCGACCAACCTTGCCCTATATCTAACTTTAACATCAGCTTCAATTTTTTTTCTAAAAACCCATCTACATTGGACAACTGTGCCATTAGGTGGAACATTCACTAACTCCCAAGCGTCATGGTCTTCAAAGGATTTAAGTTCACTCTGAATGGCTAATTTCCATTGTTCACTTTCAGGTCCGTTCAACACTTCTTCAAGAGATATATCACTAGCGCTAAATTCACTGCTTACGCACACATTACTGAAGCCGTATCGTTCAGGTTGTTTACGAATGCGTTTTAAGGGCAGTTCTGAAGAAACTTCTGGCCTTGTCTCAGACTCAACTCCTTCCAGACATTCGGTTCTTGTCACCGGCTCAGCCGCTGTCACATCTGAAGAATCCTGAAAGTCCTCTTCCACAGAGCTTGAACTTTCCTCTTCTGTGTTCGGCACCACTCTTTGCTCCTGCTTCTTCTCCAATTTCCTTGTGTTATTTATATCTCCTATTTCTTGGGTAGTTTCTTGTATTTCTAAGAAAAAATCACCACTACCTTCATTTGTGTTCATGTGTACTGCGTCATGCTTTTGCTCAATCCCCTCCTCAATCACAACAATATCTCTAGCTATTGTTACACTGTCATTGTTAGGATTGTATATGCGGTAACCCTTTACATTGTCTGGGTAACCAACAAGAATACACTGACTTGCTTTCTTATCCTATTTCAGTCTTCTTTCTTTCGGGATGTGTACCATGGTCTTACTCCCAAATACATGTAGATTACTGACATTTGGCTTGGCACCGGACCATATCTCAAAGGGTGTTCTGCTGTTCAATCCTGATTCCTCCCATCCTGACAGAATTCACTGCCTCTGCCCAAAATCGTTTTGGTAGTCCTGCATCATACAACAAACATCTGGCTTTCTCAACCACAGTTCGGTTGAGCCGCTCACATAGACCATTTTGTTCCGGAGTGTACGGACAAGTTTTCTGGTGAATTATTCCAGCATCCTGTAAGTATTTCTCAAATTCCTTACTGCAGAATTCCATCCCATTGTCTGTCCTAAACACTTTCACCTTTCTGCCTGTCTGGTTCTCTACTAGTGTTTTGTAAGACTTAAAAAAAGAAAATACTTCATCTTTAGTTTTCAGGAAGTAAACATTCGCCATCCGACTGTAGTCATCTACGAATAGCAAGAAGTATTTCTTCCCTCCAATTGATTTGGCCTCCATGGGTCCACAAATATCTGCGTGAACAATATTGAGTAGCTCTTTGCCTTTGTTACCAGTGTTAGTAAACGGTAACCTGGCCAGCTTCCCCTCACAGCACACAATACAGTTTGTTTTACTGACCTGAGCCTTATCATTGTATGACATTCCATGAACAGCACCATCCTTCATTAGGTTCAGATCTTTGCTGTTTATATGGCCAAACCTTCTATGCCATACTTCGCTTGACACCGATGTCAACAACAAACAATCAACTTGCTTGATTTTTAGTTTGTACACACCTCCAGCAAAATCTGCAGTAGCCTCAAGTTCATCCATGTCATGTTCATCATGTTGTAAATATAACAGTGATTGTCTTCAAATGTCACTTTGTTACCTTTTTCTATCAATTGGCTAACAGATAATAAGTTTGTTGCCAAGTTTGGTACGTATAACACTTCTGTTACTGGAATCTCGTACTCGGTGTTTCCAACAACTGTAGTTATTTGCACATCCCCACAGCCTTTGACAGGAACTTTCGATTTATCAGCGATAATAATCTTGCAGGGCTATTGCGTATCTCTGTTGACAGTTCATAGTGATGATCACTTGGCAAAGTGTCTAACGAATAGCTGTCAAACAGTAAGTTTCGTATTGGGTAACTTCAGTGAATAACTAGGATGACGTCATAGGCACCCATTACCGCTGATAGTCACTGACTATTAAATTGATAGTCACCGTAACACATTTTGACAGATGTTTTTGTATCGATACTTATAAGATTGCGATTGTGTTCTTGCTTGTGTTCAAGCTTAGTCGACATCAAATTGATAATCATTTAGTTTTAGGTGGCTTTCGTGAAAGACACTACTCAAAGGTAGTGTTTTATGAATTCTAGTGATTAACACCGAAGACGGTAGTAAGTGAAGCGTGTAAACATTACGTCTTTTGTGTTATTTTATTGTGATTCTTGTTTGTGGCAGAAGTATGGCACGTCTAGTATTGCTGGGATTTGCAGAAGAACAGCGAAAACAAAGAGTTTTACGAATAGAGAGACGCCGCTTACGCGACGCCAGTGACCCATGGTTGCCAGAGAGAGAATTTATTGCGAATTTTCGATTGAGTAAAGCTGGATTCCAACAGGTTTTACCACCGATACATACCACAAGTTCGACGAAAAGCAGCTGTTCGCAGTGAACTGAAAGTAAGTACTTACCACTACTACTTTTACTTTTTTTTTTTTTTAAAACGTTGCCCCACACTAGGAATTTCTCCTGTATCGTGGGTGCGTTTACAAACATTTAAACTCACATACACAAACACTCAGACCCGGAACAACTACTTATAGGTCATACAAATATTTGTTCCGTACGGGCTAAAGTAATTCATGTTGATGTATCCAGAAAGATTGCAAAGGAATAGAGAGCACTGTTGGCTATTAGGTATGGCATTATAATATTGATACATTATTTTGGCTGGTTATTTATTGATAACAGAATGCTCTTAATGTTAATAAATATGAGATGAAAACTAAAATGAGTAGTGCTATTGTGATGGGTGATAAGTGGAATGTGTAATATAACGTAACAGAAATATTAATATTTTAGGTGATTCTGGATATGCACAGCCCCTTGGATGAAGACACCAATCTCAGGCGCGGCTCTGGGTTCGCCAGTAGAATATTATACAGAGCTTCATTGTAAAGTCAGAAATACTGTTGAGCGTTCCATTGGAGTTGCAGGAAAGAGCACACAGGGTACTTGACTATGACCCAGTAACAGCAGCCAAGATAGTGAATGCATGTGTTGTTCTATACAACATCACCAATGCACGGAATGTTCCAATGCCAGAGCCTAACAGTGATGATGACAACAATCTACAGAGCCAAGTCTTTAGAGAGGTGGCAAGAAACGAGGCAACTACAGACAACACAAGGGATATTCTAGTCCAAAAATTATGGAATGCAAGAAACAATTAATATTAAGATTAATATTGTGTTTAAATATGTGTTTAAATATTATAAAAAATCAATAAATATTATGATGTATAAAATAATAAGATAATATTTTTATTATTTTATTTATTTATTGACTATTTATTTCCATAGCTATGTACATTATCCTGTACCTCCCTCATTAACTGGACCCCTGCTTCTAGTGCGTCTGCAAGTCGCTGGACCCCCGCTTCCACTGCGGTTGCAAGTCGTTCTTCAGCAGCAATGCGTAGACTTTCAATTTCATAAGCGCAGCGTGGCGCCCTTTCTGTAACTGTAATTTAAATAATTTTACATTGACTACAGTTTGAGAAAAAAATCATAACCCTTATTTTTGGCTTTGCCGTAGTCGGATAAAAACGCCTGCAGAAATCTATTTTATAATACGTTATAGGTACACTAACTGCTAACTGTGCCTTTGTGACCTCGAGCTTCAGGATGGTGGAATATAGTGCTCAGTTTGTCCTAAAAACAAAATTAGTTTTTAATTTGGCTTTTACCTATACTACTTTTTATTTACAGGCTTGTGTTTGACCACAACATTGATGTTATAAAATATATTTGCTATTTTCTCTCAACGAAACCTCTGGGGGCTACTGCCCCCAGAGGCATCACGAAGTCCGTAGTTTCGGCCGGAGTTTTGGGCGTTTCCTACTCCGTATCACTTACGGACATAAGATTCGTTCAGGGCCCGTATTAAAAATGAATGACAACATGATTTGACAGTTGTCCCTAATCCCGATGTGTATTTCCGTCTTTCGGACGGGCCCGTATCTTCGATGACGGACTTAGGGAGTAGACCCCCTGGTTGATCGTCTGACATATTCTGCGTAGGAATGTCTGCAGTATCGGCGCGCTGTGTCTCACAGCCCACCGATACTGATGACTTCTACGACGGCAGGTGGTGGCGTAAAAGTCTGCGATTCGGGTTGTAGCCCTAGTGGTGATGGAACCTCTTCGTCAAGCCAATCCACTTCCATCAAAGGCTCAATGGAAGTGTAAGGAGCTGGAGACGGAGTGACGGTTATTGATAACCAGGATCGGGTGCTGCAATCCCAGAATCAGCAAGGGCCTCAGATTTATGTGTTGATCGTATCTATTTTGTGGGTTTATTTACTTACCTTTATGGATTTATTTTCACAATATTACACTTTATTAACACAAGTAAACACATACACTGTTATATATTAATTCCGCTAGACAACTGCAAAAGAAAGTAGGTATATAAACCGCTTAATATAAAATGTTCCTTAGAATGAAGTATTTTAACGATTAAAAGGCGTTACTCAACTTAGCCGCATAATAGTCGATAAAAAATAGAGGAGTCAAGTGCTGGGATGAAGAGCACCGTTCCCGGTCGGTTAGTCACCGTAACGTGATATCCACTTACTGTGATACGCAATACCTATGTTATGAAATTCTCAGTTGTCATCAAAGTTCGGTGTACAACTGAAGCCTGTAAGTTAGTCACTCGTGATGAATAAGATAGCCAATAGCCCTGCTGGACATGTTGTTTATTTGTAGTGTTGAACAACCAGTCTTTCTTGGATGTCAGATGGCAACTTGCACCGCTATCGACGTAACAGTCCGTTTGATTAAAGTTTCCACTAAGAAATACGGCACTAAATGCATTAGATTCCTTCTTTTTTGGTACATTTTCGCATTTATTCATAAAATGTCCCATCTGTTTGCATTTATAACATTTGACATTTTGTTTGAAATTTAATGTTGACGTCTGGTTGTTTCGTTTTTTATGTCGCCAACCTTTCGTCGCGAACGCGTTTTGTGTGGAACCAGAGGCAATGTCTCTTCCGTCTTCCATATCTAGCAACTTAATTCAATGCCAGAGTGTTCAACCGCCATAATCATGGGTTCGAATTTCTCGGGCAATCCCGCCAGCAATAATGAGCCAATCCACTCGTCACTGATCTTGAATCCTGTAAAACAAGCAAGTCGTTTCTTATAAACAGTATCCGCTTCTATAACAAGTTGCCAAAGTCGGTTATAGAACTTAGCGATGGAAAGTTCAAAACCCACATCAAACGTGTCCTAATCAAAAAAGCATACTATAAGATTAAGGACTACGTTGAAGACAAGGAAGTTTGGCAATAATTCCTTCTGCACATGTGGCTTCCCTGGTACCTCATTAACGGCATAACTATGTGAACGTCTATTAACTGCTCCTAAATTACTATTTTTATTTCTGTTTTTTACATACTTTGACATAACCTACAAATTTTAATTTAAAATATATATTAGTGACTTGTGGACAGAATATCTATTCAGTTTTTTTTTTACAGTTGTAATGACAATGTTGTGATTTGGTTTAAATATGTAGGTTTTTATTTTTATTACTTTAGTAATATTTTATATAGATTATTTTTTAATTTGTGAATGTGAGAACGTTGTAGGCTTAATAGACTGTAGCTTTGTAAACTAACTTTTATTTTGTTAAGTACTTGGTACTTGTTGACGGGCCTACACTATCCTCCCATACCTATTAACACTGTAACTTATAACATTGTTAAAGCCCACTTTTTTTTAAGAGTAAGCGTAACCATGGAGTTTCTTGCCGGCTCTTCTCCATAGGAAACGACCAATTGGAACCGTGCACCTAGCTTCTGACGTTTCATAAGTGCCCATGTAGGTTTATGTGAAATAAAAAAAAATTGATTTTGATTTGATTTTGATGTATTATTCAATCTTTGACTCGTTTCTAATATTGAAGTCACATATTGAGACATAGATTCATAATTTTCTCGACGGATAGATATGAGATTACGAAGCAATGCGATGCGTCTCGTGAAGCCATTGTCATCAAACAGCTTTCTTAACTTTGTCCACAATCCTTTTGCAGTAACTTAAATTTTGATATGCACAAATAAACTGGGATCAATAGTCAAAATTATTTTTGCTTTTGCTTTCGCATCGTTTGGATCCAATGATTTCAAAAGGTATATACTATATATGTCTATGTTTGGATCATCTTCATTCGTGACACATTGTTGCATGCCTTCCAAAATCAAAAAGTTTTCTACAGCGAACGCCCAATCTTCATAGTTTTCTCTTTCTTTTAGTTAAGATATACTTGCTATGAGATTAGTAGACATTTTTCACTGTTATTTTTACTAAAACCTGACAAAACTCGAATTAAAAACGGGCACCGCCCATAACATAATAATAATGAAACAGCAGAATTCAGGCAAAGACTAAATTTATTCTTTTAAATATGACCAAACATACATAGGTAACAACCTCATTTTGTTACATACAATCAACAAGTATTACGGAATAATCTTTAAATTATAACAAATAATAGGGGAGACCGGGGCAAGACGAAGCTCGGGCCAGGACGAGAAATGTGCTTGTGCGCGTGACTGGTGAACACAACAGCCGATGTATTCTGAAAAAAACTCACCGTGTAAACGTAGGTGGAGTGAGCTTGAAGTGAGTTGTTAATAGTGTCAATTTCTTACTGACAGTTCACTCCACGCTCACTTCACCTAAGTTTCACGGTGAGATGACTCCGCGTATCACTGGTCAGTTTCCCTCAGTGGTCAGTTTATTTAATTCGCCATTTTCGTTGATTAGTCAGTTTCACTGATTGGTCAGTTTTACCGATTAGACAGTTGCGTTAACTCGCCATTTTCCAGTATTTGCCAGTTTTCGTCGATTCGTCAGTTTTATTCAATTCGTCAGTCAAAGTACAGTCGGTAGAAAACTGCTAATTGAATTATGTACATATTACATAACGTTGACGGCACGGTTGGCGCAGTGGTTAAAGGGATTGACTGCTGCGCTGCGTATCGCGGGTTCGATTCCGAATTTAGATTGCTTTTTCGCAAAATAATTTTGTAGGTTTTGTAGGAGAACTGTTGTTACTTTTGCAAAATGTGTCTGTTGGGGCAAAAAGGTCGGGGCGTAATGGGATAGTATCCCGTTTTGCCCCTTATGTGTAGGTGTAAAAATGTTTCATACCTATTTAATAATAAGTTTATTTTTTGTTTGCAGTTAAACCAATGCTCTCGTCTCGCCGGCGCTGTGTCAGTCTAAAGTAAAAACAAACGCTCTCGTATTCAAAATTGTAAAAAATAGTATTAGTGTTGATAAGTGAACAAAACCTAAGTGAACCAATAAAATATCGCATATTACATCAGTGACAGTGTTATCCACGGATCTCATACACAAACTGTGAACTAAATACATTCGTAATAACGATAAAGTCTGCCATAAAATAAGAAACATAAGGAAAATACAACATTAACAATCTAAATAAACAAAAGATTGGAAACCTTATAATAATTGTGACCCATTTCATCAAAACGACCAAAATAGAAACCAATTTTAACAAAATTATAACAATGAAAAAGTGCAAAAGTGGCTCACACAGTATTTTAAATATCATACAAAGGAAGAATATTTGCTGCAACTGATCAACAATTTTGATCTGCTATCAGTATGTTCGGTTGGCTTAGTGGCTAATAAGTCAACTTTTGCAATTTCACTAGCCACACATGAGTGGTCGTGAGTTCAAACCCCAGTGACAACATCACTTTTCGTAAATTCCAAAATTCATTATTTGGAATTTATAAAGAAATAATTCTACAACAAGTCCGTTTACTATTAAACGAAGTGAGCAGTTGAATATTGCAACCTCATCTCATGTCATCAAACTCTGCAAAAAGTCGCTGCAAGATGGCAGCACTAGTAACATGCCATAAATGCAAGAAATTAGTAAATTTAAAAAGTACTGCTTTGTGTTCTGCCTGTGATAACAGGTATGAATTGGATTGCGATGGTTACCCAGAACAAACGTATCGCCTCAAGGACGCGGAAGCAAAAAAAAAGTGGAGATGTAAGGCGTGCATCAAAATTAAAAAATACGCTAGTACCGACTGTACATCCAATATTACCGTGAGGAACAAACAAACTTCTATAAAAACACCCTCACCGGCAGAACAACCAATAAGAACTAAGGATGATGTACATGGTGAAGCGTTGAAACGTCGATCTTCGGTGCAAAATACTACTGATTTACTTGATTCCCACATAATGACTGATTGCGAAACATCTATTGAATCATATACTCCCAATAAATTGTCAATGAGTGTCGACGGTACTGTGTCTGACTTAGTATTAGCCTCAGAAATGAAAGAGATAATTTCTCAGCTCACAATGAAACTCGAGAGTACTGAAAACGAACTGGGAAATATATTGATAGAAAATACAGATCTACAGAAGCAAATATGTAAGTTAACTGCAGAAAATAAAACATTAAAATCGTTATGCCAGTCGACCTCGTTATTTACAAGTCCGGGTACAAACTCTAAGAAAAAGAGACAATTTATGGCAAATCAACATAACGTACTTTCTACACCATCATCTTTACTGTCATCCAGATTGCAAGTCGACACCAATGACTGCGTAAATGTGTCCTCCTTGGAACGAGAAATTGTTACCCTACAGCAGCAATTAAAGGTTGCACAACTTGAGATAGCGGCCCTCACGGACCGTATTGCAGCATTAATGAAAAGTAATTGCAATGTCTGTGAACCTGCCATTCGTCATGAACTGAAGAGAGATACTGTGGACGTAAGCAGAGCTCAGACGTGTGCTGTCGCTGACGGGCACAATATGGTAGAAGAGACAGTAGTAGAGAGAAGTAGAGAGAAATCGAAAGTTAGAAATAGTAATTATTCTAGGAATGAAAAGGACAAGAAGCTTGTGATCCTTAGTAGCAACTCAACCAGCAAAATTCTTCCAATTGCTACCAGATTATTTGGCGATACTTTTCAAATATGCCATTATATAAAAACAAACTGTGGCGTAGAACAATTAATATACGGATTGGAAGATAAACTAAGTGAATTAACCTGTCAAGATTACTGTGTCATCCAAATGGGAAGCGAAGATTTTAAGACCTCATGCGACTACTAAGCTGGTAAAACTAATACGGGATAAAGTAATGCCTATTAAGCATACAAATATAATACTTTGCGTGCCTACTTTTAAAAATCATTATCATAAAGAGATGTATAACTGGCGAATAGAAGCATTTAATAATATAATTTTTCTCAAGACAATTTAACTCATAATTATATCTATTTAATTGACTCAAACTTAAACCTGACTTATGACTAATATCTTATAATAAACGTGGAAATGTAAATATTAGAGGTATATTTGGTATATTTAATCAAATACAGCAACTTATATTAGAAATTGACACATATTCTGAATATTCAAATCCTTATTTTGAGGAAGTTGAACAACACAGTCAGCTTTTTCGAGATTAGTGCCTTGGCTGGTGGTTTGAACAACTTGGCTATATTTAAAGATAGTCACTCACATGTAACTATTTTTCACCAAAACTTATGCGGAATAAATAATAAGAGGGATGAACTCGAAATGTATGTAACTGAATTACCAAATGAAATAAGCTTTATTTGTATAAGTGAACATTTTTTAAACCAAATAATGGTATCACAATTTGATTTTCCTAATTATATTGTAAGCTCTTGCAACACAAGGTCAAATAAAAAAAGAGGTGGTACTTTAGTATTAACACATATAAACAGACAAGTTGAGGACTTGGACATTTGTAAAAGGCTGTATAAAGCAGATAGCTTTGAGGTATGTGGAGTAAGGGACATTGAAACAAACTCTTACATAATCTGTTGCTATAGAACACCTGTAAATAAAAACTTTGACGATTTTCTAGATAGATTGGAACAATTATTGCAGTACTTTTTCAATAAAATATGCTTTATCTGCGGAGATTTTAATATTGATTTGACAAAACAGGACAATAAAAGAAGTTCGTTTACATCACTGTTGAAATGCTATAATTTTAGATATTTGTTTGATTCAATTACATTTGTGCGAAATAACTCCGAATCGTGTATAGATAATATATTGACCAACACCTGTGATAGAAATATTGGCAGTACAGACATTGACCATAATCGATTAGCGGATGGGCATGCAGCCCTCTTCTGTACAGCATATTTGGAAAAAGTTACTACTACACAATGCGTTAGTTTTAAATACATAGAGAGAAGATTATATAACGAGAAGAATAATAATGCATTCAGACAAAAACTACTAGAGCATGACTGGAATTTAGGTACAAACACGTTTATACGAAAAATCAAGGAACTACATTCTAGTACTTTTAAAAAAAGAAAAGTTAAAATCAACATAAAAAGAATTGGCCGGTCTAAATGGCTAACGAAAGGAATACGGATATCCAGCAAAATGAAGAGATTTCTAAATTTTATAAATAAACCTACGTGTGACAAATCGTTATTGGAATATCGTGAACAGTATCTTAGAATTTATAAAAAGGTGATTAGGAACGCTAAAAAAAAGGAAGTCACCAATCAAATTAATTAAGCATCTAACTCTAGCAGAGAAATTTGGAAAATAGTCAATAAAACTCGGAAAAATATTGACAATAATTTTGAAAATGATAAAATAATACTTAAAAATAATAATAAAATAATTTGTAATCCTATAGACATTGCTACCATTTTTGCGGAAAAGTTTGACAACAGTAAAGGTGTAAACACTGGTAATCCAGTACTGGCTAAGAAGCATTTAATTGAAAATACTGACAGAGTTGAGAAGTCTATGGCTTTTAATCCCGTCATGCCGATAGAGATTTACAAAATGGTAAAGGGTATGGATAGTAAAAAGTCATTTGGACACGATGAAATACCGCTGACCATAATTAAAGATAATATAGATATACTGTCATACCCAATATCTGATATAATAAATAACTGCGTCAATGAAGGCGTCTTTCCTGACCAGTTTAAGTTAGCCAGAGTTCTACCTCTATTTAAGAAAGGTGCTAAAACAGATCCGGGCAATTACAGGCCCATTTCACTGTTACCGGTTCTATCCAAACTTTTTGAAAAAGTGATCAAATCTAGGCTTGTAAGTCATTTGAGTAGTTTAAAAATAATAAACCGTAATCAGTTTGGATACCAAAAAAGGAAAGGGACACTGGATGCAATAGACTCGTTAGTTAATAACGTGGTAAATAAGCTGAACAATAAACTTAAAGTTGCTGGCTTATTCCTAGACTTAAGTTCTGCACTTATCTTAACTTATCCATTAGAATGCAATGTTCTACAGTATCAAACTGTAGAACATTGCAATCTAATGGATAAGTTGGAGCATTACGGTATAAGAGAAAATGTTTTAAAACTTTTTAGTTCTTATTTGACCAATAGGAAACAGTACGTCGAAATTAAATCACTTCACGAAGGTGTGGAAGAAATCCATAAATCGTAATCATTTACTGTAACTAGAGGTGTTCCGCAGGGTTCGGTGTTGGGACCCATTTTCTTTATAATATTTCTTAACGACCTAACTGAATACATTAAAAACATTTTACCAGAAGCTGACTTGATAATATTTGCTGACGATACGAGTGCTGTTATAGCTGCTGACAATATAGAGACCTTAAAATGTAAATTAAATGTATTAATAGCTGCTTGTGAAAGCTGGTTTTCTATGAATAATCTTAAATTAAATGTAAGTAAGACAAAATGTATGATATTTAGATCTACAGTTAGGAACAAATCTTTGGTAAACGTAGAATCCTTAGGCAGTAAAATTGATATAGTAGAAAGTTTAAAATTTTTGGGGGTACAAATTGATTCTTTACTTAATTGGAAGCCAGAATTAGATTTTATTACGAATTCAATAAGTAGTGCGTGTTATGCTATCCGATCTCTGAGAGATATTTTGTCTATTGATCAACTTCGTACCGTCTATTTTGCTCTAGTTGAATCTAAACTTAGATATAGCATTAAATTTTGGGGAAATAGCTATAAATATAATGTTAAGGCAGCCTTTACTATACAAAAGTGAGCATTAAGAACCATGCTTCGTTTAAACCAGACAGAATCATGTAGGGAATATTTTATTAAACTTAGAATTTTAACGGTACCATGTTTTAGTTCTCCTTACTCACTTAAACAAAAACTTAAACGAGTTTGAAACAGACGATGAAAGAAAAATTAAAGTAGATACTCGCAGAAAAGATCTTGCTACTATTCTGCAGGCAAAGCTTAATGTTGTCAAACACTCGTCACGCGTGCAGTCTGTCAATCTGTTTAACAAATTACCCGAAGAATTAAAGAATATTCAGAATGTGAACATGTTTAAAATTAAACTCAGGGCTTTGTTAATCAACAAAGCCTATTACAGCATTGACGAATATTATAATGACAAAAATCTTAAAACTAGTATTTTATTAAACTTAAATTAAATATGTGTACTCTTTGACTTTATAAATGTTGTTTTTTTTATTGTAAATTTTTTTTTTTTTTTGACATTAAATGTATTTTGTAGAATTTTGCTAGGGACTTTGTATACACAAGAATATTAATGTTTGTAAAGTTAGTATTTTGTATTTGGATAGACGTTCTAACTTTGATGAACGGTGAGGAACGAGGTTAAATATTATATTATAATTCGTTATGTTGCTTCTTTTGTGTACCTACTGTGTAAATATTTCGACACAAATGTATTTTTGTTATGAAATAAATAACTTGAACTTGAATGAGCCAAAGCCAAGAACCAAAGCAGAGCAAAGAACCAATGAGCACTGAGTTTTTGCCTAAGCTTTCAACTACTGCACACTTAATTAATGAAAAGACCCCCTGAGAGACAAATACATTTTTACTTAACAAATCATGAACTTTGCTATTCCACATTTTACTAGCTTGTTTTAAGCCTTAAATACTCTTATTTAATAAACGAACCTTGGAGTTATCCCCCATTAGCAAAACCAATAGGTTGTTCCATAAATATTGTTTCATTTAAGTAACCATTCAAGAAAGCACTAACTACATCAATGTGATCTACCTATACTGAGATTTAAATCATTCGCCAAGGAAAACAAAATTCGCATAGTAGAATGCCTAACCACTGGGGAAAAAGTTTAGTTATAATCGACCCAATGTTTCTGTGTAAACTCCCTGGCAACTAATCGCGCTTTATACTTTTCGTTTCCACGTTTCCAGAAGCGTCATGTTTACGCTTAAATACCCATTTGGATATAATAACATTTTTCCATATAAGGCGACCAACGATCTTCCATGCCCCATTCGCAGTAATGAGTCATATTCACTCTGCATCGCCGCACGCCACTCGTTGGCATCCGAACAAGAGATAGCTTCTTCATAACTAGATGGTTCCTCAATATTACCGACATACATTGAAATGTCATAATCACGATACCTCAATGACGGAATTGAACGAGTACTTCGTACAGGGCGGAAAATAGCCTCAGCCCGGAGTACTACCATAATCGTCACTCCTTCCCCTCGAATAGACGCGTCCGGCGATGACGAAGTCACTGACTCGTGGCTCGCCGACGATGAGTCTGCACAGCGGGACTCATCCTCACTGCCTGTGCAGTAATGCTCCTCGTCTGTGGTATTTGAAATTTGAGAACCATCATTAAATTCTAAAGAATTGGTTTTATCACTAATCTTATCCTCGTTATTACATTCATTTAAATTTATTTGACTAGAATGGATTTCATTAGTATTATTTAAATTATCATCATTTCAAACCAATTCATTGCTCCTGTCAAAACAATTATTGTGTAAAATAATTTCATTATAATAGTCATCCTTTTCATTTAAAATCCTATTCCTATATATTCCAACACATTTTTTTTTGGATTCTTTGGATGTGATAGCCCTTTACAGGTCTCACTATACCCCACAAAAATATACTTTTTAGGGTTCCGTACCCAAAGGGTAAAACGGGAGCCCTATTACTAAGGCTCCGCCGTCTGTCTGTCTGTCCGTCCGTCCGTCACTAGGCTGTATCTCATGAACCGTGATAGTTAGAAATTTGAAATTATCACAGATGATATATTTTTGTTGCCGCTATAACAACAAATACTAAAAATAAGAATAAAATAAGTATTTAAGGGGGCTCCCATACAACAAACGTGATTTTTTTGCTCGTTTTTGCTCGTAATTGATAACGGCAACAGGTAGACGCTTAAAACATTCACAGAGTATTTAGTTATATATTCACTTTAAGAATAAATAATTAAATTAAAATAAAACAAATATTTCCCATACAACAAACGTGATTTATTTGCCATTTTCAAAGATAATGGTACGGAACTCTTTGTGCGCGAGTCCGACTCGAACTTGGCCGGTTTTTACTCTTACCATCAAGCTTACCACGCTTATGCTTAGGCTCCAAAGAATATGTGATGCAACCAAAAACCCTTATGTGCCATAAGTGGCTCAGATCAACTCCAGATCCCGACCACAGGTGGTCAGGAATCTGTCCAGACAAAATCGTAATAATAGACCGATTTTTCAAATTTTCTTTTATTTTGTCTATCACTATGTATGATACCTACTGATATTTCTACTTCAGTGATTGTGTTGAAAGCCACTTCATTTAAATGTTGTTTGCAAGGAAAGAGCAACAAGTGATTTGCTAAGATCATCTGGGGTATCCCGGGCAACTAGCATGAATGGTGGTCATTAATGATTGGCTAATCTTTCCACAATGGTATTGTGTGATTCCCATAAATAGCTAGTAACAATACGACAGAAGAAAGGACATGGATAATGTCTGGCCTAGCACGGACAAAAACATCAATATCGAGCAAAAAAGAGCAAAAAAATCACGTTTTTTGTATGGGTGCCCCCTTAAATATTTTGTTTATTCTGTTTTTTTTTGTATTTTTTGTTATAGCGGCAACAGAAATACATCATTTATGTGAAAATTTCAACTGTCTAACTATCACGGTTCATGAGATACAGTCTGGCGGCAGACGGACTCACAGACAGACAGACGGCGTATCCTTAGTAATAGGGTTTCCGTTTTACCCTTTGGGTACGGAACCCTAAAAAACTTATAATATTTATATTTACATCATGGTTATCATTTCTCCGGATAACTGAGTGGGAAAATATCGATTTTAAAAAGTATTATTGTGTTTGTTTTGTTGTGATTAAGATCCGTGAGGTTTCCGGAAGTTACTAATGTTGCAATTCTTTGAAATTTATAAGATAAGGCTGCTTACTGAATTATACCATAATCGATCACAGAGCTCACATCAATAATTTCCGTTCCGATTTAGATAATTATCACTATTATTTCGTGAACGCGCTCACGGTTGGATTACAGTACTTCTTTGAGTAAACACCACACGACAACATTTATACACTTCTTCTTTGGTTAGATGGCGACTATAGCCGGAATAATAATTTCTAAAATACCACACTAATTAGATACGATGGGACTCAAAACAAAACACACAACTGTAATATTTGACAGCGCTCACGCTCACGTTGATATTAATTTAGGGCATGGTTAGCCCGTCGCGTTGGCGTTATCCCAAAATGGCGCATGTCATGACGCCGCCGTCTATGACGATTCGCGCGACATCGTTTTCGCGCTCACGCTAATTCGGAACGGATGTAAGCGCGCTCAAATCAATTACAGCGCAACTCCGAACGCACCATTCGTAGTCTGTGGGAACTGAGAAGTGCTCAGTAGTCAATAGTCAGGTTTTTTCTTCTTTTTTCTTGGCGGGAAAGTGAAGTGTCGAGTTTAGCAGTTTTGTTTTATTTTCTGAAATGTGTGTTTAGCCGAATATTAATGTGTAATAATGGTGGATTATTAACCATTAAGTGTTCGTGAACGTGCATTAGTGTAGGTAAATGAAACAAAACAGTGCAACATAACTTCAAGTTTTCTAAGGAAGTTCGCGTGACGTTTCAGTAAAGTGCCACATCTTTGACATCTTTTCTTTACTGAAACTCAAGGGGAGCGGGTGGGCGGGGATATCACGTATCCTGCATCATTTCATCATTATTCACAAAGTTTATAATCAAATAAAGGCTTGGCTAAAAGGTCCCAGCAACCAGACCATTAACATATACTAAAAAAAAAGTCACTAGTCTGTCAGTTGCTAGGTGGTTGCTTGTTTTAATTTTAATCGCATTCGAAGATAACTTCAAGTAGTAATCTGTTAATATTTTTATCACGCTAGTAATAAATAACTCTAGAATATGTTGTGTTCAAAATTTATTATTGACACATCCGGAAAAAGCAAGAAGACAAGCGAAAGTATAAAACGAGATAAAACATGTCAAAAGGAATACAGTCAATATCAAAAGAAGAAATTATTAAAGAGGTAGAAAAACTAAGACACAAAACTCTTTTCTTCCTAACACTCCTCCTGAATTTCATTCTTCCAGACCCATTCCTTTCGCACACCATTCATACTTTCCTCTCAACAAAGCTTTAGTCAGACTGTCAGCCACCATTCGAGTCGTCTCCACATACTCTATCCTAACATGCCCATTCTCAATGGCTTCTCTAATAAAGTGGTGGCGTACGTCAATATGCTTTGTACGTTGATGGTGCACAGGATTCTGTGCAATAGCAATTGCAGATTGACTGTCGCTGTAGATCTTGACAGTCACTTCTGGTAGACCACTGATCTCTGCAATAAATCTTTTAAGAAATATTGCTTCTCTTGTAGCTTCAGATATTGCCACATATTCTGCCTCTGCAGTTGAAAGAGCTACTGTTCTCTGTTTCTTGCTCTCCCAGCACACTGCTCCTCCTTTCAATAGGAAAACTACTCCGGTGTATGACCTCCTATCATAGCATGTAGCATGGCTTGCATCTGCATAGCACTGTAAATCATTACTATTATTATTCTTCTTGTACTTTAGGCCAAAGCTTTTAGTACCCTTTAAATATCTGAGTACCCGTTTTGCGGCCGTCCAGTGCTCGTCACTGCATAGCAACTATTAAATTGACTCAGATAGTTTACTGCATGTGCTATGTCTGGCCTCGTGCAAACAGACAAGTACATCAGAGAACCAATTAAATTTTGATATGGAATGCTCGGATCCGATTTATATTCTGGTCCTGGCTTCTCCAGTCTTTGACCAGTAACTGATGGCGTTGTAGCGATCTTGCAATCATCCATCCCGAACATCTTCAAAACTTTATTGACATACTTCTCTTGGTCAACTTTGATTTCTGTCTCGTTCTGCGTTATTTGCATCCCCAAGATTAGTTCTGCCTTACCAAGATCCTTCATCTCAAATTTAGACATAAGGTCTTTTTTCACTTTGCGCAACTCCTGTGCGTCATTCCAGAATATAAGCATGTCATCCACATATACCGCTAGAATAATGACCTTCTTGTCTTTGGATCTTGTATACACGCATGGTTCATTCTTGGATCGTTTGAAGCCAAGATGTAACAACTCATTATTTAACTTGCTGTTCCAAGCTCTAGGGGCTTGCTTTAATCCATAAAGCGATCGATTAAAAAGACACACATAATCTTCTTTTCCTTTCTCCTCAAATCCTTCAGGTTGCTTCATATAGACAGTCTCAGATAAGTCTCCGTTCAAAAACGCTGTTTTCACGTCCATCTGATCAACATTAAAGCCTTCATGAGCAGCCATCACTAAAAGGACTCTAAGTGAACTATGTCTAACAACTGGGGAAAAAGTCTCATCGTAATCCACCCCATATCTCTGGCTAAAGCCTCTTGCAACCAGTCGAGCTTTATATCTCTTCTTACTTCCCGCCTCTTCTTTGATTCGAAAAAGCCATTTCGAATCAACGACGTTGCATTTGGCTGGTGGTTTGACTAAGGTCCAAGTCTTATTTTTCTTAATAGCATCCAGCCTTTCCTGAATCGCTGATTTCCATGCTTTACTGTCAGTTCTTGACAATGCTTCTCGAACCGTAGTTGGATTCTGATCTGATTCAGCAGCTTGATACAGGATGTAATCCGGGAACTGCTTGGATCTTCTATCTCTCAGTGGGTACCTCCGTCCACTTTGGTGAGATTCCTCGTCGACATTTGTAATCGATTCGCAGTCTTCGAATACATCCACATCGTCCACAATGGGCTCCGGATCTCCATGATCCTCAGGTTCAGTTGGTTGATTCTCTCTCTGACTATCGCCATCTGCACCTTGATCTACCCTAGGGTCAATGTCTGCTTCGGCTTCACCTTCTGGTGCTTGCAGAATATCAGATCCTTCGTTGTGTCCTATCACAGTTTCTTTTTCAGCTTCAGAAATTTGGAGTATTTCTTCTGGATGTTCTTCTAAATTCGATTGCTCATGATGTTTTCGATTTTCGAAAAACACCACGTCCCTTGCCTTAAATACTTGGCCAGTAGTGAAGTCTAAAAGTCGATATGATTTTGCGTTATCACAGAAACCTGTGTGAATCAGTTCTCTGCTTTTCGGATCCCACTTACCTCTCTTCTGTTGAGGAATGTGCATAAAAGCTTTGCATCCGAAAGTCTTCACTGTACTCAGGTCGCACTTCTTACCTGACCATTTCTCTTCTGGCGTAACATTTTTCACCGCAATCGTTGGTGATCTGTTCTTCAAGAACACTGCATGATGAACAGCCTCTGCCCAAAAGTGTTTTGCCAAATTAGCACCTTGAAGCATGCTTCTTGCTTTCTCGCAGATAGTTCTATTTGCGCGTTCAGCGATGCCGTTCTGCTCTGGCGTATATTCCACCGTTAGTTGACGCTGAATTCCGAACTGCTTCAAATAGTTATCCATCCGTTTGTTGACGAACTCGGTGCCGTTATCGGTGCGTAAGATCTTCAGCTTCTTACCACTTTGTTTTTCGGCATACTCCTTAAACTCTACAAATTTTTCGAAAACCTCACTCTTTTGTTTCAAAAAATAAATAAAAGTTTTGCGCGTAAAATCGTCAATAAATGTCAAAAAATACCTGATGTTGCTAACGGAAGGCACCTCCATAGGTCTGCACACATCCGAGTGCACAAGCTCTAGCACTTCCTTAGCTCTAGTAGCATTCAACTTTTTAAATGGTTTCTTGGTTTGCTTCCCCATAATACATGGTATACACTCAAGTTGAGCTGAAGTGTTAGGAAAACTTACCCCTGTCGCCATCTTATCTCTTAGTAGTTTGAGATTGTTTATACCCAAATGCCCCATCCTCCGATGCCATAGCATAATTGAGTCCCCTTCTGTAGTAGCTAGCGCAGAACCCTGTGAACAGCATTTAATTTTGTATATGCCTCGTTCTTCCACACCTTTCACTACAACCTTACCTCGAATCTCACAACCATCACTCTTAAAGATGTCGCATCCTTTTTCTGTAAATACCACCACGTGACCCTTTTTCACGATCGCATTCACACTTAATAGATGATAACTTAGGTACATACGTAACATTGTTGATAGTCAAACCAATTGACTCACAAACCACCGTTCCTCTACTTTTACCCAATACCTCATTACCGTCAGCACATGTCACCCTCAAAGGCTTTGAAGTGTCCTTCAAGTCCTTAAACCACGATTTAAAATTCGTCATGTGTGTTGATGCTCCAGAGTCTATGATCCAGCACCTCGACGAAACATCTGGTTCTGGTCGTGCGCCCAACGCATAGGCTTGTAGTGCTTCCTTCCTTTGTTGTTTCGGATTATCTGGACATTCGAGTGCTTTGTGTGGTCCTTCACAAATGAAGCACTTGACCTTCACTTTCGGTTTCTTTTTGGGTGTAGCCTTGCTCTTGTGATTCTTAGTCAGCAATGCTGATGGCTGTCTTACACTTGAGCTAGCCGAGAAGGTATCTTCCATCTGAAAGAGCTTCGTCTTCACATAGTCGGTAGTAAGCTTAATATTACTATTCTCTATGGCTAATCTCATTGGTTGAAATTCCAGGGTTAGTCCTTGTAACAAAAGTGCAGCCAACAGTTCATCGTGGACTTCCTTTCCAAGGTCATGCAACTCCTGTGACGTGGCCATAACTGACGTCACATATTCTCTAACTGTTGATAATTGCTCCAGTCTCATGCTTACCAACTTTGTTAATAAGCGGCACCGGTTGTTAAGACCCTTGTCTTCAAACGCATTTCTCAGAGCGTCCCATGCTTCCCTAGCCGTTTTCGCTTTGCGCACATGAACTAAGCAATGGGGCCTGAGCATTAAGCAAATCTTTGCTCGAGCTCGTTGATCCCTTCTCACACCTTGTACATCCGTGGCTTCAGGTGTAACACTCGTGTACTCCCAAAGATTGTCGTGTATTAGATATAGCTCCATCAAGAATTTCCAAGTTGCATAGTTGCTATTACCGTCGAGTTGTTCGATAGATGGCATGCCACTACTACTTGAAATTCCAGTTTCATGTGTCTGGGAACTCCCGTTACCATTTCCGCTGTCCGACATTTCTGCGATTTTTTATAATCATTTACATGCTGGATCCCATAACCTGTTAATATTTTTATCACGCTAGTAATAAATAACTAGAATATGTTGTGTTCAAAATTTATTATTGACACATCCGGAAAAAGCAAGAAGACAAGCGAAAGTATAAAACGAGATAAAACATGTCAAAAGGAATACAGTCAATATCAAAAGAAGAAATTATTAAAGAGGTAGAAAAATTAAGACACAAAACTCTTTTCTTCCTAACATAATCACAGAGTACTTTTATATAGTAGTAATAAATAATATACAAACCACGCCAGTTCATTGTACGTCCGGCCACAGTGTTTTTGGTAAAAATTTAGTATCGTTTGGCAGGAGGAGGGGGGAGAAAGGGAAGGGGGGTGTTCCCTGTTTCCTCTGGCACTACTCCCATGAAAAGGTAACGCACCGTTCTTGAGGAAAACGAATTATTGTAACCTAACCTCAAAACACATTAAAGTTGCTTATAAGGCGTAGTTGGGCGAGCCCCGCTTCGCGGGGCTCAAGGGTTTAAAAAAAAATAACAACGAAGGGGATGGCAAGTCCCGAGATCGCTTCGCTCGCTCTTGCATCCTAAGTTCTCCTAGTAACAGTAGTAACATTGCCTTTTGTACACATATCAGTGGAGGTACACCAACTTTCTTCTGATCAGGATTTTTAGGTAAAATCCTGCTCAGAAGAAAGTTAGTGTACCTCCACTGATATGTGCATGTGTACAAAAGGCAATGTAACTACGGTTACTAGGAGAACTTAGGATGCAAGAGCGAGCGAAGCGAGCTCGGGATTCGGGGCAACCCGACTTTGACAGTTAGGTTCGAAGGGGATGGCAGGGTCTAGTGAGCGAGCGAACTCAGACCCCGTCATCCCCTTTGTCGTTATTTTTTTTAAAACCCTTGAGCCCCGCAAGGCGGGGCTCCCCCAACTACGCCTTATTGATTAACTTTAATGTGTTTTGAGGTTAGGTTACAATAATTGGTTTTTCTCAAGAACGGTGCGTTACCTTTTCATGGGAGTAGTGCCAGAGGAAAGGGGGAACCCCCCCCCCTCCTGCCTTTTTCAAATTTTTGACTACTACAACTTCTGAATCAAACTTGTATGTGGCAGTTTGATAACAGTCCTCTCTCATACGTCATGCAACAACAGCTCGTGCAGTGGTCAGTAAGATTGGTAGCATGGCCTACTCTCCAGGGTACATTGGGCCTACTTAAGTTTCCTCACTTGTGGAACTGGGTGCTCTTTGGTGGGACTGTGATCACCAGCATATTTTACTAATACTATAGGTAATCATCTTTTTACAGTCCAATACTATAATAAACCATGACCACTTAGAGTGTTTCAGTGGGTTTATTCAATCTCCAACAGAGAACATAAGTATAGTTGATGAATGTCAAACAGAAAGCATTGCTATCAAAGAAGAATTACCAGCTGTTTGTGAAGGACTAGATGATATTATTGAGCCAAAGGAGGAACGTCATGTTATGAATCAAAACGAATATTTATTAATAAAAAAAAGGAGTACTCTTGACTGTTTTTGTTTATTTACAGAAAAAGGACTGGAAAATGTTGACAATAGCTGTCTAGATGTACCGCCGAATAATTCTGAATCAGATTTGGAAGATGTTGTATCTTTAATGGAGTTTAAAACTGAAGTGGAAGAAGAACAAATAGTATCTACGAGGAAGCGAAGAGCCAAGGAGAGTAAAAGTAAGTACCTATTAGTTACCTAGTTAATTTATACGTAAGTAAGCAGCAAGGCAGGTTAGCAGGTTAGGACGCAGATGTAAAGTTTGGTTGACTTTTTGATAGTTTTGGGGTGTCAGTAAACTCCTTGAAACTGTTAGGCCATTGTAATAGGAAGCTTGCGCGTGATGCATGATGGGTAGGGTGGTACCTCTCTTTCTTCTCTTATTTATAATGGTACCATCATATCCATTACCCCTACGCTGAGACCGTACAACCCCGGTTAAGAGTTAAGCCGTTTATGAGGTTACCAATATCATGATGTAATTTCTTGAATGGGTTCTATGCTTGAAACCCAGTAAAAGGGTTACCGACATCGTATGTGTTTTTGATTAACTGCTTAGAAAAACACTTTCAATGGGGTTACCAAAATGGTCCTTGCTATTAACTGCTCCCAAATTACGATGTTTATTTTAATTTCATTTTAAAATTTTCTCTATTTTTTTTAAAATTAGTTTACAAAAAAACGATTTTTCGCTGTTTTTCACTAATTAGAAACTTGACGTTTGATACATTTTTTCCGAAAATGAAACGTAATAATTATCGTAGAATTCATGGTTTATCTACATAACTAGCAACCTTCCCGTTGCTAAGGAAATAATAAATGTCTCTTCATAGAAATGCGAGTAGATTCTTGCTACAATAGAGATAAAATTGGTCATGCTACACGTGCTGTTAAGCTTAAATGAACATGTACAAGAAACTCCTGAAAACACATAATGTTTACAGGTGTAAAATTAATCTTAAGAAAGAGCGTCACAACTTACAAATCCAATTAAATGTTTGTAATAATAAGTTGGAACCTAGCAGACAAATGTATGATGTTGACATACAGAGCCTTCAGAAGGAATTAATGAGCAGGGAAAACTCACTAAAGGAAATCTTTTATGAGTCTAGTCAACAAATGTTAAGTGAGCGCATGCAAGAGGCCTGTGAGTTGGTGGACCTGGTGAAGTGCAATGCAGAGATGTGTGAGTCACTGACAAACAGTCCCATCTGTAGTTGTGCTCCCACTCCGCCACCTCTCATGTCACAGCATGTTGTTTTAACTCATACTTTAGAAACTGTAAACCCCACTCAAAGTAATGTTTTGGTCTTTACTTAGGCATTATGGAATGCAAATAAATATATGAATTCCATAATGTCTAAGTAAAGGTGTTACAATGGCTTAAAGCTAAGGTACAATTACGGACCCTGTAGGGCACAGGCCTCTCAAGGCCAACTACGAAAAGCCATTAAAAAAAAAAAAAAAAGCGCGCTTGGGTCCATTCTTGTTCGAGCCGCTCGACACTGCGGACCTCTCTGTGACGTCGTTACGCTGTCAGTTGAATAAACGAAGCCTAAAAACAAGTCGTGAAGTTTTCCTTTGAACACCATGAAGATGACGTCAGCTATGCTAACATACACTTTTTTAAAACACTACGGAGGTCCTTCCTACGTCATCAGAAGTGGGATCGCAAGAAGCTCCTACCCAAGCCGCTTCCACATCAGCTTGTTCACCACCTGATCAAACGGAACCAACCAACACACAGTTGGTTGGTTGGTTGTTCCGTTTGCGGAACTCGTACAGTGCAGACGTGTTATAAATATTCTTTTGCTAAATATTAAAGTTACTTAAAATACCCATTAACCGAATATACTATAATAGGTACTTATAATTGTGTTCCTCAAGTCTCTAAGTCAATTGAACTAACTGTGGGATTTACAACCTTTACTGCGAAGAAACTCAGCACGCGAGCAAGGTACCCGCTTTATTTACTAATTCGCTCAACCGCTATCGCAACTTGCTCCACGAGTGGTATTTCTGCCACAGATCATGAGTGTGCAACAATCACCTCCTGGAAGTGGCCTCAGTGGTTCAGAACCAAATCTGTTGAGTAGTGAAACAGCAACACTGGCGAACTTAAAATCAGACTGAAAAACCCCGATAAATTCGTGGAAAGAAGACCATATCGTCTTAGTCTAATGGAACGAGAGAAGGTTCGCGCACATCATCCGTGAGAGCAAAGCTCCTAATTCAAGCCCCATCGTTTTAGTAATGAAGAAGAATGGTGACGATCGACTTTGCGTAGACTTTCGAGAGACTCGAATATTCTACGTGACCATTATCCACTTCCGTTGATTTCTGATCAGATTGACCAGTTGGCAAATGGTCATTTCTACACAAGCCTTGATATTGCCGCTGGTTTCTACCAGATTCTTATTGGTGAAACCTCCATAGAGAAGACCGCTTTCGTCACACCAAATGGTTTTTATGAATATCTTACCATGCCGTTTGGTTTGAGCAATGCTTGTTCAGTTTACAAGCGATGCATCAACAGAGCTCTAACATCATTGCTGGGAACAACTGCACAGGTCTACGTGGATGACGTGCTGAGTAAATGCACTGATTTCGCTGAGGGAATATCACACCTGGAGCGAATCCTCATAGCACTACAAGACGCTGGATTTTCAATCAACGCTGACAAATGCAGATTCTTCAAACGATCCATCGAATATATCGGCAACGTAGTTTCTGATGGACAAGTACGACCAAGCCCACGAAAAGTAGAGGATTTCGTCAGAGCTCCACTACCTAAGACTGTCAAACGGGTCAGGCAGTTCAATGGGCTGGCAGGATACTTCAGAAAATACATCCCGGACTTTTCTCGTATAATGGTACCTCTACGAACTGACGAAACAAGGTGCTAAATGGGTATGGACAGATGAACACGAGAAAGCCCGTAATACAATCATCGAATGCCTAACGTCTGCTCCAGACTTTTTTGTGGTTACTCAAGAATCAGCAATAAAGTGATTGATGAACCTTATTTCTCTTAGGGCCGATTTTTCAATCCTCGGATAAAAGTACCAATAGCTACCTAAAGAATAAACTTATTAGACTCTTTATTCGTCAGATAAGTGGTTGTCAATTTTTCAATAAATATTTACCCTAAGAATAACTTATCTGACTGATCATGTCATCTGTTAAAACGCTAACTTCACGAAGGTAAAACAAACATACAGGATAACCGAATGTTAGAGCGGGACGGACTATTTCTTTGAACAAGCTTGAAAACGTCAGCGTCATGTCACTTTTATTACGGTACGTCCGTTAGGAGGTCCTTTGTTTGGCTGTGGTGTTTTTATAAAAAAGGGAGTGTTTAGCGAACTCTAATTATGCTGAGGTTCAATTATTTGTGAGTTTTGTCGAGATCTACATGCAAATAATAGTAAATAAAAAGACTGGCTCTGTTATAAACAAAGATAAAGAATCTGCATGGAAGAATATTTAAAGTTCTTTCAACTCATGTGGAATCTCAAAAATTGATCGCTCCTGTAAAGTTAAAATATGAGGGAATAAAAAAGCTACGAAAAATAAATCCTCTGTCCAAAGACAGGAGATGTATAGAACAGGAGGGGGTTCTTCGAATTCTCCTAAATTCATCGACGTCGAAGAAAAGGTTATAAGTATTTGTTCGAACATAAAAGGGCTCGAAGCTCGTCATGATAGTGATACAATTATGGCTTCCTCCTCAATTGCCACGTCGTCAATACTATCGAAAATATCCAGTACACTTGTAAAGCACGAAAACTAACCTTAAACTTAAGTAACGTCACCGTCGTTTATCTATGGAATAAGCGGTTATCTGGCCGGCAAAGAGCCAAATAGGTTTATTTCTCAGATAAGTGAATTATTCGACGAATAAAGTCTATTTGACGATTGAACAACTGATTTTTTTGCTATCTGTCGAATATAGGTACCCTATCTGTCTATTTATCTGAGGATTGAAAAATCGGCCCTTAGTACATATTAGTAGTATTCATTCAAAATAACTACGATATTACAAAATAAATCTCGAGAGCACGCCTCATAAGTAGAGAATACAATCCCGGGATCCCGAACCTCAGGATCCCGGGATCCCGACCGTCTTCTGGCCCTGAAAATCCCGGGACTTTACTTGGCTAATCTCGGGATTTTCGGGATTGCCACAAACAAGTCTAGTTTGTATTCCGTAGTCCGTTGCGCCTTGAAAATAACCTTGCCTAGATTATTTTAATACATTACGACAAAAAGCAACTCGTACAATACGCAGGTACCCACTATTTACTACACAGGTACAGTCCTAATAATATGTTTGTCGTAGAACTTAGAAGGGACTTCCCCACTCGGAATACTTTAATACAATACTCTTAAGGTAATTCCCCAACGAACCAACAGGGGAATCACCCGATCATCTCACATCATAATATTGTTGCGGGTATTTCCCGTCGGTCGGGGATTCCCTGTACGAAAGTAAAAATATGCAAATCAGGTTTTATTTTTTTCATTTATTGTTCTATCAGTGGCGGGTTACGTAGGCTACGTCGGCTACGTCAGTGACGACGGGTTACGTAGGCTACGTCATTAAAATTTAAAAGTCAATTATCTGAAATTAAGTATTTCAAATGGCTGGAGACTTTGCTAGACCTACTTTCTTACTATCTTTGTCATCGCCACCTGATATTGCAAAATCTTATACATGTATAAAAAACTGCTTATTCATATCTCCACATTGCTTATTAGGTTAGTACTAAAAGAAACTTAACCAACCATTCCTGGTTCCATAGGCTTAGCATGAGAACCGTAGAGAAGTGTTTTAAAGTAGATAAAAATTACGCTTCTGTGTAGACAGCTGACAGTTTTCTACGAAGAAAGATAGACAAGCGATTTCTATTCTACAATAGAGTAGAAATAGAAAGCATCATGCTAAGCCTGCTTTTAGAGTTTTAATTTTGTGTAATAAATGAAAATCACCAATCTTTCAAAGAGCATGGGAGATGGGCTTCAAGTTAATCTTTAAGGATAATTGATGAAATTATTGTTGCTCTGCTATTATTACTAATATTCAGTTTGAAAAGCCTTATCAAATCCCCCTTAAAGTTTAAACTTTAAGTTAGCAATTACCCATATTTATGGGTCTTCAGATACTTAGCTCAAGACACCATCTTGAGATACTTAGCTCAAGATACCATCTTGAGATACTTAGCTCAAGATACCATCTTGAGATACTTAGCTCAAGACACCATCTTGAGATACTTAGCTCAAGACACCATCTTGAGATACTTAACTCAAGATACCATTTATTATTTTATGCCTAGTATCTTGAGATAATGCTTGTGAAGCATTGATGTCCCAATCACCCGTACAAAGGTAATGGGTAAAACTGTGACATTAGAAGGTCACTAGGCAACTTTAGAGAGATTAGATAATAACTTATTGCTTATTAGGGTCATTGCATTATAAACATCACTGATCGTAAATGCTGTAGAGCTCCAGACCATAATCATGTAAAATATATGGAGTAGGTGCCGATATTAACTATTTGCTGTCAATCAATTACCCATATTTATGGGTCTTGAGATACTTAGCTCAAGACACCATCTTGAGATACTTAGCTCAAGACACCGTCTTGAGATACTTAGCTCAAGACACCATCTTGAGATACTTAGCTCAAGACACCGTCTTGAGATACTTAGCTCAAGACACCATCTTGAGATACTTAACTCAAGATACCAGTCGGATCTGGCAACATTGCCTGAGTGACATGTCAAAATTCTGTTCCGTATTTTAAATTTAGTTTTAATTATTTTTAAGTGTAATTAAGGTCAAATAATACACCTAAATGTAAAAGCAGTACATAAATATTCAGGATTATTGTTTTCCTGCAAATATTCGTAATAAAACAGTGTTTGGTTACATATCACCGTTAAGTTACCGGTAACATATCACGAACAGCTGATGTTCAACCTGCGGATTTAAACGGGGAGTATTGTTACTTTTATTCATTAATTAGTAATTACCACACAGTCGTCTCTTAGACTCTGTAACAGGGCATCGTTTAGTCCTAGAACCATTTTTCTTGATTGATTTGGCACTCGGCAGTGGGTCTAAGTCGCTTTGTTTACCTTTGTGTTAACGAAACTTACGTAGTGAATTATCTAAATACTTTTAATCAATAGTAAAGAAATATAAGTATAGTGAAGTAATAGTAGAATACACAACAACATGAACGTTGTTTATCGATTTTTGCATTGTTATCTTAAAGTAATACAATAAATAAAATCTCTAGGCATCCTACCCACTTAAAGAAAAGTAAAATCATGAGACAATAGAATCAATGTAACTTTATACTTGATCAAATCTAGTTACATTTCAATTACATTCTGCAGCCTACCTCATTTCTCTTTAAAGCAACACTTACTTCTCCCACTTTTCCTTTCATTTCTAGCTTTCACTTTTTTGTTGTTTGTCTAACTAGTTCTCACCGTTCTTTTAATTCTACTTTCAGTACTAATTCCTGAAACCATGCCTGTGATGACCCGTAAGGCTGCTGCTCAGGAGTTAGAGCTTAAGTTGAGAATAGCCGTTCAAGATCTTGAGGCTTCAAACAGTAAAATGTCAACAGCTGTTACAGGAGATGGATGAAAGCGAAAAGGAAGTCGAGAAGGTTGTTCTCAAAAACACATACTTAAAACGGGAGCTGGTAGACCTCCATCAGCAATACTTGGATGTTGTTGATGAACGGGACAAACTGCGGGTGGTCACGGATGGTTTCAACAACTGCAGTAACATATATGAGGAGGCTTTATGTAAGGTTAGGGACCTTGAAGCTGAATCAATTCTTGCAAATGTACAAATTATGAAATTACAGAAACAATTAGAATGTACTCAGGCTAAGGAAACCAATAACTTGTATAATGAATTATTAAACACTAATTGCAACCCTCATTCCTTAATAACAATATACCTTACTGAGGATTCTTTATTGAAATATAATAATAGTAGTTATAAAGTAAGTCAAAATAAAATTAAGAAATATGCAAAACTAAATAAAATTATAAATAAATGCAATAAATTTAGGAAACAACAAAAACACAGTTCCAATAATATTAAACTAAGGAAAGAACGTGGTTTTCTTGTAAATAAATTACATAACTATCAAATTAAATTAGAAGACAGTAAGAACATTTATGAGATTGACACTCAACGCTTACAGTCTGATATTCAGATACTAGAGGCATCATTACATTCACTCTATACTAAGTATGTGACGTCTGAAAAACAAATTCAGGAGCACATACTCGCTGCAAATGAGTTAATGGCTATGTGCAACTGTAATGCAGACCAAGTGAACCCGCTGACTCTTAGCAGCTCTCAATCTTCATTGCATAGGAATTTCAGTCTTGGCACTCTCCAACCTGAGGCAACGGAGGATTCGTACCAGTTGGGAAGTGCTCAGGTCTCTATTCCCAATCAAGATACACCAGATAATGAACAAGTTCCATTGCAAGTAGTTCAGATGGAAGCTAGTCCATTATGTAGCTCCATTATGTTTTCTGATAGGAAAAGGATCTTTTTGGAAAAGGCTTAGGAAAATTACTTAGCAACAACCTGAGTCATTCTTCTCTAAACTATTGCATGCCTCAGACTTCCTACAAACAAATAATGTATTCAATAACTAGTTATTAGGTGTTAGGTGTTAGGATCATATTCATTCCTAGGAATGAATATGATCCTAACGCCATTATTACTGTACTAATAGGTAATAGTTTTAATGTTAAAAAAGATGATATCACTGATAGTGTGACCGAACTTTTGAAGGTAAATTGTAAGAAAATAATTTTGTGTGCTTTTCCGTACTTTGAGCACTTGTCAAACAGGCAAAACTGCTACATTCATATGTTAAATAATTACATGCATTTCTTAGTTAGTCACCATAGTGACAAGTTTTTTTTTTTGACACCAACATTTTTGTTGATAAGCTAAGGTCGACTAGGGATACTGTGTATCTGCCTATTAGTTTTAGACGTCAAATAGCTAGGCTATTAGCTTTTAATATTAACCCAGACATAACTAATATGTCGAAGTCTTTATTTAGCACCACAATTAGTAATAGTACTAATGTTAAGGTGGTTAGTTCAAATAATTTAAACTAGTTTGTAAGACAACAGAAGGTACCACTAACAGTTTAGTTACACTTAATAACAAAATGGTATTTTCTAGCAAAAACATTGTTAACTGTAGAAAAGGGGCTAAGCAGAAATCCTTGAAATTATTTCATCAAAATATTCAAGGTTTTTCTTCCAAACAATTGGAAATCGAATTGTTTTTAGAAAAAACAATGTTTGACATTATTTGTTTAACTGAGCATTGGTTAAAAGATTATGAAATGTTAATTAATTATGAGAATTATAGTGTGGCCAGTTGTTTTAACCGGAAATCAATGCTGCGTGGTGGTTCACTGATCTTAATTAGAAGTTTTATTAAATCTAAAACTCGTAAAGACATAGTAGCTTTGTCGGTTGAACATAGCATTGAACTGTCTTGTGTTGAGCTAGATAGGCATGTTATAGTATGCGTTTACAGACCCCCAAACTATCAAAACTACTCTATATTTGAGTCTGTTATGGAAGATGTTTTGGCAAAACTTGTAACTGGGAATAAATCAGTAATTATCTGTGGTGACTTTAACATTAATATTTTAGAAAATAATTCAAATACCAGTAGATTGTTAAATTTGTTTGAATCATTTAATTTGTCAAATGTGTTTGTAGAACCAACCCGAATAACTACGACTACTGCTACATGTATTGATAATGTTTTTTGTTGCTGCAACTATTTAGATAAAGCTATAATTAATTATCTCCCTTCTGATCACAGCGGTCAAACCGTAACTTTTGAGTCCAACATACCAATACAGAAGGTGCAGATACAATTCAGACCAATAACATCTGTTAATTTAAATAAATTTAACAGCACTTTAATGTGTAAGTTAAGTGTTATGAACCTTACAATGAACAATGTTGACATTTTGTATAAAGAATTCTTTTCGGTAGTCCAAAGCGAGTTCAATATTTATTTTAAGAAGAACACTAAAACTATCAGCCTTAGGTTTTTATTTAGTGACTGGGCAACTAAAGGACTCAGGAAAAGTAGGGAAAGACTTTTCGAGCTGTATGGCCTTAAGCCTTATATAAACACGGAAACTTTTAATAAGTTTGTTGCTACTTACTCTAGAACTTTTAAAAACACTTGCAAGGCCGCTAAAGCCTTACACATTAGCAACAAGGTTAAATCAGCAGACAATAAAATAAAGACGGTTTGGAAAATTATCAATAATGAAACGAATAGGAACAAAAAGCATGATTCTGATTACGCACTGGAGACGTCATGTGGATTCATTTGCGATAGCAAACAAGTTGCTCAAGAGTTTGTAAATTTCTTTACCAGTATCCCACTTAAAACTACTGAAACCTTAAATTCCTCGCCCTTGCTCGCTTTTGACTCTGTAAGGGCGAACGTTGCAGCCTGCCCGATTGAATTTAACTTTAAGCATATTAACCCCATAATAGTATTAAAAGCTTTTAAGCAAATCAAGATCAAATTGTCCGAAGATCTTTGGGGAATGTCCATTAAAGTCTGTACCTCAATAATTGAGACTATAGCGCCTTACTTAGCCTTAATATTTAATTTGTGTGTGGATCAAGGAGTCTTCCCGGATTTAATGAAATACAGTAAGGTAATACCACTTTTCAAATCCGGAGACAGTAAAGACACAAATAATTATAGACCCGTATCCGTTTTGCCGGTTTTCAGCAAGGTGTTTGAAAAGGTAATGCTTAATCAAATGCTCAATCATTTCAACGCGAATAAAATCCTTCACGATCGACGCCGGTGTAACCTTATTAAGACACATTTTTAACGCGTGGGAAGAGGCCCAAGACGCCATAGGAATCTTTTGTGACCTTTCCAAGGCATTTGATTGCGTCGATCACGAAACCTTACTCTTGAAGCTTGAGCATTACGGACTTGGAAAACTTGCGCTTAGTTTAGTATAATCTTATTTAAACGATAGACAACAGCTAGTTCAAATAAATGGTATCAATTCACTCGGTTTAAAAGTATAAATGGGTGTTCCTCAAGGCTCGATATTGGGTCCTTTCCTCTTTTTAGTGTATATTAATGATCTTCTCCATTTATTAAAAAATCAACCACAAATGGTGTTATTTGCTGACGATACTTCCGTGATTTTTAAGGTAGATAGACGTGCTACAAATTTTGACGACGTAAATAACGCCCTACTGCAGGTCCAAAATTGGTTCACTGCCAATAATTTAGTATTAAATGGAAAGAAAACTAAGTGCATACGATTTTCTTTACCAAATGTAAAAAGTAGTGATTATGAGATAGTATTGAATCAAGAGAAACTAGAATTCGTCGATAAAACTGTTTTCCTGGGGATCACGCTCGACTCTAGGCTTCAATGTGGTCCTCATTTAACATCTCTTGCAGGACGGCTAAGTTCAGCAGCATATGCTGTCAGAAAAATCCGTCAATTTACTGACGTAGATATCGCGAGGCTAGTCTATTTTAGTTACTTTCATAGTATCATGTCTTACGGTATTTTACTTTGGGGATGGGCTGTTTATTTTTTTTCTGCAGAAAAGAGCCATCAGAGCCATATATAATCTCCGCAGGCGCGATTCTCTTAGGGAACTGTTTAAGAATATTAACATCATGACGGTGTCTTGTCAATATATCTATGAAAACATCATGTACGTAAGAAAAAAATTACATCTTTTTAGTAAAAGAGGCGAAAGACATAATTATAGTACTAGAAGTAGGGATCTATTAGCTCAACCAGGTTTCAGACTGGCTAAAGTAGACTCATCTTTCATGGGGTACTGTTTAAAATGTTATAATAAAATTCCTCCCCACATACTTCAACTGAATGAGACGAAATTCAAATCTTGTATAAAACGCACACTATGCAAGCAGGCATATTATAGGCTGGAGGATTACATCGCTGATAGAAATGCTTGGCTCAATGCTGGTCCTGCTCCACAACGTCAACTAATTGATTAACATTTGAAAATACTGTTGGAGCTGCTGAAGATTGTAAGACTATATTTTCATTGTATAAACTCAATCACCTTTGTATTATATAATTGCATAACACAGGTGTGAGTACTATGTACAATAGAGCTACCATTTACCGGGTAATATGTGTTTCATTGACTTGAATATGTCCTGGCAGCTGAGAGTATGTCATGCTCACTCAGATGTCTCGCTGATGGTGGCGTGTGTGTTGGATCATTTAGCTCCCTTCAAAATGGTTGAGCTGAATGGTGCTGATCCATGCGTCATGTTCGTGAACGGGCACTGTCAGTTGGGACTAGTCATCTCTTAGCTGCCACGGCTTATTTTTAATTATTTTAGTTTTGAATTGTTTTTTTTTTATCACGGACGCTTCTGACGTTTTGCATCGTTCTCACATGTATATTTTCAATAAGAATGATGTAACCAATACTTTGTATCAAATATTTTATTTTAAAAGAGTGTCTGTGGAGTTTCTTGCCCGTTCTTCTCCATAGGAACCTACTATTTGGAATGGGCAACTAGCTTCATATTTGTAACTGACCGACTTGTTGACAATTCATAAGTGCCTGTAAATGGTTTAATTGAAATAAATGCTTTGAGTTTGAGTTTGAGTTTGAGTTTACCATTTATTATTTTATGCCTAGTATCTTGAGATAATGCTTGTGAAGCATTGATGTCCCAATCACCCGTACAAAGGTAATGGGTAAAACTGTGACATTAGAAGGTCACTAGGCAACTTAGAGAGATTAGATAATAACTTATTGAAGACTTACTGGACTTACTTATTGTCTGGAGTCTTGACTGGGACCAACAGGCCATTGCATTATATAATACAAAAGTAATATACTGTGTACTGTAGGTAATTATATTATATATGTACAATGATATCCACGAACTCCTCCATTTTCGAACAGGCTCATTTCACGTCTAATACTATTTGCCAACCCCAATTCATTTTGTACTTGTACTTCAGGATCTGGGGATTTCATACTCTTGTTAATTTCCAGCTGTAACTTTTCCTTTAATGTCAATTGGGGTTGGGAGAACTTAGCTCAAGACACCGTCTTGAGATACTTAGCTCAAGACACCATCTTGAGATACTTAGCTCAAGACACCGTCTTGAGATACTTAGCTGAAGACACCGTCTTGAGATACTTAGCTCAAGACACCGTCTTGAGATACTTAGCTCAAGACACCATCTTGAGATTACCCATATTTATGGGTCTTGGGATACTTAGCTCAAGATACCGTCTTGAGATACTTAGCTCAAGACACCGTCCATCTTCAGATACTTAACTCAAGATACCATTTATTATTTTATGCCTAGTATCTTGAGATAATGCTTGTGAAGCATTGATGTCCCAATCACCCGTAATGGGTAAAACTGTGTCATTAGAAGGCCACTAGGCAACTTAGAGAGATTAGATAATAACTTATTGAAGACTTACTGGACTTACTTATTGTCTGGAGTCTTGACTGGGACCAACAGGCATCATAAACATCACTGATCATAAATGCTGTAGAGCTCCAGACCGTAATCATGTAAAATATATGGAGTAGGTGCCGATATTAACTATTTGCTGTCAATCAATTACCCATATTTATGGTTCTTAAGTAGAGAATACAATCCCGGGATCCCGACCGTTTTCTGGCCCCGAAAATCCCGGGACTGTACTTGGCTAACCTCGGGATTTTCGGGATTGCCACAAACAAGTCTAGTTTGTATTCCGTAGTCCGTTGCGCCTTGAAAATAACCTTGCCTAGATTATTTTAATACATTACGACAAAAAGCAACTCTTTAAGGTAATTCCCCAACGCACCAACAGGGGAATCACCCGATCATCTCATATCATAATATTGTTGCGGGTATTTCCCGTCGGTCGGGGATTCCCTGTACGAAAATATAAATATGCAAATCAGGTTTTATTTTTTTCATTTATTGTTCTGTCAGTGACAGGTTACGTAGGTTACGTCAGTGACGACGGGTTACGTAGGCTACGTCATTAAAATTTAAAAGTCAATTATCTGGAATTCAGTATTTCAAATGGCGGGAGACTTTGTTAGACATAAAAAAGACAGTGATACGACGTCAGTGTGCAGTTATTATTTAGTTGAGAAGGACGGGAATAGTGCTAAATGTAAGCGATGCCCAGCCATCCTCAAGACTTTGGGTGGATCAACTAAGGGATTACATACACATTTGTTATCAAAACATAACATCAAGGTTATATCAGCTTCAACAAGTCAAGATTCTGAAAATCTGAACACAGCACCGCCGCCAGCCAAGCGAAAGTTAGATAATTATTTTACTAAAAGTGCCGACGATAGCCTGGATGATATTTTGGCAAGAATGATTGCATTAGATGGATTTCCATTCCAATAATTTTCTCAAATCAAATTGATTGAGAAAATACACGGATTTACCAAAGTCAGCCGTCACTGTTCGAAAACGTGTTATGAATTACAGTGAAAAAATCAGAAAGCAAGTAACTGCAGAATTAAAACATTTGAAAAGTGCAGGTGAAAGATTTAGTATTTCTTTCGACGAGTGGACTTCAACTTCCAATAAACGATACATGGCGGTCAACGTTCATTCATATAAAAAAATTTGGAACTTAGGACTTGTTCCTATTTACGATAGTATGACAGCTGAAAATTGTCTTCGTATGTTGCAAGAGCGTCTAAGTAAATTTGACATTTCCCTAGAAACTGACATCGTGGCTATTGTAACCGATGGACCGAATGTTATGATAAAGGTGGGGCGGCTTATTTGCACTGAACAACAACTGTGTCTCGCACATGGTATCAATTTGGCGGTCTGTGATGTGCTTTATGAAAAACATAATAATTTGCAAGATAGCCCTACCTCAGATGATACTATAAATGAACCAGCTGTGACTGTTGATTATATGGACGACAGCGATGATGAACACCATTTAGAAGACTTTGACTGTCCAGAATCAGGTTTAATCGTAATGTCACAAAATGATCTTGCGCCAGAACACGTACCAGAGTTAACACAATATGAAAATATTAATGAGCTGATAAAGAAAATCCGCAAAGTTGTAGTGTATTTCAAAAGATCTCCATTGAAAAATGAAACAGTACTTCAAAAATATGTGAAAATTGAACATGGAAAAGAGTTGTCACTTCTTTTGGACTGTAAAACCAGGTGGAATAGTCTTTTAACAATGCTGGAGCGATTTTATCTTTTAAAAGCATGCATTCAAAAAGCTCTTATAGATCTCAATCATCCAATTCGTTTAGAAGATGTTGATTTTGAATTGGTAAATAAAATTGTTGATGTGCTGACCCCAATTAAATTGACAGTAGAAGCAATCTGTCGGCGAGATGCTAATTTATGCACAGCTGATGCCGCTTTGAAATTTCTTATAAAACAACTGTCTAGCAAAAACTCAGCACTTGCCAAAAAAATTAAAACATCCTTATTGGAACGTATAAAGCAACGACGAAGTGATGATTTAACTGGCGTGTTAAATTATTTACAAAATCCACGAATGGATGTTGAAAATCAGTTATTATCGGATTTGGAATGGCACGACTTTTTTCCAGTTCCGACACAGGCTTTAGTGAGGAAGCAAATAAAGAGTATTGTTAAAAGACTTAATAGTCGAGATTACACGGAAGAAGAAGCAAGGTCAAGATCACAAACAGATGATGAGCTAAGGTCAGAAACCTCCCAACCCCAATTGACATTAAAGGAAAAGTTACAGCTGGAAATTAACAAGAGTATGAAAAAATAGTTGGTTGGCAAATAGTATTAGACGTGAAATGAGCCTGTTCGAAAATGGAGGTGTTCGTGGATACGAGTATCACTTAGAAACAGCATATAAGTATCTATTGTCTATTCCTCCAACCAGCGTAGAAGCTGAACGAGCGTTTTCAGCTGCTGCTTATGTTGGCAATAAACTACGAAGCAGGCTCAGAAGTCAAACATTGGATGCTTTGATATTTCTGCGATTATATTTTCGAAATTCTAAATAGTTATTTTGTGCTGTTTTTTAATTTCTTGCAAAAGTATAGTATTTTTTGGTTTGTGTTTTTTCTTTTCTTATTATTATTCTGATTTGTGTTCTCATTTTTTTTTAATTACTCGTGTTTTTTTTATTTTAGCCAATTAGAAACCACATAGTCTAATCCCGGGATGAGCCCGGGATCCCGGGAAAAGGCTTCAAAAATCCCGTAAGCCCGGGATTGAAAAACATGCTCGGGATTGTATTCTCTACTCATGAGTCATGACGCTTCACTCCATAGAACGGCCGGGACGCTCGATGATACCCAAGAACGCTAGTGAGGTAGCAGTGTGATGTCTGTATTCTATTCAGAAATGAAAATGTAAACAAATGGATCATAAAACGTACCTGTGGATGTCAATTTATAGTGTACTTACAAATTAAGTGCTTTGATTTAAGTATTTGAATACTTAACAACGAAATTCATTTTAAATTACGTTAAAGATGTTTTTCATTTGATTGAGGTTATTTTATAACCTCTATTTTCGTCGCTGCTGTTTTATTTTAATACTAACTGTTTTTTTTTATAATAATAATATTTAAATACATATTATTATAATTACAAATAACACAACATGATTGAAATGACACTTTTTTAAAACAATTGTTGTTAAACAACCGGCCAAGTACGTGCCGGACCACGCACAATGAAGGATTTCGTAGTTGGGGTGAATTTATTATAAAAACAAACTTAACATCGTAGTTGAAAAACATGTTCCTGATGATGTTTTGGACATCGATATAAGTCACAGTCAATTCTCCAACTGCAAATGTAAGTTGGTCGACTATCACTCGGTAACTTGTAAAGCCTACTTAGCTGTGATAGTTTTCCTTAAAATTTCGTTATTATCTACTACTGCCATGATTCTTTTCACATATCCAAAAACAACCATTTAGCAGCCGGGTCACTTGGTCACTTGACTAACAAAAATTAGCACTTTAAAGCTTAATATTTTGCAATCAGATCTATTAATCGCAAAATGACTCTCAATATTATTGCGGCCTATCCACCGATACCCCACATCATGGGATAAACGAGAAAAAAAATATCATCTCCACTTTACGATTTAAGTGTAAGAAAACAAAAATATTTCCAAGATTTTATTTTACAATTTTTTCGGCGTGATTAATATGCATACCCATGTTAATACTGAGAGTCTCTGAGCTAAGCCGGGGACAGGCAGACGGACATGACGAAACTAAATAAGTTATGAGATATAAAGTTGAAACACGCTTAATACATTTAAATGTGTTAATAGTTAAAACTAAACCTGTTGCCTTGAACAGGGTTTGCTTGATCAGACACTCTTCGAAGAGACCATAATTATATCGACGTTACTACATTTTTCTACTTCATGTCTCTGTTGATTAAGGTAAATCCGCAGCTGTAGCCCATGAAATTCAAATTATCTCACGGTTTTAGCAATTTGCTGGTCAGGGTCAAGTTGTTTCTTGATCAAAATATGATTCGCGACTAACATATGTATTAAAAGAATTATAATCATAAGAATCATTCAATACATCTTTCTTAGTTAGATTTGTTCCATTGAATTACTTTTTCATGAAATCATGACATTGGGGAACAAATCTAACTTGAGAGATGTATTAATAAATCTTATGATTATAAATCTGTAAATACATATCTGTTGTAGTCGCGAATCATATTTTGATCAAAATACAACCTGACATTGAGCTGGATATTGCAAAAATCGTAAAAAAAATTAATTTCGCGGGCTACAGCTGCGGATTCACCTTACGTGTATTATTGTCACCAGAAATTCTTCCTTGTCGTTCCTAGTAGAATCATGCAAAGCGCTATTATTTTGATTCGTGTACATTTCAATCTTCTTCTAACACTGTACTTACCGGATTTATAATTATAGGAGTGACCGTTGTGAAGAAACCCAAACTAGACACACGAAGAACAAAATTAGAAGATGCTTTTACTGCCGAGCGAACGAAAGAAGAAAAATCAGACTTCATCCGGACAACTCAAAAATGTACGTCCAAACCTGGCACATACTTCAAAGAGCCATACAAAAGTGATCAGCTTAGTTTTATTCGAGTAAAAAAAAATATACTACATACTCGTACTCAAATCCGTGAAAAGCTCAAATGTGATATATGTCAACGTGGTTTTAGTGTTAAGCGTAGTTTATCACAACATATTCGTATACACACTGGTGAAAAACCTTATAAGTCTGATGTATGTCAACGTGGTTTTAGTCAAAACGCTCGTTTTAACACAACATATTCCTTCACACACGTAAAACCTTATAAGTGTGATGTTTGTCAACGTGGTTTTAGTCAAAAGGCTCATTTAACACAACATATTCCTATACACACTGGCGAAAAACCTTATGTGTGATATATGTCAGCGTACTTTTAGTATTAAGCGTAATTTATCAAAACATATGAGTATACACACTGTTGAAAAACCGTATAAGTGTGATGCATGTCAACGTGTTTTTAGTCAAAAGGGACATTTAACACAACATATTCCTATACACACTGGCGTAAAACCTTACAAGTGGAATGTATGTCAACGTGGTTTTAGATAAAAGGGTAATTTAACAAAACATGTTCGTATACACACTTGTAGTAAACCTTTTATGTGTGATATATGTCAACGTAGTTTTAGTGAAAAGAGTAGTTTATCAATACATATTCGTGTGCACTCTTGTGAAAAACCTTATAAGTGTGATGTATGTCAACGTGGATTTAGTCGAAAGGGTCCTTTATCACAACATATTCATATACACACTGGCGAAAAACCTTATAAGTGTGATATATGTCAGCGTAGTTTTAATGCAAAGAGTTATTTAACACAACATATACACACACTGGTGAAAAACCGCATAAGTGTGATATATGTCAACGTAGTTTTAGATCAAAGTATCATTTATTAAGACATATTCGTATACATACTGACGAAAACCGTTATAAGTGATGTATGTCAGCTTAGTTTTAGACGAAACGGTAATTTAATTAATCATATTCTAATACACACTGGTGAAAGATCTTATAAATGTGATATATGCGAACGTAATTTTAGTCAAAAGGGTCAGTTAACACGACATATTCGTTCACAGTTGTGAAAAACCTTATAAGCGTGATGTATGTCAACGTAGTTTTAGAGAAAAGGGTTATTTAATTAAACATAATCAAATACACACTGGTGAAAATCCTTATAAGTGTGATGTATGCCAACGTTGTTTTAGAACAAAGGGTCATTTAATTAATCATATTCGAATAAACACTGGTGAAAAACCTTATAAGTGCGATGTATGCCAACGTAGTTTTAGAGAAAAGGGTCATTTAATTAAACATAATCAAATACACACTCGTGACGTGCTCGTGGTAGGTTTAAAGATATTTATTCTCAAAAAAGCAAAGTCACTGACATGAGAACTATGCTTTTAACATAAATTATAAATATTAAGTTCGTTGTTCGTGGTGGCCCAGTGGTAACGGGCGCGACTTACGAGTTGTAGGTCGTAGGTTCGAATCCAGGCAGGTGCTTTACTTTTTTTTACTCCATACGGTGAAGGAATACATCGTGAGGAAACTGGGAAGTCCTAGAACTAAAAATTCGAAGACATGTGACATCTACCAACCCGCACTGGGCCTGCGTGGTGGATTACGGTATGCTACTCGATTATAGTTCAATCTGATTTTTTTCAGGCGCACATTTTTGTGAAAAAGTGAAAAGTATTTCAATACAAACAAAACGCACAGTCTTTATTTATTCATTTCTATGCAATATAATTATTCTGTTTCTAATAAAAACTTTGAGATTTTGAGGTTTTTTTATTTTTTTTTGATTTTGTTAGAATTAACAACATCACCTATGCAGATGACATGGTGCTGCTGGGTCCGTCAGCGGGAGCAATCAGGGAGATGCTTAGAACGTGTGAGACCTACGCTGCCGCACATGGATTGAAATATAATGAAAAGAAATGTGAATACATGGTCTTTGAGGTCAGCGGCAAACGCCGTGGAGAGGGACCCGAGTTGCTTATTAACGGGTCACCAATTAATAGGGTGTCAACTTTTAAATACCTAGGGCATTGTCTTGCCGCTGACCTCAGGGACGATGTAGATATTGAGAGGGAGCGCAGAGCTCTAGCGGTCCGGAGTAATATGTTGTCCCGTAGATTTGCGCGGTGTACAGACCAAGTTAAAGTAACACTTTTTAAGGCTTACTGCCAAAGTTTGTACACGGGCAATCTATGGGTCAATTATACTAAGAGATCGCTGGATGCCCTGCGCGTCTAATATAACAATGCTTTCAGAATGTTGTTGAGGCTGCCTCGATACTGTAGCGCGTCGAATATGTTTGCGCAAGCCCGCACCGACGGCTTCGGTGCTATTGTGCGCAAAAAAACTGCGTCGCTTCTGAGGAGAGTGAGGGGCGGTCAAAACAGCATCCTGAAAACTGTAGCCGAGAGCTTCGGCTCTCCGATTATGCAGCAGTTTGTGCGGAGGTTGATTGTTACTAACACTAGGCAATAAGTTATTTTTTGTATGTTACTAACACCATATGGATAATTGTGTCCGAAATAAAGAGTTTATATTCTATTATAATTTTAGCTGCAGCTCCATGAAATTAAGACAAAAAAATATAGATTATCATGACAATGCAATAACAAAACGTGTCGAAAAAAATTCAAAGCTGTAAATGTCAAGCCAAGTCTTGCGGGGCACGCACGGCCTGCTGTAACATGACTCGAGTCACACATTTTATCACAGTTTGAGCGATAAAACTGTTTTTTCATAAAATGCTAGTACAAATTGACATGACATAGTATATCGTGTCTTGTCACAAATGTCTTGGCACGCCCGTGCTTGGCCCGCTGCTGACTGACATTGTCATGTCATATGCCACAGGGCTGCCATCCCTAAAATATAAATAATGTTTGTATTTAGTGATGCAAACATTTTATTTTTCAACGCTTGTTTTAAAAAAACGGGCGCCTGTATGTGACATGTTTAGCAGTTTTGTTTTATTTTCAAAAATTTGTGTTTAGCCGAATAATGGTGGATTATTAACCATTTAGTGTTCGTGAACGTGCATTAGTGTAGGCAAATGAAACAAAACAGTGCAACATCACTTCAAGTTCTCAAGAAGTCCGCGAGAGGTCTCAGTAAAGTGCCACATCTTTACTGAAACTCAAGGGAAGTGGGCGGATATCATCATCATGCATTGAATATTTCATTTCATCAATATTTAAACAAAGTTTGTAACTAAATAAAGACTGGGCTAAAATGTCCCAGTACCAGGCCATTAAAATAATGTCCGTGACTACCGACCACGAACGCCAATCGCTTCCATATTTGTCAAATAATTAGTGCTCGAACAACAGAATTAGTGCTTTAGTAGTTTTCGAGAAAATCGACTTTGAAGGTGGTCCTGCGGTAGTCACGCTCCCTTCAGCAGGACCACCATGAGCGCAGAAAAAGGAGGCATGCTACAGCTATTCTAAGTATACAAATAATTAGTGCCCTTAAATGTGATTCATTTCGTAACAAAAACCGAACTGAAACATTTGTATTTACCGAGAAACTGACTTTGAATGTTGATTCCAAGTTTCAGGAGCTAGTCGCTTTCCTCAAACCTACATAGAAAATTAGTGCTCTGCGAGATAAAATTGATACCCAAAATTCAAAGTTACTACTCCAGTAGTTTACGAGATATACCATACCATTGGTGGGGTGGCGGTAGTCACGGTGCTAAATTTTCATTTGAAGATTTCCCTATTAAAAACTCGGTGATTTCTTCTCAAATTTATACAAAAATTAGTGCTCCTAAAGAAGTTATAGTGACCAACAATTCAGATTCCCAAGTGTTGTATTTTAAGAGAAATTTGCATTCATTATTTTCCATACTAAATCTCCGCGTTTAACCCGACCAAATTAACTTGTCAAAGGTATTGAGCTGTTTATGAGATGTAAACTCTTGCACATAAATTGATGGATGTCGGAAGAGTAATAAAAACAGTTCAATATCTATAATTTTTATACAAACTGTTTACCTATGTACATATTAAGAAAAAAAATAACCTATCGTTACCCATGGCCTGTGATACCTTTGTTAATGACGTGGGTAGGTAGGTACTCGAATAATTATTTTTCTGTATTGTAAGTACCTAGCTTTTGTGTTGTTACATGAATATAATTAAAGAGCGATAGGTATTTCTTATTTATTTCTTTCCTACTAATTTTCAAAAAATATTTCTCATAAACCTACATGGGCACTTATGAAACGTCAGAAGCTAGGTGCATCGTTGCTGCAAGCAGTACCTATCATCAATACCATTAATAATATGTAGATATTTATCTATATAATGATGTATGAATATTATAAACTTACTAGGCAGACTTCACACAAACTCCTTCAAGTTAAGTCTCAATTAAGAAGACTTTATTTATAACAATTGGTCCTTTATTAAAATATACAAGCTAACTCAAAAATATGTATAGAGAGGTAGAGAGAGAGAGAGCGCTGGTCGGATGGCACGGCACGCCAGTATTAATGACATCATCCGTCGGGCTCTTGTCTCCGCCGGAGTGCCAGCTGTTTTAGAACCCAATGGCTTGGCGCGCGACGATGGGAAGAGGCCAGATGGAATGTCTATAATGCCATGGAAATTGGGTAGGCCTTTGGTGTGGGATGCAACCCGTGTTGACACCCTCGTGCCATCCCTTCTTCCTGGCACGGCGGGTTGTGCTGGGGCGGCTGCTGCAGGAGCAAAAAACCTCAAATGGCACAAATATAACAACCTTATTTGGAGCTATATGTTTGAGCCGTTTGGGGTTGAAACACTAGGGTCTTGGGGTCCGAGTGCTCATCAAGTATTTCGGGACATCGCCAAGCGGTTGGGCGACTCTTCACATGACCTTTTTTTAGCCCAAAGAATCAGTATTGCCATCCAATGTGGCAATGCTGCCAGCCTTTTGGGCACTTTTCCCATTGACAGCGATGCGGACGAATTTTTTGATGCTCAATGAGCACTTCCCCCCTTTTAATTATTTTATTATATACCTACTTACACTATTAAGTAGACTAGATCGATCATTTTACTGTAATCCAAGTTTAATCTGAAAATAAAAGTAAGTTACTATTTTAAATACGTACTGGTAAGTACGTACTAATTATTTTAAGTATTTAATAAATATAGATTGTGTTATTACATGCACGGTATCTAGGTATACTTACATAGGTTTTGTCAAAAAACGTAAGTCAAGACACGTTCAAACTTAGATCAAGTGGATCTATGTTATAATTCACACAAAGTAATTATGTATCTTCATATCACAGGGCTCATTTTAAGTTCTACTCATTTAAAACAAACATAAAACAAAACTAGTTAACTGACTGATTCAGATGATTTTGAATCTCATTTTTATCTTGTCTATGGTACAAAATATTTTTTTGTGGCATGGCGCGCAGGTTATTATTACCGAAGTAAAGCGTTCGCCTACATCGACTTCTTTTTTTATTCGTTTATTAAGGTATCACAGGCCATGGGTAACGATAGGTTATTTTTTATTCTTAATATGTATCTAGGTACACAGTTTGTATAAAAAATATAGATAATGAACTGTTTTTATTACTATTCCGACATCCATCAATGTATGTGCACGAGTGTACATCTCATAAACAGCTCAATACCATTGACAACTTAATTTGGTCGGAGATTTAGTATGGAAAGTAATAAAAGCCAATTTCTCTTAAAATACAACACTTGGGAATCTGGATTTTTGTACACTATTACTTCTTTAGGAGCACTCATTTTTATATAAATTTGGGAAGAAATCACTGAGTTTTTAATAGGGAAATCTTCAAATGAAAATTTAACACCGTGACTACCGCCACCCCACCAATGGTATGGTATATCTCGTAAACTACTGGAGTAGTAATTTTGAATTTTGGGTATCAATTTTATGTTGCAGAGCACTAATTTTCTATGTAGGTTTGAGGAAAGCGACTAGCTCCTGAAACTTGGAATCAACATTCAAAGTCGTGGTCCTGCTGAACGAGCGCGCGAAAGTTATCGTCGTTGATTTCTCGGTAAATACAAATGTTTCAGTTCGGTTTTTGTTACGAAATGAATCACATTTAAGGGCACTAATTATTTGTATACTTAGTATAGCTGTAGCATGCCCCCTTTTTCTGCGCTCATGGTGGTCCTACTGAAGGGAGCGTGACTACCGCAGGACCACCTTCAAGGTCGATTTTCTCGAAAACTACTAAAGCACCAATTCTGTTGTTCGAGCACTAAGTAGCACTAATTATTTGCCAAATATGGAAGTGTTTGGCGTTCGTGGTCCTGCGGTAGTCACGGACATATTAAAATACTATAAAAAAAAAAAACATTTTGTCCTAAAACATCTATGGACTCTATGACAAAAAACAATGTTTACAGTGATAGTTCCAGAACAATGCAAAAAAGACTAACAACTTCATAATGACACGCCTTTACACACATCACATAATCAGCCTATAATGTTCCGACTGCTGGACACAAGCCTCCTCTTTCTGTGAGAGGGAGTGGGCCGTAATCCACCACGGCCCAGTGCGGGTTGGCACAATGTCACAAATTTTTACTTCTAGGATATGCAGGTTTTCTGACTTTCGAATTTTGTAGATTATCCTCCTATTTGTTACTTATTTCTTTATAAAGCATCAGCTGATTTATGTGCCTTTTGTAACTTTCTGAACTATCACTGTCTTTTACTAAATTCAAAACTTTTCCTATTCTTTTAAGTATGACGCCCTTACACCATTTATAATATTCCAGCAGCCACCGCCTGTTTTTTTTAGTAAATAGTAACAGGCTGAATCTTCGTGGGCAGGTTCGGTTCGACGAGACGCCCAAGTGTGTCCTACAGTTATAATGAAAAAAGTCTTACCGTGGAATGGACAACTTTTAAACAATGGACTAGAAAACCGTGCCACTACATTTTTAGGACTATGTGGCCATTTGATTCTACAAATATTTATTAAGCTGCATACAAAAAATCAGCTTGTTATCAATAATTTTCATGACCTCGTTATTTGGACATATTCTGAGTAGGACTCTCCAGTCAAACCATCCATTTTGTAGGACAATTGTTTTTCCTAGTTTATCGTCCAATTACCTAAATATTAAAAAAAAAACACGGTTATTCAGACAAGTTCGACACCCCACCGATTCGACGTTTTTTTACGTGCTCTCTACATTAGCTACCTCTGTCGAGAATTTTCAGAAGAAAAACTTGGGCGTCTCTTGGAACCGAACCTGCTCACGAAGATTCAGCCTGTCATTAGGACTAAAACAAGGGCGGTGGCTGCTGGACTATAACTTGCTTAATTAACAAACTTTTTGTATAATACGACATCGTTTTTTCCTAAATATTTTGTTTTATTTTTCCCTTGTTGTTTAGTTTGCATAACACTGTTGATTTTTTACAATCTTAGATGCAGACGGTGACGAGGGTGCCGATAAATTTGGATCCATCAGATCTAACCGCGACCTTAACTTGCACCCGAACACCAATTGCGCAGGGGACAACCCAGTACCAGAGTGAACAGGAATTACGATAATCCATAAGATATTTCAGTAATTTCAACGATGTTTCTTTCGCGCTACGAGTCGACATAATACAAGACTATTCCCTTTTTAATTACCAAAACATTAATAAAACTTTCGGCCTGGCCATTACTAGGTGGCTAATGACGTCGTCGTCGTGACGTGACGTCATATGCGAAATCCCGTTAGATGCGCAAAATAGTTCAAATTCCCGCGAACAAAAAGCTGTGCCAATATCACTTACTATCGTCTCCGGAACTCCGAACCTGGACATCTCAGATTATAGAATAGTAGCAGATAGACCGCACGGAACAATAATGTGAGGAACGTTTGTAGACATGTTTGCGCGACAACCACGTGACCGGTGAAAGCACACAATAGGCACGCACGTTTGTGTACGGTTGCTAGGATATTGAAGTCTTAAGTGACTCGATTGACAATTCTAGCGGGATTCATAAAGTTGTTAAAAGATTTTTATGGCATGTGGCACATCATTAGCAAGAGGATAGACTAGCTAGAGAATTTTTGAGGCAGTTGGAAGATCCCGGTCGCTTTTGATTTTTTTTTTGTAGCCATGTAAACAGCTGTAACATGTACAGCTTTAATTTAAGTTTAACATATTCCGAAACTTAGCGAGTAAATTAAAAAAAACTAGATGTCACTAATTTCGTATATAGCAGATGACCCCTTCAGTCGACCATTTAAATTTGCCACATGATGCACCAAAGACCCTGTACACAATAAAGAAGTTAAAAGGAAAACTAGGCTTTACAAGTGAACGAGTAATAGTCGACCAACTTACATTATTTTGCAGTTTGAATGTATGGGAGAAGATGTTTTTAAACTATAACGTTAAGTTTATTCTTGGGATAAATTCATCCTAACTACGGAACCCTTCGTTGTGCGTGTGGCATTTAAATATTTTAGGTATTAAATTTAGGCGTCACCAGAAATTCCGCCTTTTCGGTCCTAGTGTGAATCATTCTGTTATGTTCGTGACAATGAAACACAGAGATTCAAAGCAGACTCGTTTATTGCTCAAGTATTTCGATATACCCTCACAAGGGTGGACTTATTATGAGATACATTAATACCGCACATAACACTGTCTCCTCTTAATCTATAATTACACATCTATTATTAGACGTTTATGTCCTCACTTCCTTCGAAAATAATGTAAAGTCTATATCTTGTTTGTTCATTAAAGGATACACATAGGTGTATAATATGTTACACACGGGCGAAACCGTTGGTAAATGCTAATTACTAATAAGTAGAATATCAAAAAGGAAACATACATAAAACTTATGTAATACTACTAGTAACGACAACTATTTAAATACTTACTATAATTTAAAACGCACAAGTACGTCAACCGACTGGTCTTCTTATGTTTAAAACAGAATATAAAATTGCTATTGATTTTATTTTGTAGTCTTTAACTTCTTGGCACAATCTAGCTAGCTATTTGCCGGTCGTAGTGAACAGATGTATCGAACAATTATTGCAATAAACAAATAATCACTTGCGAAATTGTGACCTAGTTATCAATAGCCAGTAATAAACTCATTCTCGTACAGTAAATTTGTGTAAGGTGTATTATTAGACGAAATGACAGGTGTTTAACAAGAACGATATAACCTGCTTCATGATGGAGGATAGTCCATTCAACCGGAGTAGTAAATGTGTTCGCTCCCCGCCTTCTACTCCTGTGCCCGTGGCCGTAGCCGTTTCTACCCCTCAAGCACCTATCCAAAGGAACGATGCCCCTGAAGTTGTATCGACGTCAGAACTTCAGAGCTGGATGGCGACTATCGAACAGAGCCTGAAAGAGGTGTGCGCTATTGCAGCTGAGGGAAAGCTGAACGTGGAGCAGAAAACGTGCATCACTAATCTATGCCGGAAGATTGGTCACGGAAACTCGCAGATGGCCGTCATGTACCAGTCCATCAAAGCTAAAGCCCTCCAATCGCACTATGCCGTCCGAACTCTGGAAAACCAACTCGACTTTTCGCAGCAGCTACAGAACCTTAGGATGAGTTGAAGATTCGACGAAATCTGCCCAGGGATCTTCCTTTGCTGACATGGTAAAGAAAGGTGCCAACAATTTTATCCAGCCAAGTTCTGTGAGTTCTGTGGCCATATATCCGAGTGACAAATTGAAGACCAGCGATGAGACTAAAACTCTTGTCCAAAAACTTATCAGCCCCGAACAAATGAAGCTCCACGTGAGAGGCCTGCGCAAGACGAAGAACGGCGGTGTTATCATCAGCACCGAGACGAAGGACGACATCGAGAAGCTGAGACAATCGATGCAGCCCACCAAATCAGGTCTAACAGTCGACGAGCCCCTTAAAAGGAAGCCTAGGGTTGTAATTATAGGAGTGCCGACATCCATGCGGGAAAATGAGGTTTTTACCTGTGTGTACAACCAAAACCTAGCCGAAAAAGTTCAGGACTGCAGCCTTGAGACGTTTTTGAGTTTGATTAAATTGAGTCATAAGTCAGGTAAGAAAGAATCTGATACATGTAATTACATTGTTGAGGTACCGGCAGTCATACGCAAAGCCCTGATATCACAAGACCGAGTTTTTGTAAATTGGTCATCATGCCCTGTGAGAGACTTTACTTCAAGTTCGAGGTACAAAATATGAAATGTGCATCGTTAGTAGACAATTACTGTACTCCTAATATTAATATTAATAAAAGGAGAGGTGCTTGTTTGGAGAATAGTGACACATTCTATAATAGTGGCCCTATAGGTTTGCAGTATGTGCCGATATCTTCAGCGCAATTAACAGCTGATTCAAAGGTGAACGACCCAGTGACGGTAGATTTGTCATCAATTGCGATAAACAGCGCTAAAGACGGTGAGTCTAGAAAATGTAAACAAAGAGATGCAGTGATTATGAATGGTGCGAGCGAGAGCGAGACATCAAAAATAAGCGAACGAGAGAGCGTGATGTTTGCAATGACGGAAACAAGTGACGCGGCAGGTATGACCTTGAGCGAACCAATCATTGAGCCGACTACGTTTGCGCCTGGGCCGTTCCCCCCCTACCATCGTTACGTTTGCTACTGCGGTGTCGACTGGGACTAAGTCGAGTGAATTACAAGCAGTGAACAGTTCGAGTACGTCTAGTTCGAACGTGAATAGTGAGCCAATGGTAGCGGTCCATAACAATGAATGGAAGTTAGTACAAAATAAATCATCGAAACTAAATAGGTTAGTTAGTCAGAGGGGTCGTGCTTCCACTGAGCCTGATGTTAAATTTCGGGCGGCCGATGTAAAAGTGCCATTGTTAATTTCAAACGTTAGTACTGAAACAGAAGAAAGTGATATTATTAGTTACATTATGGCTAAAACAAATGAGTGTGTTTTTAAAAAAGATGAACATTAAGTCATTTAAAAAGTACAATGCGTACAAAGTATTCGTTTCAAAACGTAAAGTTGATGTATTTCTAAATGACCAGTTGTGGCCGGATGGCATTACTTTTAGGCGGTTTGTGCACTTCATGTATCGAACCAACGCTGAGTCTAAAGTTATAGTTTGTTAAATATTTTCATAATGTATAGTAACACCAATAAGTACTCAAAATTTAATAGTTATAATTGTCAGTCAGCTAAACGCTCTGTTGATAACATTCGAGCAATCTGTGCCTGGTCAGATCTTGTAGCCCTCCAAGAGACATGGCTTCTACCGCATGACATATTGATGTTAGGGACCATAAGTAAAGACTTTGAATTTACTGGTAAGTCAGCGGTTGACACATCTGTCGGGCCGTTAAAAGGAAGACCGTATGGGGGAGTGGCCATTCTCTGGAGGAAAGGTTTGTTTGAGTCAGTTTCTGTTTTGGACTGTAGTAGTAAACGGATTGTGGCCATTAAGGCAGTGACTGGGGAACGCTCCGTTATTGTTTTCTCTGTCTATATGCCTACAGACTCGCTGGAGAATTTAACTATGTTTACTGATGTTTTAAGTGAGATAAGTGCTATTGTAACGAGTTATGATGTTGAAAACGTGTTTATATTGGGAGACTTTAACGCGCACCCCAAAGAAAACTTTTACAATGAATTGATGAACTTCTGTACGGACCAGTCATGGGTTTGTGCTGATATTGAAAAACTAGATGCTGAGCGTAATCACTACACATATATTAGTGATGCGCATGGGTGTAGGAGATGGCTCGACCACTGTGTGGCATCTTTATCGGCGTGGCACACTGTTGTAGATGTAGGTATTAAAGAGGATGTATATAATTCTGACCATTTACCCATCTATATTGTATGTGATTTGAGTATAGTAAGGTCAAAACTGGTGACTCAGACAGTCCACCGTAGTGCGATTATATGGGGTGAAAGAAACTGTTCTGAAATTGACAGGTACCGGTTTTTGTGCAATAGTAAATTGCGTGACATTGATTTCCCCCAAGAATTTACGGAGTGCAGTCATGGGTCATGCAGCCTGGCTGAACATAAAGTTATACTGGATAAGTTGTATGATCGGATTGTGAACATTCTGTGTGAGGCGGCTGAACAATCTAAGGAGTCGAGAGACTATAGGCCTCACAGACAATATCGGTGTTTGCATGGCTGGAATAAGCATGTACGGGATGCTCACAGCGAGGCTAGGCTTAAACTTAAAACCTGGATCGAATATAAGCGACCGACTCAGGGTTACATTTGTGAGCAAATGCGAGAGGCTCGTAAAATATTCAAAAGTCGCTTGAAATGGTGCCAAAAGAGTCAAGAACAAATTAAAATGGACATATTAACAGAACAACGAGCTGCTAAGAATTTTGGCAAATTCTGGAAATCCACAGGTAAGTTGGATACTAGGCCTGGCCTCGCGGTGATTGTGGGGGGGGAGAGTGATCACGGGGATATTGCAAACCTGTTTATGAAACATTTCCAGGTGCAATCTCCTCTTGGTCCCTCAGTTCCTTCCATAGGCGCGGAGTATTGTTGTCAGGAAGAGGAGAAACCTATGCACTTCTCAGCCAAGCAAGTCAAAGGAGTCATACAACGCATGAGCAGGGGCAGGTCTCCCGGTCATGATGGACTCAGCATCGAGCACTTGAAATATGCAGGGGTCCACGTGCCAAGGGTCTTGTCACTGTTCTATGCGATGTGTGTTAGCCATTCATACCTGCCGGAAAGTTTAATGAAAACTATTGTGGTTCCCATTGTTAAGAACAGGGTAGGGGACATATCCAGTGAAGGGAATTATCGCCCGATTTCCCTGGCAACGGTCATGGCTAAGGTGTTGGACAGTATGCTTGACTCATGTTTGAAAAATATCTTAAATCTTCATGAAGCACAGTTCGGGTTTCAGCCTGGACTATCTACTGAAACTGCTATCTTGAGTCTCAAGCATACTGTTCAATACTATACTGTACGCCTGTTTCCTTGACCTCTCAAAGGCCTTCGATCTTGTTTCCTATGATGTACTTTGGGACAAGTTGAGGGACAGGGGTGCCCCTGCTGAAATACTGAAAATTTTCCAGTACTGGTATGCCAATCAAAAGAACCAGGTAAAGTGGTCTAACACTCTCTCTTCAGCATATAGATTGGAATGCGGTGTGAGACAAGGGGGTTTAACATCCCACAGGCTTTTCAATCTGTATGTTGATGGCCTCATCACTGAGCTCAGCAGCATGAGTATTGGATGTCGAATAAATGGAGTAAGCGTCAATAACATTAACTACGCGGACGATATGGTGCTGCTGGGCCCAACTGCTGGGGCAATCAGAGAATTGCTCAGAGTGTGTGAGAATTATGCTGCCTCACACGGACTGATTTATAATGTCACCAAGTGTGAATATATGATTTTTAAGGCCGCGGGTAGGTGTCCGGACTCTGTTCCGGAAATAATAAGACTGAATGGGCTCCCGTTAAACAGGGTGTCCAAATTTAAATATCTTGGACATTTCATCACTGACGACCTTAGGGATGATATAGACATAGAGAGGGAGCGTAGGGCTTTAGCGGTCAGAGGTAACATGTTGGCCCGTAGATTTGCTCGGTGCTCTGACCAAGTAAAAATTACGCTTTTTAAGGCCTACTGTCAGAGCTTTTATACGAGCAATCTATGGCTCAATTACACCAAGAGATCGCTGGATGCCCTGCGCGTACAATATAATAATGCATTCAGGATGTTCTTGCGACTGCCCCGTTTCTGCAGCGCTTCGGAAATGTTTGCTGAGACCCACACAGATGGCTTTCATGCTATAATCCGTAAAAAAACCGCGTCGCTGCTGAGCAGAGTGCGAGGTAGTCGCAACTATATCCTGAGAGCTGTGGCGGAGAGCTATACTCCAAATATTCGGCATTTTATCCGGAGGTTGCTCAGGTAGGAAACATGTTTTCTTGCCTGCTCGTCCTCTGCGTGGAGTGTGCGTCATTGTATTTTATTTTATTTTATACCTGCCTTTAACTACTACTAACACTAGAATATAAGTTGTTTTTGTAATACTAACATAATATGGATCCCTGTTATCTGTAATAAATGAATTTAATTTTACTTTGGTCACACGATGCTATAAGTGTCAGCAGTATGGACATGCGGCCAAGTCATGTCGGCAGACATCGCATACCTGCGGCCACTGTGGTGATCAAGGTCACTCAGTAAAAGAATGTCCAAAGAAGGCTGACGAACCAAAATGCGCTACTTGCTTGCATTTCAAAAAGCCAGACAAGCATAACACAGGTGCTGCTGACTGCCCGGCGAAAATATTGGCTGAAAAAAGGTACATCAATTCTGTCCCAAGTAGCAAAAGCTTCTATAACCAAGGCATTTTATCACCAAACAGTGATATAGTAACCCTATAATGGTAACCATTGTGACTGCTTGTACTATAAAGGTTTTTAACAGAGCGTTTTGATTCTATAAGATTAAAGAGCATTTAAGTTCTATAAGTTAGCTCTTAAAACGCTTACAGGACCATAAAAAAGAATCTTTAAAGTGTTGCACTGTTATAGATATGAAAAAAGCCATGATGGTACTATTTAGGACTATAAATGATCTTACTGACACTTGTATGTATCTATTTTGCACTAATAATACGTCAAAATAACTTTTACAGTGCTAGTATTGTAGCAGTATCGAAAATACTATTACAGGATCAATCTGCACTATAAATGTACCTTTCAAAACCATTACGTAACCTGTAAGCTTCTTAAGAGCTCCTTCAACATCGCTATGGGGTAGATATGTAAAAGTAATGAACACTCTTCTATAGTACTAAATAGCACCATAGCGACTCCTGGTGCAGTTGCTAAATAATTTAAATTCTAAATAGCTCTATTGGTGAGTTTTTGTTACTGCTACGAGACTAAACCGTAATATAAATGTACTAAAATCAATAATTAAAGGGCTAATTAGATCTATACTAGATTTTCAGTGTCAATTATATCACTAGTATTTCATAAATGGTGGCACACTGTCGACAGATCTGCTTAAAACTTTAAGTAGCTAAAGGTTTAATAATGGATTTGAAATCTTTGCGTCGGTATAAAGTGAGTGGCAGTTCTAAAAAAGGTGAAAAGTCGATATACACAATCAATACAACAGGCTCATGCCCAAAATGTAAATACTGGTCAAGCGGGTCCAGAAAATATAGCACATGGTTCTGCACAAAATATTTTTTTTGTACCACAACAAGACTTTACCAATAATGTTCCTTTTTCTCAAGTCAGTATTATGGATGAAGAATATGAGAGCAAGAGCACTTCTGTTCAAAGTTCCCCTACATCGGCATGTTCAGACGAGGAGAGCATTAAAGATGATCAATTACGCAGTGACATTAGAAGATGGTGCGTCACTTACAATATTCCTCATCAAGCAATTAAAAGTTTGATAGAAATAATAAACAAGCGCATTTTCTTTTCACCTGTGACTCTCCAGCACGAGCAATGATCAAAGGTATAACTACCCATTTTTATATGTTTTAGGTTTATCTGTGCCTTTAAATGGACGCAGTCCAAAATCGAGACATTGGGAGGTTTTTTTGTCTGGTAGTCGCCTTTTTTTTTCTTCTTTTCTATCAAAAATTCTGTGGTTGGAACTTTTCAATAAGTTATTTTTCAATAAGTGGGTCTTTTAAGCAAGTCTTACTTACAAAAGTTATGATTTGTTTTATTTTTTCAGGCGTATGCAATTACAACGCCAAGCATGGCTGTCTCAAGTGCACAACAATAGGAGAATATTCACATGTTTCTGGTACCGTTTACTTTCCAAGAACTGGCTGTACAAAGAGGACTGATACAGATTTCCGAGCAAAATGTTACGGAGCGCATCATAAGATGGATTCGCCACTATTGGAGCTACCTGTAGATATGGTGGAAGATTTTATCGTAGCAGATTCACTGCATTTATTAGATCTGGGATTAATGAAACGACTTCTTAAAGGTTGGATGGAAGGAAAGTTTGTAAATAAAAAAACTAAGTGGTGCGCTCAAGATATCATTACAGTTTCACATTTTTTATCCAACTGTAAATTGCCGAAAGAAGTGTATCGAGCTGTTAGATCTCTAAATGAATTGGCACACTGGAAAGGATCCGAGTTTAGAGTATTCTTATATTACTTAAGTTTTATAATTCTGCAAACAGTATGAAATACTGAAGCTTATCATCATTTTCTGTGCTTTTTTTGTGCCATCACGATTTGTTCCAATAAAGAGTATTTCCATTTTCTGGACCTGGCAGATTCATTGCTCATTTCTTTTGTGGAAATATTTAAAAATATATACGGAAAAGATGATATATCCAGTAACGTACATAATTTAACACACTTGACTGAAGAGGTCAGAAAATTTGGCCCTTTGCAAGATTTCAGTACATACCCGTTTGAAAATAAATTATATACGATAAAGGATGATACGGCATGGAAATAAGCCTCTTGAGCAAATTGCTAGACGCTTAAGTGAAAAAGACATGATTGATCTGCAAGGTATCATTAAAACGAATCAGACCAAGACTTATCCATTTTTAAAAACACAGACAACCAAAACAGGTACAAACAAAAATGTTCTCCATTTAGAAACATTCATTTTGTCATCACAAAAACAAAATAATTTTTCTTAACTCATGACAATAGTATTATAGAAATAACATCCATTTTAGATGATGAAGGTAGTATTGTAATTAAAGGTAATCGTATCGAAAATCTTAGTGATGTTTTTAATATACCAATCAAATCATCGTACTTAAATACATATATACAAATGCGATTGTAATTGCATTCATAAACAAAGAGTGCATGCTAAAGTTGATTCAATTAAATGTAAGATGGGTCCCCTATGTTGTTTCGAACGCCGCTGTTGCGACACACGCTGTTGCGAATTATTTTTCCACTGCCTCACAGGTTCGAAAGCTCATGGACTCGAATGAAGTAGTCGCGAAAGACGCTGTCTTTCGCGACTACTTCATTCATATATATATAATACAGAAAAGTATTTAAGCAGTAATTAAATAAAATCAACAAATTCGGTGTCAACATCATCATTTAATATAACGTATAGTAATTTAGTTAAATTGGATATTGATGAAGAGTTTTTGTTTTGGTAACTGAATTTACCAACAATAGAGGGGACCTAACCTAACCCAAATGATTAAATACTTTTCTGTACACTTTATGACTAAATAAATCACAAGCATTCGAGCGTATGAGGCAGTGAAAATGTTTTTCGAAACAGCGTCTTTCGCGACTACTTCATTCGAGTCCGTGAGCTTTCGAACCTGTGAGGCAGTGGAAAAATAATTCGCAACAGCGTGTGTCGCAACAGCGGCGTTCGAAACAACATAGGGACCCCATGTAAGATTGTCTGCCTAACATACGATTCAATAATGTATTTTGTGCCATTGTTACACACTTTGTGATAAAGCAAACTAGTTCGGTGTATATTAAGAAAAAAAGTTTGTTTCTAATTTGTTTATTAATTAAAAACATGATCTAAGACAAGATGTGTTTTTATTTTTATTCTTAACCTAGAACAAGTACCTTACATCTTAAGCCCAACCTACCATCAACATCTCAATAAGTAATATTTATGAAAACTACTGATGAATCTTACAGCCTAAGCTCAAAAATCAACTCAGTACCATCAACTAGGCATGTTACTAATCAAATTTTTACTATTTCCTCCTTTAAGCATAACTCTGAATTGAGCGTCACCCACCTACCTTCTTAAATAATATAAATGTAAAGAAAATAAGATAACAGAATAAACGTTGCAACATACTTTTAACATTATTCTACAGTGCTATATGCTATAGTGTGTTCTAGTAACTATACAGTACAAACACTTTTGGTAAACAATCATATTCAGTCTTAACTTTTGAATAAATCAGTCTCAAATTCAGTACTATCTATTAACAGTCTCATATTATATATTATTTAATAATGTAGGAACTATAAATTACCAAGAATAAGTATTTCTTAAGGACAACAATTAATATTTAGCGATTGCCACTTTTTGACATAATAATATAACGTACCTACATATTTATTTTTTAATCATTAGAAAATTAAAATCAACGTTACTGATAAATCTTAGGGCTCTTTCAATTTAGACGTTTGGTGCGGGACTGCTGCGGCGCCGCAGCGGTGCGTTTGTCGTACTGCGCACGATCGAGTGTTGAATGGAAAAAAAAAACGGGCGTGCGCACTTGCGCAGAAGGTACGACAAACGTCCCGGACGTCCCGCACTAAACATCTAAATTAAAAGAGCCCTTACAGTCTAAACTCAATATATATATATTTTTTTTTTTTTTTTCTTTTTGGCTTCGCACGGTTTGTGCATTTAGCCAGTGTCATGTAAAATTAGGTAACAAGTACAAGTATAATTATGAAATGAACTCCATTCAATGCATGATAAAGTTGATAGATGATATCCCGCCCCGCTCCCCTTGAGTTTCAGTAAAGACGTGGCACTTTACTGAAACCTCGCGCGGACTTCTTGAGAGAACTTAAAGTGATGTTGCACTGTTTTGTTTCATTTGCCTACACTAATACAGGTTCACGAACACTTAATGGTTAATAATCCACCACTATTACCCATTAATATTCGGCTAAACACATATTTTAGAAAATAAAACAAAACTGCTAACATGACGCTTCACTTTCCCGCCAAGAAGTCCACTTAATATATTTATAATTAAGTATAACATTTTGTTCTATTACAAGATTTTTTAAAATTAGTATTCATATTTTTAAAAAATAAGAGCACAGGTACCTACCCTCTACTTCTTAATATGCAATATTTAAAAAAAGAATACCTCAAATAGTTCGGTAGGTTAGGTACTACTTAATCTTTATTCTTAACCTCTTACAAATAAACACAGAATAAAGTTATTCCAAGTTTAAACCTATGAAAATGTATGTTATTCCTGGAATAACTTTATTCCGTGTTTATTTGTAAGACGGCCATAGTTAAAAACAACAGAAAATTAGACATCAAACAAAATGATTGTAACTGAGAAATCTTACAATCTAAGCTTAATAATCTCAAGGAGTACCTAATCAACCAGGCACATTCCTAACCTAATAACTTCCATGACCATAACTCTGAGTTTGGCTTTACCTACCTACCTTCCTTAATAATCTTATAAATAAGTATTTAGTAAAACCTAATAAAGATACTATCTTTAACATTGTTGTAAAATGCTAATTTATGCTATAGTGTGTTTAGTACAAACATTTTTGGTAAAGATTCATATTGAGTACATTCTATTGTCAGTCTCATTAAATATGTAAAGCGGACGGGTCCCCTATGTTGTTTCGAACGCCGCTGTTGCGACACACGCTGTTGCGAATTATTTTTCCACTGCCTCACAGGTTCGAAAGCTCATGGACTCGAATGAAGTAGTCGCGAAAGACGCTGTTTCGAAAAACATTTTCACTGCCTCATACGCTCGAATGCTTGTGATTTCGATTTATTTAGTCATAAAGTGTACAGAAAAGTATTTAATAATTTGGGTTAGGTTAGGTCCCCTCTATTGTTGGTAAATTCAGTTACCAAAACAAAAACTCTTCATCAATATCAAATTTAACTAAATTACTATACGTTATATTAAATGATGATGTGAAGTGAAGTTAAATGATGAAAAAAAAGAGAACACAAATCAGAATAATAATAAGAAAAGAAAAAACACAAACCAAAAAATACTATACTTTTGCAAGAAAATAAAAAACAGCACAAAATAACTATTTAGAATTTCGAAAGTATAATCGCAGAAATATCAAAGCATCCAATGTTTGACTTCCGAGCCTGCTTCGTAGTTTATTGCCAACATAAGCAGCAGCTGAAAACGCTCGTTCAGCTTCTACGCTGGTTGGAGGAATAGACAATAGATACTTATATGCTGTTTCTAAGTGATATCCACGAACACCTCCATTTTCGAACAGGCTCTATGTTCTATGTTCTATGTTAGAGGGTTTGGTTTCCGCACTTAGTCCTTCATGTGGACCATTGTGCGTGGGCCATGGCGGCCGTCATTGGTTTATTCCAACCAGCCCACCTCCCTCCAGAAGCTTATTAGATCTTCTGGTCTGCGTAGAATATCTGTGAAAGATCTGGGTGACCCGAGGGTTTCTGTTCTTATCTGGCTGACGCCTGTGCAGTCAAAGAGCACATGTGCAACGGTCGAACAGGCTCATTTCACGTCTAATACTATTTGCCAACCAACAATTTTTTTACTATTTGGATTTCATACTCTTGTTAATTTCCAGCTGTAACTTTTCCTTTAATGTCAGTTGGGGTTGGGAGGTTTCTGACCTTAGCTCATCATCTGTTTGTGATCCTGACCTTGCTTCTTCTTCCGTGTAATCTCGACTATTAAGTCTTTTAACAAAATTCTTTATTTGCTTCCTCACTAAAGCCTGTGTCGGAACTGGAAATAAGTCGTGCCATTCCAAATCCGATAATAACTGATTTTCAACATCCATTCGTGGATTTTGTAAATAATTTAACACGCCAGTTAAATCATCACTTCGTCGTTGCTCTATACGTTCCACTAAGGATGTTTTAATTTTTTTGGCAAGTGCTGAGTTTTTGCTAGACAGTTGTTTTATAAGAAATTTCAAAGCGGCATCAGCTGTGCATAAATTAGCATCTCGCCGACTGATTGCTTCTACTGTCAATTTAATTGGGGTCAGCACATCAACAATTTTATTTACCAATTCAAAATCAACATCTTAATAAATAAGAGCTTTTTGAATGCATGCTTTTAAAAGATAAAATCGCTCCAGCATTGTTAAAAGACTATTCCACCTGGTTTTACAGTCCAAAAGAAGTGACAACTCTTTTCCATGTTCAATTTTCACATATTTTTGAAGTACTGTTTCATTTTTCAATGGAGATCTTTTGAAATACACTACAACTTTACGGATTTTCTTTATCAGCTCATTAATATTTTCATATTGTGTTAACTCTGGTACGTGTTCTGGCGCAAGATCATTTTGTGACATTACGATTAGACCTGATTCTGGACAGTCTAAGTCTTCTAAATGGTGTTCATCATCGCTGTCGTCCATATAATCAACAGTCACAGCTGGTTCATTTATAGTATCATCTGAGGTAGGGCTATCTTGCAAATTATTATGTTTTTCATAAAGCACATCACAGACCGCCAAATTGATACCATGTGCGAGACACAGTTGTTGTTCAGTGCAAATAAGCCGCCCCATCTTTATCATAACATTCGGTCCATCGGTTACAATAGCCACGATGTCAGTTTCTAGGGAAATGTCAAATTTACTTAGACGCTCTTGCAATATACGAAGACAATTTTCAGCTGTCATACTATCGTAAATAGGAACAAGTCCTAAGTTCCAAAATTTTTTATATGAATGAACGTTGACCGCCATGTATCGTTTATTGGAAGTTAAAGTCCACTCGTCGAAAGAAATACTAAATCTTTCACCTGCACTTTTCAAATGTTTTAATTCTGCAGTTACTTGCTTTCTGATTTTTTCACTGTAATTCATAACACGTTTTCGAACAGTGACGGCTGACTTTGGTAAATCCGTGTATTTTGCTAAGAGCAATTTTCTCAAATCATCTGAGGTTATGAATACACTGAATGGAAATCCATCTAATGCAATCATTCTTGCCAAAATATCATCCAGGCTATCGGCGGCACTTTTAGTAAAATAATTATCTAACTTTCGCTTGGCTGGCGGCGGTGCTATGTTCAGATTTTCAGAATCTTGACTTGTTGAAGCTGATATAACCTTGATGTTATGTTTTGATAACAAATGTGTATGTAATCCCTTAGTTGAGCACTATTCCCGTCCTTCTCAACTAAATAATAACTCCACACTGACGTCGTATCACTGTCTTTTTTATGTCTAACAAAGTCTCCCGCCATTTGAAATACTTAATTCCAGATAATTGACTTTTAAATTTTAATGACGTAGCCTACGTAACCCGTCGTCACTGACGTAGCCTACGTAATCCGTCACTGACAGAACAATAAATGGAAAAAATAAAACCTGATTTGCATATTTATATTTTCGTACAGGGAATCCCCGACCGACGGGAAATACCCGCAACAATATTATGATATGAGATGATCGGGTGATACCCCTGTTGGTTCGTTGGGGAATTACCTTAAAGAGTATTGTATTAAAGTATTCCGAGTGGGGAAGTCCCTTCTAAGTTCTACGACAAACATATTATTAGGACTGTACCTGTGTAGTAAATAGTGGGTACCTACGTATTGTACGAGTTGCTTTTTGTCGTAATGTATTAAAATAATCTAGGCAAGGTTATTTTCAAGGCGCAACGGACTACGGAATACAAACTAGACTTGTTTGTGGCAATCCCGAAAATCCCGAGGTTAGCCAAGTACAGTCCCGGGATTTTCGGGGCCAAAAAACGGTCGGGATCCCGGGATTGTATTCTCTACTTAAGACCCATAAATATGGGTAATTGATTGACAGCAAATAGTTAATATCGGCACCTACTCCATATATTTTACATGATTACGGTCTGGAGCTCTACAGCATTTATGATCAGTGATGTTTATGATGCCTGTTGGTCCCAGTCAAGACTCCAGACAATAAGTAAGTCCAGTAAGTCTTCAATAAGTTATTATCTAATCTCTCTAAGTTGCCTAGTGGCCTTCTAATGTCACAGTTTTACCCATTACGGGTGATTGGGGCATCAATGCTTCACAAGCATTATCTCAAGATACTAGGCATAAAATAATAAATGGTATCTTGAGTTAAGTATCTCAAGATGGACGGTGTCTTGAGCTAAGTATCTCAAGACGGTATCTTGAGCTAAGTATCTCAAGACCCATAAATATGGGTAATCTCAAGATGGTGTCTTGAGCTAAGTATCTCAAGACGGTGTCTTGAGCTAAGTATCTCAAGACGGTGTCTTGAGCTAAGTATCTCAAGACGGTGTCTTGAGCTAAGTATCTCAAGACGGTGTCTTGAGCTAAGTATCTCAAGACGATGTCTTGAGCTAAGTATCTCAAGACGGTGTCTTGAGCTAAGTATCTCAAGATGGTGTCTTGAGCTAAGTATCTCAAGACGGTGTCTTGAGCTAAGACCTCCCAACCCTAATTGACATTAAAGGAAAAGTTACAGCTGGAAATTAACAAGAGTATGAAATCCCCAGATCCTGAAGTACAAGTACAAAATGAATTGGGGTTGGCAAATAGTATTAGACGTAAAATGAGCCTGTTCGAAAATGGAGGAGTTCGTGGATATCATTGTACATATATAATATAATTACCTACAGTACACAGTATATTACTTTTGTATTATATAATGCAATGGCCTGTTGGTCAAGACTCCAGACAATAAGTAAGTCCAGTAAGTCTTCAATAAGTTATTATCTAATCTCTCTAAGTTGCCTAGTGACCTTCTAATGTCACAGTTTTACCCATTACCTTTGTACGGGTGATTGGGACATCAATGCTTCACAAGCCTCTCTTGAGAGGCTACTACAACAAGACACTCAACAAGATACTTAGCTCAAGACACCATCTTGATGGTGTCTTGAGCTAAGTATCTCAAGATGGTGTCTTGAGGTAAGTATCTCAAGATGGTGTCTTGAGCTAAGTATCTCAAGATGGTGTCTTAAGACGGTGTCTTGAGCTAAGTATCTCAAGATGGTGTCTTGAGTTAAGTATCTCAAGATGGTGTCTTGAGCTAAGTATCTCAAGATGGTGTCTTAAGACGGTGTCTTGAGCTAAGTATCTCAAGACGGTGTCTTGAGCTAAGTATCTCAAGACGGTGTCCTGAGCTAAGTATCTCAAGATGGTGTCTTGAGCTAAGTATCTCAAGACCCATAAATATGGGTAATTGATTGACAGCAAATAGGCACCTACTCCATATATTTTACATGATTACGGTCTGGAGCTCTACAGCATTTATGATCAGTGATGTTTATAATGCAATGGCCTGTTGGTCCCAGTCAAGACTCCAGACAATAAGTAAGTCCAGTAAGTCTTCAATAAGTTATTATCTAATCTCTCTAAGTTGCCTAGTGACCTTCTAATGTCACAGTTTTACCCATTACCTTTGTACGGGTGATTGGGACATCAATGCTTCACAAGCATTATCTCAAGATACTAGGCATAAAATAATAAATGGTAAACTCAAACTCAAAGCATTTATTTCATTTAAACCATTTACAGGCACTTTTGAATTGTCAACAAGTCGGTCAGTTACAAATATGAAGCTAGTTGCCCATTCCAAATAGTAGGTTCCTATGGAGAAGAACGGGCAAGAAACTCCTCAGACACTCTTTTAAAATAAAATATTTGATACAAAGTATTGGTTACATCATTCTTATTGAAAATATACATGTGAGAACGATGCAAAACGTCAGTAGCGTCCGTGATAAAAAAAAACAATTCAAAACTAAAATAATTAAAAATAAGCCGTGGCAGCTAAGAGATGACCAGTCCCAACTGACAGCGCCCGTTCACGAACATGACGCATGCATCAGCACCATTCAGCTCAACCATTTTGAAGGGAGCTAAATGATCCAACACACACGCCACCATCAGCGAGACATCTGAGTGAGCATGACATACTCTCAGCTGCCAGGACATATTCAAGTCAATGAAAGACATATTACCCGGTAAATGGTAGCTCTATTGTACATAGTACTCACACCTGTGCTATGCAATTATATAATACAAAGGTGATTGAGTTTATACAATGAAAAGATCGTCTTACAATCTTCAGCAGCTCCAACAGTATTTTCAAATGTTAATCAATTAGTTGACGTTGTGGAGCAGGACCAGCATTGAGCCAAGCATTTCTATCAGCGATGTAATCCTCCAGCCTATAATATGCCTGCTTGCATAGTGTGCGTTTTATACAAGATTTGAATTTCGTCTCATTCAGTTGAAGTATGTGGGGAGGAATTTTATTATAACATTTTAAACAGTACCCCATGAAAGATGAGTCTACTTTAGCCAGTCTGAAACCTGGTTGAGCTAATAGATCCCTACTTCTAGTACTATAATTATGTCTTTCGCCTCTTTTACTAAAAAGATGTAAATTTTTTCTTACGTACATGATGTTTTCATAGATATATTGACAAGATACCGTCATGATGTTAATATTCTTAAACAGTTCCCTAAGAGAATCGCGCCTGCGCAGATTATATATGGCTCTGGTGGCTCTTTTCTGCAGAATAAAAATAGACAGCCCGTCCCCAAAGTAAAATACCGTAAGACATGATACTATGAAAGTAACTAAAATAGACTAGCCTCGCGGTATCTACATCAGTAAATTGACGGATTTTTCTGACAGCATATGCTGCTGAACTTAGCCGTCCTGCAAGAGATGTTAAATGAGGACCCCATTGAAGCCTAGAGTCGAGCGTGATCCCCAGGAAAACAGTTTTATCGACGAATTCTAGTTTCTCTTGATTCAATACTATCTCATAATCACTACTTTTTACATTTGGTAAAGAAAATCGTATGCACTTAGTTTTCTTTCCATTTAATACTAAATTATTGGCAGTGAACCAATTTTGGACCTGCAGTAGGGCGTTATTTACGTCGTCAAAATTTGTAGCACGTCTATCTACCTTAAAAATCACGGAAGTATCGTCAGCAAATAACACCATTTGTGGTTGATTTTTTAATAAATGGAGAAGATCATTAATATACACTAAAAAGAGGAAAGGACCCAATATCGAGCCTTGAGGAACACCCATTTTTACTTTTAAACCGAGTGAATTGATACCATTTATTTGAACTAGCTGTTGTCTATCGTTTAAATAAGATTTTACTAAACTAAGCGCAAGTTTTCCAAGTCCGTAATGCTCAAGCTTCAAGAGTAAGGTTTCGTGATCGACGCAATCAAATGCCTTGGAAAGGTCACAAAAGATTCCTATGGCGTCTTGGGCCTCTTCCCACGCGTTAAAAATGTGTCTTAATAAGGTTACACCGGCGTCGGTCGTACAACGTCCTTTGGTGAAACCATACTGTTGATCGTGAAGGATTTTATTCGCGTTGAAATGATTGAGCATTTGATTAAGCATTACCTTTTCAAACACCTTGCTGAAAACCGGCAAAACGGATACGGGTCTATAATTATTTGTGTCTTTACTGTCTCCGGATTTGAAAAGTGGTATTACCTTACTGTATTTCATTAAATCCGGGAAGACACTTGATCCACACACAAATTAAATATTAAGGCTAAGTAAGGCGCTATAGTCTCAATTATTGAGGTACAGACTTTAATGGACATTCCCCAAAAATCTTCGGACAATTTGATCTTGATTTGCTTAAAAGCTTTTAATACTATTATGGGGTTAATATGCTTAAAGTTAAATTCAATCGGGCAGGCTGCAACGTTCGCCCTTACAGAGTCAAAAGCGATCAAGGGCGAGGAATTTAAGGTTTCAGTAGTTTTAAGTGGGATACTGGTAAAGAAATTTATAAACTCTTGAGCAACTTGTTTGCTATCGCAAATGAGTCCACATGACGTCTCCAGTGCGTAATCAGAATCATGCTTTTTGTTCCTATTCGTTTCATTATTGATAATTTTCCAAACCGTCTTTATTTTATTGTCTGCTGATTTAACCTTGTTGCTAATGTGTAAGGCTTTAGCGGCCTTGCAAGTGTTTTTAAAAGTTCTAGAGTAAGTAGCAACAAACTTATTAAAAGTTTCCGTGTTTATATAAGGCTTAAGGCCATACAGCTCGAAAAGTCTTTCCCTACTTTTCCTGAGTCCTTTAGTTGCCCAGTCACTAAATAAAAACCTAGGGCTGATAGTTTTAGTGTTCTTCTTAAAATAAATATTGAACTCGCTTTGGACTACCGAAAAGAATTATTTATACAAAATGTCAACATTGTTCATTGTAAGGTTCATAACACTTAACTTACACATTAAAGTGCTGTTAAATTTATTTAAATTAACAGATGTTATTGGTCTGAATTGTATCTGCACCTTCTGTATTGGTATGTTTGACTCAAAAGTTACGGTTTGACCGCTGTGATCAGAAGGGAGATAATTAATTATAGCTTTATCTAAATAGTCGCAGCAACAAAAAACATTATCAATACATGTAGCAGTAGTCGTAGTTATTCGGGTTGGTTCTACAAACACATTTGACAAATTAAATGATTCAAACAAATTTAACAATCTACTGGTATTTGAATTATTTTCTAAAATATTAATGTTAAAGTCACCACAGATAATTACTGATTTATTCCCAGTTACAAGTTTTGCCAAAACATCTTCCATAACAGACTCAAATATAGAGTAGTTTTGATAGTTTGGGGGTCTGTAAACGCATACTATAACATGCCTATCTAGCTCAACACAAGACAGTTCAATGCTATGTTCAACCGACAAAGCAACTATGTACGAGTTTTAGATTTAATACAACTTCTAATTAAGATCAGTGAACCACCACGCAGCATTGATTTCCGGTTAAAACAACTGGCCACACTATAATTCTCATAATTAATTAACATTTCATCATCTTTTAACCAATTGACTGACTGTTTTTGTTGACTAATTGTGGTGCTAAATAAAGACTTCGACATATTAGTTATGTCTGGGTTAATATTAAAAGCTAATAGCCTAGCTATTTGACGTCTAAAACTAATAGGCAGATATACAGTATCCCTAGTCGACCTTAGCTTATCAACAAAAATGTTGGTGTCAAAAAATATAAACTTGTCACTATGGTGACTAACTAAGAAATGCATGTAATTATTTAACATATGAATGTAGCAGTTTTGCCTGTTTGACAAGTGCTCAAAGTACGGAAAAGCACACAAAATTATTTTCTTACAATTTACCTTCAAAAGTTTGGTCACACTATCAGTGATATCATCTTTTTTAACATTAAAACTATTACTTATTAGTACAGTAATAATGGCGTTAGGATCATATTCATTCCTAGTTATTGAATACATTATTTGTTTGTAGGAAGTCTGAGGCATGCAATAGTTTAGAGAAGAATGACTCAGGTTGTTGCTAAGTAATTTTGGTAACCCTTTTCCAAAACTATCAGAAAACATAATGGAGCTACATAATGGACCAGCTTCCATCTGAACAACTTGCAATGGAACTTGTGCATTATCTGGTGTATCTTGATTGGGAATAGAGACGTGAGCACTTCCCAACTAGTACGAATCCTCCGTTGCCTCAGGTTGGAGAGTGCCAAGACTGAAATTCCTATGCAATGAAGATTGAGAGCTGCTAAGAGTCAGCGGGTTCACTTGGTCTGCATTACAGTTGCACATAGCCATTAACTCATTTGCAGCGAGTATGTGCTCCTGAATTTGTTTTTCAGACGTCACATACTTAGTATAGAGTGAATGTAATGATGCCTCTAGTATCTGAATATCAGACTGTAAGCGTTGAGTGTCAATCTCATAAATGTTCTTACTGTCTTCTAATTTAATTTGATAGTTATGTAATTTATTTACAAGAAAACCACGTTCTTTCCTTAGTTTAATATTATTGGAACTGTGTTTTTGTTGTTTCCTAAATTTATTGCATTTATTTATAATTTTATTTAGTTTTGCATATTTCTTAATTTTATTTTGACTTACTTTATAACTACTATTATTATGTTTCAATAAAGAATCCTCAGAGAGAAGGTCTATTGTTATTAAGGAATGAGGGTTGCAATTAGTGTTTAATAATTCATTATACAAGTTATTGGTTTCCTTAGCCTGAGTACATTCTAATTGTTTCTGTAATTTCATAATTTGTACATTTGCATGAATTGATTCAGCTTCAAGGTCCCTAACCTTACATAAAGCCTCCTCATATATGTTACTGCAGTTGTTGAAACCATCCGTGACCACCCGCAGTTTGTCCCGTTCATCAACAACATCCAAGTATTGCTGATGTAGGTCTACCAGCTCCCGTTTTAAGTATGTGTTTTTGAGAACAACCTTCTCGACTTCCTTTTCGCTTTCATCCATCTCCTGTAACAGCTGTTGACATTTACTGTTTGAAGCCTCAAGATCTTGAACGGCTATTCTCAACTTAAGCTCTAACTCCTGAGCAGCAGCCTTACGGGTCATCACAGGCATGGTTTCAGGAATTAGTACTGAAAGTAGAATTAAAAGAACGGTGAGAACTAGTTAGACAAACAACAAAAAAGTGAAAGCTAGAAATGAAAGATAAAGTGGGAGAAGTAAGTGTTGCTTTAAAGAGAAATGAGGTAGGCTGCAGAATGTAATTGAAATGTAACTAGATTTGATCAAGTATAAAGTTACATTGATTCTATTGTCTCATGATTTTACTTTTCTTTAAGTGGGTAGGATGCCTAGAGATTTTATTTATTGTATTACTTTAAGATAACAATGCAAAAATCGATAAACAACGTTCCTGTTGTTGTGTATTCTACTATTACTTCACTATACTTATATTACTTTACTATTGATTAAAAGTATTTCGATAATTCACTACGTAAGTTTCGTTAACACAAAGGTAAACAAAGCGACTTAGACCCATTGCCGAGTGCCAAATCAATCAAGAAAAATGATTCTAGGATTAGTCCTAGAATCATTTTGCATTTTTTTTTTGTTTGTGTTCATCGTTTAGACGATGCCCTGTTACAGAGTCTAAGAGACGGCTGTGTGGTAATTACTAATTAATGAATAAAAGTAACAATACTCCCCGTTTAAATCCGCAGGTTGAACATCGGCTGTTAGTGATATGTTACCGGTGGGCAACCAAACACTGTTTTATTACGAATATTTGCAGGAAAACAATAATCCTGAATATTTATGTACTGCTTTTACATTTAGGTGTATTATTTGACCTTAATTACACTTAAAAATAATTAAAACTAAATTTAAAATACGGAACAGAATTTTGACATGTCACTCAGGCAATGTTGCCAGATCCGACCGGTATCTTGAGTTAAGTATCTCAAGATGGTGTCTTGAGCTAAGTATCTCAAGACGGTGTCTTGAGCTAAGTATCTCAAGATGGTGTCTTGAGCTAAGTATCTCAAGACGGTGTCTTGAGCTAAATATCTCAAGACCCATAAATATGGGTAATTGATTGACAGCAAATAGTTAATATCGGCACCTACTCCATATATTTTACATGATTATGGTCTGGAGCTCTACAGCATTTACGATCAGTGATGTTTATAATGCAATGACCCCAATAAGCAATAAGTTATTATCTAATCTCTCTAAGTTGCCTAGTGACCTTCTAATGTCACAGTTTTACCCATTACCTTTGTACGGGTGATTGGGACATCAATGCTTCACAAGCATTATCTCAAGATACTAGGCATAAAATAATAAATGGTATCTTGAGTTAAGTATCTCAAGATGGTGTCTTGAGCTAAGTATCTCAAGATGGTATCTTGAGCTAAGTATCTCAAGATGGTGTCTTGAGCTAAGTATCTCAAGATGGTATCTTGAGCTAAGTATCTGAAGACCCATAAATATGGGTAATTGCTAACTTAAAGTTTAAACTTTAAGGGGGATTTGATAAGGCTTTTCAAACTGAATATTAGTAATAATAGCAGAGCAACAATAATTTCATCAATTATCCTCAAAGATTAACTTGAAGCCCATCTCCCATGCTCTTTGAAAGACTGGTGATTTTCATTTATTACACAAAATTAAAACTCTAAAAGCAGGCTTAGCATGATGCTTTCTATTTCTACTCTATTGTAGAATAGAAATCGCTTGTCTATCTTTCTTCGTAGAAAACTGTCAGCTGTCTACACAGAAGCGTAATTTTTATCTACTTTAAAACACTTCCCTACGGTTCTCATGCTAAGCCTATGGAACCAGGAATGGTTGGTTAAGTTTCTTTTAGTACTAACCTAATAAGCAATGTGGAGATATGAATAAGCAGATTTTTATACATGTATAAGATTTTGCAATATCAGGTGGCGATGACAAAGATGGGTCAAAGTAGGTCTAACAAAGTCTCCCGCCATTTGAAATACTTAATTTCAGATAATTGACTTTTAAATTTTAATGACGTAGCCTACGTAACCCGTCGTCACTGACGTAGCCTACGTAACCCGTCACTGACAGAACAATAAATGAAAAAAATAAAACCTGATTTGCATATTTTTACTTTCGTACAGGGAATCCCCGACCGACGGGAAATACCCGCAACAATATTATGATATGAGATGATCGGGTAATTCCCCTGTTGGTTCGTTGGGGAATTACCTTAAGAGTATTGTATTAAAGTATTCCGAGTGGGGAAGTCCCTTCTAAGTTCTACGACAAACATATTATTAGGACTGTACCTGTGTAGTAAATAGTGGGTACCTACGTATTGTACGAGTTGCTTTTTGTCGTAATGTATTATAATAATCTAGGCAAGGTTATTTTCAAGGCGCAACGGACTACGGAATACAAACTAGACTTGTTTGTGGCAATCCCGAAAATCCCGAGATTAGCCAAGTAAAGTCCCGGGATTTTCAGGGCCAGAAAACGGTCGGGATCCCGGGATCCCGAGATTCGGGATCCCGGGATTGTATTCTCTAGTTATGATTTGTTGTGTTTTTGTTTTAGTATTAATCATGTGTAGGTTAATATAAAAAGTTATTTTTATTTGCCAATATATTTCATTTAACTACAGTTAAATGATAAGCTAGCCGGCAATTATAAAATCCTTCGCAATGACTATGAGTGCAAAGTTTAATTTTATGTGTTTAGTATTATATTATATTATTGATTGTATTTTGTGTGTTTTTTTTAACAGTAAACGGAAACAGGACTACATGTCGATTACTTATGTTTTATACCCCAGGGGCAGACGAACAGTTTTGTCGATAAATCGTTCGCTGGTGAAAGGTTCTATCGATGAAAAAATGAAAAGTGAATCGTTCTGTCGACGAATCGCTCGTCATTGAAACGTTCTATCGGTGAAAAAATTAATAGTGAATCGTTCTGTCGGCGAACCGTTAAACGGCAAAACGATTGTCGGAGAAATGTTTCAGAATCGTCGTAATAACATAACATACCAAATATCAAAATGAATGTAACTGACAACTATCTGAATCGTACACTCATAAAAAATCCTTGAATTAGTATTGCAACATAGTTTTATAACTATAGAAACTTAACTTAACTTTTGTGCAATTTCTTCTGGCGCGACATTTTAACTTTCACCTGGTTTAGGCGCTGCTGCATCCTTCTGATTTGGACTTGGTTCAGACAGGGAATTTTCGTTAGAGTTTAGAACTTCTGGGGCTTTTTTATTTTTCTTTACTCTTATTTTTGTTGCAGAGGTTCGCGCCATTTTAGCTGTATTTCTTCGATTTGAATTACGAAGAACGTTTTTGAAAAATTCTTCACACTCTCATTGTGAAATTTTTGTCTGATTTGACGATGATCGAAAAAAAACAAGTTGATGACACGTCCGAAAGACTTAAAACATTTTTTTTTTTATCTTCACTGCGTGCACCTCCTGCCCACGAACAACAGTTATTTAAACCTCTGCCCTTACCAGTACCGCAAACTAAAGAAAACTTATTAATAAGTTCTGTGGTAGATCTATCATCTTTTAGGGTATCTTCCAGTTTTTGTAGTAAATCCAAACTATTGATGGGATTGAACCCTATGTCTCTTTGTAAATTCTCTTTTTCGGTTCTTTTCAAAAACTCTTCAAACTGTGCTTGCATTGAAATAATGCGTAACAACAATTGTTTTTGATTTTTTTGCAATTCTTTTTGGTTCTTTTCTATAGTATTAACAGTAACAATGAAATGAAATGAAATGAAATGAAATCGTTTATTCTGTAAATAGGATATCGGAATCACTTTTACGTGAGAAGAAATGGCGAAACAAACTCAGGGGTCAAAGTCTCTTTTAAAGTCCAGACATAATCTTGGTCAGATCATGTGAGGACCATGTAGATCTGTGTCTGAAATGGTCTTTTGAGGAAAGAACCACACAATTTTGAGTGGACCTGTCCAATCAGTGCAAGCATTTGTCGTAATCGTGCAGCTCGACTCAAGACTTAAGGAGCTCAACGACTCGACGAACAATACCAAAGAAAGTACATTTGGGTAGGCCTCATAAAGTGCTCAAAATGCCAGACCACCATTCTTTTTCTTTTTTTTCTTTTTGGCTTCGCACGGTTTGTGCATTTAGCCAGTGTCATGTAAAATTAGGTAACAAGTACAAAGTTATTTAAATAACTATGAAATGAACTCCACTCAATGCATGATAAAGATGATTGATGATATCCCCGCCCCACTCCCCTTGGATTTAAGTAAAGACGCGGCACTTTACTGAAACCTCGCGCGGACTTCTTGAGAGAACTTAAAGTGATGTTGCACTGTTTTGTTTCATTTGCCTACATTAATGCAGGTTCACGAACACTTAATGGTTAATAATCCACCACTATTACACATTAATATTCGGCTAAACACAAATTTTAGAAAATAAAACAAAACTGCTAACATGACGCTTCACTTTCCCGCCAAGAAGTCCCAGACCACCATTAAAACTGAGAAAAAGCATAAAATAATAGGAAAATATTTAAAGAAAAAAAAAAAAAAAAATGACCCACATAGTGCTCACATTCACAATAAATTAAAGCAGTAAATATAATACTTTTCAAAGTAAACATTAATGTAATATTGTATATAATATTCTGCAATGTCAATATTTATATAAAATCATGCATAATAACATTAAATGTCAAGTTTTCCAGTTTGATCACAAGGCTTGCAGAGCGAGCAGCTCAATCCCAAGCTTTTTTGTCTTCAAAATTTTAAAATTGTAGTATAATTGGTACTGCTTGTTGTGATATTTGTTTCCTCTGACGGCAATAAAATATATTCAACACGCTGGTCAGCAATCACATTTTCGGCGACTTCCATGTATGTGGCAGATGTTGATACATTTTCTTTTTCAGTATTTAGGGAAGAAGACGCTTCAGAAGAAAGTATTTCACTGAGTGTCTCTAGAGGTACATTCTTAATAGTGGACTCAGTATGTACTACTACTATTAGCGCTTCCGTTTCTGGTTGATTCATTATGGATCCCATGGCTGCTTTTTCCTGGTAAAATAAAAAATAACTTCAAATTTTCCAGATAATTGTGATAGCTACATAATCTGAACCGCCATTTCATTGTGCCTCAACCCTGATCATCAACTAAGTCTCAATCAGTGTCTGCCCATAGATTTTTTTTCATGTTTTAGCTCAGCCCTAATTGAATGGACATTTTCAAAATTATTGTTTAGATTTTTAAATTTAAATAAAATGAAAATAAAGGTTTTCCAATAATGATTTAACATAAAATCTTCTTACCAAACAACGCTCCAGTATGTCATTGTGAGATTTGACTTTGCTTACTTTTCCTTCTACTTTGATATTTGTAGGAGTTTCGTCTTCTTCAGTGTCAGTTACTTCGGTCATAATCGATATTGCTAGCTGTCCCTCATCGTAAGTTAAGCCTGACTTTTTAACGCTGCAGGGCATCAAAAACCAGTCAGCACCAGGAAGCGAATTTTCTACTTTCGTAAGATTGTCAGCTTTTTTTCTAGGCTATGCTAAGCTATTATTTTTCACCCAACCTTCTGGGACGCAGCTAAGCACCTTTTTTCCATCTTCCAGTGTTTGCACAATCGTAAATGGCATTATCTGTAATTTAAAAACAAATTGTGCAACCTTGTCAAAGAAAATATGATATTACTAACGTAAAGAATATAAGCGAATGGTTGGCATTCGCATATATTCTTGGCACTTATAACCTATTAATTAAAATTCAGTTCCAAGATTTGACCCGAACATACATACAAACATTGCAGATTAAATACCTATTTTTTTTTAATAAAACAGAAAAAACCGAACCGATCACACAGTTGACAGAACAGGGTATAGCGTTGTCTCTCTCGCTCAGTGCGCGTAGTTTCCTGCCCGAACGCAGCGAGTGACTGACAACAAAAGCCACGCGTTTGAACAAGCCACGCCACGGGCGCGGCGCGTTCAAACAGCCATTTAGGCATACATTCAAACGTATAAGACATGTATAGTAATTTAAGTAGTTCTTCAGATCCATGAATACGATCGATCATAGGTTTTCGGCTCCGCCACTTTTTTTGAATAACCCTTTAGGTATAACATGTCATGTATTTGGACTCACCGTTGTTATGTTGCTCGGAGCTAAATGTAGGCAGCACAGTAGGTAGGTACTAAAGCGGGGAATTCAAACTGTGGCAATGGATTTGAATTAAGAATAGGAAAGGTATAGAAAGGAAGGAAGTACTTTTCTGTAGGTAACTTACACAAAGGTTTTTATTAATAAACAAATTAAATAGGTACCTACTTAAGTAAATAGACAAACTATAAGTACCTGTATCTGTACTTACTTGATGTAATTAATTACCTACATTGAGTGAATTCAAGTAGGAGGTAGGTTAACTTTAAAGTTTGAATATACTAGGGAAGTAGGTAGGTATAGGTAGGAATGTGGTTCGGAGTAGGTACTTTTTATTCATGACAAAAACACTCGTCCGCAGTGTAATGGTCATAAATTGCCATCTCACAGCAACCTTTGCACCAGAAAAATTTTAAATCTATTAAGTAATTTATATCCGTCTTATTCATCACAAAATGATTTGGTAAGTGCTGGTCAGTAGGATAATCACACACAATACAATTTTGTGCAATTTTAAAATGTGTTTCTTGCCACGGCCATATGATAATGTAGTTTTATTCAAAAGAGTGATTTAACATATCATTATTATGCACACTGGGGAAAGCCTTTATAAGTTCGATAAATGTCAGCGTAGTTTTAGTGTTAAAGTTGATCTAAGACATCATAATCGGACCAAAAACTCTTTTAACCTGTTGAGGAGCACTCGCGTTTGACGAACTCTATTCAGGGACCGCCCTTTTTTATGGCCTGTCATTTTTATGACAAGGGCCGCCGCTCTCATAAATATATTTCAGCAAATTGTTTAAAAAATTTAAAAGAGTACTATTTTGGGGTTTTTGACATGTTAATTAGTAATTACGAACATGATGTCCATTTTAATAAAATTCGAACAATTCTAACATTTTTAAATAAGGTTTAAAAAAAAACTCGTTACAAGCAAAGCATTCCTTTTTCAAATTTTATTAGGATTTTAATGATTATAATAAATTCTGTAAAGCCATGTTTGGTATGGTCGCGAATCCTAATTAGATCAACATACAACCTGTTACTGACCTGCAAATTGCAAAAAACGTAAGAAAATTTGAATTTCGCGGGCTACCTTAGTGCCCTTAAAATCGGGCGAGAAGTTTCCAATTTAACGTACGCCAAGTATGAAAATAAACCGAGCTCCGACCCTGAAGAAATTATTGTTATTGTTTTATCCCGTTTCAAATTATATTTTTGTTTTGAGCATATTTAGGTAGATGTTTAAACTCGACTCTAAGATTTGTAATCTTATTTCGAATGGAGTATAGTTGAATATTAATTCAAATGGGCATTATAGAAAATGTTCATTAAACCATATAAAATTAGGTAAAATGAAATTATATCAATAATTTATTATATTATCATTTCATCGTTATATTAAATGAAATTATGTCATATGATCATTAGAACTTTTTTTAATAATTCAAACGTTACACACCCCACCTATCCTAGGGCTAGTTGGTAGCAACTACACTCCATTTGAAATAAGATTAGAAAAAATGGGTCTCCCTTGTTTGACCGAAAGGAATTTGACAAATTTTCACTTCCCAAAAAATTTCTCGCATAATTTCATTTGCCAAATTATTACTTAGCAAAAAATCTATTCACAAAAAATTGTAACGCAAACCTAATGTTTGACAAATGAACGTTTAAACTATAACTTGTTTACCAACTAGTACTTTTAACATTTTTTATTTAGTCAAATATTTCAGTTGGAATAACAGTTTTTACGCATAATCAAATAATAATATAAATAAGTAATTAACCATTATAAGTAATTAATCTAAATAGTTCAGATCCGGGTAACCTACTAAAAACAATCTCTTTTTTCTATTAATGCAAGTCGTTTCTGGCACTCGCCGGCCGCTGCCGCGGCACCGCTCGCTTCGCTCGCTCGGCTCGTGCGTAGGAGGTCACAGTTTTAACCTAACCTAACCTACCCATTTTTTTTAAAGAAATTAACCTAATCTAAATAGTTATGTTCCGGGTAACCTACTAAAAACAATATATTTTTTTCTATTAATGCAAGTCGTGCTGGCACTCGCCGGCCGCTACCGCGGCACCGCTCGCTTCGCTCGCTCAAAAACGTTTATTGTCTGAAGATTGTTTGCTGTAATAAATCATTTGATTAAAGACCAAATGCCATAATGACATTATACTTGGTAATATTTTGCCAAGTAAAAATTTGACCAAAAGAAAATATGCGTACTAAAATCATTCTAAATATTGCAATGGTATAAAAAAAGGTTGCTAAAATTTGTTTGGGTAATGAAAATTTGGCAAAATCTTTTCGGCAAAACGGCAGGATCCCAGAAAAAATATACCTTTTTACATGCCGTTCAACCGATTTTGACTTCTATTCCGGATGTTCGTGACTACCGCAGGACCACGAACGCCAATCGCTTCCATATTTGGCAAATGATTAGTGCTCAATTGGTGCTAATTAGTGCTCGAACAACAGAATTGGTGCTTTAGTAGTTTTCGAGAAAATCGACCTTGAAGGTGGTCCTGCGGTAGTCACGCTCCCTTCAGCAGGACCACCATGAGCGCAGAAAAAGGCTGCTGAATGCTACAGCTATTCTATGTATACAAATAATTAGTGCCCTTAAATGTGATTAATTTCGTAACAAAAACCGAACTGAAACATTTGTATTTACCGAGAAATCAACGACGATAACTTTCGCGCGCTCGTTCAGCAGGACCACGACTTTGAATGTTGATTCCAAGTTTCAGGAGCTAGTCGCTTTCCTCAAACCTGCAGTGCTCTGCGAAATAAAATTTAAACCCAAAATTCAAAGTTACTACTCCAGTAGTTTACGAGATATACCATACCATTGGTAGGGTGGCGGTAGTCACGGTGTTAAATTTTCATTTGAAGATTTCCCTATTAAAAACTGTGATTTCTTCCCAAATTTATACAAAAATTAGTGCTCCTAAAGAAGTAATAGTGTACAAAAATCCAGATTCCCAAGTGTTGTATTTTAAGAGAAATTGGCTTTCATTACCTTTCCATACCAAATCTCCACGTATAACCTGACCAAATTAAGTTGTCAATGGTATTGAGCTGTTTATGAGATGTACACTCGTGCACATAAATTGATGGATATCGGAATAGTAATAAAAACAGTTCAATATCTATAATTTTTACCCGACTACGGCGAAGCACAAAAAAAAGGAGGGTTATGATTTTGACCGGTATGTATGTATGTATGTATGTTCATCTGTTCCCTCATTACTTCTAAACCGCTTGTCATAATTTGACAAATGAGGTATTGTTGGAAGCGTCTTGATTGTCCGCTGGTTATAGGCTATGTGAGGTCACATTAAATTCAATATGACGCCCTAGCGGACATAAAGTTAAAGCCTAAAAACAAACAAAATGTTTATTCATGCCGTGTTGGGTATCAAATGAAAGGCCTTAATTAGAACATTTCAAATATAGATATATTGTCAGCTGTTGCTCATGACTTTTCTTGCATGCACCCAATAATGAGGTATAATTTCTATAAAATCATAAGCAATAACAAACATATTTTCTCTCCAAACCTACACAAAATACATAATTATATTATAATAAATACGTATTTCAATGTGGCCAGGAACTTAATATGGCCTGCTCTTCGTCATGACCAGCTGGAGCATGGAGAACAGCCAAGTGCAGTTCTCATACAATTCGATGATTGCACTATAAATGCAGATGAAAATGGGCTTGTTAGAGTTGAACCTTGTTTGACTGAATTTGACGGATTAAGAGGATCGGGAAAAATTCAACGCAAAATGTTACCATTAATCCTTACTTAGGCAGTTACTGTGCACATGTTGCATAGGTGCACTCTAGATAAAGCGGTAATTGATTTAGGGTTTGGGGGGGTTTTTTGGTTTGGTTTTTTTAGTAACCAATGTATACAAATAAAGATTATTGATTGATTGGATGACTTCCAATCAATCAATAATCGTTAATACGACCACGGCTGTCTTCTGAACATCATTATGAATATGCATTGATAAATGATAATGATAAATGATTTATTTCTGTAAGTAGGTTTGTACAAACACTTTTACACGTCAATCATATTAAAAAAAAAAAAAAATACATTAAAATATATTACGTGTAAGTTGTTTATTTAATAGACGATAAATATTGAATAGTTTGTACATAAAAATTTCAGATGAGAATATTTTCTTGTTTCATACTTTTTAGAGCGTGATTTTTCAGTAGTCGGGTTTTAGTTTTTGAACTTATTTTTTTTATACAATCTGTGTACCTAGATACATATTAAGAATAAAAAATAACCTATCGTTACCCATGGCCTGTGATACCTTAATAAACGAATAAAAAAAGAACTCGATGTAGGTACCACGACACGCTTCGTGAACGCTTTACTTCGGTAATAATAACCTGCGCGCCATGCCACAAAAAAATGTTTTGTACCATAGACAAAATAAAAATGAGATTCAAAATCATCTGAATCTGTCAGTTAACTAGTTTTGTTTTTTGTTTGTTTTAACTGAGTAGAACTTAAAATGAGCCTTGTGATATGAAGATACATAATTACTTTGTATGAATTATAACATAGATCCACTTGATCTAAGTTTGAACGTGTCTTGACTTACGTTTTTTGACAAAACCTATGTAAGTATACCTAGATACCGTGCATGTAATACCACAATCTATATTTATTAAATACTTAAAATAATTAGTACGTACTTACCAGTACGTATTTAAAATAGTAACTTACTTTTATTTTCAGATTAAACTTGGATTACAGTAAAATGATCTAGTCTACTTAATAGTATGTACAAGTAGGTATATAATAAAATAATTAAAAGGGGGGAAGTGCTCATTGAGCATCAAAAAATTCGTCCGCATCGCTGTCAATGGGAAAAGTGCCCAAAAGGCTGGCAGCATTGCCACGTTGGATGGCAATACTGATTCTTTGGGCTAAAAATAGGCCAGCCCTTGGCGATGTCCCGAAATACTTGATGAGCACTCGGACCCCAAGGCCCTAGTGTTTCAACCCCAAACGGCTCAAACATATAGCTCCCAATAAGGTTGTTATATTTGTGCCATTTGAGGTTTTTTGCTCCTGCAGCAGCCGCCCAGCACAACCCGCCGTGCTAGGAAGATGGGATGGCACGAGGGTGTCGACACAGGTTGCATCCCACACCAAAGGCCTAGTCAATTTCCATGGCATTATGGACATTCCGTCTGGCCTCTTCCCATCGTCGCACGCCAAGCCTTTGGGTTCTAAAACATCTGGCACTCCGGCGGTGACAAGAGCCCGACGGATGATGTCATTAGTACTGGCGTGCCGTGCCATCCGACCAGCGCTCTCTCTCTCTCTCTCTCTCTCTCTCTACCACTCTATACATATTTTAGAGTTAGCTTGTATATTTTAATTAAGGACCAATTGTTATAAATAAAGTCTTCTTAATTGAGACTTAACTTGAAGGAGTTTGTGTGAAGTCTGCCTAGTAAGTTTATAATATTCATATATCATTATATAGATAAATATCTACATTATAGGAGTATGCGTTATTAGGAACATATTATTAATGATATTGATGATAGGTACTGCTTGCAGCAACGGTAAATTAGTAGGAAAAAAATAAATAAGAAATACCTATCGCTTTTTAATGATATTCATGTAACAACACAAAAGCTAGGTACTTACAATACAGAAAAATAATTATTCGAAAACCTACCTAACCTACCCACGTCATCAACAAAGGTATCACAAGCCATGGGTAACGACAGGTTATTTTTTTTCTTAATATGTACCTAGGTAAACAGTTTGTATAAAATTATAGATATTGAACTGTTTTTATTACTATTCTGACATCCATCAATTTATGTGCACGAGTGTACATCTCATAAACAGCTCAATACCTTTGACAACTTAATTTGGTCGGGTTATACGTGGAGATTTAGTATGGAAAAGTAATGAATGCAAATTTCTCTTAAAATACAACACTTGAGAATCTGAATTTTTGGTCACTATAACTTCTTTAGGAGCACTAATTTTTGTATAAATTTGGGAAGAAATCACAGAGTTTTTAATAGGGAAATCTTCAAATGAAATTTTAACATCGTGACTACCGCCACCCCACCAATGGTATGGTATATCTCGTAAACTACTGGAGTAGTAACTTTGAATTTTGGGTATCAATTTTATTTCGCAGAGCACTAATTTTCTATGTGGGTTTGAGGAAAGCGACTAGCTCCTGAAACTTGGAATCAACATTCAAAGTCGTGGTCCTGCTGAACGAGCGCGCGAAAGTTATCGTCGTTGATTTCTCGGTAAATACAAATGTTTCAGTTCGGTTTTTGTTACGAAATTAATCACATTTAAGGGCACTAACTATTTGTATTCTTAGAATAGCTGTAGCATTCCCCCTTTTTCTGCGCTCATGGTGGTCCTGCTGAAGGGAGCGTGACTACCGCAGGACCACCTTCAAAGTCGATTTTCTCGAAAACTACTAAAGCACCAATTCTGTTGTTCGAGCACTAATTAGCACTAATTATTTGTCAAATATGGAAGCGATTGGCGTTCGTGGTCCTGCGGTAGTCACGGACATCTATTCCGGAGACATGGCATTAAGGGCCCCCGCAGACTGCAGCCTTTTTATCGGCCGATAGTTTGGTCGGCTTCTTAATCAGTATGGAGAGGCGCACATGCATGCGCTGTAGTGTGCGCATATGCATGCAATGCATATGCGCACACTACAGCGATTCAGTATCAGCCGATAAAAAAGTTGGGCTACCCGATTACATTCAAACTAATCTATCGGCCGACTGTTTAATCAGTATTGGCGCATACACGCCTGCGCATACATGACGATTGTTTAGTCGGCCGATAGTTCAGTTCGCTCTGTGATTTGGCGTCGTGTGCGTGTATTTTGAATATGGCGTCGCCCAAATCACAATTGTTGATTGTAGAAAGTTCCCTCGAAAAGTTGATTGAAGAAGTCGAGAAAAGACCTGCGCTTTATAAAAAAAGTTTAAAAGAGTACTCCGACGCGAATGTGAAGAAAAAACTGTGGGAGGAAGTTTGCGAAGCAGTTGTTCTTGATTGGAATCGGCTTAGCGCCGAGGAAAAAACAAACAAAGGTAGGAACGTAAAAATAAAAATATTAGAGTATTTATGTGAATTTTTATTTATTTATCTATTTACAATTATTACACTTTGTCATATTGACACGGAATCGCGCCTCCAGGAGAAATAAAGTATGACGACATGTACTGTCGCACGTTATTCATATTATTTCTTCCTCGGTTGTCTTCATTTATAGTTAAGTTATTCATGGGACAATTGTAGAGAGTTTCTGTGAAATTTATTCCATCTTTGATTCTTACATAAAATTATGCAGGACACAGCAAGCTTTAATTATTTTGACAAAAAAAAATGATATTGACATCCATTGGTCGGTGAAATATACGCCATTTGTTAGCAAGAATCCCAAAAGTACACTCAACCATTCGTCGAGCTCTTGTATGTCTATAGTTGAAAATTCGTTTGGTGTAGTTTAAATTTCTTTTTGCATAAGGACGTAGTATATGATTGCCAAGTCCAAACGCTTCATCCCCTACGACAGAGAATGGAATAACATCTCCGACATTATCATTAGGCAAATGCCTTCCGGAGGGAATATTTAATCGGTTTTGGGACAGCCGTTTACCCATTTCTGATGATTTAAATATTTCCGAATCACTAGCTGTTCCATAAGAACCAACGTCTATATATACAAATTTATAATCTGCGTCTGTCCAAGCCATTAACACGCACGAAAAAAACTTTTTGTAGTTAAAATATGATGAACCGGAATGTTCTGGCTGTATCATCCGTATATGTTTGCCATCAATTGCTCCAATGATGTTTGGAAAGTTTGTGCGACTATAGAATTCGTCTGCGATTTTAATCCAGTCGCCTTCTTCTTTGGTTGACATAAACAATGGTTGAAGTATATTCCATATTTGCTCACATGTAGTTTTAGTAATATCTCGTATTGTAAAAGCTCCCATCAGATAATCAAAAGATAATGTATTGAAACTAGATCCTGTAGCCAGATATCTGTAAAAAAATAAAAATTAATTATATTTCAATATCTGTAAAAAATTAAAAATTAATTAAATTTCAATATTTTTCAGGTCGTGATGTGCAAAAAAAATGGGCTAATTTAAGGACTTGCTTTCGTCGCGAATTAAACGCTCAAAAGAACACTAAGTCGGGGCAAGCTGCGAATAAAAGGCGTAAATATGTCTACTTTGAACAGTTATTATTTTTACTTCCGTGCATGGAAAACCGACTTACTGAAGGTAACCTGGAAGAGGACAATTCTCTATCAAATGATGAGGATGATGATCAAGCTGGTTCATCCACTCCCTATTCGTCAGCGGAAAAAGAGACCTAATGTACCGAAGCAGACGGACGTGGATGAAGCATTATTAAAGGCATTAAATGAGCCTAATACTGATGAAGATGTGAACTTTACTTTGTCACTGGTCCCTTCACTCCAAAATTTAACCGCAGAAGAAAAACTTGATGCTAAAATAAGTATTCTTAACGTTTTTAAACAGATAAGATTAGCTAGGTGCGTTCAGACTACTTCTAAGCCAACATGTACGTACAACAGAGTACAGCAACCCTTGTACTCTTTTCCAATTTCGCAACCGACAACCATTCAAAACATTTCATCACCTGGCAACTCCAACGATACAGCCCAGTCTTATTATTCAAATTTTTCAGATGAATCGCAAATATATGACTTGTAAATAACCTAATTTCTCAAAACGCCGAATTTTGTAATATTAATTCTAATAAAAATAGTTGAAAAGTATTTGTGGTTTATCTTAACCTTATCGTAACGCTCAATCTCTCCTCCATAGGTATAGAAAGTCTTAAATTTGTATCCTCCTTCGCTATTGCTGGTCCAATTAGCTTGACAAGTTCATTGAAGTTGGTAATGCTCATTCGATAATAGGCGAAATTTTTTTTCGGGTAATCAAGTAATTTGGAATGCATAGTGTAAAATTTTCCACTAACTAATCTATCACTGAGAATGGGATGCACCCAATACTCTGGGAATCTCTTCTTGATTTTCCTCCTCCGGAGTATGATGAGAGCAATAATTTTTCTGGACAATATTTTCATTGTGCGACCGCTTCAACAGTCAGTTACAAACTAGTTCGAGAATATTCGGCCGGCTGTTGGATAGTCTGCGTCCTGTTCACCAACCAAACTGTTTAGTTGGCTCGGTGTGCACACTTTCAGCCCAACCCGACTAAATTATCGGCCGATAAAAAGTCTGCAGTCTGCGGGGGCCCTGAAAGTCAAAACGTGCTTTCAATACCAACTATTTATTACAGCTGCATTTGTCATGCCACCAACGCAATAGAAGTCAAAATCGGTTGAACGAACTGTAAAAACGGTTTATTAAATTTCTAATCTTATTACAAATGGAGTATAGTATAATATTCAGTTACTTTATTATTCAAAATCTATACCTACCAAAGTAATGTTTAATATAATTTAGAAACGTCTACTTTGTTTTGCATATTTTTGCAAAAACTGATTAGATATTAAACACTTTAAATATATTTTTTTGTGTTTTCTTCTCCGTAAACAAGGTGTAACAGAATAACGCACAATCTCTTAAGGGGTTTTTGTACTCATCATTATGAACAACTTGCACTATGGAACCAAACTTGAAATCGCGAAAAAAAAATCTCCTCTTCCCTACCTACATTTGACGAGCTATGAGAACATAAATGTATGGAAAAGCAGATTTTTTTTCGCAGTATCAGGTTTGGTTCTATAGTACCTATGTTATGGCCGGAGTCTTATACAAAAATGAAACGTCTCCTTTCGAATATCACAGACGAGGAGCATTTATTTAATTAATTACGGCACTCCAACGACTTATTCAATCACATTTTTTGGAGTAGGTACCTACTGTACAATTAAACTTAAAATCTACATTGAAATAGTCATAGGAGTTACAGGTGCGCACTGCACTAACATATTTCAAGTTTTATTATATTACATAGAGCACATACAGGCTAAAAAAACATAAAACTATTTTGTTGCTCTTAACTTCTACGGAATAACACAGTTCTTGGCGGGAAAGTGAAGCGTCATGTTAGCAGTTTTGTTCTATTTTCTAAAATTTGGGACTTCCTGGCGGGAAAGTGAAGCGTCATGTTAGCAGTTTTGTTTTACTTTCTAAAATTTGTGTTTAGCCGAATATTAATGTGTAATAGTGGTGGATTATTAACCATTAAGTGTTCGTGAACCTGCACTAGTGTAGACAAATGAAACAAAACAGTGCAACATCACTTTAAGTTCTCTCAAGAAGTCCGCGCGAGGTTTCAGTAAAGTGTCATGTCTTAACTGAAACTCAAGGGGAGCGGGGCGGGATATCATCTATCATCTTTATCATGCATCATTGAATGGAGTTCATTTCATAATTATACATTATTAATATTAGTTACAGCTTTGTACTAGTTACCTAATTTTACATGGCACTGGCTAAATGCACAAACCGTGCGAAGCCAAAAATTAAAAAAATTAAAAATAAATAAATGTAAGTATTAATAAAGATCTGTGGTAGAGTGGTCCAGTGTGGTCACAGAACATATATGTGGTCACTGTGGATAACGTTTTTACAGTATCAATTGTTTTCGAAATTGCGATAGCTTGTTGGCGAAGATGTTAATGCTATTGGAACGTGTATAGAGCTCATTGTACATCCTCATCAACCTGTTCATTGGTGCCGAATGTCCGAGACTCCGAGGTTAGTTCTTGTTGGGCATGGAGTGAACACATCTAGGATGCGTTCAGATCTGGGTGAAATATGACGAGGGACAGATAAGTATATTTATTTCGACGAGAAGCTTCGGAACTTGTATAGATCCATTAATGATTTTGTGAAGCAAAATCAGGTCGTTAGTAATGATAATTGTCGGTGGCGGCTACAAATATAAACTTCGGATATCCAGTAAACAATCATTTATTGAAACCACTGTACTCACTACAATCTTGGAAGTGTGATGCTTTATAAGTATTTAAATAGTAAACTATAATTCCTTGAGATTACAACAAATACAGAAGGACAGCGGGGCGATGAGCAGAGAGCGAACAGACCAGAGCCAAAAAGGACAATGCCACCATAGATACAACAAGTAAAGGGTTGCCACACTTTTAACAGTTATTATGCCTTCGCTGTTTTCAAGTTATAATTCTGAAGTGACTTAAGCGCAGGCCACACCGCCAGCTAGCCGGCGGGCGGGCGAACATCGTTTCACCTCTTTACATACTTCGGTTCACACCGCGAGCTACCCATTTCGCGTAGTTTGTATAGTTTCCTTCGTTCGCTTCGCCCGCTTCGTTCGCTTCGCTGGCGGTGTGGCCTGCGCTTTAGTCTTTACGAGTAATCAGCGCCCAGAGAACAGCTATCAGATTTGTACCACCCCAAGCAGTTATACAGTAGCCGATGATCGACTGGCATAGCGCATAGTAGACCATTTTTAATATATTGACGTCAGCAGAATCTCTTAGGGATTTGAAGATGTAGACGAGACGCATTGTTCGGCTTAAATTGTTACTGCTTCGAGTTGCCTGTCCCACCGTAGCCCACTATCAATTTGAAGACCCAGGTATTTCACACAGTCGGCTCTTGTCAACGAGGGACAGGAGCACAAGGTTGGGTTCCGACAGGAATGAGCAGATATTGCAAAATTAGACGACGGCCTTGTATTGCGCTTAATTGCGAAAGGAATGTAACTGGATTTATCGAGATTCAGTGTAAGTAAATTCTTGTTGAACCAGTTCATAAGACTTTCCAAGGCAGCTTCCGCCCTATCTTTGACCACGTCCCAAGTTGGTCCGTGCACTAGAATCGCGGTGTCGTCGGCATATGTAAAAATCTTGCAATTCGGAAGGATCATCTTACAGAGGTCATTAATATAGATTTGGAACAATGTGGGGCCTAAAATACTCCCTTGGGGCACACCGTAAGTAAGGGTCTCCTCTTGGCTAATGTACGTATCTATTTTGACCTGCTGATACCGATTCCTGAGATAATCCTTGAATATATCCAGAGTTTTGCCACGTACACCCAGTTTTTCAATCTTTGAAATAAGTTTAGGAACAGAGACTGTGTCAAAAGCTTTTCACCCATCTTCCAATCACCCTGTATATTAAAACTCCTGCGTGATCGCGAGTCATGCATGTCCACGTGAGTGGCTCGCGCGCTTTCGTTCAGCATCTTTTGGCGAGGCGGGGTTACCAACCAAAAGCCGGACACCTGGCAACCCTACCCACGACACCTCTGGACTATTTTTCTGATTCTGAGCAATGTACCTACGCAGTATTTAGAAAGCTAAAAGGTTTAAAGAAATCGTATCATAGCCTCACCTTACCCAGCGATGTGTAAGCTACAGCTCAAGAATAAAGGGGTTCACAATAGAAAACCAAACACATTATTAAAATCGAAATATTTATATTTCCTTTTTCACAATATTTTCTAACACTATAATATCACCAAAATATTAAGTCCTGTACTTATTTGCTAAGTTATAAATTAAAAATTAATGAGTAAATACCACCTAAACACAGAGCTGTCAACTAGGCCTATTCGACCTGATAACGCACAACTACCAAGTCTAGCACTAGAATAGAATAGAATACTCTTTATTATGTACACCATAAAAGTTACAGATATAAATGTTGAAATTTTACACAGGGTGACACAATGGGCGGTCTTATCGCTAAAAGCGATCTTTTACAGACAACCTTTCCACCACTAATTCGTGACGCTGATATTCTAAGCGTGTAGTGAATGATATGATGAACGAATAATCGATTGAGTGCTACCTACACGAGTACAAGTATTAGGCGATTATATAACGGGTTACCAGTCCCTTCTGACGGCGGCGCCCGTTCAGTCCCTTCTGACGGCGGCGCCCGTTCAGTCCCTTCTGACGGCGGCGCCCGTTCAGTCCCTTCTGACGGCGGCGCCCGTTCAGTCCCTTCTGACGGCGGCGCCCGTTCAGTCCCTTCTGACGGCGGGGGCGCGGCGGCACGCGGCGCTCGTTCACGATCACGACGTACGTACCAGGGCGTCCAGTACCCCAAGTGTAAGTTTGCAAGAGAGTAAACGTATCTATTTCGCTTGCGTTAAAATTTGACCGATAGATCATAATGCTAAGAATATAAGGGTGAGAATAAAAATCTTAACGTAAACGCGCTAGTTACGTTTACTCTCTTGCAAACTTACACTTGGGGTACAGTACTACTTAGCCTGTGGGGCGTCCACTCCCTAAGCAAAGCACGAAGTCCGTAGTTTCGGTCGAGATTACGGACATTCGATTAGTTTGGGGCTTGAACTAAGAATTAATGACAACACGATTTAGCAGTAATCCCTATTCCCGATGTGCATTTGCCCATCCGAAAAAAATAATTTGACACTTTGTTTTGACAGGTCAACTACTTTCGGACGGGCCCGTATCTTCGTTGACGGACTTGGAGAGTAGACTCAACTAAACCTTTTTACGGGAACATAATTATCCAACACTCGGCATTATCAGCAAGACATTTGAGTGAGCCTGACATGCCTACTCTCACTCGCTAAGGGCATATTCAAGTCAAAGAAGGTACCCAGTAAATGGTGGAACACACACCGGCAAAATTAGCGGAACATATTTTTGTTTCGAAAAACTAGTTTTTCTAATATTGCTGGCTGGTTGTTAATTCATTTTATTTTAGAAATAATTATTTCAAATTGAGAAAACCATTAAACGTCACCTTACACCTTGACCTTGTCGTCCTTTAATTTTATTCGTACTTGGTACATCATTTCGAGCGAATTATAAACTCTAAAAACTAAAAACTCATCATTTTATGGATTTGGTTTAAAATTTCGTAAAATCATCATTAAAAATCAGTTTCTTTTGTTTTTTTTTTAACTTTACAATCTTTTTTAAAGTCAAGGACTTCATTCAGAGCGCAACTGACATGGCCAGGGCACTACAGATGAGGAGAAATGATCAAACCTACAGAGTGATCTCAAGAATTCTTCACCGCCACCGTCGTTTCAACAATTTATCGCAGTATCCAACGATTCAGGAAGACAGATGACAGATGTTAATATTTTTTTTTTTACTTTTATTAATATATTATATTATAAAAGGAATAGATTTAAATATTTGTTTGTTTGTAATGGATAAACTCAAAAACAATTCAACTGATTTTAAAAATTAGTTCACCTATAGAAAGCTACATTATCAGCAAGTAACATATATTAGGCTGTAGAGGTTGCATAATAGAAAATCAAAACTTTCCTGAGCAAAGGAGAGGTCAAAATTGGTATAATATTCCGACGATTTTTAATCGCTAATGTGATGTACCTTATTAGAAAGCTTATTTATTATGCTACTCGATTATAGTTAAATCAGATTTTTTCGGGGCACGTTTTTTGTGTCTTTATTTATTCATTTCTATGCAATATAATTATTTTATGTGGCTAATGTTTCCGTTTCTATTAAATACTTTGAGATTTTATTATAATTTTAGGTGCAGCTCCATGAAATTAAGACAAAACATATTGATTATCATGATAATGCAATAACAAAATGTATCGAAAAAAGTCAAAGCTGTAAACTCAGTCTAAATATCCGCTGTAAATGTCAAGCAGAGTCCTGCTGACTGACGTTGTCATTGTCACGTCATTTGCCACAGGGCTGCCATACCTAAAATATAAATAATGCTTGCAAACATTTTATTTTTCAACACTTGTTTTAAAAAAAACGGGCGGCTGTAAAAAAAAATTAAATGCCCAAATACATCAAAATAATTACCCTCTTTCAGCCTATATAAGTCAGAAGGCTGTTTAAATTTTCAATTATTTTAGTACCAAGGCCCATACATTTCGTGAACGTCTCCTTTCAAAAGAACAACGTACAAATCAACAAAGTTTAATATAACGATGGTCATTTGATCAAAAGTTCAGCCGACCAAAGTCTGGAATATCAATGTTTAAATTATTTATTACACTATTGACCGAATCGTTTAAAGGTCAAAATGGATTACTGGATAAATTGATGATTGAATGGATTACTGGATAAAATGGATTATTGGCGTTGTAGACAACCGATTTTTTTCTATATTATCTAGTCGTTTCTGGCACTCGCCGGCCGCTGCCGCTGCACCGCTCGCTTCGCTCGCTCGGCTCGTGCGTAGGAGGTCACAGTTTTAACCTAACCTAACCATTTATTTTTTTATAATTAACCTCGTCTAACTAGTTCGGTTTGATTTTGAATTTGAATTTGATTAGTAATGATTTGATATTTTAAAATTACATCTAGCAACTTTTGATCAGTCGTTCATTTGATGTCAAATACATTGGGATTTTAAAAAATTTCTAAATAAAAACATTTGGTCATTTAAATTTTGTTATTTCGTTTATTGTTCTTTGAAATTTGCTCGAGAAAGTTCAGATTTTCTAATATGCAACCGCTGTAGGCATAGACTGTAGTTTAAAAAAAATTGGAGATTCCTACGAAAATTACAATAATTTAACCCAGCCTATGAAGGTAAAAACCAGGTAGGGGGGGGGGGGGGGGTTGTAAGGTGGTATACTATTACTACTACTAATACTTAAAATAATGTACCTATTACATGTTTATAGTACACACGGCTACACATCAAGCTACACATTTCCAGTATAAGATGATCTCGCATTGTATAGGATTTCCGTACAATGAGAGGTCAGCGTATACTGAAAATGTATAGCTCGATGTGTAGCCGTGTGTACTCATCATTACCCACAATAAAATCCTCGAGGCTATTATGTCTATTATAGTAAAGTCACAATAACCGTTTCTTGTTCAAATTAGTCAATCAAAACACGGGTAGAATCGAAAGATGATGAATTGATGACATTCGTATCATGATATTCTACGGGGCTGACAACTGGTAAACCGCTGTCACTGTCAGATTGCATACAAAAGAAAGAGATGCGCGATGACACAACGTATGTCGTAAAAATACAAATAGAATCGTATAAAATTAGAGATTAACTAATTAATAAAAATTAATCCATCACCGGATGCAGTTTGACATTTGCAATTTTATGGTATACTTTTAATTATAATTATAACTGTTAACGAAGGGATAAACTGCTTTTAAAAATAATTAAAGAGTTGTCTTTATTTATTTTTTTATGTATTTAATGATGTTTAATGGTTTTTTGAGTTCCATCACCGTATGCACAAAAGACTTGAAAATATCATACTGTTTTTGTTTTGGAAACAATATTTACGGTTTAAGAGATACTCGTACACTGCTTTAAAAAACCACCTTTTTGACCATTTTCAAGAAATCATAACTTCGCGCGTTCGCTCTCGCACACCGCTCGACGTCTCGCTGTACAGCAGAGAGCGCGCGTAGTGTAGTTCGCATTATCGGGACAATCTAGCCGTAGCATTATCCAACTAAATAGTTTCATAATCAAGGTTGATTACTTACATGTAAATCCCTCTTTTAATTATTCCAATCGGACCTTTCGTTTAGAATTTAGATGTTACGACGCGACGGGTATAAAAATGCTAAAAGTAAGAAAAATGCCGCCCCACCTCATCCATAGGATGTAGACACTTCAAAACAGTTTCCTCCGAAAGGTCACGAGTGCTTGGTTCGTTCAGAACGAAGCCCTCCACCTAGATCTCAAAATTCCCACCATCCAACAGTTCATGAAACGCATCATGAAGCATGTCATCAATTCCGCAGTCAGACATCGCAACCCTTGCGTTGTGAAGGCCGCTTGTTACAGGCCCTCTCGCATTAGTGAGATCCGCCGTCCAAGGCATACCTACTCTCACCGACCCCGATGACCCCATTTGTCTCCTCCAGGAAAGCAGTAGGGCCATAAATACAGTACACAAATTACACAGACCGTCATTCAGTCCTCGCCGCCGAGGTCTCACGCTAATACCCAGACGTAATTGTACCCTGTCCCTTGCTCGACGAATTGCCAGTCCGTGCCGCGGCAGAGTGCGCCGTAGCTTTAATACTATCCCCTGATAATCATATAATCACCTAAATTTTGATCCAGCCTGTTCCAACTTGCTGTCCTCCCCCAACGACGCCTTAAGCCTAGGTTCGTACCCCACAGGGGGTACCCTTATAGCACGGAGTCATTTAGTGGTGCCGATTCTCTTGTACACCGAACTAAACTAAACTATTACTAAAATTTCTTAGTTTTAGTTTAGTTATTCTTAAAAGCTATTCTGAAAACAAGATTCACTAAACTTAGAAACAATTTTGACACAACTATAATCGAGTTTGACAATCGCTAAGTTGAATAAACCATAGACCAAGATTTGTTGGGAAATAAAAAAAGAGTGAACGAAATGATCCGAAATGCATAAAAACCTGGGTAAAATCATAATAATCATGTATTGTTTATTAATAATGATTCAAATAAAATACAGAGAACATAATGACGGCGTCTTTATAGCATGATTATCTTGCTTTTTATTTCAGCGTAATAAAGCAAATGTTCTAATAAAAATGTGATCTCGAGAAAAGAAAATCCGGTTTGGTGTTCAGTAAGTTGAAAATCTCCAGTATTCTCGTCACCGTAGGAAAGCTCTATCAAGGACATCTTGGATTTGTCTGTTTGTTTGCCATATCAATTGGTTGGTGGCAAGAAACATATTTACTCTGGAGAGAAGAATAAAAAGTCCGTACAAATAAAATGGTACGGCATTGGGGGCGTCCTGGTGGATGACACCGAAAACTCGCGAAAGCGGGAAATTCAAAATCACATTTCTAGATAAGGTCTGTCGACGAAATCGAACTGGGAAACCGATGTTAATGATTGTGAAATTTCACTGGTTGCAATTTTCCAGCTCCACTTTGGTGGTTAGGCAGCCATATTGTTTAAATTAACATAAAAGGTGAATAGGAGTCAATTCATGCTAGTAGAAATCTTTGAATTTTGACAAAAATAGCGCCATTAGCACCACGCTTAAATTTAAACGTTGCCATAACTTTTTTGTGTAGTACCGCTATCTCATTCGTGAGCCATGGTGCCGGCAAATGTCAACCTTAACTGCTCGAACAGATGCGTGGTGATCGTAAAGCTCGATAAGTTTAGCCATAAAAATATTAACTTGCTCATCGACTGATCCAGAGGCAATCAATCCAGCACCGATCTATATTTTCGGAATCCTTGCAAAGATTGTCGACGGACGTTCATTCCACCAAAATTGCGTTGCATGAGATTCTTAGCTTTAGCCTTAGGTGGACGAATTTTATAGGACAGAAAAATAAGTTAGGGGATTTAGCGGTGCCATGACTTATGCATTCATGTACAGACGCCAGCACATTAAGCTACTACAATCTGTCAAATTTCTTCAATAGATTTTCAACTTTAACCCTACAGCATAAGGTTCAAGGTTGATTGGGAAAATTTGACAGTTTCGGGTACCTTGATCTGCTGGCGTCTGTACGTTTTTACAGTTAAAGCTTGCCAGCATATCGTGGAAATGAGCCCGAATGCTCTGAGCGTTAATATGTATAACGTTAAAATTCTTAGGAACATCGCGCACACTGCGCTGCAAGAGAAGGAGTACGCACGAAACTGTCGTCTATCACTGCTTTCATCAATAAACATTTACCAGACTTATAAAAATAAATCGTATAAAGGCTCCTACAGACTGGTGCGATATCGCGGGCGCAACAATGGTCGCAATGCCTGTCGCACCAGTCTGTAGGAGCAATAACTAGTCCACCTGCCGGTTGCGATATTCAATCAAAATAATTAAAACCTACTTACTCAGTCCGGGTAAAAATAGTTAAACAAAAGCATATAAAAATAATATGTAAAACATTTCAGAGAAAAAACAACAAGAAAACAAAACACAGTCTGCCATTCCACCTTTACGAAAAACGGAACGCACCGAATTAAATTGACATGGGTATTGACTAATACTGACAGCTGACAGTGACAACATTGTGACTTGAATGAATCAATACTGTACTAAGTACTTAGCACAGTACAACAAAACATTTATTATATTATTCTTCTATGTACACCATAAAAATTACAGATATAAATGTACATAATACTCGTACCCCGACTTTGAATAAAACATCACAAAGAAATCACTGCTTCAAAAAAGCAGCACGCTTGCTAGCGGTCTTCGCAGCAGCAACGGGACAGAGGCTGGCACATCCGTTATTGGATCACTCCGCTCGGGCTCACTGGGATTCGGCGCAATCTTGTCCAATACAGCAAGGGTCTCAACCCGATGCCGTGAATCATTGCGACCAAGGAAATACACGCAGCCATCCTTAGTCCAGCTCTTGGTGACACCGCATATTTCTCTCGCAGCCAAGAACAGATCATGCCACCCCCTTTGTTAGGAACTTGGCTAATGGTGTCGCCTATAGCCTTTAATTTGCCTTTGGAAAACCAAATCTTATCCCAAAGCGCAAGACTGCCTAGCTTAAACAGGATAGGCCTGATTTTATTAGTTACTGCACGTCCCATCTGGTGACACCATGCAACAGCAAGATCTTCCTTTGTCCCTACATCTCAATTTGGTTGACACTGCAAGCAAGTAGCTCCACCTGTTACTGAACACTGCTGATAGCCTGCGTGATGAATGTCCAAACTCCTAAGAAGTTGTGACAGGTGATGGAGGGGCCTTCTGAAGTTTATCTTCAAAGGCAGGACATCTATGTGTGAAACAACTCCTTTAAATTTACTCAGAGTGCTTGTTAGAGGATCCATTGTGATGAAGTGAAGTGATAGTAGATTGTAAGAGAATAATTATATTGTGAAGAGATAACGCTACACAAGCAGGTACTATGAACTTTAAAAATATAGCTTATATAATTGTAAATAATGTTTCTATTAAATTATATTGAATTTCAAATAAGAGCAAATTAATTTTTCTTTGTGTAACTGTTACAACTACCCACAAGTAACATTAAATATGTGCCTTGATTAACATGCGCTCATGCCAGCAGTTTTTTTTTGTTGTGAAGTGCCTGTGTGGGTGCCAGGTATATTTAACTAAAGCTTACCCATACAATTTTGTGAAATTAATAAATTTAGAAAATAAGTAGCCTCTGCCCGGTGCGTTGCAGTAACTTAAATTAATTATTTATTTATCTATTGCTTCAGCAAACTCCTGATCTAGGGAGTCTTAATATTTTTCTTTCTTTTGCCATTTGCAATGGGTTTGTCCAACTTAACTCTTTCTTGATAGTTTAAAAAAAAATGTTTTTTCATATTTCACAGAATCTGAAAAATAGATTTTTTATCCACTGCGATCCTAAGTCTTATTGTAGTAGGCACATTAGATGTTCAGTACAAAATTCCTTAAGTTTCCAAGAAGTAATTTCGTATTGTATTCTAATACTTAATAATTATATTATTAACTTTCTGCCGAATTGACAACAGCTTCCATAATGATTTAAGATTTTCCAAACTCACAAGCATAGAATAGAATACTCTTTATTATGTAGACCATAAAAGTTGCAGAAATAAATGTTAAAAGTTTACATAGGGTGACACAATGGGCGGTCTTATCGCTAAAAGTGACCTTTTATAGCCTTTGGATGGATTAAAGGGAGAAGACGAGAATACTGCAGGTAGTCAGTGGAGTACCATTTACTTATACAATAATATACATACATAAAGCATACACTTATCTATATGAATATATAAAGAATAATAAACATGAAACAAGAGCAAAGAACTGTATTCTGTAACAATGATGTTTAAGGAGTATTTTTTTACCAGAATTTTAAAAGTGGACATAGATTGAGCACACCATAACGTCACGGGTAAGGCATTCCATAGCCGTACTTCTTGAACTTGTAAAAGACTCCCAACTCAACAAAAGTATCCAAACTTTCAAGAAATAGAAGAAAATGTACTTTGTAAATTTTAGTTCATGACAACGAATTTTATTCCACACCTTTTTAATCGCGACTAAAAATAGTCGATTTAACCTAATTTTAGCCGAAAAACGTCAAATTCAGACTACCAAAATTGCCATTTTCATTAGATTGAGTAACTAAAATGACATTAGTGCTGTCAAACTTTATTACAGTTAAGTTGTGTCACTTTAGTCAATTTCAAAATAGGAAACGTCATTTGACAGGAATAAACTAAATTTTGGTGATTTTTAGTCTAGTTTAGAGAATTTTGTGACAACAGAATCGGCACTAATCCTAATTTTAGGTGAAAAACGTCAAATTCAGAATAGCAAAATTGCCATTTTCACTAAATTGAGTAACTAAAATGACATTAGTGCTGTCAAACTATAATATAGTTAAGTTGCGTCACTTTAGTCAATTTCAGAATGGGAAACGTCGTTTGACAGGATTAAACTAAATTTTGGTGATTTTTAGTCTAGTTTAGAGAATTTTGTGACAACAGAATCGGCACCAATATCTAAGAATTTATTTCACCCCTGTCCTTTACCTACACATTTTTTTTTAAGTAGAAACAATGCAGAAATGATTATATTTATTTTCATTACTGCATCGTTTTAGCGACGCAGAAATGTTCAGGTTTCTGCTAACATTTTGAGTTAACAACTACAATATTACTAGGTAGTTGGAAGAAAACGTAGATTACGCACCTTGCATATGTGAGTAATTAATGCACTCGTGCATTAAAAAAAAACAATTTTAATCAATAAAAAAAAAAAAAAATTGATCAGACAGATCAGTCATTTATCTCAATCTTTTTATTCAATCCTATTTTTGTATTTCTTGTGCGTGTTTCAAATAAAATTTCTTTCTAAATTAATTTCTACTAAAATTTTCTTTCTTTCATTAAGAACTCACTTTGCGCTCGATTCAACAATCTACTTTAAACGTGTTTTCTCGAAACGTGTTCAAAGCCGGTGCACTCTGTAACTGAAAAACTACTGCACCGGTCGTTCTAAAATTTGGTACACTATTTTTATAGAGTATTTGCAAGGTAGTAACGCAGTTTTTTTGTAGATATCTGTAACATCTTTCCTTTGATTCCAGTGGGAGTGATTTCGTGAAAAGGGCCATCCCTTTTTCGTGAAAAGGGATGGAAGTGTGTAACAGGAAGTGACAGCTTGAGCATGGAATAAGTAAGTACTTTTTAATACCATGGAATTAGTAAGTACTTTATCATGGCATTAGTAGGTACTATATAGATTGTAAGTAGAGGGGCTCTAATTTCGACCAGTGGGAGACCACTAGTAACGAATAAATAATTCAATATTTTCTGTCGCTGCTCAGTTGATTAATACCAACGTGTGATGTCAGATCTTATGCGATTACTGTATTTTTTTAAAGTTATTATTATTTATTTTACAATAACAAAATTGACAAATTTTTGAATAATTCCTCTTTGCCCACTGAGCCGGCCCACTGGTCTTGGGCCAAAATGGAATGCCTAAAAATTTGCACATTTCGACTTAGTGGGGCAGATTCCACTACTCTAAAATCTTGTTGGATTCAGCCCCACTAGGGTTGGCACCTTAGAATAAAAGTACAAAAATAATTGCTTGGAAATTGTTATTTCCGATTCTGGTGCTACCCACACTAACCCAAAAGTGGCAGCAGCTGCCCGATACCCTCACGCATTTCACGCACATGACGCGACGCCCCAAACAGGCTCTCATAGACAAAGACGACGACATCACTATCTATCAAGAGATTATGAAGTCAATTTGAAAAACTTACGTCACCACACACAGATTCCGTACTAGGCTGCGAGTACCACCGCGACCTAGAGTAAATAATCGCTCACCACGTCCCTTGACGTAAGTAGTAGTAGCTATAAATATTATCCCTAATAATAATGCCAATCAGATGCTGCCAGTCCCCTCTTGTTCAATAATCAGTAGCGCCCTTAGCGTTGATACTTAAATTATTATAATAACCCGAGAAAGGGGCGAGAGGCCCTTCAGGCCCCGCCAAAGTCCGGTGAAGCAGGCCCAGCCAAAGTCCGGTGAAGCAGCAAAGGCACTCCGGAGCCAACTGCAAAAACGTCCGTAAAAAAAAAAAAAATGTTATTTCGTACTAGCTTCGCACGGTTGTGAAGAAAATTCGATCAAATCTTCCCTTTACAGTACGACCATACATACATACATAAACTCAGGCCTTCTTCCCATGGGGGTAGGCAGAAACTATAGAACGCCACCTGCTACGCTCCTTACATACTCCTTTTGCTTCGCCTACGTTCATACATCTGGTCATACACGCACGCCGATTGCGAGTACTCGAGTACTACGCTCCTGACCTTTCTGAAGAACATCACCAATTTGGTCACTATATGTCCTCCCAGGGCGTTGTAATGAAATAAAATGTCATTTATATAATATCACAACTAAAAACAATAAAATATTCTAAGGTGCCAACCCTAGTGGGCCAGAATCCAACAGGATGTTAGAGTATTGGAATATGCCCTACTAAATCGAAGTAATAGTAGTACTTAGAAGTAATTTTACCATCAATCATTGCCAAATGTTCGAGTGCGACGGCGATATCGCTTATATCTGGACAGGCCTTAAAGCCGTATTTGTAAATGTCCTAGTTTACTGGTTTCCCTTTTACAAACTCCAAATTATTTATTTCTTTAGGACGCATGCACATGCACGCAACTCTATTAGTTGAACCATTTTGTTTACATGGACGAGTTCGTTTGAGACAGTGGCAAAATCAGTTACTGTGTAGGTACTCGTGTTTACTAGTGGGCGGCACGAAACTTATTAACCAGACGGCGGACCAGTATCGCTACCGAGCGCAACAGCGATGTCGCTTACCGATTCAGATCGCTACCGAGCGCGACAGCGATATCGCTATCTGAAAAGGCGTTAAAATCTCTTCACGCTTGGGTTCGATAAATGGAATGTTTTCTACACATTCATTTCCTATAAATTAGTACATAAAGTCGTGGCAAGCGAAGGGTGATGTGGCAAAAAGGGAAGATGATGGGAGGAAAAGAAGGATCCAAGAGGCTGTAAGAAAAGAAACGGGCTTACTTCTCGATGTTGTGAAACAAGGTAGTGGATCTATCAACAATGGCAGTCGGCAAAGCGTTATGGAATATGGGAATAGACGCGGAGTTATTGAGAAAAACCTGTGTGATCTCGCAGTGTATTTTGTCTTAACACTAAATGCAGCTCTTGGTATGTGTATTATGATAATAAAGAGGTAAATCTTAAAACAGAACCTGATTCCTCCAGCAGAGCTTTGAGATTCAGCAAAAAAAAAAACGAGCGAGGCTTTCAGTAGTCGCATAAGATGTGTAACATCTGACATCTCACCTTGGTAATAAGCAACATTATCATTATATCCTGAAAAAAATGATTCAGGTATTATTTGAAATGATTTTTCGTAACGAACAATAATTATTTTTAATGAAAATTGAATTTTATTTAATTAACACTAGGAGTAATGCAATTTCTTATTGAATTTTGTACAGTTATTTTTGGGTCGGCCGTTGATGTCTGTGAGAGAAATAAGTTTGCTGCCCGTGCCCGAAAATCTCTGCTACGCTGAGTCGAATTACGCGCAATTTTTTTTGGCTCTACCTTTCCAGATTTTAATTTTTCCTCACGCTTTTTCTGTCGGTATTCTCGCATATATTGTGCTCTGGATTTACCCATCTCTGCAACACACGAAATCATTTGAATTATAAATATTTAAGAAATTATTAATATTAAAATAATTATCACTGCTTGCTCTGTTGACCGCTTATGTGAGGTAGCATGTGCAGAGGTTGGAGGCCATACTTTCTTATGTGTCTACAGCGTGTTACGGAAAGGGTATATCCATACAAACAGGGTGAAGAGTGCATCTGGTTCAAAGGTCTGTACAAAATTTCAGCTCAAAAAGAATTATTTCTAGTTTATTAAATTTAAATCATAACAAACGTGTCACTACACTCACCACACTACGAGGCTGATTATCCATTATCTGTGTCTGTGCGCCTAGTACAGATGTTCTATGTCACGAAGTCCGTTTGGCTATGAATGTTGTCATGCGTGCACATGCACATTGTTTTTGTGTGCGTAACCTCGAGAGCGCTCAGTGTCGATCGGGACACGGTCCGGATCAGTAGTGGTTTTTAGTTCGCGCCAAATTGTTTCACGGAGTAAGGTCAGCATGGCAACAAAACGAAGAAGAGTTGTCCATAGTGAGGTAATATTTATTTATACGTTTTCAATTAAAATGTTATACAAAGATACTTAATATAGCAATAGAAGTATTTATAAAATGAATGTTTTTTTGTGTTATAAAATGTTTACATTACTTAATTATTTTGATTACATTTTGTTTTAGGGTCGAAACATGATAGCTAGTGTTTATCATTTTCTGCGAGAAGAATATGAATTTACTAAATCATTAATGGAACTCAACTGTGATTTGTCTCATTTACGAGACATTACACGCCGTACAGCTGAAGCTACGGGTGTGAGCCAAAAAACAGTTCAAAGAATATTAAAAGAAGAGAAGGAATTCCCATCCACTTCATCAAAATTCAGGCTCAGGGATAAGGGTATAGCATTTGATGAATCTCTTCTTAAATTGGAATTGTACGATACAATAAAGAAGTACAAAGCCCAACACGTAATCTACAAGATTGACGATTTTATAAAAAGCAAGGGTTTTGATGTCTTACGCCTTCCCCCTTATCACCCAGAATTAAATGCGATTGAAAATATTTGGGGGATCGTTAAAAATTATGTCGCATCTAAAAATATCGAGCAAAACATGACGAATACGGAAAGACTGATCAATGAAAATTTGGGCCAAGTTAGCAGTGAAACGTGGCAAAAAACTTGTGCTCATGTTGAAAAAATTGAAAAAGACTACTTGAAATATTTTGATCTCGATTTTGAATTTATAATCAATGTACAAGATGATTCTGACGACAGCAAAACGGAATTGGAAATCGAAAATTTATCTGATAGTGATTGAAAATACTGAATAGTCCTACTTGTTTCGTTTCCATTCTGTAACACCAATGCTTAATTAAATGCCTACATATTCTTAATATTTTTGTATTTATTGCAACCTAATCTAATTTATTTACAAAATGTATATACTTTTAAAACCAAAATTTTATTTAGATTATTAAATCTCGACTTGAATATATATCAGATTTTTTTGCTAACGTTACCTACTTTTACACACACAAGCGCGCTTGTCGGGATACGTCACTACTACAATCAAAGCCGAACGGACTTCGTGAAATAGAATATCTGTACACACACACACCTCTGCGACACGGCACCGCACCGACGCGCGACGCGGCGGCACGGTTGGCGGCGGGATCAAACAAATGGATTAAAACGTGTACCGATCAGCTGACTTGGTCGAGTGATGTGTAGAATTCAATTGGAAACATTTGATTTTTATTAGAAATGTTTCTTAACTTTATAATTATGTAGGTATTATTAAACAAATGTTGCCATGTAGTTTGTTATCACCAAAAGAATCTGTGCCTTTGATATGTATATAACTTTTTCATAACACGCTGCATAGACCACCAGCCTCAAACTTGTCATCGTTTCTATTAATTATGGAAGAAATACTAAGTAACAAAATATGTAAGTAACTTTTTAAAGATAATAAATGTTTTTGTTTGTGATGATCTAAATAATGATGTATTAGTTAATTCACCGGATAAATGCAAGTTTATATCATTGTTTAAATCATTCAATTTAAAATGTATATTTAATTAAATGACTAGAATAACAGCAACCTTAGCTTCATGCATAGACAATGTATTTACTAATCGTAAAATAAAAAACTCCTCCTTAATTAGTGGTGTCAGGTCTGACCATACTGGTCAACTTGTATCATTTGACATAGATAAAAAGTTGCACTTAGATAAAACCATTATATTAAGGGGGATGCGATAAGGTAGCCCGCGAAATTCAAATTTTCTTAGTTTTTTTGCAATTTGCAGGTCAGTAACAGGTTGTATGTTGATCTAAATATGATTCGCGGCCATAACAAATATGGCTTTACAGAATTATAATCATTAAAATCAGCATTACAACTCTCTAAGTTCATAAAATCATACTGAATGATTATTTCAGAAATAGTCATTCAGTAGGATTTTATGAAGAGAGTTATAGTGTAATGTTCTTGGCAATCTTTCAACAGCTAGTTGTGATTCACAAGAACCTAATATAAACTACGGTACCTTATTTACTACATTATGCCACTACAAAAAGAGTGTCCTGTAAAAAATCTTACAATCAATACTAATCCAAAATTTAATGAATAGGACACTGCTGGCATTAGAAAAAGCGGAGATATTTTATATAATTTGTACCACGAGAAATCATTGTCTTCTGATCAAGTTCTTCATAATTATGTCAGAAACTATTCAAAGATACTCAAAAGAGTCTGCGCTCAAGCTAAGTCTCAAAAATCATAATGAAACCATTTCAGGTAAATTAAAAGTTGCGGAGACATTGACACTTGTAAAATATTTGCCAACATCCCAATAGAGGTTACAAAATCTCTCCCCTCATCATCTATATTAGCTGGATGTCTACTCAAAGAAAATTTCAGTAAGGACATTCCAAGTTTGTTTCAAGCACATTTCTATTGTCACAATTAAAAAAGCATTCAAAAGTCGTTAAGACTTTAAAATACCCCATAGGTCTGGTCAGTGTTTTTATGTTAAATAAAAAACACTGAAGAAATAAGGTTCTTGGAGATATTATTGACACAATTGCCACTGTGTGTGGTGCCGGACGTAAAGAATAGCACCATCCTATTTCTTCCCGTGGGTGTCGTAAAAGGCGACTAAGCGACTTACTAGAGAATGAGCAGCAGCGTTCTCTATGCATTTTAACACCATACTGCGATCGCCAACCCGCCTGCCAAGCGTGGCTCAATGTTTAGACAGCGACTCGTTTCCAGATTTAATTTAACATTTACATAGTCGCCAGTTGTGGTTTCACGAAAACAAAACGTAGGTCGACGACTGACACAGGAGTAAAACTAATCAGTCACAGTTTGGAATCCTGGGAGAATACCCAGGATTTAATTGGCATTTTCAGTGACCTCTCAAAAGCATTTGACTGCGTTGACCACAATACACTGATCTGTAAATTACACCACTACGGAATTCGAGGACAAACTGTTGATCTTGTTCTTTTCTATCTATTAATAACTGGGCGATGTCATCGGGGTCTATAGTAAAGATGGGCGTACCTCAAGGTTACATTCTTGGCTCTTTCCTATTTCTAGTTTATATTAATGACCTTCCTTACATGATGGCTAACTTATCGGATAAAAGATAATTCGCTGATGACACTTCTTATTTTTAAAATAGAAAAGACACGGATGTCTTACATGTCAAGGATAGTCTGGCTGATCTTTCGAAATGGTTCGCAGCTAATAATCTTTTACGTAATGAGAACAAAACTAAATGTCTTAAGTTCTCATTACCAAATGTACCCCAAGTGGGTCTAAATTTAAAACTTGATGGAAAGAAACTAGATGCTATTACGGAAACTGTATTTCTAGGAATTACCTACTCTTGATTCTAAATTGCAATGGGGCGCCCACCTTTTAGCTCTTTCAGGTAGATGTAAAGTTCATCTTCATATGCAGTATGAAAAATAAGGCAGTTAACTGATATAGCCACAGCTAGGTTAGTATACTTTGCTTATTTCCACAGTATTATGTCTTATGGTGTTCTGCTGTGGGGATCGGCAGCTGCCGTAGATTCAATTTTCATTTTACAAAACAGGGCAATCCACGCGATCTATAAAATGGGTCCTCGTGAGTTCCTGAGAAACAAATTCGAAATTGATATACTAACTCTGCCTTCTCTTTATACCTTAGAACGTATTTCTTAAGTTCGCAAAAACTTAGGAATTTTCAAAATAAGAAGCGATTTCCACACTATAAATACACGTAGTAAACATGAAATTGTGATACCCAAATTTAGATTAACAAAAACAAGCAAGTCATTTCTTATCGTATCCGCTTTTATAACAAAGTTTTGCCAAAGTTGGTTACAGAACTTAGCGATGGAAAGTTGAAAACCCACATTAAACGTGTCCTTCTAAATTAAAAAAATCATATAAGATTAATGACTACCTTGAAGACAAGGAAGTTTGGCAATAATTTCTACCTCACATTTGGTTTCCCTGGTACCTCATTAACGGCATAACTATGTATTCTCTAGGTATATATATCTATTAACTGCTCCCAAATTACGATGTTTTTTTTTTTTAATATACTTCCTTGACATATATCCTTTTCATTATTTAACATTATATACCTACAATTTTAATTTTAACTATTTATTATTGTTTTTTGTAGACAGGCTATTAATTGAGATTTGTTACAGTTGTAATGGCAATCATGTCATTTGGATTTTAATAGATTTTTATTTTTATTGATATTTTAAATAGATTATTTTATATTTTCTGATTGTGAGAACGTTGTAGGCTTAATAGACTGTCGATTTGTAGACATATTCTATTTTGACACATTTTCTATTTTGTTTAATACCTGGTACTTTTTTTTTTTTTTTTCTTTTTGGCCTCGCACGGTTTGTGCATTTAGCCAGTGTCATGTAAAATTAGGTAACAAATACAAAGTTATATAAATAATTATGAAATGAACTCCACTCAATGCATGATAAAGATGATTGATGATATCCCGCCCCGCTCCCCTTGAGTTTAAGTAAAGACGCGGCACTTTACTGAAACCTCGCGCGGACTTCTTGAGAGAACTTAAAGTGATGTTGCACTGTTTTGTTTCATTTGCCTACATTAATGCAGGTTCACGAACTCTTAATGGTTAATAATCCACCACTATTACACATTAATATTCGGCTAAACACAAATTTATGAAGATAAAACAAAACTGCTAACATGACGCTTCACTTTCCCGCCAAGAAGTCTACCTGGTACTTGTTGACAGGCCTACACTGGCCTCCCATACGTATTAACACTGTAATTTGAAATCATAGTAGGTAAAAGCCAATTATTTATAAAAGGGTAATCGTGGAGTTTCTTGCCGGCTGTTCTCCATAGGAAACGACCAATTGGAACCGTGCCCCTAACTTCTGACGTTTAATTATTGCCCATGTAGGTTTATGTGAAATAAAAGATTTTGATTTTGATTTATCCGTGTAATTAATGAATTTGTTTTTCAATCATTGAGCACCGACAGAAATTAACCTCAAAATTTAAAAAGCTAAATACTGAAATATACAATATTAGTTTTAGTTTAAGCGAAACCCGAAACACGTGTCTAGTATTTTTATGTAAAGAATCTATGTACAAAATTTCAAAACTGTATCATTAAAAATCACAAAGTTATAAGGTTGTTATGTTACCGGGTTGTCCGTGCAAAAACATGCTAACGGCGTGGCGGCGCCCCCGCGCCTCCAGGGTCGTCTAGCGCTCATTGATAATAATTTGGCAGTAGGTACCTAACCGTACGGCGATTTTATTGTAAGTAATTAAATGGTGATAACATTTTCCATCAACAAAATACAACATGGTGTAAAAATTATTGAAATCGATTCAGTTTCTTATTCTGAACAAACTATATTCAGGTTTCGCATATACTAAAAATAATGTTGTATATTCCAATAATTATTCATTATTACCTACTCACTTGCATGTTTAATCAATGATCTGCACTTACACTTATAAACAGTAAACACATTTATTAATATAGGTTACACATATAAACTGGTTTATATAACAGCACACTTTATACAAAGCACTTAAGCGCACAGCTGATGTGTTCTCCTTCTCTATTTCCCTTCTCTTTCTTGTCTTGTCATACACACACGCACACAGTACGCTGACAGTACCAACCTCTCTGAAAATGGGTTGGTACCATCTGACAGCCAACATTATCACCGCGCGCGCTCATTGGTCAAATCAAATAGCGCGCATTTCCCCGGCTTCCGGTTACACACTTTCGTCCCTTTTCACGAAATCACTCTTACAGATTGCAGGAAAGATGTTACACATCAAAAACGCATCGTTGCTACCTAGAGAAACGCAATAACTAATGAAAAAACGTTATTTTTATTTCAGACTAGCTGCGCCCCGCGGTTTCACCGGCTTAAGTCTCGATCCCGTGGGAATATCGGGATAAATAGTCTATATGTTAATCCAGGGTGTCAGCTCCCTCCACACAAAATTTTATCAAAATTGGTCCAGCCGTTTGAGCGTGAAAAAGTAACAAACACACTCACAAACTTTTGCCTTGATTATCCAGTTATACGGTGCACCGCAGAACAGCTTTTTTTCGAGGCGCCTGCGAAGATTTGCTTCGATTGGCTTAATTGTTTACATTTTTCAATGAAAATAATATTATAACACAATAGTATTCAGATTTTACTTTATCATGTACAGTTAGCCCCTATGACCAAAACAAGGATATCTACATAAGTCTCAAAAATATGTATACGGTAATAATTAAATACAATTGTAACTAGGTAAACGAATCTTAAAGTTCTTCTGACTAAAACCCACCCGTGTTCCTTACGTTGCCTGTGTGCCAGGGCCAAAATATCCCTTTCGGACAAACTCGCAACCCTGGCAGGCATTGGCCTTAACGGACCCCGTCAGTTGGTGCTGACATCTCTTTGAGGCGCGCGTGGAACACAACGTACCGTATCTCGTCGCACTGAAGTTTCTTTTTTCAACATTGAACGAAAAATAATGTGCGGAAATTTCATACCACTTGTTCCAGGAAATACGTGTTTTTGAATAAGCCTTACCAGTTGTGAAATAAATGTTGGTCATTTAGAATCTCCATTACATTTGCAAGGTTTCTATCGTAATGTTTTCTTAACATTTACAATTTATGAGAACATTATGAATGGCCAAGGTTCAGGTAAAATTTGTGCAAAAAAGCAGATTTTTGCAGGCTTATACTGAATTTGTTTTTCAAAAAAAATATTTTCTGCTTGCATAGAAACCTAGATATAGTGCACAAGATACCTTTTGGTTCAAAAAAATCAAAGAAAGATGTGTTACAACGCCATAAACACGTACGAACGTTTGTATGAAAAGTATGTCGGGTTGGCCGCCTTTAAAGACAGTCATTCGATATAAGTCGTATGACGTCGTCAGTCTTGTTTACCTTGTTCTGGACCTTCACTGTGTACTTTGTTTTGGTCATAGGGTTTGTATATGTTTTGGGACAAAAGGTTTACTTTGTTTTGGTAAATAAATTGTATACTATGTACCTATACGGTGGATACAATGTTATGGAACAAAGGTTGTTAACAATGAAATGGTTCCTTGTCCGTGTATACATCTTTTTAAGGCTAACTGTACCAATTGTGTAAATGAACTTGCATTAACCATAATTATTCTCTAAAATCCCTCTTTTTTATCTTCAAGACCCTACCCCCCTTAAATCACCCTTGTCACAAAAACTATGCAGACATAATTTATATCACACTTATAAGGTTTTTAAGAAGTGTGAAGATGTAGACGATGCCTTTTTAAATGACAGTTTTGACTAAAACTACGCTCACATTTATCACATTTGAAAGGTTTTTCACCAGTGTGTACACGAATGTGTTTTATTAACTCACCCTTAAAACTAAAACTACGCTGACATACATCACACTTATAAGGTTTTTCGTGTATACGAATATGTTTCGTTAAATTACCCGTTTTACTAAAACTACGTTGACATACATCACACTTATAAGGTCTTTCACCAGTGTGTATTAGAATATGTTCTGATAAATGATCGTTTTCACTAAAACTCAACTGACATACATAACACTTATAAAGTTTTGCGACAGTGTGTATACGAATATGTTGGGTTAGATTTCTCTTGTAACTAAAACTAGATTGACATACATCACACTTATATGGTTTCTCACCAGTGTGTATACGAGTATGTTCTGTTAAACGACTCCTGTTACTAAAGGTACGTTGACATTGTTCACACTTATAAGGTTTTTCACCAGTGTGTATACGAATATGTTCTGTTAAATGACCATTTTGACGAAAACTACACTGACATATATCACATTTGAAAGGTTTTTCACCAGTGTGTATACGAATATGACTTATTAAAAGACTCTGGTTGGTAAAACTACGCTGACATAAGTCACATTTATAGGGTTTTTCACCAGTGTGTAGCCGAATATGTCTAAATAAACTACACTTTACACTAAAACTGCGCTGACATACATCGCACTTATACGGTTTTTCGTGAATATGTTTTGTTAAATCACCCTTGGGTCTAAAACTACGCTGATCACATTTGTAAGGCTCTTTGAAATAAGCGCCAGGTTTGGACGTACGTTTCTGAGTTGTCCGGATAACTTTCGAGTCTGATTTTTCTTTTTTCGTTTGCTCGGCTGTTATTGCGTCTTCTAGTTTTGTTCTTCGTATGTCTAGTTTTGGTTTCTTCGCAACGGTCGCCCCTGTGATTATAAATCTGTTAAGTACAATGTTGGAAGAAAATTTAAATGGACACGAATCAAAATAATAGCGCTTTGCATGATTCACACTAGGACCGTAAGTAAATTTCTGGTGACATTGAAATACTGTATCACCAGAGATTTGGAGTATAAAATTTTACTTACATTGACATTTATGCCCTGTCCCGAAGGGGTCAAAGTTTAAACAAACCCTGTTCAAGGGAATTAGTACACATTCATCTGTATTTAGAAGATTTCGTCTGTATATCTCATCCCTATTTTCAACAATAAATGTTGGAAAAGTTACAATTTAGTAATGTTATTCGAGCAAGGATAATTATTGGGTAATTTTCTCCATACAATGTGGAGACGACAATAAGAAAAATAAATGAAAACACTGGTAATACAAAGGCATAAGAGTATTTTGAAACTTTCAAGTAAATCCTGACATTTAAATTTAAAACAATGATTTTTCGAACAAATTAAATATTGGAGTTGGGCCGACTACAGGTTTTGGCATCTAGCCGACTAACTCTAGTGGCTCAACTATTGGATATATTTGATTGAATTTTCTTATGCAGACTGAGAACGTCATTTGATATTGGAAGTTTGAATTCGCTGTTTTGCATAACAGCTTGCCGTTTTACAAAACACCTCCTTTATGTAAAACAGCTGAACGTCGTTTAGCGATTTTGATGCAATGCATGAACGTTTTGCATTTATCAACGCGGGTTAACGATTATACTTGTCAAAAAATAATAGGCCCGTTTTGACATTTAACTTGAATCGATTTATCGTGAGTATCGAGTACCGAGTCGTATGGTTACTTCACTAGTTACGTCGCGATGGTCAATCGCCTATTATTTTCTGACAACTTTAGAGGTTATGTAAAACAGTGTGACATGAAACGTCAGATTGAAGATTTAGTTCTAAATTTTGTCGTTCGTGGCTCTGTGTATCATAACAACAATAATGGCGTCCTTAACGAAAATAAATAAAACGAGTAATATGAGTGAAAATATGAATGAAATGAAAATTATGAATTCTAACGATATCCCATACATCTAAATCTGTTCGGGCATTTAAAAGTTATGCTGCCACAAAGAAACACGAATAGATACGTACATACATGAACCCTTAACACATTACACTCCTTTTTGGAGAGTCGTGTGAAAGAGAACGAAACGAGCTCAATAATTTAAGCGCTCAGGGGCTCAAGTCTCCTATTTTTATATTTATAAAAATAGCAGACTTGGGCCCCTGAGCGCTAAAATTAAATTAAATTTCAGCTAAATTTTCAGTCATTCCAACACGATCCCATTGTCATTTTGCTAAAAGTTCGTAATCTGGTAAATTCATAATGGTCGTTGATTGGTCGGTCAATGTTCTCGTAATATAATTGTGTTATTATAATGGCATTGTCGTATTGCCATTATTACAAAACCCATTAGTAGAAATATCATTCATTTGTCATTATGTACGAGATTACCAATATATGCAATTTGCCGACCATTGGAAAGTCATAATGACGCCATTATAATAGTAGATTACCAAACTTGTCAAAATCAACAGTTATGAAATCAATGATAGACCATTCTGAAACTATTGTAATAGCAGACTTGAGGCCCAGGTAGGTTTTTTTGACCATTCATACAGATTAGAAGTTGGACGGCTAGAAGATAAGAAATGCTTGAATCAAGAAAATCAGGCGGACTGCAAGGGGCGCCTTGCGCCGCCCTTCGCAGTCTGCCCTGGGCCATGACCCTCTTTAACTAAGGGTAATACGCCACTGCTAGTATGACATAATTAAATTGAAATTGAAAAATCAGCGACGAAAATTTAGGTTATAAAATAACCTCATTTATCAAATGAAAAACACCTTTGAAATGATATATAATTAGAAATTCGGGTTTAAGTATTCAAATAATCAAATCAAAGCATTCAAATTGTAAGTGGATTAATTTGTTAACATTTTTATGTGATATTTTTGAATTAGACTATACAACGTGCTGTTACAATGGCGACATTCATTTAACACACGGGTAGGGCTAGTGTAGGGCTGCCATAAATGCTGAAACGACCGGGACATTTGGAATAGAAATGGAGTAAACCATGGATAATTAAAAATCTCGATGATTATTCAGTGGCGATGTAGGCAAGATACATTCGACGATGCCCGTGTGAATTGTCTTTCAGAGAGGTCGGGTTTTGTAAGACAGGATTGTGTTTGTTGTCTAGATATCTTAAAATAACGGTGATTTTCCAAAAAGAACCTAGGATGCAACAGCAAGAGAATCTAGCTTGAAAACTTTATCTCCTCGGAAAGACTAGGTTTTCTTTTGACTATTCATTCAAAAGTAGATGTTACTTTGACGATTTATGCAGAAAAGTATTAGAATTAAGAGAATGTAAAGTTCAAGAGCGAGTTCGAAAATTTTGGTATCTCACCTCGGGTTGGTCAGGTATGAAGGAATTCTTGGTCAAACAAACGCCTTAACTTCGAAACCGGGACAAACGACTTATTGACCGGGACATGTCCCCGTGATCCGGGACGTATGGCAACCCTAGGCTAGTGGCTAATAATCATAAAAAATAAAATAAGATAAATAAAACACATCGCACATTGAAAAATGAAAATTTTCAAACAAACTAAATAATAAAGATCTCTTTCCTTCAAATCGCCTACTTTAGCACGTTGTTCATTTTAATTTCATTGATGCGATGTTATGATCCGTGACCCCGGCAAACTTTTTTTTTTTTTTTTGGGTGGGAAATCATCAAATAACTTCTCCCGCTCTGGGCGGAGCGGGAGGGCTTGTCAGACTTTTACTGACTAAAACCCACCCGTGTTCCTTCCGTTGCCTGTGTGCCAGGGCCACGATATCCCTTTCGGACAAACTCGCAACCCTGGCAGGCATTGGTCCTAACGGACCCCGTCAGTTTGTGCTGACATCTCTTTGAGGCGCGCGTGGAACACAACGCGCCGTCGACCCGGGCCTGGTCCTTATCGGACGGCGAGCTACCCATCGCTCACCGTCCGCAGGCCCGCGCCCACGGTGGCCGGAAATCAGCTTGCGACTCCCGACGCCCGGGGCGTCTCCTGCGGCGACTAGGGGTGTGACGGCGCGAACCCTGCCTCTCCATCACGCGTTCCGCCTCCTCCTTCGCGAGCGTTACTGCTTCGCAGAAGGGGGTGGCGGCCTCCCATGAGACGGTACTGGCTGATCTTAGCGTCTGGTCGTTTTAATGGCCATCGTTTTGTTATTGGTATCAGAAATTAAGAAGGTTTAACTACGATGGTCCTAGTTAATCATTTGTAACTTCAAGTTAGTCCTATGGATAGAATTCAACATTGCACATGTAAGCGGGTACGGTCTATGTAACGCTAAACACTTCCTATCAGGTGAAACATTGGCCTGTTTGCTAACATATAGCTTAACTAACTATTTAGGTGTGTGTTCGCTTGACCCACTGTAGGATTGCAGGGTGATTCTACCCTCAATATTCGGATATTTCTTGTACGTCCAATGCGAGTGGTAAATGAGCAGAAGTAATTTAACAAAGACGAAGGATCTACAAAGCCAATAGTAAAATTTTGCAAGAACTTCTACAAAAAACATGTCTAAAATTTTAATATGTATAATCTGTATAATCATGTCGGTAAAACAATCTACAAATGTGTTGCTATCTTAGTAATCAAAAGCGCTAAATTACCCGCTAGACGCTAAAACTGTTCTAAGCGCACATTATAAAAAATCGGCCAAGTGCGAGTCGGACTCGCGCACGAAGGGTTCCGTACAATTATCTATAAAAACGGCAAAAAAATCACGTTTGTTGTATGGGAGAGCCCCCCTTAAATATTTGTTTTATTTTTCTAATTATTTATTTTTAAAGTGAATATATAACTAAATAATATTATGTGAATATTTCAAGCGTCTACCTGTTGCTGTTCTCTCTCTTAAATATTAATTTTATTCTGTTTTTTAGTATTTGTCGTTATAGCGGCAACAGAAATACATCATCTGTGAAAATTTGAACTGTCTTACATTCACGGTTTATGAGATACAGCCTGGTGACAGACGCACAGACAGACTTACGGCGGAGCCTTAGTAATAGGGTTCCCATTATACCCTTTGGGTACGGACCCCTAAAAACATGTCTAAAAATTTAATACATAATTTCTAAAACATGTCGGTAAAACAATCTACAAATGTGTTGCTATCTTAGTATTCAAAAAGCGCAAAATTACCTGCTAGACGCTAAATCTGTTCTAACCGCACTAGGCACATTAAAGAAACACGCTAAGTCGAGCGCCGAAAGCGCTAAAATGGCAACACTGTGTGAGAGTACTGACCGACAATACGACAACCCACCGACGATGAAACCACGCGCGTTTGCGGCTCCTACCGGCAATCACATTGGACGTCCAAGAAATATCACGAACAGTGAGGGAATATCACACTGTAACTACATACATTCAGGGGATAATATCACACATAGTGACCAAGTGGGTCAAGCTAATACAACCTAAAGTTGTCAAAAAATAATAGGCCCGTTTTGATATTTACAGTTACGTCACGATTCACCATCGTGACGTAACTAGTGAAGTAACCATACGACTCGGTACTCGATACTCACGATAAATCGATTCAAATTAAATGTCAAAACGGGCCTATTATTTTTTGACATTTATAAATATTCGTTTTCATCCCTTCAGGGGGGAAAACGTTGCTAATACTTACTTTTCGTCTCCCCGGCTCTGTGTTTCTTCTTAGATACTTCAAGTTCAACTTCCACTTCAGTTTTAAACTCCATTAAAGGTACTTCATCTTCTAAATCTGATTCAGAATGGTATAGTGGTACGAGAAAATTTGCTGCGTCTAGACAGCTATTGTCAGAATGTTCCGGTTCTGGCTCTGTAAGTGAACAAAACAGTCTAAGAGTATTACTTTTTATTATTAATACTTGTTTTTTTTCACAATTTAATGTGGTTACTGTTAAGTTGAAATAAACTGAATTTAAGAAAAACCGGCCAAGAGCGAGTCGGACTCGCGCACGAAGGGTTCCGTACCATTATCTAAAACACGGCAAAAAAAAATAAGTTTGTTCTATGGGGGCTCCCCAATATTTGTTTTATTTTAATTTAATTATTTATTTTTAAAGTGAATATGTAACTAAATATTCTGTAAATATTTCAAGCGTCTACCTGTTGCCGTTATCAATATCGAGCAAAAACGAGCACAACAGTCACGTTTGCTGTATGGGAGCCCCCTTAAATATTTATTTTATTCTGTTTTTTATTATTTCTTGTTATAGCGGCAACAGAAATACATCATCTGTGAAAATTTCAACTGTCTAACTATCACGGTTCATGAGATACAGCCTGGTGACAGACGGACAGACAGACAGACAGACGGCGGAGCCTTAGTAATAGAGTTCCCGTTTTACCCTTTGAGTACGGAACCCTAAAAAAGAAAGGATAATATATATAATAGATAGATAAATTAAATGGCGACTAACTATTTCCTACTAAAATAATAACTTGGCAGCGATTAAATATTATTTCTTAATCGCTGCAAAGTCATCTACTGTTATTGAATCATTTGGATTAGGTTAGGTTAGAACAGTAACCATTAACAAGCGAAGGCGAGCGAGCGAAGCCAGCGTGCCGCGGCAGCGGCCGCCGATCGCCAGATCCCCTCTATTGTTGGTAAATTCAGTTACCAAAACAAAAATTCGATGCCAGTTTAAATTAAAATAAAGCTAAAAACTGATTATTGAGCTGCTACTTTCTACTTAAAATAATACTTCGCTGTAGCTGCCAACCTATTATTTTTGGTGCCAACCTATTATTTTTGCTACCGGCTTTAATTATTTTGTAATCCCAAATTCAGATTAATTTGTCGCCGTGTTAAATACATGCCAAAAAGAAACACTACCAAACTTTGAAGTACTTCAAAACATTTATAATCAATATTAAAAAAAAAAAAAAATATCTATAATTTATTTTAAGATGATCTTAATAACATACCATAAATTTGTTGTTCCTCTTTTGGCTCAATAATATCATCTGGTTCCTCACAAACATCTGGTAATTCTTCTTTGATAGTAATGGTTTCTGTTTAAACAACATCAACTATACTTAATAAATATGTTCTCTGTTGGAGATTTAATAAACTCACTGAAAACTCTAACCGTCTTATTACAAAACAAGGTTTATCTTCAGACCCAGGTTTTACCCATGGAGCCATTATTGAATTTCGAACTTTATTCCGTCTATGGTAAAGTTCCTAATACAAAGCGGACAACTTAGTACCGAACTAAGTTTTCAGTTTTGTATAAAGAACGGTATTTCAATCACTGTTACGTTCTTATTACAAAAACTGGCTGCATGGTTTAAGCCATGTCAAAATATAAATCTTGTTTTGTAATAAGGGGGTAAGTGGTCTTAGTTTGTGGGGGTGTAAAGAGGGGATTTAATTTCTATGAAAAATCTTATTCCTTTGATCTACAAACTTCAAACTCGCCCCAAATACATATCTGAATAAACAAATAAGATAGTAATAATTAATTTTCTAAAACAATTTTTTATAGGGGGTGGGGGGGGAGGTTTTAGGAGAAAATACGAAATTCACACGAAAGATATCGCGAGCGAAGTGCTATAATTTCATGGCCCTGGCACCGACACAGGCAACGGAAGGAACACGGGTGGGTTTTAGTCAGTCAAAGTCTCACACGCCCTCCCGCTCCGCCCAGAGCGGGAGAAGCTATATAATAATTTCCTACCCAAACAAAAACGGTATGACATAATTAAATTGAAATTGAAAAATCAGGGCCGAAAATTATAAAATAACTTCAATTAACAAATGAAAAACATCTTTAGGATGATTTAGAATTTAGTATTAAGGTACCTAAGTAATCCTATAACCCAGTATTATAAAAAAATGAGGCAGACGCGGTAAGTTATAAGGATAGGTACGATGTAGGTATATTGTAGTCGCCAGCACATCAATTTATACAAAACTGTCAAATTTCTCCAAATGATTTTAAACCTTAAAATGTTGGTGGTTAAGTTCAAAATTGAATGAGAAAATTTGACGTTATCTCCAGCGTCCAGAGAGGTATGGCACTGTATGCCGAGATACAGGTTTTTCACCTAGTTCGGCTGCCGATGCTCATGATGCTCCATGTTGTATTATTTTCATTATAATTATGCTACTTTTCTTTTACGTATTAAGGTTGTTATAATGTTAATATTTTTGGTGTCAATAAATTAATTATTATTATTTTATCCTTAAGTATATCAAACCGGGGCTGCCTCAATTTTTTTTAATTTTTTATAATTGTTTCAAAGCAGTTAATTTTTTGTTAAGTGGCACCACAAATTGGCATCCACAGCTACGTTTTCTAATCCATTTGTTAACATTTTCATCAGATAGTTAGTTCAGGAATAGACTAAAGACATCACACGGCCAGGTCACTTGCGTTCTTGGGTATCATCGAGGGTCCCGGGTTATATACCGTGAGGCGTCATGGAGCGCGCTTCAGAGACTTATTTCGATCGACGATGTAGGTGTACATACTATACACCTCTGACCCTGAGGGTCATTCAGGCGTCATCCTTTTTTTTTTCCGCGGTGGAAAACCCTCATGGATGCCCTCCGCCCTGGGGCGGGCGGAGCGGTCTGTCAGACTCTTACTGACTAAAAACCACCCCAGTCTTCCCTTCCCACACTTGCAACGGGGATCTTGGGAGCTAGTATTACTTCCGTGATCCCCGGCTATTGCGGGTCACCTCAAGTCTGGGTGGGAGGGGTGAGGTTGGACCCCTCCCCCCCGCGACGTCTAAAAGTGGCGCGCGTGGAACACTACGCGCTGCCACAGCGGGTCCAATGTGATAGGGGCCGCGGACGTCCCCGAGTCCACCGTCCCTGGACCCATTTAGGGGGGCCGGAAGAGGGCATCATCAGCCCTCTGCCGACGCCCAGTGCGCCTGCTGCGGGCCGGGTGAGGGGACGAGATGACCCGCTCCCTTTCCGCAGCCTCCTACTGCGACATGACTGTTTCGCAGAAGGATACCACCGCGTCCCAGGACTCCTCGCTGCCGGTCATCGACTCGACCATGGCCGGCAGCGACAGGTCACTGCCTACTTCTGAGATGAGGACACGGCGAGGCTGCTCCCATGACAGGCGTCATCCTAGCCTAGCCCATTTCCCAACTATGTTGGGGTCGGTTTTCAGTCTAACCGGACGCAGCTGAATACCAGTATTTTACATGGAGCGACTGCCTATCTGACCTCTACAACCCAGTTATTGGGCAACACGATACCGCTTGGCCAGACTGGTTGTCAGACTTTCGGTCCTCTGACGACCCGTAACAACTGTTAAAGATCTACAAATAACAGCCGGGACCAACGGGCTTAACGTGCTTTCCGAGGCACGGAGGGGTCTCGGTATGTAAAGATGGTCACCCATCCACGGGCCAACCGCGGCAAGCGTAGCTTAAACTGATCGATCGACCCGTGCGGCTGTTATTACCTAGCCCCAAGCCCCTCCATACGGTCATACAGGCATTTTATGTGTTATTTATTACTGAAGTGGTTTAGGTTACTAATGTTGAGTTACACATTCATGCCATCCCTTACATTTTGTATCAAACAGAAAGTGACAGCCTCAATTTAAAGTCTCCGTTAAACTAATGTTGTTTTTGTGCAACTCACCGTCAGTGCTAGTAAAGTTGGTGTTTTTAATTATAATGTGCAGTTGCTCCCGCACGCGGCATAGACCCGAATGGGGCTCGCGTGCGCGATTGTATTAAGAGTCTATACTACCTCAGCGCGACCTCACTCTTTATCTCGCTCGCACACTACTGCCCGCGGTCACGCGAGCAATCCAAGGCACCGATATTTTAGTTTTATTTCTTTTTACGGTGAAAATAATGGTAATTAAAAAAAAAATAACATAAGACCTGGGGGCCAAGCCTGCTAACGCATTTGTGTCCGAAATTTGCACTGTAATTGTAGAGTTTGACAGTTTTGCTAATCTCCTAATTGAAATGCGCCTTTATGATTTTCCGATGACGTGCCACTGATACCCCATTGGAAAAATTGTCTGTATTTGGTAATCTCGTACTGACAAGCTCCTATTATTTTGACTTCCATATGGACCACTGTCACGCCATTATGAATTTAGGAGGTTACAAACTATTGGCACAATGGTCATGGCGTTGCCTTGGTATGGTCGTCATTATGACCAATCATTGAAAATAGCAGACTTGGCCCCCTGCTTTATAGTTAGTTCAGTTAATATGCAAAGTTTCAGTATCTAATTTGAAGTATTTTTTGAATACCAGCGGTTTATTGTTCGGTTTAGAGGTAACTTTGGAAAAAAAAATCTAACAAGAAAATTTTATGGAATCGTGTTTTCGTCAAACATAGTACTTAACATTAATCCTCAACTTCACCATATATTTATTTCAAAATTAATGCTGCAGCATTTTCGAATGAATGGAGGATCATGCTAAGCCATTTGAAGTAGTATAGGCCCTTAATTACCTATTCTTGTCTGAGGAAATGGGAGCAAGCTCGAGATGCTCCGGCGGGGCACATAAACAGCGTAATGTCTTATCTTAGCGTTAAGGGGGATGCGATAAGGTAGCCCGCGACATTCAAATTTTATTCGGTTTTTTTTCCAATTTGCAGGTCAGTTGATCTAAATATGATTCGCGGCCGTAACAAATATGGCTTTACAGAATTATAATCATTAGAATCGCCAATACAACTAACTTCGCGTCACGCGAGCGTGCGAGCGGACGGACGCATTACGGGTCGTGTGTGCCACTAAATCACAAAATATTATATTTTACTATTAGAAGTTTTTAATGGATACGAAGTGTAGCGGCTGTGATGCTGTTATTGCTGATGGGGTGTTCCCAAGAAAAATGTAAGAAGAAATTCCATCTAAAGTGCCTGGCCTTAACGAAGGAAATCCTATTGAATTACTATTTCTGAAATAATCATTTAGTAGGATTTTATGAACTTAGAGAGTTGTAATGCTGATTGTAATAATTACAATTCTATAAAGCCATATTTGTTATGGCCGCGAATCATATTTAGATCAACATACAACCTGTTACTGATCTGCAAATTACAGAAACCTTAAGAAAATTTGAATTTCACGGGCTACCTTAGCGCATCCCCCCTTAAGCTCTTGAAAGAGAACAGCGTGTGGTGACTAGTCGTCTTGCTGGCCATGGTTTTGTTATCGTTAGCAGAAATTAACAGTTTTTAACTATGATAATCCTATTTTATCATTTCCGACTTCCAGTTAGTCCTGTGGATAGAATTTAACATTGCACATATAAGTGGGTACGCTCTTTATGTAACGCTAACCACTTCCTCTCAGGAGAACCATTAACTAACTAGTACTTACTTTTCAACTCCATGCCTCTTGGATTCTTCTTTGATACTTCTTCTTCCTCTTCTTCCACTTCAATTTTAATCTCCATTAAAGGTACATTATCTTCTAAATCTGATTCTGAATGGTATGGCGGTACGAGTACATCTGCTACATCTAGACAGCTATTGTCTACATTTTCCAGTTCTATCTCTGTAAGTAAACAACATCAGTCAAGAGTATTACTTGTTTATCCTAGTAATATCCTACTTCCTGCTACATGTCCAACTAAAATGTTATAGTTTGTATGTTTGTTACTCAATCACTCAAAAACGGCTAAACGTATTTGGATGTAATTTGGCACACAGATAGTTTTACTCTGGTAGTACATTCCCGTGAGATAATTTTCGCCCTACACGCGGGCGAAAGCTAGTTATTAATATTTGTTTTTTTTTTACAATATAATTAAATTGAATTAAACTAAATACTACCAAAAGTTTGGAGTAGTTCAAAACATATCAGATCAATATTAAATAAATAGATTATATGCTTTTTAGGGTTCCGTATCTCAAAAGGAAAAACGGAACCCTTATAGGATCACTACGTTGTAAGTCTGTCTGTCTGTAAATAAATCTATACCTATAGGGTACTTCACGTTGCCCTAGAATCATGAAATTTGGCAAGAAGCAAGGTCTTTCAGCACAAGTAAAGGAAAAAGTTCAGCGTTTAAGTGCAGCGTTCTCTATGCATTTTAACACCATACTGCGATCGCCAACCCGCCTGCCATGCGTGGCGATTATGGCAAATCCCCCCTTTGGGGGAGGCTTATGTCCAGCAGTGGACGTCTTTCGGCTGAAATGATGATAATGAAAGGAAAAAGTCCGAAAGTCGTTAATGTATGTAGTTTTAAGTAAGTATCACATTTTTTTTTTGCAAGTACATGCTTACAATTGCAGTTGGAAAATTGACCGTTGCGTATTCGATGTATGATTAACATGTTTTTCAACTGCAATGTTAAGTTTGCTCTTGGGATAAATTCATCCCAACTACGGAACCCTTTGTTTTGCGTGGTCTGACATGCACTTGGCTGACTTTTTAAAATACATTTGTACTTTGAAACATACCATAACTTTGATGTTCCTCCTTTGGCTCAATAATATCATCTAGTCCGTCACAAAGAGCTGGTAATTCTTTTTTGATAGCAATGCTTTCTGTTTGACATTCATCAACTATACTTAAGTGCACTGTCGGAGTTATAGAAAACCCACTGCGGAACTCTATCTGGCCTTGGTTTATTAGAGGTTTTGTCTGTAAAAAGTTGTTTAGTGTTAAGTCAACTATGGTTATGATCACGGTCACTACGAGCACAAACTTTTATCATTAATGTAGTCAGCCAGAAGAGCCTTCACAAGTGACTATATTTAGGTAGGTCCAGCACACACTGGACAGTTCGTGGAGCTACCAACCTCACGGACAACTGCATGAACTCAGTATCAACATGAGAGAGGACTGTTATCACACCATTGCTTACTTTACAAGTTTGGAACAGAAGTAGCAGTATTGCATGGAGTATTTAAAATGTTACATTTGTCTAAAGCAGTTATATCAAAATGAAGAATTGAACGATAAACCTGAAATCCAGAGACACAATATTATCTTGACAGGCGAGTCACGTCCACATTATACTAAATTATAAGTCCCTCAAAGTTAAAGTCGAACCTCACCTTATGGTCATCATTCAATATCTGAGCAAACAGCTCCTCGGCTTCCAGACATTTTCTCTGCAATTGGTAGCATTGCTTCAGTTTAGAGCAGCAGAGGAAACAAGCGAGCATCGGTTTACTGTCTTCAGTTACAAACTGGAACAAAACCACTCATATACTATTTGTTTATTTTGGATACTCCTAATAAATATATTGCTATACAGCCCAAAGGGTTGGGCTAAAAGGTTCTGGAGCAGCGATGACACAGTGTGGAGGCCTCTCACGAGGTGTACAGGTGACCTGGTGGAAACATGCTGGATGCAAGAAGCACAGGACCGGTTGGTTTGGCGACTCTTGGTTTTGAGGCAGACCTACGTCTATTGACTTAAATGAATTCTGTCAACTATTAGGTCTTCAATTGTTACATCAATAATGAACTTACTGGGACATCAGTCAGCTTCTCATATACGTCCTGGAGGTTCTTGTCGGCAACCACAATCATTGGAACATTCTCAACTAAACATATCCTACACTTTTTCAGTTTTTCCATCGTTATATTTAAAACACTGCTGAATTTAAATTACTGGCAAAAATAATATGAATACGATTTCTTCTTTAAATCTTCTATACATTGAAAACCGTGAGGAGTCTCTAAGAGGCTCTTTTAAAATTATTGATTTTGTGTGCACTATCTGTGTGAACCTCAATAAGACGGGCCAGCAACCGGACCAGGTCTGGAGTGCTAAACTTTTACTATCTCTCCAATATTTATTCAGACAAAATAAATAACTTATTCCGCTGAGGTAAACATCTAGATCACAGTACTCAGAACACTGGAAGAATGGATCACACAAAGAATATACTACTCTTGTACCGAGAGGGATCACCAGCCAACACCAGCACTGGGAATTGCATCAATCAATGCAAAGGATATTGAATAAACTACCTACTCTCGAATCAATAACATGATGGATTTGGTTTGGCATCGACCGACACGGACATCAGCATCTAGACCATAGATTATACACCTATCCAGATTAGAGATGTGTCCCTCACTCATGAGGTGCCTCGTTTGAGGAACTCGTGATCGCACATTGAAAGAGTTACTCGAATTTTAACATTGAAGCACCTCACCACACCTCACTCCCTCATTCGTTCACGCGTCCTCAAAATATGACATTGACAATATGAAATCGTGGCGAGGGGCGAGGCGAGCGATTTCGAGACTCGCGAGTACTCACGAGTCGCGAGTGAGTATTGAGTGAGCTCAGTGAGCGAATGATGAAAGATGAACCGAAGTTGTTTACAGAATTAGAGAATGAGTGAGGTGACTGAGGTGAGGTCCGGTCTCGAAATTTTTACAACACAATAACACAGTAAAAAATAACATTACGATTTTGGTATGTACCTAATGAAATAATTTAGGTAATGATTATTGTGACATGTGTGTGTGTGGAGAGTGGGATAAACAAGCAAGTAAAGCAAGCAAGCGAAAAAGTACGAACACGAAAAAAACAAAAGTTTACGTAATTGTTGGAACAAAATATCAACAATTCACTTCACGTGTACCTCCAAGGTCAACATTAGGTAAACTATTAAAATTATTAGTCAAAACGAATTTTGAAGCAAATATTCTTATTTCAGATAATTATGGTTAATTATTATGAACTCTAAAAGCATTAGCATTAGATTGGTAATCACGTGATAATGATTCCTTTCTTTTGGCGGTCTAAAATTTATGAGCGAAAGAAAATGATATGTGTGAAAGATGAGGGAGATGTAAATAATCGGACGGAGAGTCCTGATTACTCGTGAGTTGTCGTCGCGCCCGCCCGCCTCGTTCCCTCGGACGTTCGGCAGTAATCGGCAGAGTTCGGGTCGGGCGCACGAGGCGTGAGGTGAAAAACGTTGCACGAATCCTCACCTCAAATGAGGGGTACCTCGTGAGGACCTCACGAGGAAAAGTGAGGCACTCCCTCAACCTCAAATAAAATTGATGAGTTACCCATTACTAATCCAGATCCACAGCTATAGGAAATCTAGACCATAGACCACAGCCTAGGCCTCCCTAGCCTAAGTCTCCCTAAACAAATGTACTCTGTGACATGTAAGACTCTAGCTCTTGTCTCGGTGTTCTTCGCGGGAAAGAGAAGTGTCATGATTAGCAGTTTTGTTTTATTTTCTAAAACTTGTGTTTAGCCGAATATTAATGTATTGTACAGACGCCAGCAGGTTAAGCTACCCGAAACTGTCAAATTTTCCCAATCTACCTTGAACCTTATGCTGTAGGGATAACGTTGACTGTCTATTAAAGAAATTTGATAGATTGTAGTAGCTTAATGTGCTGGCGTCTGTACATAATAATTTATTTCATTAAACATTTGTAATTATATAAAGACTTGCTAAAAGGTCCCAACAACCAGGCCATTAAAATATATTTAAATAACAGGCCAAGTGCGAGTCGGACTCGCGCACCAAGGCTTCCGTACCATTATCTATAAAAATGGCAAAAAAATCACGTTTTTTTGTATCGGAGCCCCCCTTAAATATTTGTTTTATTCTATTATTTAGTATTTGTTGTTATAGCGGCAACAGAAATACATCATCTGTGAAATTTTAACTGTCTAACTATCACACACAGACAGATAGACAGACAGACAGACGGCGCGGCGACGCCGGCGCGGGCGGCGGCGTTTACCTTTTGGGTACGGAACCCTAAAACAGGAGAAGCACTGGCATGGCATGCACAGAACAATGGCATGACAGCTGAGAGCCGACTGACATTGACAGTTTGACACTACTATTTACTAGACAGTAGACAGTTGCCAAAATGCGATTTGCCGGTTGCTTTTGTTTTTGTTTGTTTGTTATTTTATTTTCTCATTCTCACTCGTTTCGTGTTTTTGAATGCGTATTCAGTGCTTTCCAGATTATTTTCCATTTTCAACGACGACTACTTTGTTTTTTTACGCGGATTCTGACCCTGCCTATCTTGCTTGTATGACCCTTGCTTTCACACTGGACACCGAAGATCGCTCTCACGTTTGACTTGGGATTGTTATTTTGGATTTTACCGCTGCTTTGTGGATTGGATATTTGAAATTATGGATCGCTGCGTGAATTGTGGGATAGCAACTACTCGCTGCAATACACTAGGCCGAAGACTCTTAGACGACGAAACAATTCTGTCAGTGATTCGGCAATGGCTTGCACCTCAGTCTGTAAGTAAATATAACCTCATCTAACCAGCTACCATTCTGGCAGGTTTCAAATACATGTAATTAAAAGGAGAGAGATTGAGGATTGATTCATAGAGGAAAGTAATATAGTCAGGATTGGTAGATTGGGGTGGACATTTTTTACGTTTAAGGCAAATAATTATTTATTTATCAAACAATGTTAACAATACTCTAATACACAATAGTTAATAAGTATTGTTGCAGTGGCTGAAGATTAAAATGTATTAAAAAGGTTAATTTTAATATGATTTAATAACATTTGTCCATTTTTAGGTAAACAATAGTGACTTTGTTTGTCAAGCGTGCTGGGACTTGGCTCAAAGCCCACATGTTGATGACCAAAAACGACTACTTGGCCACCGTAAAGTTTGTCTCCGCTGCGGACGCTCTCTTGCATCACGAGTCACTCATTCACTTCATAACAGCTCACCCCGTGATTCAAGAATTCATAATGTTATACAAAAGTGGATTATACCTCGAACTGTAAGTTAAGTCAGTTTACAATGTTGTTTTGTGGCAAAACAACATTGAAACCCATTTTAAACACAAAACACAAAAAGTACCCATTTGAAATACTTAGACCTGTTCCATAACATTGTATGTCTTTGTAACTTTGTATACCGTAACAAATGTAAAAAGAGGTAGATTGGTTACCTACCTAAGATTCGACCTTCAAAAACGTCACATTATTAGATGACACCTTTTTAGGGTTCCATACCCAAAGGGTAAAACTGGAACCCTATTACTAAGGCTCCGCCGTCTGTCTTTCTGTCTGTCCATCTGTCACCAGGCTGTATCTCATGAACCGTGATAGTTAGACAGTTGAAATTTTCACAGATGATGTATTTCTGTTGCCGCTTTAACAACAAATACTAAAAAACAGAATAAAATAAATATTTAAGGGGGCTCCCATACAACAGACGTGATTTTTTCGCTCGTTTTTGCTCGATATTGATAACGGCAACAGGTAGATGCTTGTAATATTCACAGAATATTTAGTTATATATTCACTTTAAAAATAAATAATTAAATTAAAATAAAACAATTATTGGGGCTCCCATACAACAAACGTGTTTTTTTTTTTGCCGTTTTTATAGATAATGGTACGGAACCCTTCGTGCGCGAGTCCGACTCGCACTTGGCCGGTTTATTTTTGTTTATTTGGGAAATTTGTTGCCTGTATGCCAGGGCCACGATATCCCTTTCAGACAAACCCGCAACCCTGGTAGGCATTGGCGCTATCGGACCCCGTCAGTTTGTGCTGACATCTCTTTGAGGTATGCGTGGAACATAACGCGCCGTCGACCCGGGCCTGGTCCTTATCGGACGGCGAGCTACGCATTGCTCACCGTCCGCAAGCTCGCGCCTTCGGTGGCCGGAAATCGGTCTGCGACTCCCAACGTCCAGGACTTCTCCTGCGGCGACTAGGGGCGTGAGGGCGCGAAATTAAATGGCACCAGAAAGTAGGACAACATGTCGTAATTATCGGGAGCGAAAAAGATGCAGTAAGTAGGCTTAATAGCCAAATTCTGACGTGCTACTTGCGGAGCGTGTATATCCTATCTATCTCTTTTTACTTGTATTATGCAACCCAATCAAAGTGAATGTAACTCACATTCACATTGTTTACATTGTATTTTTTTTATTTCCTTTGTTTCTGTTGTACAAGTTAGAGGATTATATCCAGGACAGGAATGCTTGGAAACATGCTGGTCCAGCTCCATAGGACAATCTAGAGTCTAGACAAAATCAAACTGGTTGCTATTTTTATGGTAAAATCTGTTATTTTTATGATATTCATTTTACATTCTGTGATAACCTATACTCACACACTGACTTATTTTTTTAGAAAAACATACTTGTATGATGTTTGTAAATATGTGAACACCACGTATCTATCTAATAATTAAGTTATTTTTCATTGCTTAGTTTTTAATTCGTTTTACCTATTATGGTATAGTAATTTTATTCTAGGTGCATCGTCTTCACATATAATCATATAATTAATGTAATCAAACAAAATATTGTAAAACATTTTTAAAAGAGTACCGGTGGAGTTTCTTGCCCATTCTTCTCCATACGAAACTACCTTTTGGAAGGGGCAACTAGAATCAATTCTATTTTTTTTGTAAATTTTGACGTTCAAAAGTGCCTCTTATGTGCCTATTTGAAATAAATGGTTTGACTTTGTTGTTTATTTATTAATAGTTATGTGGAATGAAAATGCAAAAGTATAAAAACAGTATTTCAGCATTCTTAGCCAAAATCTAAACACAAACAGCTTACATTATTCTTTTATGATAGGTAACAACAATTTAATTATCTTAAAGGAGATGCGCTAAGGTAGCCCGCGAAATTCCAATTTTCTTACGTTTTTTGCAGTTTGCAGGTCAGTAACAGATTGTATATTGATCTTAAGGACGCTATCACATTTTTCCTCAAATATCAGTGCTTTTCAGGTACCGTATTAACAAATTAGGAGTCACAACTGCAAGGATATCATTGTCTTAAATTAAAGATAATATATTCATCTCCAGAATGGGCACATAAAAATTGTATAGCCCCATACAAATTTTTCACGAAAATACGTTTTAACAATCACAATAAAACCAACAAATGAAAAAAATATAGGTCTGAATAGGAACCCATATAGCTAAATCCACTGCTTAGTTATACATAAAAATAATAACAAACTATTGTTTATATAGTCCTCTATACGGTCAACTAAATATTTTGTAAGTAAATAAATAACTTTTTTATTTATGATTAAAATAAGAAACGCCTTCAAATTTCTCCATACATTTTCTACTCGCGGTTCGTCATTCCGCGCACAGACGCGCTCGTGGAAGCACTGGTGTATCGATTTTTCGCAAAAAAATATTTACGTACAGAAAGAAGTGTGTGCTGTATTGTATACTGTGGGAGGACGAAGTTGATACTTTTTCGGACCGAAATAAAAGTAAGTACGATTATTGGAATTTGTTTTAAAAATAAATACATAGTTCAAAATTTTTGTATGAATCATGGTTGTTTACGGTTGATTACGGATAAACATTGTGTAAATAATTATATTATCTTTAATCAAATGGCGGAAATATTTTTTTTTTTAGATATTCGATACATAGTCAATTTTGGGGTTTTTGGGGGTGGTGATTACGTATTTCATTTTTTTTTTATCCAAGATGGCGGGTGTATTTTTTTTAAATAAAAATTCGACATTGTTAGCAATTGTGGAGGTTTGTTATCAATTGTTGAAGGTGGTGTTTACAAATATACCATCCAACTTTTGATTCATGATGGCGGATGTACATTTTGGTGATAAATCGACCTAGTTGTCAATTCATAAATCCAGAATAGTAGATGGTTATAACTTTCGACACCAAGTATGGTTTTTGATTGTGGTGTGCATTGCTAAAATATTTACATTTGTTATTACAGGTGCCACGAATTCAGAAATTTGGATAAAGGACAAAAAAACCGTACACGTAGCAGTAAACAAAAGTAATGAGACTGTATTTTCATTCAGAAATCACAAATCTACTCTGGAGTTTTGTTACAGACGTTGACATACGTCTGTTGGTAATTTGTTTTATTTGATTTACCTTAGGTACTTACTAATGTTGTCTTTTTAGGGTTCCGTACCAAAATGTTAAAAAAGAACCCTTATGGTGAGACTACGTCTGTCTGTCTGTCGCACCTGGATATCTCAAGAACTACTAATGCTATCAACTTGAAATTTAGAATAGTTTTAGATGATGTTTGCCCAATTATTTTGCAAACAAGAAATTAAAAAAAAAATTACCTTTTTTGCAAAACGGACTGAGAGGGGGTCTTAAAAATTTGAAATGGAGCTACTAGGGCATGTGGGGTATCATATGAAAGAGCGCTGTTTGCACCTTCTCAAAAATCTTCTTTTTTTTAGGCAGCGTGGTTTCCGTCTTTTGGTGCACAATGTAAAAAAAAAACCGTTCCCCTTATCTCCGAAGTTTGCATAGATAAAAATCTGAAATTATTCTGTGTGATAGAAGTTTATGTAAAGATTATCTACAGGAAAAATAAAACGATGTCTCTAAATAGCACAGTTTTTCAGAAATCATCAACATCATATATACGTACGGAACCCTCGGTGCGCGAGTCCGACTCGCTCTTGACCAGTTTTTTATTTTCAGGATCAAGAATGCGCAATAAAAGAATATAAGCCAAAAACCACAAAAATAATCGAGATGGATTCTCTTTTTGAACAGCTAATCCTTGTAGGTAGCCATACTTCTCTTTTTGATTGCGGCGTGAAGTATCTCATCATGAATAAAGAAAAAACAAAGGATAACAAGATGCTTATACTGTGAAAATTTAAAGACTGTAGCTTCATCAACCGTTTGGTTGCAAAACCTGTGTGATAGACGGACACGTGAGTGACAGCAATAGTGCTCCGCTTGGACCCTTCGGATACGGAACCCTAGAAAGAGCTGGCCTTCATTCTAAATTTGAACTTCTTTGAAACATGAAATGAAAATATACTTTTTACTACCTACTTTGGTTTTAATTTTTATCAAAAGTACTGAAATCGCGCCCCAGTCTCTGTAAATAAAATACTGTTTTCATAAGGCAATGATTATTTTTAAATATCACAACGAAAATCTACGATAAACTCCCAGGCTAGTATTTGATTATGAAATGCTCCAATATTTGCCAGCAAAAATAATATTTACAAGTACCTGATGGCTGATGAATTTAAAAAATACTAAAAACATAATTATCAAACTCAAACTCAAAGCATTTATTTCAAATAAACCATTTACAGGCACTTTTGAATTGTCAAAGAGTCGGTCAGTTAGTCAGAAAGTGGAAGCTATTTGCCCATTCCAAAACGTAGATCTCTATGGAGAAGAACTGGCAAGAAACTCCAAGGACACTCTTTTAAATCAAGATATTACAAAATCCTGGGTACATTATTCTTGTCGCTTCTATATGCGAGAACAATGTAAAAAACAAAAATAAATATATTAAAAAAAAAAACAATTCAAAATATAAGATTAAAAGATTACAAAATAAGCCCTGGCAGTTAAAAGATGACCAGCCTCAACTGACAGCGCCCGTTCACGAATATGACGCGTGGATCAGCACCATCCAGCTCAACCACTTTGTAGGGAACCGAATGATCCAACACACGCGCCACCATCAGCGAGACATTTAAGTGAGCATGACTATCATATATGATATCACGCAGATAGTACTTAGCCACAGTTACTCAAATTCGATTGCAAACTTACAATTAACTTTATTCAATCTATACCAGTAAAATTAAAAAAAATATACCTTCAAGTACCAAGATTAGTTAAGTTACGTATAAAATCGAGCGGTCAGGGGTTTCAATGTGTGCGTGCGCGTAATGTTGTGTTGCGATTCAGATACCTAAACTCGAGCGAGTTCAAAATGTGATAGCGTCCTTAATATGATTCGCGGCCGTAACAAATATGGCTTACAGAATTATAATCATTCAAATCAGCATTACAACTCTCTAAGTCCCTTATTACAGAACGTCACTCAATACTCAACCATTACTAGTTTCAACCAATCAAATGTCTTGTTGTCGTTCTTTAATACGGGCCTAAGTTCATAAAATCCTACTGAATGATTATTTTAGAAATAGTCATTCAATAGGATTTTTCGAAGAGAGATAGTTGTATTGCCGATTCTAATGATTATAATTCTGTAAAGCCTTATTCGTTACGGCCGCGAATCATATTTATATCAACATACAACCTCTTACTGACCTGCAAATTGCAAAAAACGTAATAAAATTTGAATTTTGCGGGCTACCTTAGCGCATCCCCCTTAATAAATTCCAATTTTGATTATATTATGTATGTCTGTTGCAGATACAAGCAGCAAGTCTCATATGTCATACTTGTTGGGTGGCTGCGGACAGAGCTGCTATACCAGGGCCATCAACTTCGTCTCAACACGACGACCCTCAAGACATACAACCACATACTACTTTTCCGAATAGAGTTAGAAGCAACAAACCGGAACCTACAATTTTTTTGCCAGAATACATGAGAGCTGTTGAAACTGAAAGCAGGTGCTTCATTGAAGGATGCCGGAGAACAGAAAGATACAGAGTTCCGGTTTCTACAAGAAAAATGTTGCTTAATCAATATAAATATTACATCCCTGAAAATAACCGGCTTTGTGATCAACATTCGGTTATTGAAGCATTGGATTTTCTAGACTGTTTGAGATCCAATTGCGTTCAGTCTTTTACTGCAAAACATATTCAGGACATGATGTCCTTGAATAAGTTGTAGATTAATGGATTACTTTGTTTTGAAAACATAAATGACATGGAAGACCTTTTGTCTTGGACATGGACTGGATTAAATAAAGTACAGTTCACTGAAGTTCCTCAGTTGTTGGGAATGCCCAAAGCCAGCTTAGCTCTGGTCGCATAACTAAGAACTGTGGACCCCAATGAAAGGTTGGCAACTTTATTAAAAGCAAGTAGATTTAGATAGATACATAAGCCATCAGAAGTAATGTCATAGGAAAATTGTGATCCTTTGTCTCAGTGACGCCATCTAGCGTAATATAGCAAAATTACATATTAGCTAAGCTTACTTCGAAAATAGTTTGTATGAGTTCATAAAATTGTTTACTTTATTTGACGGTCTAGTCAATTTATTTTAATTTTCATTTGGCTCGATCTCAGAATACCAGATTTTCAAAATACGAGATTCTCAATATAACAGAAGTACAGTTAAATGAAAAATTGTATACCTAAGTATAATAATTATAAAAAATTTAAATATCAAATTATATGTATTTTGATACATAATTAAAAATATGCACAGAAAAACAGAAATAAAGTAAAATAAACTCAAATCACAGGTAATTATTTAATAATAATAAAATACACTGCTGAGCATGAGGTCCCGGGTTCGATTCCCAGGTCGGGCAAAGTGATATTGGGATTTTCTCAGAAGAAGCTCGGAGTCTGGATTTATGCCTGGTTGATGGCAATAGGCTCGCCCCCATTACATGGGACTTATACATAACTGGCGAAATGTGGGTGTACTATTAGGTACACCTCAGCCTAACCCTTCGGGGATTACAGGCGTGATGTTATGTTATGTTATAAAATACATAGATGTGAAGAGAAGACTTCAACGTCATGACAATGTCTATAAAACAAAATAAGTAATAAAGGAAAACCAGTCAGTACTTTATTGCAGGACGTGCAATATGCAAACTATTTGCTGCAAAAAGTAGCTAGGTTTTTTCATATTATTATAATAAATATTTTGATTTCGACTGTTCGAAATTTGATATATTGAGAATCTGGTGTTTTGAGAATCTGGTATTCTGAGATCGAGCCTTTCATTTATTAGTCACATAATCTACTCATTACAATTTTTTTTTATGGTTTAGTGGTTTGGTTAACTGCCTCGACATTTGATCATAATTATTCTTGCCTGAGCAACCGGCAGCAAGTTTGTCGTGCTCCCTTAGATGTCACTGCTTGCGGTAGCGTCGGGGGGGTCGGGTTGCCTCAAGATTCTTTATTTGTGGAAACATGAGCCTCCTTCCCTCAATTAAGGCGAGGGAGTGATGGCTGATCTTTGCGTTATGCTCGTGAACGGGTGCTGCTTGTGGTGACTGGTCGTCTTGCTGACCACGGTTTTGTTATTAATAATTAATTGTTTATTTATTTGACTTCGATGGTGTTAGTTTATCATTTGTGATATCGAGTTACAGCTATAGCTTTACGTAAGCGCGCACGCCCTTTACGCCTGGAGGCTTTTATTTAGGTTCTGTTTACTTTTTTTTTTTTGGTTGGTCTATCGCCGTGTGCTAGCTAGCTAACACATGGCACGTAATTTAATGTTTTGTGTTGCGTAATGTAAATAATTTTACATACTATTGTATAAAATCAAGTTTTGTAACTGAACAGACTGCTGTGCTGCTTGTTTATACCTTTTTAGGGCGTTAGTCGTAATTGGGTTTTAGTATCTTTCTAATTTCAATTATTTTAGGGTATATGTAAATATAAATTAGAGCAGTCAGAGCAGTGGTGGCCCAGTGGTTAACGGCCTCGACTTACGAGTTAGGTCGTAGGTTCGAACCCAGACAGGCGCTTTACTTTGTGTAAATTATTTCACCACCACCATCACACATCTCAAAACGGTGAAGGAAAGCATCGTGAGGAAACCGGCATGTCCTAGAACTAAAAATTCGAAGACATGTGACATCTACCAACCCGCACTGGGCCCGCGTGGGGGATTACGGCCCACTCCCTCTCACAGAAAGAGGAGGCCTGTGTCCCAGCAGTGGGAACATTATAGGCAGATTATGTGGAAATATAAATTAACTTAATTATTATAGGTAGATATTAAATATATTTTTACAATGTTTATATGACCTTTTATTTGTCATCCCTCTCGACATGATGACAAAAACAAAAAAAAAACAATGTGAAACTTTTCAAATACATATTCAGCGTTCAGCTAGATGGACCGACGACCATAAGAAGGCGGCCGGGTTAGAAATCTTATTCCGTTTATCTACCCTAGGGTTGATATTCAGTAACGCGAGTTCATGTATCTGTCGTAGGCAGAATGTATGATTTGTCATTATACATACGGCGCCGTCCGTTTACAAACGCTCGCAGTTATGAAATATGCCGAAGGCAAATTGGGAACTCGTTCAATTGTTTATAATTTCGACATTAATAGTTATTGTAGGCTCTGTTGGAACTGTGACCGTTAAGAAATAGAATATAAATACAGTTATTTTATCTCACAAAAGCAAGTGAGCCATACTTGTTGTTGTTGTTCATTTGGGTACAATATTAAAACAATACAAAAGATTTTCACATTACCATTATATTTAATTTCACTAAACATTTTTATTTGTATTTTATCTGTATTGTGATAACGTAAATATCTAGCATCAATCTATAACATGCATTCACTATATTATGTCAAAATTTACAATTAATTTACAGATCAACTATTATTATTATTAATTGTGCTTTTAAACTTTCAGAAAGCTTCCTCGCTGACTGAGGGCGACCTAACTCAAGAATTACTTAAAACTAGTTTCAACCAATCAAATGGCTTGAATCTAGTTTTAAGTAATGCTTGAGTATTGAATGATGTTCTGTAATACGGGCCTAAGACTTTTAATCGCGCGATTATTTTGTCGCAGAGTTGGAACATATTGGTTTATATGGTAAATCGCGGCGACATTTTTCTCATGTACTGCCGGACATGAAAAAAAAAAATTGAAATTTCAGTGTTAACAAATCGCGGTATTGTTTTTGTACTTACGACCATTAACATTGAAATTTCAACTTTATTTCCATACCATTAAGTTATATTTTTATTGGTCGCCTAAAAATACCATGCTGTGCCGCCAATGGGCGCCGGGCCTTAACAGCCGCGTAACTCCAGGTACGCGTAGGCGTAAAAATATCGAGGCGGGATTTTATCGTGCAATGGATTTTGAACTCCCGGTATTGAGTCGAGCGTTGAGAATCCAACAGAGCGCAACCCAGCGCGTAAAGAAAACACACTGTTGGATTTTGAACTCTCGGCGCTGAACAGTGCGTTCAAAATTCAGTGCGGGGAAAAACCGCTCCACGATATAATTTTGACAACCTCTTCCCCGTAACTGTACATAAAAGACGAGTATACGACGAAATCTCACGATCACGCGTCAGTCATTGCAATTTACACCTTATATCAATGACATAAAAGACGTGAATTGCAAGGTCTATACGAGAAGTCTCTTGTTTAAATAACACGACTAATAATAAGACTAGTACTTAACCTAGATTATGCTATAATTGTTTTTTTTTTTATTTAAATGGAGCTTGACAATACCTTTTCGTTTTTAGGCACTTACGGATTCATGCACAAAGCTGGTTTCTGTATCGCTACCCATAAACAGGGGTCTGGCAGTGATAGAAAACACGTTTTATTCACACTTGTAAGTTTGTGCAAACGAGCGACTTTGCGATTAGTCGTGCGACTTTTTGTGACATCACTATAGGTTGGGAAGACTGTATGTGCCTTTTTGTAATTTCTAACGTGACGATTTTATCGTGGACGTCCACGATAACACAGGGACGTAAATTGTAATGATTTAATATGAAGACGCTTTTAAATTTCCGTACACTTTATCGTTAAGATGCAGATATATGCCAGCGACCAGTGTGACAGTGACGCAACGCGTTGTACGTTCAGCCAGTAATAGGACTCGCCCGTCAAGGAGCGCTGACCCAAATTTGACGCATTATTAATTTATTATACACAAAACAAAAGGTATTATCCTGTGATTCTGCAAGAACAGAAGTAATTATAAAAATATTTAAATTATTTAAAGCACAAACAACAAAATGATCCAGGGAAAATTAATAGTATTTCTCACACTCACAACCCTTATAGCCGGATCACCAATTGAGCAATGTATATTGCAAACACCAGAATGCTCTGTGGATGAAAACAACACTTTTAGCGTAAAGGATTTAATTCAAAATATAGATCCAAACAAACTTTGTGAAGAATTAGAAAAACTAATGGAAAAAGGCCCTCTACAATGTTTTGGAAGAGACAAAAAACCCATGAAATGATCAAAATGTATTTCATTACATTTCATCCAGAAAAATTCATGGGAAAGGAACAACAAAAACTTAAGGAATGTTATTTTAATAAAACGCGTCAGTATACTAAAATATCAATAGTTAAACTATCTTAAAATTGGTGAAGGTTTCAGAAAAATACGCTTGGTATATTTTGCGCCATTCTCGGTTTTTTATCCGCGTTAGAAATAACTTTACAAATTAATTTCCCTATGTAATATAAACATAATCTAAAATATTCTTATACCAAGTTATTGAGAAAATGCTCTAATTTAACATATATTTTTTTTCAAATCATTAACACTACGCGTTTAGACGTGATCTTCAGTATAAAATCATTAAAAGTCGGTTATCGTCGCCTTAAGTATAACTTTTTTTCTTTTTTTCTCTTTCTCTTTTTGTTTAGGTATCCAATCCAATCCGTTTTTAGAAGTGAATACTTGTAAATTAGCTGTCGGTCTCACATACAATTTTTTATTCTGTTTGTTTTATTAGCTCTAAGTCATCCATAGTTAATAAATAAATAAATAAATAAACGTGCACATATTTGCATACATTTTATGAAAGTGGACGTAGATGTCCGCGATAATATCGTCACGTTAGAAATTATGAAAGCGTACTTTTTGTATGTAACAGGGCTCTTACAAATTCTTTTTATACAAATAAATGAAGCGAAGCGAGTCTACTCCGAAGATAAATCCGAAGTATCGACGGAATATCCGGCAGTTTCCTGACTACGACCGACTATGGCTGAATACGGCGAAAGAAAAAAAATACGATAGTCAAAGAGATAAGTCAAAGTCAAACTTTTTGTTTGACGGCACGGTTGGCGCAGTGGTTAAACGATTGACTGCTGCGCAGCATGTCGCGGGTTCGATTCCCGCACGGAACAAATATTTGTATGACCTAGAAGTAGTTGTTCCGGTTCTGGCTGTTTGTGTATGTGAGTTTAAATGTTTGTAAACGCACCCACAATACAGGAGAAATTCCTAGTGTGGGGCAACGTTATAAAAAGAAAAAAAAAAGAAAAAGTGACTTGAAAGGAACTTTGGAAGTCGAGAAACGGCCGAACATTCGGCGATACTTCGGAGTAGACCCTCTTGCCCTGTTTGAGAGATTCAAATTCCATTAAAACAAAATTGTTTTGTTTCCCACAGCAGAATTGCTGTCGATTAATTAATAAACACAATATCGCCCGTCTGCTATTCACAATTTTATTGCTATACAATACCCGAGACGGATTAAAAAAAAATGTTACCCTATGAAAAGTTCGTCTCAAAAACGGCTGTATCAATTTTGATAAGATTTAATACTAACTAAGACATAATTTTTCATTGCTTCCGTCGGGGTTTTTCTTATATTATAACACTATTATACGGAACGAGTAGAATAAGTCAAGGGGAGCTACAGATTTGAAAAACGTTAATTATGACCAAAAAACTACCTTTCTGTTGAAAAAAAATGGTCCAGAATTGAATTTCCAAAACTGTAGCTGTACAAATTGACATTACATGATTATTATAAACAAGTATACTAATTTTATTATTTTTTTACAATTTCTTTTATGGCCTTATTGCTCCAATAATTAATTTTTAAGTGTCGATAGTAGATTTTGTAATTTATATTATTTTCGAGGTATACAATTCGATTTAATTAAATATCACTGGATTTCTACTCCTTTATTTATTTGTTAACATAGGTAAAGAAATAGAGATCTTATGTTTGCTGAACAGTGCGCTATGTTATGCTAGGAGGCGTACAAATATGGTATACAGTCGCCAGAACATCAAGTTACCACAAACTGTCAAATTTTCTCATGCGATTTTGAACTTAACCATCAACATTTTAAGGTTTAAAATCATTTGGAGAAATTTGACAGTTTGGTATATCCTGATGTGCTGGCGACTCTAGCTGAGGATTACAAATTATTCACTTAAATTATTTGAAACTCGTGCATAATTATGGTATTAAATTAAAAAATAAATTGAACAATTACATAATATTATTGAATACTCTAATTATGTCAGACCTAAATGAGGAATTATTCACAGATTTGAATATCAAATCTATGACAAAAGCTCTGGTTAGATTATATTATAATTTATGTAATTTTTGTCAGGACATATTTGTAACCCATCATCTAGCTTCCTCAAAAACCTTTCTCTCAAAGCTACGGTTTCGAAGAGCGGTGGCCGCCATATAGCGTCCGCAATTTACCGGCAAATGGCGTCCCTAAAAAGTTACTTATTAAAGTAAGTTGGTGTGTTTTGACACCGTAAGGTCAAACCCCGCCGCCATCATTGTCTCATGAAAATGACTGATGTCATCAGCCGTCACTGCGGCCGATAACTGGCGCCCAGCACTCTTGTAGCAAAACCATGCTTATGCCAGGAATAAACATGCCAGTAACTTGTACGGAAATATGCAAGTAGATTGCATGCCATTAGGCCATTAACAGCTTCTGATTGTTAAATGTGACAAAGGCAGGCAACAAAAAAAAATATTAAAATAAATGTCAGTTTTTCAAAACCTACTACCGACCCCTGCAGTAAACCTAATAATTATTAATAAAAATAATTATTTAATAATATATAATGTTGGACTATTTATTTAATAAATTCATTCAGTAATAGGTAAGGTTTTATTTATGTTAAAATTTAAATGGCAACGAAAAATTAGTTCGACAAAAACTGTAAAAAGATTATGTTTTCAGAACAGGACAGATCACTTTTCTGTTTATCTTGGCAACTAAGCCGTTATGCAACTACCAATTTTACTTTTTTAAATTCTTAAGCACTTTCTAAGTTTATCTAAGACATTGCTGACCTACAGTGAATGAAAACTTCTTGAGGTGACCTTACAGTGGCAGCCTTTTATTTTTGACAGTTCAAAAACATTCATTGCGCTATAGGTATTATGTGCATCAGACTTCTTGGCGGGAAAGTGAAGCGTCATGTTAGCAGTTTTGTTTTATTTTCTAAAATTTGTGTTTAGCCGAATATTAATGTGTAATAGTGGTGGATTATTAACCATTAAGTGTTTGTGAACCTGCATTAATGTAGGCAAATTAAACAAAACAGTGCAACGTCAGTTTAAGTTCTCTCAAGAAGTCCGCGCGAGGTTTCAGTAAAGTGCCGCGTCTTTACTTAGGGGAGCGGGGCGGGATATCATCAATCATCTTTATCATGCATTGAGTGGAGTTCATTTCATAATTATTTATATAACTTTGTACTTGCTACCTAATTTTACATGACACTGGCTAAATGCACAAACCGTGCGAAGCCAAAAAGAAACGAAAAAAAAAAGAAAAGGTATTATGTTGTTGAACAGACGAATTTTTCAAACATGTAGCAATGTAATTGGAATTTCCTTCAGAACCCATCGGATTAAAAAGTGTGATTATAATGCATATATATAATTATTTCATCACAAGTGCTCTCAAAACGGAGAAGGAAAACATGGTGAAAATATGTGACATCCACCAACCGCACTGGGCCCGTGTGGTGGATCTTGAAAGAGAGGAGCCTGTGTCCCAGCTGTGAGAACGTTATATGCTGATGATGCTTAGTACTGACTCGGTGTCGACAATTCTGCTTGAGTCAGGTGGAAAGGGGAATCACACTGGACCCGAGGTGGCGGCGCGTAGTGTTCCACGCGCATCCCTTTCAGACGTCGCGGGGGGGGGTCACCCCCAGACTTGAGGTGGCCCGCAGAGGCGGCCCGGCACTAGCCGAGGATCACGGAAGTAATACTAGCTCCCAAGATCCCCGGTGCAAGTGTGCACACTGGGGTGGTTTTTAGTCATTAGGAGTCTGACAGCCCCTCCGGAGGACATCCATGAGGATTTTCCACCCCGGCAACAAAAAAAAAAAATGGAAAGGGGGAACTAGAACTTTACACTTAGCGGTTGACAATTTGAAGTCATATCGTCATTTTTAGGGTTCCGTACTCAAAGGGTAAAACAGGACCCTATTACTAAGACTCCGCAGTCCGTCCGTCTGTCACCCGTTAAAGTCAAAAATAGAAACTATGGAAGTTATAAAAAGGCCGAACATTCGGCCGATACTTCGGTTTAACGCTTCGGAGTAGACCCCCAGGCTGTATCTCCTGAACCGTGATAGTTGGACAGTTGAAATTTTTACAGATGATGTATATGATATTTTTTGCCGTTTTTATAGATAATGGTACGAAACTTTTCGTGCGCGAGTCCGACTCGCACTTGACCGGTTTTGACATTGCATTTGCCTAAATCATTTTTCGCAGCCATTTCTAGTTACAAAGACAGCGGGCACATCAAATTTTTACATAAAAATCACTCATGTGCGCTATCCTTAAACTTTAAAACTAATTTGGGGACATACGCGTACAAATATTTTATTAACAAATCATAATTTTAATGCTCTTAGATTATTTGTGAAGAAATAAAAACATAAAACACGCTGGGTTATAAAACATTGCTGACTATTGCCCGTTATTGTTGCCCCAGTTATGAATGTGGGCAAAATCTGTAACAAAAATCTCTACAGTTCTTTGAAATTACTGTCAAAATCACAGTGATCTTTATAATCATTACAATAAGGTTGCTTTTGGGTTGCTGCTGTGAGATGTGCATTAACTGTGAAAGGATTATAGGCTTTAAAGTTCAGTATAGTTAAAGATTAATTTATTAATTACAGTTAAAGATTGTTTAGTACTCCGGCTTAAGAGGGCCCTTCCCGGTCCGTCTATCGTCAACGCGAGCATGGTCCAAAAGTTTGTTGTTTCATCCAGCGCAAGTGAAAACTATTAACAAACGAGTGAACGAAAAATAATGTGCGGAATTTTCATAAAACTTGTTCCAGGTAATACGTGTTTTTGAGTAAGCCTTACCAGTTTGTGAAATAAATGTTGGTCATTTAGAATCTCCATTACATTTGCAAGGTTTCTATCGTAATGTTTTCTTAACATTTACAATTTATGAGTACATTATGAATGGCCAAAGTTCAGGTAAAATTTGTGCAAAAAGCAGATTTTTGTAGGCTTGTACTGATTTTGTTTTTCAAAAAAAAATATTTTTTGCTTGCATAGAAACCTAGATATAGTGCACAAGATACCTATTGGTTCAAAAATTTCAAAGAAAGATGTGTTACAACGCCATAATCACGTATGGAAAGTATGTCGGGTTGGCCGCCGTTAAATGTGTACTATCTAGCTTTGGTAACAGACTGTAACACGCCATAAATACTTCCTGTGTAGCAACATATGCTTGTCTCTTTCTCGCTCCCGACAATTACGACATGCCGTCGTACTTACAGTGTCGTTTAATATAATGCCATAATTTGTCTTGCCTGTTGAGGTCGGCTGCCAGTCTAACCGGATGCACCTGAATACCAGCATTTTACATGGACCGACTGCTTATCTGCCCTCCACAACCCAGTTATTTGGTAGAACGATACCCCTTGGTAAGACTGGTTGTCAGACTTTTCGGCTTCTCCGTACCGGCTGTCAATGGTCCACGAATGACAGCCGGGACCAATGGCTTGACGTAACTAGCTGCTGTTCGCGGCTTCACTCGCGTGGCTTTTTCTAAAATAAAAGTAACTTGTTAGGGGTTCTGTACCCGTAGGGTATAAAACGGAACCCTATTACTAAGCCTCCGCTGTCCGTCCGTCCGTCTGTCTGTATCTCATGAACCGTAATAGGTAGACTGTTGAGATTTTCACAGATTGTGTGTTTCTATTGCCACAAACAATATAACAATTAATAAAAACTAAATAAAAGGGGGTCTTCCCATACAAGAAACGCGGGCGTCGTTTGCTAAATATTGAACGTTGGTACGGAACCCTTGGTGTGGGAGTCCGACTCGCACTTGACCGGTTATTTAGATCGGCAATCTCATTGAAACACCAAGTTCAAAATTAAGCCTGTATAATGATTATATAATATTTTTATGATCATACAGCAACCCTCCGCAAATTAACAGGGAGCATTCAGCTCCTTATTTGGAATCATATTCCACTGAAAAATTTCTCAGGAAACTTTTCATTCTTTTTATCGTTTTTTCAGTTACTATTCCTTGATTTCAATGTAAAATTACATTCTCTGTACGCAGTACTTCATTAATGTAAACAACACAGCAAAAAAAAAAAAAAAACAGCAATGGATGCTGAAATTCTCTAACGAACAAAGCCTAAAATCAGCTGTTCAATCTCCGCGGGGTGGTGGGGAAAAGGTCCGAAAGCTACAGTTCGCTGCGTGCGTTTTGCCACGGTAGCGATACATTGCGTGTAAGGTAATAAATCAAATCAGGTTCATTGGATGCCCATAACGTTCCTGAAATAATTTCATGTACCGGTCATCTTAGTGCGATATACTGAATTCACCCCCATCAGTCTGCGGAGGGCTGTCCCTTACACCCTGTATAATATCGACATACTTATGCAAAATTTTAAAGTTAATGCTAAACAAAAGTTGTGCAACATATTTTTGTTGTTGAAAATATGTTGCAGTATTGCTTGCAGAACGAAATAATGTTGCTCAACTTTTGTTGACGACATATATGAGGATCTATTTCCAATAGACTTCCGGACTCTTAAATCGAGTCAACCTACACTTTTTGTATAGAAGTCTATAACTTTTTAAATGGCCGTGCATTTAAATTCGGAACAATGACAACAACAAAATAAAGGCTATTATGTCCACTTCGAAACTGCGTAAAAACTTTTTCTTTGACTCGAATCATTATTTTGATGTTTTAAGGCGGCTTTCCAATGATGCGTCTTATTGCGTACGGACGCGGACCAGCCCGCACGGCCAACGAACACGGACAGGGACGCACCGCACACCAAGGCTCTTCCAACGAGCCGTGTCGGTCTGTCTGGGTCTTGAATTCGAAGCCATTTTCATTCCAAAATGCAAGAGAACACAAGTTAACGACCCGCCGCGGATCGGACGCACCGCGTCGGACAATACTCTTCCCATGGTGCGTCGGTGCGGGCTGGACCGCGTCCGTCAGCAACGTACCGTGGGAAGCCAGCTTTAGGCTTATAAACCTCACATGCACGGAGTCTTGATTAAGGAGTCCGGGATTGTATTTTATTCAAGTTCCTTCGAACTTTGCAAGATAGATTAAAACGTTTTTTGGCAAGGACACTACCAGCCGCACTACCAGTACTGTCGTTTACATTAACGACACTACATTAAATTCTACAGTCAACACAGCAAAGTTCAGAAATATAATTCTTTATTTATTTTTACTAAGTACCTCATAAAGTCATGAAATAAAAGTAATAATTAATAAACCTTGATAACACTTCAGCACAGTCCGATAGTCGGGTAGTCGGTTTATTGAGTACGCCAGGTGCACATATAATGAGCCTGGACCAGGTACCACTTTTTTTTTTTCACTGTCACTATTAAGATAATAATTATGATCAATGAGACACATAATCAGTGAGATAACCTTAGGCCAGGCACTTGATAAACTAAGAGAAAGAGATACAGTCTGTCGGAGTCTGCTGAAATTAATTATTACGTTTATTTCATGATTTACTTAGTAATAAATTAAGAATTTTATTTCTGAACTTTGCTGCGTTCACTGTACAATTTAGTGCGAACTTCACCAATGAAACTGAACGCGATCAGCACATCTGAGCCGAGTTCAAGAGCTGTCAGTTACAATATTCCAAAGAAAATGATGACACTGACAGCTGTTAAACGTAGGTTTACTGTAATCTGCTGGACAGTTTGTTGCGCCACTTCTTCCCAGTACTAAAGCACTAGGAAGTGGTGAAGGGTGGGCGTTCGAAAAGTGCTGATTCTCAGCCTAGTTTGAACAAATGACTTTTGATTTTGATTTACTGATCGCGTTCAGTTTCATTGGTGAAATTGGCATTAATCCAAAACAGGTTTGACTGGTAGCGTCCTTGCCAAAACACGGATTAAAAACTGCAGAACTAAACAATTACCACTAGTATTTCCCGAAGGATGTATATTTAAGCAGCGGTTACATAGAAGAGCGGCGGGCGCCACAGTGTCCGCAATTTACGGGCGAATGACGTCACTGAAACGTTATTTTTGGAAGTCATTTTGTGTGTTTTCGGACCATTAAGTCAAACCCCGCCGCCATTATTTCCACGACGTTATGTGGCGCCCAACGCTTGTCTAGGCTACATTCCGAATTAAGCCATAATCGCTCACGTCAATAATTTGCGTTCCGATGTAGATATCAGAATTATGACAGCTGAGAGCTGTCAACAATTCGGAACGCTCTAGAACGCGCTCATGGTTGGATTTTTTTTTTTGTATAGTGGCGTGTGCTAGCTATCATAAGGCAAATAATATAAATATCTTTAATGTTCTGTGTTGCGTAATGCAATTTATTTTACATTTTATTGTATAGATTCAATTCAAGTTTTATATCTGAACAGACAGCTGTGCTGCTGGGGAGTTTGTTGCGCCACTTCTTCCCAGCTAAAGCACTAGGAAGTGGTGAAGGGTGAGCGTTTTTGGGGGACTGTCTCATGTAATTTTGACGTTCGAAATGTGCTGATTCTCAGCCTAGTTTGAATAAATGACTTTTGATTTTATTACGGTATTTATTTGTGTATCACCACAAATTTCTTCTTCTTCGTCTTTGGTTAGGTGGCGACTGTAGCCAGAAGGGCAACTTCGAAAATGCCACATTAGTTTAAAGCTATCATGAGACTCAAAACAAAACAGCACAACTATAATTTTAGAGAGTGCTCACGGTGATATTAATTTAGGGCATGGGCGGCGTTATCGCAAGATGGCGCATGAATCACACATCACGTGACATCAGTTTCGTGCTCATGCTAATTCGGAACGGGAGTAAGCGCGCTCATCTCGATTACAGCGCAACTCGGAACGCACCCTTAGTAAACCGTATATTTCACCGGTTACGTTTAAATCGCTTAAGAGAAACAGTTGTATTTTTATTTTCGTTTTTAAAATACTTCAAAATTTATTGTATCCATTTAAAAGGTATATACCAAACGCACAAACATTTTGCAAATTTATTCTATTACTAGTGAATTTCATTGAACACTACTAAAATAACTTTGTCAGAAATGTAAACCTAATCTTGAAAAAAGAAATGTTAATTAATACTTGGTCACATTTTTAGGCAACAGATTAAGAATTATGTATAATCATCGCGCGTTTTTAACCAAAATATTCTTTCCCAAGAAACAAAATAAAAAATAAACTTAAAAACCACTTTCGTCTATGCTAAGTATATTCTAAAGATACCCATAAGACAATATAATGTGCAATTTTTTTTTTCATATACATGTTTTTTTTTTACATTAAATATTACGAATTTATCATCAACTACTTAAATAGTAAATGGACAAGCCTTTTCTTTAGGCTTTCGTTTTTCTTTTTCTATAAATTGAGACCGTATATATTTTTTTTCGTGGACAGGGGTTATATTGTCTGTCAAACCAAAAAAAAAGTCAAACCATAGATTAAAAAAATAGTTATAGACACTTTTGACACATTCGGGATTTATCAGGAATTCTGGTTACGGATTTTCAGATCCGAATTCAGATTAATGTAAGCTAATCGGATAAATGTATTTTTTAAAGATATTCTGGAACCGGGATTCCTGATATCCAGTGCTTTTTCAGCCGTCAGATTACATTCTAAAAATATTTTTTTTAACTATGGTAACGACATGTAGTCTCAAATTAAAAAAAAGTTATAACTAATCTAATATTTTTTATGAACTAATTATTCACAAAATACACTATTTTTATACACTATCATAATTTTTTTTATTAATTTTTTTATTTCCAAAAAAATGCAAATTTACTTCAAAATGGAAATATCACAAACTATTTTCAAACTTTCAAACTATACACAAGTCTGTACAAGGCTGTATGCAAATACGTTTGCCTGGTGTTGCCTGTTAATTTGTACACGGGCAATATATATTTTTTTTATTACCAAAAAGGTTTTTATTTAGCCAAAAACACCTAATTCAACCTACTTTGCGGAGTTCTTCCTTTGTATGTTGTTTTTTTCTGTCTTCAGTTTGTCTTTTTTGTTGTCATTTTTTTCTGTGAGTTTTTTTTCTATTTTGGGCTGTGTCTGTGGCTTGTCTATGGTGGTCGCTGGTTTCTTGGGTTTGTTGGCTTTCGCTGCAGCTGCGTAGTTGATAGGCTTAAAGCCGGAGGATGGTTGTGTCTCTTCAACAGGTGCTGGTAGGGGCTAAAAGAAAAAAATATGTATATATTACGTGGGTATGATGATATATTTGTTCGAGTATCTATACTCCGTGGGTTTAGGTAGTTAAATAAATGTAAACAAAAAAAAACGAGCTGTCAAGTAACCAACTAAACGTAATACCTGTCACTTCAGTTGTCATGCTACGTCACCGTTGTACTCTTAAATTTAGCAACGTTTTATTACGTTAACGTTTAAAAACACGTCTAAATTAAAAAAATATATAAAATAAAGGTTTTCTTTGCACTCAATACTTATTTCTGAGTTTTGAGTCTACAAATAAGTGTCGAGAGGGAAGTAGTTATTTTTAAATTATTTGTTTTTTTGTGACCAGTCTGAATATTTGAACAATAATCTAAAAGCCTCCGTAACTCGGAAACCACTAATTTTCGAACCCTAGTTGGCGGGGGCATCATTACCATTCAACGTGGCAATGCTGCCAGCCTTTTGGGCACTTTTCCCGTTGACATTCGGAAGTATTGTTTGATGCCCAATGAGCGCTTCCCTTTTTAGGGTTCCGTAGTCAACAAGGAACCCTAATAGTTTCGCCATGTCCGTCTGTCTGTCTGTCCGTCTGACCCCAGCTTAGCGCAGAGTCTTTGTAGGTACTAGAAAGCTGTAACTTGGCATGGTTATACATATAAATCACACTGCCAAAGTGGTAAAAAAAATCTGTTGTTAGGGTACCCTTGCACGTAAAGTGGGGATGATTTTTTTTTCTGTCACTTATCTCATGGTGTTGGGTATCGTTGGATAGCTCGTTGAAAAATATTGCAAGTCTGTGAAAACCATTTTTCGATTTAGGGCTCCGTTTACGTAATATTAAGTTTTAAAGTGATTTTTTTTTTTGGAGGCAAGTGTCATTGTTGTTTACTGTGACATAAACTCCATTTGAAATAAGATTAGAAATTTAAATTAACCTTTTATACAGTCCGTTCAACCGATTTTGACTTCTATTCAAAAGCATAAACGTGGTTACAATACCAACTGTGTATTACAGCTGCCATTTGTCATGCCACCAACGCAATAGAAGTCAACATCGGTTGAACAGACTGTAAAAAGGTTTATTTAAATTTCTAATCTTATTTCAAATGGAATATAGGTATCTAAGTTAATTATTCCTCATTAATTGATGCAGTGCCCAAATTATTGTAGCGAGCCTTTAGTTCCCCATCCTTGGTCTAGCATGCAAATATAATATGCACACAACTTCACCAATTTATGAATCATAATAAAACAAAATACATAACATAACAACACGCCTGTAATCCCCGAAGGGTTAGGCAGAGGTGTACGTATAGTACACCCACATTCCGCCAGTTATGTTTAAGTCCCATGTAATAGGGGGCGAGCTTATTGCCATCAACCGGGCACACATCCAGACTCCGGGCTGCTACTGAGAAATTCCAGATAGAAAAACCCTGCCCAACCCAGGAATCGAACCCAAGGGGTCTATTAGTTTGTCCGAAAGACAGACTCAAACATAGACATGTATACGAGGCTTTAGTCAGTAAAAGTCTGACACGCCCTCCCACTCCGCCCAGAGCGGGAGAAGTTATTTGACAATTTACCTCCCAAAAAAAAAGGGGGTCTACTCCGAAGATTAATACGACGTATCGGCCGTTTCCTGACCACCGAGAAAGAAAAAAAAATCTACAGTCTAAGAGATAATTATGTCAGTCAAAAATGTGACTTGAAGTAGGGTAAGGACTCACATAAAAATGGATGTCAAGAAACGGCCGATATTTCGGATTATCGCTTCGGAGTAGACCCTCCAGGACCTCATGCAATTTGTTCCTATACTCCGTAGGTTTAGGTAGATAAAAAAGGTAAACAAAAAAAACCACGTGACGAGAGAGCTGTCAAGTAACCGACTAAACGTAATACCTGTTATTTCAGTCGTTATGCTTCGTCACAGTGGTACTCTTCAATTTAGCAACGTTTTATTTCGTTGACGTTTAGAGAACCTGTCTTTTTGGGCTCTTTACAATAGACAGATTACAAAATTATAGTATTTAACAAAAAAAAAAAAAATGTGTTCAAGCAATTACATCTACGAAGACTAGTTTAAGAATAAATATTAAAGTTTAACATACAGTAATAAAAGAGGAAAGTTTTGTAAAAATCAAAAATAAATTTAACTTGGCTGTAAGTTACTACGTATTTTTAAACAATGTCATCTTTAAAAAACTTTTTTAGGGTTCCGGACCCAAAGGGTAAAACGGGAACCCTATTACTAAGGCTCCGCCGTCTGTCTGTCCGTCTGTCACCAGACTGTATCTCATGAACCGTGATAACTAGACAGTTGAAATATTCACAGATGATGTATTTCTGTTGCCGCTATAAGAACAAATACAAAAAAACAGAATAAAATAAATATTAAAGGGGACTCCCATACAACAAACGTCACTTTTGCTCGATATTGATAACGGCAACAGGTAGACGCTTGAAATATTCACAGAATATTTAGTTATATATTCACTTTAAAAATAAATAATTAAATTAAAATGAAAAAAATATTAGTGGGGGGCTATACAAGAAACGTGATTTTTTTGCCATTTTTATAGATAACTAGCTGCTCCCGCGGTTTCACCCGCGTAAGTCTCGATCCCGTGAGAATTTTGGGATAAAAAGTAGCCTATGTCTCAATCCAGAGTGTCAGCTACCTCCACACACTCACAAACCCTTCGTGCGCGCGAGTCCGACACGCACTTGGCCGTTTTTTTATGATTTGTTTACCTTTATTTAACTACCTAAATCAATGGAGTGGGTTTCGAATAATTAGCTTACCTTCTGTTCAGGAACAACGACAACATCTTCTGTCTTCTCCTCTATCTTAATTTCACTCTTGACACTTTTAACATTGATATCTTTTTTCTTCGGCGCGACTTTCGTCTCAGACTTGACGGTCTGTGGTCTGGCCTTATTTTTTATTTCCTGTTTCACTGGTTTCTTTAATTCTACTTTGGTTTTGGTATCCCGTTTCTCTTTGGGCCTTTTCTCTTGTTTGTCTATGATATCTGCTGCGCTCACTTCCGGTGGGTCTGTTTGCGGTGAAATTGGTTCTGGAATGGAAAAAATAAACTAATTAGGAATTTGCGGTCAAGAAAAATCGATACAATATTTAGATACAAGGCAGAAGTGAGAGGTAACGCTGTAGGAGAACAGTGACCTAATTGGTGATGTTCTTCAGAAAGGTCAGGTGCGTAGTACTCGCAACCGGCGTGCGTGTATGACCAGATGAATGAACGTAGGCGAAGCAAAAAGAGTATGGTGGCGTTCTATAGTTTCTGCCTACCCCCATGGGAAGAAGGCGTGAGTTTATGTATGTATTTAGAAATGTAATTTTGAGTAAATGCGATTGCTAAACAGCGGGGTCTTGGGTTCGCAGCGCCGGCGCTGGCGTACAGCGAGAGGTCGCTCCAGGCGCCAGGTGGGAAGGGACGCCAAAAGCCAAACGTGAAAAAAAAAATCCAGCTTAAACCAAAATTTTGATGGCGCCGTTTGAGAGGCAGCTTTGAAATCGCGAAAATTAAAACAACTATCCTGTATAGTTTAGAACAGTAGGTATAAACTTTAGAATTTGTTATTTATGCGTGTTAGAGATGGTTTTAGTAGTGACGAATATTATTGATATTTACCCAAATTACAAATTTATATTAATTTTAGATACGTTTTCGTATTTTTGGAAGTTTATTGTAACTGTTTTGTTGGGAACAGAAAATGTCGTTGACTTATTTAGTTATTTAACACTTGGGTATTCGTAATAACTTCAGACTCTATAAGAAGTTCCCGCATATATTTTTTTTAATTTGGTTATCCAATGTCACGTCAGCAGGCGCGCTTTTTTTATTACCGGCCAGGACTATACTCGAAGCGAATTGCGTGCAAACTTTTAAATTAAATAGTGTTCCAAATTCAGAAGTCATATCGTCACTGTTATTAAGTGCGCCATTTTGCTCGCAGTTATCGAAGAACCCCCTTCCTTCGGCTCTTTTCGAATATGCAATGAAAACGTGCTTACCTTCTGTTTTGTTTTCCGTGTGGTCGAGCTCGCGCGTGTGCTCCGTGGGCGCCGGCTCGGGCGCGGGGGCGGAGGGCGGCTCTTGTCTTTCGTCTGCAATACAACATTATCAATATTTAAATAAATAAATTCTTTATTATTATAAAAATATAAGTCAAAATCTTTTTAAAATCAAGCTTTTATTGAACTAAAAAATACTAAATAAAACTTACGTAAACACAGAACTTTAATATTTTCTTAAAAGCTTGAGGCGTCCTTACACTTTCAAGCTTTTAATAACAGTTAGCTTAAAATTCGGTGTAAATTCCCCGGACTTTAAACGGAGATTTGACGGCTGAGGAGGTTGAGGTTGGTATTATAAAATCTGTCAGCTTCTTAGAGCGAGTTGCACCAAGTAACTTTAACGATAACGCGTCAAAATGTCAGCTTCTTGGTTCTTGTTCGTTACTTAGTGCAACTCAGTCTAAGAAGCCAGCCTCGACCGATGTTGGGTAGGTGACCTATCTCCCTCTACTCACCCCGGCTCCACACATTGGTCCCAACGTTGGTCGAACAAGCAGCCAATGTATGGACGAATTGCGAGCGTTGGCGTGGATTCCTTTGATAAAACCGACATGCCAACTGCCAACGCTCGCACCAACGTTAGGCATAATCACCCTATAGTGTTCCCACAACTGGAACACAAGCCTCCTCTCTGTGAGAGGGAGTGGACCGTAACCCACCACTAGGGCCCAGTGCGGGTTGGTGCATGTCACATATCTTCGAATTTTTGGTTCTAGGACATGCCGGTTTCCTCACGATGTATTCCTTCACCGTTTTGAGAGCAGCGGTGATGAAATAATTTACACAAAGTAAAGTGTCTGTCAGGGTTCGAACCTACGACCAACACAACTCGTAAGTCGCGGTCGTTATTACTGGGCCACCACTGCTCTCATTGCCACTGCCATCCCTGGTCTGGCATAAACTTTAATACACACACAACTTCACAATTATTTTAAATTTTTGCCTTTAGGGCCAATGCAATTTTCTAGATCCATATGTTGGATGAGCAAACTTAAAGCATTTATTTAATTTAAACCATTTACAGGCACTTTTGAATTGTCAAGGAGTCGGTCAGTTAGAAATATGAAGCTAGGTGCCCATTCCAAAGAGTAGTAGGTTCCTATGGAGAAGAACGGGCAAGAAACTCCACGGACATTCTTTTAAATTATAATGTTACAAAAATATTGTCACATCTTTAGTGTTGAATTTATAACTCAATGTGAGGACGATATAAAAAGAAACGCGTTCATAGTACAGCAAATAGAAAAAAACAAATAAAAAAACAAAAATATAATAAATAATAGTTTAAAAAACTAAAAAACACCCTTTAATAGAAAACTAAACTAAAAAGTAGAAAATAACTTTGAAATAATAATAGTCTTAAGATATTTTAAAGATATTATTATCGCTTTTTAAGATATTTTCATAATGATTCTACTTTTACCAATCAAATATTTGCAAGAATTTACATAAAGCACCCCACGTTTTTTTACGATAAAATAAATTTCTTGTTAATCACTATTATTATTTCAAAGTTATTTTCTACTTTTTAGTTTAGTTTTCTATTAAAGCGTATTTTTTTAAACTATTATTTATTTTCAACTTTTTTAGTTTGATTTTCTATTATAGCGTGTTTTTTGTATTAAATAAATATATACAATTTATTTGTTTGTCGAGTATACAAAACTCTCCAGTTGATCCTGCCAATAGTTATTTAAATCAACCACAATTCTTGTGCGCGGGTTGATGTCTTTTTTGTTCCAGGATTTGATTCGTGGATGGGTTCGGACATAAAACAAAATTGATAATCCCGAAGATCCTGGTAAGGATAATGAGACAACCTCATTAAATTATTATATTGTCATCGGTCCTTGATAAGTGTGCAAAATTTTAAAGTTTTAAACGTTATGAAGTGGTCGAAAATCAAGTTCAAAATTTCCGTTCCATACATAGTAACACCCTGCCAGGGTTGCGAGTTTGTCCGAAAGGGATATCGTGGCCCTGGCACACAGGCAACGGAAGGAACACGGGTGGGTTTTAGTCAGTAAAAGTCCGACACGCTCTATAATTTCCCACCCAAAAAAAAAAAAATACATACTAACATACCTATGAAGCTAATAAAAGCGTGTTAAAAAGAAAAGAATGGCATTGTGGTATGGAGCCGGCCTTATAATATCATTGGTAAAGACTATTCTATCTGTGTGAGTGTACCTGTGGCGGCGGACACAGATCTCGTGGGCACGAACTCGGCGGCGAGCGGGTTGAGCGTTGAGCGGGACACTGTCTCCTCCAGCGACAGGGAGGGCCCGCCGTTACTTGTCCTAGAAATAAAACAAACATTAAGTCAGTCAAGCTCGTGGCTAAATAAAAACAGCTACACGGGTCGATCTTCAAGGTTAAGCAATGCTTGCCGCAGTCGGTTCGTGGATGGGTGACCGTCCATTACATGTCGAGAAACCTCCGTGCCCCAGAAAGCATGTTAAGCCGTTGGTCCCGGCTGTCATTTGTAGTTATCTTTGACAGTCGTTACGGGTCATCAGAAGCCCAAAAGTCCGACAACCAGTCTTACCAAGGGGTATCGTGTTACCCAGTAACTGGGTTGTGGAGGACCGATAGGCAGTTGCTCCTTGTAAAATACTGGTATTCGTTTGTAATGGCGGCGTACGGGTGCAATAGCAAGATTGATGTGCTAAATCTAAGTTAGAACGTTCAAGTATTTTTATCTCACGAGGCGACGCGCGCTTTACTTGTGGTAACCAAGTGTACAGATACCCTGTGAATGTGTGCGTGAAGACGAGCGTCAGCACACCACACACACACACCCCAGCACACAGACACACACCCCAACCACAACACACACACCCCAACCACAACACACCCACCCCCAACAAATGCACACACACTTCCGTAATCGCTGAGACAACAATCTTTATTTAAAAAAAAAACACTGAAATAAAGTTCGTTAACGTCCTGAATCAATATCTATCGTGATCTTCAACGTGTTTGTTCCAATAATGAAAAACCATACTTATTGTTTGGGTTCCTACGGAGAGATATTAAGAACAGAGCAATGACCGCTATTGCCATGCTAAAGCAACTCGTGTTTATACCAACTGCAGTCTTTGTTGATCCCAATTTTTTTTTTTTTTCTATCATGTTTAGACAATACTCATTAGTCTGTGTGTCTCATCATCAGGCGTTTCTCTAGTTAATTTAATTTGACCCTGAATAGACTCACTTTAGGATAATGCTGGTGATTGTGTCCGTTGTGCGTGGGTCGGTTGTTTCTGTGTCGCTCGCGCTGTTCGTTCCTCCAGCATCGCTTCTATTCTCTGTTCCATTAAGGCTAATTTAATTTGACCCTGAATAGACTCACGTAGGATAGTGCTGGTGATTGTGTCTGTTGTGCGTGGGCCGGTTGTTTCTGTGTCGCTCGCGCTGTTCGTCCTCCAGCATCGCTTCTATTCTCTGTCCCATTAAGGCTAATTTAATTTGACCCTGAATAGACTCACGTAGGATAGTGCTGGTGATTGTGTCTGTTGTGCGTGGGCCGGTTGTTTCTGTGTCGCTCGCGCTGTTCGTCCTCCAGCATCGCTTCTATTCTCTGTTCCATTAAGGCTAATTTAATTTGACCCTGAATAGACTCACGTAGGATAGTGCTGGTGATTGTGTCTGTTGTGCGTGGGCCGGTTGTTTCTGTGTCGCTCGCGCTGTTCGTCCTCCAGCATCGCTTCTATTCTCTGTTCCATTAAGGCTAATTTAATTTGACCCTGAATAGACTCACGTAGGATAGTGCTGGTGATTGTGTCCGTTGTGCGTGGGCCGGTTGTTTCTGTGTCGCTCGCGCTGTTCGTCCTCCAGCATCGCTTCTATGCACTGTTCCATTAAGGCTTCCTCTTCTAGTTGCTGCATCACCTGGAATTTAAAATGTTAACGTTATAGATTGACCGACACATTATATTAATAAATAAAAGAGTCATAATATTAGGGGGCTTGTGGCTAAGTAATAGCAGCCGCACGAGTCGACCGATCAGGTTAAGCTACGCGGTTGGTCCATGGGGTTACGAGCCTGTCCGAAAGAGATATCGTGGCCCTGGCACACAGGCATCTGAAGGAACACGGGTGGGTTTTAGTCAGCAAAAGTCTGACACTCCCTCCCGCACCACCCAGAGCCGGAGAAGTTATTCGATAATTTCCCACCAAAAAAATAAAAAAAGAATTTTAAGTGCCGCAGCATCAAGCTGAGATAGGGACCTTTTGGCCTCGTACAGGACTTTCAGTTTTTATTTTTTACTTTTTTTTAATTTTGTTCTTCATGTTTCTATGAGTGTGTTTTAGTTTGATTTGTGATCTGTGCGAGTCCCAATAAATGCTTTTTCTTTTCTTTCTTTTTCTCCACGTAAATTACAGATATTCAGCTGCATTCGGCTAGACTGGAAGCCGACCCCAACATGGTTGGGAATAGGCTAGGCAGGTCATGATGAGTGGCAAAGTGAAAGTGATAATATTAATAATTAATACTGTTTTAAAAAACCTCGACTGCCTCGTTGGTGTAATGGTCGAGACCGCTACTACTGAGAACGAGGTCCTGGGTTCAATTCCCAGGTCGGGCAGTGTTATTAGGAATTTCTCAGTAGCAGCCCGGAGTCTGGATGTGTGCCCAGTTGATGGCAATAAGCTCGCACCCTATTACATGGAACTTAAACATAACTGGCGAAATGTGGGTGTACTATACGTACACCTCTGTCTAACCCTTCGGGGATTACAGGCGTGATGTTATGTATGTATGTGTGTGTAAAAACCATATAGATAGGAAATAGTGTTTTATTTAGTAACAAGGAATATAATTAAAGCGCTCTTTCTCTTTCTCCTACTTATTTAAAATGTTGCTTTGCCCAACAGGGTCTAAATTATTTCATTTTGTATTATTCACCACCTCTATGTATACATTATGGATTACAATAAAGATTGGTGGCATGACAAATGGCAGCTGTAATCAACAGTTGGTATTGTAACCACGGTTTTGTTTTTAATGCCATCCTTATAGAAGTCAAAATCGGTTGAACGGACTGTAAAAAAGATTTATTTATTTTTCTAATCTTATTTCAAATGGAGTATAGGAAGTCCATCATCACCAATAAGAAAATCACACCAAGAATACGAAAACACAAGAACATTTCAGCTTTTGGGTGTTGATGACTTGATGAGTCTAAAGAGGTATGAGGAACAGGGTGTAAAGTACACTCATCCTCCGTGGAATAGGGAGGATCTTCCGACCAGGCGGTTGTTGTGTCTGGTGGGCTACTGCCCGACGGTTGACGGCGGGACGAAGCAGGATATTTATTGCGTGATATCAGTGTGATGCGAAGTTTTTATGAGGCGTTGTGGATGCCGCCACAAGTCAGTCAGTGAGTGAGTGAGTCAGGACTATTCCATTCCTAGGACTATACTATACCGAGCGTATGCAGAAAAACTCACCAAAGTTTCATCAAAATCGGCCCAGCCGTTTCGGAGTCCATAGAGGACAAACAAACAAACATTGATTTTTATTTATATAGATAGAAGATAGGATAAGGATTGATATATTTTTGAAGCGAAACTTCTTTAGGTGCTCTGAGTAATTTTTGGTAGGGGAAAACTTATGGTTTCGCGTCACCAACATGCCCGCGCCGACGACATGCTGTAGTAGCAGTAAGTGAAGTTAAATTGACCACGTGAAAGTTAAATTATTGTATACTGTGCATTGTTTAAATTGTGTTTTAGATAATCATTATTTTATTGATTTAAAAAAAATCTTTAGGCGGGTTGAGTGATAAGTTTAAAATACAAAAACAAGCAGTCATGGGGACGAAGTTTTTTTATAATGTGGTTTATTTGGTACGACACAAAGGCGCAGTCAATGTTAGATTGTTACGACTGATGTGCGGAGTCTGTATATACCTTACTATATCTCACTCATACCTTACTGTATGTCACCATAACTCACTATGTCTCACCATAACTCATTGTATCTCACCATACCTCACTGTATCTCACCTGCTTATCAAACTCTTCTTCGTTCTCCATGCACATATAATCTGTCAAGTCGTCAGGCTATGGCTGTGTGGGTACGCCGCGGGATGGTAGTATGTCTCACCATACCTCACTGTATCTCACCATACCTCACCTGCTTATCAAACTCCTCTTCATTCTCCAGCTACATATAATCTGTCAAGTCGTCGAGCTATGGCTGTGTGGGTACGCCGCGGGAGGGTAGTATGTCTCACCATACCTCACTGTATCTCACCATACCTCACCTGCTTATCAAACTCCTCTTCATTCTCCAGCTACATATAATCTGTCAAGTCGTCGAGCTATGGCTGTGTGGGTACGCCGCGGGAGAGTAGTATGTCTCGCCATAACTCATTGTATCTCACCATACCTCACCGTATCTCAACATATATCACTGTATCTCAACATACCTCACTGTATCTCACCTGCTTAGAAAACTCCTCTTCGTTCTCCATCCACATATAATCTGCGAAGTACTCGAGCTGTGGCTGTGTGGGTACGCCGCGGGAGTGTAGAATGTCTCGCCATAACTCATTGTATCTCACCATACCTCACCGTATCTCAACATATATCACTGTATCTCAACATACCTGACTGTATCTCACCTGCTTATCAAAATCCTCTTCGTTCTCCATCCACATATAATCTGCGAAGTCCTCGGGCTGTGGCTGTGTGGGTACGGGCGGGTACGCCGCGGGAGGGTAGTATGCGCCTGCCATCACATAGCCTGCAACATTTTCGTAATAACACAATGTAGACATACGGTTAAATGTTCTTAAATGATAACAGTACATTGTGATACAAGGGTGGAAACTCGTCAGCTCGTTTGCAATAACCTACACACCCGTGTATCACACGACGTTTTTCAATACACTTGTGGGAAATAGTAAAAAAAACAAATCAAAGAATTAATAAAAAAAATCAGAAAATGGCGCGTTTTTGCAACTGGACATTTTTTTTTTTTTTCAACGAAAACAGCTTATTCGATTTTTGACAAATGTTGATGTGAAAATAATTAAATTAAAACTGGTAATTAGATATATTAAAGAACCATTTAAAAGACTTTTGATAATTCAATGCTAAGACGTACGGAGTCATTCATTTTTCCTCGTATAAAATCTATCCCATTTTATTCTATGTATGAAAACTCCTTGCTACTAAACTTTTTAAATTTACTTATAAATTTAAAACTTAACTGCAAAACTAATGATAGAGCTCGTAAACAAAAGTCACGACCGCGTAACAGAAAGATGCCTATGCAAAAGATTTAGTTTTCGAATCATAATTATAGCATCTGAAAGTACGCCATGTTTAACAACTGTATTGAAAAATTTGATTGCAGTCCACCGCTGAACATGGCCCGTCCAACATAGGTGGTTGGTCTAATATCAATACTTTTAGAGCTGATAGTACTCGTCTCTAGGAGTAGACTTAAGTATGAAACATTGAAAAGTTTATGCTACTTCTTGGAGATAATTAGGGAAACAACGTTACTGCGTAAAAACACCCTGTTAATAGATACTCAACAATCATTGACGTTAGTCACAAACGACGATGTTCACTTGACAGAAAGTGTGTCTTGTCAGTTAAAAGCACAGGATGATTATGTTTGGGCGAAATTTTAATTTATTTATTTTGTTCCGTAAATTAAAACAAAAATATCATATAAAAAGTTTTCTTAATTTCTATTTAAAGTTACATCAAACCATCAAAACAGATGTAATGTAACACCTGTTAAAATATTGGTACTTAATTTGTTAGCACCTTATACAATACTTCGTTGGAATAATTTTCGACCTCCACGCGGGCGAAGCCACGGGCAAAAGCTAGTTATAGATGATTTAAAAGCGGTGTTTTTAGAAAATAAATTAAATGGTATTGTATTTGAGAGGCGAGGCCGTAGTTGCATCAGTGCCCGTCTACCGCTTAGGTGTGCGGGGGGTGTCATAATTAATTGTGGTGTGTATTCGTTCGATTCGTGTGGGGTGTGTTTGTGGGTAAAATTTGAGTCTGTAGTGATTTGTATGTACTGTGTATGTGGGGGGGGTGTGTATGTATGTGTGGAGGGGTGTATGTATGTGGGGGGGTGTATGTATGTGTGGGGGGTGTATGGATGTGTGGGGGTGTGTGTGTATGTATGTGGGTATGTTTGTATATTACCTGGCATGTGCGCGTGTGTGTTACCGGGCATGTGCGCGCGCGGGATGTGCACGGGGTAGACGGGGGGGCGGTGTATGCCGGCGTCACCGCTGCCGACCACGCCGCCGCCGACGCCACTGTCTATAATCACGCCGTTCGGCTGGAAAAACAATTGAAATTAAAATCATTAACTTGGACAACCAAAATGCCCAATTTAATTTAAAACATAGCATACTCGGCCGCGTTCTAACCAACGCGACCAACGCTTCAAACTCGTATAACAGTACAGGTATTGGCCCTACAGATGTGGTCCCATAGTGAAAAGTGAAGAGACATTCTAACGGAATATAACTTTTTTTTTTCTTTGACTTGGCCCAAAACTAAAGTCCTCCTTTAGACAGGGCCACGTTTCTCGGGTCAGCTATATAACACAACACTAATACTGCTATACTATAGAGGTCGTAAGTGCGAGCGAGAGGTCCGATACAAATGATTTATAAACTATATATAACTATAAACTATTATTTTTAGTATATGCGAAACCTGAATATACTTTGTTCAGAATAAGGAACTGAATCGATTTCAATAATTTGTACACCATGTTATATTATTCCCAAAAATATTTAATTGTGATGGAAAATGTCATCAGCATTTATTTACTTACAATACAATCGCCGTACGGTTAGGTACCTACTGCCAAATTATTATCAATGAGCGCTAGACGACCCTGGAGGCGCGGGGGCGCCGCCACGCCGTTAGCATGTTTTTGTACGGACAACCCGGTAACATAACAACCTTATAACTTTGTGATTTTTCACGATACAGTTTTGAAATTTTGCACATAGATTCTTTACATAAAAATACTAGACACGTGTTTCGGGTTTGGCATATACTAAAACTAATATTGTATAAGGTGTATCTATTCATACCCGAAATCTCTTAAGGGGTCATTGTTCTCATCATTATGAACAACTTTTACTATGGGACTAAAAAATCAGAATAGATACACCTTAGTCTACGGCCCTAGTATAGTTTAGAATAATCATTACAAACCTGCCACTGTCCATTCTCATCGTTGCCATAATAAGCACCGACATTCGCTGACGTCTCCGGTATCTTCATATTAAACTAAAAATATTCCGGTATCCTCTTAGAAACTAATAAAAAAATACTTAATAGTTGTATTCTATGCTTAGTCTGAGTTGAACTTAGGCGGGTAGGCAGGTTAGAATTTGAGCAAGTAGTAGCAAACTGTTGAGTGAGTTAATAGAATTGTTTCAATATGTCTCGTGTGTGGTACAACTATCTTCATTTCTGGTGTTCTCGGCAACTGGAATTAAAGAAAAAGGTTTTTATTAATAAACAGCATCATTAGAGTTGTTACCCGTGGTCCCTCCCGTATTCCCTGGAAGGGACCACGGGTATCTTTTTTACCCATGGTCCCATCGAGAAATACAATGCTGCCAAATTAAAACCATCTACTGTTATAGAATCATTTGGGTTAGGTTAGGTCCCTCTATTTTTGGTGAATCATTTTGAATGTTTCAAGTAACTATGAGCTAAAACTAACGGTCTACCATTTTAATTCGGCAGCATTGTATTTCTCGATATCGGTATTTTTGTTACCCGTGGTCCCTACCACGGGTAACAAAAATACCCGTGGTCCCTCCCAAGGACTACGGGAGGGGACCACGGGAAACAAATGATCATTAGGCCTGTATTTTCCCAACTTCATTGGGCTCGGCTTCTAGGCTAATCGGATGCGAGTACTTTACATGGACCGACTGCCTATCAGACCTCCAAAACCCAGTTCTGGGTGACACCGATAACCCTTGGTAAGACTGGTTGTCAGACTTTTTGGGCTTCTGAATAAAATAACGCGACGACTGTCAAAGATCTACGAAATTACAGCCGGAACCAACGGCTTAACGTGCTTCCCGAGGCACGGAGGAGTCTTGATATGTAATGGATGGTCATCCATCCCCGAACCGACCACGACAAGCGTTGCTTAACCTTGAAGATCGACCCGTGCAGCTGTTTTTATTTAGCCAAGAGCTGGACTAACATAGTGTTGTTTTATTTGCAGGACAAGTAACGGCGGACGCTCCCTGTGGAGGAAACAGTGTCGCGCTCGACGCTCAAACCGCTCGCCGCCGAATTCGTGCCCACGAGAGCTGTGTTCGCCGCCACAGGTAATTAAAAGATTTGACGTTTTTTTTTCGGGTCAACCACTTTTGTTAGTGTTATTACTTGAAATTATGAGTAAGTAGCTGCGCCCCGCGGTTTCACCCGTGTAAGTCTCGATCCCGTGGGAATATCGGGATAAAAAGTGGCCTATGTCTTAATCCATGGTGTCACCTCCATAATTTTTTTTTTCAAAATTGGTCCAGCCGTTTGAGCGTCAAAAAGTAACAAACATACATACACACACTCACAAACTTTCGCCTTTATAATATTAGTGTGAAGTGTTATTGAGAAAATCTGTATCACGTCTATGAAGTTTTCAAGAGACTGCACTACCTAGGTTTGATGACCCACAAAAAAAATCATCAGATTAATATATTTTTTGTTTCATCATGTTTCGAAATCGATACCTATACCCATCACTTCTGCGGAGTTTCGCTAGCCAAATTAATTTGACCCTGTATAATAAACAGAATCTAGAGAGCGATGGGTAGCTCGCCGTCCGATAAGGACCAGGCCCGGGTCGACGGCGCGTTGTGTTCCACGCGCGCCTCAAAGAGATGTCAGCACAAACTGACGGGGTCCGTTAGGACCAATGCCTGCCAGGGTTGCGAGTTTGTCCGAAAGGGATATCGTGGCCCTGGCACACAGGCAACGGAAGGAACACGGGTGGATTTTAGTCAGTAAAAGTCTGACACTCCCTCCCGCTCCGCCCAGAGCGGGAGAAGTTATTTGATGATTTCCCACCCAAACAAATGACAGCATCATATAACTATGGTTTATAGAATTTGGCGAAATCATATTATTTGTATGATAAATCTAAGATAGTGTAATCGGGGCCTTAAACAATCAAATTAGATTTAATTGTTATTTAAATAAAACATTCATAAGTCATTATTTAATAATGAATGATTTAGGTTATTAAACATTGACAATCTACTAGTATACAAATATAATTAAGCTGAAGAGTATGTTTGTTTGTTTGTTTGAACGCGCTTATCTCTAACTGATAGCTCTATTCTTGAGGAATGTTACGCTACGACACTTAGATGCCGCGCAAAAAGAAAAAAAAACCGGGCAATTGTGTTGCGGGCCACCAATGACGTATTAATAAAATGGACGCGTCATACAGGAACATTAGTGCATTCAAAAACAGCGTAAGCCATGAATGTAGCTACATACTTGCATACAATCATACAGCGCGTGAAGAAAAGGAAAGACCTATACCGATATCTGTTGTTAGAAAGAGATGAACATACATATTTAGTTAAGTCACTAGCTGCTGCATGTTCATTGTTGCGTACGTAATAATAATAATTATTATCGTAAATGTCAGGCAATTGCCAGGCATTTACTTAGCCATTATTGACCGCGGGTAACGCATCTAAAAGTAACACATCTTTACGGACCACGCACAATGAAGGGTTCCGTAGTAGGGATGACTTTATCCCAAGAACAAACTTAACATTGTAGTTGAAAAACATGGTCCGCCATACTGTGATATTCAAATTCCAGTAAAATATGATGTGAATACACGACAAGCCAAATCAAAATCATTGCAAGTGCCACGCAAAAATAACTTTTATGGCAGCCGTACCGCTTCTTTCAAAATACCCAATTTACTAAACCTATACCTGTAGACATTAGAGACTCAATGAATATAGTTTATGCTTTATGTAGAAACATAAAGCATAAACTGAAAGAACATTACATCAACTCTATTATAATTTAACTGGTAACAGCGCGTTGATCAAATCTCAGGTCATGGCATGCTAAGACAGACCCCAGAGGTCTAATTGTGTGCTTTGTTTAAGTGGTAAGTGCAACTTGTAATTTAAAAAATAAATATATTCCAACTGCAAATGTAAGTTTGTACGCACAATGAGTGAGTGAGTGATTTACAATGTTATTTTAAGACCATAGACTTCTTATCCTGTAATCTATAAGTAAAATCTGTATTTTTTATTTTTAGGTGTCCAGGTGGATCTGCAGCAGTGGTAGCCAGCGAAATCCATTTCGTTAGATGTATAACTCCGGTAGCACATCTCCGCCGCGAAACCATAGCAGCGAAACCGCGGTAGTTCAATTCAACTGGTTCGCGTCATGTTCCGCTAGTCGTATCCGATTCGAGTAGCGAAACATGACGCGAGCCAGTTGCATTGAACTACTGCGGTTTCGCTGTGATAGTTTCGCGGTGGAGGTGTGCTACTGGCGTTAATGATTATAATGCTCTAAATACATATTTGTTACGGTCGCGAATCCCATCTTGATCAAGATACAACCTGACACTGGCCTGCAAATTGCAAAAAAACGTAAGAAAATTTGATTTTCGCAGGCTACTACTAGGAGCGGGAGGACGTGTCAGGCTTTTACTGACTAAAACCCACCCGTGTTTTAGTTGCCAGCGTGCCAGGGCCACGATATCCCTTTCGAACAAACTCGCAACCCTGGCAGAGTGGATCCACCTTAAGGTGAAAAGCCCGCGAAATTCTTTTTGAAGTGAAAACTTCTTTAGTGAAAACTTTGCGCTCTTTCTGGACAATTAACGAAACTGAACCGTCAAGCTCGGGTCGGTGACACTGATTCGGGTAGATACTCGGCTCCAACCGGTCGGTGGCGCTCATAGTCATAGAGAATAGACTGAGCGTTTCGTATTCAGTTGTGCAATGAGTACAGACTTACAGACCGAAATGTACGAGAGAGACAAAGCGAATGTGCAGCCAGTAGTTGTCTCTCTAGAATTCTGATTGGTCCAATGACGTTTTGATTTTAGTTTACCGTTAACTTGAATCGAGTTTTTTTTTAAAGTCTTTTGGTAAACCAGCGCTGGGGCTCTGTCTAGCATAGGGTCGCAGCATTATGCTGAGCGATGGCCGTTTTGCGTGAATGTGACGCATATTTTCCCTCAACTTGTTCTTTCGTGTTTGTGTTTTTATTTCTTTGCGTTATGTTTACCGCAAATAAACGTATTTTCTTTCTTTTCTTTCTTTCTTTCTTTTCTTTCTTTCTGTAACAACCAAGTTCTGAGAAATACAATTATATTCAAGAATAACACAATTTGTTACCGCTACCACAAACTTTATAGATTTGTTTTTTTTTTTTTCAGAATCTTGTTTAGATCATTAGCCTCTTGTCAGCGCCTTAATGTTTCAAACTAGTTACTTAGGTATGTTTTCTAAAATATCTTGTTTTAGTAGATTTTCAAAATATTATTTAACTTTGACCTTGAATCCCTACTGAGGATAAGATAGACAAAAATTCTTGCCAGAATGAAACCAGGGCAAATTTTGTTTGAACCAAAATAAATAGGTAAAAACTATACAAAACAGTAGCCATTACGATCTTTAAACCAAGGTCCTCTTTATTTAAACAATAACTGATAACAGTACAAAAACAGTTGTTACTAAGAATTTTTAAATTTTGTTTACGTTTAACACTGCATTTAAAATGTAATTCTTATCTTTTTACACAAAACATGACATCACGCCTGTATTCCCCTAAGGGTTAGGCAGAGGTGTACCTATAGTACACCAATATTTCGCCAGTTATGTTTGAGTCCCATGTAATAGGGGGCGAGCCTATTGCCATCAACCAGGCACAAATCCAGACCCCGGGCTGCTACTGAGAAAATCCAAATGGGAAAGCCAATAACACTTTGCCCGACCCAGGAATCGAACCTCATGTTCAGTAGCGCTTGCGACGGCTAGACCAACGCGGCAGTCCAGGTGAGGTTATCTTTTAATTTTTCCTAAAACGAGCTTCTGCCTGCGACGCCATCCGCTTATAAGTAAACCAAACCATAAAATATATCCTATGGCACTTAGCAATAGGGTTGATTGATTTAAAATCAAGTGATTTTTGAAGTAAAACTTCTTTACGCACGCTTGACTTGGGGAGGAAGCGAGCGAACGGAAGTTGAGAGGGAGATATCAAGTTAGTGAAGATAGAAAGAGAGAGAGTTACGTTTAAGTTTTACTTTAGTTGTGTGGTCTAAAGGACACTCGTTTTTTTTTTAAATAAAAATCATGGTTTAAATCAAACTTTTTTTTTTTTCATAAAACTCCACGGATTACTTCGAATTTTATGTGCTTCGCGATTTAAAATGTTCTTTTAATGGCTGCGGTACTCCCTGAATCTTTTTATGGGATTTATTGCGCATTGCCCTAGATCCCTTTTTATTTAAATCATGTATTTCAGTATAATGCTGCCAAATAGGATCTTTTTTCGTCCAGTCATTCTCACAACACAACGCAAATGAGAATTACAAATTCATAATTGAGGAGCGTCGGAACAAAAACCGATAAATCACATTTTGTAATTTTTTTTTTTATGATGCCAATTGGTTGTTCTCGTACATATCTTGCTCCATGATCATTGTAACCCGGTCAAAAACTGATAAATCCGCTCTAAATCCGTCCGCGAAATACACAAATCTGAACATAAACCGATAAATACATCAATTATACTAATCAACGATGGCGATCAGAACAGATACCGATAAATCCCTAACATTTTTCATTTAGCCTAAATAGCCATTAAGCTTTTATTAATATTAAAGTATGATGTGATTTTAAATAATGTTGTTTGATTGGAAACCACCTAATCTTGCTCTATCAAAAACCGATATATCCTACAGTGTTTTATCAAAAACCGATATATCCAGTTGGTTTGTTCAATAACCGATATATCCATTTTCTTTTTTTTTATAACTCAGCAGGTACCACAGTCACGAATGCAGAATTTAGGTTTCCAAACAGTGATGCTAACACCAATAGATTGATAAATTTCGTTTAACTCTAAATTTGAAAACCATAGACTTGGCCATATTTTTACATTTTTCCACGAAAAACATAAATGTGATTTATCGGTTTTTGTTCCGACGCTCCTCAATTTTAACACTGCAAATATTACGACGCGCGACGAAATATTCATCCGGCGAACAATCGCATGACAATATTGTCAATTTAGGGGAATCCAAGTGTTTTCATAGAGATGTCAGTTAACAAAGTCAAAATCTAACATTTATGGAAAAAAAAAAAAGAAAAATTTGTAAAAAAATCATGAATTAATTAATTTTTTGTTTAAAAGAAATCTGTTTAGCAATAGTGTAGCATTCTATCAGGGTGGTGTAAGAACTTTTGAAATTGTGTCAGTACTTCCAGAGATTCCCTCTTACAAAAAAGCAAACAAAAAAACAATTTTTCTGCTTTATAATGATTAATAGTTTAAAAGTGCATAATGATTAATCATAGACAAAAAAAATACGGCCCCAGTAATATTTTGACAGTAGTACCTATTCTTTTTACGACTGATGCAGCCTGATTCAAACTTTATGGCAGCTCGGAACATAAGGTGGGTCTGTAACGAGTTCATGGGTCAGTGGGAGTGAGGTACTACGCAGCCAGTAGAGCACTTCAGAGCCATCATCAAGTTTGACTCGTACTGTTATCTACTATTTTGATTTTCCACTCAGAAGTCTTTCACTGAAAAGTGAAAGTCTTTGAAGTCTTTCATTAACTTTGATCAGCAAATCTTGGCACATTTCAATAAATTGTCACGTTTTCAATCTGTCATATTTACTGACATGGCTTTCAATTTATTAATTTATCGTCTATGTTGGGGTTAGCTTCCAGTCTAACCGGATGCAGCTGAATACATTAACTTTGATCAGCTAATCTTGGCACATTTCAATAAATTGTCACGTTTTCAATCTGTCATATTTACCGACATGACTTTCAATTTATTAATTTATCATCTATGTTGGGGTCGGCTTCCAGTCTAACCGGATGCAGCTGAATACATTAACTTTGATCAGCAAATCTTGGCACATTTTGATAAATTGTCACGTTTTCAATCTGTCATATTTACTGACATGGCTTTCAATTTATTAATTAATCATCTATGTTGGGGTCGGCTTCCAGTCTAACCAGATGCAGCTGAATACAAAATAGGCTGTATATAATGGCAAGAAAGGAGGTTGTGGACCACCACAGCCTTTGTTCAGCCTTCACAACCCAGTTGCTAGGTTCAATTTATTGCTTGTCAATTAAATTGAGGAATGATTAGGTAGTTTTAAGTAACAACTCTGAGTTAGATTAGCCTGCATTATTTAAATAGTTTTGGGGAAGTCAATGACTTCCCCAAAATGTTGGCTGGCTTATACAAAAGGAAACTTAAAATCCAAAAACATATTTTTCCAAACAAAGTGTTGATTAGATAATAATGTTTGTTTATAAGTTTGTGTGATACAATCCCCTAAGACGAACCACTGACTAATTACTGCCTAAATACTCAATTCGAAATTTAAAATAAGTAGAGGAGGTACTATGTTGAGTAAAGTTAATGATAAAGAAGTGCGTAATTAATGCAAAAAAAAAAACAAATAAGATGGATACTAACTAAGTTTAGAAGCATAATATCATTCATTTCTTCTCATTACTATTCAGAATCATGAGTAAGTGATGATAATACAAGTTGAGGAAAAAAGAGTAATGAACTGGTTGAATGAAAATACAACCTTTGCAGAGTCCAATACAATTAAAAGTTATAAAAACAACATGTCGTATCAATGTTTAGAAGTTTAATAAGATTTTGTAGACGCAAGCCCACGATAATATTATGAAATTGAATGTCAACAAACGAAAGGTGTCCTGATTATTTAAATATTCAACTTTCTACTCTATGTGGAAGTTTCCACGTACGCTATTTACAACACAGAATGGCACAGATGCCGCGCAAATGTAAATAAAAATTAAACTAGGAACAATAGTGCATACGACAGGCCAAAAATAGATCAACCTAGAAACTAAAATAATTAATTGACCGACTTTCATTATAAGTGACTTGATATCGGAATCGCTGACCGTCACAATCTTGAACAAATACAATTACAAAACTAACGTCGACACCGTGTAAATGCAATTTAAATCGGAAAATATTAAGACTGATTGCACGTGTGCGTTCGAATAGCTACGTAATCTAGATCTAAGATACTCACTCATTTGACGCACTTAAAGTGCCTACAACCTCGGATATGCGTTTAACGTCCTCAAAATTTGTTTTTGACAAAACAGGTGCACAAATAACTTTAAAATAAGCACTATAACCTCCAATATCACTATTCCACACACAAGATCACCAGCCCGTATTCGTGGCGGAAATGGCGACCGCTGTGAAGTCTGCACGCTCCAACGTGTACGACCTACGCCCAACTTCGTTATAAAATATTAACCGGCGTTTTTTTATGAATTCGCTAGGATTATTTTGTCTGAAATAAATGAAAACAATTATGGTTATTATTACCTTTCTACTAGACAATCATACTCTTGTAAATTTAGCTGAGCCGAAAGAGTTGTCAAAATGACGAGTGAGTTCTTCGTTCAAATTAATTATGACAAAATTTTATGACATCTAATTCGGTCAATGTTTTTTGTAAATAAATTAAAGTGAAAAAGATATTAGCGAACTCAAAAACCAATGAAAACACCAGCAGAGACGCTTCGATTTGTAATCATTTTATTATTTACTTGATTTTAAACGCAACTAAGGAATATACTACTATTTATCGATGCTCCTATTGCCCTATATACAAATGTACTCTGTGATTGAAGCTCTAACGAGAAACGCAACTCTACTAGGTGCTAGGGGTGCGTACCGAATTCGTGAGCTCTGATAACGCCAAAAAATCCCTAAAATAGTTACACTGTGAGCGCTGTCAAAAATGACAGTTGCGTGGTTTTGTTTTGAGTCGCATCGTTTAAACATCGCTGATAAAAAACCGTAATTAGCGTGGCATTTTCAAAATTGTGCTTCTGGCTACAGCCACCATCCAAACAAAGAAGAAGTGTACAGATGTGTGTGTGTGTGTTGTTAACTGTTAAGAAATACTGTAATCCAACCGTGAGCGCAATCAGGAGCGTTCCGAATGGTATTAAGGCTCTTACACACTCACGTGATATCGCGGGCGCGACAGGCACCGACAAAGACAATTCCTTTGTTGGTGCATGTCGCGCCCGCGATATCGCGTGTGTTTGTAAGAGAAGAGCCTTTAATGTTCTGTGCTGTCAGCTGTCATAATCGTGTTATCTAGCTCGGAACGGAAATTATTGATGTGAGCGCTGTCAGCGATTATGTTCTAATATGGAATGCAGCTTACGTAAACAACAGAGGCACAGAACATTATGAGTTATCCTGACTGAAGGACTGACGGGGGAGTATACGTTACTCTACGTTCCATTTCTATGACTAGCATATAGTTATCTGTGGTTCCATTCCGAATAGGTAGGTAGGTGGTGAACTGGTGACTTCTTGGCGGGAAAGTGAAGCGTCATGATTAGAGTTTTGTTTTCTTTTCTAAAACTTGTGTTTAGCCGAATATTAATGTGTAATAATGGTGGATTATTAACCACTAAGGGTTCATGAACGTGCATCAGTGTAGGCAAATGAAACAAAACAGTGCAACATATCACTTCAAGTTCTTTCAAGAAGTCTGCGTGAGGTCTCAGTAAAGTGCCACGTCTTTACTGAAACTTAAGGGGAGCGGACGGGTGGGGATATCATTTATCATGCATTGTTTAAAATTCATTTCATCATTACCTAAAACAAAGTAACTAAATAAAGACTTGGCTACAAGATCCCAGCAACCAGGCCATTAAATTATTATTAAAAAAAAATACATGAAAATATTGAAATGTCAAACAGCGAAATTGTTTACTTTTATTTTTGTGTATTGATTAAAATGTCGGCTCCTTTTACGAAACTAGTAACTCCAATCACTCGACTATCCGTTGTATGTCGCGGCTGCTTAGCGGATTCGGGCGAAATGAAAAACATGTATGAATGGGGACTTCATGATGATTACTTCAGAGTTACCGCGATTGAGGTGAGTTTTTATTTTTCGTATTTTGTTATTTTACCGTATTTCACATTGTGTCCTATTCATTGGATCCCCCTGTTACTTATAAAAATAAATGGAGCACACGCTCGTAACCCAGGGTCGTAGAAAACAGCTGTGCAACTCTTGCGAAATTGGCATGAACATATTTATTTAATAAAATAAATATATAAAGCCTATTATTTCTTACAAACAAAAAGTTTATAACAGTGAATTGACTGTATCTAATTTATATAAAACCTATGATTATATCTATTCTGTATATTCATCTAACTATTAATTCATCATTTAATTTTAGCAACCAAAACTCATAGTGTTAGTAACAAAATAATTACAAAATACGTTAGCAAAACATTAACACAGAAACAGTAAAATGACTAAATACTAGCTATACTAGTTCATATTCATATTCATTTATTTGCGTTCCTCAAGGTAAAAACAAGATGTTAACAAAAGGAGAGAGCTAAAAGAGGCGTTGTAGACCCTGTCAGGGCACAGCAAAAAAATATATTAGATACACAGCTAACATCAAAATAAAATTAAAAAATCAAAATAAAATTTAAAACATCAAAATATAAAAGCGGCCGCCGAGCGCCAGATCCCCTCTATTGTTGGTAAATTGGTTTTATCCAACAGGGATTGTCTGGACCTATAATTCTAACCGGCTAAAACTAGGTGTAGCCGCACTTCGGGTATTAGCCGTAACATATATAACAAATACAAACACATGGTTGGGTTTATTTAAAACGATAATTAACGTTAAGAGACATTTAAACATTGAAAATGTATGGTTAAACGGTCACTAATCATTACTTAACTTAAGCGTTTATAAATAAAGGGGATAGTGTTTATTATTATTTTGTTTTCTGGTATTAATCCCGTAGTAAAATTAAAAAAAAAATACAATCCATTATTTTAATTAAATTACATGCATCAATATTAAATTAAATTACAATAGAAATTAAAAATTAATATTAAAAAAACCGGCCAAGTGCGAGTCGGACTCGCGCACGAAAGGTTCCGTACCATTATCTATAAAACTAGCAAAAACATCACCTTTGTTGTATGGGAGCCCCCCTTAAATATTTGTTTTATTTTAATTTATTTTTTTTATTTTAAAGTGAATATATAACTAAATATTATGTGAATATTTCAAGCGTCTACCTGTTGCCGTTATCAATATCGAGCAAAAACGAGCAAAAAAATCACGTTTGTTGTATGGGAGCCCCCTTAAATATTTATTTTATTCTGTTTTTTTAGTATTTGTTGTTATAGCGGCAACAGAAATACATCATCTGTGAAAATTTCAACTGTCTAACTATCACGGTTCATGAGATACAGCCTGGTGACAGACTCCAACTTTCGGTATCTCGGTTCACTCGTGCAAAGTGATGTGAAGTAGATCGGACGGTTAAGCACAGAATTAACACTGGATGGATGAAATGGCGGCAGATCACGGGAACAATCTGCGACTCCCGTATTCCTCTTAAACTTAAGGGGAAGATATATAAAACAATGATTAGACCTGCTGTCCTGTATGGATCAGAATTTTGGGCCACAAAATGAAAGGGATGTGTGGTGTGACACGAATGGATAGAATAAGAAATGAGTACAAGAGGGTGGCACCGGTGACTGAAAAGTTGTGCGGAAATCGGTTGTCATGGTATGGGCATGTGATGCGGATAAAGATAAAGATTCATTTTTTTGCACAAACGTGTAGATAATATACATGGTGCTTATTAAAGGTGTTGTTACACCTTTGTGTTGTCTTTCGACCTAATTTGTACACCAGCCGTGGTCAAACATGTTGTGCCAAAAACTACCTTGTTAGGTAGTTTTTGGCACAACATGTTTGACCACGGCTGGTGTACAAATTAGGTCGAAAGACAATAGCATTTCAAATAAAGATACATACATCGAATAATAATAAATAAACAATTAACATCAATATTAAATAAAAAAAATAGTTCAATAGTCATGCGATTTAAAATAAATAGAATAGGTTCAGTCAGTATCTTCAGAGCGAACTACGATTTAATTTAAAAATTAATTCAGTATTTTTTTTAAAGTTTTCTTAAACTACTCTGTATTTAATTTCTGCGGAGGAATGAGTAAAATGTCGTGAGGAAAGTTTTGAGTATAAATATCGATGGCTATAAAAGTAGGGGAAAACAAAGAAACGATGGATAGATAGTTAGGTTACCTACCCAACATTCGATCTTCAAAAACGGCATAATGTCATACTAATAGATGACACGTGGAAGTAGGACGGCATTTTTTAATTATCGTGAGCGAAAAAGAGACGAAAATACATAACTAGGATAATTAGCCAAGTTTTGCCGTGCCACTTGCAGAGCGTGTATAACCTCCCTCTTTTTACTTATAGGAATAGAATAGGATACTCTTTATTATGTACACCATACGAATTACAGATATAAATCTAGAAATTTTACATAGGGTTACACAACAGAATAGAATAGAATACTCTTTATTATGCTGAGCTCCTTAAGTTTTGAGTTGAGCTGCACGACTACTGACAAATGCGTACACTGACTGGACAGGTCCCCTCAATCTGTGTGGTTCTTTCATCAAAAGATCATTCAGGCACCAATCTTCATGGTCTTCACATGATTATGTCAGGACTTTAAAAGAGACTGTGACCTCTGAGTTTGTTTCGGCCTTTCTTCTCAGAGTAGTCGGATACGAAACGCCGACCTCATCTATTTTTTTTTTAAATATGATTGACGTGTAAAAGTGTTTGTACAAACCTACTTATACAAATAAATCATTTATCATTTATGTACCTACACGTACATTATTGATCGAAGACCTACACCATAAAAATTACAGATATAAATGTTAAAATTAAACACAATCGCACAAACACATTCAGAATGGGCGGTCTTATCGCTAAAAGCGATGTTAAAATTAAACACAATCGCACAAACACATTCAGAATGGGCGGTCTTATCGCTAAAAGCGATCTTAGACAACCTTTGGATAGATTTAAAGGGAGAATGAGAAACAATACTGCAGGTAGTCTGTGGCGTACCGTTTACATAATACAAAAAAATACTTACATGGAATTATAAATAATAATTAATATATCTTTTCAGACAACAAGAATACAGGGTATATCAGAACTACTATGTGCGACCTGTGAAGCCGCTATGATCAGCTGTAAGCAGTTCCGAAAACGCTGTCAGCTGTCAGACAAAATACTCAAAACATCACAAAGAGTTAGGGTAAGAATTTAAAAAAAAATATTAGCATGCTAGCTGTTTGCTCCTTCAATTAATTCTACTGTGATATTTTATATGCTGGGGAGTTTGTTGCGCCAGTTGTTCTTCCCAGCTAAAGCACTAGGAAGTGATGAAGGGCGGGCGTTTTGGGGGCCTGTCTTGTGTGACTGCCTCGTTGGTCTAGTGGCCGCAAGCGTTACTGCCGAGCACGAGTTTCTCAGTAGCAGCGCGGAGTCTGGATTTGTGCCCGGTCGATAGCAATAGGCCCGCCCCCTGTTACATGGGACTAAAAATAACTGGCGAAACGTGGGTGTACTATAGGTACACCTCTGCCTACCCCTTCGGGGATTACAGGCGTAATTTTTATGTTATGTCTTATGTAATTTTGAATGGACCAGCTCTTGACCTCGGTCACTCGGTTGGATGAGGTCTATGGTGGAACGACGTGCTCAGAATATACCTGTTCACTCTTGTTCTGAAGGCCGACGGATTAAATGTCGAAGGGAACACAGACGCTGGCAGAGAGTTCAACTCTTTGGCATAATAAATGTGGAGGAGAAGCGCTGATAAATATAACACTAATATTATATACATATACAGGGTCAAATTAAATTAGTTAGCGAAACTCCGCAGATGTTATGGGTATCGATACCTAAATTTGAATTTTTAAAAGTGATAAAACAAAAAAAAAAATATCTTAATGTTTTTATTTTGTGGGGTCATCAACCGCCGGTAGTGTAGTCACTTTAAAAATCCGTTTATTTTTGTGAAAATTTCACAGACGTGACGGGTATCGTATCTCAACACGATAAAACAGATTTTATTAACTCACGCTTCAAGTAACAACATTACCATCGAAAAATAAATCATTACTTAAATCTTTTTTTTTTTGTCGTGTTTAGGTACCTACCCATCACGTCTGCGGAGTTACGCCAGCTAATTTAGTTTGACCTTGTATATATTTTTTTTTATATGTAATATAAAATATATTTATTTTTATTATTATTATATATTATTACCTATGTTATGATTGGTCGATGTTATGTTAACAATTAAACCTTTATTGTGTCTCGTTTCGTCTTCCACATCCGCTTTCTTTATCTCATATCACAAGTTACAATTTCTCATTTACAGGCAAAGAAAAAAGCCCAAAAATTGCGAAGAAACCAAGTGACCTGCATACTTCACGACCAAAAGCTAGCCGTTATGATAACCGCACCGAAAACAGAAACGCGGATCGACTTACCCTGCCCCTACCACTGCAAAGACAATTTCTATAAAAAAAGTGACTTACTAAATCACCTCAAAAAGACCCACAGCGTTTCCGAAAAATTCGAAATTTCGTTACAGTATTACTGTGAAGAACTTAAATGTGCTTACCACATAACTTCAGATAAAAATAAATGGTTTACTGGCAGGAAATTTTTAAACCAACATATGAACAGAGTTCATAAAATAAAAACTTATTTCTGCAATGATTGTAGCCAATGCTTTGCGACCGAAACAGAACTACAACGACACTTAAAATCTTGTAACTTCGTTTATATTTGTCAAATTTGTAATACTAAATATAATACTAACGAGAAATTAATGGTGCATCTGAAGAGGAAGCATCCCAACGTCCATCAAATCTATAAGAATGAAAAAGCTGAAAAACGGAAAAGTGAACATGGGAATGAAGTGAAAAAGAAAAAGACTGAATTTGAAGAGGCTCGAGCGGAAACAGTGAGCAAAGAAGAAGTGGCTAAAACGGTCACAGAGACGTGGATTTTTAATGAATCAGAGAACAAAGATGACAAGTCGAGTATATCTATCCAGACTCGAGAAGATATCTGTGATAGTCCAAAAAAATCTTTTGCGACGCAAATACCCGAAGATATACGGAATGACGTTACGTTACCGTCCTGGCAGTCCAAAAACGACTTTGAAACTAAAACTGACGAAATTAGTACTCAAGTAGGTTTCGAGGATCTCTTGTCTTTGAAATCGCAAAACAGCGAAGATGAGATATTCTTTTCTGATCCAGTTTCGTTATCAGACATTCAAACTCAAACGTTCCCTCTAGAATTCGGTTTAAGCCGCTCGAATAAGGAGACACAGTCTTGTAAAAACTCACAGACGCAGTCTCCTGATTTGAGCATCAAAGAGACACAGACTTGCTTCTGTCATTACGACTCTCCTAAGCCCAATTTCCGGCTTTTTGACAGCTTATCGTCAAGTCCGGCCAGTATTAATCATACTTCGGCAGAGACCCAAACTGCCGATCCTAGGCTCTCGGTAAGATCCGATGTCCTATTGAGCTTTAATTCGGCTGAAACTCAAACTTGTTTTGACGAGTCTAGCAATGAAAGTATGTGACACTCACACTATATGGATTAATGTTACGGTTCCCTAGAAAAGTTCCCTAGAAAAGTTCCCTTCGACAGTCGCTTTTGATTAGGACGCAGGATTATTTAATACTTTATGGGGGATGCGCTAAGGTAGCCCGCGAAATTAAAATTTTCTTACGTTTTTTGCAATTTGCAGGTCAGGAAAAGGTTGTATGTTAATCTAAATATGATTAGCGGCTATAACAAATATATTTTTACAGAATTATAATCAATATAATCAGCATTACAACTCCTTAAGTTCAAAAAATCCTACTGAATGATTATTTCAGAAATAATCTTTCAGTAGGATTTTTTGAACTGATGATGACGCTTTTTTGATTCTAATGATTATAATTCTGTAAAGCCAAATTTGTTATGGCCGCGAATCATATTAAGATCAACATACAACCTGGTAATGACCTGCAAATTGCAAAAAACGTAATAAAATTTAAATTTCGCGGGCTACCTTAGCGGATCCCCTTAAGTACACAAATGTACAGAGGCGGACTTAATGCCATAGGCATTTTCTACCAGTCAACCTTTGGGTGATGCAGAGATAAGCACTGGTAGGTGATTATTCGTATTAAGGCTCGGGTAAACGCCGTTGACATTGGCCAAACAAATGCGCGTCGCGCTCACACCGTGCTGAACGTTTCAAAGGGAATATTTATTTTTTAGTAAAGAAAATATGAATATTTGACAAAAAATAAAACAAAAATAATAGGGAATATACATGTATTTTTTTTTTTCACTAAATCAATAATAGGCAGTAATATAAACCTAAGAAAAGTATTAAAAGTTAAATTGAATTACTGATTGATGCTCAAAAAAAATATGAAACTCCAACAATTTTCTACTACAGTTCAAACGTCCGTTTCTGTCGCGGTCCTGGGCCTCAAGTCTGCTATTACAATAGTGTCAGAATGGTCGATCATTGATTTCATAATTGTTGATTTTGACAAGTTTGGTAATCTACTATTATAATGGCGTCATTATGACTTTCCAATGGTTGGCCACTGACACTACATTGAAAGACATTGCATATATTGGTAATCTCGTTCATAATGACAAATTAATGACATTTCTACTAATGGGTTTTATAAGAATGGCAATACGACAATGCCATTATAATAACACATATATTACGAGAACATTGACCGACCAATGATCGACCATTATGAATTTACCAGATTACGAACTTTTAGCAAAATGACAATGGCATGACAATGGGATCGTGTTGGAATGACTGAATTTATAAAAGTAGCAGACTTGGGCCCCTGATGTGACGTCATTGTTCACGAAACAGCTTTGTTTACATTTGTTTTTTAGTCCCAAATCTTATATATTAAATTATTGTATATGCTTTATTCAAGTAGAAATCGCACTTACATATTTACCTTAGTGAGATTTCAAGTATTTAGCAAAGAATAGATTTTATTCACAAGTTTTGTTTCGTCACTTCCGGCATTTTCGAAGAGGTCGCGTATTGAGTTTGCGTTCCGTTCCACCAAAAAAACGCAACATAAATTAATTAATTGTAAAATAAGTAATGCATTAAAAAATGTAAAAAAATATTGGAATTTGTTTCCTGACTGTGGCACAATGTATATTAAAATAATGGATACGTATTGAATTACGTGCATATTCCTACTATTAAAAAGCATGTCGGACCACGCACAATGAAGGGTTCCGTAGTTGGAATGAATTTATCCCAAAAACAAACTTAACTTTGTAGTTGAAAAACATGTTCTCCCATGCATCGATATACGGCACGGTCCATTCTCCAACTGCAAATTTAAGTTGGTCGACTATTACTCGTTAACTTGTAAGACCTACTTAGCTGTGATAGTTTTCCTTTCAATTTCGTTATATATACTACTGCCATGAATTTTTTCACATATCCTCAATCAACCATTTAGCTGGCAGGGGGGGGGGGGGTTTGGGGTGTTTCTTTGACAATCACCACGGAGTACATTTTTTGTATATGACAATAAACTAAACTGCGGGTGCATTCCCTCACAGTATCAGTAGCAATGGGTTTAATATTTACCCGACTACGGCGAAGCAGAAAGGAGGGTTATGATTTTGATTGGTATGTATGTATATGTTCATCTGTTCCCTCATAAACTACTTATCATAATTTGACAAAATATGAGGTATCGTTGAAAGAGTCCTTTTCATTGTTCTGAGGTCTTGACAGTCCGCAGTGAGGCTATAATGTGACGTTACATTGAATTGAATATGGCGCCCTCTAATGGACATAGTCATGAACAAGTTCAACACCATTGAATGGGTCATTCAAGATGGCGAATTTTTTAAACATAAGAAGCATAGATTAGGAATTTCCTTCGGATTGTGATTTAAAAATGTGTAGCGAATCGCAGCTACTTTGATTTGTGTAAATATTTTACGGACAAAAAAATGTAATCAATTAATCTTCGAATAAATGGTTTTATACGTGGATCCTTGTCTGTATTACTATATCCCTACCAAGAACAGCAAAAGGCTCGGGCAGTTGTGCTTAATAAATTGATAATGGACTAAATCACAACTAAAATAGAGTTGAAAATTGCAAAATATCTGTGGCATTTGCATAAAAATTAAATTACCAACTCTTCGATTTCGTTGCTGCACGGATAGTTAAAAACCCGAAAGTCTAACAGACCAGTCTTACCAAGGGGTATCGTGTTACCCAGTAACTGCGTTTTGGACTACAGATATGCAGTCGGTCCATGTAAAATATTGGTTTTCAGCTTCAGACTGAAAGACGACCCCAAAAGTTGTAAAAAAGCAGCCAGATGATGAGCAATTTATCAATGAAAACTGCTCGAGGATTAAGTTGCTGTCTGAACTCCAAATACTGCTTTTAAATATCTTCTAGAGATAAACTACGATAACATGGCGCGCCCCTCCAAAATTCAAAACGTTTGAAAGTATTTACAAGGCGCCACCAAGATTTTTATTTTTTCTCTATCTCTTTTTTTATTGACATAGATATATATTGCTATTTATTATAAAAATAATAAAATTATATCCTATCTAAAACTATTCACAAATTAAAATATGGCGTCGAAAAATTCATCCACATCACTGTCGACTGGTAATGTACCCAAGAGACTGGCGGCATTGCCACAACGTGGCCATATTTTATTTATTATTAACTAATTTGTATTATGAAATGTATCATTGTACCCATCAAAATTTAATTATAATACTACAAATGTAAGAAGGTTGGCACGATGTACTGCGCGGCCGCTTTTATACAGTCATTCGAATTTGTTCGGTTAATCGTGAAATTTCTTTTCCAATGGTTTTCTTCTTATATCTGTGTAGTTACAAGGATTTTTCAGCTGAAACTTTAAGGATAAGCAATTGAATAAAGGTACTAATTATTTGTCGAATCATAATTACCGTCACTTAATAATAACTCATGTATTGGAGTGTTACATTTTAGCGTAGCCAGATTTTAATTAAAATGGAATAGCTCTCTGAGGAGTTCAAATAGAAACATCTAAGTTCGCATGATGCTTTGAGTTCATAAAAGGTACAAACCACCATAATTACTAAGTTTCTAGGGTTTCTCATTGAAGCGCAAGGAACGATTTTAGGGTTTTTGAAAATCAATTTTTTATTTTCCAACGGTGTCGATTATAGAAAAAATATAATTGCACAACATAAGCACAAATTAAGACCCACCGTAGTAAAAAAAATCGTAGTTGTATGTCAAGCTGTTTGAGAGGTACAGCAATTTGCTAAACGTTACCCCAGCGGCATCTTGGATAACTCGAAAACCTCAAGACGCACAAATTTCATTTTTTGGGCACAATTACTCAGCTACGACCACCGCACCGGTTAAAAAACATGCCGCTGGGGTAACGTTACTCCAGCGGAATCTGTTTTTAGTGAATATCTTTGGATCGGCTGGACGCACAAATTCTAAATTTCGGGCACATTTACACGAGATGGGGTACTAATTATCTGTCAAGCCGAAATCCTGAAAAGTGACAACATTCCGCTGGCGTAACGCACACGGATTTGACAACATATAATATATTGAAACAGTAATTAGGAGGGGCACGCCATGTTATCGTAGTTTATCTCTACGATTGTAGATATTTGATTTTTTCTTCTTTTTTTTTTTTTTTTTTTCATCTCTTTCAGTCGTCAATTTGGCTCAGTAGTCCCTCCCTTTATAGCTATATCCTCCTCACAATCCATACATATTTTTAGTACCTATAGTATTTTTGGTCTCACGAAGGCGACGGGCTTTAAATGAGGTAACCAAGTATACGTGAAGAAGAAAAGCGTCAGAACATAACACACACACACTTCTAATTTCACCATTGTCTCGGACGGTGCCGAGCCATAGGCAGGGGCTTGAGGGCTGGCCACTACCATAAATATCACTATATTTATGGGAATTTAAAAAAGATTTAATTAGTTTTATGTATGATGACGAGTATCAATAATTATTAATTTAATTAAATAATTTTCTTAATTAATGAATAAAGTTCTTTATTTTTTTGTATGGCAATTCCCAATCTATTACTATACTCTATGGCCATAGGATAGACCTCAGACCTCAAATTATTCTGATAGGTTACACATATCCGAGAGCTCCTGCGCTTACACACTTTCACAGTTTGTTTTGTGCAGTAAAGCGCGCGTCGCTTCGTGAGATAGAAATACTATAATTATGACATTCATAACGAATAAAACAAAGGATTAATTAATAAAAACAATTTTTATTCATTAAATAAAAGTGCAAAATAATAACCATTTTGACACATTTAAATTAGTTATAAAAGCGGCTGCCAGCCTTTTGGGCACTTTTCCTGTTGACAGCGATGCGGAAGAATTTTTTGATGCCCTATGATTATTTTCCCCCCTTTTTTATATACTTACTTGTACATAAATTATTATTTTTATTTTAAGTCTGTTTAGTTTTTAAATTATGTAAATACTTTCAAAATGGTTAATAAAAATTACAACATTCTAAGGATCGATTTCTCAATCTTCGGATAACTTTTATCGCAGGAATAATAATTGCGGTTTGACAGCATATAGGTTAAAAAATGAGTGAGCTTTTAAAGCTCACTTATCCTCCATAGAAAAGAGGACCCTCCCACCAGACGGGTGTTGTGTCTGGTGGGCTACTGCCCGACGATTGATTTCGGGACGTTGTGTACAATGACATGCTGCTCGCGCGTCGAACTTCGCTTACGCGAATCATGATTTTTGCGTGACGTCAGGTCGTTGTAGGTAAAATATATCAAACTGCCGTATTTATCTGAAGATAGAACAATCAGCCCAAATAAAACTAAAAGTTAAGACTATAAACAATTCATAATATTATTACATTTTTGGCGCGAAAATTATTTTACATAAATATTATTTACAATTTCGAAAGAAAAATAACTGACCCTAATTAAGAATTCACAACATGGAATAAATAATCAAACAAAAATGCACCACTTGTGAATCTTTTAATTAATAAAATCTTAAATTCATTCATATAATCACTGACTGACAGACAACGCACAGCCTAGACTACTGGATCTTAGGCCCGTATTACGGAACGTCACTCAATACTCAAGCATTACTTAAAAAACTATACCCCATTTGAAATAAGATTAGAATTTTTTAAAAAAATTACAGTCCGTTCAACCGATTTTGACTTCTATTCCGTAGGCATAAGGATGGCATTCAAAGCAAAAAGGTGGTTATAATATCAACAGTGTAATACAGCTGCCATTTGTCATGCCATCAACGCAATATAAGCCAAAATCGGTTGAACGGAATGAAAAAAAGAATTTATTTAAATATATAATCTTATTTCAAATGGAGTATAGATTCAAGCCGTTTGATTAGTTCAAACTAGTTTTAAGTAATGCTTGATTATTGAGTGATGTGTAATACAGGACTAAAAGCATGGAATTTAGCGCAAGAGTGCCTTATACAGGGTTAAATAAAATTAGCTAGCGAAACCCCGCAGACGTGATGTGTTTCGATATAAAGATGACAAGAAAAAAGAATAGATAGTAAACACGATAAAACAAAAACTAAAAACATTTTCTTAACACAAATTTCAAGTAACATCAAAAGCGGCCGTTGACCCAAAAAAAAAATCATCAAATTATTTTTATGTTATCGTGTTTAGATATCGATACCCATCACGTCTGCGGAGTTTCGCTAGCTAATTTAATTTGAACCTGTATAGCGAAAGTGAGCAATAAGGAGAGATTTCTGAAAATTAAAACCACTAAACTTTCGACACTACAAAAGTTAATTGACGATGCACAAGCAGAGGCGGACTTTCCATTAGGCCGACCAGGCTCGGGCCTAGGGCGGCCAGATATTAGGGGCAGCCAACCTGCGCTGGCAGCTGGCAATATCTCAGCCCGGTAAATAATAGAGCGATGACGGCTAATTAAATAGTGATGCTATTCTAACACGAAACTCCTAACCGAAGAAATATACAGTATGTAACAAAAACCCTGTTGTTGGAACCGTGCACCGAGCTTCTGACGTTTCATAAAAGCCCATATATGTAGGCATTACGTGTTTTTTTTTTTTCAGCTTTGTATGGTTGGTCGTCATTTTTGCCGATGAGAATCCAAAGAACGGTTTGAATGCATAGAAAAAAAAAACATCACGCACGCCCTAAGCTGTATTTACAAGTGGTTCATATTTTTTTTGATACTAAATACTAACTAAGCTAAGTTCATTAGAAAATGCACCGTAAATACACACGGCGAAAGTTTAATTTACAAGGGGTAGTACATAGTCCACCCCAAATATTGCTTCAATGGTAGGTATTCAATAAGCAATTAAATAGCCACGTTAGAAGCAATTAAATAGCTCCATGTAACGGTCAGCACAAACTGAGGAAGGAAATGCCCGAGCAATTTTGATCAATAAATTGATAATGAACTAAATCATAACTGCAAGAATTTTATTGGAAATTGATAGAAAATTGAAAAAAGTGATTAAATAATTTGCAATTGCCTGTGATCGAACCCAAGACCTGGGACACGTAAGTCAGGGCCGTTACCACCAAGTCATCACCGTCGTATAATAATTTGTGAACTATATTTAATTAATAAATAAAAAATGAGCCGTCACGGGACGCGTGGCAGATGTGAAACATTCAGTGCGTTCCGAGATAGACTGTAATCGATTTGAGCGCGCTAAAATCCGTTCCCTATTAGCGTTAGCGCGAAAACGTTGTCTCGTGAAACGTCATAGATGACGTCATGACATGCGCCATCTTGCGATAACGCCGACCATGCCCTAAATTAATATCACCGTGAGCGCTGTCAAAAATGACAGATGCGTTGTTTTGTTTCGAGTATCATTCTAACCATAATAGCGTGGCATTTTCGAAATTGTGCTTCTGGCTACAGTCGCCATCTAACCAAAGAAGAAGTGTACAGATGTGTGCGTGTGGTGTTTAAACAAATAAATACTGTAATCCAACCGTGAGCGCGGTCACGAGCGTACCGAATTGTTGACAGTTGTCGGCTGTCATAATCGTACTATCTAATTCGGTACGCAAATTATTGATGTGAGCGCTGTAAGCGCTTATGTTCTAATTCGGAAAGCAGCCATTGAAATTATTTACACACTACTACATAATATAGACTGTATAGTAGCAACCAATCGCCACGCGGCATGCGTCGCCCCGCCAGCAATCGGTTTTACGTGCGCCTTTAGAGGTTTCACATAAAAAATGAATAGCTAAATGTGTTGCTTAGCGCAAAACTCGAGAACGGCTGGACCAATTCAGCTAATATATTTTTTTTAATATTCGTTCCAAAAGTCTGAGAAAGGTTCTAATGAAGAGACAAATTTAACGGAAAAACCACATTTTTCTTTTTCCCATTCAAACTGTTCCTGAACAGTAACCTAACAGAAAGCACTAGGCTTGCATGAATTCACGACAGTATTTCAATCATTATTAGTATTTTGGATTTGGATGAAATTTGGCACACAGATAGTTTAAAACTTGGATTTTATAATCTTTATTTATTTATTTATATTAAAAACAGATTGTAGTACAGACGCCAGCAGGTCAAGCTACCCGAAACTGTCAAAATTTCCCAATCAACCTTGAACTTTAAGCTGTAGCGATAAAGTTGAAAATCTATTAAATAAATTTGACAGATTGTAGTAGCTTGATGTGCTGGCGTCTGTACATGTAACAGTTTTGACAAAGTAGGTAGAATTACATCTCTGGAAATCAAGTGGGTGTCGTGCTGTTCTCCTTGCTACGCTATGAAATAGCCTGTATTAAGGAGTAACAGGGCCGATCCCCTCTAATTGTATTACTTCAATTCATTGGTTCTTGGCGGGAAAGTGAAGCGTCATGTTTAGCAATTTTGTTTTATTTTCTAAATAGCCGGATGTTTATGTGTAATAATGGTGGATTATTAACCATTAAGTGTGCGTGAACGTGCATTAGTGTAGGCAAATGAAACAAAACAGTGCAACATCACTTCAAGTTCTCTCAAGTCCGCGTGAGGTCTCAGTAAAGTGCCACAACTTTACTGAACTCAAGGGGAGCGGGCGGGCGGGGATATCATCATTATGCATTATATATAATTTCATCATTATTAAAGTTTATCAAAGTTTGTAACTTAATAAAGACTTGGCTAAACGGTCCCAGCAACCAGGCCATTAAAATATTATTTAAAAAAAATGCTACAATTTTAATTGTAATAGTAGTATTTGGTTTTTTTATGTATTTATGACTGTGTTTTATTTTAATTTGTGATCTCCTGTGCGAGTCCCAATAAAAGCTTTTTCTTTCTTTCTTTTCTTTAATAACACGTTTCCGTGGAATTTCCGAAAAACTATTTTGAATCAAAATTGCTCAAGCATTTTGTTTGCCAGCGTGCGCTGATCGTAAGGGAAATAGGGAATGAAAGACTGTTAGGTAATTTATGACGATGGCAAATCCCATCAACCGCCCCCGGCTTGTCTACGCTAGACTTTGCAGCAAGGCTTCACATTCTCCGTATGATCTTTCTGACAGCATCTCTTCTCTGGCTTGTCCTCGACTCTCCTCCCTTTCCCCGCAAGAGGGCGTTCCTTCTCATCCCAGACCACTACACCGTCGCACGCGCAGATACGTTTGGGGTTTTGAAATATACCAGCTGAGCGGGCTATTACGCCACAAGCTATTCTGTGAAAAAAAAAAAAATTGGTTGTAAATATATTTAACTATTGTACGGTCTCATCACAGTACATTTTTCTGCTTACTCTGTAACCTACTTTAGGTCAACGATGCGCGTCATAATTTAGCCTAATAAAATAATATGACTAACGAATTTAAATATCATCATCTGTCTAGCCTTTTCCCAACTATGTTGGGGTCGGCTTCCAGTCTAACCGGATGCAGCTGAATACCAGTATTTTACATGGAGCGACTGCTTATCTGACCTCCACAACCCAGTTACTGGGTAACACGATATCCCTTGGTAAGACTGGTTGTCAGACTTACGGGCTTCTGATGACCTGTAACAACTGTCAAAGATCTACAAATGACAGCCGGGAAATGCGGTTGAATTTAACTACTGCGGTTTCGCTGCTATGGTTTCACGGCGGAGGTTTGCTACCGGCGTAAAACCACTCCACGTATCACAAGGGGGTTAAAAAGTTGCTAAAAACATCACGTGATTAATGGACGACCCCTCTCCCACCATTTCGCTGTGCCCGACAGGGCATAATGATGACGTATAATTTTAAGTTACCACCTAAGTACACAAGTGGAAGGCAAATAAAGTATTGAGTACCCTGGCGTTTTCGCCTTACCCTCCTGAGTGGAGCTGGACGATTACTGACAAATGCGTGCACTGACTGAACTGGTCCACTCAACACTGTGTGGTTCTTTTCTCAAAAGACCATTTCAGACACGTCTCCACATCGTCCTCACATGATCTGACCAAGATTATGTCTTGGCTTATCTACTGGACCGATTAAGGTGTCCCCTTTAATATTCGTTTATTTTAATTTAATTAGGCACACATAGGTATGAATTTATGTGACCCAAACACGGACGTGAATAGTAAACAAACGAATTTTGATTATTGGGGTCGGTCACTTTTAGGGGAAAAATAGAAAAAAAAAAATTAATTGCAAACTGTACAGTTGGACATATCAAACGAAAGGGCTTGCTGTAAGGATTTCAGATATTTTTTTTTTACAATTTTGAAATAAATACACTTAAAGTTATTTATGAAAATAGATGAAAATTGACCAGTATCCTTATCTCCGAAACTATGGAGCCGAAAATGTTGAAAAAAATAATGCCGTAATCGCCCCGCTTGGCAGGCGGGTTGGCGATCGCAGTATGGTGTTAAAATACATAGAGAACGCTGCTGCCCATTCTCTAGTAAGTCCCTTAGTCGCCTTTTACGACACCCACGGGAAGAAATAGGGTGGTGAAAACTTATAAGAAGTAAAGACTAAAGAAGACGAACGACGTGAGTTAGACTTTTTAAATGATATGTATGTCATAAAAAACATGGTAAATCTCTATATATTCTGCGTACAAACTTACATTTGCAGTTGGAATATATGAGGCAACATGTTTTCCAACACCAATGTTAAGTATGTTCTTGGGATAAATTCATCCCAACTACGGGACCTGACATTGTGAGTGGTCCGACGCGCACTTGGCCGGTTTTTTAACATCACGTGTAAATTCCGCTATCCTATTTACAGAATAAACAATTTCATTAGATACTTTTAGGCCTGGCGCCCATTGGCGACACGGCAACGTATTTTTAGGCGACAGATAAAAATATAACTTAACGGTATGGAAATAAAGTTGAAATTTCAATGTCAAGCATACCGCGGTATTGTTTTTGTACTAACGACCGTTAACATTGAAATTTCAACTTTATTTCCATACCGTTAAGTTATATTTTTATTCGTTGCCTAAAAATGCCATGCCATGCCGCCAATGGGCGCCGGGCCGCTGAATGGCAATACTTACGGCGTGCCACTGTCTCCATCTATCTTCGAAGTGGGTGAACTACCCCTCCCGAGGTCGTCTCGTCCCTCCGTCACAGCTACTGACCGACCGATTATGTCCCAAACCTGAAACATAATATCACGCATGTATTCCCCGAAGAGTTAGACAAAGTTCAACCTATAATACACCCAAATTTCGCCAGTTATGTTTAAGAGGGCCCTTCCCGCGCCGTCTATCGTCAACGCGAGCATTTTTGAAAAGCTTGTTGTTTCATCCAGCGCAAGTGAGAACTACTAACGAGCAAGTGAGAACGCGATAACATTGAACGATAAACTAGTGTGCGGAAATTTCATAAAACTGGTTCCAGGAAATACGTGATTTGAGTAAGCCTTACAAGTTTGTGAAATTAATGTTTGTCATTTAGAGATATTTTCTTTGCTTTTACAATTTATGAGTACATAAGAACGGCCAAAGTTCAGGTAAAATTTGTGCAAAAAAGCAGATTCATGCAGGCTTATACCGAATTTTTTTCTCGTAATTTTTATTTTTGCTTGCATAGAAACCTAGATATAGTGAACAAGATACCTATTAAAGTGCTCAACAAAATAATAGGTCCGTTTTGACATTTAACTTGAATCGATTTATCGTGATTACCGAGTCATATGGTTACTTCACTAGTTACGTCGCGATAGTCGATCGCGACGTAACAATAAATCGATTCAAGTTAAATGTCAAAACGGGCCTATTATTTTTTGACAAGTATAGTTCAATGAAAGATGTGTTACAACGCCATAGTCACGTACGAGCGTTTGTATGAAAACGAGCCTATTGTTTTAATTTTTCAATTGTTTTTTCTTTTTATTATGGAAGCTTTTAACGTGCACTTCTTTCTACATTATTTGCACATATATACACAGAACACTTATACTCAGAGCATGTATAGTTTCAACATTAATGATGTAACAATATTTTAATTTATAAGTGTCACATAATACACAGAGCAGTTTAGAGCAGTGGTGGCCCAGTGGTTAACGAGTAGTAGGTCGTAGGTTCGAACCCAGGCAGGCGCTTTACTTTGTGTAAATTATTTCATCACCACTACTCTCAAAAACGGTGAAGGAAAACATCGTGAGGAAACCGGCATGTCCTAGAACTAAAAATTCGAAGACATGTGACATCCACCAACCCGCACTGGGCCCGCGTGGTGGATTACGACCCACTCCCTCTCACAGAAAGAGGAGGCCTGTGTCCCAGCAGTCGGAACATTATAGGCAGATTATGTTATGTATATAATATAATAAGTGATATCAGTATATAGTAATAACATAGGAACCTACTACGCTTTGGAAACTGCAACTAGCTTCATCTATAATTGACCAACCCCTTGAGAGTTCAAAAGTGCCTGTAAATGGTTTAATTGAAATAAATGCTTTGAATAGAATAGAATGTATATATAATAAATGGTGTATAGGGGTGTTAAATACAAATTGAGGCATAAGCATGTTTAGCTAGGATAAAACATAGCATGCAACATTTGTTTATTTATTTTTATAAACATCAACATTTTTTATCTATAAATTCTTTTAAATTATAAAAACTACACTCGAGTAACCACTTATGAAATTTAATTTTAAATAATTTTGTATTTAATGCTTTGAAATGCATTGGTATTTTATTATAAATGCACACACACATTGCCAAGCAGTTACTATTGTATTTAGACAGTCTAGGCAAATCATTTAACACCAGCTTATGTGGATCTCGTCGGTTCCGAGGATTTACATCATTTGCAGTCTTAAATAGTTGCTTATTTTTCATAACAAACACACATATTTCGTAAATGTAAAGCGCCGGTAACGGTAACAAATCAAGTTTTTTTTAAATATTTTTCGACATGAGTCGTCGGGCTTAAGTCCACAAATTGCTCTCATGCACTTTTTTTTCGTCTCTTTGGAAGTCAGTGCTGTTACCCCACATTATTAGTCCATAACGTAGCAACGAAATTGCATTGCAGCATTGAGATTTTTCAGTTCCTTTTTCTTATCTGTTTATGTGTATAAACGGTAAAATATAATTAAATCAATTAATAAGAATACGGACATTTTAAGTTGGTAGTCAACCTAACTTTACATCCATTTTTTTTTGGATGGGAAATTATCAAATAACTTCTCCCGCTCTGGGCGGAGAGCGAGGGCGTGTCAGACTTTTACTGACTAAAACCGTGTTCCTTCAGTTGCCTGTTCGATATCCCTTTCAGACAAACTCGCAACCCTGGCAGGTAACTTTACATCCTACTGATATCATACATATGCAAAGTTTGCACATTTGGATGTTTGTTACTCAATAACGCAAAAACGGCTGAACAGATTCGGATGAAATTTGGCACAAACATAGTTAATAACCTGGATAACACATAGTGTACTTTTTATTTCGGTAGTACGTTCCCGTGTGATAATATCCGCAGGCGCAGCCGCGAGAAAAAGCTAGTGTATAATGAAACGTACCTTCAACACATCATCAACTATCCTAAAAGTTGCGCGCCCATTCTCATCTGCCACTATGTTACCCAGGTCGCCTGCGTGCCGACTGTCCCGGGTGTCGCTCGGACCCCCGTGCGGGGTCCCACTAGGGTTGTAGTGGTCCCCTATTGAGCTGCACCCCTGGGGATACAATACAAGGAAAATATTTAAAGGCAAAAGAGATTAACCATTTCTCAGATGATCTAAAGTACATACATCTTTTATGGGTTACTGTGTTAAATGTTACAACAAAATACCTTGTGTTAATTGCAATTAAATGCCGTGCCGAGACGGCACGGTTGGCGCAGTGGTTAAGTGATTGACTACTGCGCTGCGTGTCGCGGGTTCGATTCCCGCACGGAACAAATATTTGTATGACCTATAAGTAGTTGTTCCGGGTCTGGGTGTTTGAGTATGTGAGTTTAAATGTTTGTAAACGCACCCACGATACAGGAGAAATTCCTAGTGTGGGGCAACGTTTTTTTAAGTCAAAAAAAAAAAAAAAGAGAAATGAAGGAAAATTTAAAACTCTTATTAAAGGTACACTTTGTAAACAAGGATATCACAATTTAGAGGATTATATCCAAGATAAGAATGTGTGCCTCGGAAAATACTTTAAGCCGATGGTCGCGGCTGTCATTCGTAGATCTTTGACAGTCGTTACGGGTCGTCAGGAGCCTGACAAGCAGTCTTATCAAGGGGTACAGTGTTACCCAGTAACTGGGTTGTGGAGGTCAGATAGGCTGTCGCATCTGGTTAGACTGGAAGCCGACCCCAACATATTATATGTCGGGAAAAGGTTAGGCAGATGATTATCCGAGATAAGAAAACTTGGAAAAATTGCAAATCTAGCAAGACGGCCTTATATACCAAAAGCATTTTCAGTATGGCACCGCGTATATACAATCATTTACCAAAGTCTATACTAGACAGTCCATCCACTGATGAATTTAAAAGGAAATTAAAAAGATTTTTGCTATTCAAATGTTATTATAGTATTCAGGATTATTTAAGGGAGGATGTAAGGACATATTGTACTCAGAAATAATGCGTTGTTGATGTGACATGTAATTATTGCACTGATTAATTATTTATCTATCATGATTATTTTTAATTTTAATTATTTAATTATTCTAGTGACATTCTTATTTGCTAATGTTTGATTATTATTTGCCACGGTGAAATGACCAAAATAAATAATAATGTTGTGATAGCTTTGACCAAGCTTTAAATTTGCATGCTTTAAGGCGTAATATGGTTGAACTATTTTTAAATTTTAACAACTTTATGTAACTACCCATATTAGCAAATAAATGAATTTGAATTTGAAACATGCTGGTCCTGCTCCATAGGACAACCAAGAGTCTAGACAAATCAAACAGGTTGCCAATTTAATTGTATAATTTTACATTCTGATTACTTTAGTAGCCGATTGTTCTAAAATTTTAAGAAATAATAATTTAAATCAATATTTGTAATTATGTGAGCACCATTTTTTAATAATAATAATAATTAGCTTTTCCGTACGTTTTGACCTGAATATTGCATTTTTGTTGGTGTCGGATGTAACGAATAGCACCACCCTATTTCTTCCCGTGGGTGTCGTAAAAGGCGACTGAGGGACTTACTAGAGAATGGGTAGCAGCGTTCTCTATTCATTGTAACCAGGGACCATTTTGGTTACCCATTGAAAGGGTTTTTGATAGGATTTTTTTAAGCGGTTAAACAAAAACCCATACGATAAGGGTAACCCTTTTGAACGGCTTAATTTAAATTTTGGTTACCCGTTGAAAGAGTTTTCGATAAAAACACATAAGGTAACCCTTACACGTAACCCTTTTAAACGGCTTAGTTTAAGCCATTCAAACTTACCCACACCGTAGGGGTTTTTGATTAACTGCTTAGAAAAACCCTATCCTACCCTACGTTTTTCTAAAATGGTAACCAAAATGGTTCCTGGGTAGAATACACATAGTATTGGTCATGCTACGCGTGATGGTTGGATATAGAAATAACATAATATTATTATTTTTTCATGTCACTGGGTTTTAAGTAGGTATAGAACCCATTGAATGGGTTATCATGTAACCCTTTCACTGGGCTTCAAGTATAAAACCCATTCAATGGGTTACATCATGATAAAGGTAACCCATTGAATGGGTTACCCCTTCGAAAGGTTTAACTCTTAACCGGGGTTGTACGGTCCCTGATTGTAACACCATACTACGATCGCCAACCCGTCAGCCAAAAACGTGGCGATTATGGCAAACCCCTTCCTTTTAGGCGAGGCCTAAGTCCAGCAGTGGACGTCTTTCGGGTGAATTGATGATGAATGATGATAATTGCACTTTTGTATAAAACAAACCTGACCTTGACCTTCGGGCTTTTGACTACCCGTAAAGACTGTCAAAGATCTACCAATGACAGCCGGGACCAACGGCTTAGTGAGCTTTCCGACGCACGGAGGGTTCTCGATATGTACTGGATGGTCACCCATTCACGGACCTACCTCGGCAAGCGTAGCTTAACCTTCGATAAACCCGTTCTGCTGTTTTTAATTAGCCACGAATCCTTTATACTCCATTTGAAATAAGATAAGAAATTCAACCGATTTTGACTTCTATTCCGTAGGCATAAGGATGGCATTAAGGCGCTGACAAGAGGCAAATTAATGATAAAAGTAGCTGGCTGGTAGTGGCTTGTAATAAACAAAAAAAATGCCAAATCTATATTGTTCTGTGGTAGCGGAAAAAATATATGTTATTCATGAACATATTTCTCAGAATTTGGTTGTTACAAAACACGTTTAGAAAAAAAATCTAGATAAAAATTAACGGTGAACTAACCCATTGAGTTTCAATCCAAAATATCTGTATTAAATATCAACGTACGGCTGGTATTTAATAAATAACAAGAACGTCTTAAGGCTCTTACAAAAACACGCGATATCGCGGGCGCGACATGCACCGACAAAGGAATTTTCTTTATCGGTGCCTGTCGCGCCCGCGATATCGCGTGAGTGTGTAAGAGCCTTTATTTGTGTGCAGAACTTGTTTGTTTTTTATTTTCGATTACTTAACAAATTTTTGAGTAACTAGATAATTGCTTCATATTTTGCAATAAATTACAAGCATTGTGTCATCGCGCTTCTCTTTCTTTTGTATGCAGTCTGACAGTGACAGCGGTTTACGTGTTGTCAGCATCTTAAAAGCAAAACGAGCAACTGTTTATTACAGCTGCCATTTGTTATGACACCAAGGCAGAGATATAGAAGTCAAAATCGGCTGAGCGGACTGTAAATAGGTGTCTAATCTTATTTCATATGGAGTATAGGTTCCTCTCACCTGACTCAAATCGCCAGTATCGTGAACATGCACCCCGTGCGGCCCTGACGTTAGACCGTCAATGCTCCCGTCGGCCACCAGCGGCCCTTCAGTCGTCTGCTGGAACCTTATCACTCCGAGCACCTGGCTCTTGCAGCATGATTGACTGGAGATCATTGCTACGGCTGAATGAGTTTCTGTAGAAGATGAGTTACTTTTTACAATACAAACCTTACAGGCAGGGCTTGGAACCGGTACCAAAAGTACAAGTTTCTGTAGCGGTTGTAATTTCTTCTAATTCTTGTAATTTCGGTACCTGGGTACCGGTTCGAAATTCAGGTACTCACCGCGTACCACAAATCAAACCCAACAAAAACCATCAAACTCTTTTTTTCTCTTTATAAGAAAGAGAAAAAAGAAAGAAAAGAAATAAAGAGTATTCTATTCTGTCTCCTAGAAAACAGGCTGTCCTAGTCTAAGAGACAGGGTTATATACATTTTGTACAGATTTAGCAACTTTAAATGAATTTAATGTGCAACCGAGTTAGTTCCCGGTCCCATAGTAATAAGGTTGAAAAGTGATTGACCAAACCAACGTAACGAAAAGTGATTGACCAAATTGAGTGAACTTTCGCCTTGGTACATTGTAAATGTGTTTCTGTATTTTTTGTGAGTAAAGCTTATATTCTATCCTTATATTGTACGAGGAATCCCGTACGGTTTGCAACCCTTGTAGTTATTTTTCTAAGGCCTATTAGCTATCCTTTTTACTTACTATATCTGTTTTCTCAGTCTAACTTAAATAAATATTTGTTTGGTACCGGTACAGTACCGATTCTAATTAGAAATACCAATAGTACAGGTACTACGTCTGGCCTACAATGCAGGTCACTGACTGTAACCAGTGGTATTAAGATAAGATAAGATTCATAATTTTTTTTATTTTTTTTAATGTTTGTTTTTTAATCCCAGTTATTAATCTGACTTTTCATAACTCTGTTGTTTGTTTTTTGACATTTGCACCTCTCAAAGTGTCAAACTCTAATAGCTAGGATTAAATAAAAACCGGCCAAGTGCGAGTCGGACTCGCGCACGACGGGTTCCGTACCATTATCTATAAAAACGGTAAAAAAACACGTTTTTTGTATGGGAGCACCCCTTATTACCCCTTATTTGTTTTAATTTAATTATTTAATTTTAAAGTGAATATATAACTAAATATTCTGTGAATATTTCAAGCATCTACCTGTTGCCGTTATCAATATCGAGCAAAAAGGAGCAAAAAAATCACGTTTGTTGTATGGGAGGGAGCCCCCTTAAATATTTCTTTTATTCTGTTTTTTAGTATTTGTTGTTATAGCGGCAACAGAAATACATCATCTGTGAAAACTGTCTAGCTAACACGGTTCATGAGACGGCGGAGCCTTAGTAATAGGGTTCCCGTTTTACCCTTTGGGTACGGAACCCTAAAAACAAACTATTCAGCTGGTACTGGTATCACACCAAGGCCAATTAGACAAGAATTAAAAAAAAACCGCTCTCAAAATAAAAAAAACCAATTTATCCATTCACATTAGACAGTTAATCAGACTGCTTTTGGCTTTATATATTTTTTTTTTTCATAACTGAACATTTACTAAACAACTCACCTCCAAATCCCTGCAGCACAGCCCTCTTCCCGGAAGTCTCAGTAACCATTTCAAGCACCTGAGTGCTTGGCAAGGAGGTCTCAACTAAGATGGCTCCATCTTTGTAAGCAGCCTCCTTTACACCGTCCTGGGACTTTAACTCTGCCAGTGTCTTCGCCAGGACTTCTGCATCTACTTTTGGCCCGAAATCCACTAAGACTTCTAGCTGTAATAATGATGTGGCCGATGTGGGTAAGGGATTATTTTACCAACACCAGAGGGGCAATTCTGGTATTTTTAAGAATGGTTGCATTCTATTTTCAGTAAGTATCAAAAATACCTCCTAGATTTGTTGTTAAGATGACATTGCAACTAGATTCTGAGCGGTTTTTAATACGGGAATAGAAAAACCCGCGCGTGAGAAACTTCAATATTTTTTAGCGTTTAAATGTCTTCTTGTAGAACGTTTTCGCGGAATTTCAAACATAGTCAAACACATAGTTTTTGCAAAAAAAAAAACCTAAAGTTTAACAAAATTCAACTTAAAATAAAATCAACTCGAAAAAATTTGATTCGCGACCATAACAAATATGACTGCAGAATTTTAATCATTAGAATCAGCAATACAACTCTCACGTTAGAACTAGCCTCAAATGCCCTGATTTCATGAAATAGTCATTCAATATGGTATTATGAACTTAAGAGAGTAGTATTGATGATTTTATTGATTGTAATTATATAAATAAATATTTGGTACTGTCGCGAATCATATTTAAATCAACATACAAACTGATACTGATCTGCAAGTTGCAAAAAACTTAAGAAAATTTGAATTTCGCGGGTTAGTGACGTTTTCGCCAACTAAAGTTAAATCCACTCATCAACTCGAATAAGGTGAACTCACAAAGCACTTCTAGACATTCATACTTTAAAGCCATGACCTTTGCCTTTTAAGTAAAAATAAAAAAAGTTCAATAACATATTTTTGACGAAGGTAATTTTGCATTTTTTAAGTAATTTATTTAATTAATGATGTAATGAAGGACTTTTGATAGCAACCAAGGTTAATAATAGAACTTAAATTGCTAAGTCATGTTGACACGCACATTTTTGCAGAGAAAATGTATTTACAACAAATCGGCTTTTTCTGATGTACGCAAAAAAATTACCTTGGAGGTCAGCATTTTGGATTTCAAAAGCACAAAACACTAGAAAATTATTTTCTTCTAGAAAATTCACAAGCAATGCAACTTCTTCCGGTATTTTTCTCGAATAAAAACAAATCGACATCATGCGTACTAAACTTGACAAATGACAAATCGCAAAAGAAAAAACATTCGCGTTCCGTAGCTTTACTTTTAATCCTTGGAAACATGCTTTAGTAATTGTTGCCATTTCTCTCAAACTTGGAATAATAACAGTGTTTATCTCTTTTGCACACAAACATGTTTAAAATATGTCATGTATATGTCCGTGACTACCGCAGGACCACGAACGCAAATCGCTTCCATATTTGGCAAATAATTAGTGCTCAATTCGTGCTAATTAGTGCTCGAACAACAGAATTGGTGCTTTAGGAGTTTTCGAGAAAATCGATTTTGAAGGTGGTCCTGCGGTAGTCACGCTCCCTTCAGCAGGACCACCATGAGCGCAGAAGAAGGGGGCATACTACAGCTATTCTAAGTATACAAATAATTAGTGCCCTTAAATGTGATTCATTTCGTAATAAAAACCGAACTGAAACATTTGTATTTACCGAGAAATCAACGACGATAACTTTCGCGCGCTCGTTCAGCAGGACCACGACTTTGAATGTTGATTCCAAGTTTCAGGAGCTCGTCGCTTTCCTCAAACCTACGTAGAAAATTAGTGCTCTGCGAGATAAAATTGATACCCAAAATTCAAAATTACTACTCCAGTAGTTTACGAGATATACCTACCATACCATTGGTGGGGTGGCGGTAGTCACGGTGTTAAATTTTCATTTGAAGATTTCCCTATTAAAAACTCTGTGATTTCTTTCCAAATTTATACAAAAATTAGTGCTCCTAAAGAAGTAATAGTGTACAAAAATTCAGATTCCCAAGTGTTGTATTTTAAGACAAATTGGCTTTCATTACTTTTCCATACTAAATCTCCGCGTATAACTCGACCAAATTAAGTTGTCAATGGTATTGAGCTGTTTATGAGATGTACACTCGTGCACATACATTGATGGATGTCGGAATAGTAATAAAAACAGTTCAATCTATAATTTTTATACAAACTGTGTACCTAGATACATATTAAGAATAAAAAATAACCTATCGTTACCCATGGCCTGTGATACCTTAATAAACGAATAAAAAAAGAACTTGATGTAGGTACTACGACACGCTTCGCAAACGCTTTACTTCGGTAATAATAGTCATGCATGTTCTTCATGTTTGTTTCTGACTATCTGAGTATGATCTCGCTATCTTTTCTTGCATAGGGGGTAGGTAACTGGGTAGGGTATGCAGTAATTGCTTCGGACCGGCCGCGGCCTTGTTGTTTAACAAACATCCAAGTTAACGATGGAAGTCTTAAGCCACCACAATATACTAATATAACAGCTTCATTTCCCGCCCGCGCTATTACTTCGTTTTCACTTAGCATTCTTTCTGAATATTTTATTTTTTTATGTTAGATAGCTTATAACCTTCCTCAAGAACTGAGGTATCAAATGTAAAAAGAATTTAAAATCTGACTGGAAATTCCTTAGATTAGCGCGTTCCAACAATCAAAAAACAAACTCTTCAGCTTATTAAGTATAGATTAATAATAATAATAGGTAGTCCCGTCGAAGTCGTGGAACCCAAGAATTATAGATCGATCACATGTTTGTAGACGGTCTATAAACTTCTTACATCCATTTTGAGAGCAAAATTAATACGTACATTGATAGTACTTAACTCGATTATTTCTGCCTCTCAAAATGGATGTAGAAACGGGTCCTACGGTACTAAAGAGCTACTCCTCATCGACATGGCCATAACCTGACAGGTTCGTCGATCCCGAAAAAATCTGTCGACATGCTGGATAGATTGTAAGAAGGCCTACGACTCGGTGCCACATACATGGCTGAGGGTGCTAGAGTTGTACAAGATAGATGCAAATCTAAGCACCTTCCTTGTGTCGTGTATGGGGCTATGGAGGACGGTCCTTCACTATCCAAGGTGTCGACAGATCCAGGGGAATGATGAGCCTGTATGGATTAAACGGGGAATATTTCAGGGCGACAGTTTGAGGCCACTTTGGTTCTGCTTAGCTCTGAATCTTCTAAACACACTGTTGGAGGATTCAGATATGCTATCGGTTGAAGAGAGGTGATCGGATCTTAACTCACCTCATAGACATGGATGTCTTGAAACTCTTTCGAGTCTTTGCCCCCAACAAATTGCGACTGATGGAGCTACTGAAGGTAACTGAAACTAGTAGACAAATGTGCATTGATGCATGTAAAGCGCATGGAATTCAACTCTTGGATTCCATACACCTTAGATCGGTTTAAAGAACTTTATTCTCATTAAGAGAATCGTCACTTACATGAGAACATTAAATCTTATTAAGTACTCCGTAAATACAGGGTTACTGGTAATTCGACGTATATCCGTCAGGGGCTGATAAGGGGGCCAAAATGCAACAAATTGAACCCCCCATATGTATGGCCGAAATTCAATAGTTTTCGAGATATTAGAATTTTAAGGGTTTTTCGATATTTACCCAAAATTTGACATTTCATTCCAAATTAAAAAGAAACTACATATTTGAATGGGTACCATTAAAAATGATGTTGTAGCTGGCACTTCAATTAAGCTATGGACATAATTAAAACTACTTAATTTAACAAAATAATGAAAATAATGAGCGATATAAGAATAATATCTTACCAATATTTTCATTTTACGCTTCAAAAATGTTGTCTCGTCACAAAAAATTCTATGACATTAATCGTACAAATAACTAAAACAACTTGCTTATTCTGTAATCTTTCCAGAAAGCTATAAAAGTCAATTTTAAAATACATAATTCGTGCCAAGGCATGTGTTTGAATCGGCGCGGGGAGAGAAAGGGTCATTTGTATTTGTATGAAATAAAATGCATAAAAAAATGTACATCAAATTTTATTACAAATTTTACACATCTTGTTCAAAATGAGCCCCTCGATTACGAATGCAGGTTCGAATTCTCTTCCTAACTTCGGTTTTCGTCACTCTTGATGTGAACGTTGTTCTCATCTGTTGCGCCGCGTTTATTATTCGCTGTCGAAGTTCTTCGACTGAATTTATTGGGGTCACATAAACTAATGCCTTCATATGACCCCAAACGTAAAAATCAAGTGGTGTGATATCAGGGCTTCGTGCTGGCCACGGAATTGGCCCTCCCCTCCCAATCCATCGGTTTGGATATCTCTCGTCTAGCCACTGTCGGACAGTAATCCGGTAATGTGCTGGGCAACCATCATGTTGAAACATGAGGTTGTTTTTTATTTCTTCGGGAACATCCGCCAACAAATCGTCTAGGTTGTTTCTCAAAAACTCCTCGTAATTTTCGCCGTTAAAATTTTGGGGCAAGAAATGAGGGCCCACCAAATAATTATCAACGACACCCATCCATACGTTCAGGGAAAATCTCATTTGCGACGCAGTTTCTTTTAGTTTTTTTGGATTCCTGCCTGCTTTAGGTGCCCAAAAATGTAAGTTATGGTAATTCGTTATTCCATCCCGGTCAAACTTTGACTCGTCAGTCCACAAAATATTTCTTAGGAAATGTTCCTGGTCAGCGTCAGCGTTTAACATAAACCGAGAAAATTCGAGTCGCCTGGCAGGATCTCCCTCGTGCAATGTTTGAACAGGTTGATAATGGTACGGGTGTCTACCTGATAGATGTACTACCGACCACACTTTCCACTGGGACATACCGAGCTGTCTTGCAACAATGTTCGTTGAGATGTTTGGGTCATCAATAAAACACTGAAGAATGGTGTCCTCTTCGTCAGCCGTGTACCGTCGAGGTCTGCCAGCGTTGAATTGTGCTCTTTGAACACTGCCAGTTTCAGACAAACGTCGATAGGTGCTCCCGAAAACAGTAACGTGGGGAAGTCGACGATCGGGAATGCGGCGTTGGTATTCTCGCCGAGCCGCAGCCGCGTTTCCATCGGCAAAACCATAACAAAACATTATGTCTGCGTATTCGTTATTAGGATACGAAGCCATGTTATCCGAAATAACAATGATAACAAAAAGAATAACAAGAGAAACAAGAATTAACAATAATGATCGATAACAAATTAACGGGATGAGAGATTGGTAGCAAGATAACAACACACGTGCTTGCGCGGCGGAGAGTCAAAACTTACTAAGGAATAGCGATGGGCGTTGAATGAACGAACTAGTTTATTCGACCGTCGACGTACTGTGAACGAATCGACGGTTCACCGTTAATCGATGAACTAGTCGAATCCGTAGACGCCTCAGACGGCTAGACTGAAACTCGCAACGCGACGACCGACGACGGGCGGGCAATCGGCGAGACGAAAACGTCAGAACGTAGTCGGGTGATCGGGTCCCATTCGGGTACGGGAGTAGCAGGGAGTTGATATTTGAACGGGATGAATGAAATCATTGTTGTGCTATGTGAAGAAAAGGATGCCGATACGGTAGTTTCGCGTGTGCGAAAGAGAAAAGCGATGGACTGGTCGAACGATGCGAGACAAACCAGTTTCTACTTGTTTATTGTTATTCGTTCGTCTTGTTTAGATTTTTGATTTTTTATTCAGTTGCTAATCGCGCTCCGCGCTCAAGTTCAGCGTAATTACGAAAGTATTTTCGAATGTTTGCGAGTATGATTAACTGGTTTTGTATATATTTAATTCATGTAAATATTTATAAAATTGTAAGTAGTTTGATACATAAATAATTGAGCTTATAAATAAACAGTGAGTGTGTATGTGTAGTGTGTGTGAACGTTTTTAGTATAAAATGGCTGGACGTAATAATTCAAGTGAATTGTGGCATCACTTTGAAAAGGATGTGCCCATAGCACACGGGAGACTTCAGACTAGTCTAAAATCTACGCCTACGTCGCCCGCCGCCGCCGCCGTAGACTTCGTCGTAAAGTTTACCAAGTTTACACGTAAACTAGTCCACGAATTCAACTAGTTGATCGACTAGTCGATGAACGAAATTGAACGGTCTAGTTTCGTTGACGCCAAATACGTCGACGACCCATCTCTACTAAGGAAGGCGACGCGAGCGCAGCAGACGCCGTGTACTCCCCCGCCCGCACACCCCGCCCCATCGCGGAGAATTTCGCCAGGAAAATCGGTTGTTTTAGCGAGGATCATAAACTAAAAACAGATAATTTCTCTCCCCGCGCCGATTCAAACACATGCCTTGGCACGAATTATGTATTTTAAAATTGACTTTTATAGCTTTCTGGAAAGCTTACAGAATAAGCAAGTTGTTTTAGTTATTTGTACGATTAATGTCATAGAAATTTTTGTGACGAGACAACATTTTTGAAGCGTAAAATGAAAATATTGGTAAGATATTATTCTTATATCGCTCATTATTTTCATTATTTTGTTAAATTAAGTAGTTTTAATTATGTCCATAGCTTAATTGAAGTGCCAGCTACAACATCATTTTTAATGGTACCCATTCAAATATGTAGTTTTTTTAATTTGGAATGAAATGTCAAATTTTGGGTAAATATCGAAAAACCCTTAAAATTATAATATCTCGAAAACTATTGAATTTCGGCCATACATATGGGGGGTTCAATTTGTTGCATTTTGGCCCCCTTATCAGCCCCTGCCGGATATACGTCGAATTACCAGTAACCTTGTATAATAGTTACTCTACTCTTTGTTAAGTACAGACGCCAGCAGGTCAAGCTACCCCAAACTGTCAAATTTTCCCAATCAATCTTGAACCTTAAGCTTTAACGATAAAGTTGAAAATCTATTAAAGAAATTTGACAGATTGTAGTAGCTTGATGTGCTGGCGTCTGTACTAATTAAATTATATCAGTGCGGGTAGAAGACCTTATATTACCTTATATTTAAAACTCAAAAGCGTTGTATAAGGTCGATGTTCCAACTTGAAACCACTCAGAGTTGCAAACCTTATTTTCTAAAATACAAAATCTTGACCCTACCTTCACTTTACATATTAGAAAATGCGATGTTCGTAAGATCCAACCCTCTCCTATTTTCTCGCATGGCAGATCGATTCCCTCGTAATAGACGTGACAGTACCCAAATTTGCCTACAACAATATAGGACGGATCTTATGCGCAAAAGTGTCTTTTGCATGGCTCCGAAAATTTACAATAAACTTCCAAAAGACTGGAAGCAGTTAAATGATGCAGCGTTCAAAAAGAGAGTTAATAATTTTCTAGCAGATAAGGCTTATTATAATTTGAATGAGTTTTTAGATGAGAAATTTTGATAATATTTTACAGATCTATTGTTCTCTATGTTTTATTATATAAATAATCATAACAATTTTTGAATAATTTGACTCTGAAAGACTTTATAAATTATGATTATTATAGATTCAATTATGATTTTATTAATTACTTTTGACATGACTGTATACTTTGACATGAATTATTAATTCCTCTTTATTTTTAATTATGATTTCAACTTTACTTTTGACATTTAGTACCTACTAGTTGCAAATTTTGCAGTCATAGATTAAATTTTGTTTTATTTAATTCTTGTAATGTATATTTTTTGTTAAAATTGCCTTTTTTTGGACTGAAGGATATAATTATTAAGAAAATCACTTGTAATTCTAACATTTGCACGCCGTAGTATGGCAAACATGTCTGAACCAATTTTTCATTATGTTATCCTGCATGCACTTTTTATTATTGTATGTATACACATGTTTGGGCAAATAAATTTTTATCTTATGTTATCTAAGAGAAACAAAAAGCAAAAAATAATGTATGATCACTGCACACTGTCAACAAAATTTGAAGCGAGTTCACTGAGATATGGTGGTGGCACGAGTTAAAAGATGTTGCCGTTTTAATCAAAAATAACACAACACAAAGTGTTTCGTCGTTGTAAATAAAAGTGAATAATTTATTTTTAAATATGTTGAGTGAAGTCGCTTCTTTTACATCCTTTGGAAGTATATAATAGAGCTGTGCTCCCCCATAGGTTAGGTTATTTTAGTTAGATACCTCTCTTCATCCGAAAGCTATAAGTAGGTACCTATTTGAGTATGTCGGAAGAGTTAGGTATCAACGTTACTGACATGCACGAATCGTTGGTCACCTGAAGAAAGTATTCATTAGTCTTCTTTCAGGCGGAAACAAGGGCGCACCTAGGCTTGTTTCTGTCTGAAAGAAGACTACACAAATCTTAAAATTCATTGTACCCATGACATTTCAATATTTGTGTACCATTACGTTGTGGTAGAATGTATTTACAGAACTTAGAAAATATTAACATGATAACATCAAACTACATACATAACATCACGCCTATAAACCCCGAAAGGTTAAGCAGAGGTGTACCTATAGTACACCCTCATTTCGCCAATTATGTGCCATCAACCGGGCACAAATAATCAAAAGCTAATCAAAACTTCGGGCTTCTATCGAAGAAATTCCAGATGGAAAATCCAATAACCTACATTCTGGTTCAGATTAAAATACTGCCGAATCAAATGTGGCACCCGAACAAGTGCGTAACACATCATTTCCGCCGAAAGAGTCCACTACTGCACATAGCCCCCCCCCCCCCCCCCTCTCCCCCAAGAAGAAATGGGTGGTGGTAATCCTTACGCCCGGCAACACACGGACTAACAACACGCTACGCAGGATTAAATAAAAAACGGAATATCTTAAAAAACATTTATTGAAATCATATTTCGAGAATCTTATGTAAATACTAAAAAATAAGAGGAAGTAATATTACATTATAATAAATGTACCTTATTTAATGAATAATTTAATACAATCATGTACCTACAGTGCTTCTAAATTTTTAATGTCTCTCGGCAAACTTCGTGTTTCGTCGGTCGTCGGAACTCGGATTTCTATCAGTTGCCCTTTGCACTTGGTGCAGACCGGACGCCCTCAATCGACTTGGTTGTTTATATGTAGGATTGTTAATACTCTTTTTACTTATTAATATGTAATTTATTTTAAAAATGGGCGAAAAGCTGCTAAAGCCGGAAATGTGATGATTGGCGAGAGACATTAAGAAAATAGAAGAACTGTACTAAGTTTATTGCTTCTTTAACTACTATTAAATAAAATCAATACGTATAAAAAGTCCTGACTCTCTCATCCACGCCCAGCCCAAAATCCTAGAGTGAGTGTTACATTACATGAAAATGCTCGACAAAATGCTCTAGTGAATACTCACCTTTATATCAATTTATGTAAAGTACAATCAGGCTCAAAAATATGTATACATCGCCAATTATTAATATTAAGTGTTTACAAAACATTACAGATTGGGTGCTTCATAGGGTATTTGACTGTTTTTTTTTTTCGATATTTCGAAACCAACAAAATAATTAAGCCATGCTAAAAAAAAAATCGTTTTAATATCTTAAAAAATGCCGATGTTGTATGCGTTTTAAAGTTTAATGTAGACAGCACTGCTACGATCTGACGTCACAACACAGGAACGCCGTAGTAACTTCGCGCCATTCAGTACAATTATCGTTGATCACGCCTGTAATCCCCGAAGGATTAGGCAGAGGCGCACTTATAGTACACCCACATTCCGCCAGTTATGTTTAAGTCCCATGTAATAGGGGGCGAGCCTATTGCCCACAAATCCAGACTCCGGGCTGCTACTGAGAAATTCTTGGTGGAAAAACCCAATAAACACTGCCCGAACTGGGAATCGAACCCCAGACCTCGTGCTCGCCAAGACAAGGATAGTAGTACAATTTCAAAAGCGTGTAACTTCTCCATTTATCCACCAATTTTTTTTTTTCACTAATCGTCCTTGATAGTAACACCTTTAAAAATAAGTATTAATTCATGTATATTTTTGATAGCAGTCAAATATCCTATTAAAGTGAATGTTAGGCTCGAGGGTGTATTTACACCCACTTCCCCCTTTCCCCCTCTTTTATAAGCTAAAATTTAGCTGTAAAACGCAATGAAACATACAAATAATATTATTTATTTACATTTTAATCTATTTACATACATGTAAATTATTACATTCAAAGTGAAGTTTAAATAATTAGAGCTTGTGGCTAAGTAATAATAGCCGCACGGGTCGATCCATCAGGTTAAGCTACGGTTGCCGGGGTTGGTCCGTGGATGGGTGACCATCTTTAGATACCGAAAGCACGTTATGCCGTTGGTCCCGGCTGTCATTCGTGGATCTTGGACAGTCGTTACGGGTCGTCAGAAGTCTGAAAGTCTGACAAACCACTCTTAGAAAAGGGTATCGTATTACCTAGTTACTGGGTTATGGAGGTCAGATAGGCAGTCGCTCCATGTAAAATACTGGTATTCAGCTGCGTCCGGTTAGACTGGAAGCCATCCCCAACATAGTTGGGCAAAGATAGGCAGATGATGACGGAATTTGCCTCACTTAAACTACGATTTCCAAGAACGGTGGCCACCATAAAGTCTCCGCAATTTACGGGCAAATGACGTCACTGAAACTTTATGAAAGAAAGTTGGTGTGTTTTCCTCATGAAGGTACAGATAAAAGTGGAGGCCACACTCTAAATACCTAAGTGAAGAAGACTGTGGGCCGACTCTCTCTTTCTGAATACATACATAAGATAAAGAAAACACATATCACTGTCTCGTTTTTATATATGTATTCAGAAAGAGAGAGTCCGCCCACAGCCGTCTTCACTTACCTAAGTGAAGACGACTGTGGGCTGTGGGACTGTGGAAATACTTATTTAGAGTGTCGCCTCCACTTTTATCAATACCTTCATGGTTTTTCTAGGCTGCATTCCGTATTAGACTTTAATCGCTGACAGCGCTCACATCAATAATTTGCGTACCGAATTAGATAGTACGATTATGACAGCCGACAACTGTCATCAATTCGGTACGCTCGTGACCGCGCTCACGGTTGGATTACAGTATTTATTTGTTTAAACACCACACGCACACATCTGTACACTTCTTCTTCTTTGGTTAGATGGCGACTGTAGCCAGAAGCACAATTTCGAAAATGCCACGCTATTATATATAAGACTTAAAACAAAACAACGCAACTGTCATTTTTGACAGCGCTCACGGTGATATTAATTTAGGGCATGGTCGGCGTTATCGCAAGATGGCGCATGTCATGACGTCATCTATGACGTCTCACGCGACAAAGTTTGCGCGCTCACGCTAATAGGGAACGCGTTTAAGCGCGCTAAAATCGATTACAGCGATTATGGTCTTAATTCGGAATGCACCCCTAGAGAGCGTTGTTTGACAGTGTAAAGTCAAACTTCACCGCCATCATTTTCGTGACAGCCGTCACTAGCGTTGCCAGACCCGTTTTTACGCAAATAACGGGAATTCAAAAAAAAAAAAAACGCGGGACTGGTATGAAAACATCGGGAAGTAGAAAAAAAAATCAAAAATATGGTTGCAATCCTTCAATTCAAAAACAGACGTCAATGAAATCAAAAAAGTTCCGCCCGCTCGCCTTTTACGGACTGATTATTTCCTACAGCGCCAATGGGCTATTTGTATAAAAAAGCGTGTTTTGGGCGTCCCGCTCAGGGTGCTGGCTAGACGCGTCCTGTGAGGGCTAAAAAACGAGATATCCCGCCAAAAGCGGTACATCTGGCAACACCTGCCGTCACTACGGCCGCCATTGACATTTAAACCTATGGACTTGCCATACCTACAAAATTAGCGTGACTACCTACAACGACTTATTCATTGTAATGTATTTTTTTATTTTAATATTATTTAAGTGTGCATTGTAATTTTGTAATTTTGCTATGGGTTAAATACCTGAAAATAAACGATAATAATAATAATTATAATTAATATTTTCAAAAGGTATTTTGTGTGTAATATTTTAAAATTGTATTTATTTAGTTATAACTGTTATAAAGTTGATGTTAAATCTTTTGCATGCCTACGTGGTAAAATATGGCTGTACTATTAAATGTTCTTCTGTCATCGTTTTATCCTACCCATATTTGCAAAATAAAATTATCTTTATCTTTAATATGCCGTCTCCATAGCATTCCTACCTCAATGACGGCCGTTATGTGGCGCCCAGCGCTGTATTAGAAAACGGTAGCTTTAAGGGGGATGCGCTAAGGTAGCCCGCGAAATTCAAATTTTTTGCAGTTTGCAGGTCAGTAACAGGTTGTATATTGATCAAAATATGATTCGCGGCCGTAACAAATATGGCTTTTCAGAATTATAATCATTAAAATCAGCATTACTACCCTCTAACTTCATAAAATCCTACTGAATGATTAGTTGTATTGCCGATTCTCGAAATCTTCCGAATTTCGCGGGCTACCTTAGCGCATCCCCCTTAAAGACAAATCAAATGTCTCAAACACTGATCACAAGTCAGTGTTAACTGTCACGAACAGCGACACACCACTCAATGTCCACTTCAGATTCAATCTGCACCGTTGCGTCCTGCTCAAAATCTTCACTGTTCATCATACCGATAAGCTCAGCATACTTGACCCTCTGCTGTTCCGACATCACCGCTGGGTTATGGTTCTTCAAATGATAATTCAAATGACTGCTTTGCTTAAACCGTTTGTCACAAATTCCACACTGGAAGGGTGCAACGTTGGTATGCGTTCTCATGTGTTGCTTCAAGTGCACGGATTGGCAGAATGTCTTGTTGCAGACAACACAGCGGTATGGTTTGACTTTGGTGTGGATGCGGAGGTGCTGGTCGAGCCCTGATTTTTGAGTGAAGGCTTTTGGGCAGAACGTGCAGGGGAACGGCCGGTCGCCGGTGTGCATCCGCATGTGTTGTTGGACTCCGCCCTGGGGAGAGGAAAAAATTATATAATAATGTTGTTTATGATCAAGCATGTATGTATTTGCGATTTTGCATTTTTTTTGTTTCCAGGACATGCCGGTTTCCTCACGATCTTTTCCTTCACCGTTTTGAGAGCAGTGGTGATGAAATGATTTACACAAAGTAAACGTACAGGGCGGGCACCAAATGTTACACTAACGTGCCAGATGTGACCATAAAGAATACTCCGTTATCTAGAGTAACAAAATTTAAGTACTTGGGTCACGGGGTAACTCATGACCTGAATGATGACCTGGACATAGAACGGGAACGTAGGGCGATGGATGTCCGAGGTAATATGCTGATCCGAGGATTTGCACGTTGTACGACGCAGGTCAAAATAACCCTTTTCAGAGCATACTGCCAGTGTTTCTACACACGCAGTCTGTGGGTCAGGTATACGCTGAGGGCATACAACGCCCAGCGTGTCCAGTATAACAATGTATTCAGGACGTTGTTGGGTCTACCACGCTTTTGTAGCGCTTCCGGGATGTTTACCGAGACCAGGGTTGATGGTTTTCATGCCGTTATACCGAAACGGTATGCTACTATTCTCGGTAGAATAAGAGCTAGCTCCCACAGCATCCTAACTGTATTGTGTCATAGGTGGGACGACCCCATGCTGGCTCAATGAATACGGCTGCACACGTAGGTCATTCGTTTTTTTTTTTTGTATATAGAGTGTGGTTTTTAATGACTTTGAGGAGCTTGTGGCTAAATAATAACTGCCGCACGGGTCGATCGATCAGGTTAAGCTACGCTTACCGCGGTTGGTCCGTGGATGGGTGACCATCTGTTCATACCAAGATTCCTCCGTGCCTCGGAAAGCACGTTAAGCCGTTGGTCCCGGCTGTCTTTTGTAGATCTTTGACAGTTGTTACGGGTCGTCAGAAGCCCGAAAGTCTGACAACCAGTCTTACCAAGGGATATTGTGTTACCCAATAACTGGGTTGTGGAGGTCAGATAGGCTGTCGCTCCATGTAAAATACTGGTATGGCTGCATCCGGTTAGACTGGAAGCCGACCCCAACATAGTTGGGAAAAGGCTAGGCAGATGATGAGTGTGGTTTTTACTAACATTAGGTTAAGACATTTACTAACAACTTATGGATCTGATCTTGATCTGAAATATACAGGGCGATATTTTGAGATGGGGCAGTAAGGGCAGCTACCTTATCCGTTGTTACTACAGGAAAACGGTCTTAAGAGACTATCCTCAACTTTTTGAGAAATTTTGATCTGCATTCACAGATTTTGAAAAAAATGTACAGTCAGCAGGAAAATGGGCAATTTACACAAAAACTTTTTTTTATGCCAATCGATCCTGTTTCTTAAAAGGAGCAAAAAGCGGGGCGCAGCTAGTAATATTATAAATGCGAAAGTGAGTTTGTTTGTTACGCTTCCACGCTAAAACGGCTGAACGGATTTAAATGAAATTTGGCACACAGATAAACCATGACCTGGGCCTCAAGTCTGCTATTACAATAGCGTCAGAATGGTCGATCATTGATTTCATAATTGTTGATTTTGACAAGTTTGGTAATCTGGTCATAGTCATAATGGCGTCATTATGACTTTCCAATGGTCGGCCACTGACACTACATTGAAAGAAATTGCAAAGAAAATGATCGACCATTATGAATTTACCAGATTACGAACTTTTAGCAAAATGACAATGGCATGACAATGGGATCGTGTTGGAATGACTGAATTTATAAAAATAGCAGACTTGGGCCCCTGGAGAAGGGCATAGGCATTTCATCCTGGATAGCAGACAACGTCACGGGCAACAGCTAGTTACAATATACTTACATGTTGTGTGAACCTCTTGTGACAGACGCTGCACTCGAACGGTTTTAACTTGACGTGAGCGATCGCTGTGTGTTCAGACAACTCTTTGTTAGTCTGGTAGCCCGTGCCACATACCTGGAGCAGGAGTTGTTTTTTATCATAAGGATAAAGACAGCACTTTAGAAATCTTAGACCAAAGTCAAAGTCAAATTATTTATTTCAAATAGGCACAAAGATGGCACTTTTGAACGTCAAAATTTACAAATAAAATAGAATTGATTCTAGTCGCCCCTTCCAAAAGGTAGCTTCGTACGAGTATGGAGAAGAATGGGCAAGAAACTCCACCGTTACTCTTTTAAAATGTTTTACAATATTTGTTATTGGTACATCAATTATATAATTATATGTGAAGACGATGCACCTAGAATAAAGTTACTATACCACAATAGGTAAAAAGAATTAATAATGAAGCAATGAGATAAATTAATTATGTGATAGATACATGGTGCTCACATATTTAAAAACATTGTAAAAAAAAAAAAAAGTTTTCCACCAGGGGTGACCAGGGGGCCAACTCTTCTAACGCAGTTGTGTCCGAATGGCCGATCATTGGCACCGTAATTGTAGAATTTGACAGTTTTGCTAATCTCCTAATTGAAAGGCGTCTTTATGATTTTTCAATGACGTGCCACTGATACTCCATTGGAAAAATTGTCTGTATTTGGTAATCTCGTACTGACAAGCTCCAATTATTTTGACTTCCATATGGACCACTGTCACGCCATTATGAATTTAGGAGGTTACAAACTATTGGCACAATGGTCATGGCGTTGCCTTGGTATGGTCGTCATTATGACCAATCATTGAAAATAGCAGACTTGGCCCCCTGGGATGGCGAATCTCTAAACAAGGTATAACATGTTCACCATCTACTTGTAGAGTGCACTACGACTAAGAAGGAAAGAGAAACATTTTTGAGTCCGGTAAAAGGTAATAAATATGATATTGGTATTTATGTTTAAGTTTTGGCGCAGGTTTCACCTGAAATAGCAAACCTAATTACTGATTTGTTTAAACATTAATCATTTATTTTGTATAATTGTAGATTTAGTTAAGTTATGATGAGGCTGGCATGCCACTGTGGATAAAAGCCTCTTATAAAATTAAAGAAAAAAAAAAGTTATAACATAAATAACGCACAACCTCTTAAGGGGTCATTGTACTCATCATTATGAACAAATTTTACTATGGGAACGAATCCAGAAATCGCGAAAAGAAGTCAGCTGGTACCTACATTTTGACGAGTTATTCGAACATAAATGTAGGGAACAGCTGATTGTTTGTTCGCGATTTCATATTTGCTCACATAGTAAAAGTTGTTCATAATGATGAGTACAATGACCCCTTAAGAGGTTGTGCGTTAATTCTGGGACATGTAGTATAAGATATAAAAAAAAAATACGATGAAAATATGATTTGATATTTCTCGGTAGAAGCCAAAAAAAAGTCGGACGGATTCTCGTTAACAGAAAACTGTGTCACTCAGCTCGCTGTACGCACACATTCACAACTTACTCACCCATTACGCGTGCAAACGTCAACACAGTCGACACGTTCTACGCGGCAAAAAAGTATTGAAATACAGCATGTCTTGTGTGGTGAAATGTTGTAAAAACCGTAGCGATCCGAAGAAAAAAATCCAGGAATCACGTTTCATAGGTAAATGAATAATTCAACAACTTAGTTCCCGATTTTATACATTACAATCAATCTTCATTCATTAGAACAAAATAATTCATCACAAGGCCAGTGTTGTCAATATTCACGTGTGCAAATTACCCTAAATATATGGGAAATTTATATTTTTTTTAATCAATTCAACTTATTTAGGTTATTTATTACTAGATTTCCTAAAGAAAATGAAGTATGGAGACATTATTGGATTAAAAAAAAATCGAAATTGTAACTGTCAAAATGACTGGATTCATAAAAAAATACTCAGCATTTGGGATGTTATACAATAGACACAGTAAATATTATTTACAATTAAAATATTTTCAATTATTAACTATGTTGTTAATTGCACATATTTTCATAGGGAGATTTCGTTCTTGTCATTAACCTGTTAAAATAGCACGGTATAATTCTGCCGACATTTCCAAGAAACCTGTCTCTCGTCCTGTATTTGTCTTAAAATAAAACAATAATATATGGGTAAATTTGGCTAACATAACAACCCTAAATTCACTCACACTTAAGACTGTCGCCGCCATTACGGGATACAGTTTTGTCTTAGCGGGTGTTCCGTCCGACTTTTTTTATAGGTAATTTAGGTACACCTCTGCCCGTACCTTCAGGGATTACAGGCGTGTTGATAAGTTATGTGATTAAAAAAAGTTAGCAACCTTAATAGTGACTCACCTCACAAGCAAATGGCGCAGGAACGTCCTCCCCGCTACACGCGAGCGGTTTCTCGCACACTTGACACCGAAGCCCCTTTCTCCTGCGAGTGTGCTCATCACGATAGTGGATGGAGTATTCGCAGCAAGAGAAGAATATCTGGTGGCAGGTCCCGTCTGCCACCAGCGTCGAGGGCTGCAGGCACTCGAAGGGGCCACTAGAAATTGTACGACGTATATTATTATAACTAGATTTTGCTGTGGCTTTGCATCGCGTGGATGTCCGAAATTATCCCACGGGAACGTACAGTCGGTGAACAGCATTATGCCTTTTCATTTTGATTTTCAAGAGGGGCAGCCTCTTGAAAATCAAAATTAGAAGTCATTTATTCAAACTAGGCTGAGAATCAGCACTTTTCTAACGTCAAAAACTACATAAGACAGTCCCCCAAAAACGCCCGCCCTTCACCACTTCCTAGTGCTTTAGCTGGGAAGAAGTGGCGCAACAAACTCCCCAGCAGCACAGCTGTCTGTTCAGATATGTTTTATATCTTGAATCTATACAATAAAATGTAAAATAATTTGCATTACGCAACACAACATTCAACTAAATTATTTGTCTTATGTTAGCTAGCACACGCCACTATACCAAAAAAACCAGCCAAGTGCGTGTCGGACCACGCACAATGAAGGGTTCCGTATTTAGGTTGAATTTATCCCTAAAACACACTTAACATTGTAGTTGAAAAACATGTTCTCCCATACATCGATATACGCCACGGTCAATTTTCCAACTGAAAAAAGTTCGTAATCGCAAAAAAATATTTTTTTATGTGATAAAACTACAAAATGAACAATTTTCGGACTTTTTCCTTTACTTGTGCTGTGAGACCTTGCTTCTGCCCAAATTTCATGATTCTAGGTCAACGGGAAGTACCCTATAGGTTTTTATTTATGTGCGAGATATTCGCAATTTTTTTTTATGTGATAAAACTACAAATTTAGAATTTTCGGACTTTTTCCTTTACTTGTGCTGTGAGACCTTGGTTCTGCCCAAATTTCATGATTCTAGGTCAACGGGCAGTACCCTATAGGTTTTGATTTATTTGCGAGTATCGAAATATGTCGCAATAATGTCGCTTATATCGCCATATTTTTTTATTGCGTTGACTTGGAAGTTTGATTTTTTTAAAGCTTCAAGGGACCATAGACTTACGTATTTGATATTAATTTCAACTTGATACCTCTACGCGTTCCTGAGCAAAATGGTCTTGACAGACTGACAGACAGACAGACGGACAACGAAGTGATCCTATAAGGGTTCCGTATTTTCCTTTTGAGGTACGGAACCCTTAAAACATAAAAATCGTCGAAAACTATACTCAAGCAGAAACTACAAAGAAGAATAATGAAACAGGGAACAGATAATGCTGATCACCGCCTGTACCACCGGGATTAAAAGGAAGCTATGATCGCATAACTAATACCAGAGGAAAAGGTCAAGCATACCGCGGTATTGTTTTTGTACTTATTTTTTTTTTTTGGGTGGGAAATTATCAAATAACTTTTCCCGCTATGGGCGGAGCGGGAGGGCGTGTCAGACTTTTATTGACTAAAACCTACCCGTGTTCCTTCCGTTGCCTGTGTGCCAGGGCCACGATATCCCTTTCGGACAAACTCGCAACCCTGGCAGGCATTGGTCCTACTGGACCCCGTCAGTTGGTGCTGACATCTCTTTGAGGCGCGCGTGGAACACAACGCGCCGTCGAGCCGGGCCTGGTCCTTATCGGACGGCGAGCTACCCGTCGCTCACCGTCCGCAGGCCCGCGCCTACGGTGGCCGGAAATCGGCTAGCGACTCCCGACGCCCGGGGCATCTCCTGCGGCGACTAAGGATTCGCGAGGGCGCGAATCTTGCCTCATCCTCACGCGTTCCGCCTCCTCCTTCACGAGCATTACGGCATTCGCAGAAGGAGGTGACGGCCTCCCATGCACTCTCGCCCCGAACCATGGCCTGAACCAGGCCCGGATGCGAGAGATCGCCGCCGCCGATCGCCTCACGGCGGTGCTCCGCCCAAGCCGGGCAGACCTCCACCGTGTCCTCCGGGCGCTCCACACAGTGGTGACACCCGGGCGTTTCCTCCCTTTTTTTTGTACTAACGTCCTGGCGGACGTGAAATTTCAGCTTTATTTCCATTTTTTTAAGTTATATTTTTATTCGTCGCCTAAAAATACCTTGCCATGCCGTGCCGCCAATGGCCGAGCATTACACCCCTATTCAAGAACGATACTATGAGGTCTCACAGTGCCCATCAACGCATAGGGCCGGTAAATCCGATTCATAAACAATACTTGAGTGATGTGCAACGCTATGCGTTCACTTAAAAGGACCCTTACGTAAAGTAGCTGGACAGCTATTTTAACCAACGCATAGTGTAGCTTATTGTAAAAAAAAGGTCTGTGTCAAATGATAATGTGGTCCACAGATGTGGTTGTTTCTGTGTTTTGTATCCATTTGTGATATTTTATTTTATTATTCATTTTAACTTTTTTAATTCAATATTTTTGGCGTGTGTCCGTTTGTCTTCTATGATAGGCCGCTCCTGCATTTTTTTATTTTGTTTTATTTTTAATGCTACAAAGAGCTATCGTTCCGATACAGAAAACGGTAGCTTAATTTAGCTTTAACGGTAGCAAAATAAAATTATATTTAATTGTTATTAAATAGATAGAATAGATTTTATATTATTGTAGATAGTAAATTTGTTGTAAGATGATAATACTATAAAATAATTAATATTAAAAAAAAAAAACAGTAAACACACCATTAATTTCTTTTGTGTTTGGAGAATTTCGAAATTGTATGCACATCCATTGATAACTAAACAATTGAAGATAACTAAACTATTTTTTGTTTGTCGATCCTTGAAAACCGAGTACTTTTTATTATTACCTAAATCACCACACTTGATGGTTTATATTTCACAACTGACAACACGTTTAAAGGTTATATTAGAGATGTGTCCCTCACTCATGAGGTGCCTCGTTTGAGGAACTCGTGATCGCACATTGAAAGAGTTACTCGAATTTTAACATTGAAGCACCTCACCACACCTCACTCCCTCATTCGTTCACGCGTCCTCAAAATATGACATTGACAATATGAAATCGCGGCGAGGGGCGAGGCGAGCGAGTTCGAGACTCGCGAGTACTCACGAGTCGCGAGTGAGTATTGAGTGAGCTCAGTGAGCGAATGATGAAAGATGAACCGACTTACAAATTGTTTAGTTGTTTACAGAATTAGAGAATGAGTGAGGTGACCGAGGTGAGGTCTGGTCTCGAAATTTTTACAACACATTAACACAGTAAAAAATAACATTACGATTTTGGTATGTACCTAATGAAATAATTTAGGTAATGATTATTGTGTCATGTGTGTGTGTGGAAAGTGGGATAAACAAGCAAATAAAGCAAGCAAGCGAAAAAGTACGAACACGAAAAAAAACAAAAGTATACGTAATTGTTGGAACAAAATATCAACAATTCACTTCACGTGTACCTCCAAGGTCAACATTAGGTAAACTATTAAAATTATTAGTCAAAACGAATTTTGAAGCAAATATTCTTATTTCAGATAATTATGGTTAATTATTATGAACTCTAAAAGCAATTAGATTGGTAATCACGTGATAATGATTCCTTTATTTTGGCGGTCTAAAATTTATGAGCGAAAGAAAATGATATGTGTGAAAGATGAGGGAGATGTAAATAATCGGACGGAGAGTCGTGATTACTCGTGAGTTGTCGTCGCGCCCGCCCGCCTCGTTCCCTCAGACGTTCGGCAGTAATCGGCAGAGTTCGACTCGGGTGCACGAGGCGTGAGGTGAATACCGTTGCACGAATCCTCACCTCAAATGAGGGGTACCTCATTTAAAAGTGAGGCACTCCCTCAACCTCAAATAAAATTGATGAGTTACCCATTACTAGGTTATATTTATGTCACCCACACATCTGCCAAACACTAAAGCGAACTTAGCAACAGAAACGGACCAATCAAAGATCTGTAATCGACGCTGTGCGTTCGCATAGTAAAGTGTCGCTTGAGTATTGTTGGTGAATTAAATGGCCTGCCATGACGAACGCAGTGAGAAATGCCTTACTTCAGCTTCCTTAAATATTTATTTTATTCTATTTTTTAGTATTTGTTGTAATAGCGGCAACAGAAATACATCATCTGTGAAAATTTCAACTGCCTAACTATCACGGTTCATAAGATAAGTATCACCTTTGTACGTATTTTTCTGTTCCTTTCTTCTTGTATGTTTATATATGTGTGTACATAAATGGTTAAATAAATAAATAAATAAGATACAGCCTGGTGACAGACGAACAGACAGACAGACCGACAGACAGACGGCGGAGCCTTAGTAATAGGGTTCCCGTTTTACCCTTTGGGTACGGAACCCTAAAAAAGAAAGAAGAGAGAAAGAAAAATTGTTTATTCTACACAAACAAAACGCACATTACAATTAAATAACATAAACACACAAACAAAGAAGCCAAAGGCCTCGTATTCAAACATTAAAGTTTTACAATCTTGTCTATTGCTTGATGTCCAGGGCCAGGGACCAAAGACAATTTACATTGCGTAATCACTATTTCTATATTGCTTCTATTAGCTAATACTATACTCCGTATGATGGTTACTATTGCAGATAAATTCTGCAACAGTAAACTTTATAATGAGTATGTCAAAATCATAAATAATTAGTTCTAAAACCATCTGTAAGGATATTATGGTTTTCCTTGTAGTTTCAGAGATAATCAGATTTCTCATACTAGTTACAAAATTTTCGTTAAAAAAAAATGGTTTTTTCGTTTTAGTGCAAATGAACACACATGATGATACACGTGTGCACACATTTTAGTATTAGTAATAGCTAATAGAAGCATATTCCGGCAAAACACCGACACTTAAAAATTGAATACCATAAGTCTATGGAAGTCGATTTTCAGCCCACCGTGCGCCGCCGCCATTGCCACCGCCATCCATAATTATTTTGTTAAGCGTAATTTTTAATTTGCGGTAGCTTTAAAATGATTCATTTAAATGTTATGATGTAAAAGCATATTTTAATCTAAATTAAATGCCCAATTTAAAACCGGTTAAAATTGCTACAGTATTAACAATGTAATTTTTACCATATTCTGAAAGATAAAAACCAGCCAAGTGCGAGTCGGACTCGCGCACGAAGGGTTCCGTACCATTATCAATAAAAACGGCAAAAATTTACGTTTGTTGTATGGGAGCCCCCCTTTAATATTTGTTTTATTTTAATTTAATTATTTGTTTTTAAAGTGAATATGTAACTAAATATTCTGTGAATATTTCAAGCGTGTACCTGTTGCCGTTATCAATATCAAAAAAAAAACACGTTTGTTGTATGGGAGCCCCCTTAAATATTTATTTTATTCTTTTTTTTAGTATTTGTTGTTATAGCGGCAACAGAAATACATCATCTGTGAAAATTTCAACTGTCTAACTATCACGGTTCATGAGATACAGCCTGGTGACACACAGACAGACAGACGGCAGACCCTTAGTAATAGGGTTCCCGTTTTACCCTTTGGGTACGGAACCCTAAAAATGGTTACCGTGGGTCATCCTTAGAAGATACACATTATGCTATCGCGTACATTTTTGTTGTTAAGATGTACAATGCTGTAGAACATAAATGTTATGTATCTCGTCCGGTTTACGCGGGTCACGCCAGTAAAGCTCCCAGTCGGCGTGACTTTTTCCTTCTCTCATCTTCAACAATAATCGTCATATTTTCGTCCTTTTATTTTTTGTTTTCTTATAGTGTAAATAATAAGAATACGAGGCTTTTGACTACTTTGTAGGTGTATATTTTATTATCGATGTTATTTTGTTATAATGTGCGTTTTGTTTGTAAAGAATAAACAATTTTTCTTTCTTTCTTTTCTTTCTATATTTCAGCCAATTTCCACAAAACCTTGACGAATTATACAACTAAACCTTATTCATGAGTCACTCCCTCCATTGGTGAAAGCCGTTTGAAAATCAGTTGCGTACTTTCAGAGTTTAACGCATTCGAACTGACAGACAAACGCGGCGGGGGACTTTGTTATATAACTAGCTTCAGCCCGCGACTTCGTCCGCGTGAATTTCTTGTACCCCCGACCTACCCCGTCGCATAACATCGCCCGTCCGCCCTATTAATTATTTTGTTTTCGCTAAGCGTTTTTTTTTCTTTTTGTTCGGCTATCAAATCAGGCTATCAAATGCAAAAATATTTTTTCAATTCAAACCAGTAGTTCCTGAGATTAGCGCGTTCAACCAAACAAACTCTTCAGCTTTTTTAATATTAATATAGATATGTAGGGATACTCACGTAATAGGCTCAGACTCTTTCTCCTTTTTCTGAATCAGTTTCTCCTCTTTTTCCTTCTTAATGACTCTGTCCATTCTCCTCCTCTTAACATTGTTGCTGTCATCCGCCTTTATGATAATATAGCTCACATCATTAGACGCTAGTGCCATGACACTGGTAGGTTCCATCTCAGAAAGGATTTGTTCCGTCTTTATTTTTATTTTGTTATCTTCCGAGTATAACTTTGGTTTTCCCTGGAAAGAATTAAAATGGGTTATTATGGGGCAAAAAACCACCGATCAGAATTTTCTCCTCCTTCAGGAGTATTTACCATTCCAAACAAAAAAAAAAAAAAAACCAAAATCGGTTCACAATTGAAGAAAATATCGATGAACATACATTTTTTTTAATACATACAGACAGACACGAACATCGGACCTCCTCCTTTTTAGAAGTCGGTTAAAAACACACACACTCATAAACAAGACCTACTTAGGTACTCAAGCGGGTACTACTTACAACTTATTGCCAAAATATATACTTAATAGGTACATTAATAAATTAAGGCATGTATTTAACCCAGCGACAAATTAATCGGAATTTGGGATTAAAAAATAATGAAAGCCGGTAGCAAAAATAGTAGGTTAGCAGCTACAGCGAAGTATTATTTTAAGTAGAAAGTAGCAGCTCAATAATCAGTTTTTAGCTTTATTTTAATTTAAACTGGCATCGAATTTTTGTTTTGGTAACTGAATTTACCAACAATAGAGGGGATCTGGCGCTCGGCGGCCGCTGCCGCGGCACGCTGGCATCGCTCGCTCGCCTTCGCTTGTTAATGGTTACTGTTCTAACCTAACCTAACCCAAATGATTCCATAACAGTAGATGACTTTGCAGCGATTAAGAAATAATATTTAATCGCTGCCATGTTAATTTTTTTTGCAGCAAATAATTAGTCGCCCTTTAAGTTGTAAGTCGCCTCGAAAATTATTAGCCATAAATTAATTATTATTATTTTCTCTCAATCAGAGCACCCGCCATCTTATCTCTTCACCACCTTTGATTGACTGGTAGAGAATGCCTAAGGCATTAAGTCCGCCTTTGTACATTATTGTGTGTGAGAAGTTTAAATAAACAAATAAATAATAGAAGTAGAAAAAAGGTAGTCATATAATAAAAATACAATTACCAGACTAAATAATATAAGCGCTCTTCCTCCTCTCTCCTAACAAGTCTATAATTGTGGAACTAATAATTTAATAATAATAAGCCTTAATAATTAAATATTATTTAACTGTGAAACCGAGTTTTTTTTTAAAGTTTATGTTAGACCAGGGATGGCAGTGGATTGAGGTGGCCGCGGATCACGGAAGTACCTAATACTAGCTCCCAAGATCCCCGGTGCAAGTGTGGGAAAGGAACACAGGGGTGGTTTTTAGTCAGTAAGAGTCTGACAGACCCCTCCGCCCCGCCCCAGGGCGGAGGACATCCATGAGGATTTTCCACCCCAGCAAAAAAAAAAAACGGCATGGCAGTGGCAATGAGAGCAGTGGTGGCCCAGTGATAACGACCGCCACTTAAGAGTTGTGTAGGTCGTAGGTTCGAACCCTGACAGGCGCTTTACTTTGTGTAAATTATTTCATCACCACTACCAACCCGGGCCCGGGTGGTGGATTACAGCCCGCTCCCTCTCACAGAGATGGGCAGTGGCGTAGCTAGGGCACGTCGGGGGCGGTGCGCACCGGGTGTCACCTGATTGGGGTGGCACCCGACCGTGAAAAAGAAATCAACATACTATCACGTTTTTCAACGATAAACCACTTATGAAGCCATTGTAACCAAGTTATCCAAACTAAATCACACTAATGTTATAAAGGCGAAAGATTGTGAGTGTGTGTTTGTTACTTCTTCCCGCTCAAACGGCTGGACTAATTTTGATAAAATTTTGTATGGAGGTAGCTGACACCCTGGATTTACATATAGGCTACTTTTTATCCCGATATTGTCACGGGATCGAGACTTACGCGGGTGAAACCGCGGGGTGCAGCTAGTTAATCATAATTTTATTATAGTTTATCATTTGTGACTTCCGAGTTACAGTTACAGCTATAGCTTTATGTAAGCGGGCACGCCCATTCCTGGTGGCTTTATATTTAAGTACGTTCTGTTTACGTTATTTCTGCTTGAGTATAGTTTTTTGACGATTTTTTAATGTTTTTTTTTTAAATTGGCGTGTGCTAGCTATCATAAGGCAACTATTATAATTATTTTAATGTTCTGTGTTGCGTAATGCAAATTATTTTACATTTTATCGTATAGATTCAAGTTTTATATCTGAACAGACAGCTGTGCTGCTGGGGAGTTTGTTGCGCCACTTTTTCTTCCCAGCTAAAGCACTAGGAAGTGGTGAAGGGTGGGCGTTTTTGGGGGACTGTCTTATGTAATTTTTGACGTTCGAAAAGTGCTTATTCTCAGCCTAGTTTGAATAATTGACTTTTTTTTTTTTTTTTGAAGCGAACCGCCTGTTTTACCAACATTATGGAATGCAATAAAGAATTGTAAATCGTGAAAGAAAGAAAACGTTTATTTGAACACGGTTTGTGTGACATCATCATTCATTATCTTGCATTGCATTATCACAATTTATTTGTGGTCGGCGCAACATGTCTCTTTCTTCTATACTTCAAAGTCAAAGTCAAAAAGTCAAATTATTTGTTCCAAATAGGCACACATGAGGCACTTTTGAACGTCAAAATTTACAAAAAATATAGGTATAATTGATTCTAGATGCCCATTCCAAAAGCTATAATTGATTCTAGATGCCCATTCCAAAAGGTACTTCAAAATCAAACTCAAAAAATCAAATAATTTATTTCAAATAGGCACCTATGAGGCACTTTTGAAAGTCAAAATTTATAAAAAAAATATAATTGATTCTAGATGCCTCCAAAAGGTAGTTCCGTATGGAGAAGAATGTGCAAGAAACTCTACCGTTACTCTTTTAAAAATGTTTTGCAATATTTTGTTGGAGTACATTCATTATATATGATTATAATTATGTGAAGACGATACACCTATAATAAAATTACTATACCATATTAGGTGAAAAGAATTAAAAATTAAGCAATGAAAAACAACTTAATTATGAGATAGATACATGGGTGCTCACATATTTACAAACATCGTAAAAGTATATGTTTTCCTAAAAAACGTAAAATGTGTGAGTCAGTTGTGTGAGTATAGGTAATCACAGAATTTAAAATCAATATCATAAAAATAACAATTTATACAATTAAAATAGCAACCAGTGTGATTTTGTCTAGACTCTAAATTATCCTATGGAGCTGGACCAGCATGTTTCCAAGCATTCCTATCCTGGATATAATCCTCCAACTTGTAATATGCTTGTTTACAAAGTGTACTTTTAATATGTGTTTTAAATTTTCTTTAATTTAATTGCAATATATCAGAAGCTATTTTGTTGTAACATTTAACACAGTACCCCATAAAAGATGTATGCACTTTAGATAGTTCTCTAATATTCGTCATCTCGGTAGTCACTCCATTTCTAGCCATATTATCTTTCATACATCGTTTCTTTGGTATCCACATTCATACTCAAAGCTTTCCTCACGTCATTTTCATTTTGTGAAACATAAAAAATAAATAAAGTGAAAATAATGTTTTAACAAAAATAGTGTGTGCCTCACGGCTGCGCCAAAAAGTCAATTTCAACATGAACAACATTAGTGTGTGCCTCACAGCTGCGCCAAAAAGGTCCATTTCAGCATGAACAATAATAGTGTGTGCCTCACGGCTGCTTCAAAACGTCAATTTCCGCATGAACAACAACAGTGTGTGCCTCACGGCTGCGCCAAAATGGTCAATTACAGCATTAATGCAGGACAGATGCTAACTGGCCCTTACACACACTTACATGCCCGGATCAGCATTTTTCTGTTTATCTACGTTCTATCGTCAGTTTCGGTTACATGCGTTACTCTTTTAACTTGATGGTGTATAGACAACCTCGTTATTGATTTACCATCTGTAGTACGTTTGTAATTAACACAATACACCACCCTAAGGCTGCCTGTCCGCCGGAGCGGAGCGAGGCTGCGGAGCTGAGAAACGGAGAAATATTAACCAAGAGGATTGCAAGTGGACAGGGATTTGCAATCCTATTGGTTAATATTTCTCAGTTTCTGCTCCGCAGCCTCACTCCGCTCCGGCGGACAGTCAGCCTAAGGCCCGGCGCAGACTTAGCGAAGCGCAGCGTTGTTTTCACTGCCAAAGAAATATCGACTTTGCACTTCTACAATTAAAGTTGAAAATAGATAAACTTAATTTAGTCTGAGAGCATATGAAAGGGAGCTGGACCGCCTCTTAGGTTATTTATTTTGGACTTTATAACTATATAAAACCCGCTCAGCGCAACGCTTCGCCATGTTTGCGACGGCCCTAAGGTTGAATGCCTACACTGTCGTTACATCGACATGGTGAAGAAGAAGATTTATAACTGACCTGTTGTTTCTCATTAATCTGGGTCCACACCGAAGGGTCTCCGCTGGCATAGGCATCGGTGTGCTCCATACGTGCATGGTTCTGGAGAGCCACTTCACTCGCGAACCCTTTCCAACAGAGACGGCAATGGATGGCATCGTCATCATCCTGAATTGCTTCCTTCTGCAAAATTTTGTAGAATTATTAGCAACCTGCTTCGCCTTGGTAAAACATGACTTCTTTTTAATAATATTATGTAAAATGATTATAGGAAATGCGTTCCTTGCGAAGCATGTCTGGCGTGACTATGAATGATAGGCTGAAAAATGAAGTGATAAGGCAACGGTGCAGTTTAAAAGAAGATGTAGTAACAAAAATTTAAAAGAGTATGCTTAGATGGTTTGGTCATGTTGAGAGGATGAGTGGAACGCGACTAACAAAAGGTATTTGTAAAGCAGAGGTGAGTGGAAACGCCAGGACATATAATGACCAAATTGGTGATGTTCTTCAGAAAGGTCAGGAGCGTAGTACTCGCAATCGGCGTGCGTGTATGACCAGATGTATGAACGTAGGCGAAGCAAAAGGAGTATGTAAGGAGCGTAGCAGGTGGCGTACTAGTTTCTGCCTACCCCCATGCGAAGAAGGCGTGATGTCTATGTATGTATGATTATAGGATTCTTTCCCCTCCTTTTTTAGGTTTCCGTAGTCAACAAGGAACCCTTATAGTTTCGCCATGTCTACCATCGCCATGTGTGCTATCTGTCTGTCCCCGGCTTAGCTCAGAGACTTTTAGTACTAAAAATTTGTAATTTGGCATGGGTGTACATATTAATCACACCATCAAAATGGTAAATTAAATAATAATGTAATAGCTTTTTTGTAATTTTCGCGTTTTACATCACTGGTCATTGACCCACCTACATTTTCTAGCATTCTTTATTTAAAAAACTGAAATAAAGTCTGTTAATGGCCTGAATCAATATCCAACGTGATCTTCAACATGTTCCAATGACGAAAAGCCATGCCATATGCCATAAACATAGTGTATAACTCCTACAGAGAGAGATCGAAAGGGAGGCCTATCTTAACACTAATCATCATCTGCCTAGCCTTTCCCAACTATGTTGGGGTCGGCTTCCAGTCGAACCAGATGCAGCTGAATACCAGTATTTTACATGGAGCGACTGCCTATCTGAGCTACACAACCCAGTTACTGGGTAACACGATATCCCTTGGTAAGACTGGTTGTCAGACTTTTGGGCTTCTGACGACCCATAACAACTGTCAAAGATCTACAAATGACAGCCGGCACCAACGGTTTAACGTGTTTTCCGAGGCACGGAGGAATCTTGGTATGAACAGATGGTCACCCATCCACGAAACGACCGCGGCAAGGTAAGTCAATCTGATCGATCGACCCGTGCGGCAGTTACTATTTAGCCATAAGCGGAACAGTCACATGTGGGGAAACGACAATGACCGCTAGTGCCATAGTAAAGTGCAACAACTATAGAGCAGTTTTTAGTGTAACGCAGACTGTATTGTGGTTCTTGTAAAGACCAAGACATTTGTATGTAACTAAACCTTTAACTTGGCTTAAACTAAAGTTCTTAGATGTTAATAAGGTATGGTATGAATTTAGTTTGGCACAGTAAAGACATCAAATTGCCTTGTTTTCCCGAAGGGTTGTGCAGAGCATGTTTATTGAGAGTGAGCCTATTGCCATCAATCGGGCACAAATCCAGACTCCGGGCTGCCACTGAGAATTTCCAGATAGAAAAACCAAATAACACTGCCCGACCTTTGAATGGAACCCAGGACCTCATGCTCAGTAGTAGCGCTTGCAACCACTAGACCAACAAGGCAGTTGCAAACAGTTGACAGTTGTTTGGCACAGTTACGCAACCTTAATGGTTGAAGTGAGGGATAAGTACAAAAATGTATAATATTATAGTATTGTGTAACTATCACAGCTGTGTGTGCTGTGCATTGTTGTTTCAATAGCAATTGTAAGGAAAAATACAATTTTTGAATAATTGTAGACAGGAAAAGTACTTTCACCAGTCAATTTCTGATGTAAATAGCATTTCTGTATGGTTGATTTTTGTGAATATGTAAGTACATTTATTTATTATTGTAATGTTTACAAAGTGTTTACTATACCTTTATCTTTACACGAGAAGTAGGCACCACATTTACGTATCTCTCAGGCTGTTGCGACATCGTGATTAATGTACTACCTGTAAAAGCAAACATAGATTTTTTACAATACATACATCCAATACACCATTTTTAAGTACTTATCGGATGCTCTAGCATGCGTTTTAATTACGAAATCACTTCAAACGTAAAAGGGGTTAAAACGAACCTGACTTACAAGTTATATTCCGTAAAACTCATGTATTCACATAATATTTATTTAATGTAAAACTACTATAGGTTATGTTGATAACAGCGAAATTACTCTTACAAGATGTGCTATTTTTAGAATTCAACATGAACAAGAAATTATTTAGGAAAAATACAACAGGATTTTTAAAATACATTCAAATAATAATGAAAAAGCGGGAATCCAAAATTGTCAAAAATAACTTTTTATAAAAAGAAAACCTTAGACTATGGCGTCGGACACACAGCAAAAAAGGTAAAGATATTATTGATTTCTCAGACAAGCGGAGAAGAAAGCCATTGTAGAAATCTGAAAACTGTTCAGGCACTTTTATTATGAAGAATGGTAACGAAAATATTGCAAAATATCAACACATTTACGGTGAAAAACACAATTTTTCAGCCGTCCGAGAATAGATTGGCGTTTGTTTTTTTTAATTAAAAAAAAGAAACCGAAAAAGAAAAAATAAAAAAAAAAGTATGGCATTTTATGAAATGTCAAATAAAGTGACACTTACCGGTTAATTTCAGAAAATATTTACGAACTATGTAGAAATATCACGAAAGAAACACACAAAGCACGCAGAAACATAACAAGGCGTGGTTTCACAAGGATGAAACGACGCCATTACATGACATTACAATAAAACCAATCTTGAAACTTGCATTGTTGGATGATTTTTCTTTTCGGCAACACTAGGCTACGAACTCTAATTTATAATATTTTGGAAATAACTCTACACAGAAATTTATAAAGAAAAGAAAGACTTTATATGTTATTATTTGTTGTTATTTAGTATAAATAATTAAATAATTACTTTTAGAGAACAAATCGATTTAAAAATGTCTAATATCTTGGTATAAATTCCGTCGTGCCAGTTTATAAGTCAATGCCTTATTTTATCGATAACAAAGTATCCAAGGGCAACTCTAAACGATAGCGTAATAATATTGCTTTCCCAAAATGGCCAAAGCTACGACTATAAAAGAAGCTATAAAGAAATGGGAGGACAAATCTGGTGAGCAAGCAGCGACGGCCACCGAGGTCAGCCTCATGTTTCAATGGCCAGCTATAGAGAAAATGGATAATACTCTTGCCACCTTGACGAATTGCGAGTAAGTAGCTACCTATTATATGAATTAATATAATTTATTTGACGACGGTTTTATTTAAAGAAATATTTTGCATCTGAAATCGTTTTTTATTTTCATGTTGGGTTGGTGACACTTAATATGTTTGTCCAAAGAAGGCACAATACCTCCCTGGTTGTAATAACCTTAGTAGCTTAGTCTCAGAAAACAAAAGCATTCATCTTTCAATTCCAGGAATTTTATTATTTCTGAGATTTTGGCTTCGATTTCTAAAATAAAATGTACGCAAGTGGCAAAACGAGGAACCCAACTACATAGTGAAAAGTTTATTTTATTTTTTGGCAACATATCCTCAAGTCTCATTGCTGTTTCCGAATCCGGTGCTTTACCACGATCGAGTGGTCTCGCGTGGCGGGTGGCCCGCGTAATTCAATTTACAATTACTTATATATAAGCGAAATATAACTTATTTATCTCGTTTTATTAATTTAACGATATCCTTTTCATACACACCTTTGCGTAAAGCACTCAGATAAATATTTTTCTTCACAGGAAATTGAGTTTGTCGACAAATATGATTGAGAAAGTCACAGGATTGAACACTTTTAAGAAACTTCGAGTATTGTCGCTAGGCAGAAATTATATTAAATCCTTTACTGGCATGGTAAGATCCTCAAAACATACAATCCAGTATACATACAGTGTGAGTCTTGATAATGTGCACATATCGAAATTGAGGAAACTTAGCCTAATTTTATCGGCAAACAAATATAAAAAAAAAATACATTTTTTTTTTATAGCATTTTTTAAATTCGTGTTTGCTGTTGTGACCCCTGTGTAAACAAGTCGGTATAACTTTTAAATGAAACGATCTATTATCACGATGAAACAAACTCAGTAATGACTGGAAATAATAGGGCGAATTCATAAAAGAAAAACTAAATAAAAAAGATGCCCTTGAGAATTAGGTTGATTTTATAACAAAAATCTCATAATTTTTCATTAATTGTAAAATATATCAATAATAGTCCGATTTCTAATTATTCTCCATCGTATCGCTTTCTAAAAGTAAAATTACCATGTTTATAAGTCAATCACAACGTTTCCTATCAACTGATAGAGAAAGGCCTTGCACTCGGCTACGTACTTTACTTTAGCAGGTAGAGCCCCAGTATTTGGTTTTATTTTTTTAAATATATTTTCCGTCGATAAAATTCCTTTTCGACATGTGCACATTATCAAGACTCAAACTCCGTAGGAGTATAAATGTTCTGTGCTTCTGTGCTCACACTTCCTATGAATCTGTCTGTTTTCTTTTCTAGCACTTTTCTTTTCTTTTTTTTTCCTTTTTGGCTTCGCACGGTTTGTGCATTTAGCTAGTGTTATGTAAAATTAGGTACTTAACAAGTACAAATTATGAAATGAACTCCATTCAATGCATGATAAAGATGATAGATGATATCGCGCCTGCTCCCTTTGAGTTTCAGTAAAGACGTGGCGCTTTACTGAAACCTCGCGCGGACTTCTTGAGAGAACATAAAGTGATGTTGCACTGTTTTGTTTCATTTGCCTACACTAATGCAGGTTCACGAACGGTTAATTAAATGGTTAATAATCCACCACTATTACACATTAATATTCGGCTAAACACAAATAGAAAATAAAACAAAACTGCCAACATGACGCTTCACTTTCCCGCCAAGAAGTTCCAACGCGTTGGAGCGTGAAGGCAAGGATGTTTCGCAATAATTTCTTTTACACATGTGGCTTCTGTGATACCTCATTACGGGATAACTATGTAAACGTCTATTAAACTGCTCCCAAATTACGATGTTTATTTTTATTAAATTTTTTGACTTACTACGGTACTTCCATAGATTTAGGCCTACTCTAAATCTGTGGTACTTCCTTGAGTTAATCTGTTAAAATTTTAACTTTCTAATACCTTTTGTGGACAGGATAGTAATGTCATTTCATGATTTCATGAAAAAGTCAATGGCAATGATGTATTACCATTAGGTGCAGCGCAGACGACAGACTTTTTGTGCGAAGGAGTCTGATGCACACACCCATGTGAATACATTTTATTAGCTCACAAGCTTTCATTAATCACTCCTTCGCACAAAAAGTCTGTCGTCTGCGCTGCACCTTAGAGCAAGGTGACACGCTCAGTTTGGCGTCATTCTGGTCCATCAGTCTAGTCATAATGATCGGAGAATAATCGTATAACCCACGGATTGACAGACTGATGGTCCAGAATGATGAAAATTAAATATTTTAAATAATTTTGTCATTCCGTTTTGAATGATGATAGACTGTAGGGGGAATGACCGTGTAACCCGCTCGTGTCATTCTCGCGTCAGTCACCGTCAGCGACCCAATGCAGAAGGACGAGTCTAGCGACCTATCTAAGAGCGCGCCGCAAGCGTCGCCGCTGCCGGCGCCGCAGCCATCCCCAACACCTCCACCCCTGCCCCCGCGCGCCGCCACCAATTGAGATCGAAAAGATTTTATCATCCGAACTGATAAAAAGTATCGATATTTAAAAAATATATTGATATCGAAAAAAAAAAATCGATATGTCGATATATTGGTGAAATTTTCTAAAAATAATTATGAATTTTATGAAATTGTATTCTGATGGTTTTTTATTCATAGAAATTCCAAACTAGAAACATAATTTGTGATGTAAAATCTTAAAATAATAAAACATAGTTAAAAATAAGTTTACTTTTTTACGGCTCTGAATTTTCTTTTCTGGATCTTCCATCTGGATTTTCCATTAGGAATTTATCAGTAGCAGCCCGGAGTCTGGATTTGTGTTCGGTTGATGGCAATAGGCTCACCCCCTATTACATGGGACTTAAACATAACTGGCAAAATGTGGGTGTACTATAAGTACACCTCTGCCTAACCCTTCGGGGAGAAGAGAGATGTTATGTGTGAAGTCTAACGTCCACTGACGTACTTTTCATCAGTCTGTTGTCAGTCTAGATTTACCGTGTAACCGTGAAAATCATCCATCATTCTGGCTTCAGTCAAGTCAATCCAGACTGATGGACCAGAATGACTTCAAACTGAGCGTGTAACCTTGCACTTAGATGCGTTACCCGCGCTGAATAATGGCAAAGTAAAAGCAAGGCAATTGCCTGTCTTGCAATTAGTCGCGCACCATCCAGTGGCGCGCCTACACGTCACTATCACTCGTAATTATCAGCAATCATTAGTAAAGAAAATGCCTCCATTACACTACTACTGTGAGAGCAAGGTTACACGCTCAGTTTGGCGTCATTCTGGTCCATCAGTCTGGATTGACTTGACTGAAGCCAGAATGATGGATGATTTTCACGGTTACACGGTCAATCTAGACTGACAGCAGACTGATGAAAAGTACGCCAGTGGACGTTAGATTTTACACATAGCAACACGCCTGTAATCCCCAAAGGGTTAAAACGATTTAAAAGCTGTATTAAAACCAAACTTTGTAAAAAAGGGTACTATAAAATTTCTGATTATTTAGAAGACAAAAAAGCTTGGGATTGAGCTGCTCGCTCTGCAAGCCTTGTGATCAAACTGGAAAACTTGACATTTAATGTTATTATGCATGATTTTATATAAATATTGACATTGCAGAATATTATATACAATATTACATTAATGTTTACTTTGAAAAGTATTATATTTACTGCTTTAATTTATTGTGAATGTGAGCACTATGTGGGTCATTTTTTTTTTTCTTTAAATATTTTCCTATTATTTTATGCTTTTTCTCAGTTTTAATGGTGGTCTGGCATTTTGAGCACTTTATGAGGCCTACCCAAATGTACTTTCTTTGGTATTGTTCGTCGAGTCGTTGAGCTCCTTAAGTCTTGAGTCGAGCTGCACGATTACGACAAATGCTTGCACTGATTGGACAGGTCCACTCAAAATTGTGTGGTTCTTTCCTCAAAAGACTATTTCAGACACAGATCTACATGGTCCTCACATGATCTGACCAAGATTATGTCTGGACTTTAAAAGAGACTTTGACCCCTGAGTTTGTTTCACCATTTCTTCTCACGGGTAGTCAGATAGGAAATGTCGACTACATCTAGCTTATTTTTTACTTTTTAATATGACGTGTAAAAGTGATTCCGATATCCTATTTACAGAATAAACGATTTCATTTCATTTCATTTCATTAAGCAGAGGTGTACTTATAGTACACCCACATTTTGGCAGTTATGTTTAAGTCCCATGTAATAGGGGGCGAGCCTATTGCCATCAACCGGGCACAAATCCAGACTTCGGGCTGCTACTGAAAAATGCTAATAACACTTTGCCCGACCTGGGAATTGAACCCAGAAACTCATGCTCAGCAGTAGCGCGTTAGATACGGCTCGTTACGTTAGACTTTGGATGATATAAAAAACTTTTTACAAAAAAAAAACACTACAAAGTGAAAAATAACTTTAATTTCGGAAGTTGGTTTCTTTGGATCTGTATTTTAGTTTTTACCACCGACTTCCGAAATTAAAGTTATTTTTCACTTTGTAGTGTTTTTTTGGTAGTCAGTTGTTTTTTTTTTTGTAAAAAGTTTATTATTTTTCACTTTTTAGTGGGTCAGTTTGTAATTTACAATAGCCTAATGTCAAATGCTCATCACCTGGTAAGAACCAGGAGAACTGATTGTGACTTCACCATTAAGCATTTTGAGGAGCATAAATTGCTAAGTAACCATATTAAAGTGCCTAATCGAATCGCAACGGTGAAATACTTATTATTAAGTAGTTCCGGTGGCCATCTGTGGTCTTCATCTTCAGTTCCACTTCACCAAATGGTGCTTTTCGAGTGCAAATGCACGAGTTACCATTAAAAAATACTGAAATCGCTTTAGATATCCCTATAAAATTTGAGGATTTCCCTCGATTTCCATGGGATCCCCTCATCAGATTCTGATTTGGTGGCAATAGGACCACCTCGGGAGCATACCCTTCCATACAAAAAAGTAATTTTCAAAATCCGTCCACAATTGACGGAGTAATCGGTGAACATACATAAAAAAAAATAACAAACAAACAAACACAGCCGAACATATTATATAACCTCCTCCTTTTTGGAAGTCGGTTAAAAATATTTTCGATCTCAATTGATAGCGGCGGGGGCAGGGGCGGAGGTCTTGGGGACGGCTGCGGCGGCGGCGGAACTTTCAGCGCGCTCGTAGATAGGTCGCATGAGTCGTCCTTCTGCATTGCGTCGCTGACGGTGACTGACGCGAGAATGATACGAGCAGGGCCTCAAGTCTGCTATTACAATAGTGTCAGAATGGTCGATCATTGATTTCATAATTGTTGATTTTGACAAGTTTGGTAATCTACTATTATAATGGCGTCATTATGACTTTCCAATGGTCGGCCACTGACACTACATTGAAAGAAATTGCATATATTGGTAATCTCGTACATAATGACAAATGAATGACATTTCTACTAATGGGTTTTATAATAATGACAATACGACAATGCCATTATAATAACACAAATATATTACGAGAACATTGACCGACCAATGATCGACCATTATGAATAAATTTACCAGATTACAACTTTTAGCAAAATGACAATGGCATGACAATGGGATCGTGTTGGAATGACTGAATTTATAAAAATAGCAGACTTGGGCCCCAGGACACACGATCATTCTCCCATCAGTCTGTCATCATTCAAAACGGACTGACAAGATTATTTAAAATATTTCATTTTCACCATTCTGGACCATCAGTCTGTCAATCCGTGGGTGACACGATCATTCTCCGATCATTCTGACTAGACTGATGGACCAGAATGACGCCAAACTGAGCGTGTAACCTTGCTCTGAGAGTAAAGAAAAAGGTCTCATTTCATACTTACTGTATTTTTTTATTAAAATTATATTCAGTTGTTTTTCTTTGAATTTCCTCTGAAGATTGCTGCAACCCACGCGTACGCGTCAATTAACATGCAGCAGCTAGTGACGTAACTAAATATGTATGTTCATCTCTTTCTAACAACAAGTATGTAGCTACATTCATGGCTTACGCTGTTTTTGAGTGCACTAATATTCGTTTTTTTTTTTTAAATAGCATCTCGTAGTTGGCCTTGAGAGGCCGTGACTACTTAACCGGACTTTCCTGTGGCTGACAGAACAGTCTCTTTTAAAAAGTCCAGACCTGTCCAGACACAATCTTGGTCAGATCATGTGAATACATTTATTCTTCCGATTAAAAAGAGACTGGCTGCCTTTCATTGTTCTGAGCTGATAGCTGTTTTGCATTTTTTTTCTTTTTAAGCGACTTCCAAAAAGGAGGAGTTTATAATTATTTTCGTCTATATTTTTTAATTTTTTATTTGTTCACCGATTTCACCCCTTTTTTTGTTAGAAAGGGTATGTTCCCGACTGGCTCCCGAGGTGGTTCCATTGTCACGAATTCAGAATCTGATGATGGTATCTCATGGAAATTGAGGGAAATCCTCAAATTTTTTTTTTATTATTAGAAGGGACGGAAAAAATCTTTTATTTCGGAAGTCTGTGGTAAAAAAATAAAATACAGATTCAAAGAAATCGACTTCCGTAATTAAAGTTATTTTTCATTTTGTAGTGTTTTTTTGGAAGTCAGTTGTTTTGATTTTTATAAAAAGTTTTTTAGAGAATAAACAATTTCATTTCATTTCTTTCAGGAGCCGCTAGGAGACAGTTTAGAAGAGCTTTGGATATCTTACAATTTAATTGAAAAACTAAAAGGAATACACGTATTGAGGAGTTTGAAAGTGCTGTACATGAGTAACAATCTCGTGAAGGAGTGGAGCGAATTTAATAAGCTGCAGGTAGGTATTTAGACAAATACAATTTTATTACGGTTCCGTACCCAAAGGGTGCCCACGGGACCCTATTAGTAAGGAGGAGGAAGGCCGTCCATCCGTCTGTGATAGGGAAGTATCTTTTGAACACAGACATACGTAGATACTTACAATTTTCACAGAGTATCTCTTAGTACCTATTATAAAAAAAAAAACTGTTATAAATATATCCTTCTAGCCGCTATAACAACAATTTAAAAAAACCTGTCAAGAGTGAGTCGGACTCGCGCACCAAGGGTTCCGTACGTATACAATATTAGTTTTAGTATATGCGAAACCCGAAACACGTGTCTAGTATTTTTATGGAAAGAATCTATGTACAAAATTTTAAAACTGTATCATGAAAAATCACAAAGTTATTTGCCGGGTTGTCTGTACAAAAACATGCTAACGGCACGCGGCGCCTCCGCGCCTCCAGGGTCGTCTTGCGCTCATTGATAATAATTTGGCAGTAGGTACCTAACCATACGGCGATTGTATTGTAAGTAATTAAAATGTTGATTTGCACTTTAAGCTAATATTTCGCTAACGGGTGCCTGAATCGAAAAATGATTTTCACTCACTCGCACTACTTTTTAAACTCAATCTCAAAGCATTTATTTCAAATAAATTAATTACAGACACTTTTGAACTGTCAATGGGTCAGTCAGTCAGAAAGATGACGCTAGTTACCCATTCCAAAGCGTAGTAGGTTCCTATGGAGAATAACAGGCAAGAAACTCCACGGACACTCTTTTAAATTAAAAAATTGTTATAAATATTTCATTATACCCATAATGGATCACAAAAATAACAAGAAATGTCAAAAAAGTACTTTTGTGACCTTTAATTGTAAATCCATTACTAGATCGGTGGATTATGTCAGATTGTTATGCCGGACATCTGATATAGTCGCGCTGCAAGAAACCTGGTTGCTGCCTCATGATATTCCTTTTCTGGGCAGCATAGACTCCCAGTTTGACTTCGTGGGTAAATCAGCGGTAGATACGTCGGCAGGCATCCTACGAGGTCGACCATACGGTGGAGTCGCGATATTGTGGCGCAAAAATGCCTATGAAAACGTATCTTCCGTACAATGTAAAAGTGTGCGTCTTGTTGCTGTTAAGATAACTGTAGGCGGTAAATCTTCTTTAGTGTTCTCGGTTTATATGCCGAGTGATTCGATGGATAATCTAAGTGAATTTGTGGAGTGTCTAAGTGAGATAAACGCAATTATAGAGGGTAGTGTTTTTTTTTTTTTTTGTGAATGGCATCTCGCAGTTGGCCTTGAGAGGCCGTGACTGCTTAACCGGTCTTTCCTGTGGCTGCCCTAAGGTATTAGCTTAAAGCCTCCAGCCAGGAGCGTAAATATAAGTATTAAAAACTAAACGACAGCGCTCTAAGGGCACCCCCTGTGGGGTACGAACCTCGGCTTAGGGCGTCGTTGGGGAAAAACAGCAAATTGGGGACGGGCTGGATCGAAAGTTTAAATTCATGATTATTAACGGGGATTACTATTAAATGCTACGGCTCACTCAGCCTCGGGGCTGGCGGTTCGACGTGCAAGGGACGGGAGGAACAATTAATTCTTGAACTTCGCGTGGTACCTCGGCGGCGAGGACTAAATGACGGTTTGTTTTTGTGCGCTGTACTTGTGGCCCTATTGCTTTCCTGAAGGAGAGTAATGGGGTCATCCGGGTCTGAGAGAGTATGCCTAGGTCGGCGAGTCTGACTAATTTGAGAAGGCCTATAGCTAGCTGCCTGCACAACCAAGGGGTTGCGATGTCTATCTGCGGACTCGAAGAACCGCTTTGTCGCGCGTTTCATGAACTGCTTGATGGTGGGGGTTCTAAGATCTACATGAAGGGTTTCGTTCCGAACGAACCATGGAGCGTCCGTAATTTTACGGAGAAATCGGTTTTGAAGTGCCTGCATTCTATGAATGAGATGGGGACGGGCGTGTGCGAAAGCGGCACACGCGTACGTCATAATCGGCCGGATGCACGCTGTGTAAATACGCAATTTGCCCTTAAGGGACAACTTGCTGCGTGAGTTCAGAACGCATTGAAGCCTACCGAGAGCTAAAGCGGCGCGCGAACGCACTTGCTTTATGTGCTCAGCGAACGAAATGTGATGATCTAAGATCACACCGAGATATTTGGCTCGCTTCTCCCAAGGGATAGGCTTGCCGAACATTTTGATCTGTCGTGGTAGGTCCGGTCGACGCCGGGGCCTAGAAAAGAGGACCGCTTGGCTCTTATCAGGATTGACCTCGATCCTCCACTTCCTGAACCAGTCACCGAGTCTGTTGACTTCGGTCTGTAGGATGCGGGAGATCTGGTCTTGACTGCGGCCGGTGTAGTAGATGGCCGTGTCGTCTGCGAACAGAGCTAACTGCGCCTTTCTACTTTTCGGGATGTCACTGGTGAACAGCGTAAAAATGAGCGGAGCCAGCACAGACCCCTGAGGGACGCCTGCGCGGATCGGATGAGGGGAAGAGAGCGCACCCTCGATGCGATAGCGGATGGTATAGAGGGTAGTGATGTGGATGCGGTTTATATACTTGGAGATTTTAACGCGCAACCTAGTGGGTTATATGGTAAAGAGTTATTGAGCTTCTCGTCTGAAGTGCAGTGGCGGTGCGCTGACGTCAACTTACTCGGTAGTGAATCGGACACATATACGTACGTAAGTGATGCACATGGTACTACTAGCTGGTTAGACCACTGCGTGGTAACTGATGCGGCTTGGAATTCAATTAAGAACATTAGTGTACTGTATGACGTATCCTGGTCGGACCACTTACCTATGTTAATAAAATAATAACATGTGACCTTAACATATTAAGGCCAAAAATTACTCCTGAATTGCCTAAATGTAATAAAATAACATGGGGGGACAGAGACTTACTACAAACTGAATTTTATGCCAAATATTGTAGTGATAAATTAAAATATGTTGACTTTCCGATAGAATTCACAAAATGCTGCGGTAATAGATGTAATATTAAAGAACACCGAACAATTATAGGCAATTTATATGAGGACATTGTGAATATTCTTTGTCAGGGTGCAGTAGCTAGCTATAATAAAGGTTTTCAGAGCAAAGAGCGTTACGTAACAGGCTGGAATAAATATGTAAAAGCCGCACACGGGCAGGCCCGGCTTGATTTTCAAAACTGGACGCTATTTGATAGGCCTAAAAGTGGGTCAGTTTATGAAAAAATGATAGAAAGTAGAAGGGTTTGTAAAAGTAAATTAAAATGGTGCCAAAATAATAAGGATCAAATTAAAATGAACATCATTGCGAGTCATCATGACGCGAAAAATTTCAGTAGTTTCTGGAAAACCACGAACAGTTTGAATCCCAAGTCCAACCTGCCCGTGAGTGTAGCGGGTGTTAGTGACCCTAATGAAATCGCTAACTTATTTAGTAGATCCTTTAAGATTGAATCTCCCTTGGGTCCGGCGTCTGGTGGGTCAGAGGATGTGGGGGGGTCTGGAGACATGCTACTAGGTTTGCGGCTAAGGATATAGCTACTGTCATAAAATGCTTAAAAAGGGGTAAGTCACCGGGGCATGACAGCGTGAGCATAGAGCATTTGCGATATGCAGGCAAGCACTTACCTCGGGTCTTAGCAATGCTATTTAGTTTTTGTACGAGTCACTCTTATCTACCAGCCGACTTAGTTAAAACTATAGTAGTACCTATAATAAAGAACAAGACTGGTAATTCGAGTGAGACAGACAACTACAGGCCTATTTCCTTGGCGACTATAATTGGAAAGGTGTTGGACGGTCTGATTGATCGGCAGCTGGATACGCATTTAAGAATACATGACGCCCAATTTGGGTTTAGGCAACATTTATCAACAGAAACAGCTGTTCTCTGTCTCAAACATACTGTCCAATACTATACAAGTAGGAAAACACCGGGGTGTATGCATGTTTTCTTGACCTTTCCAAGGCCTTTGACCTAGTGTCCTACGACTGCCTATGGAGGAAATTATCGCATGACACCAACCTTCCAAGGGATCTGGTTGATGTTCTAAAGTACTGGTATAACAACCAGTACAATTATGTGAAATGGGCGGGTGTCCTGTCAGATGCATACAGGTTGGAATGTGGGGTGAGGCAGGGGGGACTCAGCTCACCCAAGCTTTTCAACCTGTATGTAAACCAACTGATATGTGAGCTCGGCAATACCAATATCGGATGCTCCATTGATGGACACATTATTAATAATATGAGCTACGCGGACGATATGGTGTTGCTGAGCCCATCGATCAGCGCCCTGAGAAGGCTTCTCCGTATCTGTGAGGACTATGCGGTGGCCCATGGTCTCAGGTACAATGTAACCAAGAGTGAGCTCTTGGTCTTTAAGGCGGGTAAGAAATGTTATGACACAGTCCCATCAGTCACCTTAGGTGGTGTCCCGCTTACCAGAGTGACACGGTTCAAGTACCTGGGTCACTGGGTGACCGACAGTTTGTCCGATGATACGGATTTGGAAAGGGAACGCAGAGCATTGGCAGTTAGATGTAACATGCTGGCCCGTAGGTTTGCACGATGTACAGAGGAGGTAAAGATTACACTCTTTAGGGCATATTGCCAGTCTCTGTACACGTGCGCCCTATGGGTCAGTTATACAAAACACTCGTACGGTGCTCTGCGAGTCCAATATAACAATGCCTTCAGGGTGATGTTGGGACTACCGCGCTTTTGCAGTGCGTCGGGGATGTTCGCGGAAACCGGCGTGCCGGATTTTTACGCACTGATGCGTTTGCGTATAGCGTCCCTAATGCGGCCAGTGCGCGATAGTCCCAACAGTCTTTTGGCTACTGTGGCCAGCAGGTTGGACAGCCCCATAATGTGGCATTGGATGACGCCTCACAGAGCGTCATTCCAATGCCTTAAATAACTGTATAAATATTTGTATTTATTTTATTTAACGTGCATGTAATTTTTTTGTAACTTACGGACTATTTGTCTGATAATAAAGTTTTTATTATTATTATTATATTATAAATATATTTTATATTTATAATTTTTTTTTTTAATGTTTTTATATATTTTTTATATTCTAATATTTAAAAATGTAATTTATATATGTATTAAATGAAATAAAGGAGATATAAATAATGTTACAAATTGTTTTTAACGACATTTCCAACGACACCCCACACATGGGAACAAGAAAAATAAATCATACCCACCTTTACGTGTGCCCCCCGTGTGCGGTACCCTAAAAAAACAACTCGTTTTTTTATGATTTTATTTTACCACTTTGTCGGCGTGATTATTATGTATGTATACCAATACCAAATTACAGCTTTCTAGTACTTGCTATGAGTTTCTGAGATAATCCGCGAAAAGATAGAAAGACATGGCGAAACTATGAGGGGTCCTTGTTGACTACGGAACCCTAAAAATTAAAGGGGACACAAGAAACAAAAAGTAAATGAAGTGTTCAATATTGTACGGTGGAACGGAAACCTTCGTGTGCGAGCACAGAGGGCTAATTGCGTAAACTGTAAAATTTAACCGATTCCTCTGATAGTGTGATCAGTAGGAATCGGTTAAATTTGACAGTTCAACAACATTCATTGCGTTATTTACGTTGTTGAGCAGACAATTTTTTCTAACTCATGAAGCAATGCATTAGCAATAAACTTCAAAATTATTCCGTTTCCGGTTCAAACTGTGTTCCGCAATTAGGGTAGGTACAGAATTAGTAATAGTACTAACGTAGTGAGAGTCCGAATCGCACTGCGTTGAATCAACGCCCAGCCTAAACCCTTGGACCTAGAAAGATGAAATTTTGCACAGAGGTTTATGATGGAAACAAGGGATGAACGAAGTCCCTGGCAAAGTCACTACTAATATTTAAATCCTCCTTTTTCGGCTTTGCTGCAGTCCGATAATAAAGAGGTATTTGTTTGTAAGTTGGTATGAAGAGGCTAGCAGTCGGATTTGAAAAATCTTTTTGCATTTTGATAACCCAATTCTTGAGGAAGATTGTAGGTTATTTTTAACATCACCCTATGACCCGTAGGAGAAGAGCAAAAAGTAAAAAAAAGTGCAGAAAGAACCCTAAGCGAAAATTAAGTAATAGCGCGTCCGAGAGATGCAACGCGACACAGTAGGTCGGGGGAACAAGAAATTTTACGCTGACAAAGTCGCGGACAGAACCAGAGGGCTAATTGCGTAACACACTATCAGTAGGAATCGGTTTCAATTTGACAGTTCAACAACATTCATTGCGTTATTTACGTTGTTGAGCAGACGATTTTTTTTAACTTATGAAGCAATGGATTAGCAATATACTTCAAAATCATTCCGATTCCGATTCAAACTGTGTTACGTAATTAGGGTACAGAAGCTAGTTATAAATAAAATTGTGAGAAAATCGTTATCATCATCGGTTTGAAAGCAGTCCACCGCTGTGTCGGTTCACCCCTACACACATAAAACAAGACTTCGTGAAATCGACATTTCTTACTGTCATTTCGTTAATACCTTTTGCCCCGAAAAAAAACGAAAGAAAATTTGAATTTCGCGGGTTACCCTGACGCTTTAGTCGTAGTAGTAAGAGCAAGGTTACATGCTCAGTTTGAGGTCAGTCTGGTCAGAATGATCGGAGAATGATCGTGTAACTCACCGATTGACAGACTGATGAAAATTAAATATTTTAAATAATTTTGTCAGTCCGTTTTGAATGATGAATGACTGATGGGAGAATGATCGTGTAACCTGCTCGATTATTCTCGCGTCAATCACCGTCAGCAACGCAATGTAGAAGGACGAGTCAAGCGACCTATCTAAGAGCGCGCCGCAAGCGCCGCCGCCGGCGCCGCAGCCATCCCCAACACCTCCACCCCTTCCCCCGCCACCACCAATTGAGATCGAAAAGATTTTATCATCCGAAGTCTAACGTATGGATCCGTGTCTTACGAGCTACTGCTGAGCATGAGGTCCTGGGTTTGATTCCCAGGTCCGGCAGTGTTATTGGGATTTTCCATTAGGAATTTTTCAGTAGCAGCCCGGAGTCTGGATATGTGCCCGGCTCGCCCCCTATACATGGGACTTAAACATAACTGGCGAAATGTGGGTGTACTTTAAATACACCTCTGCCTAACCCTTCGGGGATTACAGCCGTGATGTTATGTTATGTGTGAATTCTAACGTCCACTGGCGTACTTTTCATCAGTCTGCTGTCAGTCTAGATTGACCGTGTAACCGTGAAAATCATCCATCATTCTGGCTTCAGTCAAGTCAATCCAGACTGATAGACTAAACTGACGCCAAACTGAGCGTGTAACCTTGCTCTAAGAGGTTAATGTTACCAGTCTACCACTGTGCGGTTGACTGCACTGCACTGCAGCCGACAGAACACAGGCGCGATGTTATCTTACAGGAACTACCACATCTAGAAGACTTGCTCTTCGTTGGCAACCCTCTGTACGATGCGTGCGAGCTGGATGCGTGGCGATCCGAAGCCGCCCGAAGATTGCCGAACCTGAAGAAGCTGGATGGAGAGACGGTACTTCGTGAAGATGACCCACCTTTGACGGTGGCTGATATGCAAGTAAGTAAAGCAGTAAAAGGATCTTTTGGCACGTGGCCTTTAAACTAACGTCTCCTCCTGTTTGTTTTTTGTTAACACAAAACAATCTTACATAATGTCTACACATTCGCATTACTATGCGTTTGCACCAGAAAACCTTTAATTATTTATGTTTCTAGAGTCGCGCCGCAAAATAACTAAAACAAACAGCACCCTAATTGCGTAACACAGTTTGAATCGAAATGATTTTGAAGTATATTGCCAATTCATTGCTTCTTATGTTAGAAAAATTTGTCAGCTCAACAACGTAAATAACGCAATGAATATTGTTGAACTGTCAAATTTAACGGATTCCTACTGATAGTGTGTTACGCAATAAGCCCGCTGGTCAACTTTGCTAAGCTGGTATGTGACACTAGCGCCATGTCATTGTGTTATTCTTGTGAGCGTGCATTTTGCGGCGCAATTTTTTTCGACGAGTTCACAACTTTGACCATCTAGACATATCATTCATTATTTTTCTTTTGTTGATTCGCGACCATAAGTGACCTTATCACATAGGTATTGTTCTGTGTTGTAATTATTTGTTTAGTCTGTGACCTGTACAATCTGTGGTGCAGGGAACGTCTCGTCACTTCCGCACTTCGTCAGTCTGTGTAAGCCGCACAGATGACTAATTTGTAGCAAGCTAGTAAGCCGACCATGGATCTCTAAAGGACTCCATCATCAAAGGTTATGCAAAATAAATATAAAATAATTATTAAGACTTTAATTGACAGGTATGTATTGATGTATTTGTAGAATTTCATCTCTCTAAGTTAGATTTGTTCCAAAACAGAACAAATCTCGTATGGAAAACTGATGAAAAAAAATGAACAAATCTAACTTAGAGAGATAGATTCTATAACTAAATCAGTACATATTGTGTTATGGTCACATGGTCGCGAATCATATTTTGATCAAGATACAATCTGACACTGACCTGCAAATTGAAAAAACGTGAGAAAATTTGAATTTCGCGGGCTACCACTGCGGATTCACCTCTAGTGCGAATTAGGGCGGGCCGCACCGAAACCCAAAGCAATGCAAAAATCCTCCTTCATTATTTTCGTACCGTAAAACGGGGTGAATAGAAATGTAGGGGTGAATCGAGATGCAACTTTACAATGGATTTTAACGTTGAAATAATATATTTTGTTGCCAAAAAGGACTTTAATGTGTTACCTGTACCTACTATAATTAACGATTAAGTGCCTTGGCAACAAACTATATTATTTCAAGGTTAAAATCCATTTTAAAGTTGCGTCTCGATTCACCCCTGCATTTCTATTCACCCCGTTTTACCCGGTACCTATTCCATGAATCAACGCACACTACAGAAGCACAGCACTTTTTTTGGTACCTATAGATAAAAGTGGAGGCAACACTCTAAATACCTAAGAGAAGAAGACTGTGGTCGGACTCTTCTCTTTCTGAATATAGATAAAGAAAACACATATCAGTCTCGTTCGTATGTATTCAGAATGAGAGTCCGAACCAGTCGTGAACATAGATACACTATAGGACAGGAAATTTAGAGTGTTGCCTCCACTTTTTTATAGGCATATAGGCAATACCAATACATGACGACGGGCGACGATAAAAAAAGCTGACTATCTTATACATAATCAGCCTAGTATATTCTTCCCAATTCTAGGACACAGGCCTGTTCTCTATGAGAGCGACTGGGCTGTAATTCACCACACGGACACAGTGGCGCATCACGTCTCCGAATTTTTGGTTGTAGGACATGTCGGTTGCCTCACGATGTTTTCCTTCACCGTTTTGAGAGCAGTGGTGATGAAATACATTTCTCGAAGTAAAGCAAGCACCTTTGGTATGCACTTTGTAAATTAAATGAATATTTTTTTATTTTCAGCCTGACGGTGGCGATGGAGTAGAGACCTTGGTCAGTGCGGAAACCGATTGAAGATACTGCTACGAGCCAAAGGAGTTAAAAAGAGAAATCAATCTTATTTTCCAGGTGCACGTTGCTTTTATTACGCTGTTGATCACTTTAAAAACTTTAGAAATCTATTTATTATGATTTTTTCCCAAAATTGTAAGGATAGTTTGCCAAATAAGAGTACTTAGACAAAAATTGGGGCGCCTGCATCGCTGATGCAGCATGTTGATTTAGAGAATCCGTAACTACCTTGGGTTCCTGTAAGGTGCGGGATATAGAAAATAAAATTAAAATAATTATCTTATTTATTTATTTCAACTTCTCACACACAATAATGTACAAAGCAGACTTAATACCTTGGGCATTCTCTACCAGTCAACCAAACCTAACTAATCCAACGTCGTATCTTAATTTTTAATTAATAAAAAGTTACACAAACACAACTACGGTAAAAACGCCCACTATAAAAAGGTAAGTATCGATTCGAAATTTATTCGTTCGGTTTTTTTTCAGTCACACGAGGAGCCACACGTAATCTGTACGTTGTTAACCGACTTCAATGTTGACTAGGGTGGAAGGGACATCGATGCGAAGCCTGTGACGAGAAATTTCAATGCACGGGGGTCAAGTATGATGTACTTAATCCATGGTAACAGGGCCTCAAGTCTGCTATTACAATAGTGTCAGAATGGTCGATCATTGATTTCATAATTGTTGATTTTGACAAGTTTGGTAATCTACTATTATAATGGCGTTAAGACTTTCCAATGGTCGGCCACTGACACTACATTGAAAGAAATTGTATATATTGGTAATCACGTACATAATGACAAATGAATGACATTTCTACTAATGGGTTTTATAATACTGGCAATACGACAATGCCATTATAATAACACAATTATATTACGAGAACATTGACCGACCAATAATCGACCATTATGAATTTACCAGATTACGAACTTTTACCAAAATGACAATGGCATGACAATGGGATCGTGTTGGAATCACTACAATACACAATTTATAAAAATAGCAGACTTGGGCCCCAGGCTTCGCGTCGATGTCCCTCCCACCCTGTATTATGATAACTGTAAATTATCAAATCAAATTGTAAAATATAAATCTTTGCAGTAAATTATGATCAAAGTTTTGCTAAATAATAGCAATAACAAATATTATTAAATGATTATTAAAATAATATTTTAATAATCATTTAAAATATATTATTATTATATTTTTCTTGATTTTTAAATTCTTTATAAATATTACTAAAACAAAATACAAAAATACTTATTATTAAAAAAAATATTAGATTGGGAAAAGTCTTTTCGCATTATAGTATGTATGAACTTGTAATAAAATCTCTTTGGCTATACTATTTGTATCTGGCTGTTTTTGGTATCATTGAAAGTTTAAATTTTAAAGAACATAATTCCAAATTCAAATTAGGAAAGTGTGTGATTTTCATTTGTTTTTCGTACTGTCAAGATGAGTGAATCTAATGAAGAAATTCGATACATTTTAAAATTTTACTACAAAAAAGGTAAAAATGCAACGCAAGCCGCGAAGTTGGTTTTATGCGTGTTCAATCCGGAAATTTTGATGTCAAAGATGCACGGCGCTCTGGTCGCCCTATTACGGATAAAATGGATGCCATTTTTGAAAAAGTGGAGCAAGATCGGCATATCAGTAGTTACGACGTAGCTGAAGAACTGGGAATTGACCACAAAACCGTTTTGGCACATTTGAAAAAAACTGGGTACACAAAAAAGCTCGGTATTTGGGTACCTCACGAGCTCACTGAAAGAAACCTAATGAACCGTGTCATTTGTGATTCTTTATTACGGCGTAATGAAACCGAACCATTTTTGAAGAAGCTGATAACTGGTGATGAAAAGTGGATCACGTACGACAAGAACCTGCGAAAAAGGTCGTGGTCAAAGGCCGGTCAGACTTCACAGACTGTGGCGAAACCCGGGTTAACTCGCAACAAGGTGATGCTGTGTGTGTGGTGGGATTGGAAGGGCATTATTCATTATGAGCTGTTACCACCAGGCAGGACCATCGATTCTGAACTCTACTGCGAACAACTGATGAGATTAAAGCAAGAAGTTGAGAGAAAGCGGCCGGAATTAATCAACAGAAGGGGTGTGGGTTTTCATCATGATAACGCTAGAGCTCACACATCTTTAGCCACTCAGCAAAAATTAAGAGACTTTGGCTGGGAGGTGTTAATGCATCCGCCGTATAGTCCTGACCTTCAGATTTCCACCTGTTTCGGTCTCTTCAGAATTCTTTAGGCAGTGTCAGGTTAACATCACGAGAGGACTGCCAAAACCACTTGTCGCGGTATTTTGATCAGAAGTCCCAAAATTTCTATAGCAATGGGATCATGTCCCTACCTACAAGATGGTAAAAAGTTATCGAACAAAATGGTACCTACACACTTTAGTTAAATGTAAATAAACTATTTTAAAAATGTTTTGAATTTTCTTAAAATATGCGAAGAAACTTTTTCCCCAACCTATTATATGCATCACAAAAACCACAATTTGTGCCTAGGATTTGAACCTCCATTCCTATGAACGAGTACGAGTAAGTAAACTGATTTAGTAATGACGTGACTACCTATAAAAAAAAATCGATGTCTTTTTAGTTGGCGTTTTTTTCAAAGGTTAAGTACTTGGATTTAAGTTTTAACTTTCATTTTTCAACATTTATTTACCATGTCTTTCAGGTAAAAGCTAAGATTTACCGAGAGACTGCGAGTAATACTCCGAAATTAACGAATATAAAGACAAAGACAAACATATTTATTCATAACCGGGTTGATGAGTGGAGTTACAATGCGATTCAACTAAGAATAGGAACTTCAATGACCTCGATCTGTCAACTTAAACTTGAAAAATACGGCATGCAAAGAACATTTTGTTGTTATCCGTTTTTAGGGTTCCGTACCCAAAGGGTAAAACGGGAACCCTATTACTGAGGCTCCGCCAGCGCCGCGCGCCGTCTGTCTGTCTGTCCGTCTGTCACCAGGCTGTATCTCATGAACCGTGATAGTTAGAAAGTTGAAATTTTCACAGATAATGTATTTTTGTTGCCGCTATAGCAACAAATACTAAAAACCAGAATAACATAAATATTTAAGGGGGCTCCCATACAACAAACGTGATTTTTTGCTCGTTTTTGCTCGATATTGATAACGGTAACAGGTAGACACTTGAAATATTCACAGAATATTTAGTTATATATTGACTTAAAAATCAATAATTAAATTAAAATAAAACAAATATTTAAGGGGGGCTCACATACAACAAACGTGAATTTTTTGCCATTTTTATAGATAATGGTACGGAACCCTTCGTGCGCGAGTCCGATTCGCACTTGGCCGGTTTTTTAGATAATGGTACGAAACTCTTCGTGCGCGAGTCCGACTCGCCCTTGGCCGGTTTTTTTTATATTTGTTCACCCGTTTTTGTCATTTGTCATCCAACTGACTGCTCCAAAATGAGTAAATGAGGCGCTGTTTTGCTAAAGCGTCACAATATGGCCCAAGGTCATTCCTATTCTTAATTGAATCGCAATGTATGTTCAGTGACACGTCCTCCGCGAAAAGCGGAAAACAAATATTTACAAATAATATCACACATAGGTTTATGATCTATCTTATCAGAATCAGCGGGGTAATTCCGTAGCACACTATCAGTAGAAGATTAACTACGATAATATGGCCCGCCCCTCCACAATTCATAACGTTTGGAAGTATTTACAATGCGCCACCAAGACTCACAACGCAGGTGTGCGTAACGTGTCCTAACGTACGTCCAACGTACCGTGTCCTAACGGAGGCGATCGGCGGCGGCGATCTCTCGCGTCCGGCCCTGGTTCAGGCCATGGTTCGGAGCGAGAGTGCATGGGAGGCCGTCACCTCCTTCTGCGAAGCAGTAATGCTCGCGAAGGAGGAGGCGGAGCGCGTGAGGGAGAGACAGGGTTCGCGCCCTCACGCCCCTAGTCGCCGCAGCAGACGCCCTGGGCATCGGGAGTAGCAAGCCGATTTCCGGCCACCGTAGGCGCGGGCTTGCGGACAGTGAGCGATGGGTAGCTCGCCGTCCGATAAGGACCAGGCCCGGGTCGACGGCGCGTTGTGTTCCACGCGCGCCTCAAAGAGACGTCAGCACGAATTGACGGGGTCCATTAGGGCTAATGCCTGCCAGGGTTGCGAGTTTGTCCGAAAGGGATATCGTGGCCCTGGCACACAGGCAAATAAAGGAACACGGGTGGGTTTTAGTCAGTAAAAGTCTGACACGCCCTCCCGAGAAGTTATTTGATAATTTCCCACCCAAAAAAAAAAAAAAAGGTGTGCGTAATGAGACGGCCGTCAAACAAAAACAAATCACGGATTTGTTGCTCGAATAGTGGCGTCATTAATCGCTCAATATTATTAGTATGGCGCTGCACTGACGTACTCTATGAAAACAACACATGCGTTGTCTTGCTCGATCGGCTAGTTATGATTAGTTGACCACCAAATCTGGTAATAAGTGAGATATTACGAGTACTGATTGCACAAAAACTATGAATACGAAGACGAATACTTACAACTACATACAAACTCTTTCGTAATATTGTGACTACACACATCGAAACAGTAATTTGGAGGGGCGCGATTATCCATTGCTTCATAAGTTAGAAAAAATTGTCTGCTCAACAACGTAAATAACGCAATGAATTTTGTTGAACTGTCAAATTGAAACCTATTCCTACTGATAGTGTGTTACGCAATTAGCCCTCTGTTCGGAGTTTTACCATTAAGAGCGGCTAACCCGACATACTTTTCATACAAACGCTCGTACGTGATTATGGCGTTGTAACACATCTTTCTTTGAAATTTTTGAACCAATAGGTATCTTCTGCACTATATCTAGGTTTCTATGCAAGCAAAAAATATAATTTTTGAAAAACAAAGTCAGTATAAGCCTGCAAAAATCTGCTTTTTTGCACAAATTTTACCTGAACTTTGGCCATTCATAATGTACTCATAAATTGTAAATGTTAAGAAAACATTACGATAGAAACCTTGCAAATGTAATGGAGATTCTAAATGACCAACATTTATTTCACAAACTGGTAAGGCTAAAAACACGTATTTCCTGGAACAAGTTTTATGAAATTTCCGAACATTATTTTTCGTTTTCGGACCGGGAAGGAAAAAGAAGATAGAAAAGAAAGAAAGATGTATTACAACGCCATAATCACGTACGAGTGTTTGTATGAAAAGTATGTTGGGTTGGCCGCTCTTAATGCTTAGGATTTACCATAGTTCAAGACTGTACAGTAACAGCCACTATTCAAAAATACTGTTATAAGCCACAGATGGACCGAATCTCTTATGGGGGTTGCGTTAAGGTAGCCCGAAAAAAAAAAAACCTAAAATGTACTATTTAAGTACTTCGGTTTCAAACAATTCGGTATGTAAAGTAATTTTCAGGTATGTTTTTTATATTTTTATTTTAAAGATAAGAGTATTTGAAACACATAATTTCATCTTTTTGTTTTTACAAGCTGTAGTTATTTTTATATATTTTTTTAAAGTTTTGTTCGTGCTGATTTCTAAAGTAGCCTGAATAGCTTAGGATGTTTGCCACGTTTAACACTTATTTAAAAACAAAATTCAGTAAAGTCAAACAGTCAAATTTGACAGTTAATTTGTTTACATTTCATACGAGATGCGATTTCCGTACCTTAAAGTTATAGCTTATTAATCAAATGAATGGATCAAAGACTACTTCTGCTACGTGCTTCATACCATCAAGTATAAACACCACAACAAATAGCCGACACAAATTGATTGTTAGTAAAAGAAACCTTAAAAAAGAAATGGTGCGAGGAAGTAAACGTTGAGTACTAGTCTGTGCGGCGTCTGTTTTATTGTGAAGATCATTTGAACGTAAGTTAAGTTTTCCTGAGGCGATACATCGATGTGATTCGACTTGTACTGTCGGCCGCTGGTGAAAAACTACACTTTATTTAAATAATAGTTTAATGGCCTGGTTGCTGCGACCTTTTAGCCAAATCTTTATTTAGTTACTTTGTATATAGGTAATGATGAAATGAATTTTAAACAATGCATGATAGATGATATCCCACCCGTATGCTCCCCTTAAGTTTCAGTAAAGACGTGGCACTTTACTGAGACCTCACACGGACTTCTTGAAAGAACTTGAAGTGATATGTTGCACTGTTTTGTTTCATTTGCCTACACTAATGCACGTTCACGAACCCTTAATGGTTAATAATCCACCATTATTACACATTAATATTCGGCTAAACACAAGTTTTAAAAAGTAAAACAAAACTCTAACCATGACGCTTCACTTTCCCGCCAAGAAGTCGAAAAACTACACTATTTACCTATTTGAATAGAATAATAATAAGTGCTTCATGTGAATTTTACGTTGACATTGACACTTGACATATACAGAACAACTTAATTATTTAATTACAAGAGGCACTGAAAATTCCCAATTCAGGCTACTTTGGATGACATTTTGTGTTCAAATAAAAGTAAAGTGATTTTAAATATTTTTGTGAAAATAAATACGATCTTATAATTTTAAGACCTATTAATAGAAAAATAACTCATAAAAGCTTAAAATCTCGAAATGGTTTTCGAATCGGCATTGGTTAATTTTTACTTTACATACCGAATTGTACCTTCTTCAGAACGAAATTGTATCAAAAGTTTGGTACACCCGCCATATTGACGTCAGAACGGCGGGTGTTTGATAATGTATCAATATTTGTCCATTACTCGTTAAATATAATTATATCGAAAAATGTACCCTAAATAAAAAAACACCCACATATGATCAGTTGATTGGTTCCTGAGAAATAAAACAAGTATGTTTCGTAATATTTATCTAGATACATCTAGACGAATGCTTATTTATATATTTTTTTAGATTTATATATTATGTGAATTTAAGAAATCTAATATAGTTTGTAAAAAAACATTGTTGTAACGAGCTTCCTAAACGCACACTTTTGTTAAGTGTGATGTGGGTACATGGTAAATTATTTATAATTTGTACTAGTGTTTCATTATTAATCATACGTGCTTCAAAGTAACCAGGGGCCCAAATCTGCTATTTTTATAAATTCAGTCATTCCAACACGATCCCATTGTTATGCCATTGTCATTTTGCTAAAAGTTCGTAATCTGGTAAATTCATAATGGTCGATCATTGGTCGGTCAATGTTCTCTTAATATAATTGTGTTATTATAATGGCATTCTCGTATTGCCATTATTATAAAACCCATTAGTAGAAATGTCATTATGTACGAGATTAGCAATATATGCAATTTCTTTCAATGTAGTGTCAGTGGCCGACCATTGGAAAGTCATAATGACGCCATTATAATAGTAGATCAATGATCGACCATTCTGACACTATTGTAATAGCAGACTTGAGGCCCTGGTCAATGTTAACGTTTGTTACGTCATTGTCGGTTAGGTAGTACATTTTAGGTTTTTTTTTTTGGCAAATAGGATGATTCGATTAGTTAAGGTACACCCGCCATTTTGACTCACATACAAAATTGTAAAACAGGTTTTTCAATAATTCATTATGTTTTCCTACGACACGTCCGACGGTGAACGTTTAACGAACTTGCTTGTGTAAAACTCTTTGGACATATTTCACATTTGAAAGGTTTTTCACCCGTGTGAATTAGATTATGTCTTTTTAAATCACTGGTATTACTAAAGCTACGCTGACAAATTTCACATTTGTAAGGTTTTTCACCAGCATGCGAACGAATGTGTCTATCTAAACTACTCTTTACACAAAAACTATCCTGACATAAATCACATTTAAAAGGTTTTTCACCAGTGTGTTGTCGAATATGATTTGTCAATTTATTTTTTTCATTGAAATTACGCTGACATATTTCACATTTATAGGGTTTTTGAGTGTGTATTCGAGCATGTCTTACAAGACATTTTTTTTGAACAAAACGACGCTGACATATTTCACACTCGAAAGGTTTTTCACCGGTGTGTTTTAGAATATGTACTTTTAATTGATATGTACAATTAGTAACATGCGGGCATAATTCACATTTGTAAAGGTTTTCACCAGTGTGGAAACGCGTGTGTTTTGTTAAAGTACTCTTTACACTAAAACTACACTTACATATGTCACATTTATAAGGTTTGTCACCAGTGTGTAGTCGAATGTGATTAATCAAACTAGTTTTATAAGAAAATCCACTCTGACATGTATCACACTGGAAAAGTTTACCTTTGTGTACTATCATATGAGTTAGTAAAGTACTTTTATGAGTAAAACGAAGCCCACATATATCACACTGGAAAGGTTTATCACCAGTGTGTAAACGAATATGATGTTTTAAATAAGCCTTCATACTAAAACCACGCTGACATATATCACATATAAAAGGTTTTTCTTTAACAGATAATCTTCGATGTTTATTTGTACTGTCATTCTTAATATCTTTGTTATTACCTATTTTACTTGAAAAAACATTTTTTAAACGGTTATTATGGCAATTTGTATCTTTAGCTTTATTATTATTATTAACAATAGGTTTTGTATTAGTGAAAGGCTTTTTGAATTTATTGACAGGTTTGGACGTACGATTCTGAGTGTTGCGGCTGATTTTCGAGTGAGGTTGTTCAATTTTCTTTTGCTCGGCTGTAATTGTATCTTCTTGTTTTGGTCTTCGTATGTCTCGTTTTGGTTTCTTCGCAACAGGTGTCCCTGTCATTATAAGTCTGGTAAGTACAAAAGTCTAAGTAAATTGTTGGATCCAACTTGTAACTGTGGCAAAAGATGATATGGTTAGAAAGGGGGTGACTACCAAGATGAGGACTAATAGAGAAGTATGAAACAAAACAGCATGTTGCGCCGACCCCAAATATATTGGGATAACGGCAAGAGAATGATGGAGGGATTGGTGGATGAAACATCAATCTAAATGAAAGGTATTTGAATGATTCTTACAAGGGCTGAAGAAGAGCGTACAGCAGTGGATTTTCTGATAACATTAAATTATACACATTATTATTAGAGGCACTAAGGTCTAATTTGTACGAGAATCGCAGACAGCACACAAAGTCTAGACGTTCTCTGACGACCGACGGAGGACGACGACCAACGGAAGACGACAACGACGTGGACAGGGAGGTTCTTGTCACGTCTAAGTTCTAGTAGGTCTAAGTTGTACAGTCTTACTGTCGGGGGCTCGGGGCGACAAAACTAAAAATGCTAGAGAACTAGGATTTAGGAGCGAGCGAAGCGAGCTCAAAATATTAATCACACTGCCTGGAAAAGGTTTTCTTTTGACGTCATATATACATATTTGTGGGAAAAGCTGCGGGAGAGAAAAGTGCCAGCGGAGCTGTTGCGTATCTTCCAGTATTGGTATTATAACCAAACGAACAGTGTGAGATGGGCCGATGGGCTGTCTGTGTCGTATGGGCTCGAGTGTGGGGTAAGACAAGGAGGGATTACGTCACCAAAATTGTTTAACCTATATATAGATGATCTGATCGTTGAGCTCAGCAGTAAGAAAATAGGATGTCGCATTGATGACGTTAGTGTCAACAACATCAGCTACGCTGACGATATGGTGCTGCTGAGCCCTACGGTTAGGGCACTTAGAGAATTGCTTCATTGTTGTGAGGGCTATGCTCGAGAGCATGGCCTAATATATAATGTCAATAAAAGCGAGTTCTTAGTCTTTAAGGCTGGCGGTGTTAAATGTCCTGAGTACCCCCGATCAAACTAAATGGGAATGAAATATTGCGAGTGTACCAGTTCAAGTACCTGGGGCATTATGTAACCGACGACCTTAATGACCGAGTGGATATTGAGAGGGAACGTAGGGCGTTGGCCGTCCGATGTAACAGGTTGGTTCGCAGGTTTGCACGATGTAGCAGGGTAGTAAAAATAACGCTTTTTAAAGCTTATTGCCAAGTGTTTTACACGTGCAGCCTGTGGACCAACTATACTCAGCGGGCTATCAGCGCCCTACGGGTCCAATATAATAATGGGTTCAGGACGTTGATGGGGCTGCCCCGTTTCTGCAGTGCATCAGGTATGTTTGCACAAGCACACGTCGATGGCTTCCACGCCATAGTCAGACAGAAATCTGCCTCTTTGCTCTGCAGAGTGCGGGGCAGCTCCAACTCCATCCTGAAGACCATAGCGGGGAGGTTGGATTCTCCTTTGTTAGGTGATGTTGTTCAAAGATGCATTTTGAACAACAGCCTTGTTGTCAAATAGATAATATGTATAAGTTTACTAACATAGGTATAAGTTATCTTTTTCTTTTTGTTTTTGTTTTTACTAACCCATATGGATGTTGCTTATCCGAATTAAAGATTATTTTATTTTATTTTATTTATACATAAATAGGAGATACTTTATCGACTTATACAGAAAGTTTTGAGCGTTAGACGAACATGGGATGCTTGTGCGAGCGAAGCAAGCTCGAAATTTCGAAATGTTGTTTTCTTTTAGACATTTAAATTACGGTATTTAGGTAACCCAATTACGAAAAAAACGCCAACTAAAAAGGTAGGTAGGTATACAATATGTCCCAGATTTAACGCACAACCTCTTAAGGTCTCATTGTACTCATCATTATGAACAACTTTTACTATGGGACCAAACCTGACGCGAAAAATAAGTCAGCAGTTCCCTACATTTACATTCGAATAACTCGTCAAAATGTAGGTAACAGCTGATTATATTTTCGCGATTTCAGGTTTCGTCCCATAGTAAAAGTTGTTCATAATGGTGAGTACAATGACTCCTTAAGACGTTGTGCGTTAATTCTGGGACATGGTGTGTACAAAACATCGATATCATTTTTTTTGTTTTTCGTATATCCGGAGTCACACGTGATCCGTACGATTTATGCCATAATTATTTCATGACTAGTAATGACGTGTGAGGTGTTAGTTGGGTTTAAGTTGATAAGGTTAATCCGCAGCTGTAGCCCGCGAAATTCCAATTTGCAGGTCAGTGTCAGGTTGTATCTTAATCAAAATATGATTCGCGACTTTATCAGATATGTATTTACAGAATTAGAATCATTAATACATCTCTAAGTTAGATTTGTTCCATTAAATTACATTTTTAGGGTTCCGTACCCAAAGGCCAAAAACGGGAACCCTATTACTAAGGCTCCGCCGTGTGTCTGTCTGTCCGTCTGTAACCAGGCTGTATCTCATGAACCGTGATAGTTAGACAGTTGAAATTTTCACAGATGATGTATTTCTGTTGCCGCTATAACAACAAATACTTATAAACAGAATAAAATAATTTTTTAAGGGGGGCAGCCATACAACAAACGTGATTTTTTTTGCTCGTTTTTACTCGATGTTGATAACGGCAACAGGTAGATGCTTGAAATATTCACAGAATATTTAGTTATATATTCACTTTCAAAATAAATAATTAAATTAAAATAAAACAAATATTTAAGAGGTCTCCCATACAACAAATGTGATTTTTTCGCCATTTTTATAGATAATGGTACGGAACCCTTCGTGCGCGAGTCCGACTCGCAGTGGCCGGTTTTTATGAAATAATGACATTGGGGAACAAATCCAACATAGAGCGATGTATTAATGGGTCATGATTATAATTCTGTAAATACATATCTGATGTAGTCGCGAATCGCATTTTGATCAAGTCACTGACCTGCAAATTGCACAAAACTTAAGAAAATTGGCATTTCGCGGGCTATAGCTGCGGAATCACATTAACTGCACCATTAAAAGGTAAGATTAACTGGGTGTGTGCGAGTAAAACTCTGACATTAAGAGCCTATACTACCTCAAATGGCTTAGCATAATCCTCCGTTATGTCGAAAATACTGCAGCATTCATTTTGAAATAAATATTCTAGGGTAAAGTTGAGGATTAATGTTAAGTGCTACTATGTTTGACGAAAACACGATTCTATAAAATTTTCTCTATAGAAAAAAATTACAAAGTTACCTACAAACCGAACAATAAACCGCTCATATTAAAAAAATACTTCATATTCGTTAACGAAACTTTGCATATTAACTGAACTAACTATAAAGCAGGTCTAATGATTTTTTTTTAATTACCATTATTTTCACCGTAAAAAGAAACAAAATAAAATATCGGTGCCTTGGAGTCTTCTCCCTGCCTCGCTTGCTCGCGTGACCGCCAGCAGTAGGTGCGAGCGAGATAAAGAGTGAGGTGGCGCTGAGGAAGTATAGACTCTTAACGATTATTTTAGAACAGTTCGGACTTTTACTAACATCTTAGTAAATCTTAGGATTTACCGTAGGTACTACTTAGTCTGGGGATTCACCATAATTCGAGACATTACAGAAACAGCCACTAATAAAAGTAGTCCTTGAAGAATGTTACACCAAATGAGCCGTCAAAATGTATGTACATTATGCACAACATGAATTGTAACAAAACAACACGGCGAATTTGTTTAAACGAGAAGATTGGTGAAGTAGAACATAAAATGTATTCAAGTTCCGTTTCACCAACAGAGGGCTAATCGCGTAACACACTATCAGTAGGAATCTGTATCAATTTGACAGTTCAACAACATTCATTGCGTTATTTACGTTGTTGAGCAGACAATTTTTTCTAACGTAAGGCAATGGATTAGGAATATACTTCAAAATCATTCCGATTCCAATTCAAACTGCGTTACGCAATTAGGGTACTGTTCCCGGCATTATAAGCCACAGCTGCAAGCTGGTCCGAATCTTTTGATACATATAAATGGTATTTGCACATAACGTACAAAATTGGAAAACAGGTTTTTTCAATCATTAGTTACGTTTTCCTGTGTCTCCGACGGTGAACGTTTAACGAACTTGTTTGTGTAAAACTCTTTTGACAGATTTCACATTTGAAAGGTTTTTCACCCGTGTGAATTAGATTATGTCTTTTTAAATCACTGATATTACTAAAGCTACGCTGACATATTTCACATTTGTAAGGTTTTTCACCAGCATGCGAACGAATGTGTCTATCTAAACTACTCTTGACACAAAAACTATCCTGACATAAATCACATTTAAAAGGTTTTTCACCAGTGTGTTGTCGAATATGATTTGTTAATTTATTTTTTTCATTGAAACTACGCTGACATATTTCACATTTGAAGGGTTTTTGACCAGTGTGTATTCGAGCATGTCTTTTCAAATGAATGTTTTGAGCAAAACGTTGCTGACATATTTCACATTTGAAACGTTTTTCACCGGTGTGTGTTAGAATATGTCTTTTTAATTGATATTTACATTTAAAAACACGCGGACATATTTCACATTCATAAAGTTTTTCACCAGTGTGTAAACGAGTGTGATTTGTTAAAGTATACTTTTCAGTAAAACTACGCTTACATATTTCACATTTATAAGGTTTTTCACCAGTGTGTACTTGACTATGACGTATGAAACAATGTTTATACGAAAAACTATGCCCACATATATCACACTGGAAAGGTTTTTCACCACTGTTTTCGAATGTGATTAATCAAACTATTTTTATAAGGAAAACCACTCCCACATATATCACACTGGAAAAGTTTTTTACCTTTGTGTACTAGAATATGATATATTAAATTATTTTTATAAATAAAACGTAGCCCACATATATCACACTGGAAAGGTTTATCACCAGTGTGTGAACGAATATGATCTTTTAAATGAGCCTTCATACTAAAACCACGCTGACATATATCACATTTAAAAGGTTTTTTTTTAACAGATAATCTTCGATGTTTATTTGTACCTTTATCCTTAAAATCGTTGTTATTACCTATTTTACTTGAAAACACATTTTTTAAACGGTTATTATGGCGATTTGTATCTTTAGCTTTATTATTATTATTAACAATAGGTTTTGTATTAGTGAAAGGCTTTTTGAATTTATTGACAGGTTTGGACGTACGATTCTGAGTGTTGCGGCTGATTTTCGAGTGAGGTTGTTCAATTTTCTTTTGCTCGGCTGTAATTGTATCTTCTTGTTTTGGTCTTCGTATGTCTCGTTTTGGTTTCTTCGCAACAGGTGTCCCTGTCATTATAAGTCTGGTAAGTACAAAAGTCTAAGTAAATTGTTGGATCCAACTTGTAACTGTGGCAAAAGATGATATGGTTAGAAAGGGGGTGACTACCAAGATGAGGACTAATAGAGAAAATGGAACAAAACAGCATGTTGCGCCGACCCCAAATATATTGGGATAACGGCAAGAGAATGATGGAGGGATTGGTGGATGAAACATCAATCTAAATGAAAGGTATTTGAATGATTCTTACAAGGGCTGAAGAAGAGCGTACAGCAGTGGATTTTATGATAACATTAAATTATACACATTATTATTAGAGGCACTAAGGTCTAATTTGTACGAGAATCGCAGACAGCACACAAGTTCTAGACGTTCTACGACGACCGACGGAGGACGACGACCAACGGAGGACGGCAAAGACGAGGACAGGGAGGTTCTTGTCACGTCTAAGTTCTTGTAAGGTCTAAGTTGTACAGTCTTACTGTCGGGGGCTCGGAGCGACAAAACTAAACAAGTCAGAGAACTAGGATTTAGGAGCGAGCGAAGCGAGCTCAAAATTTTAATCACAATGCCTCGAAAAGGTTTTCTTTTGACGTCATACAGAAATAGGAGATACTTTATCGACTTATACAGAAAATTTTGAGCGTTAGACGAAAATGGGATGCTTGTGCGAGCGAAGCGAGCTCGAAATTTCGAAATTTTGTTTTCTTTTGGACATTTAAATTACGGTATTTAGATACGAGGCAGATGTGAGAGGTAACGCTCTAGGAGGTCATAATAGTGACCTAATTTATGTTCTTCAGAACGGTCAGGTGCGTAGTACTTGCCACCGGCGTGCGTGTATGACCAGATGTATGAACGTAAACGAAGCAAAAGAAGTATGTAAGGAGTGTAGCAGATGGCGTTCTATAGTTTCTGCCTACCCCCATGGGAAGAAGGGTTGAGTTTATATATGTATGTATATTTATTTATTGAAATTATTTAATGGGAGGGCTTGTGGCTAAGTAATAACAGCCGCACGGGTAGATGAATAAGGTAAAGCTACGCTTGCGGCGGTTGGTCCGTGGATGGGTGACCATCTTTATATACAACGACCCCTCCGTGCCTCGTTAAGCACATTATGCCGTTAGTCCCGGCTGTCATTTATAGATCTTTGACAGTTGTTACGGGTCGTCAGGAGCTCGAAATTCTGACAACTTACCAAGGGGTATCGTGTTACCCAGTAACTGGGTTGTGGAGGTCTGATAGGCAGTCACTCCATGTAAATACTGGTATTCAGGTGTATCCGGATAGACTGGAAACCGACAATTGAAAAGGAGCTGAATTAAAAAAAATACATTATTTAATCTATAAGTTTACAGTAAAACAGTTATTTGAATAAGATAGCACATGTATTCAGCAGTTATAAACCAAAAACAAAACAGAAAAAAAATGTTTTTTGTTGAAATTGGAGCCAAATTAGTAACGCGAGGTGTTAAGTTTAAAAAAAAAAAAAAAAAAAAATGTTTTATTCTGAGACCCATGGTAAAAATAAAAATCAAATTGTAGTATGTGGTAGCTGAATATATCGCGTTTCGACCCCTTAACGTTGGTCCACTATTTACGCCACACCCTGTATATGATGTTTATGATTTCTGAAAAACTGTGCTATGTAGAGACATCGTTTTATTTTTCCTGTAATCTTTACATAAACTTCTATCACATAGAAAAATTTCAGATTTTTATCTATGCAAACTTCGGAGATAAGGAACGGTAACGGTATTTTTTTTATACTTTTCATTAAAAAAAAAAAATGTTTGAGAATGTGCAAACAACGTTCTTTCATATGATACCCCACATGCCCTAGTAGCCCCATCTTCAAATTTTTAAGACCCTTCAGTCCCTTTTGCAAAAAATATATATATTTTAATTTCTTTCTTGTTTGCAAAATAGTTGGACAAACTTCATCTAAAACTATTCTAAATTTCAAGTTGATAGCGTTAGTAGTTCTTGAGATATCCTACGAGCCTGTCCGAAAGGGATATCGTGGCCCTGGCACACAGGCATCTGAAGGAACACGGGTGGGTTTTAGTCAGTAAAAGTCTGACACTCCCTCCAAAGTTATTTGATAATTTCGCAACCAACAAAAAAAAAAAGGTGTGACAGACAGACTTAGTCTTACCATAAGGGTTCCTTTTTACCACTTTGGTACGGAACCCTAAAAATGGCAAATGGCTACCGAGAGCGCATGCTAGTGATGTTCGTATCATTTAGTAACATTTAGTGTTGGGATTCCAACAGTTAGGTTTTCTTTTGACTATTCATGCATAAATAGAAGTTACTTTGTCGTCCTACTAGGCACCTACTTAGTCTCTGCCTACTTCAGAAAAGACTGAGAAAAATCTCTTTTTCTGTAGGATACAAGATCGAACGAAGCGAGCTCGCCTTGTTTAGGGATTTGGTTAAAAAGTATTCCTAGAGATTTGAGGGCCCCCCCTGCCGCCCCTCCCTCTTAGTCCGCCAGAGGGTAAAGGTATTTTAGGATAACTCAATGAGTCAGCGTACCATTGGTCAGTTTCCCTCAGTCGTCAGTTTATTTAATTTACCAGTTTCGTTGATTGGTCAGTTTTGGGGATTAGACAGTTGCGTCAACTCGACAGTTTTCATTTTTCGCCAGTTTCGTTGATTCGTCAGTTTTATTCAATTCGTCAGTCAAAGTACAGTCGGTAGAAAACTACCCACACGTCTGCTAATTTAATTATGTACGTATTACGTAACATAACATCACGGCTGTTTCCTCAAAGGGCTAGGCAGAGATATATATTTTTTTTTTAAACAAATATTAAAAAAAAAATTGTGATTGTAAAAATACAACTTTAAGTTTGATTTAAATTGGGTTCCTTACATTTTCCAGTTTTGTTTACTTAAACATAAACATATCTTTTACGTTGAGTGTACTAAACTGACGAATCGAGGAAACTGACAAACACTGGACTGTCGAGTTAACGCAACTGTCTAATCGGTAAAACTGACCAAACAGCGAAACTGACTAATCAACGAAACCGGCAAATAAAATAAACTGACGTCTGAGGGAAACTGACCAGTGGTACGCGGACTCAACTCAATTGTGTAGCTCTAAGCGGTGTATTATTAAACACTTCTGTCTAAGCAAGAGCGCAAGCAAAGTTATTGGCGCTTCTAGCATATATACAACATCCCGACATCGACCGTCGGGCAATGGCCCACCAGACACAACCTCAGACTATTCTGAGATTGTGTTTGAGGCACAAGCTAATCAGGCGGCCTGTTGGCCAATTTACATACTGATTGATTAATACTTACTTTTCGTTTTAGTGCCTGTTCGTTTCTTCTTAGACACTTCTTGTTCTTTTTCCACTTCAGTTTTAAACTCCATCAAAGGCACATCATCTTCTGAATCTGATTCAGAATGGTGTGGTGGTATATATACATAGTTATCTATATATACGTTGTCTTGATATTCGTGTTCTAGCTCTGTAAAGAAACAACAGTGAAAACCAATAATATTTTTTGTCATCTTTGAATGTTTACCCTCAGTGGCATTTTGTTTCAATCATCATGTTGTTCATGCATGTTGTTCAAATCATCATCTGCCCAGCCCTTTCCCAACTATTTTAGGGTCAGCTTTCTGTATAATTGGATGCAGCTGAATACCAGTGTTTTACAAGGAGCGACTGCCTTTCTGACGTCCACAACACCAGTTACTGGGTAGCAGTAGCGAAGCTACAACTTCCAATTAAGGGAAGCCGAAGAAAAAATTGTTAAGTGCTCTTATACACAAGTTATCATCTAAAATTACCTTAAAAAATTATTAAATTTTTGATTTATTAAATTTCTTAGTTTAGCGCCATCTATGGCCAAGTAGGAGAACCAAAGAGACGCTATTACTACACAAACAAAATTATCAATTTTTTACAGAAATAGAACTATAATAGGTATTATCGATTATGATCGATGGACTATGTGAAAGATGATATGGCTAATATCATCTTTCACATAGTCCTTTCACTACCGAGATGACGACTAATAGAGAAGTATGGAAGAAAGGGACACGTTGCGCCGACCCCAAATAAATTCGGATAAGGGCAGGAGAATGATGGTGAGGTATTATCGATTATAGATTTATTTTTGAAAAACAGTCTATTACAATTATGTTAGAACGAATAAAATGCGAGGAACGGGTGAAAACAAAACACATGTGAATTTATGGGTAAAAAAATCAACACAACAAATCTACGAAATGGAATATTACTAATTCTATCTGGCTCTATATTCATATCAAAATGACAACGTTTTAAACACAAACTCACGTAAATCAAAATATTATCTCTGAATGGCACAACACACGCCTAAACAAATTTCGGCTGTAATAGGTACCTACTGTAGATTTTAAAATTATGTTGAGAATGTAACTAACTTATCAAATTAATGCAAAAGAAAACAAAATAAAAGTTAATTTATCTGTCAAAAATCCGACTCAATAAAATATTTGCAAATCTTCGAAATTCAACAACACCTCATTCTATCTCGTTCTCGCCTACGCATTTTCTCTTTCGCTCCTGGTTCGACTGACCCGCTCGAGAACGGCTTACCTCGCACCGTAACTAGCGCTGTTTGGGAACCCCCGATTGCTACCGAAGTGTGCCTGAAGTAGCGTGGTCAGAACTACGATTAATACTGTATTCTGACACACCACGTGCGGTTTATTGGCGCTGGTGTCGGAATCCTTTATGACAAAAAATGTAAACTGCGTTCGCGATTTATTGTTGTAATGTTTTTTATTTTATGATGTATTATATACTTGTGACTTTATATGTACCATATTATTTGGTAATAGTAAACTCAAGTAGTCGTTGTTCCGAAGGGAAGCCGGTAGGAATGGGGTTGTATGAAGCCGTCGCCCCTGCTGGGTAGCTTCATACCACTTGGATAATAAATAACAATATGTTCAAATAAAATTAAGAACATACCACTTTGATATTCCTCCTTTAGCTCAATAATATCATCTTGCCCCTCACAAACGTCTGGTAATTCTTCTTTGACATCATGGCTTTCTGCTTGACATTCATTAAATATACTTATGTGCACTGTTGGAGATATAACAAACCCATTGAAAAACTCTAACAGATCTTGGTTTGTTAGGAGGTTTGTCTGTGAAAAGTTGTTTAGTGTTAGGTCAAATATAGTGATGATCTCAATCACTGTGGGCTTAAAAAAATTATGTCAAAATGAAGTTGTCAATGACAGACAATAACTTGACAGGAGAGTCACATCCACAATATACTAAAATTATAAGTCCCTCAAAGTGAAAGTTAAAACTCACCTCATAGTCCTCATTCAACATCCGAGAGAACAGTTCCTCGGCTTCCAGACATTTTCTCTGCAATTGATAGCATTGCTTCAGTTTAGAGCAGCAGAAGAAACAAGCGAGCATCGGTCTACTGTCTTCAGTTACAAACTGCAAGAAAACTACTCTTATACTATTTGTTTAATTATGAATCATCATCTGCCTAGCCTTTTCCCAACTATGTTGGGGTCGGCTTCCAGTCTAACCGGATGCAGCTGAATACCAGTATTTTACATGGATCGACTGCCTATCTGACCTCCACAAACCAGGAAAACCCAGGTTCAGGTCTGTTTAGTTATGAATATTTCCAATAAATACATTTTTATACAGTCCTAAGGGTCAGGTCAAAAGCTATAGGCCTCTCACGAGGTGGACAAGTGACCTGGTAGGAATTTGCTAGATTCGAGAAGCACAGGGCCGGTTGGTGTGGCTACTCTTGGTCTTGAGATACTGTCAACTATAAGGTCTTGAACTTTTACATCGGTAATGTACTTACTGGAACATCAGTCAACTTCTCATATATCTCCTGCAGGTTCTTGTCGGCAACCACAATCATTCGAACATTCTCCACTAAACAAACTCGACACTTTTTCTGTTTTTCCATCTTCATATTTAAAACACTGCTGAGTTTAAATTACTCGCAAAAAAATATGTATACCACTGTAAATCTTCTAAACATTGAATACCGTGAGCAGTTTTTAGGAGGTACCTAGTTTAATATTATTGATGTCGTGTGCACTATCGTGTGGACCTCAGTAAGACAGGCCAGCAGCTGAAGCAGGTCTAGAGTGGTAGACTTATAAATACTCTCCAATACCAAATTTAAAGTATAAGTATAAGTATTTACACAAATAAAAGTTTTCGTTTTACTCTTTGGAGGTAAACAAAATTCCAGCACTGACGTCTTGATCTTGGTTTGACAGCTTATCTTGACAATGACAGTCCATCACATCACGCTTGATTGCGTTCCATTTCATAACGGTGCCATTAAAACCAATTACATGAAATCGCTTTGTTACATGGTCCCATGCGACGAATATACTATCTACATAATATTATATTGGGAAAATGCTCAATCTACCTTTATAAACTTTTGCCAACTCTTCTGGGAAAAGCATTTTAAACATCTAAATTATCATGCTGGACGCCCAACGCACCGGTGCGTTTTGGCAAGTGGGTCATACTCAGAAAAAGTGTACATTTTAAATTTGTAACTAAACTGATAGGTAACGATACTGAGAATCTCCGTCACAAAACTGATGTCATAAGGTATAGTACACATGGATTGGGTGAATAAAACATTTGGCTTATCAATCTTATTTAGATTAATTACAAAAAAACTTCTACCCTCTTACTAATAAACACGGAAAAAAGTTTTACCATGAATTACAAACGAATAACCATTGCATTTTCTTATCGTATCTTTTTTGTCTTTCGGCATTTGACACAGGAGCCATGGTGTTTTACTTAAACGTATATGTGGTTTGTTAATTGTCTTATAAATTATGCTTTTGTTTTACTTATTTATAAATTAAAGTATTACTATTTTATTTTGTTATTTTAAGCCATCATTATTTTATTTTTAAAGTAAAGGTAGAAACTACAGAAAACCTAGTTAGGTATTTGTGATCACCACATTAACATATACCTATGAATATGTTGTAGTACATAGGTAGGTATAGTTACCGGCGCGTAAAACGACTAAAAAATTTTAAAAATGTATGAAATTGTGCGTGCGCGAACTTCCCCCACTACAAAATCTTTGGCCAACTCACGGGCCTTGCTTTGACTAATTTAACTATAGTTACGTATGTTTTGTTTTTGTGAACTAAGCTTAACAATTTCGCAGTTTCGTAGCGTAACGCAATATAACGAAAATGAGAACAAAATCTGAGAAATTATAAACATTAAAAATATTTTTACGTAAACCACGTGTTTGCCACGCACGCACTGAGCGTATACGTTAAGATAATACAAAAAATAAGAAAAGAACATAGTAAGCAACCAAAAAATATAATAAATTAAACACAATAATTGTCTTTTATCACCCTGAGGTATTTTTTTGTAAATATTCACTTGATACACGTCTTGACTTCACGACTACGGCGAGAACATAACTGCTGCCGCGACAGTAATTTTGACGTAAGTAATAGTGTTACCAGAATAGGAAAAAGTATTTATACCACTTTAAATAATTGCGTTTCAAATTTTATTGCATGTTACTAACCCTGAGTAACGAAACTTTATAATTTTGGGACAAAATTACACTAATTAAAATAAATTCTTCTATTTATGATCTACGAATAAAATTGATCCTATTCAGTTACTTGATTCATCAAGAATAATATAGCCACAGTCAATGTTAAGTAAAGCGATGAATAATCGTAACAATTCATATCTGAAAATGTGTAACGGTCATTGAGACACTAAAAAAATGTATGATGACATTTATAACAATGTTTTGACACTCAAAAAATATACTCTATTAATGAAAATTAAAGTTAAAATACCAGTAAAATCTTTATATTAATAGACTAATGTAACAACAACGGGTGAAAAACGAAAAAAATATCATATTATTCGATATTTACTGTAATATGAAGTAGCGGGACAAGAAAATATACCAAAAGTACACTTTTTCTGAGTATGACCCAAGTTTGTATTCATGATTTTAGAACGAGATTTTAAGATAGGGAGTTACGGCAATCGGCATCGTTTTCCGAGATTTTGAAATTTATCCATAACCAAAGAGATTTATGATGATAAAGACACATAGCATATAAAATCTTTTTTTTAAAAAACCTAAGAAAATTTGAATTTCGTGGACTACCATAGTCCATTCCGTAAATACATATTCGTTACCTACCTACAATTTTTTATTGCCAGGCAACTTTTATTTCAGTTTCGTTACAGTTGCAATGGCAATCAAGTCATTTGGTTTGTTGCATAGAAAAAAACAGAAGTGGCTAGGGGGCGTGTCTGTGTCCGCGCGACATGATCGGAACGCTCATGTACCAGACCAATGGTCGTCTCAGCGAACTAGTGCCCCTCTCCGAGTATAAGTGTTCTGTCTGTGACTAGTGCGCTTTCGAAGTTTCGACCGGTTTTTTTTTACTACGCAAAACGAGTTGACGCTTTAAAACACTTTCATGAGATGCACGAAGCTGAATTTGCTCCCGTCCTGCGACATGTTAAAACAAGATGGTTGTCACTTCTCCCTTCCGTGGAACGTGGAACGGGATTCATGTGCAGCAACTTATTTAAAAAGTTGCCAGATGATAAAGTTACGAAAATAAACAAAATCTGTTGTGCGTGGTACAAAAATGTTCTACATTACATTGAAACTAAATACGAACTCAAGGATAGCCGATTTGACTTATTACCATTTTCTCTCCAGGAAGACTCATTCACTTACGCGTCGTTGGATAACATTATAGAAAATCTAAAAATTGATACGTTCTTCGACATGGATCACCTTTATGAAGAAGTAGTGAAGGCAGTAGTGCAAAATAAAGACTTGACCCCGCTCCAAAAATGCCATAATATTTTTAAAGACAATCAAGACTATGCAAATTTTGAAAAGTTATTTTCTTTTATGGCTATACCGGTATCAAACGCTGCAACGGAAAGGGTATTTTCCCAGGCTAATTTAATTTGGTCTGAGAGGCGAAACCGTTTAACACTCGAGCATGACAAAGCAGAAATATAAATTAAAACTAACTTTAGCATGACTTGCAGTGAATTTCATAACTACGTTATAAAAAACAAGGAAATCCTAAAGGCAGCGAAATCGAATGAAAAATATAATTTTAATAAAAAATAAAATGACTAAACTTCTAAACAGCGTAATTAATTATACTTAACTACGATTTTATCCTAATATTTTGTAATTTCTACTAGTCCTGCAAGACTGACTATTATTATAAGATTTGCTAGTAATATTAGTTGCGAAACGCAATAAATTAAACCTTAATTTTAAAAAAACTTGTTTTTTTTTTATTGTCCCGATCTACAATCCTAATTCCCGATTTGTTTTTACCTTCTGCCCAGATTTAAAACAAATCGGACCTGGCAACACTAGTAGGCAGCGACCTGCGGCCGTAGTCGACTCGATGGTATGTCTGATGAATTATGTGTCAATAGATTCGTTAATAGGGTTTTTTTTTTTTTTGGGTGGAGAATTATCAAATAACTTCTCCCGCTATGGGCGGAGCGGGAGGGCGTGTCAGACTTTTACTGACTAAAACCCACCCGTGTTCCTTCCGTTGCCTGAGTGCCAGGGCCACGATATCCCTTTCGGACCAACTCGCAACCCTGGCAGGCATTGGTCCTAACGGACGCCGTCAGTTTGTGCTGACATCTCTTTGATGCGCGCGTGGAACACAACGCGCCGTCGACCCGGGCCTGGTCCTTATCGGACGGCGAGCTACCCATCGCTCACCGTCCGCGAAATCGGCTTGCGACTCCCGACGCCCGGGGCGTCTCCTGCAGCGACTAAGGGCGCGAGGGCGCGAACCTTGTCTCACCCTCACGCGTTCCGCCTCCTCCTTCGCTAGCATTACTGCATCGCAGAAGGAGTTCGTTAATAGGGTACAATTAAAATCAATATAAAGGATGTTACATCAAAAAAGTGGTGGCTTCAAGTTTTTTTTTATTAGCTATCGTCGAGTGGGATGTCATGTCAAATGATTTTATTTCTAGCAAGTTTGTACATACAAAGACTTTTTCACAGTGTTGCCACCTTAGCCCTTTTCGGTCTAGATCTAGCACTTTTTACTGTAGGTAAACTCGTTTTTTCATACTTTAGCCCGAAAAGAGCAATCTAGCCCTTTTCAAGCGATACGAAACTTCGCACCGCGATTACCAAGTTAGAATAATGAATATAATATATAAATAATATAGGATAAGAAGAGGTCAAAATTGGTATAATATTCCGACGATTGTTAAGCGCTAATGTGATGTACCTTATTAGAAAGCTTATTTATTATTATTCATAGTAATGACAAGACAAGACACTTTAAAAACAAAACAAAAATACAAACAACACTCACGGAAACTCCGATACCCATGCGCATGTTTACTTGACTTCGTGCAGTCGTATTCAGCGCGCGAGCATCGGAGAATCCCACCTGTCCGACAATACACACAGGATGCTGTTGTTACTAGCACGCATGCGCGTTAGGACGGAGGTGCAGCGCTTGCGCATGACTGCAGCAAAACTGTCTACGTGTGCCTCGGCAAACATGCCAGAGGCACTGCAATATCTCGGCAGTCCCATCAGCATCCTGAATGCATTGTTGTACTGCACTCTCAGGTCACTGTATGTCCTCTGCAAATAGTCAACCCACAGGCTGCACGAGTAAAAGGACTGACAGTATGCTTTAAACAACGTTACTTTAACTTATTTTGTGCACCGTGCAAACCTGCGAGCTAACATATTACATCGTACAGACAATGACCTTCGCTCCCTCTCAATGTCAGTACTGTCCTTTAAGTCATCGGTGACCCAGTGACCCAAATACTTAAATTTAGTTACTCTTTTTAAAGAGGTACCACCCAAGAGAACTTCAGGTACGTTTTCATAAAATTTGGTCCCTGCCTTAAAGACCATTAGTTCAGATTTTTCTGAGTTGTATTTGAGCCCATAATGCTACTCGATTACAGTTAAATCTGATTTTTTCAGGCGCCCGTTTTTGTGAAGATTAAAAATAACTGCGAGAGAAACAGTGACCCACAGTCTTTAAATTCACAAATTAAAGGCAAAAGTCAAACTCAAAGCATTTAATTCAATTAAAGCATTCACAGGCACTTTTGAACTGTCAAGGAGCAAGGAGTTGGTCAATTAGTCAGAAAGTGGAAGCTAGTTGCCCATTCCAAAACGTAGATCTCTATGGAGAAGAACTGGCAAGAATCTCCAAGGATACTCTTTAAATCAAGATATGACAAAATCCTGGGTACATCATTCTTGTTGTTTCTTTATGTGAGAACAAGGTTAAAAAAAAAAACAATTCAAAATATATGATTAAAAATAAGCCCTGGCAGTTAAAGAGATGACCAGACTCAACTGACGACGCCCGACGAACATGGCTGTTTGAAGTTGCTCTGCCGTTGGCAACGCGCCGCTCATGTTTATGATACATTAACGGCCGAACCCAATAACCTATTTTCAGTGAAAGACAGATCGCTATTGATGATAGACGGTATAATTCTAACTATCCTTGGATGGCGTCTCACAATCATTGATAAAGGCTATCTATCTAACGAAAACAATAAGTAGGATTCTTTACTTCGCCCTCCCGTGCGTTCCGTTACAACCAACATCACTTTAAAATACAACATGTGTAATTAGTCTTATTATAAAACTTCTTTGTTTCTTACTTCTAAATAAGTTACTGGATTAAGATATAATTCTGTAGAGCCGTATTACAACCTGTTACTGACCTGCAAATTGCAAAAAACGTAATAAAATTTGTATTTCGCGGGCCAATGTTGTTTTTTTTTATTAAAATTCATGTTCGCATGGTGCTTGCACGGGGGGGGGGGGGGTGTTGCAAAGGGGGCGGGTGTGTTACAAGGGGGGGGGGTTAAATTTCTGTTAATCTGTCATCTTTAGTACTATCCTTTCAAAGAAATCGTATATTGGGACGCATAATTTGGCATTTTCATACAAATAGCTATTCGTTGTAGGCGATACACCCTTCCATCAGTAGATAGCGTGGGCTGGTTTTATTCCATAATGTCTCATAGATTGTTGGGACGTTAAAACCATCGATAGATAGATTTTTCTATCTCCAGTATGCCAAAACTGGTGATAGATAGGTTATTGGGTTCGGCCGTAAGTGAGCATGACATACTATTAACTGCCATGCTCTTTCAAGTCAATATACCTCATAAATAACATAATAAATAAGTAGCTTCAGAGTACTCACACTGACAAAATTGAAAAAATGGTTCTAGATTATACAAAACAATGGTTTTCAATGTATTAAATAAAATTGAAGTATTCCTCAACTAAAACATTAAGTTCGTAATAGAAGATGGTCTAAAGGAGTACTTTCTTAAAATATATTAGCCCAAAAGAATTGAAATACTTAAATAAGAAAGAAACTTAAACCCAATTACGACAAAAACGCCAACTAAAAAGGTAGGCATACAACATGTCCTAGAATTAAAGCACAACCTCTTAATGGGTCATTGTACTCATCATTATGAACAACTTTAATTATAGGACCAAACCTGAAATCGCGGAAAATAAATCATCAGTTAACTACATTTATGTTCGAATAACTCGTCAAAATGTAGGTAACAGCTGATTTTTTTTCGCGATTTCTCTGACATCAAGAGCCTATACTACCTCAAATGGCTTAGCATGATCCTCCGTTAACTGCCAGGGTTACGAGCTTGTCCGAAAGGGATATCGTGGCCCTGGCATACGGGCATCTGAAAGAACACGGGTGGGTTTTAGTCAGTAAAAGTCTGACACTCCCTCCCGCTCAGAGCGGGAGAAGTTACTTGATAAATTCCCACCCAAAAAAAAAAATGATCCTCCGTTATGTCGAAAATACTGCAGCATTAATTTTGAAATAAATATTCTAGGGTAAAGTTGAGGATTAATGTTAAGTACTATGTTTGACGAAAACACGATTTAATAAAATTTTCTCTATAGAAAAAAAATTCTAAGTTACCTCCAAACCGAACAATAAACCGCTCGTATTAAAAAAATACTTCTTATTAGTTAATGAAACTTTGCATATTAACTGAAATAACTATAAAGCAGGTCTAATGTTATTTTTTTTTTATTACCATTATTTGCACCGTAAAAAGAAACAAACTAAAATATCGGTGCCTTGGAGTCTTCTCCCTGCCTCGCTTGCTCGCGTGACCGCCAGCAGTAGATGCGAGCGAGATAAAGAGTGAGGTGGCGCTGAGGTAGTATAGACTCTTAATGATTATTTTATAATCATTAACAGTTAAACATTAACAGTAACAGTTCGGACTTTTACTAACATCTTAGTAAATCTTAGGATTTACCGTACGTACTACTTACTCTGTGGATTCACCATAATTCGAGACATTACAGTAACAGCCACTAATAAAAGTAGCCCTTAAAAAATGTTACACCAAAATTCATGTTCCGTTCCACCAAGCTGTTCCCGGCATTATAAGCCACAGCTGAAAGCTAGTCCGAATCTTTTAATACGTATTTAAAAGTAAATGGTATTTGCACATAACGTACAAAATTGGAAAACAGGTTTTTCAATCATTAGTTACGTTTTCCTGTGTGTCCGACGGTGAACGTTTAACGAACTTGTTTGTGTAAAACTCTTTTGACAGATTTCACATTTGAAAGGTTTTTCACCCGTGTGAATTAGATTATGTCTTTTTAAATCACTGGTATTACTAAAGCTACGCTGACAAATTTCACATTTGTAAGGTTTTTCACCAGCATGCGAACGAATGTGTCTATCTAAACTACTCTTTACACAAAAACTATCCTGACATAAATCACATTTAAAAGGTTTTTCACCAGTGTGTTGTCGAATATGATTTGTTAATTTATTTTTTTCATTGAAACTACGCTCACATATTTCACATTTGAAGGGTTTTTGACCAGTGTGTATTCGAGCATGTCTTTTCAAATTAATGTTTTGAGCAAAATGTTGCTGACATATTTCACATTTGAAACGTTTCTCACCGCTGTGTGTTAGAATATGTCTTTTTAATTGATATTTACAACTAGTAACACGCGGACATATTTCACATTTATAAAGATTTTCACCAGTGTGTAAACGAGTGTGTTTTGTTAAAGTACGCTTTTCAGTAAAACTACGCTTACATATTTCACATTTATGAGGTTTTTCACCAGTGTGTACTTGACTATGACGTATTAAATAACTTTTATACGAAAAACTATGCCCACATATATCACACTGGAAAGGTTTTTCACCAGTGTGTTTTCGAATGTGATTAATCAAACTATTTTTATAAGGAAAACCACTCTGACATATATCACACTGGAAAAGTTTTTTACCTTTGTGTACTAGAATATGATATATTAAATTACTTTTATAAATAAAGCGTAGCCCACATATATCACACTGGAAAGGTTTATCACCAGTGTGTGAACGAATATGATCTTTTAAATGACCCTTCATACTAAAACCACGCTGACATATATCACATTTAAAAGGTTTTTCTTTAACAGATAATCTTCGATGTTTATTTGTACCTTTATCCTTAAAATCTTTGTTATTACCTATTATTTTACTTGAAAAAACATTTTTTAAACGGTTATTATGGCGATTTGTATCTTTAGCTTTATTATTATTATTAACAATAGGTTTTGTATTAGTGAAAGGCTTTTTGAATTTATTGACAGGTTTGGACGTACGATTCTGAGTGTTGCGGCTGATTTTCGAGTGAGGTTGTTCAATTTTCTTTTGCTCGGCTGTAATTGTATCTTCTTGTTTTGGTCTTCTTATGTCTCGTTTTGGTTTCTTCGCAACAGGTGTCCCTGTCATTATAAGTCTGGTAAGTACAAAAGTCTAAGTAAATTGTTGGATCCAACTTGTAACTGTGGCAAAAGATGATATGGTTAGAAAGGGGGTGACTACCAAGATGAGGACTAATAGAGAAAATGGAACAAAACAGCATGTTGCGCCGACCCCAAATATATTGGGATAACGGCAAGAGAATGATGGAGGGATTGGTGGATGTAACATCAATCTAAATTAAAGGTATTTGAATGATTCCTACAAGGGCAGAAGAGGAGCGTACAGCAGTGGATTTTCTGATAACATTAAATTATACACATTATTATTAGAGGCACTAAGGTCTAATTTGTATGAGAATCGCAGACAGCACACAAAGTCTAGACGTTCTCTGACGACCGACGGAGGACGACGACCAACGGAAGACGACAACGACGTGGACAGGGAGGTTCTTGTCACGTCTAAGTTCTAGTAGGTCTAAGTTGTACAGTCTTACTGTCGGGGGCTCGGGGCGACAAAACTAAAAATGCTAGAGAACTAGGATTTAGGAGCGAGCGAAGCGAGCTCAAAATTTTAATCACACTGCCTGGAAAAGGTTTTCTTTTGACGTCATATATACATATTTGTGGGAAAAGCTGCGGGAGAGAAAAGTGCCAGCGGAGCTGTTGCGTATCTTCCAGTATTGGTATTATAACCAAACGAACAGTGTGAGATGGGCCGATGGGCTGTCTGTGTCGTATGGGCTCGAGTGTGGGGTAAGACAAGGAGGGATTACGTCACCAAAATTGTTTAACCTATATATAGATGATCTGATCGTTGAGCTCAGCAGTAAGAAAATAGGATGTCGCATTGATGACGTTAGTGTCAACAACATCAGCTACGCTGACGATATGGTGCTGCTGAGCCCTACGGTTAGGGCACTTAGAGAATTGCTTCATTGTTGTGAGGGCTATGCTCGAGAGCATGGCCTAATATATAATGTCAATAAAAGCGAGTTCTTAGTCTTTAAGGCTGGCGGTGTTAAATGTCCTGAGTACCCCCGATCAAACTAAATGGGAATGAAATATTGCGAGTGTACCAGTTCAAGTACCTGGGGCATTATGTAACCGACGACCTTAATGACCGAGTGGATATTGAGAGGGAACGTAGGGCGTTGGCCGTCCGATGTAACAGGTTGGTTCGCAGGTTTGCACGATGTAGCAGGGTAGTAAAAATAACGCTTTTTAAAGCTTATTGCCAAGTGTTTTACACGTGCAGCCTGTGGACCAACTATACTCAGCGGGCTATCAGCGCCCTACGGGTCCAATATAATAATGGGTTCAGGACGTTGATGGGGCTGCCCCGTTTCTGCAGTGCATCAGGTATGTTTGCACAAGCACACGTCGATGGCTTCCACGCCATAGTCAGACAGAAATCTGCCTCTTTGCTCTGCAGAGTGCGGGGCAGCTCCAACTCCATCCTGAAGACCATAGCGGGGAGGTTGGATTCTCCTTTGTTAGGTGATGTTGTTCAAAGATGCATTTTGAACAACAGCCTTGTTGTCAAATAGATAATATGTATAAGTTTACTAACATAGGTATAAGTTATCTTTTTCTTTTTGTTTTTGTTTTTACTAACCCATATGGATGTTGCTTATCCGAATTAAAGATTATTTTATTTTATTTTATTTATACATAAATAGGAGATACTTTATCGACTTATACAGAAAGTTTTGAGCGTTAGACGAACATGGGATGCTTGTGCGAGCGAAGCAAGCTCGAAATTTCGAAATGTTGTTTTCTTTTAGACATTTAAATTACGGTATTTAGGTAACCCAATTACGAAAAAAACGCCAACTAAAAAGGTAGGTAGGTATACAATATGTCCCAGATTTAACGCACAACCTCTTAAGGTCTCATTGTACTCATCATTATGAACAACTTTTACTATGGGACCAAACCTGACGCGAAAAATAAGTCAGCAGTTCCCTACATTTACATTCGAATAACTCGTCAAAATGTAGGTAACAGCTGATTATATTTTCGCGATTTCAGGTTTCGTCCCATAGTAAAAGTTGTTCATAATGGTGAGTACAATGACTCCTTAAGACGTTGTGCGTTAATTCTGGGACATGGTGTGTACAAAACATCGATATCATTTTTTTTGTTTTTCGTATATCCGGAGTCACACGTGATCCGTACGATTTATGCCATAATTATTTCATGACTAGTAATGACGTGTGAGGTGTTAGTTGGGTTTAAGTTGATAAGGTTAATCCGCAGCTGTAGCCCGCGAAATTCCAATTTGCAGGTCAGTGTCAGGTTGTATCTTAATCAAAATATGATTCGCGACTTTATCAGATATGTATTTACAGAATTAGAATCATTAATACATCTCTAAGTTAGATTTGTTCCATTAAATTACATTTTTAGGGTTCCGTACCCAAAGGCCAAAAACGGGAACCCTATTACTAAGGCTCCGCCGTGTGTCTGTCTGTCCGTCTGTAACCAGGCTGTATCTCATGAACCGTGATAGTTAGACAGTTGAAATTTTCACAGATGATGTATTTCTGTTGCCGCTATAACAACAAATACTTATAAACAGAATAAAATATTTTTTTAAGGGGGGCAGCCATACAACAAACGTGATTTTTTTTGCTCGTTTTTACTCGATGTTGATAACGGCAACAGGTAGATGCTTGAAATATTCACAGAATATTTAGTTATATATTCACTTTCAAAATAAATAATTAAATTAAAATAAAACAAATATTTAAGAGGTCTCCCATACAACAAATGTGATTTTTTCGCCATTTTTATAGATAATGGTACGGAACCCTTCGTGCGCGAGTCCGACTCGCAGTGGCCGGTTTTTATGAAATAATGACATTGGGGAACAAATCCAACATAGAGCGATGTATTAATGGGTCATGATTATAATTCTGTAAATACATATCTGATGTAGTCGCGAATCGCATTTTGATCGAGTCACTGACCTGCAAATTGCACAAAACTTAAGAAAATTGGCATTTCGCGGGCTATAGCTGCGGAATCACATTAACTGCACCATTAAAAGGTAAGATTAACTGGGTGTGTGCGAGTAAAACTCTGACATTAAGAGCCTATACTACCTCAAATGGCTTAGCATAATCCTCCGTTATGTCGAAAATACTGCAGCATTCATTTTGAAATAAATATTCTAGGGTAAAGTTGAGGATTAATGTTAAGTGCTACTATGTTTGACGAAAACACGATTCTATAAAATTTTCTCTATAGAAAAAAATTACAAAGTTACCTACAAACCGAACAATAAACCGCTCATATTAAAAAAATACTTCATATTCGTTAACGAAACTTTGCATATTAACTGAACTAACTATAAAGCAGGTCTAATGATTTTTTTTTAATTACCATTATTTTCACCGTAAAAAGAAACAAAATAAAATATCGGTGCCTTGGAGTCTTCTCCCTGCCTCGCTTGCTCGCGTGACCGCCAGCAGTAGGTGCGAGCGAGATAAAGAGTGAGGTGGCGCTGAGGAAGTATAGACTCTTAACGATTATTTTAGAACAGTTCGGACTTTTACTAACATCTTAGTAAATCTTAGGATTTACCGTAGGTACTACTTAGTCTGGGGATTCACCATAATTCGAGACATTACAGAAACAGCCACTAATAAAAGTAGTCCTTGAAGAATGTTACACCAAATGAGCCGTCAAAATGTATGTACATTATGCACAACATGAATTGTAACAAAACAACACGGCGAATTTGTTTAAACGAGAAGATTGGTGAAGTAGAACATAAAATGTATTCAAGTTCCGTTTCACCAACAGAGGGCTAATCGCGTAACACACTATCAGTAGGAATCTGTATCAATTTGACAGTTCAACAACATTCATTGCGTTATTTACGTTGTTGAGCAGACAATTTTTTCTAACGTAAGGCAATGGATTAGGAATATACTTCAAAATCATTCCGATTCCAATTCAAACTGCGTTACGCAATTAGGGTACTGTTCCCGGCATTATAAGCCACAGCTGCAAGCTGGTCCGAATCTTTTGATACATATAAATGGTATTTGCACATAACGTACAAAATTGGAAAACAGGTTTTTTCAATCATTAGTTACGTTTTCCTGTGTCTCCGACGGTGAACGTTTAACGAACTTGTTTGTGTAAAACTCTTTTGACAGATTTCACATTTGAAAGGTTTTTCACCCGTGTGAATTAGATTATGTCTTTTTAAATCACTGATATTACTAAAGCTACGCTGACATATTTCACATTTGTAAGGTTTTTCACCAGCATGCGAACGAATGTGTCTATCTAAACTACTCTTGACACAAAAACTATCCTGACATAAATCACATTTAAAAGGTTTTTCACCAGTGTGTTGTCGAATATGATTTGTTAATTTATTTTTTTCATTGAAACTACGCTGACATATTTCACATTTGAAGGGTTTTTGACCAGTGTGTATTCGAGCATGTCTTTTCAAATGAATGTTTTGAGCAAAACGTTGCTGACATATTTCACATTTGAAACGTTTTTCACCGGTGTGTGTTAGAATATGTCTTTTTAATTGATATTTACATTTAAAAACACGCGGACATATTTCACATTCATAAAGTTTTTCACCAGTGTGTAAACGAGTGTGATTTGTTAAAGTATACTTTTCAGTAAAACTACGCTTACATATTTCACATTTATAAGGTTTTTCACCAGTGTGTACTTGACTATGACGTATGAAACAATGTTTATACGAAAAACTATGCCCACATATATCACACTGGAAAGGTTTTTCACCACTGTTTTCGAATGTGATTAATCAAACTATTTTTATAAGGAAAACCACTCCCACATATATCACACTGGAAAAGTTTTTTACCTTTGTGTACTAGAATATGATATATTAAATTATTTTTATAAATAAAACGTAGCCCACATATATCACACTGGAAAGGTTTATCACCAGTGTGTGAACGAATATGATCTTTTAAATGAGCCTTCATACTAAAACCACGCTGACATATATCACATTTAAAAGGTTTTTTTTTAACAGATAATCTTCGATGTTTATTTGTACCTTTATCCTTAAAATCGTTGTTATTACCTATTTTACTTGAAAACACATTTTTTAAACGGTTATTATGGCGATTTGTATCTTTAGCTTTATTATTATTATTAACAATAGGTTTTGTATTAGTGAAAGGCTTTTTGAATTTATTGACAGGTTTGGACGTACGATTCTGAGTGTTGCGGCTGATTTTCGAGTGAGGTTGTTCAATTTTCTTTTGCTCGGCTGTAATTGTATCTTCTTGTTTTGGTCTTCGTATGTCTCGTTTTGGTTTCTTCGCAACAGGTGTCCCTGTCATTATAAGTCTGGTAAGTACAAAAGTCTAAGTAAATTGTTGGATCCAACTTGTAACTGTGGCAAAAGATGATATGGTTAGAAAGGGGGTGACTACCAAGATGAGGACTAATAGAGAAAATGGAACAAAACAGCATGTTGCGCCGACCCCAAATATATTGGGATAACGGCAAGAGAATGATGGAGGGATTGGTGGATGAAACATCAATCTAAATGAAAGGTATTTGAATGATTCTTACAAGGGCTGAAGAAGAGCGTACAGCAGTGGATTTTATGATAACATTAAATTATACACATTATTATTAGAGGCACTAAGGTCTAATTTGTACGAGAATCGCAGACAGCACACAAGTTCTAGACGTTCTACGACGACCGACGGAGGACGACGACCAACGGAGGACGGCAAAGACGAGGACAGGGAGGTTCTTGTCACGTCTAAGTTCTTGTAAGGTCTAAGTTGTACAGTCTTACTGTCGGGGGCTCGGAGCGACAAAACTAAACAAGTCAGAGAACTAGGATTTAGGAGCGAGCGAAGCGAGCTCAAAATTTTAATCACAATGCCTCGAAAAGGTTTTCTTTTGACGTCATACAGAAATAGGAGATACTTTATCGACTTATACAGAAAATTTTGAGCGTTAGACGAAAATGGGATGCTTGTGCGAGCGAAGCGAGCTCGAAATTTCGAAATTTTGTTTTCTTTTGGACATTTAAATTACGGTATTTAGATACGAGGCAGATGTGAGAGGTAACGCTCTAGGAGGTCATAATAGTGACCTAATTTATGTTCTTCAGAACGGTCAGGTGCGTAGTACTTGCCACCGGCGTGCGTGTATGACCAGATGTATGAACGTAAACGAAGCAAAAGAAGTATGTAAGGAGTGTAGCAGATGGCGTTCTATAGTTTCTGCCTACCCCCATGGGAAGAAGGGTTGAGTTTATATATGTATGTATATTTATTTATTGAAATTATTTAATGGGAGGGCTTGTGGCTAAGTAATAACAGCCGCACGGGTAGATGAATAAGGTAAAGCTACGCTTGCGGCGGTTGGTCCGTGGATGGGTGACCATCTTTATATACAACGACCCCTCCGTGCCTCGTTAAGCACATTATGCCGTTAGTCCCGGCTGTCATTTATAGATCTTTGACAGTTGTTACGGGTCGTCAGGAGCTCGAAATTCTGACAACTTACCAAGGGGTATCGTGTTACCCAGTAACTGGGTTGTGGAGGTCTGATAGGCAGTCACTCCATGTAAATACTGGTATTCAGGTGTATCCGGATAGACTGGAAACCGACAATTGAAAAGGAGCTGAATTAAAAAAAATACATTATTTAATCTATAAGTTTACAGTAAAACAGTTATTTGAATAAGATAGCACATGTATTCAGCAGTTATAAACCAAAAACAAAACAGAAAAAAAATGTTTTTTGTTGAAATTGGAGCCAAATTAGTAACGCGAGGTGTTAAGTTTAAAAAAAAAAAAAAAAAAAAATGTTTTATTCTGAGACCCATGGTAAAAATAAAAATCAAATTGTAGTATGTGGTAGCTGAATATATCGCGTTTCGACCCCTTAACGTTGGTCCACTATTTACGCCACACCCTGTATATGATGTTTATGATTTCTGAAAAACTGTGCTATGTAGAGACATCGTTTTATTTTTCCTGTAATCTTTACATAAACTTCTATCACATAGAAAAATTTCAGATTTTTATCTATGCAAACTTCGGAGATAAGGAACGGTAACGGTATTTTTTTTATACTTTTCATTAAAAAAAAAAAATGTTTGAGAATGTGCAAACAACGTTCTTTCATATGATACCCCACATGCCCTAGTAGCCCCATCTTCAAATTTTTAAGACCCTTCAGTCCCTTTTGCAAAAAATATATATATTTTAATTTCTTTCTTGTTTGCAAAATAGTTGGACAAACTTCATCTAAAACTATTCTAAATTTCAAGTTGATAGCGTTAGTAGTTCTTGAGATATCCTACGAGCCTGTCCGAAAGGGATATCGTGGCCCTGGCACACAGGCATCTGAAGGAACACGGGTGGGTTTTAGTCAGTAAAAGTCTGACACTCCCTCCAAAGTTATTTGATAATTTCGCAACCAACAAAAAAAAAAAGGTGTGACAGACAGACTTAGTCTTACCATAAGGGTTCCTTTTTACCACTTTGGTACGGAACCCTAAAAATGGCAAATGGCTACCGAGAGCGCATGCTAGTGATGTTCGTATCATTTAGTAACATTTAGTGTTGGGATTCCAACAGTTAGGTTTTCTTTTGACTATTCATGCATAAATAGAAGTTACTTTGTCGTCCTACTAGGCACCTACTTAGTCTCTGCCTACTTCAGAAAAGACTGAGAAAAATCTCTTTTTCTGTAGGATACAAGATCGAACGAAGCGAGCTCGCCTTGTTTAGGGATTTGGTTAAAAAGTATTCCTAGAGATTTGAGGGCCCCCCCTGCCGCCCCTCCCTCTTAGTCCGCCAGAGGGTAAAGGTATTTTAGGATAACTCAATGAGTCAGCGTACCATTGGTCAGTTTCCCTCAGTCGTCAGTTTATTTAATTTACCAGTTTCGTTGATTGGTCAGTTTTGGGGATTAGACAGTTGCGTCAACTCGACAGTTTTCATTTTTCGCCAGTTTCGTTGATTCGTCAGTTTTATTCAATTCGTCAGTCAAAGTACAGTCGGTAGAAAACTACCCACACGTCTGCTAATTTAATTATGTACGTATTACGTAACATAACATCACGGCTGTTTCCTCAAAGGGCTAGGCAGAGATATATATTTTTTTTTTAAACAAATATTAAAAAAAAAATTGTGATTGTAAAAATACAACTTTAAGTTTGATTTAAATTGGGTTCCTTACATTTTCCAGTTTTGTTTACTTAAACATAAACATATCTTTTACGTTGAGTGTACTAAACTGACGAATCGAGGAAACTGACAAACACTGGACTGTCGAGTTAACGCAACTGTCTAATCGGTAAAACTGACCAAACAGCGAAACTGACTAATCAACGAAACCGGCAAATAAAATAAACTGACGTCTGAGGGAAACTGACCAGTGGTACGCGGACTCAACTCAATTGTGTAGCTCTAAGCGGTGTATTATTAAACACTTCTGTCTAAGCAAGAGCGCAAGCAAAGTTATTGGCGCTTCTAGCATATATACAACATCCCGACATCGACCGTCGGGCAATGGCCCACCAGACACAACCTCAGACTATTCTGAGATTGTGTTTGAGGCACAAGCTAATCAGGCGGCCTGTTGGCCAATTTACATACTGATTGATTAATACTTACTTTTCGTTTTAGTGCCTGTTCGTTTCTTCTTAGACACTTCTTGTTCTTTTTCCACTTCAGTTTTAAACTCCATCAAAGGCACATCATCTTCTGAATCTGATTCAGAATGGTGTGGTGGTATATATACATAGTTATCTATATATACGTTGTCTTGATATTCGTGTTCTAGCTCTGTAAAGAAACAACAGTGAAAACCAATAATATTTTTTGTCATCTTTGAATGTTTACCCTCAGTGGCATTTTGTTTCAATCATCATGTTGTTCATGCATGTTGTTCAAATCATCATCTGCCCAGCCCTTTCCCAACTATTTTAGGGTCAGCTTTCTGTATAATTGGATGCAGCTGAATACCAGTGTTTTACAAGGAGCGACTGCCTTTCTGACGTCCACAACACCAGTTACTGGGTAGCAGTAGCGAAGCTACAACTTCCAATTAAGGGAAGCCGAAGAAAAAATTGTTAAGTGCTCTTATACACAAGTTATCATCTAAAATTACCTTAAAAAATTATTAAATTTTTGATTTATTAAATTTCTTAGTTTAGCGCCATCTATGGCCAAGTAGGAGAACCAAAGAGACGCTATTACTACACAAACAAAATTATCAATTTTTTACAGAAATAGAACTATAATAGGTATTATCGATTATGATCGATGGACTATGTGAAAGATGATATGGCTAATATCATCTTTCACATAGTCCTTTCACTACCGAGATGACGACTAATAGAGAAGTATGGAAGAAAGGGACACGTTGCGCCGACCCCAAATAAATTCGGATAAGGGCAGGAGAATGATGGTGAGGTATTATCGATTATAGATTTATTTTTGAAAAACAGTCTATTACAATTATGTTAGAACGAATAAAATGCGAGGAACGGGTGAAAACAAAACACATGTGAATTTATGGGTAAAAAAATCAACACAACAAATCTACGAAATGGAATATTACTAATTCTATCTGGCTCTATATTCATATCAAAATGACAACGTTTTAAACACAAACTCACGTAAATCAAAATATTATCTCTGAATGGCACAACACACGCCTAAACAAATTTCGGCTGTAATAGGTACCTACTGTAGATTTTAAAATTATGTTGAGAATGTAACTAACTTATCAAATTAATGCAAAAGAAAACAAAATAAAAGTTAATTTATCTGTCAAAAATCCGACTCAATAAAATATTTGCAAATCTTCGAAATTCAACAACACCTCATTCTATCTCGTTCTCGCCTACGCATTTTCTCTTTCGCTCCTGGTTCGACTGACCCGCTCGAGAACGGCTTACCTCGCACCGTAACTAGCGCTGTTTGGGAACCCCCGATTGCTACCGAAGTGTGCCTGAAGTAGCGTGGTCAGAACTACGATTAATACTGTATTCTGACACACCACGTGCGGTTTATTGGCGCTGGTGTCGGAATCCTTTATGACAAAAAATGTAAACTGCGTTCGCGATTTATTGTTGTAATGTTTTTTATTTTATGATGTATTATATACTTGTGACTTTATATGTACCATATTATTTGGTAATAGTAAACTCAAGTAGTCGTTGTTCCGAAGGGAAGCCGGTAGGAATGGGGTTGTATGAAGCCGTCGCCCCTGCTGGGTAGCTTCATACCACTTGGATAATAAATAACAATATGTTCAAATAAAATTAAGAACATACCACTTTGATATTCCTCCTTTAGCTCAATAATATCATCTTGCCCCTCACAAACGTCTGGTAATTCTTCTTTGACATCATGGCTTTCTGCTTGACATTCATTAAATATACTTATGTGCACTGTTGGAGATATAACAAACCCATTGAAAAACTCTAACAGATCTTGGTTTGTTAGGAGGTTTGTCTGTGAAAAGTTGTTTAGTGTTAGGTCAAATATAGTGATGATCTCAATCACTGTGGGCTTAAAAAAATTATGTCAAAATGAAGTTGTCAATGACAGACAATAACTTGACAGGAGAGTCACATCCACAATATACTAAAATTATAAGTCCCTCAAAGTGAAAGTTAAAACTCACCTCATAGTCCTCATTCAACATCCGAGAGAACAGTTCCTCGGCTTCCAGACATTTTCTCTGCAATTGATAGCATTGCTTCAGTTTAGAGCAGCAGAAGAAACAAGCGAGCATCGGTCTACTGTCTTCAGTTACAAACTGCAAGAAAACTACTCTTATACTATTTGTTTAATTATGAATCATCATCTGCCTAGCCTTTTCCCAACTATGTTGGGGTCGGCTTCCAGTCTAACCGGATGCAGCTGAATACCAGTATTTTACATGGATCGACTGCCTATCTGACCTCCACAAACCAGGAAAACCCAGGTTCAGGTCTGTTTAGTTATGAATATTTCCAATAAATACATTTTTATACAGTCCTAAGGGTCAGGTCAAAAGCTATAGGCCTCTCACGAGGTGGACAAGTGACCTGGTAGGAATTTGCTAGATTCGAGAAGCACAGGGCCGGTTGGTGTGGCTACTCTTGGTCTTGAGATACTGTCAACTATAAGGTCTTGAACTTTTACATCGGTAATGTACTTACTGGAACATCAGTCAACTTCTCATATATCTCCTGCAGGTTCTTGTCGGCAACCACAATCATTCGAACATTCTCCACTAAACAAACTCGACACTTTTTCTGTTTTTCCATCTTCATATTTAAAACACTGCTGAGTTTAAATTACTCGCAAAAAAATATGTATACCACTGTAAATCTTCTAAACATTGAATACCGTGAGCAGTTTTTAGGAGGTACCTAGTTTAATATTATTGATGTCGTGTGCACTATCGTGTGGACCTCAGTAAGACAGGCCAGCAGCTGAAGCAGGTCTAGAGTGGTAGACTTATAAATACTCTCCAATACCAAATTTAAAGTATAAGTATAAGTATTTACACAAATAAAAGTTTTCGTTTTACTCTTTGGAGGTAAACAAAATTCCAGCACTGACGTCTTGATCTTGGTTTGACAGCTTATCTTGACAATGACAGTCCATCACATCACGCTTGATTGCGTTCCATTTCATAACGGTGCCATTAAAACCAATTACATGAAATCGCTTTGTTACATGGTCCCATGCGACGAATATACTATCTACATAATATTATATTGGGAAAATGCTCAATCTACCTTTATAAACTTTTGCCAACTCTTCTGGGAAAAGCATTTTAAACATCTAAATTATCATGCTGGACGCCCAACGCACCGGTGCGTTTTGGCAAGTGGGTCATACTCAGAAAAAGTGTACATTTTAAATTTGTAACTAAACTGATAGGTAACGATACTGAGAATCTCCGTCACAAAACTGATGTCATAAGGTATAGTACACATGGATTGGGTGAATAAAACATTTGGCTTATCAATCTTATTTAGATTAATTACAAAAAAACTTCTACCCTCTTACTAATAAACACGGAAAAAAGTTTTACCATGAATTACAAACGAATAACCATTGCATTTTCTTATCGTATCTTTTTTGTCTTTCGGCATTTGACACAGGAGCCATGGTGTTTTACTTAAACGTATATGTGGTTTGTTAATTGTCTTATAAATTATGCTTTTGTTTTACTTATTTATAAATTAAAGTATTACTATTTTATTTTGTTATTTTAAGCCATCATTATTTTATTTTTAAAGTAAAGGTAGAAACTACAGAAAACCTAGTTAGGTATTTGTGATCACCACATTAACATATACCTATGAATATGTTGTAGTACATAGGTAGGTATAGTTACCGGCGCGTAAAACGACTAAAAAATTTTAAAAATGTATGAAATTGTGCGTGCGCGAACTTCCCCCACTACAAAATCTTTGGCCAACTCACGGGCCTTGCTTTGACTAATTTAACTATAGTTACGTATGTTTTGTTTTTGTGAACTAAGCTTAACAATTTCGCAGTTTCGTAGCGTAACGCAATATAACGAAAATGAGAACAAAATCTGAGAAATTATAAACATTAAAAATATTTTTACGTAAACCACGTGTTTGCCACGCACGCACTGAGCGTATACGTTAAGATAATACAAAAAATAAGAAAAGAACATAGTAAGCAACCAAAAAATATAATAAATTAAACACAATAATTGTCTTTTATCACCCTGAGGTATTTTTTTGTAAATATTCACTTGATACACGTCTTGACTTCACGACTACGGCGAGAACATAACTGCTGCCGCGACAGTAATTTTGACGTAAGTAATAGTGTTACCAGAATAGGAAAAAGTATTTATACCACTTTAAATAATTGCGTTTCAAATTTTATTGCATGTTACTAACCCTGAGTAACGAAACTTTATAATTTTGGGACAAAATTACACTAATTAAAATAAATTCTTCTATTTATGATCTACGAATAAAATTGATCCTATTCAGTTACTTGATTCATCAAGAATAATATAGCCACAGTCAATGTTAAGTAAAGCGATGAATAATCGTAACAATTCATATCTGAAAATGTGTAACGGTCATTGAGACACTAAAAAAATGTATGATGACATTTATAACAATGTTTTGACACTCAAAAAATATACTCTATTAATGAAAATTAAAGTTAAAATACCAGTAAAATCTTTATATTAATAGACTAATGTAACAACAACGGGTGAAAAACGAAAAAAATATCATATTATTCGATATTTACTGTAATATGAAGTAGCGGGACAAGAAAATATACCAAAAGTACACTTTTTCTGAGTATGACCCAAGTTTGTATTCATGATTTTAGAACGAGATTTTAAGATAGGGAGTTACGGCAATCGGCATCGTTTTCCGAGATTTTGAAATTTATCCATAACCAAAGAGATTTATGATGATAAAGACACATAGCATATAAAATCTTTTTTTTAAAAAACCTAAGAAAATTTGAATTTCGTGGACTACCATAGTCCATTCCGTAAATACATATTCGTTACCTACCTACAATTTTTTATTGCCAGGCAACTTTTATTTCAGTTTCGTTACAGTTGCAATGGCAATCAAGTCATTTGGTTTGTTGCATAGAAAAAAACAGAAGTGGCTAGGGGGCGTGTCTGTGTCCGCGCGACATGATCGGAACGCTCATGTACCAGACCAATGGTCGTCTCAGCGAACTAGTGCCCCTCTCCGAGTATAAGTGTTCTGTCTGTGACTAGTGCGCTTTCGAAGTTTCGACCGGTTTTTTTTTACTACGCAAAACGAGTTGACGCTTTAAAACACTTTCATGAGATGCACGAAGCTGAATTTGCTCCCGTCCTGCGACATGTTAAAACAAGATGGTTGTCACTTCTCCCTTCCGTGGAACGTGGAACGGGATTCATGTGCAGCAACTTATTTAAAAAGTTGCCAGATGATAAAGTTACGAAAATAAACAAAATCTGTTGTGCGTGGTACAAAAATGTTCTACATTACATTGAAACTAAATACGAACTCAAGGATAGCCGATTTGACTTATTACCATTTTCTCTCCAGGAAGACTCATTCACTTACGCGTCGTTGGATAACATTATAGAAAATCTAAAAATTGATACGTTCTTCGACATGGATCACCTTTATGAAGAAGTAGTGAAGGCAGTAGTGCAAAATAAAGACTTGACCCCGCTCCAAAAATGCCATAATATTTTTAAAGACAATCAAGACTATGCAAATTTTGAAAAGTTATTTTCTTTTATGGCTATACCGGTATCAAACGCTGCAACGGAAAGGGTATTTTCCCAGGCTAATTTAATTTGGTCTGAGAGGCGAAACCGTTTAACACTCGAGCATGACAAAGCAGAAATATAAATTAAAACTAACTTTAGCATGACTTGCAGTGAATTTCATAACTACGTTATAAAAAACAAGGAAATCCTAAAGGCAGCGAAATCGAATGAAAAATATAATTTTAATAAAAAATAAAATGACTAAACTTCTAAACAGCGTAATTAATTATACTTAACTACGATTTTATCCTAATATTTTGTAATTTCTACTAGTCCTGCAAGACTGACTATTATTATAAGATTTGCTAGTAATATTAGTTGCGAAACGCAATAAATTAAACCTTAATTTTAAAAAAACTTGTTTTTTTTTTATTGTCCCGATCTACAATCCTAATTCCCGATTTGTTTTTACCTTCTGCCCAGATTTAAAACAAATCGGACCTGGCAACACTAGTAGGCAGCGACCTGCGGCCGTAGTCGACTCGATGGTATGTCTGATGAATTATGTGTCAATAGATTCGTTAATAGGGTTTTTTTTTTTTTTGGGTGGAGAATTATCAAATAACTTCTCCCGCTATGGGCGGAGCGGGAGGGCGTGTCAGACTTTTACTGACTAAAACCCACCCGTGTTCCTTCCGTTGCCTGAGTGCCAGGGCCACGATATCCCTTTCGGACCAACTCGCAACCCTGGCAGGCATTGGTCCTAACGGACGCCGTCAGTTTGTGCTGACATCTCTTTGATGCGCGCGTGGAACACAACGCGCCGTCGACCCGGGCCTGGTCCTTATCGGACGGCGAGCTACCCATCGCTCACCGTCCGCGAAATCGGCTTGCGACTCCCGACGCCCGGGGCGTCTCCTGCAGCGACTAAGGGCGCGAGGGCGCGAACCTTGTCTCACCCTCACGCGTTCCGCCTCCTCCTTCGCTAGCATTACTGCATCGCAGAAGGAGTTCGTTAATAGGGTACAATTAAAATCAATATAAAGGATGTTACATCAAAAAAGTGGTGGCTTCAAGTTTTTTTTTATTAGCTATCGTCGAGTGGGATGTCATGTCAAATGATTTTATTTCTAGCAAGTTTGTACATACAAAGACTTTTTCACAGTGTTGCCACCTTAGCCCTTTTCGGTCTAGATCTAGCACTTTTTACTGTAGGTAAACTCGTTTTTTCATACTTTAGCCCGAAAAGAGCAATCTAGCCCTTTTCAAGCGATACGAAACTTCGCACCGCGATTACCAAGTTAGAATAATGAATATAATATATAAATAATATAGGATAAGAAGAGGTCAAAATTGGTATAATATTCCGACGATTGTTAAGCGCTAATGTGATGTACCTTATTAGAAAGCTTATTTATTATTATTCATAGTAATGACAAGACAAGACACTTTAAAAACAAAACAAAAATACAAACAACACTCACGGAAACTCCGATACCCATGCGCATGTTTACTTGACTTCGTGCAGTCGTATTCAGCGCGCGAGCATCGGAGAATCCCACCTGTCCGACAATACACACAGGATGCTGTTGTTACTAGCACGCATGCGCGTTAGGACGGAGGTGCAGCGCTTGCGCATGACTGCAGCAAAACTGTCTACGTGTGCCTCGGCAAACATGCCAGAGGCACTGCAATATCTCGGCAGTCCCATCAGCATCCTGAATGCATTGTTGTACTGCACTCTCAGGTCACTGTATGTCCTCTGCAAATAGTCAACCCACAGGCTGCACGAGTAAAAGGACTGACAGTATGCTTTAAACAACGTTACTTTAACTTATTTTGTGCACCGTGCAAACCTGCGAGCTAACATATTACATCGTACAGACAATGACCTTCGCTCCCTCTCAATGTCAGTACTGTCCTTTAAGTCATCGGTGACCCAGTGACCCAAATACTTAAATTTAGTTACTCTTTTTAAAGAGGTACCACCCAAGAGAACTTCAGGTACGTTTTCATAAAATTTGGTCCCTGCCTTAAAGACCATTAGTTCAGATTTTTCTGAGTTGTATTTGAGCCCATAATGCTACTCGATTACAGTTAAATCTGATTTTTTCAGGCGCCCGTTTTTGTGAAGATTAAAAATAACTGCGAGAGAAACAGTGACCCACAGTCTTTAAATTCACAAATTAAAGGCAAAAGTCAAACTCAAAGCATTTAATTCAATTAAAGCATTCACAGGCACTTTTGAACTGTCAAGGAGCAAGGAGTTGGTCAATTAGTCAGAAAGTGGAAGCTAGTTGCCCATTCCAAAACGTAGATCTCTATGGAGAAGAACTGGCAAGAATCTCCAAGGATACTCTTTAAATCAAGATATGACAAAATCCTGGGTACATCATTCTTGTTGTTTCTTTATGTGAGAACAAGGTTAAAAAAAAAAACAATTCAAAATATATGATTAAAAATAAGCCCTGGCAGTTAAAGAGATGACCAGACTCAACTGACGACGCCCGACGAACATGGCTGTTTGAAGTTGCTCTGCCGTTGGCAACGCGCCGCTCATGTTTATGATACATTAACGGCCGAACCCAATAACCTATTTTCAGTGAAAGACAGATCGCTATTGATGATAGACGGTATAATTCTAACTATCCTTGGATGGCGTCTCACAATCATTGATAAAGGCTATCTATCTAACGAAAACAATAAGTAGGATTCTTTACTTCGCCCTCCCGTGCGTTCCGTTACAACCAACATCACTTTAAAATACAACATGTGTAATTAGTCTTATTATAAAACTTCTTTGTTTCTTACTTCTAAATAAGTTACTGGATTAAGATATAATTCTGTAGAGCCGTATTACAACCTGTTACTGACCTGCAAATTGCAAAAAACGTAATAAAATTTGTATTTCGCGGGCCAATGTTGTTTTTTTTTATTAAAATTCATGTTCGCATGGTGCTTGCACGGGGGGGGGGGGGGTGTTGCAAAGGGGGCGGGTGTGTTACAAGGGGGGGGGGTTAAATTTCTGTTAATCTGTCATCTTTAGTACTATCCTTTCAAAGAAATCGTATATTGGGACGCATAATTTGGCATTTTCATACAAATAGCTATTCGTTGTAGGCGATACACCCTTCCATCAGTAGATAGCGTGGGCTGGTTTTATTCCATAATGTCTCATAGATTGTTGGGACGTTAAAACCATCGATAGATAGATTTTTCTATCTCCAGTATGCCAAAACTGGTGATAGATAGGTTATTGGGTTCGGCCGTAAGTGAGCATGACATACTATTAACTGCCATGCTCTTTCAAGTCAATATACCTCATAAATAACATAATAAATAAGTAGCTTCAGAGTACTCACACTGACAAAATTGAAAAAATGGTTCTAGATTATACAAAACAATGGTTTTCAATGTATTAAATAAAATTGAAGTATTCCTCAACTAAAACATTAAGTTCGTAATAGAAGATGGTCTAAAGGAGTACTTTCTTAAAATATATTAGCCCAAAAGAATTGAAATACTTAAATAAGAAAGAAACTTAAACCCAATTACGACAAAAACGCCAACTAAAAAGGTAGGCATACAACATGTCCTAGAATTAAAGCACAACCTCTTAATGGGTCATTGTACTCATCATTATGAACAACTTTAATTATAGGACCAAACCTGAAATCGCGGAAAATAAATCATCAGTTAACTACATTTATGTTCGAATAACTCGTCAAAATGTAGGTAACAGCTGATTTTTTTTCGCGATTTCTCTGACATCAAGAGCCTATACTACCTCAAATGGCTTAGCATGATCCTCCGTTAACTGCCAGGGTTACGAGCTTGTCCGAAAGGGATATCGTGGCCCTGGCATACGGGCATCTGAAAGAACACGGGTGGGTTTTAGTCAGTAAAAGTCTGACACTCCCTCCCGCTCAGAGCGGGAGAAGTTACTTGATAAATTCCCACCCAAAAAAAAAAATGATCCTCCGTTATGTCGAAAATACTGCAGCATTAATTTTGAAATAAATATTCTAGGGTAAAGTTGAGGATTAATGTTAAGTACTATGTTTGACGAAAACACGATTTAATAAAATTTTCTCTATAGAAAAAAAATTCTAAGTTACCTCCAAACCGAACAATAAACCGCTCGTATTAAAAAAATACTTCTTATTAGTTAATGAAACTTTGCATATTAACTGAAATAACTATAAAGCAGGTCTAATGTTATTTTTTTTTTATTACCATTATTTGCACCGTAAAAAGAAACAAACTAAAATATCGGTGCCTTGGAGTCTTCTCCCTGCCTCGCTTGCTCGCGTGACCGCCAGCAGTAGATGCGAGCGAGATAAAGAGTGAGGTGGCGCTGAGGTAGTATAGACTCTTAATGATTATTTTATAATCATTAACAGTTAAACATTAACAGTAACAGTTCGGACTTTTACTAACATCTTAGTAAATCTTAGGATTTACCGTACGTACTACTTACTCTGTGGATTCACCATAATTCGAGACATTACAGTAACAGCCACTAATAAAAGTAGCCCTTAAAAAATGTTACACCAAAATTCATGTTCCGTTCCACCAAGCTGTTCCCGGCATTATAAGCCACAGCTGAAAGCTAGTCCGAATCTTTTAATACGTATTTAAAAGTAAATGGTATTTGCACATAACGTACAAAATTGGAAAACAGGTTTTTCAATCATTAGTTACGTTTTCCTGTGTGTCCGACGGTGAACGTTTAACGAACTTGTTTGTGTAAAACTCTTTTGACAGATTTCACATTTGAAAGGTTTTTCACCCGTGTGAATTAGATTATGTCTTTTTAAATCACTGGTATTACTAAAGCTACGCTGACAAATTTCACATTTGTAAGGTTTTTCACCAGCATGCGAACGAATGTGTCTATCTAAACTACTCTTTACACAAAAACTATCCTGACATAAATCACATTTAAAAGGTTTTTCACCAGTGTGTTGTCGAATATGATTTGTTAATTTATTTTTTTCATTGAAACTACGCTCACATATTTCACATTTGAAGGGTTTTTGACCAGTGTGTATTCGAGCATGTCTTTTCAAATTAATGTTTTGAGCAAAATGTTGCTGACATATTTCACATTTGAAACGTTTCTCACCGCTGTGTGTTAGAATATGTCTTTTTAATTGATATTTACAACTAGTAACACGCGGACATATTTCACATTTATAAAGATTTTCACCAGTGTGTAAACGAGTGTGTTTTGTTAAAGTACGCTTTTCAGTAAAACTACGCTTACATATTTCACATTTATGAGGTTTTTCACCAGTGTGTACTTGACTATGACGTATTAAATAACTTTTATACGAAAAACTATGCCCACATATATCACACTGGAAAGGTTTTTCACCAGTGTGTTTTCGAATGTGATTAATCAAACTATTTTTATAAGGAAAACCACTCTGACATATATCACACTGGAAAAGTTTTTTACCTTTGTGTACTAGAATATGATATATTAAATTACTTTTATAAATAAAGCGTAGCCCACATATATCACACTGGAAAGGTTTATCACCAGTGTGTGAACGAATATGATCTTTTAAATGACCCTTCATACTAAAACCACGCTGACATATATCACATTTAAAAGGTTTTTCTTTAACAGATAATCTTCGATGTTTATTTGTACCTTTATCCTTAAAATCTTTGTTATTACCTATTATTTTACTTGAAAAAACATTTTTTAAACGGTTATTATGGCGATTTGTATCTTTAGCTTTATTATTATTATTAACAATAGGTTTTGTATTAGTGAAAGGCTTTTTGAATTTATTGACAGGTTTGGACGTACGATTCTGAGTGTTGCGGCTGATTTTCGAGTGAGGTTGTTCAATTTTCTTTTGCTCGGCTGTAATTGTATCTTCTTGTTTTGGTCTTCTTATGTCTCGTTTTGGTTTCTTCGCAACAGGTGTCCCTGTCATTATAAGTCTGGTAAGTACAAAAGTCTAAGTAAATTGTTGGATCCAACTTGTAACTGTGGCAAAAGATGATATGGTTAGAAAGGGGGTGACTACCAAGATGAGGACTAATAGAGAAAATGGAACAAAACAGCATGTTGCGCCGACCCCAAATATATTGGGATAACGGCAAGAGAATGATGGAGGGATTGGTGGATGTAACATCAATCTAAATTAAAGGTATTTGAATGATTCCTACAAGGGCAGAAGAGGAGCGTACAGCAGTGGATTTTCTGATAACATTAAATTATACACATTATTATTAGAGGCACTAAGGTCTAATTTGTATGAGAATCGCAGACAGCACACAAAGTCTAGACGTTCTCTGACGACCGACGGAGGACGACGACCAACGGAAGACGACAACGACGTGGACAGGGAGGTTCTTGTCACGTCTAAGTTCTAGTAGGTCTAAGTTGTACAGTCTTACTGTCGGGGGCTCGGGGCGACAAAACTAAAAATGCTAGAGAACTAGGATTTAGGAGCGAGCGAAGCGAGCTCAAAATTTTAATCACACTGCCTGGAAAAGGTTTTCTTTTGACGTCATATATACATATTTGTGGGAAAAGCTGCGGGAGAGAAAAGTGCCAGCGGAGCTGTTGCGTATCTTCCAGTATTGGTATTATAACCAAACGAACAGTGTGAGATGGGCCGATGGGCTGTCTGTGTCGTATGGGCTCGAGTGTGGGGTAAGACAAGGAGGGATTACGTCACCAAAATTGTTTAACCTATATATAGATGATCTGATCGTTGAGCTCAGCAGTAAGAAAATAGGATGTCGCATTGATGACGTTAGTGTCAACAACATCAGCTACGCTGACGATATGGTGCTGCTGAGCCCTACGGTTAGGGCACTTAGAGAATTGCTTCATTGTTGTGAGGGCTATGCTCGAGAGCATGGCCTAATATATAATGTCAATAAAAGCGAGTTCTTAGTCTTTAAGGCTGGCGGTGTTAAATGTCCTGAGTACCCCCGATCAAACTAAATGGGAATGAAATATTGCGAGTGTACCAGTTCAAGTACCTGGGGCATTATGTAACCGACGACCTTAATGACCGAGTGGATATTGAGAGGGAACGTAGGGCGTTGGCCGTCCGATGTAACAGGTTGGTTCGCAGGTTTGCACGATGTAGCAGGGTAGTAAAAATAACGCTTTTTAAAGCTTATTGCCAAGTGTTTTACACGTGCAGCCTGTGGACCAACTATACTCAGCGGGCTATCAGCGCCCTACGGGTCCAATATAATAATGGGTTCAGGACGTTGATGGGGCTGCCCCGTTTCTGCAGTGCATCAGGTATGTTTGCACAAGCACACGTCGATGGCTTCCACGCCATAGTCAGACAGAAATCTGCCTCTTTGCTCTGCAGAGTGCGGGGCAGCTCCAACTCCATCCTGAAGACCATAGCGGGGAGGTTGGATTCTCCTTTGTTAGGTGATGTTGTTCAAAGATGCATTTTGAACAACAGCCTTGTTGTCAAATAGATAATATGTATAAGTTTACTAACATAGGTATAAGTTATCTTTTTCTTTTTGTTTTTGTTTTTACTAACCCATATGGATGTTGCTTATCCGAATTAAAGATTATTTTATTTTATTTTATTTATACATAAATAGGAGATACTTTATCGACTTATACAGAAAGTTTTGAGCGTTAGACGAACATGGGATGCTTGTGCGAGCGAAGCAAGCTCGAAATTTCGAAATGTTGTTTTCTTTTAGACATTTAAATTACGGTATTTAGGTAACCCAATTACGAAAAAAACGCCAACTAAAAAGGTAGGTAGGTATACAATATGTCCCAGATTTAACGCACAACCTCTTAAGGTCTCATTGTACTCATCATTATGAACAACTTTTACTATGGGACCAAACCTGACGCGAAAAATAAGTCAGCAGTTCCCTACATTTACATTCGAATAACTCGTCAAAATGTAGGTAACAGCTGATTATATTTTCGCGATTTCAGGTTTCGTCCCATAGTAAAAGTTGTTCATAATGGTGAGTACAATGACTCCTTAAGACGTTGTGCGTTAATTCTGGGACATGGTGTGTACAAAACATCGATATCATTTTTTTTGTTTTTCGTATATCCGGAGTCACACGTGATCCGTACGATTTATGCCATAATTATTTCATGACTAGTAATGACGTGTGAGGTGTTAGTTGGGTTTAAGTTGATAAGGTTAATCCGCAGCTGTAGCCCGCGAAATTCCAATTTGCAGGTCAGTGTCAGGTTGTATCTTAATCAAAATATGATTCGCGACTTTATCAGATATGTATTTACAGAATTAGAATCATTAATACATCTCTAAGTTAGATTTGTTCCATTAAATTACATTTTTAGGGTTCCGTACCCAAAGGCCAAAAACGGGAACCCTATTACTAAGGCTCCGCCGTGTGTCTGTCTGTCCGTCTGTAACCAGGCTGTATCTCATGAACCGTGATAGTTAGACAGTTGAAATTTTCACAGATGATGTATTTCTGTTGCCGCTATAACAACAAATACTTATAAACAGAATAAAATAATTTTTTAAGGGGGGCAGCCATACAACAAACGTGATTTTTTTTGCTCGTTTTTACTCGATGTTGATAACGGCAACAGGTAGATGCTTGAAATATTCACAGAATATTTAGTTATATATTCACTTTCAAAATAAATAATTAAATTAAAATAAAACAAATATTTAAGAGGTCTCCCATACAACAAATGTGATTTTTTCGCCATTTTTATAGATAATGGTACGGAACCCTTCGTGCGCGAGTCCGACTCGCAGTGGCCGGTTTTTATGAAATAATGACATTGGGGAACAAATCCAACATAGAGCGATGTATTAATGGGTCATGATTATAATTCTGTAAATACATATCTGATGTAGTCGCGAATCGCATTTTGATCAAGTCACTGACCTGCAAATTGCACAAAACTTAAGAAAATTGGCATTTCGCGGGCTATAGCTGCGGAATCACATTAACTGCACCATTAAAAGGTAAGATTAACTGGGTGTGTGCGAGTAAAACTCTGACATTAAGAGCCTATACTACCTCAAATGGCTTAGCATAATCCTCCGTTATGTCGAAAATACTGCAGCATTCATTTTGAAATAAATATTCTAGGGTAAAGTTGAGGATTAATGTTAAGTGCTACTATGTTTGACGAAAACACGATTCTATAAAATTTTCTCTATAGAAAAAAATTACAAAGTTACCTACAAACCGAACAATAAACCGCTCATATTAAAAAAATACTTCATATTCGTTAACGAAACTTTGCATATTAACTGAACTAACTATAAAGCAGGTCTAATGATTTTTTTTTAATTACCATTATTTTCACCGTAAAAAGAAACAAAATAAAATATCGGTGCCTTGGAGTCTTCTCCCTGCCTCGCTTGCTCGCGTGACCGCCAGCAGTAGGTGCGAGCGAGATAAAGAGTGAGGTGGCGCTGAGGAAGTATAGACTCTTAACGATTATTTTAGAACAGTTCGGACTTTTACTAACATCTTAGTAAATCTTAGGATTTACCGTAGGTACTACTTAGTCTGGGGATTCACCATAATTCGAGACATTACAGAAACAGCCACTAATAAAAGTAGTCCTTGAAGAATGTTACACCAAATGAGCCGTCAAAATGTATGTACATTATGCACAACATGAATTGTAACAAAACAACACGGCGAATTTGTTTAAACGAGAAGATTGGTGAAGTAGAACATAAAATGTATTCAAGTTCCGTTTCACCAACAGAGGGCTAATCGCGTAACACACTATCAGTAGGAATCTGTATCAATTTGACAGTTCAACAACATTCATTGCGTTATTTACGTTGTTGAGCAGACAATTTTTTCTAACGTAAGGCAATGGATTAGGAATATACTTCAAAATCATTCCGATTCCAATTCAAACTGCGTTACGCAATTAGGGTACTGTTCCCGGCATTATAAGCCACAGCTGCAAGCTGGTCCGAATCTTTTGATACATATAAATGGTATTTGCACATAACGTACAAAATTGGAAAACAGGTTTTTTCAATCATTAGTTACGTTTTCCTGTGTCTCCGACGGTGAACGTTTAACGAACTTGTTTGTGTAAAACTCTTTTGACAGATTTCACATTTGAAAGGTTTTTCACCCGTGTGAATTAGATTATGTCTTTTTAAATCACTGATATTACTAAAGCTACGCTGACATATTTCACATTTGTAAGGTTTTTCACCAGCATGCGAACGAATGTGTCTATCTAAACTACTCTTGACACAAAAACTATCCTGACATAAATCACATTTAAAAGGTTTTTCACCAGTGTGTTGTCGAATATGATTTGTTAATTTATTTTTTTCATTGAAACTACGCTGACATATTTCACATTTGAAGGGTTTTTGACCAGTGTGTATTCGAGCATGTCTTTTCAAATGAATGTTTTGAGCAAAACGTTGCTGACATATTTCACATTTGAAACGTTTTTCACCGGTGTGTGTTAGAATATGTCTTTTTAATTGATATTTACATTTAAAAACACGCGGACATATTTCACATTCATAAAGTTTTTCACCAGTGTGTAAACGAGTGTGATTTGTTAAAGTATACTTTTCAGTAAAACTACGCTTACATATTTCACATTTATAAGGTTTTTCACCAGTGTGTACTTGACTATGACGTATGAAACAATGTTTATACGAAAAACTATGCCCACATATATCACACTGGAAAGGTTTTTCACCACTGTTTTCGAATGTGATTAATCAAACTATTTTTATAAGGAAAACCACTCCCACATATATCACACTGGAAAAGTTTTTTACCTTTGTGTACTAGAATATGATATATTAAATTATTTTTATAAATAAAACGTAGCCCACATATATCACACTGGAAAGGTTTATCACCAGTGTGTGAACGAATATGATCTTTTAAATGAGCCTTCATACTAAAACCACGCTGACATATATCACATTTAAAAGGTTTTTTTTTAACAGATAATCTTCGATGTTTATTTGTACCTTTATCCTTAAAATCGTTGTTATTACCTATTTTACTTGAAAACACATTTTTTAAACGGTTATTATGGCGATTTGTATCTTTAGCTTTATTATTATTATTAACAATAGGTTTTGTATTAGTGAAAGGCTTTTTGAATTTATTGACAGGTTTGGACGTACGATTCTGAGTGTTGCGGCTGATTTTCGAGTGAGGTTGTTCAATTTTCTTTTGCTCGGCTGTAATTGTATCTTCTTGTTTTGGTCTTCGTATGTCTCGTTTTGGTTTCTTCGCAACAGGTGTCCCTGTCATTATAAGTCTGGTAAGTACAAAAGTCTAAGTAAATTGTTGGATCCAACTTGTAACTGTGGCAAAAGATGATATGGTTAGAAAGGGGGTGACTACCAAGATGAGGACTAATAGAGAAAATGGAACAAAACAGCATGTTGCGCCGACCCCAAATATATTGGGATAACGGCAAGAGAATGATGGAGGGATTGGTGGATGAAACATCAATCTAAATGAAAGGTATTTGAATGATTCTTACAAGGGCTGAAGAAGAGCGTACAGCAGTGGATTTTATGATAACATTAAATTATACACATTATTATTAGAGGCACTAAGGTCTAATTTGTACGAGAATCGCAGACAGCACACAAGTTCTAGACGTTCTACGACGACCGACGGAGGACGACGACCAACGGAGGACGGCAAAGACGAGGACAGGGAGGTTCTTGTCACGTCTAAGTTCTTGTAAGGTCTAAGTTGTACAGTCTTACTGTCGGGGGCTCGGAGCGACAAAACTAAACAAGTCAGAGAACTAGGATTTAGGAGCGAGCGAAGCGAGCTCAAAATTTTAATCACAATGCCTCGAAAAGGTTTTCTTTTGACGTCATACAGAAATAGGAGATACTTTATCGACTTATACAGAAAATTTTGAGCGTTAGACGAAAATGGGATGCTTGTGCGAGCGAAGCGAGCTCGAAATTTCGAAATTTTGTTTTCTTTTGGACATTTAAATTACGGTATTTAGATACGAGGCAGATGTGAGAGGTAACGCTCTAGGAGGTCATAATAGTGACCTAATTTATGTTCTTCAGAACGGTCAGGTGCGTAGTACTTGCCACCGGCGTGCGTGTATGACCAGATGTATGAACGTAAACGAAGCAAAAGAAGTATGTAAGGAGTGTAGCAGATGGCGTTCTATAGTTTCTGCCTACCCCCATGGGAAGAAGGGTTGAGTTTATATATGTATGTATATTTATTTATTGAAATTATTTAATGGGAGGGCTTGTGGCTAAGTAATAACAGCCGCACGGGTAGATGAATAAGGTAAAGCTACGCTTGCGGCGGTTGGTCCGTGGATGGGTGACCATCTTTATATACAACGACCCCTCCGTGCCTCGTTAAGCACATTATGCCGTTAGTCCCGGCTGTCATTTATAGATCTTTGACAGTTGTTACGGGTCGTCAGGAGCTCGAAATTCTGACAACTTACCAAGGGGTATCGTGTTACCCAGTAACTGGGTTGTGGAGGTCTGATAGGCAGTCACTCCATGTAAATACTGGTATTCAGGTGTATCCGGATAGACTGGAAACCGACAATTGAAAAGGAGCTGAATTAAAAAAAATACATTATTTAATCTATAAGTTTACAGTAAAACAGTTATTTGAATAAGATAGCACATGTATTCAGCAGTTATAAACCAAAAACAAAACAGAAAAAAAATGTTTTTTGTTGAAATTGGAGCCAAATTAGTAACGCGAGGTGTTAAGTTTAAAAAAAAAAAAAAAAAAAAATGTTTTATTCTGAGACCCATGGTAAAAATAAAAATCAAATTGTAGTATGTGGTAGCTGAATATATCGCGTTTCGACCCCTTAACGTTGGTCCACTATTTACGCCACACCCTGTATATGATGTTTATGATTTCTGAAAAACTGTGCTATGTAGAGACATCGTTTTATTTTTCCTGTAATCTTTACATAAACTTCTATCACATAGAAAAATTTCAGATTTTTATCTATGCAAACTTCGGAGATAAGGAACGGTAACGGTATTTTTTTTATACTTTTCATTAAAAAAAAAAAATGTTTGAGAATGTGCAAACAACGTTCTTTCATATGATACCCCACATGCCCTAGTAGCCCCATCTTCAAATTTTTAAGACCCTTCAGTCCCTTTTGCAAAAAATATATATATTTTAATTTCTTTCTTGTTTGCAAAATAGTTGGACAAACTTCATCTAAAACTATTCTAAATTTCAAGTTGATAGCGTTAGTAGTTCTTGAGATATCCTACGAGCCTGTCCGAAAGGGATATCGTGGCCCTGGCACACAGGCATCTGAAGGAACACGGGTGGGTTTTAGTCAGTAAAAGTCTGACACTCCCTCCAAAGTTATTTGATAATTTCGCAACCAACAAAAAAAAAAAGGTGTGACAGACAGACTTAGTCTTACCATAAGGGTTCCTTTTTACCACTTTGGTACGGAACCCTAAAAATGGCAAATGGCTACCGAGAGCGCATGCTAGTGATGTTCGTATCATTTAGTAACATTTAGTGTTGGGATTCCAACAGTTAGGTTTTCTTTTGACTATTCATGCATAAATAGAAGTTACTTTGTCGTCCTACTAGGCACCTACTTAGTCTCTGCCTACTTCAGAAAAGACTGAGAAAAATCTCTTTTTCTGTAGGATACAAGATCGAACGAAGCGAGCTCGCCTTGTTTAGGGATTTGGTTAAAAAGTATTCCTAGAGATTTGAGGGCCCCCCCTGCCGCCCCTCCCTCTTAGTCCGCCAGAGGGTAAAGGTATTTTAGGATAACTCAATGAGTCAGCGTACCATTGGTCAGTTTCCCTCAGTCGTCAGTTTATTTAATTTACCAGTTTCGTTGATTGGTCAGTTTTGGGGATTAGACAGTTGCGTCAACTCGACAGTTTTCATTTTTCGCCAGTTTCGTTGATTCGTCAGTTTTATTCAATTCGTCAGTCAAAGTACAGTCGGTAGAAAACTACCCACACGTCTGCTAATTTAATTATGTACGTATTACGTAACATAACATCACGGCTGTTTCCTCAAAGGGCTAGGCAGAGATATATATTTTTTTTTTAAACAAATATTAAAAAAAAAATTGTGATTGTAAAAATACAACTTTAAGTTTGATTTAAATTGGGTTCCTTACATTTTCCAGTTTTGTTTACTTAAACATAAACATATCTTTTACGTTGAGTGTACTAAACTGACGAATCGAGGAAACTGACAAACACTGGACTGTCGAGTTAACGCAACTGTCTAATCGGTAAAACTGACCAAACAGCGAAACTGACTAATCAACGAAACCGGCAAATAAAATAAACTGACGTCTGAGGGAAACTGACCAGTGGTACGCGGACTCAACTCAATTGTGTAGCTCTAAGCGGTGTATTATTAAACACTTCTGTCTAAGCAAGAGCGCAAGCAAAGTTATTGGCGCTTCTAGCATATATACAACATCCCGACATCGACCGTCGGGCAATGGCCCACCAGACACAACCTCAGACTATTCTGAGATTGTGTTTGAGGCACAAGCTAATCAGGCGGCCTGTTGGCCAATTTACATACTGATTGATTAATACTTACTTTTCGTTTTAGTGCCTGTTCGTTTCTTCTTAGACACTTCTTGTTCTTTTTCCACTTCAGTTTTAAACTCCATCAAAGGCACATCATCTTCTGAATCTGATTCAGAATGGTGTGGTGGTATATATACATAGTTATCTATATATACGTTGTCTTGATATTCGTGTTCTAGCTCTGTAAAGAAACAACAGTGAAAACCAATAATATTTTTTGTCATCTTTGAATGTTTACCCTCAGTGGCATTTTGTTTCAATCATCATGTTGTTCATGCATGTTGTTCAAATCATCATCTGCCCAGCCCTTTCCCAACTATTTTAGGGTCAGCTTTCTGTATAATTGGATGCAGCTGAATACCAGTGTTTTACAAGGAGCGACTGCCTTTCTGACGTCCACAACACCAGTTACTGGGTAGCAGTAGCGAAGCTACAACTTCCAATTAAGGGAAGCCGAAGAAAAAATTGTTAAGTGCTCTTATACACAAGTTATCATCTAAAATTACCTTAAAAAATTATTAAATTTTTGATTTATTAAATTTCTTAGTTTAGCGCCATCTATGGCCAAGTAGGAGAACCAAAGAGACGCTATTACTACACAAACAAAATTATCAATTTTTTACAGAAATAGAACTATAATAGGTATTATCGATTATGATCGATGGACTATGTGAAAGATGATATGGCTAATATCATCTTTCACATAGTCCTTTCACTACCGAGATGACGACTAATAGAGAAGTATGGAAGAAAGGGACACGTTGCGCCGACCCCAAATAAATTCGGATAAGGGCAGGAGAATGATGGTGAGGTATTATCGATTATAGATTTATTTTTGAAAAACAGTCTATTACAATTATGTTAGAACGAATAAAATGCGAGGAACGGGTGAAAACAAAACACATGTGAATTTATGGGTAAAAAAATCAACACAACAAATCTACGAAATGGAATATTACTAATTCTATCTGGCTCTATATTCATATCAAAATGACAACGTTTTAAACACAAACTCACGTAAATCAAAATATTATCTCTGAATGGCACAACACACGCCTAAACAAATTTCGGCTGTAATAGGTACCTACTGTAGATTTTAAAATTATGTTGAGAATGTAACTAACTTATCAAATTAATGCAAAAGAAAACAAAATAAAAGTTAATTTATCTGTCAAAAATCCGACTCAATAAAATATTTGCAAATCTTCGAAATTCAACAACACCTCATTCTATCTCGTTCTCGCCTACGCATTTTCTCTTTCGCTCCTGGTTCGACTGACCCGCTCGAGAACGGCTTACCTCGCACCGTAACTAGCGCTGTTTGGGAACCCCCGATTGCTACCGAAGTGTGCCTGAAGTAGCGTGGTCAGAACTACGATTAATACTGTATTCTGACACACCACGTGCGGTTTATTGGCGCTGGTGTCGGAATCCTTTATGACAAAAAATGTAAACTGCGTTCGCGATTTATTGTTGTAATGTTTTTTATTTTATGATGTATTATATACTTGTGACTTTATATGTACCATATTATTTGGTAATAGTAAACTCAAGTAGTCGTTGTTCCGAAGGGAAGCCGGTAGGAATGGGGTTGTATGAAGCCGTCGCCCCTGCTGGGTAGCTTCATACCACTTGGATAATAAATAACAATATGTTCAAATAAAATTAAGAACATACCACTTTGATATTCCTCCTTTAGCTCAATAATATCATCTTGCCCCTCACAAACGTCTGGTAATTCTTCTTTGACATCATGGCTTTCTGCTTGACATTCATTAAATATACTTATGTGCACTGTTGGAGATATAACAAACCCATTGAAAAACTCTAACAGATCTTGGTTTGTTAGGAGGTTTGTCTGTGAAAAGTTGTTTAGTGTTAGGGCAAATATAGTGATGACCTCAATTACTGTGGGCTTAAAAGCATTATGTCAAAATGAAGTTGTCAATGACAGACAATAACTTGACAGGAGAGTCACATCCACAATATACTAAAATTATAAGTCCCTCAAAGTTAAAGTTAAAACTCACCTCATAGTCCTCATTCAACATCCGAGAGAACAGTTCCTCGGCTTCCAGACATTTTCTCTGCAATTGATAGCATTGCTTCAGTTTAGAGCAGCAGAAGAAACAAGCGAGCATCGGTCTACTGTCTTCAGTTACAAACTGCAAGAAAACTACTCTTATACTATTTGTTTAATTATGAATCATCATCTGCCTAGCCTTTTCCCAACTATGTTGGGGTCGGCTTCCAGTCTAACCGGATGCAGCCGAATACCAGTATTTTACATGGATCGACTGCCTATCTGACCTCCACAAACCAGGAAAACCCAGGTTCAGGTCTGTTTAGTTATGAATATTTCCAATAAATACATTTTTATACAGTCCTAAGGGTCAGGTCAAAAGCTATAGGCCTCTCACGAGGCGGACAAGTGACCTGGTAGGAATTTGCTAGATTCGAGAAGCACAGGGCCGGTTGGTGTGGCTACTCTTGGTCTTGAGATACTGTCAACCATAAGGTCTTGAACTTTTACATCGGTAATGTACTTACTGGAACATCAGTCAACTTCTCATATATCTCCTGCAGGTTCTTGTCGGCAACCACAATCATTCGAACATTCTCCACTAAACAAACTCTACACTTTTTCAGTTTTTCCATCTTCATATTTAAAACACTGCTGAGTTTAAATTACTCGCAAAAAAAATATGTATACCACTGTAAATCTTCTAAACATTGAATAGGTACCGTGAGCAGTTTTTAGGAGGTACCTAGTTTAATATTATTGATGTCGTGTGCACTATCGTGTGGACCTCAGTAAGACAGGCCAGCAGCCGAAGCAGGTCTAGAGTGGTAGACTTATAAATACTCTCCAATATTTACACAAATAAAAGTTTTCGTTTTATTCTTTGGAGGTAAACAAAATTCCAGCACTGACGTCTTGATCTTGGTTTGACAAGTGACAACTTATCTTGACAATGACAGTCCATCACATGACGCTTGATTGCGTTCCATTTAAAATCGCAGCCGGGGACTTTCGTGGGTAGTGGTGAAGGAATAACAAGTGCTTTATTTGTGTTACGAATTTTTTCTTTCGATTTTAGTGGTTTTTGTTACTGTGAACTTCAATCGAGATTATTCTTTGTGTTTGTGTTTTGGCGTAAGGTTTGTTTTAACACTAGTTTAGTCTATTTTTAAAGATTTTACCCGGCGTTCATTATGGACACCAAAAAACCACTTGACCCTCCTGATTCCTTTGATTTTACTCCGGTTTTAACTGTTACCCTCCCCGACGACAATGTACAATTAGATATTATGGACTCCGAAACTGCAAACAGGAAAAGATCGGCCGTTTCCCCCCGGCTACTTTAAGTAACCCTCCTAAGCTACCTAAAAACACAATTGCAAGACAAATGTATACGATGAGAGATTACCCCCCGTATATAGTTCACGCATCCTTAAAAGATGGTCAGACCCCAGGTACTGTACTGCACCCTGTCAAATTTGGTATGTTTTGACGCAAAATAATTTCAGTAACATACTCCTAGGCAGTGTCAAACGCTTAGGAAGAAACCGGGTTTCAATCGAGTTCAAGTCTCACCAGGATGCTAACAGTTTTTTAATCAGTCCCATTTTAGATAAAAATAATTTCATTGCCTCAATCCCACAATTTAACATCACTCGCTTAGGTCTTGTCAGAGACGTTCCCACAGAATGGACTGAGGAAAAAGTTATAGAGAACATCAAGGTTCTCACTGGATGCGGCCCTGTAATTAAGGCTAGGAGAATGAGCCGTAAGTTGACTTCACTGGGTGTTACTGTATGGAAACCCACTCAAACGGTTGTTCTAACCTTTGACGGCCAAATTTTACCTAAGCGTGGTTTATGTTTTTACTCTGCTCTTTCAGTCGAGACGTACATGTACCCAACTATCCAATGCTTCAATTGTTGTCGGTATGGTCACACACGCACAGTATGCCGCTCGAAACCCCGCTGTTTTAAATGTGGTCAAGATCACCCAGGAGATGGATGCCAAGTTTCCTCTGACTGTGCCTTTTGTGTTTCCTGTTCTGGCAATCATTATGCTAACGATAAGACTTGTCCTGAATTGGGCCGGCAGAAGGGCATAAAAGCTCTTATGGCACAGAAGTCAGTCTCATATGCGGAAGCAAGTCAGGTATTTCCTCCGGTTTCAAGATCATATGCTGAAGTGTCGAAAGTATCTGAAAAGACAAAACCAATAGCCAGTCCATCCCATTCTATCAGTTCACTCCCGCAAAATCCTAAATCTTATCGTAAAACGGTCTTCCTTCAACCAAAACCCCATGCTCCACTTTCACCTAGCTATGATAAGCAGGCTCACCAAGCCCTTACTCAGAACTATTCCTTCTCCCCTTCCCAAAACGGCTGCGCTTACCCAAGAGAAACTGCAACCAGTCCTGATAACTCAGAAAATATTCTGAATATCATATCCAGTATGCTAATGACTGTATTAGCAAACCCGAAACAATCCCTACCTGACCACGTTGCCAACAAACTGACATCCATTGTTAATTATATTCACAATGTTCCATCCCCTGACAATCCTTCAATGGAACGTGAGGAGTATTACTCCCAGGAAACCTGACCTACTCTTCCTGATTAATAAGTACAAACCATTGATCTGCGGTATCACTGAGACGTGGCTTCATTCTGAAAGTAATTTCAGGATTCCACGTTTCGGTGGTGTTCGCCATGACAGACCAGATGGTTATGGAGGATGTGCTTTGTTCATCAATAACAAAGTACCATTCTCCCCAATTCCTCTACCCTTTGTTGGTGACAACATCAATGTTGTTGCTGTTAAGGCTGAGGATATAAATATATTTAGTTTTTATATTGCATACCCACAAATTGAAGACCTTATTACTATAAAAAATTTACTGAGTAATGTACAAGGCCCGTTACTAATTTTAGGTGATTTTAATGGCCATCATTATAGATGGGGGTCAGAAACCTGTGACAACTTTGGTATTGGCCTAGTGGATATATTAGATGAACTTAACCTATGTGTAATTAACGATGGCAGTGCCACACGTAGGTCTGCACCAGGGCAGAACAGCAGCTGTGTTGATCTAACATTCTGTTCATCTAGTCTAGCCAGCCTTTTTAATTGGAGTGGCTTGAATATGACTTATGGGAGTGATCACTATCCCATCATGGTTGAAGTCCCTTCTCGTCTTCGGTTGAAAATGAACTTAAATCGGTCCTCGCCTATGTTAAGGATTCTGCTCCTGGAGTGGATGGATTCCCTTACTCCTTCATTACTAAAGCTGGCGATAAGACCCATCAATATTATCTGGACTTAGTCAATTATTGTCTTACTTCCGGTTATATTCCTCCTGCTTGGAAGGTTCAAGTCGTAATCCCCATATTAAAGCCTGGTAAAGATCCTAGTGATTATTGTTCTTACAGACCAATTGCTCTATCGTCCATTCTTATTAAACTTTTAGAACATTTGATTAAAAACCGCCTAGAATGGTTTGTAGAAAACAGGAAACTGCTCCCAACGACTCAATTCGGCTTTAGCTGCTGTACGGCTGATAGTGTGGGTATCCTCACATCAGAGATCCGACTGGCCCTTAGTAGGAATGAGTCTGTGGTAGCAGTTTTCTTAGACATTTCAGCTGCCTATGATTCTGTCCTCCTCCCACTTCTCAGCCAGAAAATGCAAGAGCTGAGAATCCCGGCTAGGATTCGCCGGATCATTTGCAGTATTTTTTCAGATCGTAGCGTTAAATTCAGGATTCCCGGGGATAGCTCTGAACCGAGGTCGGTTTGGAGAGGTCTACCTCAGGGATCCGTTCTTAGTCCCCCTTTATATAATATTTATACCTCTGATCTTCCTTCTTGCTTAAATTTTAACTGTAAAGTACTTCAATATGCTGACTATATTGCATTATTGGTCTGTGGCGGTTCCATCGAAGACGCCGCTCATTCCATCAATATTTCTTTGTCGTCATTAAACCTCTGCTGCATTAAGCTCTTAGATCACGGGTTATCTTTAAGTGCTCTAAAGAGTACCGCAGTTGTCTTTACTCGTAGACGTCTTGTCCCCCAGGTTAACATTAATATTGACGGTCAAGCTATACCAGTTGAGGAGAAGGCCAGGTTTCTGGGGGTCACCCTGGACTACAAATTGTCTGCAGTGGGTCACATTACTAATACCGTTAAAAAATGTGAGCGCTCGGTTTCGGTCCTCAAGGCTTTGGCTGGAGTCTGGTGGGGAGCTCACCCCCTCACCTTAAAGCTAGTTTACAATGCGCTGGTCAGAAGCGTGTTGGACTATTGCAGCTTCCTAATTGAGCCATGCAACAAGGAAGCTCTACGTAGGCTGGACTCTATCCAGTCCAAATGTCTGAGGATCGTAATTGGTGCTATGAAATCCTCCCCCATAAATGCTCTCCAGGTTGAATGTGCAGAACGTCCTCTTAACCTTCGAAGACAATACTTAGCTGATCGTTTTTTGTCAAAAGTGTTCTCCCTTTCATCCCATCCTTTATTCCCCATTTTGGAACAAATCTACCTCTCTCTTAACACGTCTTCTTACTGGAATAATAAATCTATTCCATTGATGAATAGGTACAGAGAGCTTAAACACCTCTCCTCACCTGTTTGTCAATACCCCTCTTCCCGTCTTTTCTTCCGCCTATGAGGTGGTCCATTTCAGGCCAAAGATCGTTTTGGGTCTTGGTATCTCCAAAAATTCCCAGGACGTAAAAGGCGACTTCGATCGGGCCATTGAGAGATACTGGAAGGGTTGGAACATTTTTTACACAGAAGCTTTCAAATTATCGTCAACAGGATGCACAGGTGTTTCAACATATTTCCAGAACTCTAAAATTGCCCTTTTATTCCAATGCCCACCTGAAGCTTCAGTATTTACAGGGGAATGCATCGGTATTCTAGAAGCCATCAATTTCATTTTAACCCACAATATTAAAAATTCGGTCATTTTCTCAGATTCTCGCAGTAGCATTCAAGCCTTAGGTCAATGTCAACTAAAATCCAAAATTCATAGCAAAATCATTTTCGACATACTAAATTTACTATTTACTTGCTCGAACAACGGTTTAAGCATTGAGATAGCTTGGGTTCCTAGTCACTCGGGTATAGGTGGCAACGAGTGCGCCGACTCTCTGGCTAAATTTGGAAGCACTACGTGGTGCAAAGTTACGACTTACAAACTGACACCAAATACTTACAAGTTGTTCAACTCGTGGTCAGCAGAGTGGCAGGTAAGTTCGAAACTTAAGGGAGCGTACTACGCCAGTATTCAACCTAACATCCAGCGGAAACCTCGGTTTTTTGAATGCCCCAAACTGTCCAAGAGAACTGTTACATTCTTGTGCAGGCTGAGACTTGGTCATTGCTGCAGTCCAGTATTCCTGAACAAGATCCGTGTCCGTGACAGTTCCCTGTGCGAATGCGGTCTTGATGATGGTACTCTGGACCATATCTTTTTCTCATGTCCATTAAATTCCCATTCCTTTGACTTGTACCATAAGCTTTCCAAAATTAAAATCCCTCTTCCTACTAATTTCCATTCCCTCTTGACAAATTTTTCTCCTAAACTAATACAAGTTCTATCAATTTTTTTAAATTTAAATGATATCAAAATGTAGCTTGGGGTGTAGTAATAATAACTTAGTAGATATTTATGTAGATTTGTAGTTTTTAAATATATATGTTACGGCTAATACCCGAAGTGCGGCTACACCTAGTTTTAGCCGGTTAGAATTATAGGTCCAGACAATCCCTGTTGCATAAAACCAATTTACCAACAATAGAGGGGATCTGGCGCTCGGCGGCCGCTACCGCGGCACGCTCGCTTCGCTCGCTCGCCTTCGCTTGTTAATGGTTACTGTTCAGACCTAACCTAACCCAAATGATTTTACCCGAAAACAATCGGCTCGTACTAGGTTTAACCAAGAGTAAGTGGCTAAACCTAGTTCTAACTGGCTAAAACTAGGTGTAGCCGCACTTCGGGTATTAGCCGTAACATATATATATTATTATCTTTGTAGCTAGGTTTACTAACAAAAATTGTCTCGTCCTTTCAGCTACTAACATATAATTAGACTACCACAAAGTTCAAAGTTCGACGGTCCACCTCGCTGAGTTGCCGTCACCACATGACGCTGGCAGAATAGTCGACACCGGCTCAGTTGCCAAAACGGAAAAAAAAAAACCGCAGCCATTGAAACAAATTACATGAAATCGCTTTGTTGCACGGTCTCCCATGCGACGAATATACTATCTACATATATAATATTGGGGAAATGCTCAATCTACCTTTAACTTAGAGGCCTTTATAGACTTTTGCCAACTCTACTGGGAAAAGCATTTTAAACATTTAATTCATCATGCTGGACGTCCAACGCACCAGGGCGTTTTGGCTTAGTATTCATGATTTTAGAACGAGATTTTAAGATAGGGAGTTTATCCATAACCAAAGAGATTTATGATGTACAATACTATAAAGACACATAGCTTTTAAAATCTTTAAAAAAAAACCTAAGAAAATTGAATTTCGTGGACTACCATAATCCTTTCCGTAAATACATATTCGTTACCTACCTACAATTATAATTTTTCAACTTTTCATGCCAGGATATTATTTCAGTTTCGTTACAGTTGCAATGGCAATAAAGTCATTTGGTTTGTTGCATAGAAATATAAAAAACCGAAGCGGCAAGGGCGCGTGTCTGTGTCCGCGCAACATGATCGGAACGCTCATGTACCAGGCGAATGGTCGTCTCAGCGAACTAGTGCCCCTCTCCGAGTATAAGTGTTCTGTCTGTGACTAGTGCGCTTTCGAAGTTTCGACCGGTTTTTTCTTACTACGCAAAACGAGTTGACGCTTTAAAACAGTTTTATGAGATGTACGAAGCTGAATTTGCTCCCGTCCTGCGACATGTTAAAACAAGATGGTTGTCACTTCTCCCTGCCGTGGAACGTGGAACGGGATTCATGTGCATCAACTTATTTAAAAAGTTGCCAGATGATAGTTACGAAAATAAAAAAAATCTGTTGGGCGTGGTACAAAAATGTTCTACATTACATTGAAACTAAATACGAACTCAAGGATAGCCGATTTGACTTATTACAATTTTCTCTCCAGTGAAGACTCATTCACTTACGCGTCGTTGGATAACATTATAGAAAATCTAAAAATTGATACGTTCTTCGACATGGATCACCTTTATGAAGAAGTAGTGAAGGCAGTAGTGCAAAATAAAGACTTGACCCCGCTCCAAAATTGCCATAATATTTTTAAAGACAATCAAGACTATGCAAATCTTGAAAAGTTATTTTCTTTTATGGCTACCCAGGTAGCAAAATGACGTCTGCGGCAAAAAAATGACGTCCTCCTAAGGTCATATTAGGGTCCGTAGTTTATTCGTCAAATAAGTACGTCACACTGACGTCATTTTAACGACTGGTACTGAAGGGAACGTCCTGGTGACGTCGATTTAGCGTCAATTCAGTGACGTCATATGTTGGTCATGATTATGACGACGTAGCAACGTCCATATAAGGTCAATTCTGTGAAGTCCTGTGTTGGTCGTGAATGTTACGTCCTAGTAACGTCCATTTACGGTCAATTCCGTGACGTCCTGTGTTGGTCAATAATAAGACGCCCTAGCAACGTCCATTTGGGGTCAACTGTGACGTCCTGTGTTGGTCATTAGTAAGACGGCGTAGCAACGTGCATTTAGGATCAATTCTGTGACGTCCTGTGTTGGTCATGTATTATACGTCCTAGCAACGTCCATTTACGGTCAATTCTGTGACCTCCTGTGTTGGTCAATAATAAGACGCCCGAGCAACGGCCATTTGGGGTCAACTGTGACGTCCTGTGTTGTTCATTAATAAGACGCCGTAGGAACGTACATTTAGTGTCAATGGCGAAAGTTCGTAGTGTCTATGTACAGACTCGCCAAGATATTTCGGCCGTAGTGTACTTACCTACGTACTATTTATTTAGTGCATCTAAAGGAATGCTCTAACACGTAGGTACTACTTAATACCTACTTACTTAGGTACTATCAAATACAAACATATAGGTAGGTACCTAATTGCAACCGATAAAATGAATATTCATCGTCATTAAATAAATTATCAGTTAGAAGTCCACTGCTGGACAGGCCCCATATACATAGAAATGCCACGACGAGCGGTCTTAAGCCGCCTCGATACCAACAGAGACATCCACCACTGACTTCCATTCGTTTGACTAGCAGAATAAACGGGAACCTACTTAGAATGCTATGGACATTAAAGCATATTATTATTATGGGAATCAGAATAAAACCTAATTAAGTAAGGTCTATGAGGTATGCCATTATCCGAGAAAAGAAAACATAATTTTATGCTAGGAGAGTACAACAGGTGCCTGCCATGCTCAAGCAGGCACGATTAAATTAGCTCTACCAACATAACTTTCATGCGGCTAGCGAACGTTTTTTTGTATTAAAATATACTCTGTAAAAACTTTAACTCAGACAGTAAATAGTCCATTTTAATAAAAACTATCACCAGAGTTTATCTTTATACTCTTATAATCAGCCACTCCACAACAGTTGGCATTTCTGCTTCCAATCTGCAAGGAACGGAACGCATTGATAGCATGTTGTTTGTAGTTGTACTATTGTAATGTAACTCAATGAAAAGAAATTCAGCTATTAGTCTATCATCAAACATTAGAACCAATTTAAGATAGAAAAGGCTGATTAAAAATATAAATAATTAAAAGTAAAAAAAAATATTTTTGTTTGTCTTTGTTTATTTCGGAACGGAACGAACGAACGCGTTGACGGTCGGTTGGTGTTGGTATCCCGCGCTTTTTCTTTCTCAATTCTCTGTGTGAAACAAATGTGTAAATTCTCATGTTTTTTTCTTGCTGTTGATAAAGTAGGTATCACAGCACATAAAAGGATTGTAAATTATGTATAGTGTCGTTCAGTTCGCGGAGAGTGAGGGTGGCACTGTGGCTGTGGTCATCAATAAATGGATAACACCTAAAAAAAGAGAAATCTATTGGCCTCCCGTAAAGGAGGCGAAAGCATTTGATAAACTTCTACAGAGGTGTTCGTCTCCAAATGAACAATGGAAACTATACGAGATCGATAGAGTTTTCTATCAGACTGGTAAGTTTTTTTTATGAGTAGGTAATACTACCACACACAACTATTTTAGCAGCTGGTGGCTTGAGGGCAGTTAACTTTACCATGCTTTAAGCCTGGGTACAGACAGACTGGCCCAGAATTTAATTCTAGTAGGTGCTAGTGTTTTAAAACCTAACTAAAAAAATACACAGTGCCGGTGCCATAACCTAAAAATCTAAGGATGTCGGCCGAGCTGAAGTTGACTGTTTTGATGCGCATAGAAAAAAAATATTCAGATTGCCCAAGATCACAAGACAGAACTGCTATTTTTAGGTCATGGCGCCGTGTGTAAACAAGCAGCAGCAGCGACAGCTAGCAAGCAGCAGATAAGTAATCATTTCCAAGAAAGTGTGTTCACAGGTGTTTGGTTTTGTTTGTTTTCACAAATATTTGTTGGTCTTGTCTTATAATTACACATTGTATAACATACATAAAACTGGTGGTTAGGTGGCCACCGAACCACCAGGGGTATGTATGGGGGGTATGTACCCACATCCACCTAGGATGTGCCTGTAACCACCATACCATATCAAAGCAGAAACAAAAGCATAATAAATTATATAAGTAATGGCAGTACTATTAACTACTAGTAATGAGATAGAATGAATGGATTAATAAGTGCTGGACTACCAAGCTTGTACGGCATGGGTGTGTTGCATGGCGTGACTAACTTTAACTTGCATGTTGTTTTGATATTAACTGTGTTGGTGTTTTATGCTTGTTCTATAGATGAATTGGATAAGGCAAAGAAAAAATTAAAGTTGGTGGAAGACACATCAGATATACAGACTGAGGAGGAAAATTATATAAGTAAGCCACCTAAACGAAAAACAAAAAAAACTAGCAGATACATTTCATCATCAGATGATAATGATGATGAGAAAGGGTGTGAATTCCCTCGTCCTCCGCCTTTAAAGAAACATCTATCCAATTGTAATTATACCGGATGATACATTAACTAAATTATTTTGAACATAATAATATTCCTTCCATTATTTTTCTTTTTTTTTTACTTTTTAGATATAAACCTTGAACCTTCAAGTACAAGCACAATTTACAGTGATTTGGTACTAAATCACAACTCACAGATGAATAAACCTGATGCACAAGAGAAGGCTTCTAACAGTCATCATGATCAACCATCTGGTTCACAAAGTATGACACTCAATGAAATTGTTGCCAGCAGTGCTTCCAATAACTGTGGTAAATAGTAAAAATCATTTTGATTTTTTTAAATCTATAGCTGCCTAACTAGATTCTTTGCTAGATACTACCTTATTTCTGCATGAGTATAGTTTTCGACGATTATTTTAATTTTTTGGTATAGTGGTGGTGGTGGTGGTTGGTGTTAAGATTATTATAGAATGTAATACCTACCATACTGTTTTTTTTCATCCATTTTCATTTTTTTCCATCATTGTCAAGACCAAGTTGTTTCACTACTTGCCAAAATAAAAGCCCAAAATGATGTCATCCTAGCAATTTTGAAAGACAGAGCAGGAAATACCAATGCATTGAAGCCTGAATTCAAATTTCCCTTGGAAACTTTTCAAGATTTAGAAACAGTGGAACAGTTACTGACTAATACAGAAAACTGTGCTAACCTGGTAAGTGTTTACTTTTAATAAACAGGAAATGCCTATTGAGCAATTATAATTAATTCTTACTTTACCTTAGGAAAGCTTTTTATTATATGGGTACCTTGCTAGAATGAGTTAGTTTGTTTGTGAGTTTGGATGTAGGAGTTAATCATCGGAACTATTGATTCAATTCTGGGAATTCAGTCACTAATAGGAAACACACATTACCCCTGACAGGCTATGTTTTATTAGCTTCTGCTCACATTATGTGTAGTTAATTCCTAATAATTTTGGCCACTGCTTCACAGTGGGCGATTAGAGGGCTGAGGTGTGAGGTGTGGGTTCAATTCCTGTTGCAACACAAATATTTGTTCTAGGTCTGTGTCATGATACCTTGGTACTCGTAGTTCCTGATACCTATGACAGGGAATCCTATAGTGTGAGCTCAAGATTATGTATGTGACTGTTGGATCTTATGTTAATTCTAGTGTGTACTTATAGAGATATATGTGGATGTTTATTGCTATCAATTAATATTTACAGACAAGCTACCTAAAGAGCCTTGGTGGGCATGATTTAAAAAATAAAGTATCAAGAGTGATGAAATATACATTGTCAGACTCATTGGCAAGCAAGTTCAACTTCTATGGTAAAAGGTCTGAGAAGAAGCCTTTTTCAGAGCTACGTCTCCGTGAATTTATTGTTGGTATGTGTCTATTGCCTTAGTTGTTAAGATACTCTTTCATATGAATTAATTTATTCTTTCTAGATCTCATCTATAATACAAAATAAGTGTGCTATGAAATACCTAAATAATTTCAAAAGATACATATTCCTTGTGTACTGGTCACTGGTTAATAATTGGCATGTTTTATGTAGGTGGGTAGGTAGGGAGACTCTTAGTACTAGAAAGCTGTACTTTGGCAAGGCTATATAATAATAATCACGTCAATTAACTGTTAAAATAAAACAATTAAGTCCACATAATTATTGTGACGGGCTTACTACGGAACCCTACAATGCGCGTGATCCAACACCCACTTGACCGGTTTTTAATTCTCCGTTAAAAATAATATTTAACACCAGTTGTGTCGCGACTCGCGAGTCGCTGTGTGAGAGCGACCCGTCATCTGACCCCACAGAGCGTTGCAGGCATTTGGGCTATTGTTATATTCACAAACTTTTTTGTTTTCAGAGAGCTTAAAGAGTTCCTCTCCAAGGACTACAGAAAAAGACATTGAAGACGATATAAAGGTGTGGCTCAAGCACGCACCAGAACGAGCAAAAAAGCGATTGTCAAAGGAAAATAGCAATGTCATCCTCTAGGAAGAAAAAAAATGTAGTAGGTGAGCGTCAAATGTATAGAAGGACTTTGGCAGAAAAACGAAAAATTATTTTAAAATACAAAGAAGTACATTACAGCCATCATTAAGTGATTTGCCATCTTCACCACAATATACATCCACATCTATAGCTACGAGTAACAGTAGTATTGACAACAATACTTTAAATGAAAACTGTTTAAGGACATATAAAGAGAATATTTTTTTAGATGAAAACTGTCAATCAACATTGTTTGAGGATTGTTTTATAGATAATGATGACTCACGATCTGACGATGTTAACGATTTGCCATCGCAATTAAGACATTGGGCTACCGTAGAACATAAAATTCCCCACAGTGCTCTAGATAGTCTTCTAAAAATTCTAAATCCTTTTTGCCCTAAATTGCCTAGAGATAGCAGAACGCTTTTAAATACGCCAATGAATATATGAAGTAACTCTTTGCAATCTGGTGAATTGGTGCACATTGGTCTCATAAATCAAATACAAGCACAATTAAAACTGTACAGTGGGTTCAAGTTTGAAAATAGTGAAATATTGTTGTCTTTTAATGTTGATGGTTTGCCACTTTTTAAAAGCACGAATACTCAACTATGGCCTATATTAGGTTTGATCAAAAACTTTAATTGTGCACAGCCATTTGTAATAACTCTGTTCTGTGGAAACTCTAAACCTTCACCATTGAATCTGTTTTTGGGACCATTTGTTGAAGAACTGTCTACATTACTTAAGGATGGAATTAATTTTGAAGATACTCATTATATTGTAAAAGTACATAGTTTTGTATGTGACGCTCCAGCTAGAGCTTTTATCAAATGTACTAAATCCCATGGTGGATACTCATCATGTGATAAATGTGTAGAACCTGGTGAGTATATTCAAGGTAGAGTGATTTATACAAGCGTATCTGCGAGTAGGAGAACGGATTCACAATTTCGTTTACAGTCTGATGATGACCATCATGTTGGTGAATCTCCACTTTTGACGCTTCCCATAGATTTAGTTTCATTGTTTCCCATTGATTATATGCATGCTGTTTGTCTAGGAGTCATGAGGAAACTTTTAAATGTTTGGGTTGCTGGTGATTTAAATGTTCGTTTAAATAGCCGTTTAGTAAATGCAGTTTCTGAAAAATTACTTAGCTGTGCAAGTTGTATACCTGTTGAATTTAACAGGCGACCGCGAAGTATCAGTGAGTTGGCTCGCTGGAAAGCCACCGAATTTAGGATGTTTTTGTTATATATTGGACCAGTTGTTCTAAAAAATATCCTTCCAACCTCCCTGTATGAAAATTTTTTGTTATTTCATTGTGCTATAACAATTCTTTGTAGCCCTAGAAACATCAATAAAGTAGGTACATATTTAGCACATGAGCTATTATTAATGTTCATAAGACATTCCGAAACTATTTATAGCCGGAAATTTTTAATTTACAATGTTCATATGTTATGTCATTTGTGTGATGACGTTCGTTTATTTGGTGATTTGGACAGTTATTCCGCCTTTCCTTTCGAAAATTATTTAGGCATGTTAAAAAAATTAGTTAGGTCACCTAACAAACCGTTGCAGCAAATTTATAAACGATTAAAAGAAATGGAATCTTCTTTTCCTCCAAAACTGATTGTCGAGGTACCAGCGGTTTTTTATTACAATAGCTTAGGACCAACGCCTGTTGATAACAATGCTTATGAATGCTTTAATAAACTTGTTTATAAGGGTTTTGCAATGTATACAAAATCTGGTTTAGCTAATAATTGTTACTGTTATGCAAACGGCAAAGTAGTTGAGATACATAATATTTTGAGAAGTAAGATTAATGGAGAGGTTTCCTTGTTCGTCTATGGAAAAGAGTTTGTACATTATGATTCCTACTATACGTATCCTTATGATTCTGCTGTTATTGATATTTTTAAAGTTTCGGAACTCTGTTCAGCTTACAAAATTGTACCTGTTTATGACATTATTTCAAAATGTGTTGTTATTCCTCAAGAGGCAACTAGTAATTCTTTTATATGTTTTCCTATGCTCCATGGTTATAAGGATTAAAATTTTCCATTTATTAATTAAGTTGTGATAGTTATCTCGTTATAATAAATAATACTATAATGCAAATTTGTGGTTTTTAATGTTGACCTTTCAGAGTTACTTGAAGACTTGGACTGTGGCTGGATGAATTGCATCGAGGCCAAATTGATCCCGGATGACGTCATATTAACGCTTCAGATAACGTTATATTAATGTGTCTGAAAACGTTAATAGACGTTATTATAGGACGTCTTCACAATACGTCGTATTGACGTCTTCTGGAGACGTCATTAAGACGTTATCTGGCGACGTTAATATGATGTTATCTGGAGACGTTAAGGTGACGTTATCTGGAGACGTTAATATGACGTTATCTGGGGACGTGAATAAGTCGTTATCTGGAGACGTTAATATGACGTTTTCTGGAGACGTTAATATGACGTTATCTGGAGACGTTAATATGACGTTATCTGGAGACGTTAATATGACGAAATCTGGAGACGTTAATATGACGTTATCTGGAGACGTTAATATGACGTTATCTGGAGACGTTAATATGACGTTATCTGGAGACGGTAATATGACGTTATCTGGAGACGTTAATATGACGTTATCTGGAGACGTCGTTAAGACGTTATCTTAAAACGTCTTCAGAGACGTCGCTGAGACCTGACATTAGGCCGTCATTTAGTACGTCTGTGGGACGTTTCTTACGACGTCATTTACGTCGAAAATGACCGTGAATGGACGTCGTCATGACGTAAAATTGCTACCTGGGTATACCGGTATCAAACGCTGCAACGGAAAGGGTATTTTGCCAGGCTAATTTAATTTGGTCTGAGAGGCGAAACCGTTTAACACTCGAGCTGGTCAAAGCAGAAATACAAATTAAAACTAACTTTAGCATGACTTGCAGTGAATTTCATAACTACGTTATAAAAAAGAAGGCAATCCTTTAGGATTGCCTTGTTTTTTATAACAGCGAAATCGAATGAAAAATATAATTTTAATAAAAAATAAATTGACTAAACTTCTAAACAGCGTAATTAATTATACTTAACTACGATTTTATCCTAATATTTTGTAATTTCTACTAGTCCTGCAAGACTGACTATTATTATAAGATTTGCTAGTAATATTAGTTGCGAAACGCAATAAATTAAACCTTATAGTCGGGGTACTCTAAACAAAGAAACTCCAACTATTGTGCGTGTAAACTGTTTATTACCAGAACTTTTAGTAGTACAAAATGGACGGCTCGCGAGGCGGTAAGGTACGGTCGCCGAGCGCATGCGCGATTTATGCTTGTTGGTGGGTTACTCGCTAGGCGGAAGGCGGCGCGCGGCGTCTGCGCGGCTGCGCGGCGGCTGCGGTGACAGAAATAGTGTTGCGCCTTGCGCCGAACCGTAACTAGTCGCGTAACCTGGCCGGTACGCGACGAACTCTAGAAGCACGGGGAGTCGATTTTAAAAGGGGTCGCGCTATATCCTCCCCCTCCAAGTCAGCGGAAGGCTCTGGAGCTGGCTTGGCAACTGATAGCTTACGGGGTCTACCCTTCTTCCTACCATGGATTATAACGTCCAAATCACCTACATACTGGGTTAGGAGACTGGCATGATACTTACCCCGAGGTTCTCTCTCTTTATCTACAACCTCGTAAGTGGTTGCGGAAACAACTTTGCTAATACGATAAGGACCCTCTCGCCTCGGGGCAAACTTACTGGTGAAGCCTTTTGCGGCTTGACTAAGTCGATGGCTATCCACGAGTACGAGGTCACCCTCCTGAAACTTAGGTCCAGGACGGCGTTTTTTGTCCGCTGCATCCTTACGAATATCCTGCTGGCGCTCGACGTTCCACTTCACCTCTTGCAGACGGTATACAAAATCCCGTAAATATGGCGTGATTTGGGGTACGTAGTTTTCTTGCTCTACTACCGCTCGCAAGTCGTGGGCTACATCCAGGACCGGAACTCGCGCGCAAATGTTAAAAAGGCGGCAGAGTGTCCCGTGCCTTGGTTAGGAGCCGTATTTAAAGCAAATCTTACAGCAGGTAACATTTCCGGCCAACGACGATGCTCTGGATCTATCAGGATCGCCAACATCTGCTTCATCTCGCGATTTTTCCGTTCAGCTGGGTTGGCTTCGGGATGATAGACTGGATTTAAATTTTGATGAACACCGAGAACGTGCATAGCTTTTTGCATAACCGCTGACACGAATTGGGTTCCATTATCTGAGAGTACTCTACGGGGAAACCCATATCTCAGGAAAACCTCTTCTATCAATACTCTAGCGCAACTTTCTGCGTTGGCTTCGGTCAATGGAAACAACTCTACCCATCTGCTCGCAGTGTCTTCAACTAGGAATATCCACTTCTCACCCTTACTACCCTCGGGAGAGGACCTAATAAGTCCATGGCGAGGACTTCGAAGCGTTGCTGCGAGACAGGGGTTTGCAGTAGACCAGCTGGTTTAAGATTAGTTGGCTTAAACTTCTGGCAAAGATCGCAAGCCTTGAGATACTTTGCCACGTATTGACGCATATTTGATAAATAGAATCTTTCTTTGATTTTTGTTAGAGTGCGCTCCAGGCCGAAATGACCGGCTGTGGGCGCATCATGGAGCTCTTTCATGATCTCGGTGCGCATAGAGTCTGGTACTACCAGCTGAGGCTCCTCAGATTCGCCATCCGGATCAAAACGGAAAAGGACTCCGTTTGAAAGATAATAGCCTCGATCTGTCTACCGAGTGGACGCATCACCGTCTTCAAAGTCCATAAGTATCTTCCTAACTTCAGGATCTTCGAGCTGAGCTCCTCGCAACTCCTCAGAGCTACGGTGAGGTAAGTCTACATAGACTGGACACAGATCGCAGGTAGAGTTGGAATTTTCGTCCATCGACGGCTGGCATACCGGACGACTGAGTGTGTCTGCTCCCACATTAGCTTTTTCTATTATCTCCAGTTCCGACGTCTTATCAATTACAGCTCTTATCTTCTCCTTCTTAGCAGGAGTGAGTCGATAAGGGGGCGTCGCGACAGGCGCGGCATTGCCCGTGTCTATTCTGTGCAACGCGAAGGGCGTAGGTCCTCCCCCTGCACTGAAGGTGTTATCGTTATTTTCCAATAGTGCAGCAAACTTGTCCCTATTAGGTGATAGGAGAATGCTCTCGCACTTGCGGAGGCCAATCGTTGAACTGACCGTAACTCGATCCTCGCGTTCATACTGTAGCTCATGAAAGCCTGTAGCGCGTAGAGAGAAACAATTCCTCTCGAAATCGAGTATCATGCCAGCGTCCTCTATGAAGTTCATACCTAGTAAGGAATCGGTTGCGCCGGGCAAGACCATAAAGAGAGTGTTTATTGCAACTCCCTGCACCTTTACATTCACTATAGCTGTTTCCACAGTTTGGAAACGTAGGGTTCCGTCCGCAAATTTTAACTCGGTTTCACAACTATTCAATATTTGACCATTAGCCCGTAAATGACTCGTTAAACTATCGCTAGCGACGCATTGTTTCGCGCCCGTGTCTAATAACGCAGTACCTACTGCACCGAACACTTTTACTTTAAAAATAGGGCGCACACGCGAGTTTAACACTTTCCCTTCTACGGACACTGATTGGAATGCAATCGACTGGGTCGGCGATGCAGTGCGTTTCCCTTTACACACTGTGCAGTTTGACCGTATCACACCGGGCGCACCACATCCAAAGCACGCTACGGACGGGCGCAGCTCCGATCGGGCAGTAACTGGTTCGCTCTTGACAGGTTCAACAGTTGTCTTATTCCGATATTCTAGTTTCCTGCAGTCATCTTTGATGTCCGAACATCTTGCAAAATGTGCACCTGGGTCTAGCTTTGCTTGGTGGTGCTTTTCTTCGTTATTCAACGCAGCACTAGCTGGTGCAGAAGTCGATGCATGTCCAGTGGCATGCAGTGGTGGAGGCGGCGGGGCGGCAGATGCAGGAGTGTGCCTTTTTGTTAGCGAAGCCGAGCTAACTTCTTCAAGCACATCCTCCACTACTCGAGCCTGTTCTAGCAGTTCGACGAACGAAGTGAAGGCACTCCTGGTTACCCTCTCCCGGATACTCCTATGAAGCAGGCCGTACACCATATCCAGCTGCACTGGATTTTCAGGTAACGTGTGCATCGGTAGTTGCGCTATTACGGCTCTTATCCTACACACGAAGACATCTGTCCGTTCTTCACCTTGCTCTCGACTAAACATCTCTCTATATAATCTGTGAGGTGGGAGACGCGGACCGAATGTTTGACGCAGAAGATGGGTGGCCTCTTGCCAACTTGTGACAGAATGTTTGACGCCTTGCCACCAGGTAGCCGCAAAGTCAATGAGGAGCATGGGCAGGCCTCTTAAAGCCATTTCGTCGTGAACGCCAACGCAGTCTTTATATATCTGCACAGCATCCACGAATGCCATAACATCGCCAGCACCATTAAATCTCGCCGTACAATTAGCTAGGTTTGTACTTACAGACGTCGTTGGCGGTGGCGGCGCGCCCTGTGTAGGCGGCTGCGATCGCAACGCTTGCAAGAGGAATACCAGTTGTTGGTCCGTCATAACAATAGGTGCTGACATCCCTGGGTGCGGTGTGGTGACGGGCGGAGCATACCCGTGCTGTGGCATCTGCGAGTACCCAGGCAGTTCATGCCCATACAGCGGCAATGGTGATGGAGCCGAGGCGCCGGCGGACGGTGGTCCAGCCAGCGGCGGCGTCGACGCTCGCACGTCAACGAAAAATGCGCGGTCATCTGAAGTAGACGGCATCGTACCGTCTAACTGGTCACCCGCCGTAGGATACGTGTCTACAGGCTGCTGCATAGCTCGCGAAGCACTATTAGTACGCGATCGCGTTAGCACCATGCTTATTAGCACAATAAATAACGTTCTACACACCAAATAGGTAACGGTGTACCTAGGTAACCTAACTCGTCACTAAAGTTCGCGTAAATATCGTTTATAAAAACTTACGCAAATGTTCTAACATCTAGGTAACTAACATAAAACAACAATAAAGCTAAACTAGTTCTCTATTACACAAGACACTGTTTGAATCATCAAAGTTATTATTTACACTAATGTTCGACGCAAGTCAGTGTTCTAGGTATTCTAATTAACCTAAATACCTACACTATAAAGTCTTAACTCGCACGAAGCGTCAATATAAACAAAACAATGTTCAAAAATGTTCCGATAATAAAAAATGGCAGTTGGATTTCGAACTAGGTACACGACTGTTTTAGGAAGTTAATAGCCACTAGAACGACTAAAACGTGAAATAACTAGTTCGTAACACTAAATCCACTGTATAGTCAGTATTTCACCAAAATATGCTAAAAGTTCTTTAAATATAATGATGTGTCGTGTGCACAAAACGTAACGAAACTGCGGGCGGCGCGGGCGAAGGGCTATAACCATAACGAGTAGGTATAATTATAACGCCGCACGATGAAATCCCGAGAAAGTCACTGTTCTCGACACTCACACACTGTTTTTCGAGTCTCTACTCTTTACAACACAGACGTTATACACAATACCAGTCTTACACGTATAATGTTTCTTAACCGTTTTTTATTTTAAACACGGCCGCACGTTGGGACGCCAGTTATAGTCGGGGTACTCTAAACAAAGAAACTCCAACTATTGTGCGTGTAAACTGCTTATTACCAGAACTTTTAGTAGTACAAAATGGACGGCTCGCGAGGAGGTAAGGTACGGTCGCCGAGCGCGTGCGCGATTTATGCTTGTTGGTGGGTTACTCGCTAGGCGGAAGGCGGCGCGCGGCGTGCGGCGACATAAATAGTGTTGCGCCTTGCGCCGAACCGTAACTAGTCGCGTAACCTGGCCGGAACGCGACGAACTCTAGAAGCACGGGGAGTCGATTTTAAAAGGGGTCGCGCTATAACCTTAATTTTAAAAAACCTCGTTTTTTTTTTATTGTCCCGATCTACAATCCTAATTCCCGATTTGTTTTTACCTTCTGCCCCGATTTAAAACAAATCGGACCTGGCAACACTAGTAGGCAGCGACCTGCGGCCGTAGTCGACTCGATGGTATGTCTGATGAATTATGTGTCAATAGATTCGTTAATAGGGTTTTTTTTTTTTTGGGTGGGGAATTACCAAATAACTTCTCCCGCTATGGGCGGAGCGGGAGGGCGTGTCAGACTTTTACTGACTAAAACCCACCCGTGTTCCTTCCTTTGCCTGAGTGCCAGGGCCACGATATCCCTTTCGGACCAACTCGCAACCCTGGCAGGCATTGGTCCTAACGGACGCCGTCAGTTTGTGCTGACATCTCTTTGATGCGCGCGTGGAACACAACGCGCCGTCGACCCGGGCCTGGTCCTTATTGGACGGCGAGCTACCCATCGCTCACCGTCCGCAGGCCCGCGCCTACGGTGGCCGGAAATCGGCTTGCGACTCCCGACGCCCGGGGCGTCTCCTGCAGCGACTAAGGGCGCGAGGGCGCGAACCTTGTCTCACCCTCACGCGTTCCGCCTCCTCCTTCGCTAGCATTACTGCATCGCAGAAGGAGTTCGTTAATAGGGTACAATTAAAATCAATATAAAGGATGTTACATCAAAAAAGTGGTGGCTTCAAGTTTTTTTTTATTAGCTATCGTCGAGTGGGATGTCATGTCAAATGATTTTATTTCTAGCAAGTTTGTACATACAAAGACTTTTTCACAGTGTTGCCACCTTAGCCCTTTTCGGTCTAGATCTAGCACTTTTTACTGTAGGTAAACTCGTTTTTTCATACTTTAGCCCGAAAAGAGCAATCTAGCCCTTTTCAAGCGATACGAAACTTCGCACCGCGATTACCAAGTTAGAACATTAATGATTTACCAAAATGTATTAAACATCAAACCGTTCTTTTTGCAGATGATAGCACTGTCATAGTCCCATGTGAAAACATACATACTTTCGAAAATGATATTAATAGTTCCCTTCAATCCATAATAAACTGGTTAGAAATAAATAAATTGAAAGTAAACTTAGAAAAAACCAAAATAATGTTATTTTATCAGCGAAAAAATCAAGTGCAACTTAATATTACTTACGAAAATAAAAGGATCGCTGAAACTGATACTGCTACTTTTCTAGGATTACATTTAGACAATCACCTATCATGGAAATCCCATATTGAAACCGTTGCCAAAAAGTTAAATCAATATGCATATGCCCTATACAATTTATCAAAAATAGTAAATGAGTCTGCCGTTCTAGTAGCGTACAATGCATATGTAGTTTCTACACTACGGTTCGGCATTATGTACTGGGGAAATTCCACTGATAGACTCGTCGCTTTCAAAGCAATGCCTTAGATCAGTTTTTAAATTAAAATCAACTGACAGCTGCCTACCATATTTTAGGAAATTTAATTTACTTACCATGCCTTGCTTATATATTTATGAGATAGCTTTGTTCGTAAAAACTAATTCGGAAACATTCAAAGCTGTAGAATCTAAACGCCGTAATATGGACATTTGCTCCTACTCACACAAGACTGCCCTTTATGAAAAAAGCATTGTAGGTATGGCACCCAAAATATACAATAAAATACCCAGGTGCATCAGAGAAAAAAATGAGTTAAATGAATTTAAAAAATCGCTGCTGAAATTCCTGACACAGAAGGCATATTACTCAGTACAAGAATACCTAACCGATTATAATTTGAATAAATATTCAAATAAATTGTAGATAAATATGTGCTTTAATAATATTAGTAATATTTTAACATTTTTTCAATTTAATAATAATGTAATTATCTGCATGTAAATCATTTAATATTGTGATACTTATTTTTTAATTTAGTTGTAAGGACATTATAAATAATTAATATTTGTATGCCGCTATCGGCTAGACATGGCGAACTTATATTTTATTATGTACACCTTGTATATTACCTATGCTCTACAAATAAACATTTGATTTGATTTGATTAGAATAATGAATATAATATATAAATAATATAAGATATAATAATAAGAAGAGGTCAAAATTGGTATAATATTCCGACGATTTTTAAGCGCTAATGTGATGTACCTTATTAGAAAGCTTATTTATAATTATTATTTATTATTATTCATTTATTTTCAGATTTTCAATACATCCATAAAACTTGTTAGTAACACAGAAATGCTTATAAGAAACTAATGTTAGTAATGACAAGACAAGACACTTTAAAAACAAAACAAAAATACAAACAACACTCACGGAAACTCCGATACCCATGCGCATGCTTACTTGACTGCGTGCAGTCGTATTCAGCGCGCGAGCATCGGAGAATCCCACCTGTCCGACAATACACACAGGATGCTGTTGTTACTAGCACGCATGCGCGTTAGGACGGAGGTGCAGCGCTTGCGCATGACTGCAGCAAAACTGTCTACGTGTGCCTCGGCAAACATGCCAGAGGCACTGCAATATCTCGGCAGTCCCATCAGCATCCTGAATGCATTGTTGTACTGCACTCTCAGGTCACTGTATGTCCTCTGCAAATAGTCAACCCACAGGCTGCACGAGTAAAAGGACTGACAGTATGCTTTAAACAACGTTACTTTAACTTTTTTTGTGCACCGTGCAAACCTGCGAGCTAACATATTACATCGTACAGACAATGACCTTCGCTCCCTCTCAATGTCAGTACTGTCCTTTAAGTCATCGGTGACCCAGTGACCCAAATACTTAAATTTAGTTACTCTTTTTAAAGAGGTACCACCCAAGAGAACTTCAGGTACGTTTTCATAACATTTGGTCCCTGCCTTAAAGACCATTAGTTCAGATTTTTCTGAGTTGTATTTGAGGCCATAATGCTACTCGATTACAGTTAAATCTGATTTTTTCAGGCGCCCGTTTTTGTGAAGATTCAAAATAACTGCGAGAGAAACAGTGACCCACAGTCTTTAAATTCACAAATTAAAGGCAAAAGTCAAACTCAAAGCATTTAATTCAATTAAAGCATTCACAGGCACTTTTGAACTGTCAAGGAGCAAGGAGTTGGTCAATTAGTCAGAAAGTGGAAGCTAGTTGCCCATTCCAAAACGTAGATCTCTATGGAGAAGAACTGGCAAGAATCTCCAAGGATACTCTTTAAATCAAGATATGACAAAATCCTGGGTACATCATTCTTGTTGTTTCTTTATGTGAGAACAAGGTTAAAAAAAAAAACAATTCAAAATATATGATTAAAAATAAGCCCTGGCAGTTAAAGAGATGACCAGACTCAACTGACGACGCCCGACGAACATGGCTGTTTGAAGTTGCTCTGCCGTTGGCAACGCGCCGCTCATGTTTATGATACATTAACGGCCGAACCCAATAACCTATTTTCAGTGAAAGACAGATCGCTATTGATGATAGACGGTATAATTCTAACTATCCTTGGATGGCGTCTCACAATCATTGATAAAGGCTATCTATCTAACGAAAACAATAAGTAGGATTCTTTACTTCGCCCTCCCGTGCGTTCCGTAACAGTTCCGTTACAACCAACAACATCACTTTAAAAGACAACATGTGTAATTAGTCTTATTATAAAACTTCTTTGTTTTTTACTTCTAAATAAGTTACTGGATTAAGATATAATTCTGTAGAGCCGTATTACAACCTGTTACTGACCTGCAAATTGCAAAAAACGTAATAAAATTTGTATTTCGCGGGCCAATGTTGTTTTTTTTTTTTAAATTAAAATTCATATTCGCATGGTGCTTGCACGGGGGGAGGGGTTGCAAAGGGGGCGGGTTAAATTTCTGTTAATCTGTCATCTTTAGTACTATCCTTTCAAAGAAATCGTATATTGGGACGCATAATTTGGCATTTTCATACAAATAGCTATTCGTTGTAGGCGATACACCCCCCATCAGTAGATAGCGTGGGCCGGTAAGATTCCATAATGTCTCATAGATTGTTGGGACGTTAAAACCATCGATAGATAGATTTTTCTATCTCCAGTATGCCAAAACTGGTGATAGATAGGTTATTGGGTTCGGCCGTAAGTGAGCATGACATACTATTAACTGCCATGCTCTTTCAAGTCAATATACCTCATAAATAACATAATAAATAAGTAGCTTCAGAGTACTCACACTGATAAAATTGAAAAAATGGTTCTAGATTATACAAAACAATGGTTTTCAATGTATTAAATAAAATTGAAGTATTCCTCAACTAAAACATTAAGTTCGTAATAGAAGATGGTCTAAAGGAGTACTTTCTTAAAATATATTAGCCCAAAAGAATTGAAATACTTAAATAAGAAAGAAACTTAAACCCAATTACGACAAAAACGCCAACTAAAAAGGTAGGCATACAACATGTCCTAGAATTAAAGCACAACCTCTTAATGGGTCATTGTAGTCATCATTATGAACAACTCTAATTATAGGACCAAACCTGAAATCGCGGAAAATAAATCAGCAGTTAACTACATTTATGTTCGAATAACTCGTCAAAATGTAGGTAACAGCTGATTTTTTTTCGCGATTTCTCTGACATCAAGAGCCTATACTACCTCAAATGGCTTAGCATGATCCTCCGTTAACTGCCAGGGTTACGAGCCTGTCCGATATCGTGGCCCTGGCATACGGGCATCTGAAAGAACACGGGTGGGTTTTAGTCAGTAAAAGTCTGACACTCCCTCCCGCTCAGAGCGGGAGAAGTTACTTGATAAATTCCCACCCAAAAAAAAAATGATCCTCCGTTATGTCGAAAATACTGCAGCATTAATTTTGAAATAAATATTCTAGGGCAAAGTTGAAGATTAATGTTAAGTACTATGTCTGACGAAAACACGATTTCATAAAATTTTCTCTATAGAAAAAAAATCCAAAGTTACCTCCAAACCGAACAATAAACCGCTCGTATTAAAAAAATACTTCTTATTAGTTAACGAAACTTTGCATATTAACTGAAATAACTATAAAGCGGGTCTAATGTTATTTTTTTTTATTACCATTATTTGCACCGTAAAAAGAAATAAATTAAAATATCGGTGCCTTGGAGTCTTCTCCCTGCCTCACTTGCTCGCGTGACCGCCAGCAGTAGGTGCGAGCGAGATAAAGAGCGAGGTGGCGCTGAGGTAGTATCGACTCTTAACGATTATTTTAGAACAGTTCGGACTTTTACTAATATCTTAGTAAATCTTAGGATTTACTGTACGTACTACTTACTCTGTGGATTCACCATAATTCGAGACATTACAGTAACAGCCACTAATAAAAGTAGCCCTTAAAAAATGTTACACCAAAATTCATGTTCCGTTCCACCAAGCTGTTCCCGGCATTATAAGCCACAGCTGAAAGCTAGTCCGAATCTTTTAATACGTATTTAAAAGTAAATGGTATTTGTACATAACGTACAAAATTGGAAAACAGGTTTTTTCAATCATTAGTTACGTTTTCCTGTGTCTCCGACGGTGAACGTTTAACGAACTTGTTTGTGTAAAACTCTTTTGACAGATTTCACATTTGAAAGGTTTTTCACCCGTGTGAATTAGATTATGTCTTTTTAAATCACTGGTATTACTAAAGCTACGCTGACAAATTTCACATTTGTAAGGTTTTTCACCAGCATGCGAACGAATGTGTCTATCTAAACTACTCTTTACACAAAAACTATCCTGACATAAATCACATTTAAAAGGTTTTTCACCAGTGTGTTGTCGAATATGATTTGTTAATTTATTTTTTTCATTGAAACTACGCTCACATATTTCACATTTGAAGGGTTTTTGACCAGTGTGTATTCGAGCATGTTTTTTCAAATTAATGTTTTGAGCAAAACGATGCTGACATATTTCACATTTGAAAGGTTTTTCACCGGTGTGTGTTAGAATATGTCTTTTTAATTGATTTTTACAACCAGTAACATGCGGACATATTTCACATTTATAAAGATTTTCACCAGTGTGTAAACGAGTGTGTTTTGTTAAAGTACGCTTTTCAGTAAAACTACGCTTACATATTTCACATTTATGAGGTTTTTCACCAGTGTGTACTTGACTATGACGTATTAAATAATTTTTATACGAAAAACTATGCCCACATATATCACACTGGAAAGGTTTTTCACCAGTGTGTCGTCGAATGTGATTAATCAAACTATTTTTATAAGAAAAACCACTCTGACATATATCACACTGGAAAAGTTTTTTTCCTTTGTGTACTAGAATATGATATCTTAAATTATTTTTATGAATAAAACGAAGCCCACATATATCACACTGGAAAGGTTTATCACCAGTGTGTGTACGAATATGATCTTTTAAATAAGCCTTCATACTAAAACCACGCTGACATATATCACATTTAAAAGGTTTTTCTTTAACAGATAATCTTCGATGTTTATTTGTACCTTTATCCTTAAAATCTTTGTTATTACCTATTTTACTTGAAAATACATTTTTTAAACGGTTATTATGGCGATTTGTATCTTTAGCTTTATTATTATTATTAACAATAGGTTTTGTATTAGTGAAAGGCTTTTTGAATTTATTGACAGGTTTGGACGTACGATTCTGAGTATCGCGGCTGATTTTCGAGTGAGGTTGTTCAATTTTCTTTTGCTCGGCTGTAATTGTATCTTCTTGTTTTGGTCTTCGTATGTCTCGTTTTGGTTTCTTCGCAACAGGTGTCCCTGTCATTATAAGTCTGGTAAGTATAAAAGTCTAAGTAAATTGTTGGATCCAACTTGTAACAGTGGCAAAAGATGATATGGTTAGAAAGGGGGTGACTACCAAGATGAGGACTAATAGAGAAAATGGAACAAAACAGCATGTTGCGCCGACCCCAAATATATTGGGATAACGGCAAGAGAATGATGGAGGGATTGGTGGATGTAACATCAAATAATACAATCAAAATTAAAGGTATTTGAATGATTCCTACAAGGGCAGAAGAGGAGCGTACAGCAGTGGATTTTGAATGACCAAGTTCTAAGAAATATGTTCAAGAATAACATAGGTACCTACTTATATTTTTTTCGCTACCACATATTATACATTAACTAACAAAAACCCTGTTGCTCCTTTTAGGGACGTATACATTTACCTACAAGCACAACATTGGTGGAATTATAATTGAAAAAAAATAAGTATTGGGTAGTCGAGAAGTCAAAATCAAAGAATGAAAGAGGTTAGAAATCAGTTAAACATTACAAATATTAATAATTAAATATTTATTTTAATTATTTTTGTGGAACAGTTTTTATAAATGACAAGCTTTATTACGTTTGTATACCGATCCTTCCTAGGTAGAAGGAACAACAGGGTTTTTGTTACATATTGTATAGATTTGACAATTTTTTTGTTCAAGCCATTAAACACTTCTGTCAAAGGAAGAGCGCAAGCAAAGTTCTGTCGGGTACTAGCCCACCAGACACAACCTCAGACTATTCTGAGATTGTGTCTGAGGCACAAGCTAATCAGGCGGCCTGTTGGCCAATTTACATACTGATTGATTAATACTTACGTTTCGTTTTAGTGCCTGTTCGTTTCTTCATAAATACTTCTTGTTCTTCTTCCACTTCAGTTTTAAACTCCATTAAAGGCACATCATCTTCTGAATCTGATTCAGAATGATGTGGTGGTATATATACATAGTTATCTACATATTCTTCGTCTTGATATTTGTGTTCTAGCTCTGTAAAGAAACAACAGTGAAAAGTAATAATATTTTTTGTCATCTTTGAATGTTTAGCCTCAGTGGCATTTTGTTTTATTAAACTAATTGCGACAAAACATCTGGATTTCTTTATTATTCGTTTATTATAATAACACATAAACCTTCCAGAATAAATTATCTAAATAATGGTGAAAACCGCATAAAAATTAGTTACATCTTTCAGAATTTGATAAAAAATTAATTGTTATTTCCGAAGCTATGAGCTATATATTCTGACCGATTGTTAACATAACCAATAAAATATGTTATTTCATATTATATCCTATCATTAACACTTTAAAAGATATCACAGATTCAAAATTACATGTAGCAAAATAATTATGGTTCATTGCTATAGGGAAAATGGCTGAACTGAAAAGAATGAAATTTGGCACAGAGACCACCTCCACCTCCTCCTGCGGCCTTTGGCTCACCTGGTTTAATAAATAGGATACCGGTAGCATGATTCCATGGAATAATTTCCTACCTCCACGTGGGCAAAAGCTAGTTTTAAAATATAATTAAGTACATACGACTTTGATATTCCTCCTTTAGCTCAATAATATTATCTTGCCCGTCACAAACGTCTGGTAATTCTTCTTTGACATCATGGCTTTCTGCTTGACATTCATTAAATATACTTATGTGCACTGTTGGAGTTATAACAAACCCATTGAAAAACTTTAACAGGCCTTGGTTTGTAAGGAGTCTAGTCTGTGAAAAGTTGTTAAGTGTTAGGTCAAATATAGTGATGATCACAATCACTATAAAAGCATTTATGTCAAAATGAAGTAGTGAATGACAGACAATATCTTCACAGGAGAATCACATCCACGTTATACTAAAATCCCTCAAAGTCAATGTTGAACCTCACCTCATAGTCCTCATTCAACATCTGAGCAAACAGCTCCTCGGCTTCCAGACATTTTCTCTGCAATTGATAGCATTGCTTCAGTTTAGAGCAGCAGAAGAAACAAGCGAGCATCGGTCTACTATCTTCAGTTACAAACTGCAAGAAAACTACTCATATATTTTTTGTTTAATTATAAATAAATATAATATTTCCAATAAATACATTGATATACAGTCCTAAGGGTCAGGTCAAAGAAGTAGGACTCTCACAGGTGGAGGGGTGACCTGGTAGGAACTTGGTGGATTCAAGAAGCACAGGACTGCTTAATGTGGTGACTCTCAGTCTTGAGATACGCCTATGTCTAGCACCGAACGTCTTCTGACTGAGATGATTACTGTCAAATAGAAGATCTTCAATTTTTACATCGGTAATGTACTTACTCGAACATCAGTCAGCTTCTCATACATATCCTGCAGGTTCTTGTCGGCAACCACAATCATTCGAACATTCTCCACTAAACAAACTCTACACTTTTTCAGTTTTTCCATCTTCATATTTAAACACTGCTGAGTTTAAATTACTCGCAAAAAAATATGAATACGACTTTAAAAATCTTCTAAACATTGGATTCCGCGAGCAGTTTTGAGGAGGTACTTCAATTAATATTATTGATGTCGTGTGCACTATCTGTGTGGACCTCACTAAGACAGGTGGAGCAGGTCTGGAGTGCTAGACCTATAAAATCTCTCCAATATTTACACAAATAAAAGTTTATGATTTATTCTTTGGAGGTAAACAAAATTCCTGCACTGGCATCTTGATCTTTGACAATTTTTTTTTTTTTTTTTTTTTTTTTCCTTCTGGCTTCGCACGGTTTGTGCATTTAGCCAATGTCACGTTTTAGTTTTATAAAAAGGTAGGGAAACAAAATTAATATAAATATAAATTTTAACGGGATTTAGGATATACGGGATAGGATCAGTATTACGTTAATTACACTATAAAAAAATAAAAAATAAATTACAACTTAATATTATTTAGAGTAATGAATGAAACTATACATTTATAAACAAGAGAGCTATTTGTACAAAGTAAAGAAAGTATTGAGGTAGGAAAAGGAGTATGGAGGGATAAGAGGTTACTAAGAAAGGAAGAACGGTCATATAAGGGACAGGAGAAAAAAATGTGATCTAAGTCGCCTACATCTGTGCCACACAAGCATATGGGATCGTCGATGATATGAAGTTTGGCAAGATGAGCTGGAGAACAAACATGACCCAGTCTCATCCGTATTAGAATGGAGGTCTCCATCTTGCCAAACTTGGCCCTGCCAAACCACGGTTTTTCTGGAACGTCGGGTTGAATATACGAAAAATAACGTCCCTTCGATTTACTTCCGATATCCCAAGCCACCTTCCAGGTTTCCCGAAGAAAAGTCTTTGGTAACGATACGAGGTCATAACTAAAATTTGTATAAGGAACTAAGTCCCCACACTGCACCGCATCACCGGCAAGTTTATCAGCCGCTTCATTGCCATGGATTCCAGCATGGGCCGGAATCCATACAAATTGTAGTGTATTACCCTCAGAAATGGTCCTGAACGCAAATTCTCTTATTAAATAAATGATAGGTAACTGCGATTTGTGTTCGAAAGCGGATTTATTGATGGCTAGAAGAGCACTTTGAGAATCAGTAAAAATTATAGATTTTTTGAGCTTTAAAATACGGATATATTCTAAGGCTTTAAAAATGCCGAAACATTCCCCGGTAAAAACAGAAGTCTCCGGAGGCAGTTTTATTTTTTGTTCGATGTTGTATTGAGAATGGTAAGTACCTATTCCAACACAACCCGTCGGAGAAGGCTTGGCAGCATCCGTATAAATATGGTGGTACTCTACGTGTTCAGCCAGAAAATGATTAAAACTTAAATGGCAATCGGGATCTGATTTACTTACACAGTTATATTTTATAATGGGACTGAATTGTAAACTCTCATAACTATTGCTAAATATGGGAAGTTTATTGGAACGGTGAATAGGAGAAGAAAGTGAAAGGAATTTTTTATAACTTACAACTAAACAAGGATCACGTCTATGGGACCAGTAATCTGATGATTCAATCTGCAACACTAATGTGTCCAGTTTAGGAATGAGAGGATGAGTTGAGAATTGAAGAATCCGGAACAAATATTTGTCAGATAGGAATTGTCTTCTAAGATATAAAGGAGCATCCCCGCATTCAACTTGGAGTGCATTAATGGGACTAGACTTCATTGCACCTGAAATAATGCGTAATGCTTTAGACTGGATGCGATCCAATTTTTTAAAAGCCATGACATTACCTGGCTCTAGAACGAACAATCCATAATCCAGAGTGCTTCTGATGATTGCGTTGTAAATGAGTTTCAAAGAAAAGGGATGTGCACCCCACCACACCCCAGAGAGGCATCTAAGCATGTTTAGGTGTTTTTCACATTTGTTAACAATATATTCACAATGAGGGACACTACTTAATTTACAGTCAAGTATTATACCTAGATATCTGAATTTATCTTTAAATGGGATAGGTATTTCCTTATAATGGAGATTTACTATGGGAATATTTCTCTTCCGGGTGAATAAAACAGCCGCGCTTTTAGACGTGGATAAATCCAAACCGTTTAGATGTAACCATGACGCCAAAATAGATAAAGCAGAATTGATGGCAGAGCTAGCTTGCTCAACAGATGGACTTGAAGAATATAATAATAAATCATCGGCATATTGAAGAACCTTAACATGACTAGTTAAGGATAACTCTAAATCATAAGTGTAGATATTGTATAGAAGGGGACTGAGCACAGAACCCTGTGGGAGACCCCTCCATACAAGATGAGATACCTCATGGTCTCCTATTAACATGTTAACAGAGCGTTCAGTCAAGATATTAATAATGAAATTTAACAAATTCAATGGAACTTGTAAGGCTTCTAATTTATTTTGTAAAACCGATAATACAACATTATCATAAGCTGCATTAATATCAAGGAAAACTGCAACGGTGGATTGGTTATTAGAGAAGGATAACCGAATATCGTATGTTAATATGCTTAAACAGTCAGTTGTACTTTTACCTTTTCTAAAGCCATATTGTGATTCTGCCAAGAGACCCTTACTTTCAACATACCATTCTAGGCGATTTTTAATTAAGTGTTCCGCTAATTTCATCATAATTGAAGACAAAACTATAGGACGGTATGAAGAAGCATCAGAAGGAGGTTTGTTTGGTTTAAGGAATGGCAACACCATTTGACGTTTCCATTCAACAGGGATGTTTCCTGTATAAAAAATAGAATTAATAAGTTCTAAATAATAACTGAGGACTTCATCATTTAAATTAGCAAAAAAGGAATACGGGATGCCATCAATGCCTGGTGCAGAATCATTAGTTTTATGGATAACAACCTTTAATTCAGTGAGAGTGAATGCAAGATCTAGCGTCGTATGAGTGTCTCGGATATTGGAAACGAGAGACAGGTTATGGTTAGTACAAATAGCCTTAGCCTCAGGAACCCAAGGCGGAGCTAATATATCAAAAAAATCACTGGCTAAAGAATCAGGAATAGGAGAAGGGTTGTTATATATGGACCTAAATCTACGAATGTTGCGCCAAACAATCGTAGGGTGAGTATTCGGTGAAATTGATAAGCAAAAGTTACGCCAAGATTCAAATTTTTTCTTTTTAAAAAGTTTATAAGTTTCATTATTTAACTTAGTAATGATATCAAAATTCGTATCAGACATATCAACGTTATAATTATATTCAGCCTCTTTACGTTTTTTAATCAATTCAGTGCACTCAGAGTCCCACCACGGAGGCGAGGGAATTGTACTAATATTGTTATTTTTTACAGGAAAAACTTCATCAGCCGCTGCAATTAATATGTGTGCTAAAGCTTCAGCACAACTATTTTCATTGCCACCAGAAATTACGGGCAAGGAGCTAAGCTTACTGTCAACAATGTTCCTAAATTTGCCCCAGTCAGTATTATTTCTATTAGGCAGTTTATATTTTAAGTTTGATTTCCTTAATTGTGCATTTGGTTTGGGAAGAGGATAAGAAATAACTATTGGAAAATGGTCACTACCATAAGTAGAGGTTAAAGTATGCCAAGTTAATGAAGAGGCTAAGTTTGGAGAACAGATAGAAAGGTCAATTGCGCTTTGGTTCTGATTGGGATCTGAACGACGAGTGGCAGCTCCAGAATTTAAAATACATAAGTTGTGTAAGTCTATTATATCTATTAACTCATCACCATAACAGTTCGAAGTTGAACAACCCCATGATTGGTGATGGCAATTAAAATCCCCCAGTATTAATAATGGCTTTGGAAGAAAAGAAACGAGATTATTCATCTCTTGAAGAACAGAAAAAGAAGGGTGAGGAATGTAAATAGAAACAAGACAAGTATGATGCACTTTAATAGCTACAATTGAAATTTCCTCACTATGAAGAGGTAATGTAATGGTAGAAAAAGGGATAGAATTCTTGATAAGTATAGCTACTCCACCATACCCATCAGATCTATCCTCTCTAATGGTTAAATAACCATTCATTTTAAAAATATGATTAGGTTTGAGCCAAGTCTCTGCTAAAGCAAAGGCAAATGGCTCATATTTGTTTAAAAGATGTATAACATCACTCTTTTTGTTTACTAGACTGCGGCAGTTCCACTGGATTATTTTGGATGTGTTGTCCATTAAGGATGGATTGTGATACATTGAAAGATGGGGCAACGTTGGACGGTGAAATGTTGAACTGAGACAGAAGATTGTGTAATGCAGAAAGAAAATCGTTTATGGAAAAACTGGCATCAATTTGTCCATTGTTATGATTAGAAAAAGCACAACCATTTGCTGGTTGAGGAATGTCGTAATCTTTAATAATGGCGTTGTGAGCCTCTTTATTATATCCTTGTACAGATTTGGGAGGTGAGCGTGGTTTAAGGAAGACAGTTTTTTTATAGCTACTTGAAACAGGCATTCTATTAGAAGAAGGGAAAGATGGAGTATCTGCAAAGTTTTTGGAAGGAGAAGACAAAAGTGTATCGGCATACGATTTAGTAACTGGGGGATACATTTTTGCCGCTTCAGCATAAGATACTGAACTTTGTGCCATGTATGTTTTAATTAATTTTTGTCTAGACATTTCTGGGCAAGATTTATTAGTAGCATAGTGAAAACCAGAGCAAAGGCAGCAAGATGCACTTTCTTGTTCTCTTTCACAACTGTCCCCAGTATGGCCTTGGCCACATTTATAACAACGAGGTTTGGACCTGCACTGAATTTTTGTGTGACCAAAACGACAGCAATTGAAACACTGTACAGTAGGGAAAATATATAAATCTACAGGTAATGCATTATAGCACATAAAAATTCTTTTAGGCAGAATCTGCCCATCAAAAGTAATAACTATTGATTGGGATGGTTTCCAAATGGTTGTACCATCAACAACAGTTTTAAAATTGAGGCGTCTGACTTTTAAAATTGGACCGCAACCAATTGGTACAGTTATATTATCAATAACTTCCTCTGGAGACCATTCCGCAGGAACACCACGTACTAAACCCATTCTAGTAACATTAAAAGTAGGTATAAAAGCTTTATAATTATATGTTTCAAGGCTATTATGTGTAATAAAAGAATTTGCGTCCAGGAAATTGGAAAAAGAAATAGATATTTTATTACGCCCGATTTTTTTGACGCTACCGTTAATAATATTTTGGAAAGCGTTGTGTTTTAGGAACTTGCCAAATGTAATAGGGTGCAATGACGTTCCATCATCTGGTGATACTAAAATTTTTTGTACATGAACAACGTATGGCGCGCTGTCAGTTTTATCATATGTTTTTCGACCAATCTGAGTGGGAATAACTGGAGGCGGAGCAGGAATATCTGGAATATCTTTATAAATTATTTCAGAGCTTTTAGGCTCCGATGGAGTTAGAGAGGGAGGTGTAGAGTCCAAGCAACCACAACCCAAAGACTCTGAACCTTGATTTTTTCGGATACGACGGCGTTTATTGCAATTCTTGCACACATGTATGCGGCTTCTTTTTAAATGGCGAGCCGACGACGACCCATCGGTATCCATGCCCGATTCATTTGAAATTATAGTTACAAAATTGCCTGCCGGGGGAACAAAGTCCCCCGGGTCAGGCGGGTCTTTCATTTTCCCGCTATGAAATATTAGTAAAAAAAACTTACCCTACTGAAGAAAATATACAGAACTATAATTAAAATAAATGTGAAAGAAGATAAAACACTAAACTACTACTACTGATCCTATAATACAAGTTAATTAATTATTTTCAATTTAAGTAAAAAAGGACACGTCCTCAAAGTTAGGTTTCCCGCTCTTTTTCTGTAATGTTGTTATTCTGTGCTTTGACAATTTTTTTTTTTTTTTTTTTTTTTTTTTTTTCCTTCTGGCTTCGCACGGTTTGTGCATTTAGCCAATGTCACGTTTTAGTTTTATAAAAAGGTAGGGAAACAAAATTAATATAAATATAAATTTTAACGGGATTTAGGATATACGGGATAGGATCAGTATTACGTTAATTACACTATAAAAAAATAAAAAATAAATTACAACTTAATATTATTTAGAGTAATGAATGAAACTATACATTTATAAACAAGAGAGCTATTTGTACAAAGTAAAGAAAGTATTGAGGTAGGAAAAGGAGTATGGAGGGATAAGAGGTTACTAAGAAAGGAAGAACGGTCATATAAGGGACAGGAGAAAAAAATGTGATCTAAGTCGCCTACATCTGTGCCACACAAGCATATGGGATCGTCGATGATATGAAGTTTGGCAAGATGAGCTGGAGAACAAACATGACCCAGTCTCATCCGTATTAGAATGGAGGTCTCCATCTTGCCAAACTTGGCCCTGCCAAACCACGGTTTTTCTGGAACGTCGGGTTGAATATACGAAAAATAACGTCCCTTCGATTTACTTCCGATATCCCAAGCCACCTTCCAGGTTTCCCGAAGAAAAGTCTTTGGTAACGATACGAGGTCATAACTAAAATTTGTATAAGGAACTAAGTCCCCACACTGCACCGCATCACCGGCAAGTTTATCAGCCGCTTCATTGCCATGGATTCCAGCATGGGCCGGAATCCATACAAATTGTAGTGTATTACCCTCAGAAATGGTCCTGAACGCAAATTCTCTTATTAAATAAATGATAGGTAACTGCGATTTGTGTTCGAAAGCGGATTTATTGATGGCTAGAAGAGCACTTTGAGAATCAGTAAAAATTATAGATTTTTTGAGCTTTAAAATACGGATATATTCTAAGGCTTTAAAAATGCCGAAACATTCCCCGGTAAAAACAGAAGTCTCCGGAGGCAGTTTTATTTTTTGTTCGATGTTGTATTGAGAATGGTAAGTACCTATTCCAACACAACCCGTCGGAGAAGGCTTGGCAGCATCCGTATAAATATGGTGGTACCGTAAAACGCTGTAACATTGCCTCGCATACCCAACTTTGCCAATTATATGAATTTACCAATATCTTTTTAAATATTGGTTGTAGCAACTTCAAATTGTTGGTAGTTATTTAAATCATTACCTGGCAACACGAAAAACCCGCCGCCATGTTTGTTTCCTTTAAAACCACATGACAGCGAGTTGTCAAACGCAACGAGTGATAGCCGGCTTCGAAGCTACGCGACAAACTTTTTCGGTAAGTCCATAAATATTTACAATTTCGACAAAGTTTCGATATGTATATGTTACTTGTAAGTTATCCTATAATTCTGAATTAATTTTGAACGTTTATTGTGACAAATAAAAAAGTTATAAATATTTCGGCAAAGTTGTCACAATCATTTCGATCTTGTATACCCAACTTTGCCTGAGCTAGGGCTGTCGCTAGCACCGTTGATTACACAACTGCTCAAAAAAGGAGAGTAATGCTTTCAGCGTTCATATGTGGATGTGGTTATATGTATGTTTGTGGCTTTTTTAATTACTATAACTTCTAAACGGCTGAATTGATTTAGATTTTGTGATATCGTTAAACATCATCTCGAGTGAGATAGGGTAGTTTTTTCCGGTAGGTAGTCGGGTTAGTTAAAATCTTAATTTTGGTAATGGTTTTGCTGTTGGTATGAAATGCATGTTGCATAACATTATAAAACAAAGCTTATCATTTGTACCTACATTAAAAATGAACTTCATGTGTTGTAACCACTCTGTTGAGACACATTTAGCAGCTACACTAACAGCTACTATAAACTGCATGATTCCTAATATTTCAGTCGTGGTTTCTTTCTTTTAGATTAAAAATGAGAAACAGAAGAAAGCCAGGGTCCAGGCGGTATAAAGATTATGAAGATAGTCTTCTTAATGTTGCTGTAGAGCTCGTAAAAAATAAAAATTTGTCAAGTTACCAGGCTGAAAAGCAATTTGGGATCCCCCGGCGAACTATTGCTAATAAAGTTAAATTAGTTCATTTGAAAAAAATTGGTTCTCCGGTTAGAATAAGTGAAGAAGACGAGAGAAAAATAGCAAATGCCCTAATACTTTGTGGAGAATATGGGTGTCCACTGACTCGTCTTGAGTTGCGTATGATAGTACACAACTATTTAGTTAATAATAATAAATCTTGGATTTTTAACGACAAATTACCAGGTGAAAGGTGGGTTCGAGATTTTCTTAGTCGCCACAAAGAGAGATTGACATTGCGATCTACACAAAATATAAAAACTTCACGCGCTGCTAAAACAGTAAGTGAATATGAGGAATATTTTGAAAACCTTAAAAAAAGTCTTGCGAATGTTGAACCACATAACATAGTAAACTATGACGAGACTAATTTATCAGATGACCCAGGATCGCAAAAATGCATCTTTAAAAGAGGAACCAAATACCCAAACAAAATTTTGAATAACTCTAAAACTGCTATATCAATTATGTTTGCTGCCACAGCTTCAGGAGAACTTATTCCGCCGTATATAGTATATAAATCTGTGCATTTATGGACCAATTGGTGCGAAGGTGGGCCGCCAGGTTCAAGATTTAATAAAACAAAGTCCGGATGGTTTGATACCGATTGTTTCGAAGACTGGTTTAATAATATGATTTTACCCTGGGCACAAAAAGATCGAGAACCAAAAGTTTTGATTGGAGATAATTTATCATCACATTTGAGTATACAAATTATAGCTAAATGCCAGGAAAACAATATAAGATTTGTTTTTTTACCCCCGAACTCAACGCACGATACTCAACCCCTGGACGTTTCTTTTTTTAGACCGTTAAAAAGAGCATGGAAAAATATTTTACTAGATTGGAAAGTCAGACATCCATCGGCAAATTCCTTGAACAAACAAATATTCCCAGAATTACTCCGTACATTAATTGATACAATAAAAATGAATTCAGATGCAATAATCAAGAATGGGTTCAAGGCAACAGGTATATACCCCCTACGACCAGAAGCAGTATTAAGAAAACTTCCAGAATATAAAGAAAACAGGGAACCACAAACGACCATCGACGAAACTTTCTTAAACTTTTTGAAGGACTCCAGGTCACCGTCTACCAGCAACACTACAAAAGGACGTAACAAAAAAATATGTACACGACCAGGAGAATCTGTTTCTACAGATGATTTCAGATTGAATTCCAATAATAGACTATCGGAAATCAATGAAGACTTAGAGGCAAATGTTAATTCTGTTATTTTCCCTGGTACTAGCACCAGTGTAGACAAAAACTTACACATTTCAAAAGACCGCTTTTTGTTCCGTAAATCACCTGTTGATAAAATAAATACCATTTCTGAAAAAAGAAAACAAATAAAAATACTTTCCAATATAGTTTTAAATTCATCAAATAAGCAAAACGATCACGATTCTAGCAGTTCGTCAGTATCGTCATCATATTCTTTACACGATGATTCCGATGATGATCCATTTATACCCTCTAATAGCGACACAGAGAGCGTTCATGACAGCGATTTGTTTTCAATGGAAGAAGATAAGTCTTCTAATGATAAACTAGAAACTGGAGAGTACGTTCTGGTTAAATTTTTGAACAGCAAAAATGCCAAATATTATGTGGGTAAAATAATTGATTGTAGAGATAACGAATTCACAACGAAATATTTGAGAAAAAATTCAAAAGGATCTTTTTCATGGCCCCTAGTCGATGACATATCTGTAATTACACTGCTCGATATTGAGAAAAAACTACCTAAGCCCCTAGTTGGTCGTCGTGGTGAATTAAAATTTATTATAGACTGCAAAATTCCAATGTCAAATATTTATTAATCCGTTATAAAACATTTTACATTGAATGTAACAATAATCAAAAGACTAAAGAAACCAAAAAGTGTGATATTATGTTTAGAATAGAAGTAAGTAATTGATAGTGGCGCTAGTTAGCTTCTTTCCCTTTTATCGCTTGACTGTGCTAACAGAATCAACATAAGCTAGTATAGGTATGTCATGTGTCAATACTCACAGAACAGCTCAGCTTATAGTAAGACATTGTCACTGACTTACGGTTGACTGTTCTATATTTACAATTTTGATTATTTTGTAACTAGGTAAGACCTAAACAAATAGGCACGAAAGAACACCAATGACAATGTTTAAGTTTGTTTTAAGATTTTTGATAAAGATTTATACCTGATTTGATTATTTTGTACTATGTGTAGTAGGTTCTAAGTACCTACCTATTTTTTATCTTATGAAGGCGGGTCATGTGACTTTTAAGACTGATTATATGGTTGAAAGTGGAATAATTTACCAACCTTAATGAGATAAAAAGACTATAGGTACAAACAAACCAAACCTCAAACATTAAATAGGTGATGTCAATGAGAATAGTTTTAAGCTCTAACTTTTTATAATAGATTTTTGTTAAAAAGGACATGTCCAAATATGGTTTTTTATTATTCAATAATTCTAACCAGGATCAGTTAAATATATTTGGATAGACAACCCAAAAGCTAGTGTTTCTAACTATAACATACATTTTTAAAGGCTTCCATTTTTGAGAAAAATGGTTTTTTTATTTTAGTGTGAATTTACTCCTAAAACGAACAAACCTTTCTAACTAACTAGTATATTAAAGTGAACACACCCTAAACAAATACAAAACTTGTCAAAATTGACACATGGCACTGTCATTATTGTCTTTAGATATTTGATGGATGATTATGACAAAGTAAACAATAAGAAATATGATGAAATGGGGTATTTTCAGTCAAAAATGTTTAGTCTAACCTTTTAGAACTGAAAGGGCACTCTATAGGTATGATCATGGCTACTTAGAATGTTTATGTGCAAGTTGTAATAAGTAATTATTTTAATATGTTAATAGTATCTACAGATTGAGAACATTTTTTAATTACGTAGAATTCCTTTTTTATGACTTGGAATCGAGATCGGAAGAAGATGAAAAGCTTTTCAGCAAAATATGCTATTGAAAAACTGAATTATTATGCTATAATTGGACGTTCGCATGAACGTGAAAATACCACGATTTTTTTTGGCGCACTGCATTTTCACCGCTCGGTGGTGAGAATCCAACAGAGTGTATCCCAGCGCGTCAAAAAACACATTGTTGGATTTTCATCTCTCGGCGCCAAGCATAGCATTGAAAATGCACTGCGCGATAAAATCCCGTCGCGATATTTTTATGTCCGTGCGAACGTCGGCTTACAGTTTTGGTATGAAATAAAACTTTGTATAGTCTTAGATATTCATTTATTGATTTTCTTCATTTTCAATGTCTTCTCTTGCTAAAATATTGTCGAGAAACTGAGCAGGTGGAGATATTATATCATTTTCATGCCGGGCCCATCCAAGATACCAGACAATTGTCATCACATGAGCACAGCTTCCAACAGTTCTTTTTCCAATTATGCAACTGCAATAATAGTCAGATAAACAGCTTTGCCAACTAGTCTCTGCCACTTTGAGTAAAATATATGTGTAATACACTCTATTACTATAGTGGCGTGACTTTATTCGTCCTCTGATCAAAGCTGTTTCATGTGATGACGAAATGCCTGGAATGTTTATTAATAGTAAATCTCCACTTACTTCTACAGTAAAAGTACCGTTCGGCCGAATATGTTCCCCATAATAAGAGCGAGCCTGTTTAATTTGATAAATTCCTAAGCTAAATAGAACTAAATCTGACATGTCCATCGTAGGGAACATATTCAGCTGTGGTATTTGAGCATTTATCTGTACGAAACTGGCTCGGCGTCTATTAAGCTGATGCCCAATCACATAGTCAGCTAAATAATTTGGCATGGCCATTCTCTGATTAACTCTGTCCAGTATAGCTTGGGCATCAGGACGGTCAGTCAAAACGGGATGGAAATGGTTTAAAATGGCTCCTACAATTTTAAAATCATCCATAAGATTTCTAGGCCCAATATTAAAATATTTATTTCTAAAGATTTTAAAATCCCGTTTAAACCGACCGTTTACAACTTCTACCACCCACCTGCACAGTGTCACTAGTCGAGATCTATTGGCTTTTTCAGTTGATAATTGAGTTTCGCCTTCACTTAGGGTCTCTGGCTTGTACACAGAATATCCCAAAGATCTGAGCAGTGGGATAGTCTCTAAAGCCGCGGTCAAGAATAAATACATCATTTTGTCCTCCAAAACATTGCCTTAAATTAGAATTTTCATTTTGGAACAGCAGTTTCATAATTGTAGCATCAGATGTTGTGGCTGCGTATGGTCCAAATATGTCTATAATGTGGCCATCGGTGGCCACCAGCAAAAAAGGTTTAACAAGATTTGCAAACTTGTGTAAACTGTATGATTTTTTTTGGAACAGATAATTTGACAATTTCTGTAAGTATACATAGGTTCCATCGCAAATAACTATGGGGTTATTTTCTGCTGTTCCAAAAAGACCCTGTGGGATTAAAAGATTTCTACTGGACAGGCTTGCTTGAGAAATACGATTGACACCTAAATGTATTGGTACATAAAATTCTTTCATACAATTACGTGCCTTTTTCATATAACTGCATGCTACTGATTTATTTATACAAACCAATGATGCAATTCGTCTAATTGGCTCCCCAGTTCTTATTTTCATAAGGTATAATCCTAAAGCCGTTTTTGGTTTTCGACACACAGCTGATAATTGATTGGTAATAATGCTGAGTATTGTTAAAAAATTCAATACAGTCAAGCCTGTCCAGTAATGACATATATGGTTATTCATATTTTCCACATTTTCAAAATCAATAATGTTAATTGTTTTTTTTTCTTAATAAATCTAACATTTCTACAACATGATTCAGGGTAAATTGCGTTGTGAACTGAAATTCATTCAACAGTTCCCAATTATAAACACTTAAATGTCCTTCACATACTCGGGCATTAGGTGAGACATATAATTTATAGTCAATTAATATTCGTTTTCTAAGGTACATGGGTACTCTCAAACGTTCCATATTTATACACTCGGGAACAAAACAATGATTTGATGAATCCAGTGTCCGACTGTAACCATCTAGTTCTACATACCTGTTCTCATTTTGAACTACATTGACAAAATCAATTTCAATTTCTGAACTGAGTGCACTTACAGGTTCAGCCACAGAGCTAGACCTACTTTCTACATTGTCTTGAGTCACTTGAGCCTCTCTTGGTGGTTCCATCAATTCGTGAATATTGTTATGAGCTTGTTGCCAGCAGGCATTACATGCTCGAGCATTAGCAGGGATCTGAAATTAAGTTTTCATTTATTGTGTGTTCCAGTAATCAGTAATACAATATTATCAAGTGAAAATATTTAATTTACATATTTACCTGACGGGGGTTGATGATGCTAGCTATATAAGCCCGCTCAGGATGACCATCAGGTAGGGGACGAGAGCGCCTGCCTGTTCTTCTTGAGATAGAAACACCACAACACACACATACTTGACTACACGTTTGAGTCATTTAAGCGGCCTACCCAAATGTCCTTTCTTTGGTATTGATCGTCACATCGTTGAGCTCCTTAAGTTCTGAGTAGAGCTGCACCATTACTGACAAATGCGTGCACTGACTGGTCAGGTCCACTCAATCTGCGTGGTTCTTTCCTCAAAAGACCATTTCAGACACCAATCTACATGGCCTTCACATGATCTGACCAAGATTATGTCTGGACTTTAAAAGAGACTGTGACCTCTGAGTTTGTTTCGGCCTTTCTTCTCAGAGTAGTCAGATAGGAAACGCCGACCTCATCTAGTTTTAAAAATATGACTGACGTGTAAAAGTGTTTGTACAAACCTACTTACAGAAATAAAAATCATTTATCATTTACTGATTGATGACCCAGCTGTCAGTCACCAATGTTATGGTCGTTTCTGTTACTCAGTTCTATCAGCAATAGGTTGATGCATTCTTGGCAAATGCAATCTCCGTCTGTTACCTAAAAACAAAATAATTTATGTTCAGAACACAGTATCGTTTTTCTGCATGTTTTTTGAGCAAATTAGTGCTGTATAATCTTTTTCAACATAAGACTGGTAGCAAAATATTAAAAAAAACGTTACATTTAGGTAATTTACATTACCTCCTGAGCAGTCCATTCTTCAATTATTGAGACTATCTCAGGGCTCATGCTTAAAGCGTTATATTCATACTGCTGATTAACATGTGTGGCTATGTTGCAATTCATGCAGAGAGCCATAACTGTAACAATAATCTGAAAATAGAAATGGATGTTAATGATTGCAGACTGTCAGTGGACTTAAAAGAGGCAAAGGTTATGCAAATAAAACCCATAGGGAGCTAAATAAGAATAAAGAACAGTACTTACATTGGGGGTTTTAAACCCGAAATCCGAAGTCCTAAACGCGTGCAGTATCGAATAACCGTTATGAAAAAGCAATGTCGTCAGGGTTAAAGGTTCATAAGCTACTGGTATCCTAATCATGTGCAAAGTAGAAGAATCCGTTGTGAAAAGCCAAGTCAGTAAAATCAGGAAAATCAATGAAAGCACAAATTAAAATACGAGAACACTGGTTATCACGAATGCACGAGACGAGACAGTGTGACCTGTGACAAGTGTGACAGCATCACAGCACTTGACAGCAGACGAATCAGACGGATGATGCCTGTCAGTCAACACTTTATGTCATATTTTGACAGCCGAATATAATCAGCTGTCAAATTAGACATTGTCAAAGTGTGTGGGAGATTTTATTTGGGTTGCCATCAACAAATAACATATATGTACTAACATTAAATATTTTATATTTTTTCTCTTAAATGGAGGGGTCTAAAAATATTATTTCAGTGGTTACAAATTTCATATTTTTGTCGCTTTTATTTAAGTGTAGTTTGGCGCTGGTTAGATTTTTCTCGGAATAAAAAACCAACGCCCATACAAAAAGCGGACATCTCCTTTATAATGTGGATTATTTTTATAAGTACTTACCTACTAATACTAACCAAAACAAATACTGGATGTTATACAATTTAATTTCTTTCTTTATAATTGATAAGAATACAATTTCATTTTAAAATACAGTTTTATATAATAAACAGTATTAAACACATTTTAGGTCGTTTTACTCCATAGTGTATGCGACAACCCTAAGCAATATCAAATAAAGTATGAAACTAACAGCAAAGTCGAACACAACATTGCCTAGCATTGTCTCTAGTGGTATAAGCAAAAAGTGACTGTTTTGCAATTCTTATCCCTATGTCCCATTAATAAGGGTTAACTTCAAGTGCAGGAATGATGTACTTAAGTTGTTTAGAGTGTCAAAATTGAAGCAGGCAATGTTACAGTTTTGTGGCCCAACTTTGCCTAGTGATTAAGACTGTTATATTTCGAAAATGAAACAGAGTAATCATAGTTCTAAGTACACTGCCAATGACCATTAATATAAGCTTTATCCCCAACCTGACAAGGGTGAAAATTGATTGTAATTTTTCGAAATATGTCAATGTTTCTATAAAACTACGGCAAAGTTGCAGCAGTTTACGGTACTCTACGTGTTCAGCCAGAAAATGATTAAAACTTAAATGGCAATCGGGATCTGATTTACTTACACAGTTATATTTTATAATGGGACTGAATTGTAAACTCTCATAACTATTGCTAAATATGGGAAGTTTATTGGAACGGTGAATAGGAGAAGAAAGTGAAAGGAATTTTTTATAACTTACAACTAAACAAGGATCACGTCTATGGGACCAGTAATCTGATGATTCAATCTGCAACACTAATGTGTCCAGTTTAGGAATGAGAGGATGAGTTGAGAATTGAAGAATCCGGAACAAATATTTGTCAGATAGGAATTGTCTTCTAAGATATAAAGGAGCATCCCCGCATTCAACTTGGAGTGCATTAATGGGACTAGACTTCATTGCACCTGAAATAATGCGTAATGCTTTAGACTGGATGCGATCCAATTTTTTAAAAGCCATGACATTACCTGGCTCTAGAACGAACAATCCATAATCCAGAGTGCTTCTGATGATTGCGTTGTAAATGAGTTTCAAAGAAAAGGGATGTGCACCCCACCACACCCCAGAGAGGCATCTAAGCATGTTTAGGTGTTTTTCACATTTGTTAACAATATATTCACAATGAGGGACACTACTTAATTTACAGTCAAGTATTATACCTAGATATCTGAATTTATCTTTAAATGGGATAGGTATTTCCTTATAATGGAGATTTACTATGGGAATATTTCTCTTCCGGGTGAATAAAACAGCCGCGCTTTTAGACGTGGATAAATCCAAACCGTTTAGATGTAACCATGACGCCAAAATAGATAAAGCAGAATTGATGGCAGAGCTAGCTTGCTCAACAGATGGACTTGAAGAATATAATAATAAATCATCGGCATATTGAAGAACCTTAACATGACTAGTTAAGGATAACTCTAAATCATAAGTGTAGATATTGTATAGAAGGGGACTGAGCACAGAACCCTGTGGGAGACCCCTCCATACAAGATGAGATACCTCATGGTCTCCTATTAACATGTTAACAGAGCGTTCAGTCAAGATATTAATAATGAAATTTAACAAATTCAATGGAACTTGTAAGGCTTCTAATTTATTTTGTAAAACCGATAATACAACATTATCATAAGCTGCATTAATATCAAGGAAAACTGCAACGGTGGATTGGTTATTAGAGAAGGATAACCGAATATCGTATGTTAATATGCTTAAACAGTCAGTTGTACTTTTACCTTTTCTAAAGCCATATTGTGATTCTGCCAAGAGACCCTTACTTTCAACATACCATTCTAGGCGATTTTTAATTAAGTGTTCCGCTAATTTCATCATAATTGAAGACAAAACTATAGGACGGTATGAAGAAGCATCAGAAGGAGGTTTGTTTGGTTTAAGGAATGGCAACACCATTTGACGTTTCCATTCAACAGGGATGTTTCCTGTATAAAAAATAGAATTAATAAGTTCTAAATAATAACTGAGGACTTCATCATTTAAATTAGCAAAAAAGGAATACGGGATGCCATCAATGCCTGGTGCAGAATCATTAGTTTTATGGATAACAACCTTTAATTCAGTGAGAGTGAATGCAAGATCTAGCGTCGTATGAGTGTCTCGGATATTGGAAACGAGAGACAGGTTATGGTTAGTACAAATAGCCTTAGCCTCAGGAACCCAAGGCGGAGCTAATATATCAAAAAAATCACTGGCTAAAGAATCAGGAATAGGAGAAGGGTTGTTATATATGGACCTAAATCTACGAATGTTGCGCCAAACAATCGTAGGGTGAGTATTCGGTGAAATTGATAAGCAAAAGTTACGCCAAGATTCAAATTTTTTCTTTTTAAAAAGTTTATAAGTTTCATTATTTAACTTAGTAATGATATCAAAATTCGTATCAGACATATCAGCGTTATAATTATATTCAGCCTCTTTACGTTTTTTAATCAATTCAGTGCACTCAGAGTCCCACCACGGAGGCGAGGGAATTGTACTAATATTGTTATTTTTTACAGGAAAAACTTCATCAGCCGCTGCAATTAATATGTGTGCTAAAGCTTCAGCACAACTATTTTCATTGCCACCAGAAATTACGGGCAAGGAGCTAAGCTTACTGTCAACAATGTTCCTAAATTTGCCCCAGTCAGTATTATTTCTATTAGGCAGTTTATATTTTAAGTTTGATTTCCTTAATTGTGCATTTGGTTTGGGAAGAGGATAAGAAATAACTATTGGAAAATGGTCACTACCATAAGTAGAGGTTAAAGTATGCCAAGTTAATGAAGAGGCTAAGTTTGGAGAACAGATAGAAAGGTCAATTGCGCTTTGGTTCTGATTAGGATCTGAACGACGAGTGGCAGCTCCAGAATTTAAAATACATAAGTTGTGTAAGTCTATTATATCTATTAACTCATCACCATAACAGTTCGAAGTTGAACAACCCCATGATTGGTGATGGCAATTAAAATCCCCCAGTATTAATAATGGCTTTGGAAGAAAAGAAACGAGATTATTCATCTCTTGAAGAACAGAAAAAGAAGGGTGAGGAATGTAAATAGAAACAAGACAAGTATGATGCACTTTAATAGCTACAATTGAAATTTCCTCACTATGAAGAGGTAATGTAATGGTAGAAAAAGGGATAGAATTCTTGATAAGTATAGCTACTCCACCATACCCATCAGATCTATCCTCTCTAATGGTTAAATAACCATTCATTTTAAAAATATGATTAGGTTTGAGCCAAGTCTCTGCTAAAGCAAAGGCAAATGGCTCATATTTGTTTAAAAGATGTATAACATCACTCTTTTTGTTTACTAGACTGCGGCAGTTCCACTGGATTATTTTGGATGTGTTGTCCATTAAGGATGGATTGTGATACATTGAAAGATGGGGCAACGTTGGACGGTGAAATGTTGAACTGAGACAGAAGATTGTGTAATGCAGAAAGAAAATCGTTTATGGAAAAACTGGCATCAATTTGTCCATTGTTATGATTAGAAAAAGCACAACCATTTGCTGGTTGAGGAATGTCGTAATCTTTAATAATGGCGTTGTGAGCCTCTTTATTATATCCTTGTACAGATTTGGGAGGTGAGCGTGGTTTAAGGAAGACAGTTTTTTTATAGCTACTTGAAACAGGCATTCTATTAGAAGAAGGGAAAGATGGAGTATCTGCAAAGTTTTTGGAAGGAGAAGACAAAAGTGTATCGGCATACGATTTAGTAACTGGGGGATACATTTTTGCCGCTTCAGCATAAGATACTGAACTTTGTGCCATGTATGTTTTAATTAATTTTTGTCTAGACATTTCTGGGCAAGATTTATTAGTAGCATAGTGAAAACCAGAGCAAAGGCAGCAAGATGCACTTTCTTGTTCTCTTTCACAACTGTCCCCAGTATGGCCTTGGCCACATTTATAACAACGAGGTTTGGACCTGCACTGAATTTTTGTGTGACCAAAACGACAGCAATTGAAACACTGTACAGTAGGGAAAATATATAAATCTACAGGTAATGCATTATAGCACATAAAAATTCTTTTAGGCAGAATCTGTCCATCAAAAGTAATAACTATTGATTGGGATGGTTTCCAAATGGTTGTACCATCAACAACAGTTTTAAAATTGAGGCGTCTGACTTTTAAAATTGGACCGCAACCAATTGGTACAGTTATATTATCAATAACTTCCTCTGGAGACCATTCCGCAGGAACACCACGTACTAAACCCATTCTAGTAACATTAAAAGTAGGTATAAAAGCTTTATAATTATATGTTTCAAGGCTATTATGTGTAATAAAAGAATTTGCGTCCAGGAAATTGGAAAAAGAAATAGATATTTTATTACGCCCGATTTTTTTGACGCTACCGTTAATAATATTTTGGAAAGCGTTGTGTTTTAGGAACTTGCCAAATGTAATAGGGTGCAATGACGTTCCATCATCTGGTGATACTAAAATTTTTTGTACATGAACAACGTATGGCGCGCTGTCAGTTTTATCATATGTTTTTCGACCAATCTGAGTGGGAATAACTGGAGGCGGAGCAGGAATATCTGGAATATCTTTATAAATTATTTCAGAGCTTTTAGGCTCCGATGGAGTTAGAGAGGGAGGTGTAGAGTCCAAGCAACCACAACCCAAAGACTCTGAACCTTGATTTTTTCGGATACGACGGCGTTTATTGCAATTCTTGCACACATGTATGCGGCTTCTTTTTAAATGGCGAGCCGACGACGACCCATCGGTATCCATGCCCGATTCATTTGAAATTATAGTTACAAAATTGCCTGCCGGGGGAACAAAGTCCCCCGGGTCAGGCGGGTCTTTCATTTTCCCGCTATGAAATATTAGTAAAAAAAACTTACCCTACTGAAGAAAATATACAGAACTATAATTAAAATAAATGTGAAAGAAGATAAAACACTAAACTACTACTACTGATCCTATAATACAAGTTAATTAATTATTTTCAATTTAAGTAAAAAAGGACACGTCCTCAAAGTTAGGTTTCCCGCTCTTTTTTCTCGCTTTGACAAATTGACAATGATATTGATAGTCCTCAGTGTTGCCAGTGCCCTGCCGTCAAAAGTTAGCCAAGACTGTTCGAAAAGTAACGTTTTCACAAAAAAAAAAAGTAAGGGTTTAAAAAAAAATTGTATGTTATTTATGAGTATTACTATATAAACAATTTAATTGTATTTAGAACTTTTATCACACTTCAATTACTATAATATTTCAGCGTTTTAATGTTTTACACACCCCACAACTATAGCCTACACACCACAACATTAGGGCAGGAATGCACACAAACTTGCATTCATACAACTCGCTCTTTCTGTTTGCTGATTCTAGCAGTGCGATAGAGAAAGAGAGACATTACTTAACTTTAATTTTAGTTTAGGTGCAATGCCGAATTGCCAACATTACGCACGACATTTGCTTGGTTTCCGTTTCAACTAGTTTTTGATTCAACTATAAGTAATTATAATTACTCCGAAAGGTAACGTGAACCTGCATTAATGTAGGCAAATGAAACAAAACAGTGCAACATCACTTTAAGTTCTCTCAAGAAGTCCGCGCGAGGTTTCAGTAAAGTGCCGCGTCTTTACTTAAACTCAAGGGGAGCGGGGCGGGATATCATCAATCATCTTTATCATGCATTGAGTGGAGTTCATTTCATAATTATTATAACTTTGTACTTGTTACCTAATTTTACATGACACTAGCTAAATGCACAAACCGTGCGAAGCCAAAAAGAAAAAAAAAAAAAAAAAAAAAAAAAAAAAAAAAAAAAAAAAAAAAAAAAAACCAAAATGCCGAAAACTTGGCAGAGATCACTAATTATTAATGGACCACTGTCACGCCATTATTTAGGAGGTTACAAACTATTGGCACAATGGTCATGGCGTTGCCTTGGTATGGTCCTCATAACGACCAATCATTGAAAATAGCAGACTTGGCCCCATGAACGAATAAGCCATCCGTTCAAAACTATGTTCAATGTTGACATTTATCACATTTGTAAGGTTTTTCTTGTAATACCTACATAATTCGATGTCTATTTCTAACATAACCGCCGCGCCGTTATCCTTTTACATCTTAAATAATTTTCATTACAATTAATACCCCCTAAAATTAGCCCCCTATTAATATTCCTTGAGATACAGATTCCTGCCTAGTTCGGGGTTTAGGCTCAATACTCTGTGCACTTTGATATGATCACCACAGAAATTTTTAAATACTTTATGTACCTACTTTTGGTTTCGGGGCGTGAGAAACCTTTATACTACTAAACTTAACTACTCAGGATTCTAACTGAGGATAAAAATGAAAATACGTAGTGCCGATTTGGAGGCGACTTTTATTCTGTTTTATAATGCGTAACATGGCTCGTCCGGTGGACACAGACCGCTGAGCTTGCAAAGAATATCTAGTTGCTATAATGGAGCCATATATGTACTTATCTTAATCTAAAGCAGACGGGTGAGGTGTATTCATAACTCCTCCGACCCTGAGAGCGAAATTATCGCAAGGTTCCATTTGAGAGTCTTTCCGACAGTTTTGCCAAAACAATAAACATGTCGGCGATTTTAGCCAGGTTATATAGATCAAAAATGCAAGAAGACTTAAAATTAATAAACCTAATGTGACGTATCCTATCACTGAAGTTAAAGTCTTTATTTTCATTTAAAACACTTTTGATCACTTCACTATGCTTTAACGAAAAGGCCATATATTTCACTTCGTCTAAACTTATTCCTTTCATATTAACTACACTTGATTTGGAGAGAGTGGCATTCACGTGCAACTGGGGTAACGTGACAATGGGAATCTTCTCCACAACTTCCAACTCAACAAAAATACGACGGCGAAGATGAATTCCATGGATTTCCAGATCACAAGGCTCCTCAATTGTCACCAGATAAGTGCCGAATACAAGTTGTTTACTGATCTCTTCATCGCATTGCTTAGTCAGTGTTGTTCTCAATCGACTATAAAGGAGCCAGCTAGCTGCGTTGACTTGCTGGACCCTGACCTTCTCAATTTGGATTTCATGTTGTTTACAGGGAGTATGGTCATCTTCGAATTTCATCAACTGTTCCACACAGGTAAGTTCATAATTTAAGGCTTGATTATCCGCAGTGCATAAAAACTGATCGCCAGCAGAGAGTGGTCGACATGGTTTTATTAGTGGTAAGTATTTCATTCCTTTCGCCAGTATTTGGGAATAATAGTTAAGGTTTTATTTTCAGATTCATGAAATATATCTTAAAATAGTTATATGATGATCCGTAAGTGGAATTTCCATTATAAATGTTATCTGATTATTTTTAATAAATGATTTTACACAAATGGTCTCCTCTATTTTCAATAAATTTGTTTCTAGTGGAGGATACACTAAGTTTCCAGAGTTAGAAATTAATTCTAAATGATACAACAATTCTGTAGAATTCACAATTGATTGATGAAGTATCGATAATTTACTTAACGCTAATGCTGTTTCGATTTCACTTAGCCTAGCAAAGATAGTACGAAAACTACTCGTGAATACAGAAAATAATCCCGTAAGGTAAGTTAAGAAAATCCAGTTGTTTTGCTTAGCAGATAAATCTTTCAAAAGTAGTTCAATCTTTGTTAGACGATTTTGAAAGTTTACATTATTCTGATTTATTGTTTCAGTTACATTAATGAAACTATCAAACATCTTGGAGACTATTGTTAATTTTTTTGAAGTAATCATTTGATTATGATTTAACTTGGAAATAAGCTCTTCGTATCTTTTTTTTTTTTTGGGTGGGAAATCATCAAATAACTTCTCCCGCTCTGGGCGGAGCGGGAGGGAGTGTCAGACTTTTACTGACTAGAACCCACCCGTGTTCCTTCCGTTGCCTTTGTGCCAGGGCCACGATATCCCTTTCGGACAAACTCGCAACCCTGGCAGGCATTGGTCCTAACGGACCCCGTCAGTTTGTGCTGACATCTCTTTGAGGCGCGCGTGGAACACAACGCGCCGTCGACCCGGGCCTGGTCCTTATCGGACGGCGAGCTACCCATCGCTCACCGTCCGCAGGCCCGCGCCTACGGTGGCCGGAAATCGGCTTGCGACTCCCGACGCCCGGGGCGTCTCCTGCGGTGACTAAGGGCGCGAGGGCGCGAACCTTGTCTTACCCTCACGCGTTCCGCCTCCTCCTTCGCTAGCATAACTGCTTCGCAGAAGGAGGTGACGGCCTCCCATGCACTCTCGCTCCGAACCATGGCCTGAACCAGGGCCGGACGCGAGAGATCGCCGCCGCCGATCGCCTCCGTGAGGACACGGCGGTGCTCCGCCCAAGCTGGGCAGACCTCCACCGTATGCTCCACCGTGTCCTCCGGGCGATCCACACAGTGGTGACACCCGGGCGTTTCCTCCCGCTTTATCCTGAACAGGAACCTCCCGAAACAACCGTGTCCGGTGAGGACCTGCGTCAGGCGGAAGGTGAGGACGCCGTGGCGCCTCTCTAGCCACTCCTCAAAGAGGGGACTTATCGCCACAATTGTGGCGTGCCCAGCGCTGGGTTGCGACAATCGCACTCTCCATATCGCCATGAGATCCCGCCGGAGCTCTGTCCGCTGTGCCGTGATTTCTCGCAGCAGCGGAGTTTCACCCCGGCGTTTCGCCTCCTCGCGCCACTCCCAGATGTGCGCGAAGACTTTTGCCTCCAGATCCCATGGCGGCAGTCGCCGGACTGCCGCCATGGGATCTGGCGGCAAGGAGGCTCGCCGCCTCACGGGAGACCGTGCGGTAACCCCGTACCAGCCTGATGGCCATGACCCTTTGGGACGCGTTCAACCGCTGGGCTGGTCGCAGCCTTAAAGAACGCGCCCACACCGGTGCCCCGTAAAGGGCCATGGACCGCACGATCCCCGCGTAGAGCCTCCGGCAGGAGGCGTTTGGACCCCCTAGGTTGGGCACGAGCCGCTTCAAGGCAGCCCCAGCCCGCTCCAGTCTGGGAGCCAAACGTTGAAAATGCTCCACGAAGTTCCACCGGCTGTCGAGGACGAGTCCCAGGTACTTCATCGTCGACTCGACGCCGATGTGAACCCCTCCCGCCGTTATCTGGGAACCCGACAGTGGCGCGTTCCGAGGACCATAAAAACACATGGCCTCGGACTTGTGCAATGCCACCTCGAGTCCCAATTGCCGGATTCTATCGACGATTGTCACAACCCCGCGTGCCACCAGTTCGGCCGCCGCCTGATGCGACCTCCCCTGCGCCAGGACCAGCGTGTCGTCAGCGTAGCAGACTACGCTGACACCGCTAGAGAGGTCGGCACGCAGCACCCAGTCGTACCCGATGTCCCACAGATGCGGCCCCAGGACCGATCCCTGTGGGACACCGCACGACATCTCTCGCCGGTTCCACTCTCCGTGGTGACCGGGGTAGATGACGGCCCTGTCCGTCAAATAGGCCTCGACCACACGACAGAGGTAGGTCGGCATCCGGTGATACCGAAGTGCCTCCCTAATGCAACTCCAGGGCAAGGTATTGAAGGCATTGGCGATGTCAAGAGACACCGCCAAGACGACCCCACCCCGGGCAACAGCATCCCCCGTCGTGAGGGCTCGAACGCGCATGATGGCATCCACCGTAGAGCGCCCCTTACGGAAACCAAACTGGCTGTCCGCCAAATCCGGCCCCACCCGCACCAGCCGCCCGACAAGGCGGTCTGCAATTACTCTTTCAAAGAGCTTGCCCACCTCGTCGAGCAGCACGATGGGCCGGTAAAAAATAAGTTCAAAAACTAAAACCCGACTACTGAAAAATCACGCTCTAAAAAGTATGAAACAAGAAAATATTCTCATCTGGAATTATTATGTACAAACTATTCAATATTTATATAAACAAATTACACGTAATATATTTTAATGTATTTAATACATATGAATTCATAATGATGTTCAGAAGACAGTCTTCGTATGCCACTTTTCCCTAAAGATTATGATCGCTTACTACTGTTAGAATGTGTTGTTTTGATAGGTTCATAGGTGGCATAGGACCACGGCTGTCTTCTGAACATCATTATGAATATGTATTAAATACATTAAAATATATTACCTGTAAGATGTTTATTTAATAGACGATAAATATTGAATAGTTTGTACATAATAATTTCAGATGAGAATATTTTCTTGTTTCATACTTTTTAGAGCGTGATTTTTCAATAGTCGGGTTTTAGTTTTTGAACTTATTTTTTATTTAAATAATTTTGGGGTTATAATTTCGTGATAAAGTATTTGCAGAGGCGCTTAAATTTTTTTTTTTTTGGTTAGGTTAAGTCGAGTGCACCTCATTCATTCATTCATTAGGTTTAATGTTTTATATGTACCCATGTAATTTACCAAACATATACCATAGGTTTATGTTTCCAAATTTGAAAGACTTCTTAACCTTTCTAATTCCTGAAGAGATCGTGAGTCATGAGGATTTTTCAGCAATTTTTTATGATCCAAGGAACTAATAAATAATCCGTCTAAGGATCTGAGTCTGCTGAGGGTAACATAGGCCTGTCCCTTAGCGAATAGTGACTTCTCTAAATCAATTACCGCTATAATATAGGTTTAAAGATATTTATTTCTCATAAGAACTTATGAATAGTTGACCTAAACTATACCTACTACATACACTACACTACACTACACATAGACTACACTATACACTGTATACTTGTACTATATCTAGAGTGCGCCCATGCAACTCGTGTACAGTAACTGCCCAAGTAAGGATTAATGGTTACATTTTGCGTTGAATTTTTCCCGATCCTCTTAATCCGTCAAATTCAGTCAGACAAGGTTCAACTCTAACAAGCCCATCTTCATCTGCATTTATAGTGCAATCATCGAATTGTATGAGAACTGCACGCTCGCTCGCCTTCGCGCGTTAGTGGTCACTGGTCTAACCTAACCAAACCCAAATGATTCAATAACAGTATATGGTTTTAATTTGGCAGCATTGTATTTCTCGAAGGGGCCATGGGTAAAAAAAATATCCGTGGTCACTTCCAGGGACTACAGGTAACAAACTAAAGTTTTATGTACTGTGAAGATGTAAGGTATCATACAATGCTTGGCAATGCTTTAAAATGGCTGCACACACCCAGCAGCAGACAGCAACAGCACAGCGCAGCGGCAGCGGCAGTTATACACTTTAATAAATAGTGTCATGAACGGCAAAGATGTACGAATATCGACGCAGACATCATACAATCCTCGACCCCGAGCGTCCCAGTTCATAACAGGGCATTCCCGCAAGATAAGTCGTTGGTCTTTGTGTACGTATTAAAATAAATCACATCACACTAATAGTATTAAGGCGAAAGTTTGTAAGTGTGTGTTAGTTACTTCTTCACGCTCAAACGGCTGGACCAATTTTGATAAAATTTTGTATGGAGGTAGCTGACACCCTTTTTTTTTCCCGAGGTGGAAAATCCTCATGGATGTCCTACGCCCTGGGGCGGGCGGAGGGGTCTGTCAGACTCTTACTGACTAAAAACCACCCCGGTGTTCCCTTCCTACACTTGCGCCGGGGATCTTGGGAGGTAATATTACTTACAGAAGGACACCTCCGTGTCCCAGGACTCCTCGCTGCCGGCCATCGACTCGACCACGGCCGGCAGCGACAGGTCACTGCCTACTCCTGAGACGAGGGCACTGCGAGGCTCCTCGCATGCGGGGGTAGCTGACACCCTGGATTAACATATAGGCTACTTTTTATCTCGATATTCCCACGGGATCGAGACTTACGCGGGTAAAACCGCGGGGCGCAGCTAGTAGGTAAATAAAAAAACATACTTGCGATAACGAACTTTATAGATTAGTTTTGATAGTGATTATATTTTATTTCAGATTGTTGTGTTAATCTTATACGCATACTTAAGTAATAAATGGTTTATTTGCAGACAATTTGAATATCACACAAGCAAATGCCTTGGAAGAGGAATGTCATACACGCCCACCGGTTACGAGTAACGCTTCCGACCTTTCATAACAAAATGAACTAAACAAACTATAATAAGTATTTATTTTATTTTATTTTCATCGTATTACAAAAGGTTAACGCTAGATTCCATAACTTAATAATACTTATCTGCTGTAAAATGAGCTTCAGCTGTTCTGCGTAAGTCAACAAAATAAGTTTTTCTATTTCTAGGTCACAAGTAAACCAAACATATCGCCGAAACGCTTAAATTTTGGAGCTTGTTTCGCTCGCTCTTGCATTCTACACTGTCTTAATTCTTCAGCTTTTCTGGATAAGTCGATAAAATAACTCTTTTTTAGGGTTCCGTACCCAAAGGGTAAAATGGGAACCCTATTATTAAGGCTCCGCCGTCTATCTTTCTGTCTGTCCGTCTGTCACCAGGCATATCTCATGAACCGTGATAGTTAGACAGTTGAAATTTTCACAGATGATGTATTTCTGTTGCCGCTATATCAACAAATACTAAAAACCAGAATAAAATAAATATTTAAGGGGGCAGAATATTTAGTTATTTAATCACTTTAAAAATAAATAATTCAATTAAAATAAAACAAATATTTAAGGGGGGCTCCCATACAACAAACGTGATTTTTTGCCATTTTTTTAGATAATGGTACGGAACCCTTCGCGCGCGAGTCCGACTCGCTCTTGGCCGGTTTTTTTTCTGTATCTGATTGCTCAAAAGAAAATGTAACATAAATCCGAAATTGTGCAAAGTGGTTCGAGCTCGCTTCTGTTAATCTTCTTACATTATGCATTCTCATGATTCTTGAGTTTTTCTGCAAATCTCGACATTCATTCGAACAGTAAAAACCTTTTCAGTTAAAATCTATCTGAGTGGGTGCAAACATTTTCGACCGTTGACGCTCGCTCTTACATTCTTAAACATTTCTGCTTTTGTCGACAAAATAACTCTGGATGTATCTAGTGATTTTAAAAGTAAGAGGGGGGTGCATTTGGTAAAAGGTTAGTAATCCCGGATTTAAAAACGATTTTAGTAAATGGCAGGTATTCATTATTGAAGGAAAATACAAAGGACGAAGATACATACAATACATCAAAGACTTTTTTCCGTGAGAAGCTATTGTGTCATACAACTACACATTTTTAGTTTTTCACCAGTGTGTAGGTACAGACGCCAGCAGGTCAAGCTACCCGAAACTGTCAAATTTTCCCAATAAAGTTGAAAATCTTTTAAAGAAATTTGACAGATTGTAGTAGCTTGACCTGCTGGCGTCTGTACCTACACACTGGTGAAAAATGTTTGTACCTAAAAATGTTTTATTTTTATTTCTCGCATATCATTAAAATACGTTTATATAATATTTCACATAATTTTTATGAGTTTTCATTAGCGTGAGTACGAAGGTGTTGTTTCAAATGTGAACTTTGAGTGAAACATCTTTGACATTGTTCGCATTTGTAAGGTTTTTCACCAGTGTGTTTACGAAAGTGCATGTCCAAAGACTGTTTATGAGTGAAATTACGCTGACATACAAAGCATTTGTAAGGTTTTTCACCAGTATGTCTACGAAGATGATTGGTTAATGAAGTTTTATGGGTAAAACTACGCTGACATATAATACAATTGTGAGGTTTTTCACCAGTGTGTGTGCGATAATGCTGCTTGAAATTATATAATCGATTAAAACCTTGCTGACATACTTCACATTTGTAAGGTTTTTCACCAGTGTGTAAAAGACTGTGTGACATCAATTGGCATTTTTGATTAAAACTACGCTGACAAATATCACACTTGTAAGGTTTATCACCAGTGTGCCTACGAATATGCTTAATTAAATTACTCTTTTCACTGAAACAACGCTGACATTCATCACACTTGTACGGTTTTTCACCAGTGTGTATCCGAACATGTTTATCCATATGACATTTCGCGTCAAAACCACGCTGACAAAAATGACATTTGAAAGGTTTTTCACCGTGCTCAAGAACATGTTTTCTTAAATTACCCTTGTCATTAAAACATTCGTGACATATTTCACATTTGAAAACCTTTTCTTTGGCACACAATTTCGGATAACGACTTAACTGTTCTCTGTCAATTTCTTTGCTATTCAATAACTTACATTTTAAATCACTTTTGTTACAAAAACTCGTATCTATGGCAGAATGAATATAATCTATCAAATTAGTTTTAACTTCTGTAAAATGTTCATTACTTTTGTATATAGCATTGTTAATAACTGTTGGTGTTTTAATAGTGATAGGCTCTCTGGTTTTTGTAATAGATTTGGATGTACGAGTTTGGGTTGGCCGGATAGTTTTTGATGCTGCTGGTCCAGTTTTCTTTTGCCTGGCTGTAGATGTTACGTCTGTTACTTTTGATTTCTTCACCACGGGCGCCCCTGTGATTATAAATGGGATAATTATTAACTGCACATCAAATAAATAATCACATATCAATTTATTTCCATCAAAGCGTCCTAAATATGGCTACACGCATTTATAACAAAATTCCAGACGCCAAAAAATAATTAAATTTTACACAATTTAAGAAATAAATTAAATTGTTCTTAATTGATAAATGTTATTTTATTATACTATTGACGAATACCTACTTAAATGATGAATTAATTTAGAATTACAGTTATTAATACTGACATTAAATAATGTTAACATTTAAATTTTTGACATAGACTTTTGACAATTTAATAATTCTTCATTAAGGTCTGACATCATTAGAGATTTATTTTCTAATTTAATACCATAATATTATGCATGATTTTCAAATATTTTTAGTAACTTGTAATCACAGAGTACATTTTATATACTTGTAATCCACAGATAGATTTGCACACCATATTTGTACGCCATGGTTGCGGCCAAGGCTTTTATAGTGCTTTTCTCAAACAATGCGCGGAAATTCGTCTAAGTAAATTATTCATAAATTCCAGATTCTATGACGAACAACGATGATTTTTCACGCGCCAATATGTTTATTTGTTTCTTTTTTACTTTAAACAGCTTTATTGGCAAACCAGTTCGTAGGCAAAACCTTTGATAAGTTACATCCTTGGTTGCCATGTAGGGAAGTAAAAAGTTCGTCCCATTTTTAGGTTTCCGTACCCAAAGGGTAAAACGGGAACCCTATTACTAAGGCTGCGCCGCCGTCGGTCTGCCTGTCTGTCCGTCTGTCACCAGGCTGTATCTCATGAACCGTGACGTGTAAGACAGTTGAAAATTTCACAGATTATTTCTGTTGCCGCTATAACAACAAATACTAAAAAACAGAATAAAATTAATATTTAAGGGGGCACCCATACAACAAACGTGATTTTTTTGCTCTATTTTGCTCAATATTGATAACGGCAACAGGTAGACGCTTGAAATATTCACAGAATATTTAGTTATATATTCACTTTAAAAATAAATAATTAAATTAAAATAAAACCAATAATCAAGGGAGGGCTCCCATACAACAAACGTGATTTTTTTGCGGTTTTTATACATAATGGTACGGAACCCTTCGTGCGCTAGTCCGACTCTCACTTGGCCGGTTTTTAAATTACACGACAGAATAAATGAGTTTTCATAGTAATTTATTCGGCCGCTAAACACGACAGATATGGATTTCCATACTAACATTGCCGGCCGCTGCTGGCATGTAATTGTACAGCATTTTCGATTTATCTCGAAGAAGTTTGTCAAAATAATGCTAGAATATCCAAGCATGTTTGAGAAAACTTACTTTTCGTGTTCTTGACTCTCTGTTTCTTCTTAGATGCTTTTTGTCCTTCTGCTTCTTCCTTCACTTCTACCACTTCAGTTTTGAACTCCATTAAAGGTACGTCGTCTTCTGAATCAGATGGAGAATGGTGTGGTGGTGTATCTGCTACATCTGGATAGCTATTGCCTAGACTATCCAGTTCTAGTTCTGTAAACGAACAAAAATAGTTGAGCACAAACATACTAGGGTAAATAATACTTGACACGCTGGCTTCGAGAGCAGTGGTGTCGTAGGTTCGAACCCAGACAGGCGCTTTACTTTGTGTAAATTATTTCATCACCACTGCTCTCAAAACGGTGAAGGAAAACATCGTGAGGAAACCGGCATGTCCTAGAACCAAAAATTCGTAGACATGTGACATTTACCAAACCGCGGGCATTACGGCCCGCTCCCTCTCACAGAGAAGAGGCCTGTGTCCCAGCAGTGGGAAACATTATAAATGCTGATCATGCTACGCTGGCTTTGTATTCAAAGTGTTGATAATACCGCCACTAACAGCGGAGGCCGAGGCGGCAATGTTCTAAGATTAGAAATTTAAATAAACTTTTTTTACAGTCCGTTCAACCGATTTTGACTTCTATCCTGTAGGCATAAGGATGGCGTTAAAAGCAAAAACGTGGTTACAATACCAACTGTTTATTACAGCTACCATTTTTCATGCCACCAAGGCAATAGAAGTCAAAATCGGTAATGAACTGTAAAAAAGTTTTATGAAATGTCTAATCTTAGGGCCTGTGCACACCTTGACAGATCGAAGCTAAATGTCGTGTGTGTTGTTGATGTGTATGCTTTAATGTGTGTCTCCGCCTAGCCTTTCCCAAACTACTCGAGACGGCTTCCAGTTAACCAGATGGAGCTGACTTTTGAGAAAGTCGCCTCTGGCAGGCGGCCGCCGATCCGTCTCCGTGCTCTGTGGAAATTTTATATTAAAAATAATAAAATTAAGAACAAACCATCACTTTGGCGTTCCACCTTGATCTCAACAATGTTACATTGTTTCTCAGAGACAGCTGGTAGTTCTATCTCTATGGTCCTGCTGTCAGTTTGGCCATCATCAACTATACTTATGTTCTCTATGGAGGTTTTAACCAAACCACCAACAAATTCAGAGTGGCCTCGGTTTGTTAAAGGTTTTAGCTGTAACAAAATGAATCTATTAATTATTTATTTTACACGGCAGATGTCAAATAGAGTTTACTCTAGGCTGATATACCAGTGCCACCAGCGCCTCAACCAGGTGGGTTGCCTCAATAATATAACCATTCAATGGATCAAAGGACACAGCAGTTCGCTAGGTAGACAGCCGACGAACTCGCAAGAAGGGGGTCTAGCATGGCACACGTGGGACCTGAACCCATCGCGCCACTCCCCTTCGGTTATCTATGCACTCTGGTAAGGAAACGAACCAGGGACCAACATCACAAACTACGAATGGACCAAAGTGAGTGCAGGCAGGCGAAGGAGGCACTCCCTACTATCGACGGCCGCCTCACGAAACGGGTTCTACAACTAACTAAACAACAGCTGCGTACAGTTACAGCCGCTATTACTGGCCATGACTCATTTAATAAACACCTCTTTGTCATAGGAGTCACAGACAGTCCGCTGTGCAGGGTCTGCATGGAGGACGACGAGACAGCAGCTCATGTGCTGTTAAACTGACCGGTGATCGCCACATACAGGGCAAAGTACATTGGTAACCCAGGTATCCTGCGTGAGATTGTCAGTAACACCAAGGCGTTGCTGGCCTTCCTTGAGGAGCTGGGGTGGATCGAATAATCGATTTTCCCACCCGTACGAAAATACGCGCATTGACGTGGAGTTGCGGACACCAGTCTGTATTACCTATTACACGCAGTTGTGAGCGGAAACGCCGGGGATGCTCTAGAGGACATAATTATAGTGACATTATTGGTGATGTTCTTCAAAAAGGTCAGGTGCGTAAGGTTCCTAGCAGGTGACGTTCTATAGTTTCTACCTACCCATGGAAAGAAGGTATGTATGTTAATGAAAAATCTTCTAATGATCAATCTCATCATCTCATGATCACAACCTTGTATAAATAAAAATCTGTGTTTGATTGTTTGTCCTCTATGGACGTTAAAACACCTGGACCGATTTTGATGAAACTTTGGTGAGTTTTTCTGGACACGTCCGCGAAGGTTTAGGGGCGGGGTAGGGTATGGGAGGGTAGGAAGAAGGTGGGTAGGTAGGTAGATAGGTAGGTAGGTAGGTAGGTAGATAGGTAGGTAGGTAGGTAGGTAGGTAGATAGGTAGGTAGATAGGTAGGTAGGTAGCTGGGTAGGTAGGTAGATAGGTAGATAGGTAGGTAGGTAGGTAGGTAGGTAGGTAGGTAGGTAGATAGGTAGGTAGGTAGGTAGGTAGGTAGGTAGGTAGGTAGGTAGGTAGATAGGTAGGTAGGTAGGTAGGTAGGTAGGTAGATAGGTAGGTAGGTAGGTAGGTAGGTAGGTAGGTAGATAGGTAGGTAGGTAGGTAGATAGGTAGGTAGGTAGGTAGGTAGGTAGGTAGGTAGGTAGGTAGGTAGGTAGATAGGTAGGTAGGTAGGTAGGTAGGTAGATAGGTAGGTAGATAGGTAGGTAGATAGGTAGGTAGGTAGCTAGGTAGGTAGGTAGATAGGTAGGTAGGTAGGTAGGTAGGTAGGTAGGTAGGTAGGTAGCTGGGTAGGTAGGTAGATAGGTAGGTAGATAGGTAGGTAGGTAGATAGGTAGGTAAGTAGGGAGATAGGTAGGTAAATAGCTAGGTAGGTAGATAGGTAGGTAGGTAGGTAGGTAGGTAGGTAGGTAGGTAGGTAGGTAGGTAGCTAGGTAGGTAGGTAGGTAGATAGGTAGGTAGGTAGGTAGGTAGGTAGATAGGTAGGTAGATAGGTAGGTAGATAGGTAGGTAGGTAGGTAGGTAGCTAGGTAGGTAGGTAGATAGGTAGGTAGGTAGGTAGGTAGGTAGGTAGGTAGGTAGGTAGCTGGGTAGGTAGGTAGATAGGTAGGTAGATAGGTAGGTAGGTAGATAGGTAGGTAAGTAGGGAGATAGGTAGGTAAATAGCTAGGTAGGTAGATAGGTAGGTAGATAGGTAGGTAGGTAGGTAGGTAGGTAGGTAGGTAGATAGGTAGGTAGCTGGGTAGGTAGGTAGATAGGTAGGTAGGTAGATAGGTAGGTAGGTAGGTAGGTAGGTAGGTAGGTAGGTAGGTAGATAGGTAGGTAGGTAGGTAGGTAGGTAGGTAGCTAGGTAGGTAGGTAGATAGGTAGGTAGGTAGGTAGGTAGCTGGGTAGGTAGGTAGATAGGTAGGTAGGTAGATAGGTAGGTAGGTAGGTAGGTAGGTAGGTAGGTAGGTAGATAGGTAGGTAGGTAGGTAGGTAGGTAGGTAGCTAGGTAGGTAGGTAGATAGGTAGGTAAGTAGGGAGATAGGTAGGTAAATAGGTAGGTAGATAGGTAGGTAGGTAGGTACGTAGGTAGGTAGGTAGGTAGGTAGGTAGATAGGTAAGTAGGGTAAGGTAGATACTTAGTGCTACCCGTGTGAAGCTGGGCCAGATAAAGCTAGTATTTTTATGCAAATATCATCACCCGCATAGCTTTTTCCTAACTATGTTGGTGTTGGCTTCCAGTCTAACCGGATTTAGCTGAATACCAATATTTTACATGGAGCGACTGCCTATCTGACCTCCACAACCCAGTTACTGGGTAACACAATATCCCTTGGTAAGACTGGTTGTCAGACTTTTGGGCTTCTGACGACTTATGCAAATATATATTTTGCAAACACCAATATTTTTCAAATGACTGAAGTGTATCAAAATGAAGCAAGTGAATTTTTAGCTTAAAGCTTGAAAGGAGAGTCACTTTCACATTATAGTTATACTGAAATTCTAATTCATAAAATTAGTTGTCTGTACTATATTCCCTTACCTCGTAATTATTCAACATCTTAGTTAACAGCTCCTCGGCTTCCAAACATTTCTTTTGCAACTGGTAGCCTTGCTTAAGTTTAGCATAGCAGAAGAAACAAGCGAGCATCGGTCTACTGTCTTCAGTCACAAACTGCAACAAACCCAATATTACATTATTTTGTTTATAATCTTATTTAAATACACTCCCGGAAACTACGAGCCTCGAGTTCTGTACCCTTTGAAATGGTTGTGAATTCAAATTTGTAACAATGATGAACATTTTTCTTAATTTTTTTTTATTGATGTTACAACCCACTTTGAGTCCTACAGGACTCTTTGGCTGACATGGAAATGCATGGCGGCTTAATTTGGTAGTGTGAGAGTGTAGTTTAAAAAGTTGCATACTGTGTCAGTCTGTGTCTCTGCATTGGATGCTTCATCATCATCATTTCAGCCGAAAGACGTCCACGGCAGGACATAGGCCTCCCCCAAGCACCGCCACTTCGACCGGTTGTGTGCTTCCCGCATCCAGCGGTTACCTGCAGCCTTCACAAGGTCATCGGTCCACCTAGTAGGAGGCCTTCCAACGCTACGTCTTCCGGTACGATTCCGGTCTGATTACTGTGGTACAGTGCAGATTATGTTTAGATTATTTTTATCTGTTAATTAAAAACCTTATAGATAATTAATTTTCGCATAGTCTACTTACTGGAACATCAGTCAGCTTCTCGTATGTCTCCTGCAGGTCCTTGTCGGCCACCACAAGCATTCGAATATTGTCCACTAAACATATCCTACACATTTGCAGTTTTTCCATCTTTGAGATTAAAAAAACACTGAAGAGTAGAAATAACTAACGCTTTTATTATTATTACGTCAACTTCTTGTAATCTACGAACATTATATTATGAATTGAAAGTTATTGTTCAAAGAATAGTACTAAAGACGGTAATCTCCGGTTAAAAAAAACCCGTTCCCAATGTTCGCATCTTGTTGCTACTTGCTTGATAAAATTTGACGTTTGACTTGACCGTGATGGTATTTTTATTTTTTTAATTTCTTTAATGACCATAGATATAAGTCTTTCAGTCGCATACATATGGGTGTGATGCACAGAGCAATATACAGGTTGGAATTTTGTAATGCCACCTGGAGGGAAAGTACTCTTAATACTGCAGATAGAAAGTTTTACTCAAAGGAAACATTCCTTTATTTTTGAATAGAAAGCAAACTGCATTCAAAGATTTTCGAAAATTCTCTTCTCCCACACCCGGGAATCGAACCGGCTAAAATCTGAAAAATTATACCCTGTACTTTTATTGCATCGATCGTTAGGGTAAATAAAAGGAAAATCAGGAAATCTTAAATTAATTTAATTATTTACAAAAAATGGTAAACTAACTAATTAGTTGCTCGAAATGGGCTCCATTCTCTTGGATACACAAATTTATTATTTTAACGAATTCATTTCTAGTAACCTTTAAATAAAGTGTTGTGGTGAATATTATAAATCGTATTCTGAACTTCAACTCTCAACTCGTTGTCATTCGCATAAGATTTCATGTAAATTTGATTTTTTACATATCCCCACAAAAAATCTAATGGGGTGACATCTGGCGATCTCGCAGGCCATCTGATTGTGCTGTTTGTACCAATCCAGGTATTAAAATGGTTATTAATGTAGGCAGTAGTGATTCTGCTGTTATGTGCTGGAGCACCATCTTGCTGTAGAATTATTTGGTTTCGCTCTTCCTCGGGGAAACCATTTAACTCGTTTCTTAAGAGATCCAGTATTTCAATATACTTGACAGTGTTTAAATGACCTTCGTACACGTGGACTAACACTACATTATTTCTCATAATTCCGCACCAAACGTTGAATGAAAATCTTACTTGATTGTTAGTTTCATGAACAAGAACAGGATTCACTCGAGACCAATAATGGTTATTGCGGCGATTGTACATGCCATTATTGCTGAAGTTGTTTTCGTCAGACCATACAATGTAACTCAAAAAATTAGGGTTTCGGTCAATTTCTCCAAGCATGTTTTCACAAAATTGTAATCGTCTGTCACGATCCCCAATATGCAATTTTTGCACCAACCGACCTTCACGATAGCATTTATACTTATACTTTTTCAGCACTTTAAGTACCTACGCGAGTGTGGGTTGTTCCTAATTCATCGGCAGCATCTCTACTTGAAGCCTTTGGAAATGATTCAAAGTATGTTAAAACATCTAGTCCAAAATAGAAATAGTTTTGCTGAATAGTTTGCCGTCTCTTCTTGAAACCACCCGTATTCTTTAAATTTTCTACCATTCTTTTCAATACAAACCGAGTTGGTGCCTGTCGGTCTTGATATCTCTCTCCATACCACCGCAGAGCTAGATTCACGTTTTTGTTATTTAAAAAATAAGCTTCCATTAAATCAAACTGTTCTTGATAATTCATTTTCACCGTGAGACAAAATGTGAAATGAGTTGTAAAAACAATCAAATGTGAATAACTACTATGACAATCTAATTTTCAAATTTTAATCTAAAATTCCATATTTAAATTACCTCATACACGCAGCTACGAGTATGTCGCAAAGGAGTCTGCATTACAAAAGATGGATGTTAGTTAAAGAGCTTTAACTTGACTCATTGAATTTGTAACTTCAGATTTCCTGGTTTTCCTTTCATTTAATTTATCATGTTTGTTAGAGAGATTTCATCCTTATAACGATCGATGCAATAAAAGTACAGGGTATAATTTTTTCAGATTTTAGCCGGTTCGATTCCCGGGTGTGGGAGAAGAGAATTTTCGAAAATCTTTGAATGCAGTTTGCTTTCTATTCAAAAATAAAGGAATGTTTCCTTTGAGTAAAATTTTCTATCTGCAGTATTAAGAGTACTTTCCCTCCAGGTGGCATTACAAAATTCCACCCTGTATATTATGATGGTATTAAACTATTAACCCGTTATTTAAGTAGTCTGTAATGGTATTAGTGAATAGCGACCGATTTCCTGCGGGCCTATTCACAAAGGTACGATACGGTTTCGTGCCGTATCGAACGTCAATGTTATCGACAAAGTCCTGTAAACGCAATTCACAAATTTTCTTCTTGGCGGAAAAGTGAAGCGTCATGTTAGCAGTTTTGTTTTATTTTCTAAAATTTGTGTTTAGCCGAATATTAATGTGTAATAGTGGTGGATTATTAACCATTAAGTGTTCGTGAACCTGCATTAATGTAGGCAAATGAAACAAAACAGTGCAACATCACTTTAAGTTCTCTCAATAAGTCCGCGCGAGGTTTCAGTAAAGTGCCGCGTCTTTACTTAAACTCAAGGGGAGTGGGGCGGGATATCATCAATCATCTTTATCATGCATTGAGTGGAGTTCATTTCATAATTATTTAAATAACTTTGTACTTGCTACCTAATTTGACATGACACTGGCTAAATGCACAAACCATGCGAAACCAAAGAGAAAAAAAAAAAAAAAATCACAAATTCGAAACCGTACGATTTTGACAGTTCAAATACGGTCTAAGACCTCAACTCTTCCGACAGGTATTTGCTGTCGGAAGTGGTATCGAACAACAATAAATTGTTTTTAAGCAAAATAATTTTAACTGAGGTAATTAAACTTATTGCATGTAAAGTTTTATTGTATTGATCGGTGCATAATAATTATATAATTTTAGCTGGCTTAAACGTACCGACGTAACACTTAAATTCGTCCTAGTTTGATTTAAATTATTTGGTTAGATGGAGTACGTAATTGTGCGATCCAGAGACCGTCGGCGTGCCGCAGTTCAGCAGAGATAGGAGACATTGTCTTTACAGAATTATAATCATTAGAATCAGCATTATAAGTCTCTAAGTTCATAACTACTGCTACTGAATGATTATTTCAGAAATAGTCATTCAATAGGATTTTACGAAGCGTTAGTTGTATTGCCGATTCTAATGATTATAATATTCTATAATACCGTATTTGTTACGGCCGCGAATCATATTTAGATCAACATACAACCTGTTACTGACCTGCAAATTGCAAAACCCGTAATAAAATTTGAATTTCGCGGGCTACCTTAGCGCATCCCCTTTAACGGATGTGCGGACCCGCGCTTTCAGTCTGTGTACAGGCTGACACCCGACATGGCCTTATCAGTGAAATAAAACCTTACTTTGGTAACACGCACTCATCTGCCGCAATCGCAATAGATTTAAAAGTAAGTAAAATGACTTAAGTAGGTACCTATTATGTCATTATCATCATAACGTCACGAAGAGGTGTTTATTACATGGGTGCATTCATTATTACTATTGCCATCAACCAGGCACAATAAAATTCAAACTCTGTTGTAACCCTATTACCCTGCCCTTTATTTGATACTTACTACTGCGATAGAGAGGATCTATCTCTAACCTTCAATAATTATTAACAAAAGCAGCAAAACTAAAATTGAAAAATAAATGGATGCATTTAAGTTTTAATTAACTTTTATTCATGTAACATGCTCACACACTATTATTTTAGGTGTTAGCTGCCCTACACTTTTATGGCCAAGGCAGTTATCAAAAAGCAGATGGGAGGGGTGCCTTCATAAGCATGAGTCAGGCATCTGTTTCAAGGGCCATGACAGAGACCACTAAGGCACTTTTACACTCCTCAAATACTTCAAAGATGGATTAAATTCCCTTGTGAAGTCAATGAAAGACAACAAATTGTGCAAAAGTAAGTTATTTTAATATTTATGTAAATTAACATTTAAAATTAGGATAATACAATAGGTAATCTTTTTTAAAGTACCCACAGATATAACAAGACACACGTGTTATTTCCGTACAGTGTGACTAGATTAAATTTTATGAAAATACAGAGCCACCTCAAAAAATAATAATAATACTGACATACCTACACAAGGCGAATATAAAAATCATACCATACCAATAAAAATACTGATTATCTTTACATGTTTTATTCATACAGCCGTGGTCGTATGCCACCTAACCTATCAAAACAACACATTCTAACAGTAGTAAGCGATCATAATCTTTAGGGCAAAGTGGCATACGACCGCGGCTGTCTTCTGAACATCACTATGAATATTGAATAGTTTGTTCATAATAATTTCAGATGAGAATATTTTCTTGTTTCATACTTTTTAGAGCGTGATTTTTCAGTAGTCGGGTTTTAGTTTTTGAACTTATTTTTTATTATAGACGATAAAAATGTACTATTACTTTGAGGAAAATCCCGAATTATCGAAAGAACAACCTCAAAGATTAAGTATAGTGCAGAACAGAAAATTATTTCACAAATCGTACTATACGATTCGATACTATTTGTAATTCTGACACAAAAGTATTTTATGTACAGTCGCCAGCACATCAAGCTATATCAAACAGTCAAATATCACCTTATTATTTTGAATTTAAACCTAATCTCTTATAAATTAAGTTCAAATTTGAATGAGAAAATTTGACAGTTTGTGCTTACGTTATGTGCTGGCGACTGTACCCACTTACCTATGGCCGCCATAGACGTTCAAGTAATTTGACCTGGGGGCTGATCGCGCTAATTTTGAACGTTAATCCGTAAACGTTGAGAAATAGCGCGATCGGCCCCCTGTTTGGCACAATTCAAACAGTTTGATCAAATTGGCATGATCTTTCAAGCGACCACACACCTTCACGCAGGTTTGAAACGGCGTCAGTTCCAGTTTCGAAGCGGGCGAAGAGTAGTTGTGCTTCTTTAAAAATGTCAAAGGCAAAATCCACGCCCTCGCGCCCCTAGTCGCCGCAGAAGACGCCCCGGGCGTCGGGAATCGCAGGCCGATTCCCGGCCACCGTAGGCGCGGGCTTGCGGACGGTGAGCGATGCGTAGCTCGCCGTTCGATAAGGGCCAGGCCCGGGTCGACGGCGCGTTGTGTTCCACGCGCGCCTCAAAGAGATGTCAGCACCAACTGACGGGGTCCGAAAGGGCCAATGCCTGCCAGGGTTACGAGCCTGTCCGAAAGGGATATCGTGGCACAGGCATTTGAAGGAACACGGGTAGGTTTTGGTCAGTAAAAGTCTGACACGCCCTCCCGCTCCGCCCAGAGCGAGAGAAGTTATTTGATAATTTCCCACCCAAAAAAAAAAAAAGGCTTTGAGACGTATATTTCCTGAAACATGCGAAGCTATATACATAAGGTGCTATGGAAAGATTGGTTAAAGTTAAATAAAATTACTTACTATTTATTTTATTATAAATTGTAATAATATTTCTATTTTGATCTAACGAAATCAAAGAAAAAACATATTTAAATTAAATAAAAAATATTATACCTACTAAATTCTTACGTCCTAGTCAACATAAATCGTTTACATTTGGACATTACTTATATAAGTAGCTGCATTTACATCTGGAATAGATAGTTGTACTGAATTAGGTCTCTGTTCTTCTACTTCCAAGGGCTGCATATGTGTGATAATGGGTTGTGTTGAATTTGGGGCAGGAACAGGAGGAATAGGCGATGATGATAAATATTTATGATTGGATGATCATGACGACGACCAATTCACTGGAGAATGTGAATATTGTGGCTGTTGATCAAATGTAAACTGTTGTGTATCATTATACAACTTAAGTCTATTATACAACGTGGCGATTAGGTTATCACATTAATTCAAACCACGTATTCTACATTACGTATTTTAAGCATACATAAATAAAATAATTAATAAAAGTTAACATTCTACCCGTGAGACCTTTTTTTCCCTTTTAGTATTTAACAACATCATGTATTATAACGCCCCGCGCGTGAGCGCAAGTACCTACCCTCCGCTAGTCTCACTGTCGTTTGGCGTGTGCGCCGCCCGCCGCCTATAGTATCAAGGGTGGATTATTTATTGCCAATTTTTACGCTATTTAGTTTGTTAGGAAAATTCAGTTTTCTATTTTTAGGTCTATTTTTATTTTTATTATTTTAACAGACTGATAACAACTTGTAATAACCGCTGTACTATTTAATGTGATAACCTAATCGCCACGTTGTATACTTGCTTTTTTTTTTTTTTTGGGTGGGAAATTATCAAATAACTTCTCCCGCTCTGGGCGGAGCGGGAGGGCGTGTCAGACTTTTACTGACTAAAACCCACCCGTGTTCCTTCTGTTGCCTGTGTGACAGGGCCACGATATCCCTTGTCTAAGTTGCCTAGATTGAGCAATGCAAACAAACGACACGCGAAAACTGTCTCCAATTGCGTGCTATGTGTGAGTACCGCTCGTGTACTTATTGTAGTCAAACTGTCAAGGTGTGCGTGTTTTGGGGATGCCTGCTCCAAATTATTGACTTACCATTTCTCCATTATTAAATAAGATGAAGGTTAATCCAAATAGGTTAAGGGGGATGCGCTAAGGTAGCCCGTGAAATTCAAAATTTCTTAAGTTTTTTGCAATTTGCAGGTCAGTAACAGGTTGTATGTTGATCTAAATATGATTCGCGGCCATAACAAATATGGCTTTACAGAATTATAATCATTAGAATTAAAAAAGCATCATCATCAGTTCAAAAAATCCTACTGAAAGAGAGTACATTATGGCCAAAGTTCACGTAAAATTTGTGCAAAAAAGCAGATTTTTGCAGGCCTATACTGAATTTGTTTTACAAAAAAAATATTTTCTGCTTGCATAGAAACCTATATATAGTGCACAAGATAAATATTAGTTCAAAAATTTCAAAGAAACATGTGTTACAACGCCATAATCACGTACGAGCGTTTGTATGAAAAGTATGTCGGGTTGGCCGCCCTCAAGATGCCATGATGAAACCTTTCCGACAAAGTGACTTTAATTCACATGAAAAGAAGGTTTACAATTATCGTGTGTGTCGAGCGAGGCGCATAGTAGAGAATGCATATCAGATTCAGAATTTTGCACACGCAAATTAACTTAGATCCTCACAGAATAGAATCCGTAGTAATGGCGTGTTGTGATAAACACAATTTTCTGATGTCATCTTCGCGTAATTTTTATGCCCCATCAGAATGTTACGATCAGGAAGACAGAGAAAACGGGAATATATACACCCGGGCTTAACACCATACAGTCAAGTATGAATCACTTATGACGTAGAAATTATGGAAATATTACAAATGCGGCCAAGATTGTAAGACAAGAATTTATTAATTATTTTAATAATGAGGGTAGTATTCCATGGCAGAATGATTTTGTGTCATAAGCAAAAAAACAAATATGATAATTAATAAAATCTGAACATAATAAAGAAAGTTTTATTAACATACCTCAGATCCAACATGATCAGACATGTTCGAGCGTGGACTTCTTGGAATGCATTGTTCTTTAAGAAAAGACAGCTGATTATAGTACCATAGCTTTGGCTTATAGATTTCATCAGTGCCTGCGCCTGACTTCAAAGACTCCGGAACTTTATGTTCCTCCTTTTTGAAGGCTGTTCGAAAGCTGTTAATTTTTTTTTTGTAACTAGGTCACGGTCTGCATTATCTAGATCCCACTCCCTCTCGAAGAGAGGAGGCCTGTGTCCCAGCAGTGGTAACAGTATAGGCGGATTATGTAGCTAAAATAATGATTTTTTTTATCTGCGTACTTATTTATATATTTCACTTAACAAAAACATAAAACTTAACAAAATATTCTTCTTTCCACCCTTCTTTGCTCTCATTTAGATCGCAAACGGGTAAATAATTTCTATGCAGTACCCCACGCTAATTATTCCGGATTTCAGGTCGTTTATTGCCGAATCGATTTCCGCGTCTATTTCTTCGTATTCTTTTTGTTGCCGACTTTCTTAAATCAAAGCACGTAGACTTTGTTTAAAACATCCAGTAGGTGAGCTAGATTCGGTTTTATGCAACCTATGTATTTATTTATTTTTGTATGCCATACTAGTATGTAATTGTTTGTTCTTATTTTTTCATTTTCACAGCAACAATAATTCCTCTCATCTGTTAAATTTTCTTATTTCTTCACCAACTGGACATTTGGCCATCACGTAGTGGTATCCAGCAGTAATAACGCTTTTAGGTAACCGAGCAAGTCCAACACACCTTGCGACGTCTTTTTTTTTACCTTGTTTTTATTTGCAGTGCCTCAGCTTTTCTCCAGAGGCTATGGTTAAAATGGTAGTAACACCTTCGAAATAGAATTTCTGGCAAAACTTTCTTGATCGCTTGAATAGCAGCTAATTCGAAGTCCATAGTTATTTTTTCTGGTAACCACGAAGGCCGCGTGGTCTTAATCAAATTGAACAATATTTCGTAGCTCCGCATTTTCTTACTACACAGCAGACAAAATATTAATGGTTTTATACACTGACTACTTTCATCAAATGCGTATAGTGTGTAGTTGTTGGAACCCCTTTGGACAGCTCTTAAAAGTGCCATGAGCAAAAAAGTGACGGTACTTACTTATTTTTTATCTATTTTCATTGGAGCAAAATATAAAATCCTCTCATTATCATCCACATAGTCGGAAAGTAAAAAGTTTAGATACTTTTTAGGGATAACTACGTCACCAGGATTTTCAAAACGTATCTTGGAACGAATTAACCAGAATTTTGTTTCCTTCGTTGTATAATCCCGTTTTAACACTTTAAAATTTTGGTATGGGCTCTTTCAGACGTTGGAGACCGAAGTCATTAATCGGTTTACTGTTTTATCATATTCTTGTTGTATTGAGTTAAACAGTTACTTTTCCGTTTTAGATTATCAAATTCTTTTACTACCATGTTTTTATCGGTGTTAGATTTACAGTTCGTGTTGTGTGCCTTAAATTTTATTGTTTCATTCCGCGTATTTAGCGTTACATTTCCTTTACACACTTTCTCATTGCATCATCGTCTGCCTAGCCTTTTCCCAACTAGGATGCAGATGAATACCAGTATTTTACATGGAGCGACTGCCTATCTGACCTTCACAACCCAGTTACTGGGTAACACGATATCCCTAGGAAAGACTGGTTGTCAGACTTTTGGGCTCCTGACGACCCGTAACAACTGTCAAAGATCTACAAATGACAGCCGGGACCAACGGCTTAACGTGCTTTCCCAGGCACGGAGGAATCTTGGTATGAACAGATGGTCACCCATCCACGGACCAACCGCGGTAAGCGTAGCTTAACCTGATCGATCGACCTGTGCGGCAGTTATTATTTAGCCACAAGCTCCTCATTGCAACATTTCCAAAATAAATTACCATTAGTGTATATTTTCTTACGATGGTAGATACTGGAGCAGTGGTGGCCCAGTGGTTAACGGTCTCGACTTACGAGCAGTAGGTCGTAGGTTCGAAACCAGACAGGCGCTTTACTTTGTGTAAATTATTTCATTACCAATGCTCTCAAAACGGTGAAGGAAAACATCGTGAGGAAACCGGATTCGAAGACATGTGACTTCCACCAACCCGCACTGGGCCTGCGTGGTGGATTACGGCCCACTCCCTCTCACAGAAAGAGGAGGCCTGTGTCCCAGCAGTGGGAATATTATAGGCAGATTATGTAGATAGGTACTGGTGGCCCTCATACAGCATTTTCGAGCCTCCTCGCTTAGTTGATATAAATTCCATGTTGGATGTTGTGGGAAACACGTTGGAAGAAGACATACTTACAATTTTTTTATTAGAATTTAGTAAGAAATAATATAACAGATAAAAATACTGTTGGGAAATTACGTACGACGTGAGCACTCACGATGAGTGCATTGTCAGCATTTGATACCTTGTAATTGTCTATGTAGGTATATTATTGTAGTGACCAATATCTTCTTAAAAAGTTTGTATGCAAATCAACAAAATAGAGTGTCAACAAACAAACAACGCAGGTTGCGAATAAGGAAAAAAAAATCTTTTGTCGTAAGGTTACGAAACTTAATCATCAGGATGCCTAGTTGCGGTTAAGGAAAAAGTTTTCTTCATTCGCACCTGGTTGTGAACAAAGAATAAAAATTCTTAATGCGCAACTGGTTGTTAACAAAGAATAAAATTCTTAATTCGCAACTGGTTGTGAATAAAGAATAAAATTCGTAATTCGCAACTGGTTGTGAACAAAGAATAAAAATTCTTAATGCGCAACTGGTTGTTAACAAAGAATAAAATTCTTAATTCGCAACTGGTTGTGAATAAAGAATAAAATTCGTAATTCGCAACTGGTTGTGAACAAAGAATAAAAATTCTTAATTCGCAACTGGTTGCGAATCCCAGTTGTGAAATAGGCCGGAGGGAATTTTATTATTTGTGTTTTTCAGTGTTTGTCTAATTAAGATTAGGTTTAGCTGAGGTTTTCTTAGCAGCACTAATTTCTTTTTAGAAACGGTCGATATGCGACGGCTACGATGCACAGACGGGTATTTGACCCTAAAACGCGGCCAAAATTCCATTTCAAAAAGGTCCCGTTTCCTAGAAATTAGCCTTACCTGCCTATACCCAAGGGATTAAGGAACAATGGGCGGCCATCTTTTTTACCTGATCCTTGTCAGGACACACCTAGTCAGACGAGTTTCGACTGCGCTGTTAGTTGCACGCTTATTTTTGTGGTGAGTGTTTGAAAAGTTTCTAGTTTTCATTAATTGATAAAATTGATAAATTCTGTTTCCACCGAAGATTTTCAACATGGATATTGCAGAACCAGGTATGTATTATTCAAAAATATTGTTATTTCTAAAATAATTTGTTCTTATATAGAGTTATAGTGTTTTTGGATAACTGCATTGTTTTTCACTAATCATTCTCGCAATCAAATTTAGCAAAGGCTAAAAGTAAGATAATCGGGCATTATCGGATTATATCTAGTATAAGGTTTGGTAGGACATATATTTGTGATATATTATATAGAAAGGAAAATTGCCAATTTTTGCCTCTTATATGGATTTCCTTTATTTTTATGTTTTAAGATCTCCATAAAACAAACTTTGTTTTGCGGTTGTGATTATATTTTTGGATTTTAATTGTTCTAGGAACGTCAGGAGCTCGAGTGTTGACGCGAATGGATATTTACAACATGATCCATAACCATTCTGATTGATTTACGATTAAAAAACTTGATTAAGTTGAAGGAGAGTTAATTAATGACTCTTCTTTTGATGACGAAAAAAAAGAAGTTTTTCGTCGTAAAATACCAGACAATATTAAAAATATGCCTCAAGTAAAGTTTAAAAAAGCTCTCACATTATTGCTAATTGACAAATGTTATTATAAAATTGAAGACTTTTTAAATGATAATGTTAATTAATATTGAAATCTAGTGTAAACCAACTATTTAATTCATTATGTAAATTTTTCTTTTTTTTCTTTTATAGTTGATAATTGACTACGCATGTTTCCTCTAAAAATATTTGTATGTCAAAATTGACAAGACATAGCGCACTATTTAGTTCTTAAGATCCATCTATCATAAAACCTATGTTTCACAAATAAATTGATTTGATTTGTAGCGACATTCAAGCACGATTTAAGTCAAGATGACAAGCAGCAAACAGGACTAAACATAATTTTTTAAATAACAACAAACAATGGCTTCAAGGCACTCTTGAAACACCTCGGAAAAGACTTTCTAGCGGTAATGCAGGGCGCCCAGCAAAAACTTTGACGATTTGTCTGAACGAAGCAAACGCAGAAAAACTGAGAATCTTCGTGAAAGCCACGAAGCTCGAGAGCTATTATATGCCGGTCAAATGGTACTTCGAGAGCGTGGAGATACTGATGGAGCAAATGTTGTGAAGGAAATTACAGAATCACCGACTCGTGGCCGTGGACATGAGTACCGCATCGCCTTGCGCAAAAGTGACACGTCATCATTACCAGCAACACAAATAACACCAACTGCAGCTACTTTAACAAGGAGACAGTACGATATAGTGCGTGAGACAAATAAAAAGTTCTATCCTTGCTACGCCATCCTCCAAAAAGAAAAACAGCAATGTTATCCAGATCCTGAAAGCATTACCATATCTGAGACCTGTGCTGAAATAAAACTGCAGGCATTGCTGGACCACACAGCTAAGCGATTGTTACTATATTTAGAGGAAGTTATTTCTACTTTATCAGTAGAGGAGTTGTCATCACTTGAACTTATATATAAGTGGGGATGTGATGGATCACAACAAGCTGAATATAAGCAAAAGTTTGAAAACTCAAGCAATACAGATGCTAATATATTTCAGTCAAGTTTGGTCCCTGTTCAATTAGTTTGCAAGCGCAACAATAACCCTAGTTCTGTTATGACAAATGCAAATGTCATTTGGCGCAACAACTCTCCATCTTCACCCAGATTTTGCAGGCCTATGAGGATACGATTTATCAAAGAAACTTCCGAAACAACGAAAGAAGAAATTAAGCATTTTGAAGACCAAATTAAAGATTAGAATACTACGAAATTAACAAGTGCTGCACTCGAAGTTTCTGTCAAACACACCTTATTATTCACAATGATTGATGGTAAGGTATGTAATGCTGCCACAGATACTAAATCTACAATGAGGTGTTATCTCTGCAAATTAACTTCAACAGATTTTAACAATCTCGATAAAGTGAGGAGCTCAGAGGTAATCAAGGAAAATTTTAAATTTGGGCTTTCAATTCTTCATGCTAGAATCAGATTCTTCGAAAGCCTTCTTCATGTCGCATATGAGATTCCTGTAGGGAAGTGGCAAATTAGGTCGCAAGCAGAAAAAGACATCGTAAAAACTAAAAAGCAAGAAATCCAAGAAAGGTTTCGAGAAGAACTTGGTCTTTTGGTTGATATTCCAAAAGCTGGCTTTAGCAATACCAATGACGGAAATACGAGTAGGAGATTTTTTGAATGTTCTGCGGAGGCTTCCGCTATAACTGGTATCAATCAGGAATTAATAAAAAGGTTCGCAACAATTTTGGAAATTATTTCGAGTGGATATGACATAAATATTGAAAAGTTTTCTTCGTATTGTGACAGTACAGCAGAACATTATGTTAGCATATACAGCTGGCATCCGATGACACCCACTGTACACAAAGTGCTGATGCACGGGCCACTCATTGTGAAAAACGCTCTGATCCCAATCGGAACTTTGTCTGAAGAAGCAGCAGAAGCTAGGAACAAGCATTTTCGAGATTATAGGGAAAATTATTCGCGAAAGTTTTCCCGCGAAGATTGCAATAGGGATATTCTGTATAGGCTGCTGCTCACATCAGACCCGTATCTTAGCTCAATTAGGCCTAGACCTAAGAAAAGTTACTAAGTACCTAAGTACGTCTTTCATTGACTTGAATGTGCCCTGGCGGCTGATTGTGTCATGCTCACTCAAATGTCTCGCTGATGGTGGCGTGTGTTGGATCATTAAGTTCCCTTCAAAATGGTTGAGCTAAATGGTGCTGATCCATGCGTCATGCTCGTGAACGGGCGCCGTCAGTGGGGACTGGTCATTTCTTGGCTGCCACGGCTTATTTGAACTTATATTAATTGTTTTTTTTTTAATGGTTTTATCTTTTTATTGCGGACGCTTTTAACGTGCACGTCTTTCTACATTGTCCTCACATGTATAATTTCAACATAAATGATGTAACCAATACTTTGTCACAATATTGTGATTAAAAAGAGTGTCCGTGGAGTTTCTTGCCCGTTCTTCTCCATAGGAACCTACTACGCTTTTGAATGGGCAACTAGCTTCATCTCTTTGACTGACCGACCAATTGCCTGTAATTGGTTTATTTGAAATAAATTCTTTGAGTTTGAGTTCTAAACCTTTTACCTCTTCCGCAAAAGAAATGTTACTGCCATTTCACGACAGTGGTGACTCGGGCAAGGGAAATTAAGATTAGGAGTACTTACCATACCGTTTTATAGTTGGTTTTTAATGTTTAATAAAATAAAAATGTAAGAAAATGCTTTTTTTTTCTTACCTTTTCGCCATCACCTAGATTCCTTTCCAATTGATATTTTGCCATCAACTAGGTTTAGAATCATGATTTTTCAATAAATTAGGCTATAATATAAGCACCGAAATATTCAAAAAATATTGTTAAATAGTTTTGGCCACGTTTTAGGGTCAAATACCTGTCTGTGCGACGTCACGAGGAAGGTGGTGATGAAGCCCTACGCGACCGTCTTCGTGGTGATCGAGGACGTGTCACAACGGAAGCTGAAGACACCGCCATAGTCGCTAGCTACTCGCAGGAGGGACCCTTCCACCCCACTCATGATCCTGATAAAAATATCTCAAACTCAAAGCATTTATTTCAATAAAACCATATACAGGCACTTTTGAATTGTCAAAGAGTCGGTCAGTTAGTCAGAAAGTGGAAGCTATTTGCCCATTCCAAAACGTAGATCTCTATGGAGAAGAACAGACAAGAAACTCCAAGGACACTCTTTTAAGTAAAGATATTACAAAATCCTGGGTACATTATTCTTGTCGCTTCTATATGTGAGAACAATGTAGAAAAAAAAAAACAATTCAAAATATGATTAAAAGATTACAAAATAAGCCCTGGCAGTTAAGAGATGACCAGCCTCAACTGACGGCGCCCGTTCACGAACATGACGCGTGGATCAGCACCATCCAGCTCAACCACTTTGTAGGGAACCGAATGATCCAACACACGCGCCACCATCAGCGAGACATTTAAGTGAGCATGACATACTCTCAACTGCCACGCTTTTTTTAGTCAACATACCTACATCATAACATAATAAACGGCTCCATGGTACTCACATTTACAAAATTGAAAAAAAAAAAAATCTAACTGTCGGTATTGCTAGTTCATTGAAACTTATACTAAGTCTTAATGCTTGTTACAGATTTTAATGCAAACAGTGCGTCGCCGCGTCGTAGACTGGGTCTGGGGTCTGCAACGACCGTGCAGCGACATAACTTAAAAAAACCGGCCAAGTGCAAGTCGGACTCGCGCATGAAGGGTTCCGTACCATTATCCATAAAAACGGCAAAAAAATCACGTTTGTTGTATGGGAGCCCCCCTTAAATATTTGTTTTATTTTAATTTAATTATTGATTTTTAAAGTGAATATATAACTAAATATTCTGTGAATATTTCAAGTGTCTACCTATTACCGTTATCAACGTCGAGCAAAAACGACCAAAAAAATCACGTTTGTTGTATGGGAGCCCCATTAAATATTTATGTTATTCTGGTTTTTAGTATTTGTTGCTTGCTATAGCGGCAACAGAAATACATCATCTGTGAAAATTTCAACTGTCTAGCTATCACGGATCATGAGATACAGCCTGGTGACAGACGGACAGACAGACAGACGGCGAAGCCTTAGTAATAGGGTTCCCGTTTTACCCTTTGGGTACGGAACCCTAAAAATTATATCAACCCGAAAAATGTTACTTACAAAAGCGCACAAAGATGACAGAATAAAGAAAGAAAAAAATAATAAAGGAAATACGTTTATTTGCGGTAAACATAACGAAAAGAAATAAAAACACAAACACGAAAGGACAAGTTGAGGGAAAATATGCGTCACATTCACGCAAAACGGCCATCGCTTAGCATAATGCTGCAACCCTATGCGAGACAGAGCCCCAGCGCTGGTTAGCTGGTTGGAATAGCTTTTTGCCTTCAATACTACAATTTTGACTGGATTAATAATTATGTGGGTAGTAGTGGGGTATTGAGAGACTAGATTCGGTATCTAGAATAGTCAATTGATAATAAGAATTAAAAAAATATTCAAAAACTGGCACATTTTTTTTATCAGACATGATGTTGAAACTCTGAAAAAGCTTGATTTGAGAAAAAAAAATCAAAGAACCCACTTTGAAACCATTGGTACTGAACAGGCTTCAGGATGCTTTCCTCAGTCCTTCCTTTTCCTCCCGTTTTAAATTTGCCGCCACTTGCACTCGCCCATCGCTGTGATTGCGATTTGCGACAAGGATGACGCATCGCTCCCGCCATCTGACGGCGTGAAGACAAAAACTTTAGTTCGAACTCAAGAAGAAGTCCGGCCAGCATCTAACCGACGCGCGGTAAAAAAAACACTCAAATATGGTGAAATACGACTGCTAGTGATACCGTATGGTGATCCCCTGGCTCCCAGAATCCCGTGAGTACCTGGCCTCTTTATATTTAATTTCTTTAGCCTGTTTCTGAATAAGGAACTTTAAAAAGCGCCCGTGGCTATACGCGATACACAATCAGGTACCATTTTACTAAACTTTTCTCTTGAAATTACTGGTACTTTGAAACATCTTTTAAAGTCATTTACTATATGAACTTGTAGATAACTGAACGGTTATTAAAATCGTGAAATGAAATTTTTTCACCCAACTTTACAAAACTGCGTATATCTCGGAAACGAAATCTTCAGGGACCCTTTTTACTTGGACGCCCACATTATAGTCATAATAAATTCACATAATGAAAAATGTAAATAAAATAAAAATCACAAATAATTGTTTTATTTAAATATGGATACGGATAGTGGATACAATCTTTTAGACCAGGGACCGTACAACCCCGGGTAAGAGTTAAGCCTTTTGAAGGGGTAACCCATTCAATGGGTTACCTTTATCATGATGTAACCCATTGAATGGGTTTTATACTAGAAAACCTGTGAAAGGGTTACGTTGTAACCCATTGAATGGGTTTTATACTTGAAACCCAGTGAAAGAGTTATATGATAACCCATTCTATGGGTTCTACTTCTATACCTACTCGAAACCCAGTGACATGAAAAAATCATAATATTATGTTATTTCGATATCCGCCCAGCACGCATAGCATGACCAATTCTATCTCTATTCTACCCAGGGACCATTTTGGTTACCATTTTAGAAAACCCTTTAGAAAACCCTTTCAATGGAAAGGGTTATCGATAGGGTTTTTCTAAGCAGTTAATCAAAAACCCATACTATATGGGTAACCCTTTTGAACGGCAATGGGTAACCAAAATGGTCCCTGTTGAATTCCTAAAATGTTGAACAGTAACAAATTATTAATAGGTATCAATAGATAGTAAGAAAATAAGATGTTAAATGTCGTCGCATTATGGTAAAACGAGAACAAACGACTTACCGATTTAGCCCGATTTGATAATAATTATCCGACGAAATTAAGATACGTTACTCAGCCACGGGCTAGGGTTCATAACTGTCAACGTCAAATATGAGTCTCTTTCCTGCGTTATGTCAGATAAAATTGTGTATAAGTAATTTTATTAAGACTGTTGCCATTTGTACTTTCTTATGTGCACAAAAGGCGATGTTTATCATTGACCAAAAAATAGGCCAGACCAATGATCATGTAAAGAAATCAACCAACCGCTTGGCGATGTCTTGAAAGTTTTATTTAAAAATCTAAAAACTTTTGTCTCTATTTTATTTATTTATTTATCCTCTCATTGGAACGCCATACAGCAATTATACCAACGGAGCAAAAATTACATTATGTGCTCCTATCCATCCATCCTGTGCGCGGTGGACATCGAACGGGCGGCGATGGATCACGCACACTCATGCAGCGTCAAGAGACTTCTCCATATTTCCATTACTCCATCCTTATAGCGCACATTCTTTGTAATTTTTGAGACTTAAAGATTGTTTTAAAATAAATACATTAAAATTGAAAAAAAACTGAAAATTTTGATGTGTCATCCTGCCTGATAGATGACACTTTATAATACAGTGTCAGATAGTTTAAAATTCAATCGGTGAAAATATTATTTCAATACCCAATAGTAATTATTGCTTTTCCTTCTTGTGTACCCTAAGATGACTATTCAACGTACCTGCTTGTCTGAAACACTTCGCACATATTTCACATTGGTACTGTTTTTCATCACTATGTATAAGAATATGATTGACCAAATTAGCTTTTCGATTAAAACTTCGCAGACATATATCACATTTGTAAGGTTTTTCACCAGTGTGTGTTATTAAATGATTTTTTAAAACATTCGGAGCACTAAAACTACGCAGACATATATCACACTTGTACGGTTTTTCACCAGTGTGTTTATTTCGCACGTGAATGATCAAAGCATGTTTTTGAGGAAAACTACTCTGACACACATCACATTTGTAAGGTTTTCCAACAGTATGCATAAGAATATGACTATTAAAATAAGCCTTTGAACTATAGCTACAATGGCATATATCACATTTGTACGGTTTCTCACCTGTGTGAGTAAGAACATGCTGTTTCAATAATGCACTTTGATTGAAACGTTTTTGACAAAATTGACATTTGTACGGTTTCTCACCAGTGTGAGTAAGAATATGCTGTTTTAAATATCCACTTTGAATAAAACGTTTTTGACAAAATTGACATTTGTACGGTTTCTCACCAGTGTGAGTAAGAACATGCTGTCTCAAATGTGCACTTCGATTGAAACGCTTGTTACAAAATTGACATTTGAACGGTTTCTCACCCGTGTGAGTAAGAACATGCTGTTTCAAATGTGAACTTTGATTAAAACGTTTTTGACAAAATTTACAATTATAAGATTTTTCACCCGTGTGTGTAAGAACATGCCGTTTCAAATATGGACGTCGACTAAAACGCTTTTGACATAATTGACATTTGTAAGGTTTTTCATCGGTGTGTATACGAATATGACTATTTAACAAACACTTTAAACGAAAACCACGTTGACATATAACACACTTGTATGGTTTTTCACCAGTGTGAGTTGTTAAATGTCGTTTCAAATATGCACCTTGACTAAAAGGTTTCTGACAGACTTGACATTTGTAAGGTTTTTCACCAGTGTGTTTTCGAATATGTTTTTGTAAATTATATGTTTTGGTAGGTTCTTTGCGTTTAGTGTCAGGGTTGGTTGCACGATACCGCGTTGTCCGGATTAATTTCGAGTCTGATAGTTCATTTTTCTCTTGCTTGACTGTTTTCATATCTTCTAGGTTTGCTCTTCGTATGTTTCGTGTTGGATTCTTCGCGCCGGGCGCCCCTGTAATAATAAACAGGTAAGTACAACATACAGTTGATGCGATCGTAGATTAAGGGATGTATGTACAATGGCCCAACCCACCGTAAGTTTAATATAGTGTCCGACTGAAACACGATTTTCAGCCGAGGTCCAAACCGTAATCGAAACATCGGCTACTCTACTAGTTTCGGCCGAAATCAAACCCGAAACTTGTGAAGTTAAGAAAAAGTTAGTTACATTTACATAATTTTCTGAGACCCGTCTTTTTTGTAGATTTGTTACAAATAATTTGATCATGGGCTGATTTTTCAATTAACAGATTTTTTTACCCAAGAAAAAATTAGTATTGCTAAATTTTGTGTGAAAAACTGTCAATTTTTTAAAATTACGATTGAAAAATGAGCCCTAACTTAAATACGGGCCTTAGCAGAAACTCAAAGCATTTGTTTCAATTAAACCAATTAGGTACAGCCCCGAAACCAACCAAAATTGCGCGCGAGCGAAGGGTTTTAAAAACCGGTCAAGTGCGAGTCGGACTCGCGCACGAAGGGTTCCGTACCAATATCTATAAAAACGACAAAAAAGTCACGTTTGTTGTATGGAAGCCCCCCTTAAATATTTGTTTTATTTTAATTTAATTATTTATTTTTAAAGTGAATATATAACTAAATATTCTGTGAATATTTCAAGCGTCTACCTGTTGCCGTTATCAATATCGAGCAAAAACGAGCAAAAAAAAATCACGTTTGTTGAATGGGAGCCGCCCCCTTAAATATTTATTTTATTGTTTTTTAGTATTTGTTGTTATAGCGGCAACAGAAATTCATCAACTGTGAAAATTTCAACTGTCTAGCTATCACGATTCATGAGATACAGCCTGGTGATAGACGGACAGACAGACGGCGGAGCCTTAGTAATAGGGTTCCCGTTTTACCCTTTGGGTACGGAGCCCTAAAAAGAAACAATCATCCGCTTAGAGGAAGCCGATGATTGTTTCTTTTTTAATAAAACTGGACACGTGGCTACTGATGCTTTGGAGAATCGTTGTACCGTGAATACGAGTAGTGATTGGTACACGACCATTTGTTTGCCGGAAGTTATTGACGAACTCCGTAAAACTAACCGTTAACGCCGTATCATCTTGCACCACGACTATGCCAGTTCTCACACAGTCAAACAGACAAATGAATTGTTTAAGGTGAAAAACGTAGGACTTATGAGCCACCCTGCATGTGCACCTTGTGACTTTTTAATGTTTGCAAAAATTAAGAATCAATTACGCAGTCAACGATTTTCATCAGCAGAAGAGGCTGTCGAAGAGTATGAAAAACATGTTTCGGAGGTCACCACGGAGGAGTGGCATATTTATGTTTTCAAAATTGGTTTATTCGTATGAAAAAGTGCATTTACGCTAACGGAGAATATTTTGAGAATCAATAAATTAATTTATGTCCATTCAATATCCCACGGGCACGTACTACCGGAATTAAAAGTAGTAAGTCCCACGTGTTGATCCACAAAAAAAATCATGTGCAGGTAACGAATAGACTAAACGTAGGGCTGTTCGCTCACACCGCTGCATTTTTCTTACTTTTAGCATTTTTATCAGGCACCGTACAACCCCGGTTAAGAGTTAAGCCTTTCGAAGGGGTAACCCATTCAATGTGTTACCTTTATCATCATGTAACCCATTGAATGGGTTTTATACTTGAAACCCAGTGAAAGGGTTACATGATAACCCATTCAATGGGTTCTATACCTACTTGAAACCCAGTGACATGAAAAAACCATAATATTATAACACATAACATCACGCCTGTAATCCCCGAAGGGTTAGGCAGAGGTGTACCCATAGTACACCCATATTTCGCCAGTTATGTTTATAAGTCCCATGTAATAGGGAGCGAGCCTATTGCCATTAACCGGGCACAAATCTAGACTCTGGGCTGCTACTGAGAAATTCCTAATGAAAAATCCCAGTAGCACTTTGCCCGACCTGGGAATCGAACCCAGGACCTCATTCTCAGCAGTAGCGCTTACAACCACTAGACCAACGAGGCAGTTCATAATATTATGTTATTTCGATATCCGCCCAGCACACTACGTGTGCTGGGCGGATGACCAATTCTATCTCTATTCTACCAATTCTATCTCTATTCTACCCAGGGACTATTTTGGTTACCATTTTAGAAAAACCCTATCGAAAACCCTTTCAATGGAAAGGGTTTTGGATAGGGTTTTTCTAAGCAGTTAATCAAAACCCCATACGGTGTGGGTAATTTTGAATGGCTTTAACTAAGCCGTTCAAAAGGGTTACCCACACCGTATGGGTGTTGTTTTTATCGAAAACCCTTTCAACGGGTAACCGAAACTTAATTTAAGCCGTACAAAAGGGTTACTCATATCGTATGGGTTTTTGTTTACCCGCTTACAAAAACCCTATCGAAAACCCTTTCAATGGGTAATTAAAATGGTCCCTGATTTTTATACCCGTCGCGTCGCGCGTCGTATCTTCTAAAAGAAAGGTCCGATTCGAATAATTTAAAGAGGAATTTACATGTACAGACGCTAGACGCCAGCACATCAAGCTACTACAATCTGACAAATTTCTTTAATAGATTTTCAACTTTATCCCTACAGCCTATGGTTCAAGGTTGATAGGAAAATTTTACAGTTTCGGGTAGCTTGATCTGCTGGACATCAGAATACCAGCGCTGTGACACTTTTTTTTTTTTAAGTGCCGCAGCATCATGCTGAGATAGGGGCCTTTTGGCCTCGTACAGGACTTTCTGTTTTTATTTTCATTTTTACTTTATTTTTGTTTTTGATCTTTATGTTTCTATGAGTGTGTTTTTGTATAGTTTAATTTGTGATCTGTGCGAGTCCCAATAAATGCTTTTTCTTTCTTTCTTTTACATGATGAACCTTGATTATGAAACTATTTAGTTGGATAAGGATTAATATCATGATTTTCGAATCATGTATTGTCATCTTTCGATTCCACCCGTGTTTTGATTGACTTAATTACAAAAAACGGTAATTGAGACTTTAATAGTTAGACATACACGGCACGGTGTCCCAGGAAACCTGTACCAGCGAAGGTCTGTGGATTGAACCCCCATGTATTTTCCGCGATATTTTGTAGTTTTCGAGATTGTTTTTTTTTTAAATTGTAGGGGATTTTATTTCTATCTTTTGCCGAGTGGTGTTTCTTGGGTTTTTTTTTGTCAGTATTATGGCTAGAATGTGTGTTCACCGGCCGTAAAACACAAAACACCCAAATTCTAAGTACTAATAGCTCAGAATTTGATCACAAGATTAAAACTTCTGTTTGTTACAAAATTTACAGTGGAATTCAACTTGAAAAATAAAATACTTGCGCGGAAAATACATGGGGTTCAATCGATAGGTATTAGTGTCCCGGAGTTTCTTTGAAGGATAAGATCAGGAATGAAGTTATCCGGAAGAGAACCGGAGTTACCGACATAGCCTGCAGAGTAAGCAAGCTGAAGTGGCAGTGGGCTGGCCATGTCTGTCGAAGGACCGATGGCCGGTGGAGCAGACTAGTCCTGGAGTGGAGACCGCGTATCGGCAAGCGTAGTGTGGGGCGCCCCCCAGCTAGATGGATCGACGAACTTAAAAAGGTGGCTGGGACAGACTGGATGCGGAAAGCGGAGGACGGGGTGTTGTGGCGCAGCTTGGGAGAGGCCTATGTCCAGCAGTGGACTGCTATAGGCTGAGTTGATTGAGTGTCCCCTGACCTTCGCTGGTACAGGTTTCCAGACACCCTGTATAGCCTCGCGAACTTTTTTGGGGGTAATGATGCGGACAGAGTACTTACTATAAACATGTAGTACATTAATGACGGCACGGTTGGCGCAGTGGTTAAGCGATTGACTGCCGCGCTGCGTGTCGCGGGTTCGATTCCCGCACGGAACAAATATTTGTATGACCTACAAGTTGTTGTTCCGGGTCTGGCTGTTTGTGTATGTGAGTTTAAATGTTTGTAAACGCACCCACGATACAGGAGAAATTCCTAGTGTGGGGCAACGTTTAAAAAAAAAAAAAAAAATATTTGATGTATCATCAATAGTTATCGCAGCGCACGCCAAATAATGACTTTTATTGGCTTTTTGATACCATGGGTTACATTATTGTATTTTTCATAGGGATCCCGAATTTTGTTTTAAATAAAATGTAGTTTATTTGCTGTAATTTTTTTTTATAATCTTAGGCTCAGTAGTTTCAGAGATAAAAGGGAATGGTAAATTTTCATCGATTTTCTTAAATAACTTTCTTTAAAAGTATTTATTTTAAAATTATTAAAAACATATATATGAAATTACAATAAGGAATAAACATATCAAATGAAAGGGCTTATTGTCATTTCTAACTTCACCCCTAGTGACCCACATATTCAAAATTAATTTATTTACGTTACCCGTTCGTGATTGGGTCACAGGAATTAACATGTGTACCAAGTTTCTACTTAATCGGTCCAGTAGATTCTGAGTAAATCGGCTGCGATAGAAGGACAGACAGACAGGTGATCCTATAAGGTTCCGTTTTTTCCTTTTGAGGTACGGAACCCCTAAAAGACTAAAAAAAAACCCCTAAGCGAAAACAAATTAATAGCGCGGACGGACGATGCGATGCGACGTGTTGTCATTTGGTTGAAATATGTAGGTTTTTATTTTTATTATTTTAGTAATATTTTATATAGATTCTTTTTTAATTTGTGAATGTGAGAACGTTGTAGGCTTAATATACTGTAGCTTTGTAAACCATCTTCTATTTTGTTAAGTACTTGGTACTTGTTGACGGGCCTACACTGTCCTCCCATACCTATTAACACTGTAACTTGAAAACATTGTAAAAGCCCTCTTTTTTTTTTTTAAAGAAGAAGTGTAACCGTGGAGTTTCTTGCCGGCTCTTCTCCATAGGAAACGACCAATTGGGACAGTGCACCGAGCTTCTGACGTTTCATAAGTGCCCATGTAGGTTTATGTGAAATAAAATATTTTAATATTTTTTTTTTTGACGTGGTGGGTTTGGGGACGAGGGAGTTTTATAAAAATGTGGCTGTTATTTTGTACTTATAATGCATATAAGTACAAAATAACTTACGACTTCCACGCGAACGAATTTGCGGGCAGAAGCTAGTACGAAATAAAATTAAGAACTTACTATCATTTTGATGTTCCTTGTTGTTTTCTGTAGAATCTTGAGTACAAGCGGTTTGATCTTCCTCCTTTAGGTCAACATTATTTCCACTTATATAATCATCTTCACTGGGAATATTATCACAGTCTGATATGTGTTCATCGGTAGCAATGATTTCCTCATGCCACTCATCAAATATGCTCATGTGCTCTATTATAGATGTTGTAAGTCCGCCAAAATGTTCTAACTGGCCAGGATATACTAAAGGTGTGTCTGGCTGTAAGAAAGTTGATAACACTATTTAAAAAAAAGTGAGAGTCGGACTCGCGCACGAAGGGTTCCGTACCATTATCTATAAAAATGGCAAAAAAATCACGTTTGTTGTATGGGAGCCCCCCTTAAATATATGTTTTATTTTAATTTATTATTAAAGTGAATATATAACTAAATATTCTGTGAATATTTCAAGCGTCTACCTGTTGCCGTTAAAAATATCGAGCAAAAACGAGAAAAAAAATCACATTTGTTGTATGGGAGCCCCCTTAAATATTTATTTTATTCTGGTTTTTAGTATTTGTTGTTATAGCGGCAACAGAAATACATTATCTGTGAAAATTTCAACTGTTTAACTATCACGGTTCACGAGATACAGCCTGGTGACAGACGGACGACCGTTTTACCCTTTGGGTACGGAACCCTAAAAACGACCTAGCTGGAACTATCCATACATTTTTTGTAAAGGAACTTCTTTTACGCATAACTAATTAATTAATATGCCCCATTGCGCAGCAAAAATAAGGGAAACAACGATTTTGTATAGACGTACCCCTCGACGCGGAAAACTGAACAGATGCGTACGCATCTCCATATAAAATCGTTCTTTTCTATCAAAGACCTTATATTATTTACTTCAAAGTCAAAGTCAAATTATTTATTTCAAATAGGCACATAGATGGCACTTTTGAACGTCAAAATTTACAAATAAAATAGAATTGATTCTAGTCGCCCCATCCAAAAGGTAGCTTCGTATGGAGAAGAATGGGCAAAACTCCACCGTTACTTTTTTTAAATGTTTTACAATATTTGGTATTGGTAGGTACATCAATTATATAATTATATGTGAAGACGATGCACCTAGAATAAAATTACTATACCACAATAGGTAAAAAGAATTAATAATGAAGCAATGAGATAAATTAATTATGTAATAGATACATGGTGCTCACATATTTACAAAACATGGTAAAAAAAAAAAAAAAAGTTTTCCTAAAATAATCAGTGTGTGAGTTAAGGTAATCACAAGAGTGTAAAATAAATGTCATAAAAATAATAAAATATACAATTAAAATAGCAATCAGTTAGATTTTGTCTAGAACATCTACTTAACAATAGATGGGACATAGCAAACAAAATTGTAATCCGGTACATTTGTCCTAGTGGACAAAAGACGCTGTCTAGTGTGGTACGCCTGCATGTCAAGTTGCATTCGTGTCCACTAAAAGAAAATTATTTTCGAAATATAATAGGTACTGAATTGTGCATTATGCTAATTGCAAATCACGTAGTGATAAAACGACTAGACTTAACAAAGGTTTATTTTCCTTCGTATTTTGTAATTTACCCAGTATTTAGATAAAATAAATAATTTTCTTAGATGTTTCAAACTATCTGACGGTTGGTAATCAAAGGTTGGTGTCGGTAAAAGTGTAACGTGTCAAACTTATCTAATTAAACTTAGCTATTAATTGATGTAGTTCTGATATATTATGCTAGATGCCGTCACTGTGACATGGGATCACAATTTTTTCTATGACATTACTTCTGATAGCCTCTCTGTCTTAAATCTCTTTGTTTTCTATGGATAAAATCTGTACAGAGCTGAATAAATGGAAAAAATGGATAGTCCCTAAGCCTGTTGGCGATGAATCCCCCACCTCATAATCATCACATATCATTTGATTGAACAGCTCCTCGGCTTCCAGACATTTTTTCTGCAATCGGCTGCACTGCTTTAGTTTGGTGTAGCAGTAGAAACAAGCAAGCATCGGTCTACTGTCATCAGTCACAAACTGCAACAAATTTACTCTTACACTTTATTGTTTATTTTTTTTATATGATATACTACAAATACAATGAGGAGCTTGTGGCTAAGTAATAACTGCCCGGGTCGATCGATCAGGTTAAGCTACGCTTGCCGCGGTTGGTCCGTGGATGGGTGACCATCTTTTCATACCAAGATTCCTCCGTGCCTCGGAAAGGACGTTAAGCTGTTGGTCCCGGCTGTCATTTGTAGATCTTTGACAGTTGTTACGGGTCGTCAGAAGCCCAGAAGTCTGACAACCAGTCTTACCAAGGGATATTGTGTTACCCAGTAACCGGGTTGTGGAGGTCAGATAGGCAGTCGCTCCATGTAAAATACTGGTATTCAGCTCCATCCGTTTAGACTGGAAGCCGACCCCAACATAGTTGGGAAAAGGCTAGGCAGATGATGATACTTCAAATACAATAATGAAATACCATCACGCCTTGTTTCTCTGAATGGTTAGGCTGAGGTGTACCTATAGTACGCCCACATTTCTCCAGTTATCTTTAAGTCCCATGTAATAAGGGGCGAGCCTATTGCTACCGGGCACAAATCCAGAATCCAGGCTACTCAGAAATTCCAGATAGAAAAACCGAATAACACTGCCCAACCTGGGATTCTAACCCAGGACCTCATGCTCAGCACTAGAGCTTGCAAACACTAGACCAAGGTGGCACTCATTCAATAGTTATATTGCAATAACTGTGGGCTGTTTGTGTATGTGAGTTTAAATGTTTGTAAACACACCCACAATACAGGAGAAATTCCTAGGGGAACGTTTAAAAAGAAAAACAAAAACAAACAATACTGTACAAGCCAAAAAGTATTCTAAGGAAAGCAGGACCAGATGTGCAACAAACAATTGGTATCCGCCCCTAAGACGACCCTCTGATCCATTTATTTCTTAGTACCATGTACCATTCCTTTAAAATAATAACCAAACAAGCAATTCTCCAAACAAAGGCATTTTGTAATGGAATTATTAATGAACTTATTTAACACTGTTAGCAAAAGCTAACATTGTTTTTTAAGTATACAATGTTCATGGCTTCTAGAACCCTTTTGTAGTTTAATTTAAACTTAATCAACTTACTGGAATTTCAGTCAGCTTCTCATATATCTCCTGCAGGTTCTGGTTGGCAACCCCATACATCGGAACCTCCTGCACTAAACATATCCTACACATTGGCAGTTTATCCATCTTCTCAAGAAGAATCACCTAATTCGACACTAGTGTTTGAAAACACTTATGTTTAAATTACAGACTCCTAATAATATGACTTCTTGTACTTGAATGAAAGCTTCGTAATTATCGTGTTTTTAAGTGAACGTCAGTAAGATAGGTACAATGGGTACAAGATACGGCACCGGCCGGGAGCAGGTCCAGCCGTCCAGACTCCAGATATACCATTCAGAATATTATTAGTCCCTTACACTAGTTATCACCATGAAAACTAAAATATGTTCAACCTTAAATAACTCTTGTTCAGTGGTTTTTAAAAAAGCACAGAATGGGAAAAAGATTGTTTGCCCCCGTTCCTGTCTGTCAGTTCAGTGCTCTTTCTTTTCAAGTTTTCAGGCAGTGTCAGCTGTCACTGTCAATTATATTTTTGTGGCAATTATAGCCGATGTCATTACAACACACTCTGTTTCACGAATATAAAATAGGTGGTTGTTTTTATTCGTTTTATAACATTACATCATGCCAGAAAATTCCCACAGGCAGATGATCAGCCGCACACCAGTTATATGTCCAATGCAATAAGGCATGTCAAGGGTGGCAGAAACATCCCAGCGCTGATTTGCTGGATTCGTTTTATCCTCTACTGAGTACATTTCTCATAAACAGTTCGTTATTTCTCCTGTCAAAGTTTATTCTGTTTGTATGTATAAATAGATCTATTTATTCTCGTATTTTATAGATATATTCGTATTATCTATCCAGCGTCATGGTTATGTTCCAATTTTCCATACTCTAAAGAAGTCATGTAGTACTTCCCACTTCCTTATTATTGTAAACACCGTACTGATTGTGACATACCACTTTCTCGTTATTTTATCTAATACGTATATGTAGGTACTTAATAAAAGTTGACAATTTACGTGGTATTATTTATCTCGGTAACTCGTGGCTCAGACTTGGGCTTGCCTGGCTTAGGGATACCGATAACAGTGGCCTCTTTTCACGCTTGCGGAAAGATGTAGTTGCTCAAGGCGTCATTAGCATTATGGGAGGAGCGGGGAGGAGTTTGTACACCTTATTGGTGATATCGTCGGAAGGACGGATCGGGGTCTTTCCGAGCGTGCACTTTGTCTGAAGTGACGGAAGGCAGAGTATCACCCGTACACAGAACAGGTGTGCTCCATTTTATTTAATCTATTCAATGATACTCATAAAATTTGCTTGGAGACGCGCCGATCGTCGACAGAAACGCACGTGCGCTGCGGTGAACCGTTCGAACCGTTGCTATCGTGTTTATTTCGTGTGTTCTGTAGTGCCGGGGATTATTTTTATGTTAGTGAATTTGTAAGTGTGTTGCAAAAGCATATACGAGAGGCTTAGTGCCTGCCGAACGACCCAGTGCCCCGAGTGACATAGCGTAACCCCCGTGCAAGCTAACCTGGTGAGACCTTTCAGTGATTTTCTTCTTTTTTTTCCCGGGGTGGGACATCCTCATGGATGTTCTCCACCCTAGGCCGGGCGGAGAGGTCTGTCAGACTCTTACTGACTAAAAACCACCCCGGTGTTCCCTTCCCACACTTGCACCGGGGATCATGGGGTCAAGTACACTTCCACGATCCCCGGCTGGTGCCGGCCCGCCTCTCCGGGCCACCTCAAGTATGGGGAGGAGTAGGTGTTTGCCCCCCCCCCCCTCCCCACCCGCGACGATTAAGAGGGGCGCCCGTGGAACATTATGCGCAGCCTCCTTGGGTCCTCTATGATAGGGGGCGGCGGATGTCCCCGAGTCCACCGTCATTTAGGGGGGCCGGAAAAGGGCGTTGTCTGCCCTCTGCCGACGCCCACTGCGCCTGCTGCGGGCCGGGTAAGCGGAAGGGATCTCCCGCTCTTTTTCCGCAGCCTCCTCCTGCGACTCGACTGTTTCGCAGAAGGATACCATCGCTTCCCAAGACTCCTCGCTGCCAACCTTCGACTCGACCACGGCCGGCAGCGACAGGTCGCACAGGATCGCATGGACATGATTTTGTTGTCACACAAGTGTTGCCAAATTTAGTCCTTGACAAACATTTAGATGTCATTCTTTTCCTAACCAGCTCTGAATTAGTTAAAAAGAACCAAAACGCTTTATGAAATGTCATATTTGTACAACTCATAGTTACCCATAGTTTTCCTAACTAAATGGCCAAAAGATCCTTGTAGCTAGGATTGCCAACCCTACTAGTACAATTTTTCCATACAGTTAAGTAATATTTTTATTCGTCGCCTAAAAATACCTTGCCATGCCGTGCCGCCAATGGGCGCCGGGCCATAGGAGAGCGAGCAACCCGACATACTTTTCATACAAACGCTCGTACGTTATTATGGCGATGTAACATCTTTCTTTGAAATTTTTAACTAATAGGTATCTTCTGCACTATATGTAGGTTTCTATGCAAGCAAAAATAAAAATTTTAAGAAACGAATTCAGTATATGCCTGAAAAAATCTGCTTTTTGCACAAATTTTACCTCTTTGGCTGTTCATAATGCACTCAAAAATTGTAAAAGTAAAAAAAAAAACAGCGTGATAGAAACCACAAAACACACAACCAGCACATGTAATGGAGATTCTAAATGATAACTATTTATTTCACAAACTTGTAAGGTTGACGCAAAAACACGTATTTCCTGAGACAAGATTTATGAAATTACCGCACACTATTTTTCGTTCATTGTTATCGCGTTCTCACTTGCTTGTTAGTAGTTCTCACTTGCGCTGAACGAAACAACAAACTTTTCGACCATGCTCGCGTTGACGATAGACGGACCGGGAAGGGCCCTCTTAATCGCACCGTATGGCATGCCACTCTGATATCTATGTAGGATGACATAGCGTCACCGTTCCAGCATCACCGCTAAGCACCAGCAACGCGTCGTGTGGCTTCACTAATACGGCAATACAACTAACTCTCTTCGAAAAATCCTATTGAATGAGTATTTCTGAAATAATCATTCAGTAGGATTTTATGAACTTAGAGAGTTGTAATGCTGACTCTAATGATCATAATTCAGTAAAGCCATATTTGATACGGCCGCGAATCATATTTAGATAAATAAACAATTTGTTTTGCAAAAAAACTTAAGAAAATTTGAATTTCGCGGGCTACCTTATCGCATCCCTACTTAATTAACAATATTGTCTATTCCAAGCATAAATAAAAGAGCAAGATCATGAGCAATCATTTATGAGTAGTAAAAGTGTTGACGGCCGGTATGTATTGCTTTCGTGAGGCGGACAGATTCAGTTGCCAGTAGTAGCTGCACTCCTTGGCGCTAGTGAGCTGCTCCGGGGACAGCCCTAGTGACGGACTTGTGAAGTCTTCTAGGTATTTACTTAACTGAAACCAAATATAACACCCTTGTATTCCATATTCAACACGCTCAAGCTACACGCTCGAGCTACTGGGGTCGAGCTGTTGGGTTTAAAAAAAAAACTTACCAGCACAGCCTTCTCGGGAGTTTCGGGAGAGTACACAGCAGTGTCTCTTTGGAGCCCCTCGGTGAGGTCCATGCCGAGTAGCAGCGCGATGGTGCAATTGTTGCGGAGCAGGGCTTCGGACACGGCCTGGAGCGCGCCAGGACGCTTCAGGAACTCCTGGGAGAGGAAATATTAAACATACAGTCGGTAAGGTACAGTCAAACAGTTAAGAACAAAAAACGCAAGCAAATTACAAAAAACGTACGTACCATGTACGTACGTTTGGTCCCGGCTGTCATTCGTAGATCTTTGACAATCGTTACGGGTCGTCAGAAGCCCGAAAGTCTGACAACCAGTCGTAAGACTGGTCAAGGACCAAGGACTGGACAAGGGGTATCGTGTAACCCACTGCTATGGTAATATGCGATTATTTGTAAAGATTTCTAAAGTAATTAGACAAATTATATAGAATTAAAATAAGGTATTTAAGTGTGTGGTAATTGTTTAATGACCTTATTTAATTGTTTAACAATAAGGTTTAAAATTAAAATAAGATCATTAGACAATTACCTTATTTTAATTTTGTAATTTTCGTTTTATTTGTTGGTACAGCCGCCATAGCAGTAGACACTGAACATTTCAAGTGTCTACCTATTACGGTCCATAAGATACAGCCTTGTGACAGACGGACGCAAAGCGGAGCCTAAATAATAGGGTCCCGGTGCCACTTTTTTTATACGGATCCCTAAAAATCAAACAAACAAAGTAGTGTTTGATTGGAAGTCGGTTGTTGATGTGTAACATACTTTCTCTCGCTTCTGTGGACGGAAGTGTGTAACAGGAAGTGACAGCTTGAGCATGGAATAAGTAAGTACCTACTTTATAGTAGCATGGAATTAGTAGGAACTTTATAATTGCATGGATTTGTAAGTGTTATAAAAATTGTAAGTAGAGGGGGTCGAATTTCAACCACTAGTAATGAATAATTGTTGGAATAAATATTTCAGTATTTAGCCTTTTTAAATTTTGAGGTTAATTTCTGTCGCTGCTCAGTTGCTCATCACCAAGGTGAGATGTCAGATGTTACACATCATAATGCAATTACTGTAAGGCGCGCTCGTTTTTTAGGGTTCCGTACCCAAAGTGTAAAACGGGAACCCTATTACTAAGGCTCCGCCGCCGCGCCGTCTGTCTGTCTGTCCGTCTGTCACCAGGCTGTATCTTATGAACCATGATAGTTAGACAGTTGAAATTTTTACAGATGATATATTTCTGTTGCCGCTATAACAAAAAATACTAAAAAACAGAATAAAATAAATATTTAAGGGGGTTCCCATACAACAAACGTGATTTTTTTGCTTGATATTGATAACGGCAACAGGTAGACGCTTGAAATATTCACAGAATATTTAGTTATATGTTCTCTTTAAAAATAAATAATTAAATTAAAATATAACCCCATACAACAAACGTGATTATTTTGCCGTTTTTATAGATAATGGTACGGAACCCTTAGTGCGCGAGTCCGACTCGCACTTTACCGGTTTTTTAAATACTTATTCATTTATTATTAACCTTGACCAGTATAGGAAAACTGGGAATGAAGACATCGCCGACAATTTTCACATCTTTCTTCAGCAGCTGCGCGGGCGTCAGGTCTGCTACGTTCTTCCTCGCTGCTATTAAGCGGTCATTCACAATTTGCCTGCAGCAAAGCATATTTAGTTCATCACACTGATATTATAAATGCGAAATTTGACTGTGTGTGTGTGTTACTTCTTCACGCTCAAACGGCTGGACCAATTTTGATAAAATTTTGTATGGAGGTAGCGGACACCCTGGATTAACATATAGGCTACTTTTTATCCCGATATTCCCACGGGATCGAGACTTACGCGGGTGAAACCGCGGGGCTCAGCTAGTATGGCATAATCAGCCTATAATGCTCCCACTGCTGGGACACAGACCTCTTTGTGAGAGGGAGTGGACCGTAATCCACCACACGAGCCCAGTGCGGGTTGGTAGATGTCACATGTCTTCGAAATTTTGGTTCTAGGACATGCCGGTTTCCTTCACCGTTTTTGATAGCAGTGGAGATTAAATAATTTACACAGAGTAAAGTGCCTGGTTGGGTTCGAAACCACGATCTACAACTCGTAAGTCGCGGCCGATGAGCTGTTACTATTGGGCCAAATTATAAATGGCGCCTAAAACCCAGACCATCTCACAAAAAAAAAATGTTTCTATGTTGTGTCAAGTCGTATAAACCATGAGAAGCAAAGGCGGGTCACTAGTAAAATCCTACTGTTCAAGTTTTAATCGAACGGTTAGTGAAAATGCATAATTGCATCAAACGCAAGTATGCACATTCGTTCGTTCACCAAAATGTGGGCCAGTTCGCTTTCAGATCTCATTAGAGACACCACGTAGGTACTCAAAACCATTACCATTTTACCAATAATTTAGTTACCTAGACAGTTTACCATTCCTTGTAACAAAGTATTTATTTAATCATTTAATTCAAGCAACAAGACGTCATAACGTCTTATTACAAAATAAAGTTTATCTTCAGACCCAGTTTAAACCATGATGTTTCATTATGGAATTTTGAACTTTATTCCGACTATGGTAAAGTTCCTAAACACTAAACTGACAACTTAGTACCAAACTAAGTTTTCAGTTTTGTATAAAGAACGGTATTTCAATCACTGTTAGGTACGTTCTTATTACAAAAACTGGCTGCATGGTTAAGCCATGTCAAAATATAAATCTTGTTTTGTAATAACACTGTTAGTGTTAGTATCAAAATACTTACAAACTATGTTAGTAGTAAACATAAACTCAGAAACAATTTGTGACATCACTGCTGCCAAGAGACAGGCCCAGCCGATACCTTGCAGCAGTGGCTCACAAACGCACAATCTAGCCTGCTAGCTACCATAGACAGGATGCTGTTGGTGCTGCCCCGCACCCTTCTAACCAGGGATGGGCACCGCTTCCGCAAGCACAGCGTAGAAGCAATCAACGCGAGCTCTAGCAACTACTACTGTAACGATTACGTAAGTATAGTGATTTAATATAGTTATTTCCCCTATAATTCGAGACTTTAACTTCTATCATATACAGGGTGTAAGGGACAGCCCTCCGCAAACTGATGGGGGTGAATGCAGTATATCGTACTAAGATGACCGGTACATGAAATTATTTCAGGAACGTTATGGGCATCCAATGAACCTGATTTGATTTATTACCTTACACGCAATGTATCGCTACCGTGGCGAAACGCACGCAGCGAACGCGGTAGCGCAGGGAGCTTTTGGACGCCCTCCACGCCACCCCGCGAAAATTGAACAGCTGATTTCAGACGTCGTTCGTTAGAGTATTTCAACATCCATTGCTGTTTATTGTATCTGTGTTATTCATATGAATGGAGTACTGCGTACAGAGAATGTAATTTTACATTGAAATAAAGGAATAGTAACTAAAAAAACGATAAAAAAAATTAAAAATTTCCTGAGACATTTTTCAGTGGAATATGATTCAAAATAAGGAGCTGAATGCACCCTGTTAATTTGCGGAGGGCTGTCCCTTACACCCTGTATACCATAATTATCGTATCAATACGAGAAAGGAGTGTTGGGCTTGGGTCACCATAGAAAACTAAGCTAATAATATTAATGACTATCGACAACTATACTACAACTACCACCCTACCCCCACCCCCTACTTAACTATTATTAATATAAATGTACATAAAAAAATTATTGTAAAACATTTTTAAAAGAGAAACGATGGAGTTTCTTGCCCATTCTTCTCCATACGAAACTATACCTTTTGGAGCCGCAACTAAAATCAATTCCTTTTTTATTTTTGTAAATTTTGACGTTCAAAAGTGCCTCTTACAGTGGACATTTGAAATAAATAATTTGACTTTGACTTTAAATAATGTGAAAGTTTGTATGTATGGATGTTTGTTATAATCACGACATAACGGCTGAACGGATTTGAATGAAATTTGGCACACAGATAGTTTATAACCTGGATTAACACATAGGATACTCCTGGATTCAATTATGAAGCACACGCAGACGAATTCGCGGGTAGAAGCTAGTTGTAAATAAGTAAACTTACCTGCCAGCTATATGATCACCTGGTTTCATTAGACCCTCTAAGAACAGAATGATCTCTTCGTCATGCGGAGTGGCTTTGTTCACATCCGTTGAGAAATTCACAGTATCCAGAATAATAGTAGCTGGAATAGAAAAATAAACCCGAAATATAATCTACCGTAAAGTTACGGTTTCTAGAATAGCGCTGGGTGCCACATAACGGCCGTAGTGACGGCTGTCATGACAATGATGGCGACGAGGTTTGACTTAGGAGGGATGCGCTAAGGTAGCCCGCGAAATTTAAAGGCGAACGGCAGATTTCGTACCGCATATTTTTGTTGTTGTTTTGTTATAGAATTTATACCACTTATTAAGGCAACTAAGACATTTATTTTCATGTAAGTGTACTATTTTTAGAAGTTCCGATTAATGAATAATATCAATAAAAAGATTTTAATAATTAAACGTAATAAAATCGTAAACTAAACGCAGTTATGTTTTTTAAAGTTGCCATATGTAAAATAACACTAATAACGAAATGATAGATTAATTATTTAGAAATAGAAATAACATTAAATATAATTTAACACTAATATATTAAACCTAAGAATGCGTGATTGTTACATAAAATCATAATACTTAACAATTTAATAATAGGAATGATTTTCGTCATCAATATTATTTTTGTTCATATGGCAATTATTTATTGACAGGTAAAGAAAATCTGTATTACTGTTACTGTCTTTCAGTTCAGTTCTTTGCTGTTGTTTTGGATTGCGGTTTGTGACTGCATCTGAGCAATTTAGTGAATTAACTTCATCATTATTAAACTGTAGCAGTACGCAGCTGGACATAGATATCTCCTAATACACCCCTCACTGAGTAGGTACGATTCTCATCTCAATCTACCTACTTAATAGTAAGTAGAACACTACAAAGATAGCGACAAGCAATCTAGAACATTTACTTTATCACCAAAACAATGTTTATGTACCTATCAGTAACAATCTTAATTGATACACTAGTACATAACCTTAAAAAATAAAACTCGTTATAACTTTTACGTCCCAACTTCTAAAAATCTAAGAATTTAAAAAGGGCTTGTCTATCTTATTACCTACCAATTAAAACAAAAAATATCCCAAAACACGAAATTTTATTAGCGGTACGAAGTTCCCATACAAGCCTGCCGTTCACCTTTATTACGTTTTTTGCAATTTGCAGGTCATTAACAGGTTGTATGTTGATCTAAATATGATTCGCGGCCATAACGAATTTGGCTTTACAGAATTATAATCATTAAAATCAAAAAAACATCATCATCAGTTCAAAAAATCCTACTGAAAGATTATTGCTGAAATAATCATTCAGTAGGATTTTTTGAACTTAGAGAGTTGTGATGCTGATTCTATTGATTATAATTCTGTAAAATTATATTTGTTATGGCCGCAAATCATATTTAGATCAACATACAACCTTTTACTGACCTGCAAATTGCTAAAAACGTAAGAAAATTTAAATTTCGCGGGCTACCTTAGTGCATCCCCCTTAAGGTGAATCCGCAGCTGTTGCCCGCGAAATTAACATTTTCTTACGTTTTATGAAATTGGTAGGTCAGGCTGTACCTCGACGGACACGGTTGTTACGGGAGATTCCTGTTCAAAATAAAGCGGGAGGAAACGCCCGGGTGTTACCACTGTGTGGATTGCCCGGAGGACACGGTGGAGGTCAGCCCGGCTTGAGCGGAGCACCGCCGTGTCCTCACGGAGGCGATCGGCGGCGGTGATCTCTCGCGCCCGGCCCTGGTTCAGGCCATGGTTCGGAGCGAGAGTGCATGGGAGGCCGTCATCTCCTTTTGCGAAGGAATAATGCTCGCGAAGGAGGAGGCGGAACGCGTGAGGGAGAGGCAAAATTCGCGCCCTCACGGCCCTAGTCGCCGCGAGAGACGCCCCGGACGTCGGGAGTCGCAGGCCGATTCCCGGCCAAGTAGACACGGGCTTGCGGAGGTGAGCGATGGGTAGCTCGCCATCCGATACGGACCAGGCCCGGGTTGACGGCGCGTTATGTCCCACGCGGGCCTCAAAGAGATGTCAGCACCAACTGACGGGGTCCGGTAGGGCCAATGCCTACCAGAGTTGCGAGTTTGTCTGAAAGGGATATCGTGGCCCTGGCACACAGGCATCTGAAGGAACACGGATGGGTGTGAGTCAGTAAAAGTCTGACACGCCCTCCCGCCTTCTCCTCCGGGAGAAGCCCTAAGAAGAAGGGAAGAAGCCCGAGAAGCCCTTCCTATGGCCCAAGATGCCATAGGAATCTTTTGTGACCTCTCCAAGGCATTTGACTGCGTAAATCACGAAACCTTACTCTTGAAACTTGAGCATTACGGACCAGGTAAGCTTGCGCTAAGTTTAGTAAAATCTTATTTAAATAATAGACAACAGCAAGTTCAAATAATTGGAGTCAATTCACTCGGTTTAAAAGTAAAAATGGGTGTTCCACAAGGCTCAATTTTAGGCCCTTTCCTCTTTTTAGTATATATTAATGATCTACCCCATTTATTAAAAAAACAACCACAAATTGTGTTATTTGCTGACGACACTTCTTAAATCTTTAAGATAAATAAACGGTCATCAAATCTTGACGACGTAAATAACGCCCTACTGCAGGTCCAAAATTGGTTCACTGCTAATAATTTAGTATTAAATGGGAAAAAAACTAAATGCATAAGATTTGCTTTACCGAATGTAAAAAGTAGTGATTGTGACATAGTATTGAATAGGGAGAAACTTGAATTCGTCGATAAAAAGGGATAACGCTAGACTCAAGGCTACAATGGGGTCCTCATTTAACATCTCTTGCAGGACGGCTAAGTTCAGCAGCATATGCTGTGAGAAAAATCCGTCAATTCACTAATGTAGATACCGCGAGGCTACTTTCATAGTATCATGTCTTACGGTATTTTATTATGGGGACGGGCTGCAGATATCGAGTATATTTTTATTCTGCAGAGAAGAGCCATCAGAGCAATATATAGTCTCCGCAGGCGCGATTCTCTAAGGGAACAGTTTAAAAATATTAACATCATGACGGTACCTTGTCAATATATCTATGAAAACATCATGTACGTAAGAAAAAATCTAAATCTTTTCAGTAAAAGAAGTGAAAGACACAATTATGGGACTAGAAATAGGGACCAATTAGTTGAACCAGGTTTCAGACTGGCTAAAGTAGGCTCATCCTTCATGGGGTACTGTTTAAAATGTTACAATAAAATACCTCCCCACATCGTCCAACTAAATGAAACGAAATTTAAATGTTGTATAAAACGCACACTATGTAGCCAAGCATATTATAAGTTGGTTTGGGGGATTACATCGCTGACAAAAATACTTGGCTTAACGCTGGTCCTGCTCCACAAGGGCGCATACACTAATTGATTAGAATTCAAAAATATTGTTGGAGCTGCTGAAGATTGTAAATACTATCTTTATATTGTATAAATTCAATCTCTTAGTATTGTATAATTTCATAGCACATGTGTGAGCACTATGTACCTAACATTGACTAAGTACGTCTTTCATTGACTTGAATGTGCCCTGGCGGCTGAGTGTGGCATGCTCACTTAAATGTCTCGCTGATGGTGGCGTGTGTGTTGGATCATTAAGTTCCCTTCAAAATGGTTGAGCTAAATGGTGCTGATCCATGCGTCATGTTCGTGAACGGGCGCCGTCAGTGGGGACTGGTCATTTCTTGGCTGCTACGGCTTATTTTAATTGTTTTTTTAATGGTTTTATATTTTTATTGCGGATGCATTTAACGTGCACGTCTTTCTAAATCGTCCTCACATGTATAATTTCAAAATGAATGATGTAACCAATACTTTGTCACAATATTTTGATTAAAAAGAGTGTCCGTGGAGTTTCTTGCCCGTTCTTCTCCATAGGAACCTACTACGCTTTGGAATGGGCAACTATCTTCATCTCTCTGACTGACCGACCCCTTGACAATTCAAAAGTGCCTGTAATTGGTTTATTTGAAATAAATGGTTTGAGTTTGAAGTTTTTTGATAATTTCCCACCAAAAAAAAAAGAGCCAGGTTGTATCTTAATCAAAATATTTTTCGCGAATATAACACATAATGTATTTACAGAATTATAATCATTAATATCCCTAAGTTAGATTTATTCCATTAGAAATATGTTCTTATGGGACAAATCTAAGTAAAGAGAGATGTATTAATGATCATAATTCTGCAAATACATATTTGGTATGGTCGCGAATCATATTTTGATCAAGATACAACCTGACACTGACCTGCAAATTGGAAAAAACGTTAGAAAATTTAAATTTCGTGGGCTACCAGTGCGGTTCAACCCACAGGTTCAACCGTAAGTCGGACATACCTCGTAGCATCTCAATGCAGACTGGGTAGGCGTTAAAGAAATCAACATCCTTGGCTACCAAGGTGCCCAGATCCTTGATCCGTTGACCAACAAGCGTGCAGCAGGAGCCAGTAGTCTCTACCGTAGAGCGAACGTCATCTTTGTATGTCCAGCCTGATTTGTCTATGGGCCTAGAAAGAAATGAGGTTTTTGGTCAAAGAGCTGAACGGTATCTAGCTGTAAGCATGCCACGGCAGTACTTACTCATTTTTTCACCTGTTTTGCCAATACAGCTTTTTGTTTTTAATGTGAATTTTTTTAGTTTTTTTTTTTTATTCGATCATTGGACGACAATTGAGAGTGAAATTTCAAGGACGCGTCACGTTTAGGTACATTTCGTTACATGAGAGAGAAGAAAGATATAACCCTCTCTGTCTCTCCCACTAAAGTTCTCTTATTCTTTGTTTTTTAAGAAGTTTCAGTTCCATCACGTGTACGGTACAGCACGCGCAATTTTATTAGTTTTTTCTCTCACCTGTGATCAATGATCTCAGTCACGAACGGGGCTAAGAACTTGTCCCTTCTCGCTAAAACATGATGGTCCACCAACACCACTTTAGATTTAGATTTGGTGAGCAAAGTATTTATATCGTGATCATTTCTGAAATAAAGAAAGAACAATTATTTAGTTGGTCTTGCACAGGAAGATCACAAATAAACAATCATAAAAACACAAAACTATTTATTAAAAAAAAAATATTATAAACACAGAAAGCCCTGTACGAGGCCAAAAGGCTCCTTCTCAGCATGATGCTGCGACATTTGAAACAACGATTTTATATTTTTAAGGGGGATGCGCTAAGGTAGCCCGCTAAATTAAATTTTTCTTAAGTTTTTTGCAATTTGCAGGTCAGTAACAGATTGTATGTTGATCTAATTATGATTTGCGGCCGTATCAAATGTCTATTTAAATAATTATAATCATAAAGATCATCTCTCTTAAGTTCATAATATATAATCTTATTGAATAACTATTTCATGAATCAATTTCAAGTCTTTCATATTTTATTTAAGTATTTCATAAGTTATTCAAGTCTGGGGGGGGTGTTAGTCCCCCCCCTGCGACGTCTGAAAGGGGCGCGCATGGAACACTATGCGCCGCCACCTCGGGTCCAGTGTGATAGGGGGCGACGGACGTCCCCGAGTCCGCCGTCCCTGGACCCATTTAGGGGGGCCGGAAGAGGGCATTATCTGCCCTCTGCCGACGCCCAGTGCGCCTGCTGCCAGCGTATGCTGCGCCGTGTCCTCCCGGCAAGTATGACAAGCCTGCATTAACAATAATTTTGTGCAAGCTTGGAAAAGAGTATGCAGAACAAGAAGCAATACTTAAAATATATAATATTACATAGGTACCTAAAAACCAGATGACTATCGTTTATGCCTTTGCTCCGCAAATAGTAGACAACTTCAGTCTTCAGTGCATAGTCATTGCGATCAACATTCAATATCGGGACGAAGATGTCATCCTTCAGTGCAGCATCCTCACCACGATGAGCTTTAGTGCAACCTTTGCAACTAATTTGGTTGTATTGCCAGGTCAAAAAATTTGCAAACACTATTGCGCTCACTGCTGAGTCTAGGTCACAACTTTCATTACCTATGACCAGAGTAAGTTCATTGTAGTTGTTTGTGTTCTAACAAAAAAACAAAAATATATTTAAAAAAAAGTTTAATCAGCCTATAATGTTCCCACTAATATGATGGGACACAGACCTCCTCACTGTAAGAGGGAGTGGCCCATAATCCACCACGGGGGCCCAGTGCAGGTTGGCTGATATCATGTGTTAAAATTTTTGATTCTAGGACATGCCGGTTTCCTCATGATGTTTTCCTTCACCGTTTTGAGAGCAGTGGTGATGCTGCATGCTTGGGGCACGACACATCATGACCTTCAACTCATAAGTCGTAGCCGTTACCATTGCTTCCAAAAAATAAAGAAAATATTACGACCCACTGACCAAGATACAAAATAAGTAAAAAAACACAAAAAATAATAAGTTGGGGGAAATATACGTCACATTTCACATCCACGCAAAACAGCCATTGCTCAACATGATGCTGTGAATATTATGTTCGTATTTCCTATAGACCACGATTGACTTGTGTCATTAAAAACCCTCGCCTCCAGCTCGGAATTTTTAATGACAGCTCATTTGCAATGACCTACTCACTACGCACCACACAACATTTTTCAATACACTTGTAGGAAATAGTAAAAAACAAATCAAAGAATTAATTAAAATTTTCAGAAAATGGTGCGTATTTGCAACTGGACATATTTTTTTTTACAACGAATACAGCCTATTCTATTTTTGACAATGTTGATGTGAAAATAATTATATTAAAACTGGTAATTAAATATATTAAAGAACTATTTAAAAGACTTTTAAGAATTCAATGCTAAGACATACGGAGTCATTCATTTTTCCTCATATAAGATCTATCCCATTTTATTCTATGTATGAAAACTCCTTGCTACTAAACTTTTTAAATTGACTTATAAAAAACTCAACTGCAAAACTAATGATAGAGCTCATAAACAAAAGTCACGACCGCATAACAGAAAGATGCCTATGCAAAAGATTTAATTTTCGAATCATAATTATAGCCTCTGGAAGTACGTCATGTTTAACAAACTGTACTGAAAAATATGATTTTGTAGTTTAAGTATCAGGATATTGATTTAAAAATTGTAAAAAAACTTTGAAAATTTTTTCAAAGGCTACCCCGAGACTTTCACTTTAACCATTATAATAGAAGAAGTAAATAAATAATTATGGAAAATGATGGTGTTTTTTATATTGATATGAAAAACCATAATTTTCAATTAATGTTCTATTTTAGTGGAGAACGTAATCCACACTGGCTTTCTCTATATTATTTATTTATTTAGTTAAATTACATTAACTGGCCATTGAGCCAGTTGGAACATAAATTACTGAACGTTGACATTAATATAACATAACATCATGCCTGTAGGCAGAGGTGTACCTATAGTACATCCACTTTTCACAATATTACTTGTTTATATCAAGATGTGTCAACTAAAATATTATCCTCTAAAAAGAAATACGGTACAAAATCAAAACTTCGTACGATTTACATCTTTCTACAAAACCATTTTGGTAAACCTACCAGTTTTGTTACAGTTGTATCAAAAAACTCTTCCATGTTGCTATAATAAATTTGGCGTTTTGGTTCCGATTTAACTCATAACTTTTCTAAAATTTTATCACGTTTTTTAGATTTTCAAGTACACTTTGTTTTGACGTTTTGACTGACTTCATGACTTCTTCTTTTTTTCTTTTTTTCTTTTTGGCTTCGCACGGTTTGTGCATTTAGCCAGTGTCATGTAAAATTAGGTAACAAGTACAAAGTTATTTAAATAATTATGAAATGAACTCCACTCAATGCATGATAAAGATGATTGATGATATCCCGCCCCCCCCTTGGGTTTAAGTAAAGACGCGGCACTTTACTGAAACCTCGCGCGGACTTCTTGAGAGAACTTAAAGTGATGTTGCACTGTTTTGTTTCATTTGCCTACATTAATGCAGGATCACGAACACTTAATGGTTAATTATCCGCCACTATTACACATTAATATTCGGCTAAACACAAATTTTAGAAAATAAAACAAAACTGCTAACATGACGCTTCACTTTCCCGCCAAGAAGTCGACTTCATGACTTGTCAAGTTGACAAGTTCAAAATTGGAGTTGTCAGCACTGGCAAGCAAATAAATATTGTAGTGTAACTATATGTACTATATATTATAATATTTGTGTCAATTCAAATACTTAAGCAATAAATATTTGTTCTGTTATTAGTTGTATCCTTTGTATCTATCTTCCCGGGTTTTATAAGGGAGATGCGCTAAGGTAGCCCGCGAAATTCAAATTTTATTAGGTTTTTTGCAGTTTACAGGTCAGTAACAGGTTGTATGTTGATCTAAATATGATTCGCGGCCATAACAAATTTGGCTTTACAGAATTATAATTATTAAAATCAAAAAAGCATCATCATCAGTTCAAAAAATCCTACTGAAAGATTATTTCTGAAATAATCATTCAGTAGGATTTTTTGAACTTAGAGAATGCTTAGAGAGTTGTAATGCTGATTCTATTGATTATAATTCTGTAAACCCATATTTGTTATAGCCGCGAATCATAAATATTATTTAGATCAACATACAACCCGTTACTGACCTGCAAATTGCAAAAAACGTACGAAAATTTGAATTTCGCGGGCTACCTTAGCACATCCCATCGTACCGGAATTTATAAAAAATAATGTTAGTTTCCCTATTTTAGACCATCGGCGCGGCGATTTTCTGCTGGTTCAACGTTGTACGTCTAAGTACCTGAAATAATTTCAGATAACGTCACAACGAGCAATCTCGTTAAATTAGCAACCGCAATCCGCATCATTGCAAGAAATTCCTGAATGACAACCCCTTTTATTTATTTTTTCCGCCCAAAGGACAGAATTTCGACCATACCGCCTCGTCTTCCGTTCAGAATTTCTTACGTGGTGGTAAGTTAAAAAAAAATAATGTCTGGTTTTTTATTTTTCAACCCCTTTTTGACAATATGTCTGAAGAAATGTTGCCTAACATGAAAATAAATTTAGTTATAGACCATGGAGTTGTAACTTTCAACCCTGAACCAATGTGAAGCCCGCGAAATTCAAACTTTTTACGTTTTTTATAACTTGCAGCGCTGTTTTACTACGCTAAAGAAGCGGTAGCAGCCCAAGATTGCGGGGGATGTCAAGGGCACCAGCAGAATTGTGATAAGAGCTAGTGAAACGCGCACGAAAATGATTGTCTCCCACGTCGAATAGACGTTAGGTTTCATACAGAAATAGTAGTTACTTTGTCGAAATATACAGAAAAGCTCAAAAACGTAACGTAATGAGAGCAAGCCAAGCTCAATTTTTTTTAATGCTGAAAAGACTTTATTTTCCATTCTTATAGTAGGTACCTATTTCTTATTTCTGGAAACCCCCCCAACGCGATGACGCCCCTCAAGTACCGGGCTTATCTTAATGGCGTGACATGTTTATGAACCTAACGTATCCTAACTTTCGAACCTAACGTACGAGCGGGTGTCCGAGTTTGCATCACTCGTAATTATTAGGTAATTTACCCGACTGCGGGACAACAAATATAGAATTATGTTTTTTGTACCCAAATAGAGATTATAAACTATTTAGTAAACACTTTGTAAATTGTCTTTGGTCCCTGACATCAACCAGTGGACAAGATTGTCAGAATGCTTAAAGTATTGGATGCGAGGCTTTTAGCTACTTAGTATGTTTTTTTTTTTTTTGGACTTTTTTTTGTTGTACTGTGCGTTTTGTTTGTGCAGAATAAATAAGTTTTCTTTCTTTTCTTTTTCTTTCAAATATCTTTTGTTGGTCGCTTTTCACTCATCATCATGATCATTAATATACTCATAGGCGACTCGCGTGCCACTTCGAGAGTTCTTATAGTTTTGCGCGTACAGTAGCTATAAACCATTGTGACTATAGGTAACAACTTCAGAGGGGGCAACCCCCATATTTTTTATGAACGTCCGCATTCGAAGCTGTGTCTCAATTTGTCAAAAATAATAATTTACCAAGGGGTATCGTATTACCCAGTTACTAGGTTGTGGAGGTCAGATAGGCAGTCGCTCCATGTAAAATACTGGTATTCAGTTGCATCCGGTTAGACTTGAAGCCGACCCCAAAATAGTTGGAAAAAAGCTAGGCAGATGATGATGATATGCCTTCTAATTTTCATGATAAATAAAAAGTATCTTTTTCTTTTGTTTATCCAGTAACAATGCAGACTGAAAGTCAGTATCAAGCGACTAACCCCGTTCAGTCAGAATTGAAATCAGTCATGGTCACTCATGGTGGCCTAGCCAGAAAAAGCCCCACTAGTTTTTTCCGTGTGTTAGTGCGATTTGTGCGTCCTATTTTTTTGGATAATTATCTGAGAAAAAACGAAATAAATAAATAAATATGACATATGATCCCTAATTATAACTTATCGTCAACTATCCTTTTAGGCTTCGCCGCAGTCGGGTAAAAACTATAGGTTTGTATATAGTCTTATTTAATGAACACAATGAAATAAATAACAATTCAACAACAGCAAATTTCAACAGTTCAAGTAAATTTATTTAGATAATAAATTACCAGAAACAAACAAGAACAAAAATTTAATATCAGTATTCTTAAATAACAAATCTACTTTTAAGTAATCTAAATGCAATCAAACTCAAACTCAAAGCATTTATTTCAATTAAACCATTTACAGGCACTTTTCAATTGTCAACAAGTCGGTCAGTTAGTCAGAAAGTTGAAGCTATTTACCCATTCCAAAACGTAGATCTCTATGTAGAAGAACAGGCAAGAAACTACAAGGACACTCTTTTAAGTAAAGATATTACAAAATCCTGGGTACATTATTCTTGTCGCTTCTATGTGAGAACAATTAAAAAAATATATTATTTCAAATTCATTTATAACAATTGGTCCTTAATTAAAATATACAAGCTAACTCTAAAATATGTCTATTATGTACAAGTAGGTATATAATAAAATAATTAAAAAGGGGAAGTGCTCATTGGGCATCAAAAAATTCGTCCGCATCGCTCTCAATGGGAAAAGTGCCCAAAAGGCTGGCAGCATTGCCACGTTGGATGGCAATACTTATACTCACGAACATGACGCATGGATCAGCACCATTCAGCTCAACCATTTTGAAGGGAGCTAAATGATCCAACACACGCCACCATCAGCGAGACATCTGAGTGAGCATGACATACTCTCAGCCGCCAGGGCATATTCAAGTCAATGAAAGACATATTACCCGGTAAATGGTAGCTCTATTGTACATAGTACTCACACCTGTGCTATGCAATTATATAATACAAAGAAGTATGAGTTTATACAATGAAAAGATATATAATATATATAGAATAATAAAAAAAAAAATATAACACACATACATAAACTCACGCCTTCTTCCCATGGGGGTAGGCAGAAACTATAGAACGCCACCTGCTACGCTCCTTACATACTCCTTTTGCTTCGCCTACGTTCATACGTCTGGTCTGGAATATACATGTATATAAATGAATATTAAATTACATGTGTTTTAGAATAATTAGGTACAATCATATATAATATAACAATTAAGTAGTCAAATAGAAGCCCTCTTCCTCTCTCCGATTTTTGCAGTGCCCGACAGGGCTATTATTTTTTAATGATCATTTTTGTAAAACCTAACACCTAAGTTCACACGTGGAAGCAATATTAAACAAATTGAGAATTAAGTATTGCGCACAGTATCAGTAGCCATGGGTTGCATTTTGACAGTTCAATAACATTCATTGCATAAATTCAAACTTATGAAGCCATGCATTAGCAATATACTTCAAAATCATTCAGATTGGCATTGTGATAGATACCCGGAAATCTCGTCTTCGTTTCGCGTCATAAAGCCCGGTTATAATACCGCCTGTTTGTGTTTCTGACAAGTCGCGGTCATTATATCACGTAAATCGATTCGTTCTAACGGCTCATTAACATTTTAACGAACGAAATTTGTTAATTAGCTCGAATTTTAATCATAGTAATCTAATTTTACACGTTTTAATTAATATTGATACCTGCCATAGAATAAGCTAACAGCTTTGTCAATTCTTTGCCACTCAAAAGAGTTGACAAATACCTGGGACACTTTCTAACCAGAGACCTCAAAGAAGATGAAGATATAGATCGGGACCGCAGGGCGCTAGCGGTCATGGCCAACATGCTGATAAACAGGTTCGCTCGTTGTAGTATTGAGGTAAAGATTACGCTGTTTTGATTTTATCAAGCATATTGCCAATCGTTCTACACGAGCGGCCTGTGGGTAATTCGTACGTATTCAATATAATAACTGTTTCAGGGTGCTGTTGGGACTGCCGCGCTATTGTAGTGCGTCCGGTATGTTCGCTTTTGCGCATACCGATGATTTTTACGCCATAATGCGCAAAAAAGAAGATTTCAAAATACAAAATAAAAATAATTTGATTTGTTATTTGCTTTACAAAATACAATATCTTACTTATTAAACTTTGTTCTATTTATATAAATCCTTTTTTCCGAAGTACTTTAAAAGTAGAAATATGAGCATCTAAAGTAGTGTCAGTAATTAACTCGCACCGTGGTACAAACTGAGAGTCGTAAGAATATTTGAAGTGCGCGGGCTACCCTGACACTTAATTTAGTTTGGCAATGGACAATATTGGCAAACTTTAAACTTTAATTTGTGGATTATGAGGCTTTTGGATACGTACTTTGTAAGTGTGTATTAGATGTTTTTGTTTTGTAATGTACAGTCAACAGCACATCAGGATAACACAGTTTTATTTAAATACGCAATGTACACACGGCTACACATCAAGCTATACAAATCCAGTAAACGCTGACCTCTCATTGTACGGAAATCCTACACAATGCGAGATCAGCTTATACTGGAAATTATAGCTTGATGTGTAGCCGTGTGTACAATGAAAATAGGAAAATACATAATGTTTTTTTTTTCTGTTCAATTAATCTCTATTCGAATTTACGTTCAGAAACATACTGTTTGACATTTGGCCAACAACATTGAATAAATATTTTTTAGTTGTATGTATTCGTAATTTTTTAAGACAGAAGTAGTAACCTTAACTTCTAAAGCTATTATTGTTTGTGTCGCTGGACTTTAGAGGTTAAGATAGCAGCACATCACGTTACCACAAACTGTCAAATTGTCTCATTCGACTTTGAACCTATCAACATTTTATGGTTTTTAAATAATACATCAATGGCTGCCGTGTGTAGAGTCTTTCTCACGAAAAAAGTCTTGCAGACGTGGCGTTGCAGGCATGCGACGGAATAATAAATCTTTTTATTTATCTCAACATCATAATACAGGCACTGGTTAATAAAATGCACAATAAAATAGAGAAAGGTGTCTGGGGTAAGTAAGTTATTGAAGGAATGTTGCTAACTTGTATAAGAATAATAAAATTTCACATAATGCCGCGGGACTTCTTTCGTCAGACGGACTCTACGTTTTGTTTGTGCAATCTTTCTTTTTTTTTTCTTTCGCCTTAAAATGTCGCATCTTTATTTTTGTAATCTATGCCATCTTGACTAATTTCTTTCAGCAGTTAATTACCTATTTATTTTCCCTATAACATTGTAGTTTAGTCCGTTTTTTTCTTGCATACGCGAAATGTGGAAACCTTTTAAATATAACATGAGGCTTGGTAAGATATAAAAACTTTCTTTTAAATCTTGGTGTACGCGGCCTGTCTAGAACTGCAATATAGCTGAAGAGTTTGTTTATTGTTAGAACACGCTAATTTCTGGAACTAACAGGCGCTTATATATTTTTTTTGCATTCGATAGCCCAATTCTTGAGGAAGATTATAGGCTATTTAACATCACGCTATGACGCTTAGCAGGTTAGCAAAAAAAAAAAAACGCTAATCTAAAACGAAGTAATAGCGCGGGTGGGCGATGCGATACAATGCGGTGGGTCGGGGGAGCAAGAAATTTCACGTGAGCGAAGTCACGGGCAGAAGCTAGTAGATAACAAAGCTGAAGAGTTTGTTTGTTTGAACGCGCTAATCTTTGTAACCACCTTATTTATCTGTTCCGTGGTAACCGCCATCCATTCGTCAGATTTGATAAAATCTTGCAATTGATAGCCCAATTCTTGAGGTAGGTAACACCACGCTACGACCTTTAGGATCCGTGTATTTCTTATTTTTCGCGTTTCACCATGAGCCATTTTGTAATAAGAAAGTAGGTTATGCTGCGGTGAATAGAACAGTCAGCGGGATAGCAGCGAGACTGACTTCTAAGAGTGATCCATACGCATAGTGCAGGGCAGCAAGCTCATCTCGAGCCTATGGAAAGTGACAAGATCTGTCATGATTAGTTTACGGACAGCGCCACTGTCGCCAGGTCAGATGGGCTCGCTGCACCATACTCAAGTTCCGTAAGGCAAGGGATGTGTGTGAAACTAACGAATAACATCCCATCATTTCATAGCATAATTTAAGCTAGTGTTGTCATTGGTTAGTCTTAGTCTTATGCACATTACCCGCTACGCATCCTCGCACATCTCTTAGTGGAAACGCACCCTAAAGGTGGAGGTGGAGGCGGAGCCGCGTGGAACGGAGCAAAGTCGTGCAGGACCAATCACATTGGTTGAACTCCATATTGACTCTCATCTCGTCTGTGGTTGGTAGTCATCGCTCCACTTCAGTGGAAACGCATCCTCACTCGTTGAGGCTTTTAACTTAAACCCCTCTATTAAAAACATTTTCTTATTTTCCAGTCACATTTCTACTACTAATACAAATGGAATACATTATAGCGAAGGCAATAGAAAATCCGAGTACATGCAACGATTCTCCCAAAAACGACCCTCGATTAAAGAGAAGCGATGAAAAAGATATCCAATTTGATTCAGAAGACACAACGGAAAATAATCCTGATGACTTCGCTACTAGAAAAACGTTTTCCAAACCAAACAATGAGAATGATAGTAATCACGATATCACTGACAATTATGTAAATTCAAATAAATTCGCAATAAATTCGAAAAGTCTACCGCAGAAATTACCTCTTGTCAATAAAGTTACGAAGTTTCCAGCCATTGTTGAGAATGGAGATATTATGACAGATACATTCATAACAACTAAGGACACGCCATTACAAGAGCCTGTTTATTACAAAGCTATTGATCCAAAATATCTTATAATTTCTGGACTTTCATTGCCTAAACCCACCAAAAATATAACTAATGTTAGTAAATCTGAAGGCCCAGTTAATATTGACTTAAAAGAAACAATAACAACACCACTAGACTACTCGAATTTGACCAAAGCAATGGACGTTTTAAATAGAAATGCAGAAAATAAAACTTTAAGAAAAGAAGTAGTAATAAATGATGCAGATACAGACGTATCAAATATACGCGAACTAAGAGAACATCTACTCGACCATCTGTTGGATTATTTCCTAAACATCATCAAAGAAGAAAACTATATTCGTAATGATACGAGAAAGAAGAATGGCAAAGATAGAATGAAAGTAGAAGAGAAATTAAGAAATTATTATGATCCTCACCATTTAGACATGCTTTTTGTTGATGATGATGATGATGATTATTATGATAAAAACCTAGATCCTGCTGGTTACCGTGAAGGTAATGACAGTGAAGAAGATTTACTAGATAACGTTAAACAAAATAAAGAAGTAAACAAAGAAAACTTTACTAATATTGATTCTCTTAATACACCGTCAGATAATGTAGATAACAAAATAGCTGAAGCACACACATCTGAATATTTACAAAACGAGGCGTTGAATTTAGAACAAACTCAGAATACGAGTATCAGTAATTTTGATGGTGAATCTTTTAAGGTTAACTTATCAGAACTTTCACCTGTTTATTCTAAATACGTGAATTTAATAGAAAAAGAAAATTATTTTCGCAACGCCTTGTTAAATATGACTGAAAACCCTGAAGAAGGTTTCGATAGCAATATCAATATTATTACAACTACAGAAAGATTTATTTCGAATGAAACTTTAGATGATAAAGCGGCTGAAATAGACACAGATCTTTTGAACTCTTCAGAAGAAGTAGTAACCGATCGAATAGAATATGTCTACGATAACGGTGTTTTAACAGTCGATGACTACACGTCTTATGAAGACTATACCGATTCAGACGAATATGAAGTAGCCCAAAATGTAACTGTACATGAAAACGATAGAGACGCAATTGTTATTACAACAGAAAATGGTAGAAGAAAGAATGGACTTCACAAAGAAAAATATATTGCAAACGGTACTTTGAATGAGACTGATAATACAAAACATTCTCAAATTATAAGAAACGAAGCGACTACATCTAAAGATATAGCTTCAGAAAAACATATACCAAAAAAGTTAGCGATTTTAGATCTCTCAAACAAAAATATTAATGACAACTCACCGTGCAATGAAGATAGTCTTGCCGAAAATAATTTAAAAAAAAATTCTTCGAAAAATTCGACACAATGTATCAAATCAAAATTAAGAAACAACAAGAACTATGGTAAACTAGTTAACAAATTAATTAATAAAAAATCTAACAAGCACAACTGCAGGAAGAGTATCATATTAAATTTAAATATAAATCTTATTTGATATTATTAAGTTTGGTTTAAGTGTTTTATTTAATATAAGTTAGATTTAGATTACTCATGACGAGGGTTCATCACAACTAGTTATTTGTGTCTCATTGTCATCTTATTCAATGGAGTTAAAAACTGAAAGCTTGTCATAGGTGGCAGCACTGTTGTTAGTCCAGAAACCGCCATTGTTGTTTAAGTTTACTGTTGTGTCGATCACAAATTAAACAAAAACTATATAGAAATGTATGTGAACTGAAGTGTAGCACAATTGAAAGACAAGCTAAGGAAAAGGGAAACGTCTACAGATGGTAAAAAACAGCTTTAGTGGAAAAGTAAATAAATGATCAACTGTTAGTTCTTTATCTTTAACTATAAGTTTTTTTTTTTGTTGAATCTAGAGACTTATGACATAATAATAACCTGATCGTAGTTGAAGACCACCCAACAATATGATAAGTTAAACACACACACAAACTTATTATAATGTACTTACACCACAAGTGCCTGTAATGAAAACAGACCTCTGTTTTATGAAAAGCAGCATCACTTGTTTACGAATTTCTCCTATATAAGTCTTCAGATTTAAAATGGATAAGCACTGGATAGTCTCAACAAATTATAGGGTTTCAATTTTTTCTTCGGAGAGCTTTCCTCTTCAGTTTGCGTCAGCTTTGCGAAATACAATATGGCTCCCCTTAATTTTGCAGTCAATAGCTAAGCAACAGGGCATATTAATTAATTAAGCGATAAAGAAATCGCTTGTTAACAAACAAAAAATGGATGGATGAATAATTCTTGGACTATAGAGCTTAGCAACACGTGAAATGAGCAAGTGGATGTTTTTATCCCCACTAACTAACAAAAAGAGGCCTTTAAAATCTAGGCGGACAAGTCATGCATTTGGGGCCCTTTTAATTTCATAATAATTTTAAAAACTTATTTTCAATGTTGTACCATATTTATTATTTAATTAAAATAGAAAACTACAAACATGTAGGTATTTTATTACAATTAATTTTACCGCATCCAATAACTAAACAATGTAGGTACGTATAATTATGTATTGTGTCAGTTAGTCATGATCGAAACATAAAATTAAAAACAATGTCGCCTGTCGCCCAGTGCGTCTCTCTGTCAATGAGGGATACGATAATAGACAAGCAGGTCGGACTTCTTGGCGGGAAAGTGAAGCGTCATGTTAGCAGTTTTGTTTTATTTTCTAAAATTTGTGTTTAGCCGAATATTAATGTGTAATAGTGGTGGATTATTAACCATTAAGTGTTCGTGAACCTGCACTAGTGTAGACAAATGAAACAAAACAGTGCAACATCACTTTAAGTTCTCTCAAGAAGTCCGCGCGAGGTTTCAGTAAAGTGCCACGTCTTTACTGAAACTCAAGGGGAGCGGGGCGGGATATCATCTATCATCTTTATCATTGAATGGAGTTCATTTTATAATTATACATTATTAATATTTGTTACAGCTTTGTACTAGTTACCTAATTTTACATGACACTGGCTAAATGCACAAACCGTGCGAAGCCAAAAAGAAAAAAAAAAAAAAAATAGACAAGCAACATAATGACAGGTCGTGGTAGATTTAATGCTGAATAGTCTCCACAGAGTACATTCCAATATGATAGTCGAGACTTCTTGGCGGGAAAGTGAAGCGTCATGTTAGCAGTTTTGTTTTATTTTCTAAAATTTGTGTTTAGCCGAATATTAATGTGTAATAGTGGTGGATTATTAACCATTAAGTGTTCGTGACCCTGCATTAATGTAGGCAAATGAAACAAAACAGTGCAACATCACTTTAAGTTCTCTCAAGAAGTCCGCGCGAGGTTTCAGTAAAGTGCCGCGTCTTTACTTAAATCCAAGGGGAGTGGGGGATATCATCAATCATCTTTATCATGCATTGAGTGGAGTTCATTTCTAATTTTACATGACACTGGCTAAATGCACAAACCGTTCGAAGCCAAAAAGAAAAAAAAAAAAAAATATGATAGTCTCGCTCGCGCTCTCGCTTTTAGCGATAAGACCGCCCATTGTGTCACCTGTAAAACTACAACATATCTGTAACTTTTATGGTGTACATAATATTCTATTCTATTCTATTCTACTCATAATCACTCTGAGAGATGTTCATACATGTAAGTTGACTCGCTAATCAAGTGGTTTTTCTCAGCGAAATGTTAATTGGAACCACCAATCACACTAATATTATAAAGGCGAAAGTTTGTGAGTGTGTGTGTGTGTATGTTTGTTACTTCTTCACGCTCAAACGGCTGGACCAATTTTGATAACATTTTATATGGAGGTAGCTGACACCGTGGATTAAGACATAGGCTACTTTTTATCCCGCGGATATTCCCACGGGATCGAGACTTACGCGGGTGAAACCGCGGGGCGCAGCTAGTATAATTTAGTGCTCTGTGTTGGACCCTCTTCCAATTGCTTAATTTTATTATATTATTTTATGGAATTTGTTACTAAATGAGTGTGTGAATTCGATATATTGTGATTAAGTTTCAAGGATATGCGAGTGAAAATTATCAAAATGAAAACATAGGTATCACATCACTGCGAGATTAGGTCAGTTTTATTTGCTTATTGAATGGTATTAACTAGTTAGGATAACTCCTAACGAAGTCAGGAAGGTACTTATTATTATGTAAGGGTACAACTTAATTTACGCAACCATCTGGCCGAACACTGTTTCTTAAGATACAGGCCTCCTAGTTTAAGAGTTTATGTTTTGTTTATGTAGATTTTTTATACCCTTTTAACTTTTGTACAAACAATTATGTATATTTTTAGTATTTCGACCATTGTGCTCAACCTGTGTTTATGTATTATTTCGGATAAATAAACATTATTTTTTTATTTTTTTATAACGTGTTAATGACGCTTATTGACGATTTTTTCTGTTTTTCCGAAGTCCTAGCCAACAATCAAAACTTAAGATTTTATTTTATTTTAATATTAATTACGAATTAGCGTAAACGGGGGCAGGGCGTAAGTTAAGCTGGCGCGCGCAACGCCCTGTAGGTATGCCCCGGTCGCCCCCCCTAAAGCCGGCGTTGACTGTCAGCCACCCCGCCTTGATCTAAACAGCTAAGATCTTACTAAGCTGCTAGACTTTATTTGAATGTAGTATTGTAACATAGTGCAGCAAGTTACTCAGTAGGTACCGCGTAACACACTTTTTCAGTTTAAATCACGATTCGAAACATTTTGAAGCTAACCCGTTTATTCTTAAGTTTGAAAAAGTCGTCTGCTCTATTACTTACGTAAAATAACGCAATGAATGTTGTCGAACTGTCAAAATGAAAGACATTACCATTGTAAGGCTGCTTTCCGTATTAGAACATAATCGCTGACAGCGCTCACATTAATATTTTCCGTTCCGAGTTAGATAGAACGATTATGACAGCTGACAGCTGTCAACAATTCGGAACGCTCGTGTACGGGTCTCACGGTTGGATTACAGTATTTGTATAAACACACATTTGTACACTTCTTCTTCTTTGGTTAGATGGTGACTGTACCCAGAAGCACAATTTCGAAAATGCCACGCTATTATATATAAGACTTAAAACAAAACAACGCAACTGTCATTTTTGTCAGCGTTCACGCTCACGGTGATATTAATTTATGTCATGGTCGGTGTTATCGCAAGATGGCGCATGTCATGACGTCATCTATAACGATTCGCGCGACATCGTTTTCACGCTCAGGCTAATTCGGTACGGATGTAAGCGCGCTAATATCGATTACAGTGCAACTCGGTACGCACCGTAAGTGTGTAACGCGTGAGTCAGAAGAAAAAAAGAGGGTGGGTGATGATGAGCACACGATAGAAGTGAAAACATATAGTACACCCGATTCAACGTCATCCACCCGAGAGTGACGGACACTATTCAAGTTTTCACTTCAAAACGTGTTATACAATTATCCCGCTGACCCAGTAGGTAGCTCTAAGATTATTGGAACTAACGGAATCACTATGAAAATGACAAGGTCCTCCATTTTTAGGGTTCCGTACCTCAAAAGGAAAAAACGGATCACTTATAGGACCACTTCGATGTCCGTCCGTCTGTCTATCAGTCTGTCAAGACCCTTTTTCTCAGGCACGTGTGGAGCTCTAAAAAAGTCAAGCTTCTAAGTCAACGCAATAAAAAAATACGGCGATTTATGAGCCATATTTTGATACTCGCAAATAAATCAAAACCTATAGGGTACTTCCCGTTGACCTAGAATCATGAAAGGAGATGTCCGCTTTTTGTATGGGCGTTGGTTTTTTATTCCGAGAAAAATCTAACCAGTGCCAAACTACACTTAAATAAAAGCGACATAAATATGAAATTTGTAACCACTGAAATAATATTTTTAGACCCCTCCATTTAAGAGAAAAAATATAAAATATTTAATGTTAGTACATATATGTTATTTGTTGATGGCAACCTAAATAAAATCTCCCACACACTTTGACAATGTCTAATTTGACAGCTGATTATATTTGTCTGTCAAAATATGACATAAAGTGTTGACTGACAGGCATCATCCGTCTGATCCGTCTGCTGTCAAGTGCTGTGATGCTGTCACACTGTCTCGTCTCGTGCATTCGTGATAACCAGTGTTCTCGTATTTTAATTTGTGCTTTCATTGATTTTACTGACTTGGCTTTTCACAACGGATTCTTCTACTTTGCACATGATTAGGATACCAGTAGCTTATGAACCTTTAACCCTGACAACATTGCTTTTTCATAACGGTTATTTGATACTGCACGCGTTTAGGACTTCGGATTTAAAACCCCCAATGTAAGTACTGTTCTTTATTCTTATTTAGCTCCCTATGGGTTTTATTTGCATAACCTTTGCTTCTTTTAAGTCCACTGACAGTCTGCAATCATTAACATCCATTTCTATTTTCAGATTATTGCTACAGTTATGGCTCTCTGCATGAATTGCAACATAGCCACACATGTTAATCAGCAGTAGGAATATAACGCTTTAAGCATGAGCCCTGAGATAGTCTCAATAATTGAAGAATGGACTGCTCAGGAGGTAATGTAAATTACCTAAATGTAACTTTTTTTTTAATATTTTGGTACCAGTCTTATGTTGAAAAAGATTATACAGCACTAATTTGCTCATGCAGAAAAACGATATTGTGTTCTAAACATAAATTATTTTGTTTTTAGGTAACAGACGGAGATTGCATTTTGCATGAATGCATCAACCTTTTGCTGATAGAACAGAGTAACAGAAACGACCATAACATTGGTGACCGACTGCTGGGTGATCAATCAATATGTGTGTGTTGTGGTGTTTCTATCTCAAGAAAAACAGGCAGGCGCTCTCGTCCCTTACCTGATGGTCATCCTGAGCGGGCTTATTTAGCTAGTATCATCAACTCCCGTCAGGTAAATACGTAAATTAAATATTTTCACTTGATAATATTGTATTACTGATTACTGGAACACACAATAAATGAAAACTTAATTTCAGATCCCTGCTAATGCTCGAGCATGTAATGCCTGCTGGCAACAAGCTCATAACAATATTCACGAATTGATGGAACCACCAAGAGAGGCTCAAGTGACTCAAGACAATGTAGAAAGTAGGTCTAGCTCTGTGGCTGAACCTGTAAGTGCACTCAGTTCAGAAATTGATTTTGTCAATGTAGTTCAAAATGAGAACAGGTATGTTGCTAGATGGTTACAGTCGGACACCGGATTCATCAAATCATTGTTTTGTTCCCGAGTGTATAAATCTGAAACGTTTGAGAGTACCCATGTACCTTAGAAAACGAATATTAATTGACTATAAATTATATGTCTCACCTAATGCCCGAGTATGTGAAGGACATTTAAGTGTTTATAATTGGGAACTGTTGAATGAATTTCAGTTCACAACGCAATTTACCCTGAATCATGTTGTAGAAATGTTAGATTTATTAAGAAAAAAAACAATTAACATTATTGATTTTGAAAATGTGGAAAATATGAATAACCATATATGTCATTACTGGACAGGCTTGACTGTATTGAATTTTTTAACAATACTAGCATTATTACCAATCAATTATCAGCTGTTTGTCGAAAACCAAAAACGGCTTTAGGATTATACCTTATGAAAATAAGAACTGGGGAGCCCATTAGACGAATAGCATTATTGGTTTGTATAAATAAATCAGTAGCATGCAGTTATATGAAAAAGGCACGTAATTGTATGAAAGAATTTTATGTGTGTTCAGTGATCTGACCAAGATTATGTCTGGACTTTAAAAAGAGACTGTGACCTCTGAGTTTGTTTCGGCCTTTCTTCTCAGAGTAGTCGGATACGAAACGCCGACCTCATCTAGTTTTTTTTAATATGATTGACGTGTAAAAGTGTTTGTACAAACCTACTTACAGAAATAAATCATTTATCATTTATCATTTGTACCAATACATTTAGGTGTCAATCGTATTTCTCGAGCAAGCCTGTCCAGTAGAAATCTTTTAATCCCACAGGGTCTTTTTGGAACAGCAGAAAATAACCCCATAGTTATTTGCGATGGAACCTATGTATACTTACAGAAATCGTCAAATTATCTGTTCCAAAAAAAATCATACAGTTTACACAAGTTTGCAAATCTTGTTAAACCTTTTTTGCTGGTGGCCACCGATGGCCACATTGTAGACATATTTGGTCCATACGCAGCCACAACATCTGATGCTACAATTATGAAACTGCTGTTCCAAAATGAAAATTCTAATTTAAGGCAATGTTTTGGACAGAATGATGTATTTATTCTTGACCGCGGCTTTAGAGACTCTATCCCACTGCTCAGATCTTTGGGATATTCTGTCTACAAGCCAGAGACCCTAAGTGAAGGCGAAACTCAATTATCAACTGAAAACGCCAATAGATCTCGACTAGTGACACTGTGCAGGTGGGTGGTAGAAGTTGTAAATGGTTGGTTTAAACGGGATTTTAAAATCTTTAGAAATAAATATTGGGTCTAGAAATCTTATGGATGATTTTAAAATTGTAGGAGCCATTTTAAACCATTTCCATCCCGTTTTGACTGACCGTCCTGATGCCCAAGCTATACTGGACAGAGCTAATCAGAGAATGGCCAAGCCAAATTATTTAACTGACTATGTGATTCTGCATCAGCTTAATAGACGCCGAGCCAGTTTCGTACAGATAAATGCTCAAATACCACAGCTGAATATGTTCCCTATGATGGACATGTCAGATTTAGTTCTATTTAGCTTAGGAATTTATCAAATTAAACAGGCTCGCTCTTATTATGGGGAACATATTCGGCCGAACGGTACTTTTACTGTAGAAGTAAGTGAAGATTTACTATTAATAAACATTCCAGGCATTTCGTCATCACATGAAACAGCTTTGATCAGAGGACGAATAAAGTCACGCCACTATAGTAATAGAGTGTATTACACATATATTTTACTCAAAGTGGCAGAGACTAGTTGGCAAAGCTGTTTATCTGACTATTATTGCAGTTGCATAATTGGAAAAAGACCTGTTGGAAGCTGTGCTCATGTGATGACAATTGTCTGGTATCTTGGATGGGCCCGGCATCAAAATGATATAATATCTCCACCTGCTCAGTTTCTCGACAATATTTTAACAAGAGAAGACATTGAAAATGAAGAAAATCAATAAATGAATATCTAAGACTATACAAAGTTTTATTTCATACCAAAACTGTAAGCCGACGTTCGCACGGACATAAAAATATCGCGACGGGATTTTATCGCGCAGTGCATTTTCAATGCTCTGCTTGGCGCCGAGAGTTGAAAATCCAACAGTGTGTTTCTTGACGCGCTGGGATACACTCTGTTGGATTCTCAACACCGAGAGGTGAAAATGCAGTGCGCCAAAAAAAATCGTCGTGGTATTTTTACGTTCATGCGTACGTCCAATTATAGCATAATAATTCAGTTTTTCAATAGCATATTTTGCTGAAAAGCTTTTCATCTACTTCCGATCTCGATTCCAAGTCATAAAAAAGGAATTCTCCTACGTAATTAAAAAATGTTCTCAATTAGTAGATACTATTAACATATTAAAATAATTACTTATTACAACTTGCACATAAACATTCTAAGTAGCCATGATCATACCTATAGAGTGCCCTTTCAGTTCTAAAAGGTTAGACTAAACATTTTTGACTGAAAATACCCCATTTCATCCTATTTCTTATTGTTTACTTTGTCATAATCATCCATCAAATATCTAAAGACAATAATGACAGTGCCATGTGTCAATTTTGACAAGTTTTGTATTTGTTTAGGGTGTGTTCACTTTAATATACTAGTTAGTTAGAAATGTTTGTTCGTTTTAGGAGTAAATTCACACTAAAATAAAAAAACGATTTTTCTTAAAAATGGAGGCCTTTAAAAATGTATGTTATAGTTAGAAACACTAGCTTTTGGGTTGTCTATCCAAATATATTTAACTGATCCTGGTTAGAATTATTGAATAATAAAAAACCATTTTTGGACATGTCCTTTGGCAAGAAGGAAGGTGTCACAGTGCAAGTAACAGAAATCGTTAATTTGTAGTTTTATCATATTTTTTTGGGATTACAAACTTACATTTGCAGTTGGTAAATTGACCGTGGTGTATATCGATATAAGGGAGAACATGTTTTTCAACTGTACCTTTGTGTAACGTGTAACTGTTACTTTTGTTTTAGGGACAAATTCATCCTAATTACGGAACCTTTCATTGTGCGTGGTCGGACATGCATTTGGCTGATTTTTTTGTTCACCGACACCATGCCAGATTCATTTATACGTGAGAGTACATCAATCAACCTAGCCTATCGTAGTTCACTGCTGGACATAGGCCTCCCCCAGCCTGCGCCGCAACACCCTCTCCTCCGCCTTCCGCATCCAGTCTGTCCCCGGCGCCTTCTTAAGGTAAGGCCCATCTAGCTGGGGGGCGTCCCACACTACGCTTGTCGATTCGCGGTCTTCACTCCAGGACTCGTCTGCTCCACCGGCCTTCGACAAACATGGCCAGCCCATTGCCACTTCAGCTTGCTTGTGAGAGTACATAAACAGATAATACTAAAATGAAAAACCTAGTACAAACCATAAAAAAAACTGGAAAATGGAAACAGTTTTAACGACAAGTTTTACGATTGTAACCTAATATTATAGTTAAAACAGATTTACAATTCTGCAATAAAAATGATTTCAATAAAATGGCCAGTCGAACGCTACTTCAATTGTTTAGTAAGTCTTATTTACATTCGTTTGTTAATACCACAATATACACCGTGGCATTTGAATCGTCTTAGAACGGCAGCCCCCTTCAGTATCCAATGACTACTAAAATATTGAACATTTGAATATTAAAAAAAAAAATATTCATTATGACGCATGATGTAGTTTGAAACACCCTGATAAGGGCACGGTGCGAGCCTTGCGATCCATTCCGCGCCGCCACAGATTAAGTAGTACTCGCGCCGCCCTTGGAACGCAAGGCTCGCACCACACTCATAACAGGGTGTTTCAAACTACCTACGTCATGCGCATGAAGGTATAGATAAAAGTGGAGGCAACACTCTAAATACCTATACTCCATAGGTTTAGGTAGTTAAATAAAGGTAAACAAATCATAAAAAGGGTTTTTATAGATGACACTTTCTTGTTTAAAAATACGTTGTAACTTATAACCAATTTTTTTAATTTTTTATTATTATTACGGTAGTTTCTTCTTTTATTACTGTATGTTAAACTTTATCATTCATTCTTATACTACATTCATGGTCATGCTAAATTTACTAAACTTGATAAAACAAAATTACTTTCATGAATCATTAGTAGTCATTGAATACATGAAGTGGGCTGCCGTTGTAAGACGTTTAAAATAACACGGTGTATAATAATTATTATTATTATTATTATCATTTATTTCGGGCCTCGCCCATAGTGTTAGTAACAATGATCTTAAAAACTAGTGTTAGTAGAAAATACAAGTTTATTTAGTGTGGAGCTTCATCCAATGTCGCAGCATTGGAGACTCCCATCTATCTGCGAATAAACTCAAGATAGTGTTGGTACTACCGCGGAGACGAGCAAGCAGAGAAGCGCTTCTTTTCCGTATGATGGCCACAAAACCATCTATATGCCTTTCCGCAAACATCGTTGACGCGCTACATCGCCATGGCAGCCCCAACAGTATCCTGAGTGCGTTATTGTACTGGACACGCAGATCGCTATATGCACGCAAACTATAACTAGTCCACAGGCTGCACGTGTAAAAAGACGAGCAAAATGATTTAAACAAAGTAATCTTGACCGCCTCTGTACATCGTGCAAACCTGCGGGCCAGCATGTTGCAGCGTACCGACAGCGATCTACGTTCTCTGTCAATGTCCTTGTTATCTTTCAACTCATCGGTAACCCAGTGACCCAAGTACTTAAGATTGTTCACCCTATTTAAAGGTGCCCCGCAGAGCGATATCTCTGGTATAGTTGGGTAACCACCTAATATACCGCGTATAATATCCTCACGACCGATTTAGGTCACGGCGCGGGTGGCCAATCTCAACGGAGATTAGCCAGGTACACAAGAGCTATTATAGTGCACAAGTGTGTGCGCAAACACAGGTGTACTCGCTGATTCTATATCCTCATAGTCCGATAGGACGCCAATCCGATACGACCGGGGTTGAGACCAGGCGCAACACCAACGGCTTTACGTGCTTTCCGAGGCACGGGGGTCACGTCGCCAACTTCAAAATTCCGGGCTGTTACTGAGAGATTCCTAAAAGAGAAATTCCAATATTACTTTGCCGGACTTAGTCTGAATCTCAGGACTTCACGCTCAGCAAACGCGCTTGTGACCACGAGATCAACGGGGCAGTTACCGCAATACACAATGAACTCAACATACACCATTCCACACAGTCCACTGCAGGACCTCGGCCTGGTTGCGCGAGAACTCTCGGTAGTTCGCAAACAGTAGATATTTCAGGCATTTATTTATTCGAACCTCAAATAATTCTCATATTGCTTTCCTAAAAATATTATTGAACACATCTAATAGAATGATTGCGCCTCTTTTTGTGAACCTCTCCTAAAAATACTCTAAGGGCCTTATCATACCAGCGGATTGCGAGCGTCCTCAAAGCGGAGCGGGCGCACAACGAATAGGTTACGGGCGCGCAACGAACACGCCGCGTATGCGCAGCGAATTCGTTGCGGACGCGCAACAAGATCGCCGCGAATAGCAGCGTGGATGCCATTTGTACTTGCTACAAACACGCGAAAAAAACGTTACGTAATTGCCACGCATCCGCGACCTCCTCGCTGTGCAGCCGCGGCGAGTTCGCGACGCATTCGCTGCGCGCCCGCCTCGCCCCACAGCCGTTCGCAAACCGCTAGTATGATAAGGCCCTTAATAGTCCAGTAACTGTGACCGAGTTGGAGGTGGCGCTAGCTGGCCGCTCCCGTGGCACCGCTCGCTACACTCGCTCGAACTGCTTGACACTATGAATAAAACCGGCCAAGTTAGGTGTCGGACCACGCACAATGAAGGGTTCCGTAGTTGGGATGAATTTATCCCAAAAACAAACTTAACATTGTACCTAGTTGAAAAACACGTTCTCCCATACATCGATATAAGCCACGGTCAATTTTCCAATTGGATATGTAAGTTTGTAATTGCAAAAAAAAATTAAGAAAAATACTTATAATTTTTTTTTCAGGCTGGGGGATGCCTATGTCCAGCAGTGGACTACGATAGGCTAGGTTGATTGATGTACTCTCACGTATAAATGAATCTGGCATGGTGTCGGTGAACAAATAAATGAGCCAAATGCATGTCGGACCACGCACATTGTAAGGTTCCGTAATTAGGATGAATTTGTTCTTAAAACAAACGTAACAGGTACACAAATGTATCAGTTGAAAAACATGTTCTCCCATACATCGATATACGCCACGGTCAATTTTCCAACTGCAAATGTAAGTTAGTAATCCCAAAAAAATATGATAAAACTGCAAATTAACGGATTTCGGACTGTTTCCTTTACTTGTGTTGTGACTGAGACCTTCTTACCAAATTTGACACTTTCAGGGACACTAGACGCCCGTAGGCGTTATAACAATAAAACCTCTATTGTGTCTCGTTCAGTGTCCTTCAACCTGTTAATGATTCTAGGTCAACGGTTCTTACCAAATTTAATGATTCTAGGTCAACGGGAAGTACCCTGTAGGTTTTTATTTATTTGCGAGTATCAAAATATGTCGTAAAATCACCGTATTCTTTTATTGCGTTGACTTAGAAGCTTGATTTTTTTAGAGCTCCAAGGGACCGGATATCTACGTATTTGATATTAATTTCAATTTGATACCTCCACGCGTTCCTGAATAAAAGGGTCTTGACAGACAGACAGACGGACAACGAAATGATCCAGTAAGTATTTCGTTTTTCGTTTGGAGGTACGGAACCCTAGAAAGGACTATGAAAGAAAGGAAGGAGAAATTTCACAAAAAACCATCGCCTAATCAAGGCTTCGGGTCCCGGTGGGATGTGGGAGTAGTAGAGTGGAACATGACGGGTCACCTCAAGGGCATTGACCTGGACCTCAAGTGCATTGATCTTGATGTGAACGTCAAGATCCGCGATTCTCCCAAGCTCACTGACCTTGATCGCAGAGCTGGTGACCTTGAGGTCAAGGTCAATGCACCAACTGCACTCCTTAGGTTTCCGACTTTGACCTCAGGATCAGTAACAGGTCAATGTCCACGATACACTCTATAGGGTCGCCGACCTTAAGGTCAAAATCTATGATCCCGATGTTCAATGTCCAAGGTACATTCACTCTGAGGTGAAGGTCAATTTCCTTAGGACCTTGAGATCAACGTCCAGTGACCTTGGGACTGTCCCCTGGAATTCGAGTGCCCTGACACTACGAATACCTTAACTTGAGGTGCAAAAACAGTATCTTATCTTCTCCTTTAAACTTCGATCATTAAATGATAAATGATTTATTTCTGTTAGTAGGTTTGTACGAACACTTTTTTTACACACCATTGATATTTAAAAAAAAAACTAGATGATGTGCCGCGTTTCATAAATCCTACTACTCTGAGAAGAAAGGCCGAAACAAACTCAGAGGTCACAGTCTCTTTTTAAAGTCCAGACATAATCTTGGTTCGATCATGTGAAGACCATGTAGATTGGTGCCTGAAATGATCTTTTGATGAAAGAATCACACAGATTGTGGGGACTTGTCCAGTCAGTGCACGCATTTGTCAGTAGTCGTGCAGCAATAATAGTTGATTGAAGCTTTTAAATCATAGAATAGGTACTCTTCATTATGTACACCATAAAAGATACAGATATAAATGTTGTAGTTTTACATAGGGTGACACAATGGGCGGTTGTATCGCTAAAAGCGATCTTTTACAGACAACCTTTGGATGGATTAAAGGGAGAAGTAGAGACTATACTGCAGGTAGTCAGTGGTGTACTATATACATATACAATAAATACATAAAGCATACATTTATCTATATAAATATATACAATAATTATTTATATATACAATAAGTGTTTTTTTACCAGAATTTTAAAACTGGACCAAGATTGAGCACGCCTTATCGACACGGGTAAGGCATTCCATAACCGTACTACTTGAACTGTAAAAGACTTGTCGTAAAAGCTGGTAGAATGCATCGGCATCTCTAGTCTCAAGTTTTCCGATGACCTCAGATATCTATTATCTGTGTCATGAAGGAACTAAAAACGTTCTTTAAGATAAGAGGGGGTTGTAGGATTGAACAGAATATATTGCATTATAGATCTCTAAAACAGATGATATTAGTAAATCAAAATATTAGCAACTACCTCACTGCTTGTGTGAATGCGACAATTGTTTACTTATTAATATATCTATTAAATATAATGCACTAAAGGTATCATTGGATGTTGGCACTGACGATAACTTGCAAGTAGAAGCAAAAATATTATGCTTTTCACTCACTGCCAACAGACCGCTATTCATTTTTAATTGAGTGTGTAACTTTTTTAATTAAAGATGTAATAATGTAAAAGACTCAACCCTGATTAACCATAGTTGTATCTTAGCAGCCTGTATGTTTTCCTAATTTCACCAATGAAACTGAACGCTATCAAGAGCTCTCAGTATCATAATTGCTATGGAATTTTGACACTGACAGCTATAATTGCACTCGGTTTAGATGTGCCAATCGCGTTCATTGTCATTGGTGAAATTCGCAGCTAGTTTCTTTGTTAACTTAAGCTTCTGGCATGTAAATGTCAATTTTTATCTACAGCGTTATCAATAATTTTCACCAATCAAATCGAAACCAAAACTTGCAATAAGACTCACGGTTTGGAGAATTACCAGGAATATGATATAAGGAGCACGTCAGTGAACAAACGCTCTGATAATGCTAATAGATGTGACAAAGACAATACCGTACTTATGAAGAAAATATATACACACTTTGATCAGCAAAGCGATACAAATGCCGAATCAAGAAATAAATGTAACTGTAAGTACAAACATAAAGACAACGAAAAATCTGACTTTGATAAATCACAAGCAGAACAAACAAAGCGACGATAACCTTAAATCAAATACAACATTTACATTTAACAAGACTGAACTAACTTCTTTAGATAATAGGAAACATTTTTCGAATGAACATAAGTGCAGTGAAGATACTAGTCAAGTGAATCCGCTTAACAGAAAACTTGTTGCAGACGCCATGGCACAAACAATAGCCATCGAAAAAGTTAAACAAGAAGGCGAGACTATACTAGAACCAAATGACGAATCATCTTTACAAAATTATGTGGAAAAAGAGAATCACCTAACTGTCAAACCAGTCCGACGACAGAAACATTTGACAGTTAGGCCTCGTAATACAAAGATTCGTGCAACCGAAGAAAACACAGAAAAACAATTAATTCCCAAATTAATGCACAAACGGGATACTAAAATCGAATACAAAATCTGTAAAACAAAACATTGTGATTATGAAAATCACAGATCGTTCGAAAAAATATCAAGAGAACCCGATGTATACAAATTAAAACGCCGCGATGAATTCAAAACAGTCTCAACACATAAGAACAAGAAGAAAGTTAACAAAAGCAACATAAATGTAAAACATCGTTTTATTAAAAATCACAGAACATCCAAAACATTACCACAACAAAACAGTGAATATGAAATAAAACATCGAGATATTAAGAAACCCGTATTATCAAACACAATATCAATGGAAAATGATATCTATGTACGAAAACACATTGATGATTTTGCAACCATAGAAGAGCCAGTTTCAAACATCTCTGAAAGAAAACATATAGATGATTTTGCAACAGCAGAAGAGCCAGTTTCAAAACAAGTTAATCAAGAATACAAGCCGAGTCGTAATTTAAAAAAAAAGAGACAACGTGATAAAAAGGTAAGAAAAGTTAGGCATACTGACAAAACAAAACATAATTCAAAAACAAAACACGAATCTGAAAAATTCATATCTAACCAAGAGAAATACAAACCGACACTCAATGAAAATATAGATTCTGTCTCTGAAACATATACTGATATCCGCAAAGGTGATAATGTGAGAAAAGTGAATTCTGGAGATGGTGATACCGTGAACCCTGACGACGCAGAGTCCCAAACATTAGAAAAACAGGATGAGAAAGACACACTAGAGTCATACGAAGAACTATTTAAGAAAAAAGATCTCTTAAACAAGCCAAGACTTCCATTTTACGTTTCATCAAGTACAACCCGGGCTATGGAAGAAATATTTAAAAAGCAGCTAGAACAACTAGTTTCACAGAAAGATGAAAAGAATACGGATACACTGTTAGGTGATCTAAATAAAATTTTGAAAGGAAAGAGTGATTTGAGAAAACAAAATATTGATTTAAATTCAATGATTGACCGATTGGCCTCGTCAAAGATATTCGATTTCATAGCTGACAAGGTGGCTGGCCAAATGCTGAAGAAATTGGACAAAAGTCTGGCATCTAAGAATCATTTGAGAACGGATCCGGAGATGGTTGAACATATCGACATAATGTTTAAAAAAGACGGCGATATGGTGATGATGGGTCGCGAACACATAAAGGAAAAAGCAGAAGGCGAAAATGATATATGACAAGCATTTAACCCGTAATAAAACGAATATTAAACTACTCACTAAACCGTACCTAATAGAAGCTGAAATATAATTATGAGATAGGCAATTCCAGTTTCTATTGTTCACCCCTCTTCCGAGTCCTACCTGAATACGTCTATATGTACCGTCTACCCTTACTTTAGCAAAGCAAGGCGCCCCTTGGTTTGTCATTGCAACGGGCGTTATTATTAGAATGTGGGCCTTATTAACGCAAAACTCATAATTCCTTTAAAGACATGGGAAGATGCTAAAAGGTCGAGGTCTAACACGCGTTTAATAAGATAGAAAAAAAGTAAAACTGTGTGTTAGCAGTTTTGTTTTATTTTCTAAAATTTGTGTTTAGCCGAATATTAATGTGTAATAGTGGTGGATTATTAACCATTAAGTGTTCGTGAACCTTCATTAATGTAGGCAAATGAAACAAAACAGTGCAACATCCCTTTAAGTTCTCTCAAGAAGTCCGCGCGAGGTTTTAGTAAAGTGCCGCGTCTTTACTTAAACTCAAGGGGAGTGGAGTGGGGCATCATCAATCATCTTTATCATGCATTGAGTGGAGTTAATTTCATAATTATTTAAATAACTTTGTACTTGCTACCTAATTTTACATGACACTGGCTAAATGCACAAACCGTGCGAAGCCAAAAAGAAAAAAAAAAAGAAAAAAAAGTAAAACTTCAAATTTCAATAAAAAAATCAAACGTCAAACTTGCCGTCGACGCTTGAGTTCTACCTAATCTGTGGACGCTTGTTTGACCATGGAATTAGTGCGAAAGTGTGTTTGTTTGTTTGTTTCTCTTTCACGCTAAAACGGCGGAACGGATTTGTATGAAATTTGGCACACGAGTAGACCATGACCTGGGTTAGGGCATAGGATACTTTTTATCCCGGTAGTACGTTGCCGTAGGATAATTTCGGACATGCACGCGGGCGCCGGCAGCCGTTGGCAAAAGCTAGTTTACTTTGTAGTACACACGGCTTCACATCAAGCTATACATTTCCAGTTTACGCTGATCTCGCACTGTACGGAAATCCTATACAATGCGAGATCAGCTCATACTGGAAATATACATATAGCTTGATGTGAACCCGACTAGCCTTGTGTACAAGAGAACTGCATAGCTGTCTACAAACATTCGATGAGCTTCCGTGCCGAATCGAACATCAATCAATGATAACGAAGGAGTCCTTTAACAAAAACCGTCAATTTTGTCAGTTTAAATCAAATACGACGACCTCTATTCTTCCGACAGCTGTTCGCTGCTGTCGGGGGCAAGGCAAACCTGGTAGGTATGATGTAATCAAATTATGTGTCATTTTCGACCTCCGTTAGGCGTAACAGTGTTCTGTTATGCGATTCGATCGGCTGTCGAATGCAGAGGGCTAATTGCGTAACACACTATCAGTAGGAATCGGTTTCAATTTGACAGTTCAACAACATTCATTGCGTTATTTACATTGTTGAGCAGACAATTTTTTCTATCATGTGAAGCAATGGATTAGCAATATATTTCAAAACCATTGCGATTCCGATTCAAACTGCGTTACGCAATTAGGAATACAGGTTGTGAATAGTTATCGAGCTATGCTTGAATGCTCACACGCACCGAAAAGTTGGTTTTGAAAGAGAAAACTGAACTGTAGTTTGACCCTTTTGTAATAAGGCGAACATTAACTTGAAAAATAGGACACGGTGGAAAAGTTAAGAATATAGTTAATGACGGAAAGTATGTAATGTATAGGAAATAAGTGAAAAATAAATCATTTACCAACCCTGTGGCGGTCCTTCCTGGATGCCAAGAACTAGGGGGTGACGTTGTGACAATGTAGTGACCACGTGGTGACAACACACTCGCACTCAACTTCGTGATAGTTATAGTTCCAAATCCGACAAAAATCTATGATGAATTTTTTGCCGAGGTAATTATTTTGGAGCTTTTACGACTGAGGCGCCACTTGAAAGCTGCTAGCATTTCTTTTCAAGAAGCGGTCCAATGAGTACAGTCAATGCTCTGCATAACCAGACCCATTTTCCCCACTTTTTCTTTGTAAGAGAGATCAGGTAATGCACAGCACTGGCCGTACCTGGGAGCTTCAGAAATACATTGTTAAATGGGACTATTCTGAGCCTGTCCCGAGTCTAGCGCTGTGTCTAAGATTTATTTTAGCTATTTGTGTACCAGTGGCTTCTTGTGAATGAAGTTTCTCAAAATTAAAGTTGATAAAATCTTTCCTTATTGTCCATTGAAAAGAACAGGATGTGATCGAATATATTAGTAAAATGGTAAGCACAAATAGTATTTGTTGTTTAATTTTGGAGGTGTTCTATTGAACACCTCCAAAATAACATGGGTTGGCACCCGGGGTTGTTTTCTATTGAAAACAACCCCGGGTGTTAACCCATGTTATACGCAGTCACTGTCAAGATTAGAGACATAATCGCCACGCTTGGCAGGCGGGTTAGCGATCGCAGTATGGTGTTAAAATGCATGGAGAACGCTGCTGCCCATTCTCTAAGTCGCCTTTTACGACACCCACGGGAAGAAATAGGATGGTGCTATTCTTTACGTCCGGCACCACACGGCCAAGCACTGTACCTAATCAAGTAAATAGGAAATAAGGCGGTAACGGATACATAGGTACGTTAATTAATCATGTCAGAAGTATATCTCGTAAAATATACAGATGAAAAGAATATGGTCGTTTGTAGTTACATCATCAACGGCCTATTATGTATACGAAATAAAACAAAAACACGGAGAAATATAGGTCTAATAAATCAATTTACAATATTTGCAAAAATAATCATCGTACCTGCCGGCTGATCTAGTAAAACAGCTGTGGTGCCCGTTCCTAAGAATAACAAAGAATAAGCCCGGAGACGGAGATATTATGTCAAAATTCAGTTGTAATTACTCACCGGATTCATTATCATTACCTACAGGCTCGTTTTGATGATTTATTTCTGAAATGTTTTTGTATTGCAGCATGCCTTTTTAATGTGTTTATCGATTAGTAAATATCATCAAATTGTAGAATGTTATTTTATTTAAAATAAACCCAACAGAATTTACACTGTGGGCCAAAGTCTGAAGGGTCCTTTTTTTGTTGATATTCTCAAGGGTCTCTGGTTGAGACAAACTGCTCGTAAAATTCAGTTCAACCTCTTGTGAGCCTATCTCATATATGGGTGAATTTCAACAAGAGATTTTTATGTGTCATTTCGGTGGGATTTTTTTATTTCAATGCTATCTACATATTTTTAGTGACAAATAAAACTTTAGCCTATTTTATAACATTGTGCGTGAGTGGACATCAAATTTCATCAAGACTTACATAAATATATGAATTTTTAAGAGTTCACTGAAATGAAAAGTGTCTACCGAAATGATAAAAATTACCACCTAAATGATAGACTGTGCACCGGAATGAAATAAATCCACCGAAATGATACAGCTAAGAACAACTGTGCTGGGCAGCCATGGTTCCGTACTTTGTTAGGTTTGATTTCCACAAATTTTAGATAAACACTGAGACAGGATAGTATACCACGTGACAGCAGTATTCGTTAGATTGGACTTGCGTTTGTTTCAAACGCTCAGATCAAAGCGGCGCAATGATATATGTGCTATTCCACACAAAACTGAGCTCTATTCAAAAAGCTTTTTAGGAATGGGTCCTAAATTATATAATACAATAACCTGCCGATTGCAATAAAAGATGTTGGCAGCATACAGAATTTCGAAAAGGCTCTTCTAAACTTATTAGTCGCAAAAATATATTATATAGTCAATGAGTACTTAGAAGATGTATTTAATTTTTTTTGACTTTATTTTTATTACAAATTTAATCCATTTATATGTAATTAATTGAAATTGACTTAATAATATAATTGGAAATTGACATATTAATATATATTTATAAAATCAAAAAATCTAAATCAAAATTTTTTATTTCACATAAACCTACATGGGCACTTATGAAACGTCAGAAGCTTGGTGCACGGTTCCAATTGGTCGTTTCCTATGGAGAAGAGCCGGCAAGGAACTCCACGGTTACTCTTTTAAAAAAAGTGGGCTTTAACAATGTTTCCAAGTTACAGTGTTAATAGGTATGGGAGGACAGTGTAGGCCCGTCAACAAATACCAAGTACTTAACAAAATAAAAGATAGTTTACAAAGCTACAGTCTATTAAGCCTACAACGTTCTCACATTCACAAATTAAAAAAGAATCTATATAAAATATTACTAAAATAATAAAAATGAAAACCTAATAATTTAAACCAATTGACAACATTGTCAGTACAACTGTAAAAAAAAAAAAAAACTGAATAAATATTCTGTCCACAAGTCACTAATAAATATTTTAAATTAAAATTGTAGGTTATGGTAAAGTATGTAAAAAAAAGAAATAAAAATCGTAATTTAGGAGCAGTTAATAGACGTTTACATAGTTATGCCGTTAATTAGGTACCAGGGAAGCCACATGTGCAGAAGGAATTATTGCCAAACTTCCTTGTCTTCAACGTAGTCCGTAATCTTATAGTATGCTTTTTTGATTAGGACACGTTTGATGTGGGTTTTGAACTTTCCATCGCTAAGTTCTATAACCGACTTTGGCAACTTGTTATAGAAGCGGATACTGTTTATAAGAAACGATTTGCTTGTTTTAGTTAATCTAAATTTGGGTATCACAATTTCATGTTTACTACGTGTATTTATATTATGGAAATCGCTTCTTATTTTGAAAAGTCCTAAGTTTTTGCGAACATATAAAATACTTTGTAAGATATAAAGGGAAGGCAGAGTTAGTACATCAATTTCTTTGAATTTGTTTCTAAGGGACTCACGAGGACCCATTCCATAGATCGCGCGGATTGCCCTCTTTTGTAAAATGAAAATTGAATCTACGTCAGCAGCCGATCCCCACAGCAGAATGCCATATGACATAATACTGTGGAAATAAGCAAAGTACACTAACCCAGCTGTGGCTATATCAGTTAACTGCCTTATTTTTCTTACTGCATATGCAGCTGAACTTAATCTACTTGAAAGAGCTCTGATATGGGCACCCCATTGTAATTTTGAATCTAAAGTAATTCCTGGAAATACAGTTTCCGTAATAGCATCTAGTTTCTTGCCGTCATGTTTTAAATTTAGACTCACTTGGGGTACATTTGGTAATGAAAACTTAAGACATTTTGTTTTGTTCGCATTAAGTAAAAGATTATTAGCTGCGAACCATTTTGAAAGAACAGCCAGACTATCGTTGACATGTAAGACATCCGTATCTTTTCTATCTATTTTAAAAATAAGGGAAGTGTCATCAGCGAATAGACTTATGTTCGATAAGTTAGCCATCATGTAAGGCAGATCATTAATATAAACTAGAAATAGGAAAGGGCCAAGAATTGAACCTTGAGGGACGCCCATCTTTACTAGAGACCCCAAGGACGTTGCCCCGTTAACGTTTACTTTTTGCTGCCTATTTGATAGATAGGAAAAAACAAGATCAGCAGGTTGTCCATGAATTCCGTGTAATTTACAGATTAGTGTATTGTGGTCAACGCAGTCAAACGCTTTTGAGAGGTCACAGAAAATGTCAATGGCATCCTGGGATTTCTCCCAGGATTCCAAAATGTGACTGATGAGTTTCACTCCTGCGTCAGTCGTCGACCTACCTTTCGTGAAACCAAACTGGCGACTATGTAAAATCCCATTTGAATTAAAATGTGACAACATCTGGTCTAGCATTATTTTTTTCGTATATTTTACTCAATGCTGGTAGCACAGATATAGACCTGTAAATAGAGGGATCACTCTTACTACCCGATTTGAAAATTGGTACTACTTTACTATGTTTCATTAAACCAGGAAACGTACCGCTGTCTAAACATTGATTAAATATGCCTGTTAGGACAGGGGCTATTGTGTCAACTATATCTCCAAGAACCTTAACGGAAATTCCCCATAAGTCTTCAGTGTTTTTATGTTAAGACTTTTGAATGCTTTTAAATAGTGACAACAGAAATGGGCTTGAATTCGAAACTTGGAATGTCTTTAGAGAAGTTTTCTTTAAGAAGAGATTCAGCTAATACGGATGATGAGGAGAGAGATTCCGTAACCTCTATTGGGATGTTGGTAAAGAAGTTTTCTAGTGTCTCAGCAACTTTTAACTTATCTGAAATGATTTCATTATTAATTTTTAAAGACAATTCATTCTGATCTCGCCGTTTTGTGTTTCCAGTTTCTTTGTTAATTACCCGCCACACAGCTTTTATTTTATTATAAGAAATACTCATTTTGTTACTTATTAATTTAGATTTAGCTTGAGCGCAGACTCTTTTAAATATCTTAGAATAGTTTCTGACATAATTATGAAGGACTTGATCAGAAGTCAATGATTTCTCGTAGTACAAATTATATAAAACATATCTGCTTTTTCTAATGCCAGCAGTGGCCCATTCACTAAATTTTGGTTTAGTATTGATTGTAACTTTTTTACAGGACATGCTTTATATTGGGGGCGTAGTTTATATTGGGGTCTTGTGAATCAAAACTAGCTGTTGATAGATTGCTAAGAACATTATTATTAAACATTTTCAATTTTTTTTTTTGTGATAGGTCTTAATTCAATGATTTTATCTACTTTCTTTTTATCTAAGTCAAATGATACAAGTTGCCCAGTATGATCAGACCTGACGCCACTAATTAAGGACGAGTCTTTTATTTTACAATTAGTAAATACGTTGTCTATGCATGAAGCTGAGGTTGCTGTTATTCTAGTTGCTTCATTAAATATACATTTTAAATTGAATGATTTAAACAATGATATAAGCTTACATTTATCTGGTGAATTAACTAATAAATTAATACTTAGGTCACCACAAACAAAAACTAATTTATTATCTTTAAAAAGTTTGCTTAATATTTCTTCCATAATTATTAAAAATGATGACAAGCTTGGTGCTGGGGGTCTATAAACACTTAAGAAAGTATGGCCTTCAACCTCTGCACATGCTACCTCACATAAGCGATCAACAGAGCAAGCAGTGATATCCTTCCTTTCCTTATGTTTGAAACAACTATTACATAATATCAAGGTTCCACCCCCCGTTGAGGACCTGTTGTACGCACTGGCAACTGAAAAATTATTTACATTAAACAACATCCTATCCGGTCTTAACCAGGTGTCACAAAAACATAAGATATCCAAATGATATTTATCTACTCGTATTAACAATTCCACGTCTAGGACTTTGCCAGACAACAGATTTATATTTTGGTGATATAGTAAAATATTCTTATTATGCTACTCTTTTGTCCAGTCTAAAAGTTTAAAGAATCTATTACAGTATTATTAGAAATACTAGATAATACTGTTTCGTCACTTAACCTAGTCTCAGTTAAAATTAAAACAAAATCTCTAACAAAATTGTTAGTATCAAAATACAATAAACGGTCACTATGACGACATGTCAAAATATGCATTAGGTTGTTTAAACTATGGATATAATTGTTTTCTTCTACATGCAAATGATTTGAATAAGGTAATGCGCATAATATTAATTTACCTAATTTTAATTTAAGTAGGGTGTCGACACCATTAACTATGTCCCATTTATTTAAGCTCAGACTGTTTCCAATTAAAAGAACTACAGTAATCTGTTCATTCATTTGTGTGTTTTATTTTATGAACAAGCTCATTAAAATGCAGGTTATGGTAACAACAGTTAACTATAGTATGTTTAGAGCGATTATTTAATAATGATCCAAAACCTGCTCCTAATCTATCTGAATAGACCAAAACATTACTTTGAGTGGGGTTTACAGTTTCTAAAGTATGAGTTAAAACAACATGCTGTGACATGAGAGGTGGCGGAATGGGAGCACAACTACAGATGGGACTGTTTGTCAGTGACACATCTCTGCATTGCACTTCACCAGGTCCACCAACTCACAGGCCTCTTGCATGCGCTCTCTTAACATTTTTTGAGATAAATTGAAAAGATAAATTTGTATAAATTGGCATAATAATACAATTAGTAATTTTAATTTGAATATTTTAGAATTATAATTTGTACGCCGCTGCCGGCAAGACATAGAGATCATTTTTAGAAACATTGACACCTTTATATTTTTTTCACCTATGATCTACAAATAAAATGATTTGATTTGATTTGATGTTATGCTTTTAAAAATTAGTTAATATAAAATTATATCAACTGTTTATTATACAGTATGTTAACTAACAGAGGGCGTTCCCGTTAACCCGCAATAGTATTGCATCCATACATGCTAAAAAAAATATTACCATTCGAAAACAAAATGTTTTTATTTTTTTTAATATTAAAATATTCACTAAAAATGTTAAATTGATGCGTAAAAGAAACACTCTGTACACGCGTACTTGAAGGACGGCAACTTCGCAATTTACCTATTTATGAATGACGGGCCGCGCCAGCGGCGATCTATTTGATGTGCCTAGCCCCGCCCCCTGCCCCCGGATGTCCACCTAATTTTAGTCGGAACTAATATCACGCGCTGAGCGGATGTGCATTATTTTCGCATTGCAACATCTTGCGTCATTCTTGTGTGAAAAATGCCGCGTTATCAGTTCAGTGCTCAGGAGTATGCGAACATGGTGCTCATTTATGCTGAGTGTAATTATGATGGTGCACGTGCTCTGAGGATGTATGCTGAGAGGTACCCCAATGCACATCAACCGCGGAATTCTCGTGTTATTGTGAGTGCCCTGGTGCGTATTCGTAACAATGAACCTGTAGTGCCGCGTCGTTCTGGTGGCCCCCGACCCGTGATCTCTGTGCGGCAGGAAGAGAACGTGCTAAGGCATTTTGAGGAGGAGCCCGGTTCAAGCACTAGAAGAGCCGGCCGCCTGTTAAACATGAGTCACGTCGCAGTCTTTAAAATTTTAAAGAAAAACAAGCAGCATGCGTACTCACTTCAAAAAGTACAAGGTCTGCTTGGTCCAGCTGACTTCGAGCGCCGGTTAACTTATTGCCAGTGGGCACTGCAGCGATGCGCGGAGGACACCCACTTCATCGAAAACGTCATATGGTCAGATGAAAGCCTATTTACGCGCAATGGCATGTGGAATCGACGTGTATGCCATCACTGGGCAGAAAGAGGCCATAATCCGCGTGCCACTCGGCCGTTAGCACATCAAATACGGTGGTCACTGAATGTGTGGGCTGGGATAAAGGGAAATAAAATAATAGGACCTGTCTTCATCCCAGGGACTCTAAACCGTGTGAGGTATCTGGCTCTTCTTAACGACACCGTCGCGCGCTACCTCGACAGATTGCCGCTAGCCGAGCTCCGAAATGTGTGGTTTCAACACGATGGAGCACCCCCTCACATTTCAACAGAAGTGCGGTCGCGGCTAAACGAGTTGTTTGATAGCCGCTGGATCGGGAGGTACGGTCCCGAGGCGTGGCCACCACGGTCACCTGACTTAACGCCACTTGACTTCTTTTTTTGGGGTTGGGTCAAACAACTCGTTTATAAAAAAGAAAGCCACTCGCGGGAGGAGATGGAAATGCGAATCCGCACAGCATTCCGTGTTATCAGGAACCGCATACGCGAGGACCCGCTTTCAATGCGACGAGTGCACCAAAATAACCGTCGGCGATTGCAACAATGTGTAGACAGAGGAGGTCAGCATATTGAGCAGTTCAAAATCTAGGTAAGTTTTTAACATTATTTAAATGTATCATAATAGCTAAAACATTTCGAAAACATTAAAATAAAAAATAACACTAAACGACTGTGCTACAAAATTAATAAGTTCAGAAGGCCCACTCTTTCCTAAAACTGCTTTTATACTCAGGGAGTACCCCGTTCAACGAACGTGTTACTACTGTGACGTTACACGATTGCTATGAATAAACGCAAGTACTTAGGAATTACGAAGGCAACTGCTTAAAATAAAAGTTTTTAAATTTCTGTATTGGAGAAAAAAAATCACTTGCTAACGTGTAATACCGTCATTATGATTTAAATCCTAGCCTAAACTGTGGTTTTAATAAATGAAACTTTCTCCAAACTTAACCGCACACTATTTATTAGCGGTACATTATTTTTTAGATAAAATTAATTTTTAAAAGCTTTTTTCATATTAACACTGTAAGCCTGTCGTACCACCGGTCTGAGTGGCTAGGTAAAACAAATTTGTGTACTTGTTCCGTGAGTGGACCTTCTGTACTCGTATCTGTTTATTTTGTGGCCACGAGCCCGCGACGATGCGCGACGTAAAGAAGCGCTGCTACCACCTCGCGTTCATTACGCGGCCACTGCGTGCAGAATAACTGTCTAATACTCTGTATTTTAATTTTAATGTTATTAAAACGTGGCTTAGATAGGTAGATACATGAATTGATGTTTTTTTTATTTACCTACTATGTTTGCGAATAGGTCCTTCCAAGTCCAAGGTGCCTCAGTGACGCATTCCTTTGTCAGCCGGGCATTTGAGACAGGTTGTTAAATGTTATTGCTAAACCTACACATACTTACATAAATGTTTAATTTTACTGATAACAACCCGACGACGACGTGTCTTTCTAATTCATTATACCGCTAAGTGCCCGTGGGAACTCTAGTTCCCAGACGTTTTATGCCGCCATTAAAAAAGTCGCCGCTCGCCACTCAGCGCGGCGCGGCGCGCGGCGGTCGGTTCGCTCTGCTTCGTGAGTATTCGTGAGTCGCTCGGCATCGTGCGTATTGCAACGTTGCCGGTTTGGGCAATGCTACTACGCTAGGTACTATTCCGCGCTACTATTTTGATGTTAAACAGGAGGTTTCCAATTTATTGTCAATTAATTTTTTTTTTTAATTCGGATTATTTTGTGCTTATTTTTCTATGCTGATATTTTTATTTTTATCTATTAATAATATAGATTAACGAGTTTAGGGGAACGCCCTCTGTTATTTAACATACTGTATTAACTGATCATTATATCAAATAAAATTATTGATTTATTTATTTTATCTTGTAAAATTTAGAAATTTTGTAATTATATCAACTATTATTTACTCATAATAAATGATATAAAAATAAAGGTAAGTGACTTATAATGAAGGTAACCCTCGAAATAATTATTTTGTTGACAATTAGTAGGTATAATAATCTACACTGTGGTGACTCACACACTCATCACATTATCGTTGAGCCGAACAAATGTGTATCTAAAGGGCATGTATTTAACACGGCGACAAATTAATCTGAATTTGGGATTAAAAAATAATTAAAGCCGGTAGCAAAAATAATAGGTTGGCAGCAAAAATAATAGGTTGGCAGCTACAGCGAAGTATTATTTTAAGTAGAAAGTAGCAGCTCAATAATCAGTTTTTAGCTTTATTTTAATTTAAACTGGCATCGAATTTTTGTTTTGGTAACTGAATTTACCAACAATAGAGGGGATCTGATTAATGGTTACTGTTCTAACCTAACCTAACCCAAATGATTCAATAACAGTAGATGACTAATACGAGGGCGGCACTGAAAATTTCGGGAATCAAGGAAGTGACACAACATTACTATTTAAAAATGTATTTATTGCTTTTCGAAGTATTCTCCGCGAAATTTGACACATTTTTCCATACGATGGAACCAATCATTGAAGCAACCATTCCATTCGGAAGTTGGGGTCTCCAAAATGGCCGTTTTGTAGGCGTCCACAGCTTCTTCAGGTGATGAAAATCTCTGTCCACGCAATTTATTCTTTATTTTAGGGAAAGTATAGAAATCATTAGGGCTTAGGTCGGGGCTGTACGGCGGATGGTCTAATAATTCTATGTTTTCTTGCTCTAAAAACTCTTTTGTTCTGTGCGCGGTGTGAGAACTCGCATTGTCGTGATGGAGGACGATGCGGCGGTTGCAGTTCTCTTTACGGAGTTCAGAAACGACCTGTGGCAAACAAATGCTAGCATACCATTCTGCATTAACCGTTCTTTGTCCCTCAAGAGGAATAGTCGTAACATGGCCGGTTTTGGAGACAAACGTGGCCACCATTTTTTTTGCAACACTCCGTGAACGAACAATTTGTGTTGGCTTTAACTCATTTTCGAACACCCAAACTCGTGACTGGTTTTTTGTTTCGGGTTCGTACGCGTATATCCAGGATTCGTCACCTGATACAATGTTGTATACAGCATTTGAGGATCCTGCGTGGAATCTTTCGAGAGTTCTGACGCACCAAGTAACGCGAGCCGCTTTTTGCTCTTCACAGAGCGAATGCGGTATCCATCGGGAAAACAACTTTTTTACACCTAATTGTTCATGCAAGATTATTTGTATTTGACTCATGCCAATGTCTAAAGTTGCCTGTATTTCGCGGTATGTCACATGTCGATCTTCCTCAATCAGCTTACGCACAGCATCAACGTTTTCTTGGGTGACTGCAGTTTTTGGACCACCTTGACGGGGATCATCACTGAGCTTGACACGTCCACGTTGAAATTCAGCAAACCAGCGATAAATTGTGGTTTTGGATGGGGCTTCATCACCAAATGCAGAAATCATCCGGTCAACACACTGTTTTTGTGTTAAACCAGTTCGAAAGTCATAATAAATCATCGCTCTTGAATTTTCTCGAGTCAATTCCATTTTCTCAACGACTAAACAAGTTTGGCAAAACCTTGTGACAAGACCGAGAATCTTTTTTTAAATAAATAAATGGTATTCGATTTTTAAAACCAAGGAGTTTTCAATTAAAAAGATTTTAATATGACAGGAACAGTGGAAATATTCCATTCCCGATACTTTTAGTGCAGCCCTCGTAATCGCTGCCAAGTTATTATTTTAGTAGCAAATAGTTAGTCGCCCTTTAAGTTATTAGTCGCCAAGTTATTATTTTAGTAGCAAATAGTTAGTCGCCCTTTAAGTTATTAGTCGCCAAGTTATTATTTTAGTAGCAAATAGTTAGTCGCCCTTTAAGTTATTAGTCGCCTGGAAAATTATTATCCTATCTAAAGTATATACATGTACTAACTACATAGATATATGTATATATTATATATCTTAAACACAAATATTACACAACAAATACACCCGAATAATCTAATCTACACTCTAGGTAAAAGTACATTACAAAACTATGACTTTGCATTTGACACAAGGATATCTAAAACTTTATGGTTTTATCATTTCGGAGATACATTTCATTCCGGTGGACTGTAATTAGTATAACAGTCCACCGAATCCACTGAAATGATAACACTGAGATGATAAAATAGAGCTTAGTTCTACATTTAACTCCGAAATAAAATTATTAAAAAAATATGAACACTACTCAAACAAAACAGTACTTACGGCGAATTTAATACACAATTTTGAAACAAATTAAACGAATCTAGCACGAGTTATAACAGCCACCGAAATGAAACTATTTTTGTCCCCATATTACTGAAATGATAAACATACTTTTTTGGCGGGAAACCGCAAGACGTTGGGACCAGTGCGTTCGCGCCGAGAGCTTGAGCCGGACTGATCCGAAGTGAGGAAAGGTGAGAGGGGCGTAACAACGCAATGTTGACATGGCTATTCTACTAAAACTTACTGTCCTCTGAAATGATAACTTTTTTCCAGACAAAAGTTGACTGCCTGTCAAATCCATGAGAAAGAAGATAAACAAACAAAAATAGTTTTATTTGATCGAATATATTATAATTTAATGATAACAAAATCGATTTAAATCCATATTACGAATGCATTTGCAGGGGAAAGTATTTTATGAGCGGAATTGGGTTCAGGACAGGCCACCGTGATGATAAAATAACACTTTGTAATTTTTTTTTTTGGTATATTATAGGGTAGAAATCAATGATTTTGTTTGTCAAGGTAGAGAGGTACTTACGTTGTTGAGAAAAAATATATAAAATTAAAAATCAGCACATTGCACTACCGTTCTCAGGTTTGCCGTGTATTTTTTTTGCTTGGGCAATTCACCCATATATTCTAACAACACCTAGTTTAACCAGCTCCCCTAAGTAACTTTCGAGATATCCTCGTTTGTCACAGGCGCGACCTAAGCTCGCGTCGCGTCGAAATCTCGCGGCCGGCGAGAGGATAAGCATGACAGATAGTTTAGTGTTAGGAATGGGTTATCAACGGAGACTGCGATCGTGACACTAAAGAGCACGGTGCAATATTACACTGGGAGGAGAACACCTGTGTATGCATACTTCCTGGATCCATCCAGGGCTTTGTTTTATATCCTAATATATGACACCCTATGAAACAAATTATCCAATGAAGCTAACCTGCCGCCAGAAATAATTAATAATAACGTTCAAGTTCTATAACACGGTAAGTCGCATACTCACTCCTGTTCCGCCCGATCATGACTTACGCCTGTTCCGTTTTCGCACACGCTAAGCCCCAACTCATTCATAGATTGCAGGCACTTCAAAACCGATTTCTCCGTAAAATTACGGACGCTCCTTGGTTCGTTTGGAATGAAACCCTCCATCTAGATTTTAAAATCCCCACCATTAAGCAGTTTATGAAACGCGCGACAAAACGGTTCTTCGAGTCCGCAGATAGACATCGCAACCCCTTGGTTGTGCAGGCCGCTAGCTATAGGCCTTCTCAGATTAGTCAGACTTGCCGACCTAGGCATACTCTCTTAGATCCAGATGACCCCATTACTTTCCTTCAGGAAAGCGATAGGGCACAAAAACCGTCATTCCGCCCTCGCTGCCGAGGTACCACGTGAAGTTCAAGACTTAATTGTTCCCCCCGTCCCTTGCACGTCGAACCGCTAGCCCCGAGGCTGAGTGAGCCGTAGCATTTAATAGTAATCCCCGTTAATAATCATGAATCCAAACTTTAGATCCCGCCTGTCCCCAACTTGTTGTTATTCCCCAACGACGCCCTAAGCCGAGGTTCGTACCCCACAGGGGGTGCCCTTAGTGCGTTGTCGTTTAGTTTTAATAAATATATTTACGCTCCTGGCTGGAGGCTTTAAGCTGACACCTTAGGGCAGCCACAGGAAAGTTCCGTTACGGGTTAAGTCACGGCCTCTCAAGGCCAACTACGAGATGCCATACAAAAAAAAAAAAAAAAAAACTCAGACAGGTTAGAGAGTACTACTTGGTCTATGGGTTAGACTGCGGGTTGAAGCAAGGGGGTCGGACCTCGCCCAATTTATTTAATATTTACATGAATAAGTTGATTGAAGAACTCAGCAGCGCTGGCGTCAGATGCTTATTAGATGGAGTGTCTTATAACAACATTTAGTTTTTTTTTTTTTTTTTGGCTCGCACGGTTTGTGCATTTAGCCAGTGTCATGTAAAATTAGGTAACAAGTACAAAGTTATACTAATTATGAAATGAACTCCACTCAATGCATGATAAAGATGATTGATGATATCCCGCCCCGCTCCCCTTGAGTTTTAAGTAAAGACGCGGCACTTTACTGAAACCTCGCGCGGACTTCTTGAGAGAACTTAAAGTGATGTTGCCAGAGGCGGCTCGTGACATTTATTTGTGGGTTGTGGGGGTTCACTAAAAAAAGAAACGTAGAACTAGAGCTTACCATTTATTTTATTTGTAAAGAAAATCCATTCGGCGATCTTTATCGATTTTCATCAACGCGTTCATTAAACTCTCTAATAGATTTTCGATACGCAGAATCGAGCGCCTTACGAATATCTTGACGGCCGATAGATGCCAATTGCACTTCACAGAAGATATGAAATCGAGATTGCGAATGTTTTTTCACTTTTATTGAAAGATGCGCTAAATCGTCAACACGGCCGTTTCCCTCCATGCAGATTCACCACCACTGCCGGCGCCAGCTCCAAACACCAGACACGGGAAACAAAATAATTTGTTGCTTTCTTCACATCCACACAACCAAGGTGTTTTGAAATATTGTTCAGATTTAAAACCACGCGTAAAAGATTTATTTTTCGTAACACATTTTTGAGAAAGTGCAATTTCGGGACGTGGTGGTCCCTTAACTTTCAGTTCGATACGCATTTCGAGAGTCTTTTCACAATTTTTAATAAAAGATACACTGTATTGTTCCATTTTTAATGCAAATGTCGCGCACAAACTATTTTTAATAATTATTTAGGATAAACACTGCGAATTTACTGACAGCCGAGTTGAGCCGACCGTTTGTTTACATAAGATCGGCAACCGCGCATAGGCATAGATCGCATTCCCGCGCGCGGCCACCTTGCGCCGTTTGGCAACGTCGCGCGTGAGCGGCGCTCCAAATTAGGCTAATTTCTCATACAAAATCTTTTGTTTCACGCGTCGGACTGTGTCCATATTTCTCTTTCGCACTCATTGAATACAGTGCTAGAAATCGTACTGAACTTTGTTTCATAGGAGCGCAATCGCTGGCGCTCCACACGTTACAACTTGACGCCAAATGTACGCGTAGGAAATGGTTTTCTAGTAAACTGCTATTGTATGCGTATGGGCATAGTAGAAAGAATGTACCTATGTATAGGATTATAATAAAGAAATATAGATTATGCTATTTTCGTGAGAGTGCACTGCACCAGCGCTCTTTATGACGAGCCGCCTCTGGGTATACATATAAGTTGGAATATTTATTAAGTGTCCCGATACATTTTACCTTACGGCATGCAAAATATTAGGTTTGAATTAAGAGTAATAAAGATACAGCTATTACGATTATTCAAGATTCTTTATTTGTGGTAACATGAGTACACATACAGAGCATGCAAGTTATTAAATACTTTGTAGTATAGGATTATAATAAAGAAATATAGATTATGCTATTTTCGTGGGAGTGCACTGCACCAGCGCTCTTTATGACGAGCCGCCTCTGGATGTTGCACTGTTTTGTTTCATTTGCCTACATTAATGCAGGTTTACGAACACTTAATGGTTAATAATCCACCACTATTACACATTAATATTCGGCTAAACACACATTTTAGAAAATAAAACAAAACTGCTAACATGACGCTTCACTTTCCCGCCAAGAAGTCAAACAACATTTAGTTATGCTGACGACATTGTGTTGCTGGGCTCATTGATCAATGCGCTAAGGAATCTACTAAATATCTGTGAGTTAGTGTTGGACCATGGACTGAGGTATAATGACAAGAAAAGCGAGCTGTTCGTTTTTAGTGCACAGAACAAGATATGAAGTACTTCCAGCAGTACCAGTCTCGCTATGTTCTAGCAATTCAAATACCCTAAAGGAATTCAAATACCTTGGATAGTGCTGATAACTACGATATGGAGAGAGAGCAGCAGGTCATTAACCATACGATCCATCATGCTGGCTCGCAGGTTTGCAAACTGCGACAGTAATGCCCTGCGTGTGCAATACAACAATACTTCAGGATTCTGCTGTCGCTTAGACGTTTCCGTAGCACGTCAGGGATATTCGCAACAGGGCGTACTGATGACTTTTTTGCGATCATGCGTTGAAGATCCGCGTCAACAGTCTCCTGAGTGTCGTTACTAGTAAGACCAGTAAGACTGAAGGCCATGTTATTTAAAGACCATAGACTTCTTACAGGTTTTAAGTCTATGGTCTTTAAATAACATGGTAATAATAATCTCTCAATATTGTGCTTACAAACGTAGGTACAAACAAACAAATGTGTAAGTTTGGACATGTTTTTCAACTACAATGATAAGTTTGTTCTTGGGATAATTTCAACCAACTAGGGAACCTTTCATTAATAATAATAATAATAAGGGATTAAGGGTCTGATTCAGAGAGCGGTACTTCTGGACACGGCTCGCATTGTTAGGAGGTTCCTCTCTCTGGAGCCCTGACCGCCGCGCTGGTAGCTTGGACCTTGTTCCCGATACCGGTGGGCTACTATTTTTAAATGTTTTTTTTTTTATATTCTAATATTTAAAAATGTAATTTATATGTATATGATGAAATAAAGGAAATAATAATATATATTTATTCAAAAGTTACAAGGTATAAAAATGTGCAATGTGTGTATGTGTGTGTAAATGTGTGTGTCATTGTGCGTGGTCTGACGCGCACTTGGCCGGTTTTTTTTTCACAATGACCTAACTAAATGTGATTCCGGTATCCTATTTACAAAATAAACAACTTCATTTCATTTCGAGCCTTTAATACCAGTATCTCAAAATTTACTTACCCAGTCTAAGTTTACCCATAACTTCTGCTGAAACTACCTACATTTTTTTCTGGTAATAGGTACCTACTTACACAAAGACACAGGTAGGTACCAACTTTGACTTCCCCGTATCAATACGTAATTAAGTATACATTATGATGTCCATTGTCTATATTAATCTAATCTATCGTAATCATAAGTATCAATTATGTTAACGATATCGGGAACTACGTTAAAATAATTTATAAGAGTAGGTACAGTCAACAGCTCATCAGGTTATTCCAAACTGTCAAACTCCAAATGATTTTAAACCTTAAAATGTTGACGGTTAAGTTCAAAATCAAATGAGAAAATTTGACAGTTTGTGGTAATTGATTATCTCTATGGCCGGGGAAGTAAACGGAAAGTAGTGTTGGGAAACGTACGATTAGTGTTTAAAATAATAATAATATATTGGTATTATTTTCTGTTAATGATACTTATTTTTATTCTCCTCGTGATAGAAAAATCAGCACCCTAATTGTGTAACACAGTTTGAATCACCATCTGAATGATTTTGAAGTAAATTGCTAATCCATTGGTACATAATTATGATCGACAAAATTGTTTGCTCAACAACGTAATTAACGCAATGAATGTTGCTGAACTGTCAAAATGAAACCCGTTGATAGTGATAGTGTGGCCCTACCCTTTGTCAGTCTTTAGGTTGGTATTTTTTTTTCACTACATACGGGAACCAAGTTTTCTACAAATAAAGTTACACAATAAACGGCCACGAATGTTCTACGAAATATTATCCAAGTTATTAGGACAATGTTATAAGAACACGCTGTAAAAGTAATTATGGAATTTTATTACAAAGAAATAACGAAGGAAAACCAACAACAACCACCAACAACAACATCTCCACCATCAATATCTATAAATAAACATTTAAGTAGGTACCTGTAGGTATAAAAATTACAAAAATATCCTTTTCAGTCTTCACAAGAAAAAATGCCTCTGAATTTTGAAACATGCGACGTTTCGATTTACCGATGAGTCGATATTTTTTATCTTTGTAATTTCACTTCACTAATAAATGCTGTCAAATTGTTAACGTTCATTGTTTTAAAAGTTAGTAACTTTTATTTTTAGTTCATAACTTACTAGTAATAAATAGGATAGGGCTCTGTGTCATACATTCAATTACATCAATTGCACTAGTGTATCGAATAAGTGAACTACATAGCTATAAGACTTGGTGAGTTTCACATTTATTTTATTGTGGCTTCTAAAGGTAAAATTACGTACTTAACTAAATTTATTTTTAGTAAATCATTAATAAACAAAAGTGTTGTACTGTATTTTATACAATAGAAGATAATATACCTACCGTACCTAGGTTTCTATATTCAGAGAATAACTGTTTGCTTAAACTAGGTATTGGTATAACTTTTCTACCTAGCCTTTCCCAATTATGTCGGAATCTGCTTCTAAAACTTACTAGATGCAGCTGAACACCAGTGTATTTTCTCTGGACCGACTGCCTATCTGACCTCCACAACTCAGTGACCGGGTAACAAGTTACCCTTTGGTAGGACTGCTAACTTATGATAACATGCCTATTTAAATAAAGTACTTAATTTCTACATTATATATTCTATATGTATAGCAAGAAAATGTGTAGAAATAAATATGTGTTGCGTTCCAGCACGGATTCAATATCCTAACTAATATTATACTAAAATGTGTAAGTGAGTTTGTTTGTTTCGTGTTCACACTAAAACGTATGTACCTATTCGTATGAAATTTGGCACATGTGTAGACCATAACTGGTCGAAGGACATAGGCTACTTTTCATCCTACATCGCGGACAAAGTTGTGGACAACAGCTAGTACTATAATAGTATAAATGTTTTACGTTGCAAAAAATGAGCTTAAAATCAAATTATAGAAATGTTTTAAAACACAATTTAATTGAATAAGTAGGTATAAGTACTAACATAGATTTACTAACAATTTTATATGGAATTTATGTTCTGAATTAAACTTATAAATAAATAAATTAAAAAAAATCATACAGGTTTCCTAGAACTTAATTTTCAAGTGTTAATTATATCAGTTCATTAATGAATCAGCACAGCATATCATCATTCAAATGCTTGGCTTGATTATAATATAATCCACTGTAGCAGCAACATTGACATCTTTGCCGATACTTTTTAACAATTCTGTAAAAAGCTTGTGATCCCCAACCATTCATAACATTTTTATCACGTTTATTGCAGTATTCTTAGGTATCACACAAACATTATTGTACTAATTATCTATTATTTATTATTTCTTTATGTAAATCTGATGTTGTATTTTATTTTGTCTTTAAATTGTCTTCCTACGGTAAAGTAGCTCATATTTGTCTTTCATTGATACAAAAAATAAGATAGTTCCTTTTAAATCACCTTTATATTCTCATAATTGGTATGTATTTTTTATCTGTTTAAGCTGTGTACTTCTGTAAGTGACAAATTCACCATACTAATGTCTGTATAAGTTCATTTATGTTATATGTAATTAGTGAATAAGCTGTTGGAGTAGGTACCTATATATTAATAAATAAATAAAAATTCTAAGCAATTTTATCTAACATGGCAATGAAATGAATGAATGGCGGAAGAGTTTTTACCTGACCACAACAGCAAAGACATGGTTATGTTTTTAGATGTCCTGTTCTAGTTTTATATTTATTAATAATAATTTATTTAGGTGCATGAGAGCAAATAAATAAAGGTTTTGTAGTACATGAGGGACTTACAAAGTATGCATTATTAATAACATGGTGTGCAAATAAAATTTGGGTGAAGCGCTGCTCTCCTAGCTAGATCACTGAATAATCTGTATTTAAATAAATAAAAATCTTTATTGCAGACCACATGGTCCATAAAAAACAATAAAATAGTTACTTTACAAAAAAAAATACAATAAAATTAGAAACAAAATTAATTACGCCTTACATAATTTTTAAACATCAGCGAGGTCTCTAACTATACTGTTTCTGTATTTAGGAGAGACAGTTTCAACTCCATACTTGAGTAGGTATCACAAATCACAATACTCATGTTTTTATGCTTTTGGAGCTTACAATATAAAATCAAAATCAAAAGTCATTTATTCAAACTAGGCTGAGAATCAGCACTTTTCGAACGTCAAAAATTACATAAGACAGTCCTCCAAAAACGCCCACCCTTCACCACTTCCTAGTGCTTTAGCTGGGAAAAAGTGGCGCAACAAACTCCCCAGCAGCTCAGCTGTCTGTTCAGATATAAAACTTGAATCTATACAATAAAATTTAAAAGAATTTGCATTACGCAACGCAACATTAAATTAAATTATTTGCCTTATGTTAGCTAGCACACGCCATTATAAAAAAAAAAACACCAAAAAAAATCGTCGAAAACTATACTCAAGCAGAAATAACGTAAACAGAACGTACCTAAATAAAAGCCTCCAGGCATAATGGGCGTGCCCGCTTACATAAAGCTATAGCTGTAACTCGAAGTCAAAAATGATAAACTAGCACCATCGTAGTAAAATAAAAAAAAACAGTTAATCATTAATAACAATAACAAAACCATGGTCAGAAAGACGACCAGTCACCACAAGCAGCACCCGTTCACGAGCATAACGCAAAGATCAGCCATCACCCCCCTCGCCATATTTGAGAGAAAGATGCAACCCGACCCCCGACGCGCGCTACCGCAAGCAGTGACATCTAAGGGAGCACGACGAACTTGCTGCCGGTTGCTCAGGCAAGAATAATATAATCAATTGTCGAGGTCGCTAGCTAACCACTTATTGCAATACAACTCATAAAAAAAAACATTTTCATGAGTATATTATGTCACTAATAAATAAAAATAAATTGACTTAGACAGTCAAATAAAATAAACAATTATATGAACTCATATAACCTGACAGTAGTTTAAAGGAGGGCTCGTGGGTACCTAAGTAACAGCCGCAAGGGTCGATCGATCAGGTTAAGCTATGCTTGCCGTAGTTGGTCCGTGGATGGGTGACTATCTTTACCTATCAAGCCATATGTGAATATGGGGTGAATTGGGGGGAAAAGAAATAAAAAAAAAGTTTTGTAAAATAAACTGTGTTACATAACAAATGAAAGGACTTGATAGAAGGATTTCAAATGTAATTTTTTATAATTTTAAAATAATTGTTTTTAAAGTTATTAAAGAACATAGATGACAATTGACCCGCTTATCTGCGAAACTGATGAGCCTAAAATTTTGAATAGTTCTGTACATTATTATATTATGTAGATTACAGGAACCCTATAGGAAGTCTATGGTCTTAAAATGACATGGTAAATCACTCAATATTGTGCGCACAAACTCACATTTGCACTTGGAATGTATGGGGCAAATGTTTTTCAACTACAATATTATTCTTGTTGTTATTATTGGGACAAATTCATTCCAACTACGGATCCCTTTATTCACACGCACTTGGCCGGTTTTTCGTTTTCGGGTTTTTCAGTGAAAACTTGTGAATGGCCTTCAATTTCATATTTCTTAAGTAGGTACAATTACAAGGTATTAATAGAGAAAAACTATTACACAATTGACGACTTCCTTAATGATAAATCTCTGCACAGATTTATAAACTATTATTAAGATTGACATACATGTTCCAATTCTGACACTTTTTGTTCTTATTGACACTTTGACATATTTTATAATTTTTTTGACACTGTAAAAATGTCACTACTGATTAGTCTGTTTATTGATTTAATTTTTTTTTTTTAATTCTAATGATTTGACGTTTATATTTATTCGGATAGAATTTTTGTTTAATTTTGAAATTAATATTATTTGCATGCCCATGAGATGGTAGAATATGGAGGACTACATTTTAAGAAAACATCTATGTACTAATTACCCTTGTTTGCAAAAATAAATGGTTTGATTTGATTACCTATGTTAGAATAAAATAAAATATAAAGTTAATATGCACACAATAAACACTGTAGTGGAATGATTCATATTTTTGCCTGAATACCCCCTGAATATCTTCCAAGTCGCGCACTCGTGCTTCGAAGTTTTACAACCAGTCTTATGGGGGGGTATCGTGTTACCCAGTAACTGGGTTGTGGAGGTCAGATAGGCAGTCGCTCCATGTAAAATACTGGTATTCAGCTGCATCCGGTTAGACCGGAAGCCGGCTCCAACATAGTTGAGAAAAGGCTAGGCAGATAGCTTGCAGATTTTTTTTGTGTCCGTACCCAAATGGTACCAACGGCCAGCGGACCCTTAGTAGGTAATAGGGTCCCTAGTACCTACAAAGGCTCTGCTGTTGGTCCATCCGTCACTGGGCTGTATCTGTTAAATCTTAATAGGTAGACGCTTAAAGTTTTCACATTGTGTACTACCGTGACCGCTATAACAAAAAAATAATAAAATTAAATAATGTTAAAAATTAAAGGACTTACACAAAAAAAAAAATTACTAAAGTATTTAAAAAAAATTATGATGTGTTAAATATTGTACGGTGGTACGGTCTACGGAACCCTTCGTGCGAGAGTCCGACTCACACTTGATCGCTTTTTATTTTCTATACCTATCTTATTTTTCTTTTTTCAGTAAAAAATGGCTGGCGTAAATATTGGAGGAGTTCAGTCATTCACAATACCTTTGGATAGTATAGACTTGACGTACCTCAGTAAGTATGTCCTCACGCCACACGCAGAGAAGAGACCGCTGTGGACGAAGGAGCGCCTGGATGGAGAAGCTGAGTATTGTCGCTTACAGATAGTCACTCAAGATGATAGTGAAGATTGCTATTCTGGTAAGTCTTAAAATAGTAGCAATAATAATGTAAGGATTCTTTGGCCGAAATATAGGCCAGCCCTCTGGTCACGTGAAGAGTCGACCAGCCGCTTGGCGATGTTTTCTCGACAAACAAAGTGGAGTTTTTTACTAGGATGTATCTAGTAAAATCAAACCACTTGACCTGAACCCAAATTTTAAATAAGGTATGTCTGTCGAATTACGCCTACTTAAGGATGAACGTATATTTCTCTTTTCGACTTTAAGAGCGAATGTTCATAATATACCGCCATGACAAAGGAGACGTTCACGAAATGTATGGGGCTTGGTACTAAAATAATTGAAAATTTAAACAGCCGTCTGACCTATATAGGCTTAAAGAGGGTAATTATTTTGATGTCTTTGGGCATTCAAATTTGTTTTACAGCCGCCCGTTTTTTTTTAAAACAAGTGTTGAAAAATAAAATGTTTGCATCACTAACTACAAACATTATTTATATTTTAGGGATGGCAGCCCTGTGGCAAATGAGGTGACAATGACAATGTCAGTCAGCAGCGGGCCGAGCACGGGCGTGCCAAGACATTTGTGACAAGACATGATAAATTATGTCATGTCAATTTGTACTAGCATTTTATGACAAAACAGTTTTATCGCTCAAACTGTGTGACTCAAGTCATGTCATTTGGCTTGTCATGATTCGGCTTGACATTTACTGCTTTGACTTTTTTTCGACACGTTTTGCTATTGCATTGTCATGATAATCAATAATTTGTGCCTTAATTTTATGGAGCTACAGGTAAAATTATAATAAAATCTCATAGTATTTAATAGAAACTAAAACTTTCGCCACATTTAAAATAATTATATTGCATAGAAATGAATAAATAAAGACTATGTGCGTTTTGTTTGTATTGAAACACTTTTCACTTTTTCACAAAAACGGGCGCCTGAAAAAATCAGATTTAACTATAATCGAGTAGCATAATAAATAAGCTTTCTAATGAGGTACATCACATTAGCGTTTAAAAATCTTCGGAATATTATACCACTTTTGACCTCTCCTTTATAAATATTGTAACTGGCAATACGAAGAATCTATTTTGGTTCTTGAATATCTCAAACAATAAAGGGGTGCGTTGCATTATCAATTACCAGTTGTGTTAACCCATTCGGGATTAATTAATTTTACACATCGGTGTCAATAGTTTCAGCATACCGTCACGCCCTTTGACTGTTGAAGAATTCCATGCACCCAAATGTTCGCTTGCCATACTGTATGTATTACCCATACATTAGTTCCATCTCCTATCATCATTATTCACCACTTCTGTGGCAAAGACTCGCGCCAGCCGGCAGTACTGAGGACTGGAAGGGTTCCATACCGCCTACCTGCCTATAATCCTCCTGGCGCACAGTGGTCCCGTTAGTAGGTCATAGGCTTCCAATGGCAATGACTGAGCTAAGCCATTATATGTGGTTCAGTTACCCACTAGTTGTCATACTACCTGAGGGTATAGAAGGTTTTGCAATCTATTGTTCGCAACATTCCTTTTTTGGCATCGGAAGTAAACACATGTAATTAGTCATCAACCGTGTTATCACCAAGCGCTAATTACCCTAAGACGCGACGCGTGTTTTCAAGATCGAACTTGTTTGTGACCTGTTATTTTGCAATGGACATTCAAGTTACAGGTATGTATTTTACTATTTTGCATTTTTAAGACACCATTTTTTTTTAAATAGAGTGCTACGCCGCAGAATTTCTTGCGTATTTATTTCTGTATTTTTTTTATATTGAAGCTTTTACTTATGTTTGTATCTACTTGTGCCATTGAATTAGGTATAAAAATGTCGCTTAAAATCTCTACTACTAGAATTTAAAAAAAGTACTTGCGGCATGCTGCATCTGTAAGGTGCAGCCAGGGTCTACGCCGAGCGGCTGGGCGCGTAGCACTTGCTACGAAATATGTATTGTTTTTGATCCGCATTTAACTGTTTGTTGTTTTGTTTTAGGTACTAGTATTGAGTGTTCTTTTAAAAGAATGCTTGTACTAGATACTTGGCTGTCTATGAAGGACAGCAATTCCGAACTGCAACGGTGGCGTCGAGTTTTTCAAGCCCTGATACAGTTACTGCCTGACGTTGAGAATTTGGTTGCTGATGACTTAGAAAAAAGAGTTGCTAATCTTTGTACTAGATTTGTAGCTATTTGGAAGCAAGTCTCTCGCATCATCGCGTCATCTCGCATGGTATCTAAGTACGGAGACTGGCTGAATGAAATTGAAGTTTGCGTTCTGTCAAATTGTGCAGCAGCAGGGAGCCACGACACTCAACGGCCAGCAGCAGAGGCTTCGACGAGCACTCAACAGCATCAGCACAGGAAGGACTTCGAAGAGTGTAGCAAGAGATCAAAACGCCGCAGGCTTGCAGAGTTAAGTAAAGTAGACAGTCCCGCGATCAATTATTTGTTGGATGATTCAAGTTGATCTGACGCCGCTTACGCTTCTTTAAATTTCAACACTGATGAAGTCTTGTCTCTCATAACTGAGACTAAACTGACTAAACATCAGTATCTTATGATGAAAGAGTTAATTAATGCAAAATCACCGAATGCATTACCATCTTATCCAAAAGTGTTGGAAGCTAAGAAGCGGTGTTATCCATCGCAAGAGTTTATCACGGAATCATCGGCTGAAGTAGAATTACAATCATTGTTAGACCATACTGCATGCCGGATACTAGAATCCCAAAAACACGTTTTAAATAATATTGACCTTAATAAAGAATTTGTTTTAATTGGAAAATGGGGTTTCGATGGGAGTACGGGGCACAGCGAATATAAACAGTGTTTTGGTGATTCTGGTATCGAGGATGATGGCAGTATGTTTCTTACTTCATATTGTCCTCTCCAATTAGTTTGTAAGTCAAATACTTCCGACCCAGACCAAATAGTTTGGAAAAACCCGCGCCCTTCCTCCACCAGGTATTGTAGGCCTATTCGATTCCAATTTGCCAAAGAATCGAAAGACCTTTCCGTGCAAGAAGAAGCTTATTTCAAGACATCATTGACAGTTTACAGCCATCATCTTTCACTCACAATGGATGTGAAATAAAGTTGCGGCATTATTTACAATTAGCCATGGTTGATGGTAAAGTGTGCAGTGCTCTGAGTGATACATCTTGTAGTAGGTGCTATATTTGTGGTTTAACTCCAAAAGACATGAATGATATAGATAAATCATGTAGCAAAACTGTAGACAGTAGTAAATATCAATTTGGACTATCTCGTCTTCACTCGCATATCCGATTCTTTGAATATTTTATTCACGTTACCTATAGATTAGATTTCAAAAAATGGCTGGCGCTTTCTTCAGACGATAAAGCTCTTCTTGCACAGAAAAAACAACATGTCCAGCAACAGTTTAGGCAACGACTTGGTCTAATAGTCGACAAACCGCGAAGTGGAGGAAGTGGCACATCCAACGATGGAAACACTGCCAGAAGGTTTTTTTTCTAATTCAGCTATTTCAGCGGAAATTACTGGATTAGACAAAGACCTTATTGACAGATGTCATAATCTGCTGCAGTGTGTTTCGTCGGGATACAAAATTAATAACGTGGCTTTTAAAGAGTATGCTCTAGACACAGCACGTAAGCTTGTTGCTACCTATCCATGGTACAACCTGCCCTCGTCTGTACATAAGGTCCTCATTCATGGTTCGGAAGTAATTGACCACGCATTATTGTCAATAGGTGAGCTTTCGGAAGAGGCCGCCGAATCTTGTAATAAGTTAGTTAAACAGTTTAGGCGTGACAACACGAGGAAAATGTCCCGGGTTGTCACAAACACCGACTTGATACATAGACTTCTTCTTAATTCGGATCCTTATATTTCTGGTTTGAGAAGGTTACCACGGAAGAAGAAGTCTATTCTATCTAAAGAGGTGTTGAATTTGTTGTCGGTATAGAATAAAATGTATATAGTTATATAATAAACACTAGATTTACATTATTTTAGATACAGCTCCTATTATGTAACTATTAACATGTAAATAATATATTTTTTTGTCCATTTCTGTATTTGTAGTTAGGTAATAATTAGGTATTTAATTTATTTTTATTATAAAAATATATTAAATACCTAAAATATTATAAATATATATATATATATAAATATATAAATATATATATATATATATATAAATATATATATATATATATATATTTATAAATATATAAATATAGTATATATTTAAGTTTATTAGTTATTAAGTTCCAATTCCTTTATTGTATTTTAGTAAGTATTTCGTCAAGTACAATAAATGCATTATTTATACTAATAAAATAAGTTTTTTAACATTAATTCGGTTTTTTCATTTTATTATAACATGAAGTATTACAAAAAAGCATAATGATAATATTTAGTATTGATAACTACAGTCATTACCTTCGCGAAACTCTATGACCGCCTCTCTTAGGGCGCGGAACCACTGTGTGGCGCCTTTCTTGGTCTTACTGTAAAATAAACTAGTATAAAATCATTGAGCATTTTCACCGCCGACACTCAGGTAAGTAAAATGGCAAAAATAGACTTAAGGCGAATGGGCTAAAGTAGCTCGCGAAATTCATATTTTGTTACGTTTTTTCCTATTTGCAAGTCAGTGTCAGGTTGTATGTTGATTAAAATATGATTCGAGATCGTAACAAATATGGCTTTATAGAATAATAATCATTATAATCAGTAATACAATATACAAATTTGAAGGTATCCTGGGCGAAAACAGAGGAATATGTTTGTTTTTATGGAATTAACCGACCACATTACCCTCCGGGAGAGTCCGGGACCCGGGATCACCAAATTTGATAAAAAATCAAGTCTTTGCCAATAGCAAAGACATTAAATTATTTATTTAACAATTGACGGGACCTATCGAACAAAATTGTAATCCGATACATTTGTCCTAGTGGGCAAAAGTCGTTCAGGCTAGTGTGATACGCCTGCATGTCAAGTAGCATTCGTGTCCACTAAAAGAAAATTATTTTTGAAGTATATAATTATACTGAATTGTGCATTATGGTATTGCAAATGCAAATCACGTAGTGATAAAACGACTAAAGACTTAACCAAGGTTTTATTTTTGTTAGTATTTTGTAATTTACCCAATATTTAGATAAAATAAATAATTTTCTTAGATGTTTCAAACTATCTGACGGTTGGTAATCAAAGGTTGGTGTCGGTAAAAGTGTAACGTGTCAAACTTAGCTATTATGTAATTTTGCTATATTACGCTAGATGGCGTCACTGCGACATGGGATCTCAATTTTTCTACGACATTTTTTCTGAATTCTGATAGCCTCTGTATAGTATCTATCTTAAATCTCTTTGACCAATAGCAGAGTGACGACCTTATGCTAGCGTCTTTAAGACTGAAATCGCTACCATATCGCTGCCGCCACGACTTCCACCGTTTCGGCGACAAATTCCGAGGCTGTGGTTTGCACAATTCGAAGCCGCCGTCGCCGCCAGCAAAATCGGAGAAAATCAAAAGGGAAAAATCTAAATCTTTTTTATTATTTTTGATAATGTCAGAACTAAATATAAAAATTCCTTTACATCAAACTGTGACGGAACGCCACAGTTTGATGTATTCAAACTAAGCACTTTTCGAACGCCAAAATTACATTCTTCCCCTCCCCTTCACATTCAGCTGGTTCTAGCTTTTTTTTTTTTTTTTTGGGTGGGAAATTATCATATAACTTCTCCCGCTCTGGGTGGAGCGGGAGGGAGTGACAGACTTTTACTGACTAAAACCCACCCGTGTTCCTTCAGATGCCTGTGTGCCAGGGCCACGATATCCCTTTCGGACAGGCTCGTAACCCTGGCAGGACCTGGTTCTAGCTGATAGTGCATTCATCGTACGTTGTTTTATTTCCAGAACCTTCCGAAACCTACAAGTGCCATATTTGTAATGTACACGTGCCCACAATGTGTTACAAAGAACACAACGAAAGTGAACAACATGAAACTATTAAAAACATTTCCCAGAAAGTTCTGGAACGAGTATCCAAACAAATAAATATATGTGTAATTGATAACGACAAAGATATCCACAAGGATGTGTATTACTGCGTGCCTTGCTCTAAGATTATAAAAATAGAAAACAAATATAGACACGAATCATCAGCCTACCATGTTAAATCAAGAAAAGGTAATAGTATTGCAAGTGAATTTTATAAAATATTCAAAGAAAACAATAGTTGTGAAGATGAAAATGTTTCTAACGAAGAAAAGGATGGGGAAAGTGATTTAGAACTTAATTATTTTAAATATTATAAAGCTAATATTAATTACGACACAACCAATAAAAATTTGTGCCAAATCTTTGATAGTGTCGATGACTCTGTCGACCAAGCAATGATCACAGACGATCTGATAATGACACCAACAGTCAGTAACACTACCAACAACATTCAACCAACAAACGATAAGAAAACAGAAAGCTTCGAAGAATATTTGAAAGAAATGATTAAGAAATACAAATTAAAAGTTAATGTACCCGTAATTAATGGTGTATATATTTCGATTGTGGCTCCAAATGGGGATACAGTGAAGGTGTCTCGGGAGCATTTCCAAAGTTACCGGCAGTTGAAGAACAGTGTGTATTGTCAACTGTGCAAGATATGGATTTCTCAGGATACTAAGCCACACGATGTCACTAAAAATCATGTGAGAAATATCTTGAAGCCGATCAACGAGAACTTCGCTAGGACGGTAAGAATTACTTGTTTTTAAACACCTATACAGCGTGTCTCAGAAATGTGTGGTCATATTTAAGGGTGTTGTACAGGCCATCGAACTGAACAACTTGCTTTACGGACAGTCTCCTTAAAGATCCTTTTATAGCTGTCCCAGGATCTTTTGGCTCGTGACCAGTATCGGAAATAACACCGCCATCTTGTTTTTCAATACATTTCACAAAACAATTGTACAAATGAGACTTCTTGGCGGGAAAGTGAAGCGTCATGTTAGCAGTTTTTTTTTATTTTCAAAAATTTGTGTTTAGCCGAATATTAATGTGTAGTAGTGGTGGATTATTAACCATTAAGTGTTCGTGAACCTGCATTAGTGTTGGCAAATGAAACAAAACAGTGCAACATCACTTTTAAAAGTTATCTCAAGCAGTCCGCGCGAGGTTTCAGTAAAGTGCCACGTCTTTACTGAAATTCAAGGGGAGTGGGGCGGGATCATCTATCATCTTTATCATGCATTGAATGGAACTCATTTCATAATTTGTACTTGTTACCTAACTTTACATGACACTGGCTAAATGCACAAACCGTGGGAAGCCAAAAAGAAAAAAAAAATTGTACAAATGTTTATCAATAGCGCCCTCCTGTCAACTTCATTCGAGCGCCAAAAGATCTTTCTACCAGTGTACAAATTTAATACTTATTTTTAATTTCAGGTTGACACAGTTTCAAGTCATTGCGTTCCGTGCAACGAAGTAGTATTGACAAACTCCAATCATCATACACTTAATGATAGTCATAAAAAGATTATCAAAGACACACACACGCCTAGAATAGGCAAAACGTTCTGTGAGGATTGTAATATATACATCGACACCCACAACTTTACCGTCCACATGAAATCAAACAGACATTTTACCGTACTCATGTCACAAAACTCAGTACACCAAACAATTAACCACAACATTTATTTTTGTAGTATTTGTAACAAAACTATGCCAAAATACGAGTTAAAAAGTCATGTCAAAATTAAAACACATATAGCGAAAAAAATGGTTCTACTGAAATAAATAATGGTTCTTCTAAGATTAATAAAAAAATAATGGTTCTACTAAGATTCAAATGAAAATCCGTGTCTATGGAAAGGCACACAAGGCAGTTGTATTCAGAAAAAAAAACCGGCCAAGTGCGTGTCGGACCACGCACAATGAAGGGTCCACTAACTCGCATGTCCAGCACTGAATCTAGGAACAGTAATGCAACTAATCTCTCTGATGCTAAAATCGATGCTACTTCTGGAGTTTACCGATGACACCAGAACTAAAGTTCCATGCAAAATTTGCTTTGTATACAGAGTGGCGATTTGGTTATCACAGTAAATAGTACAGCGGTTAACATAAGTTCTTAAAAGTCTGTTCAAATAATAGAATAAACATTGAACCTAAAAAATAGTTTATAAATTGTATTTTATTCATCAGAAAAGTGGTGATTATGGGTGATTATTGGATAAAACAATAACATAAAGTTAGTGTTTAATTGTTGTTTTTATTGTTACCGTTGTTTGATATACTACCACCGCTGCGCATGTCCCTATGCTGCCTACATGGGCTGCCCACTGCGCGACGTTACTGCTGACTGTTAGAAAAATAAAATTATGGTTTATTTCGTGACAATATTTGCGCTATTTATTTTGTTTGCAAAACACATTTTTTTTAGGTTAAATGTATATGTTATTGGAAAAGTTCGTGGCTAAGTAAAACAGCCGCACGGGTGGATCCATCAGGTTAAGCTACGCTTGCCAGGTTTGGTCCGTGGATGGGTGACCATCTCAACATACCTACCGAGACCCCCTTGCCCTTGCCCCCGACAGCAAATAGAAGTCGAAAGAATGGTAGTCTATTTGAATTACATGTGCGCGTTTTGGATTTGTGAATAGATTTAGAGAACTTCTTTGTTATCATTGATTGATGCTCGTGGATAGCTAGCAGGTGTGTGGACACTTTGGACACGTATAGAAACTAGCTTAAACATAATGTCGTCTTTACATAATAGGTTGGGGAAAAAGTTTCTTCGCATTTATTAAGAAAATTCAAAACATTTTTTAATATAGTTTATTTACATTTAACTAAAGTATGTAGGTACCATTTTGTTCGATAACTTTTTGCCATCTCGTAGGTAGGGAGATGATCCTATTGCTATTGAAATTTTGGGACTTCTGATCAAAATACCGCCACAAGTGGTTTTGGCAGTCCTCTCGTGATGTTAACCTGACACTGCCTAAAGAATTCTGAAGAGACCGAAACAGGTGGAAATCTGAAGGTGCAAGGTCAGGACTATACGGCGGATGCATTAACACCTCCCAGCCAAACTATCTTAATTTTTGCTGAGTGGATAAAGATGTGTGAGGTCTAGCATTATCATGATGAAAAACCACACCCCTTCTGTTGTTTAATTCCGGCCGCTTTCTCTCAACTTCTAGTTGTTCGCAGTAGAGTTCAGAATCGATGGTCCTGCCTGGTGGTAACAGCTCATAATGAATAATGCCCTTCCAATCCCACCACACACACAGCATCACCTTGTTGCGAGTTAACCCGGGTTTCGCCACAGTCTGTGAAGCCTGACCGGCCTTTGACCACGACCTTTTTCGCACGTTCTTGTCGTACGTGATCCACTTTTCATCACCAGTTATCAGGTTCTTCAAAAGTGGTTCGGTTTCATTACGTCGTAATAAAGAATCACAAATGTACACGGTTCATTAGGTTTCTTTCAGTGAGCTGTGAGGTACCCAAATATTGAGCTTTTTTGTGTATCCAGTTTTTTTCAAATGTACCAAAACTGTTTTGTGGTCAATTCCCAGTTCTTCAGCTACGTCGTAACTACTGATCTTGCATGCTCCACTTTTTCAAAAATGGCATCCATTTTATGCGTAATTGGGCGACCAGAGCGACGTGCATCTTTGACATTAAAATTTTCGGATTGAAAACGCTTAAACCAAATTTGTGCTACTCTCACAGACACTGCACTAGGTCCATAAACATCGCAAATTTTTTTCGCGGTTTGCGTTGCATTTTTACCTTTTTTGTAGTAAAATTTGAAAATGCATCGAATTTATTCATTAGATTCACTCATCTTGACACTACGAAAAACAAATGAAAATCACACATTTTCCTAATTTGAATTTGGATTTTGTTCTTTAAAATTTAAACATTCAATGATACCAAAACCAGCCAGATACAAATAGTATAGCCAAAGAGATTTTATTACAAGTTCATAAATACTATAATGCGGAAAGACTTTTTCCCCAACCTAATATTATAAAACAAAGTCCCCCGCCGCATCTGTCTGTCTGAACGCGATAAACTCAAAAACTACTGAACGGATTTTCAAACGGTTTTCACCAATGGTCGGAGTGTTTCATGAGAAATGTATGTATAATTAAGGTTTTGTATAAATTTGAAATATGACGATTATTGTTGAAGATGTGCTCGCGCGACGCTCGCTTTTGGTTAAGACGCGGCCTAAAAGAGTGTCCCCCATTTAACCCAACACCCTGTAGATATACATTAGGACCCAGGACATTGAAGTATATTGTGATATTTTACTAAATACAGATAAACTACGATAACATGGCTCGCCCTTCCAAATTACCGTTTCAATGTGAGACATCCTTACGAAAGAGTTTGTATGTAGTTGTAAGTACTCGTAATATCTCACTTAATTCCCAGATTTGTTGGTCAACTAATCATAACTAGCCGATCGTGCAAGACAACGCACGCTTTTCATACACTATACAAATAATAATGAGCGTTTTGTTTTTGTTTGACGGCCGTCTCATTACGCACACATGCGTACAAATACTTTCAATCGTTTTGAATTTTGGCGGGGCGGGCCATATTATCGTAGTTAATCTCTACAATGATAGATAATGTATTTATAACAATTATATATTATATTTAACTTTATAGAACATTGTTTAGTCGATCTCGTAATTGCGTTACCTCCCATAATTGTTTATGTGACAGTTTGATAGTTTTTGCATGTAATTAGTAAGTACTATAATGGTTGGAAGGGACATCGACGCGCATCCTGTTACCATGGATTCAGTACATCATTCTTGACGAAAGACGAAAACATCGCTTTTCCATACATTTTGACCGAGTAGGTATTGCACTTCTGTAGGAAACAGCTGTTTTCTTTTAAATTACCGATGAGAAATTTCAACGCACGGGGGTCAAGTATGACGTACTGAATCCACGGTTACAGGCACCGAGTACTTGTTACACGTTTCGCGTCGATGTCCCTGCCACCCTGATTATTTTCAACCATAATGAAGTATTAATTAAATTATTCGATATTGTTGCCAAATGTCGACTAAAAGGAGGTATACAAAATGTTATGGTTGTGATTATTGGCCGAATACTCAAACAACCGACATCTAATTTTGAGCGTTTTTGGGAAGGAAGATAAGGCCAGATATTGGGGTGCAAAGCTCAAATAATAACACCATATATTTTTTACCATGTATAATAAAATTGGTTGGACAGTGCCAGGTTGATGGCTATCTCGATCAAAATATGATTCGCGACTATAACAGCCAGAATTTACAGAATTAGAATCATTAATACATCTTACTATACTCCGCTGGTTTAGGTAGTTAAATAAAGGTAAACAAAAAAAAAACCACGTGACGAGAGAACTGTCAAGTAACCAACTAAATGTAATGGGACTTCTTGGCGGGAAAGTGAAGCGTCATGTTAGCAGTTTTGTTTTATTTTCTAAAATTTGTGTTTAGCCGAATATTAAGTGTTCGTGAACCTGCATTAATGTAGGCAAATGAAACAAAACAGTGCAACATCACTTTAAGTTCTCTCAAGAAGTCCGCGCGAGGTTTCAGTAAAGTGCCGCGTCTTTACTTAACCTCAAGGGGAGCGGGGCGGGATATCATCAATCATCTTTATCATGCATTGAGTGGAGTTCATTTCATAATTATTATAACTTTGTACTTGTTACCTAATTTTACATGACACTGGCTAAATGCACAAACCGTGCGAAGCCAAAAAGAAAGAAAAAAAAACTAAATGTAATACCTGTCACTTCAGTTGTCATGCTACGTCACAGTTGTACTCTTCAATTTAGCAACGTTTTATTTCGTTGACGTTTACAGAACCTGTCTATTTGGGCTCTTGACAGATTACAAAATATTATTATAAATCTAACAAAAAAAATTGTGCTCAAGCAATTACATCTACGAAGAGTAATTTAAGAATAAATGATAAAGTTCAACATACAGTAATAATTTAATAAAAGAAGAAACTATCATAAAAATAATTTAATTTGGTTATGTTACAACGGTTTCTTTTTAAAACAAAGTGCCTTTTATAAAAACTCTTTTTATGATTTGTTTACCTTTATTTAACTACCTTAACCAATGGAGTATAAGTTAGATTCGTTCCCCAATGTCATGATTTCATGAAAAAGTCATTCAATGGAACAAATCTAACATAGAGAATTAGAGATGTATTAATGATTCTAATGATTAATATCAATAGAATTAATATTAATAAGTAGTTTTAATACTTAACTATAAAATTACCATGTTACCTTTTAATGTTATCGTTTTATAATTAAATAATCAATTACTATTAATTCATTGTTTTATTTATTTTTAGTGTCTTATACAGGTTGGCAGGGACATCGACTCGCTACCTGTTAACATGGATTCAGTACATGATTGTGACCCCCTGTGTTGAAATACATCGAAGGTTATAAAAATAAAATAAATTGGCCAAGTGCGTGTTGGACCACGCACAATGAAGGTTTCCGTAGTTGGGATGATTTTATCTCAAAAGCAAACTTAACATTGTAGTTGAAAAACGTCATGTTCTCTCATACATCGATATGTAACGTCAATTCTCCAACTGCAAATGTAAGTTGGTTGATTAGCCTACTTAGCTGTGATAGTTTTCCTTTTAATTTCGTTATAATACTACTGCCATGAATTTTTCACGTACCCTATCCAAGAACAATCTTTTAGCTGGCAGGAGGGTGGACACTTGACTGTAACAAAAAATTGCTCTTTAAAGCTTAATTTTACGCAAACGCATTCCTGAATCGAAATAGTACATTTTGATACAAGTGGGTTTTGGTACAACGTCTGTTATTAGGTACATTCGAGGTGGAATTACCACCCGAGCCGTAGGCGAGGTTGTTTTTGAGCCGAGAACTCCAATTACAAATGTCCACGTGTATCAAATGACGTTTTTCAATACACCGACAAATATTTTTGTCATGCATTAGGAAACTATCATTTAATTTTCTTTTTTTTCCGCGCTTTGCTTTCGCCAGGTTGAAGGAGAAGAAGCCGATAAACAGCCTAATATGAAAAATAGAAAATTCAAATATTTTTGAGTTTTACAAATAAAGCGCAGGCCACACCGCCAGCTAGCGGGCGGGCGGGCTAGGCGGGCGAACATCGTTTCACCTCTTTACATACTTCGGTTCACACCGCGAGCTCCAATATTTTGCGTAGTTTGTATAGTTTCCTTCGTTCGCTTCGCCCACCCGCCTAGCCCGCCCGCCCGCTAGCTGGCGGTGTGGCCTGCGCTTTATTTGTAAAACTCAAAAATATTTGAATTTTCTATTTTTCATATTAGGCTGTTTATCGGCTTCTTCTCCTTCAACCTGGCGAAAGCAAAGCGCGGAAAAAAAAGTTTTTTTAATGTAATAATCATGGTATTCTATTTATAAACATTATTCCAAAAATATTAACGCCGTAAACACAAATCTTTGTCGAGATTTAAAAAAAAATCTCCGAATAGAGAGGACCGTCGTGAATAGAGGCATTGAACCAATTTGGACTAGGTATAGGTATTAAGTTATCTGTGGTAAGTGCATTGCATTGGGAACCTAATCGTAGTGCAATATGAAACAGTTTTCGAGGAAGTGTATTGAAAAATGTTTTTTACAGGCCCGCAATATTTTTGAACGGCCTATCCAAAGATATCCCACACCATGGGATAGACGAGAAAAAAATCATCCCCACTTCGTACAAGGTACCTCCCTTGCACGATAATAATCATATTTTCAAGGTTTTATTTTACCACTCAGTCGGCGTGATCCACGTGTAGGGTATGTACACCCATGCCAAATTACAGCTTTCAAGTACAACGAGTCTGAGCTACGCTGGGTCAGACAGCCAGACGGACATGGCGAAACTGACATGTTGAGGGCGAAACTTCAGCGTGCAAATACGTTCGCGGGCCGCGTTTAACAGTAAGTACTTAATGCATTTTAAAGTAGTGATAATATTTTTTGCGATAGATATTAGACATGAAATAATACACAATACAATTTATTAAAATAACAAAATGAAATTTAAAAAAATGGTACATTATAATTAAATCGTCAAATTTGCAATTGTTACAAACTACGAAAGTTAAATACACCGAAATCAATGAGACACTTGAGCTTGAATTTGGGAAACTAATCCATCGATATTTGGATTAATTCCACTGATACAAAGCCGTAAAGAATTTTCCAAATTATCGTCAGTCTTGTACGATGTGTTGATTTATTAACTTTCATCAATGAAAAGAACTGTTCGCATTTATAAGTACTGCCAAACGCACAAACCAATCTTCTTGCGAATTTTCTAAGCTGCGGAAAATTGTCTTCTTCTAGGTATTTCAATTTTCCAACTGAAAATGTAAGTTTTTATGTGACAAAACCAGGGAACATTTTGGTTACCCATTGAAAGGGATTTCGATAGGGTTTTTCTAAGCGGTTAATCAAAAACCCATACGATATGGGTAACCCTTTTGAACGGCTTAAGTTAAATTTTGGTTACCCGTTGAAAGGGTTTTTGATAAAAACCCATACGGTGTGGGTAACCCTTTTGAACGGCTTAGTTTAAGCCATTCATAATTACCCACACCGTATGGGTTTTTGATTAACTGCTTAGAAAAACCCATCGAAAACCCTTTCCATTCAAAGGGTTTTCGATAGGGTTTTTCTAAAATAGTAACCAAAATGTTCACTGGGTAGAATAAAGATAGAATTGGTCATGCTCCGCGTGCTGGGCGGATATTGAAATAACATAATATTATGAATTTTTGTGTGCGTTAAGCCAGCGGCATGTCAGGATTTCGGCTTGACAGATAATTAGGACCCCATCTCGTGTAAAAGTGCCCGAAATTTAGAATTTGTGCGTCCAGCCGATCCAAAGATATTCACGAAAAACAGATTCCGCTGGAGTAACGTTACCCCAGCGGCATGTTTTTTAACCGGTGGTCGTAGCTGAGTACAAACTAGCTACTTAGATAGATCACATTTGTGCCTAATTGTGCCCAAAAAATGAAATTTGTGCGTCTTGAGGTTTCCGAGTTATTCAAGATGCCGCTGGGGTAACGTTTAGCAAATTGCTGTACCTCTCAAACGGCTTGACATACAACTAAGATTTTTTTTTACTACGGTGGGGCTTAATTTGTGCTTATGTTGTGCAATTTTATTTTTTCTATAATCGACACCGTTGGAAAATAAAAAAATGATTTTCAAAAACCCTAAAATCGTTCCTTGCGCTTCAATGAGAAACCCTAGAAACTTACAAATTATGGTGGTTTGTACCTTTTATGAACTCAAAGCATCATGCGAACTTAGATGTTTCTATTTCAACTCCTCAGAGAGCTATTCCATTTTAATTAAAATCTGGCTACGCTAAAATGTAACACTCCAATACATGAGTTATTATTAAGTGACGGTAATTATGATTCGACAAATAATTAGTACTTTATTCAATTGCTTATCCTTAAAGTTTCAGCTGAAAAATCCTTGTAACTACACAGATATAAGAAGAAAACCATTGGAAAAGAAATTCCACGATTAACCGAACAAATTCGAATGACTGTATAAAAGCGGCCGCGCAGTACATTGTGCCAACCTTCTTACATTTGTAGTATTATAATTACATTTTGATGGGTACAGGTGCGTACAAATGGTTTAAATAACTTTTTACTTACTTTTTATAAACATGTAACGTAGAGAGAGTTATCAGACAGTAGGGACTTTATTGACGAGTTTATTACAAACATAATGTTAAAGTTTGATCGTAGATTTTGAACATAACTCCATAATTACCGATATTATGTAGACTCGGCAGTGTTTCTGGTTATAACAGTAGATACCAAACTTCAGTGGGGACCTCATATATCAAGCCTAGCGGGAAGGCTCAGTTCGGCCGCATACGCCGTCAGGAAAGTAAGACAATACACTGACGTTGATACAGCCCGATTAGTCTATTTTAGTTATTTTCATAGCGTTATGTCCTACTGTATTCTGCTGTGGGGTAAAGCAGCTGACATTCAAAATATATTTGTACTTCAAAAACGAGCTGTTCGAGCAATTTACCAGCTGGGTGCCAGAGTTTCTCTAAGAGATTTTTTTAAAGATATTGGTATACTCACGGCGGCATCACATATTATTATAACATCTTATATGTTAGGCAAAATATACACTTATACACTAAAAACAGTGATATTCACAATATTAACACCAGAAATAAGGATAAATTACGTGCTCCTATTCACCGGCTTCATAAGGTGCATAACTCATTTGTTGGACTTGGTATAACTTTTTATAACAAGCTACCCTCTTCTTTGTTAGATTTGCCTTTTAATGCGTTTAAAGTTAAAGTTAAATCCAATCTTTGTTCAAAGGCATACTATTCTATCAATGACTACTTAAACGATAAGAATAGTTGGTCGCTGTGATTAACTCAAGACAATGTTCATGTTCTTTCTCCAGAATTAGCGTACCTACTGACAGGTTATATGAGTTCATATAATTGTTTATTTTTATTTGACTGTCTAAGTCAATTTATTTTTATTTATTAGTGACATAATATACTCATGAAAATGTTTTTTTTATGAGTTGCATTGCAATAAGTGGTTAGCTAGCGACCTAGACAATTGATTATATTATTCTTGCCTGAGCAACCGGCAGCAAGTTCGCATGACGAACTTGCTGCCGGTTGCTCAGGCAAGTCTCAACTCAGTGGCGTCCCTTAGATGTCACTGCTTGCGGTAGCGTCGGGGGTCGGGTTGCCTCCTTCCTTCAAATATGGCGAGGGGGGTGATGGCTGATCTTTGCGTTATGCTCGTGAACGGGTGCTGCTTGTGGTGACTGGTCGTCTTGCTGACCATGGTTTTATTATTGTTATTAATGATTAACTGTATTTTATTTTACTACGATGGTGCTAGTTTATCATTTTTGACTTAGAGTTACAGCTATAGCTTTGTGTGGGCGGGCACGCCCATTATGCCTGGAGGCTTTTATTTAGGTACGTTCTGTTTACGTTATTTCTGCTTGAGTATAGTTTTCGACGATTGTTATGTTTTTTTTTGGTATAGTGGCGTGTGCTAGCTAACATAAGGCAAATAATTTAATGTTATGTTGCGTAATGCAAATTCTTTTACATTTTATTGTATAGATTCAAGTTTTATATCTGAACAGACAGCTGTGCTGCTGGGGAGTTTGTTGCGCCACTTCTTCCCAGCTAAAGCACTAGGAAGTGGTGAAGGGTGGGCGTTTTTGGGGGACTGTCTTATGTAATTTTTGACGTTCGAAAAGTGCTGATTCTCAGTCTAGTTTGAATAAATGACTTTTGTTTTTTTTTTATGGTTCTCATGGCCATATAAGGTTATAAATATTATTATATAATGATGAGTATGACAGCACTTTTACCACTTACCGTTGTTTTTAATTATTTAAGAATTTTGCGGGCACTGCGCATGCGCAATCACCTTAAGGGCAAGTCTGTACATATACAAGTCCGGATTTACGACGTGTATTATTGTGCAATGATAAAAGGAGAACCGCGGGCTAATTGCGTATCACACTAATAAATGTGTGTGACAGTGTGTTACGCGTTACGCAATTAAAATGCAGGAGCTGTGGACATAAGTCTAAATAAATCGAAAAACAAACAGATAAATAATTATAAACTTACCTTAGAATCAGAAAGTACACGCGTCGTGATTGTACACACAGTGCCTTGAATTACTGGGAAAAAAACAATGCGCACACACCCTTCACACACGAGTAATTAGCGGCAACTGAAGTCAGTCAAATAAACATAAGTCAACACCGAACAGAACGAATGCGTCTCGTTTTAACTTCAACATGAAACTACAAACTCTGGGGATGTTTCCCCACGTAATGTTTTACTATTGGAATAGGATAGCTAAGAGGTATGTATTTTATGTATGAATGTGTTATTTCCGATTGACGAATGACGAATGGGCTGAGATAGACAATATAGACATCCACTTGCCTCAATTTGATTAATTTGTGAATATTTTTAGTTAATAATAATACAAAATTTCACATAGTATGCAATGCTATTTTATTCTATTGTTATGCCATAATTATCTTTTTAGCAATAAAAAATACCTACCATTTATCGTCAAATATACATAATTCAATTCTTTGAAATCGAATTTGTGACTGCTCAATTAAAATTCTTCTATTGGTTTCTGTTTTTTTCCACTTAAAACCCAATTCTTTTAATATTCGCCTGAGACTTGCTGCAGATCCTTGGAAATGTAGGTCATCCTGTAACTTCCTTCGCTACTTGCCAATGGTAGGCAATTCTTTTTCAGTGACGTGGAAATTATGGATGATTCTTTTTATAACACCCTGGTCAAAGCTGTCAATATCTGTTATTGGTTTTTCTCTGAGTCTTGTATTTTTGCCGGGAGTTCGAAATACAGTAAGAAATTCCGAATCTTTTGAAACTTTTACAATTCGTCTCACTGTAGACTCGGAACATTTTGTTGCCTCTGCGGTTCTTTTAATACATTTTTTTAAATTATCAACTGCATTATTATCAGCCTCTCTCTTCATAAAACAATACACGTCATAAATCATTTTTCTCTCTTTTCTATGTAAAACCATTTCGTAATTTCAAACTTTTGTGCGCGATGGTATTTTGAGAATGAACGTAACGTGGACACAGCGCGGAAAGCAAAGGTCGACTGACGAACCAATAGCGCACCGGCAAGCATGCGCCGCGTGACCCGCCCGCCCCGCGCCGCACCTCATCCCACCAAATAGACCGTAAAATCGTCTATGCGCAGCTTGACAGCCAGCGTTCTTTTTACATGACGTGAACTATAACACTTTTGTGTGAGACTGTTTCAAAAAACGAAATCTTGTACTACAAATTTAAGAAGGTTGGCACAATGTACCGCGCGGCCGCTTTTATAGTCATTCGAATTTGTTCGGTTAATCGTGTAATTTCTCTTCCTATGGTTTTCTGCTTATATCTGTGTAGTTACAAGGATTTTTCAGCTGAAACTTTAAGGATAAGCAATTGAATAAAGGTACTAATTATTTGTCGAATCATAATTACCGTCACTTAATAATAACTCATGTATTGGAGTGTTACATTTTAGCGTAGCCAGATTTTAATTAAAATAGAATAGCTGTCTGAGTAGTTGAAATAGAAACATCTAAGTTCGCATGATGCTTTGAGTTCATAAAAGGTACAAACCACCATAATTGGTAAGTTTCTAGGGTTTCTCATTGAAGCGCAAGGAACGATTTTAGGGTTTTTGAAAATTATTTTTTTATTTTCCAACGGTGTCGATTATAGAAAAAATAAAATTGCACAGCATAAGCACAAATTAAGACCCACCGTAGTAAAAAAAATCGTAGTTGCATGTCAAGCCGTTTGAGAGGTACATCAATTTGCTAAACGTTACCCCAGCGGCATCTTGAATAACTCGGAAACCTCAAGATGCACACATTTCATTTTTTGGGCACAATTAGGCACAAATGTGATCTATCTAAGTAGCTAGTTTGTACTCAGCTACGACCACCGCACTAACGAGCATTTTGCTTTCAAAATCGGACAAAAGTAAAAAAATCCAAATGTAGCTAATGACACCAAGACCATAGTTATTTTGTACCTAAGTTAACGTACTATCCGGTAAAGGGTTTGAAGTAGACCCTTTCCGCACCCCTCCGCTGCACAGGTAGTCGGAATCTAGACATCGCGAGAACGCACGCCTACATTCTCGATACGCTCTATTTCTTGTTAACTTTTAGTTACGAGTTATATGTTTTTTTGGAGTTTAAAGTGACAAGTTTGAGTTATGGATCCTTTGGAACAAGGTATGTACTTAATTTAAAAACCAAAACATTAAGACTTTGTTAAAAAAATTATAGCATTTAGGCCCATCATCTAAAGAAGGGTAAAAAATTGGTTTTTCTTTGTTTTTCTTTGACAAAAAAGGGGTAAATTTATGTTATAGTGTCGAGGAAGATCGAGTAAAATTTTTTTTTATATAGTATTCTGTAGGATATTACCCTGCTATAACAGTAAAAATACTTTCCACATCTTTCCACGACTTTGAATTAAAGGACTTTAAAGTGCATAGGTATTTTTCAATTATTTTTCATCCTATGACGCCCACTCTGCACAAAATTCTAGTACATGGCCCTACCGTAGTGGATCATGCCATATTACCTATCGGTCAGCTATCTGAAGAGGCTGCTGAGGCACGGAACAAGCATTAGGTACCGCTCCTACCGACAAAATTTCGCAAGGAAGTTTTCGCGGTTACAATGTAACGAAGACGTCTTAAATAGGCTTCTTCTTACATCAGATCCATTGATCAGCTGTGGAAGAAAAAGGAAACCCAGCAAAAGCCAGCCGTTTTTAAAAGAAACAATAGACCTTTTCAAGCCCGAACCAAATAACGACGATTCATTAATGGATGAAGAAGAATAAATGTATTTTTTTTTCAAATATGTACTTATTTCTACTAAAATATACTTTTAATAAGCTTTTCCATGTATTTTCATTTATTTCCAATTTGAAAATTACTCAAAATATTTTTGTCCGATTTTGAAAGCAAAATGCTCGTTAGTGCACCGGTTAAAAAACATGCCGCTGGGGTAACGTTACCTCAGCGGAATCTGTTTTTCGTGAATATCTTTGGATCGGCTGGACGCACAAATTCTAAATTTCGGGCACATTTACACGAGATGGGGTACTAATTTATCTGTCAAGCCGAAATCCTGAAAAGTGACAACATTCCGCTCGCGTAACGCACACTGATTTTTTCACGTCACTGGGTTTCAAGTATAAAACCCATTAAATGGGTTACATCATGATAAAGGTAATTTAATGGATTACCCCTTCGAAAGGCTTAACTCTTAACCGGGGTTGTACGGTCCCTGGATAAAACTACAAACCTATTCATTTTCGGAGTTTTTCCTTTACTTGTGCTGCGAGACCTTACTTCTTGCCAAATTTCATGATTCTAGGTCAACGGGGAGTAGGTCCCCGGAGCCTTATAGGTTTTGATTTATTTGCGAGTATTATTATTATTAGGTATACTCTTAAACACCACACCACACCTCATCACAAAACACACATACATACTAACCCTTCACACACTTAGGTATAATTATGTTAAATTATGTTTTCACCTTATAGTCCAAAGCAGTCTCTATTGAATTTTTTGTACTCCTTTGGGAGCCTGGGCTGGCCCAAACCTTGCAAACCTTTAAAGGTTACCATGTAACCTAACTAGGACGCCAGATTCAATTATGTTAATACTTACTCTCTTTAGGATTTTCCCCTAAATTGTTAAATCATTATTTTTTTTGTAACAAGACTGTATCCACACTTTTTTGAAATAAACAAATTATGTTATGTATTTATTTAATTATTAAAAACAACGTAAATATGTGTGGGGGCCATGTGTCGGGAAACTCTCCAATAAATAAGTCCTTTTTAGGTTACGGAATGTAGGTATTTGAATCTTTACAAACACATAATTTTTTTTAAATAGATTTCTTATTAGTTAGGTTTAATATATCAATGTCCGTTCCCACCGAAGTTAGGTAAAGAAAAGGCGATGACAATAGTGGGTGACGTGGGAAGCGCGGTGTCATAATACGATCGGTCACTTTGTCGGAACGATGTGCTGAGCTTGCAGGTTGGCCTCTTAACATTAACAACGTTCAAAACAGTCGTCAGTCGTTAGTATGAAAATATGTCGCATAAATCGCCGTATTTTTTTATAGCGTTGACTTAGAAGCTTAATTTTTTTAGAGCTCTGAGGGACCGTAAACTTCCGTATTTGTTAATTTCAACTTGATACCTCCACGTGTTCCTGAGAATTGTGTGTGAGTGATTTTCGCGAAACATAAGGCAACTAGTTACTTCGAAGGCGTCACCTATTATGAAAACACGTGATTTTAGTAACTAGTTATTTTTTCCTATTCTGATGATCTGTTCAGTGATTTAACGTGATGCTTCTATCGAAATATTACAGTTATTTATGATACGAAAATATTAAATGATTACCTACGTAATACGTTAGTTACTTATCACAAGTTTTAAGTTTTTGGGATGAATAAGCTTTTTTAGTTATGTAGTTACATCATAAACAACACAAATGAACTTCCCTTCATACTTGATTAAAAAAATAACTCTCGGCTTCTATCTTTTCATTCGGTCACTGCATTGAAATGTAACTCGTAACTCAGAAAATCACGTGTTTACGAAAATCACTAGTTTATCGTTTGCAACGAAACTAGTTATTCGGCTTTATGCCCTGTAGCCAGTTATTGTAACTAGTGACGTGAAATAACGCCCATGCCTAGTTTTCGATAATAGTATAGGCACAAAATAAAAAATAAATAAAATTAGTATGAAAATAATCATTTTAATTTCGGTAAGTAATAAACTTAACTTATTTCAATTAACATATACGTAGGTGGGTACTTTCTTTAAAAAATATGAATTTTTTTAATTACAAAAAAAAAACACTTCCTTTGACATACCTACTTAGTTTAAAGAATAAAATGGGAATTGGAATTTAGCCACAACCAATATTCTCCCTGGTACCCTACTTAATCATTAAAAACAAAATTATTTTAAATAACCTACGTTTAAAAAAATAACCCCCCCCCCCCCCCCCAATAAAAAAATATTATGCATAATAAATTACATAATATTTTTTTATTATTTTAAACTAAGGTACCTACCTACTTTAAAAAATATAATGCATAATAAAAAAATATTATGCAAAATAAATTACATAATATTTTTTTATTATTTTAAACAAAGGTACTTACTAAATATAATTTGGTGTTGTGGTCAATCAAACGGTGCATTGTAACCTTTTGCCAACCAAGAGGGTATACCAAGCTTGTTGGTAAACAAGCATATTATATAATATTTGTTTTTCTAATCGAAAACGCAAATTAATGATGTTCTCCTATTACCAACTTTTTTTTTTCAAAGACTAAGCTGAAGAAAGAAATTGATAATAAAAAAATCGAGGTGGGTGTCGTGAAAACACAGTTGGAAGGAAATTCCTTTCGCTATTGCACACTTGGTGAATGACAGCTAGACCGAAAAAAGTATAACAGTTTGACCGTCACGACACTTTTGTTATTGCCATGGTTACTAAAGTGAATGCTACTTCGAGCTATTGGCATCGAAGGCTTGGTCACATTTGCTGCGTCGCTTTGGAACACCTGCGTCATGGAAATCTGAAGATATTGAATATTCCTCTTTAGATAAAAACCGCCCAAGTGCGTGTCGGACCACGCACAATTCGAGTAATTATGGAATATGAGTACCGTCGTGGCAGTAACGCGGCACGTAATATCATCGACGTTTACGGAGCGAACACTACAAACGAGCAAGTCCGCAACCGTTCTCCGACAGTCGTTTCTCCTTTGGACTGTTCACCGACAGGACGTTTCGTTTTTGAGAGATCGAGTCGTCGAAACTAACAAATGCGAACCATTCTGTCGGCGAAACATCCATAGGTGAAACGTTCTATCGACGAATCTCAAAAACGAAACGTCCTGTCGGTGAACAGTCCAAAGGAGAAACGACTGTCGGAGAACGGTTGCAGAATCCAAACGAGCTTTCTTCCACAGTTTTCGTGTTTTAACATCGCTAGCAAATACATGGGTCTCCGTATTTTTGCGGTCAACAGCTGCCCAACGGGGCATATTAATTAATTGTGCGAAGTAGCTTGTTTACTAAAAATGGATAGTGACGCTAATCTAATCTAATTCTTAGACGATGGATAGTAGCGACGTCTGAAGTTGGCAAGTGGCAGTTTTTATCCCATTAATTGCAAATTGACGCATTTGTACTCGAAAAATAATCATTAAAATCTAAATTCGACCGATTGGAACCAGGGACCATTTTTGGTTACCCATTGAAAAGGTTTTTCTAAGCGGTTAATCAAAAACCCATACGATATGGGTAACTCTTTTGAACGGCTTAAATTAAATTTTGGTTACCCGTTGAAAGGGTTTTTGATAAAAACCCACACGGTGTGGGTAACCCTTTTGAACGGCTTAGTTAAGCCATTCAAAATTACCCACACCGTATGCGTTTTTGATTAACTGCTTAGGAAAACCCTATCGAAACCCCTTTCCATTGACAGGGTTTTCGATAGGGTTTTTCTAAAATGGTCCCTGGGTAGAATAGAGATAGAATTGGTCATGCTACGCGTGCTGGGCGGATATCGAAATAACACAATATTATGATTTTTTTCATGTCACTGGGTTTCAAGTATAAAACCCATTCAATGGGTTACATCATGATAAAGGTAACCCATCGAATGGGTTACTTACCCCTTCGAAAGGCTTAACTCTTAACCGGGGTTGTACGGTCCCTGATTTGAACAGATGTAAAAACGTAAGAAAACTGAATTCTGTGACTTGCCCGAGCGCTTTGCGACGCTTTGAAACATTCTTTGTATGAATTTGTATGGAGCAAGACGCTTATGAGCGGCGCAGGACGGCGACTAAGCGCATTTGTAAGCCGCCGCCGAAGTAGCAATACATACATTTACTATGGCCGCGGGTCCATTGCAGATCCTTCACCCGAACGCAGTCATTCCGGGCGCCGAAGTTTCGAGTAGTTCGGCGCGACCGCTAGAACTTGACCCGACCGCGACATTGTGACGGGCCGATGTGTCAATGTTAAACAACGTCCTGCTAGAATGGCAACATTAACTTAAGACACCTTTAGGGTTTCGCCTTTTCATTTTATGAAGATATTTTAATTTCACGACCGGTGCGTCGCGTGGGGCTCAACGGAACATTAGTATTTAACGATTTATTAACAATTTTCTAAAATGGCATTGTACTTAAAGAACTAGAGGTCATTTGCCGGAGTTACGGATCATAACATCGTATCAATGAAATAAAAACGAATAACGTGCAAAGAGTAGGCGAAAAGGAAAGAGCGAGCTTTATTATTCAGTTTGTTTGACAATTTTAATTTTTCAATATACGATGTGTTTATCTTATTATATTTTATTATGATTACTGGCCACTGGCCCTACCCGTGTGTTAAATTAATGTCGCCATTGTAGCGGATCGTTGTATAGCCGAGTTCAGTCGCGGTGGAAACACGCTGATCGCCGTCACCGGGTCGTCACGTTCGGTTGAATTAATCTAATTTCTCGATGACATCCCGTCCGGTCCCGTTGACGGTGGTAGTGCACAAACGCCCTGAAGCGGACCTTTAACGTGCCTTAAAAATGATTTTTAGCCACTTTTCATGCGCCGCACTAAACATATGATCAATTTCATTTCCATTTTCAGCTAATTCCAGTTCACAAAATGTACAATAAAAATGTGAGTTGGTTAACTTACAAATTTTGTTAGATTCGAGCAACATTTTGTAAAGTTCTCTAACCATAATTCCTTGCCTATTTCGTATGTTGCTTTTATAAACGTAGAGCTTCAGTGTCTCTAAATTTATGTCATACTCTAGTTGAAGCAATGCAGTATGTTCCTCAGTGCCTATATGAGTCCAAATATTGGTCACGAAAACGGCACAGCAACAACAGTCACAGAAATATCTTTTTGAGGTTTTTATTATCGTGTGAAACTTTAATAATTTTCGTAGCCATATCTTGTGATCTGAGCTTTCTTCATGTTTTGTTATGCTTTGTACAACATTCGCGATATCTATATCACAGACTTTGCATGTAATTTTATTTTTCGTTGAATCCGCGTATCTGAACGAACTTGAAGTGTCTATTTCATTGATAGTAATGTTACTTACAGAGGTCCTGGCTACATTATCATTTTTAAGTGTATCGTTTTGATTGGTTACATTATCATTTTTAGGTGTCTTGTTTGGTTTGGCTACATTATCAAGTGTATCGTGCTGATTGGTTACATTATCATTTAAAGGTGTCTTGTCTTGTTTGGCTACATTATCAAGTGTATCGTTTTGATGGGTTACATTATCATTTTTAGGTGTCTTGTTTTGTTTGGCTACATTATCAAGTGTACCGATTTGATTGGTTACATTATCATTTTTAGGTGTCTCGTTTTGTTTGGCTACATTATCAAGTGTACCGTTTTGATTGGTTACATTATCATTTTTAGGTGTATTGTTTTGTTTGGCTACATTATCAAGTGAAGCGTTTTGTTCGACAATATTATCATTTTTATGTGTATCGTTTTGTATTTCAGACGGATCGCTATCTGTTTTCAGATTATCTTTAGAAAAATATGCTTGTAATCCGTCCGCTACACCGATGCAAATTTTTTTTAGCGTGTTTGACCAATGAGTCGTTCCAGCGTTATGATATTCCATTTGATCTTGAGGCACACTAACATTGCACAGTTTGCATAATACATGTTTCTGATCGGATGTAGTATCTTTTGTTCTCGCTATGTGACCACTAACATTCAGAAGACCACCTAAATCATTTTCAGATAAATTAAGTTTAGAAATATGTTCCTTACTATTAATACATTTTATCATCTTGTTTTCCTCTGACTTGTTACCATGGTCTTCAATTGTATGTTTTACTGTATTTGTTCGTTCAATGTTGTTCTCCGTATTGATGACATTGGCCAAATCTTCATTATTTTGACAAATATCAGTTAATTTTGTGCTGTTTAAGAGTTTGACGTGGTTATCATCGTACAGATGGTGTTCGGATAGGGTACTCGTCAGAACTACCTTGTTACATATGAGGCAATGACTATTATAATCATTGAACTGAAAATAAAAACATTAAATATTAGTTAGGTTATACCTATCCCGTGGTCACGAGCTACACATTCAAGCGACAGCGACTGGAGAGAGACAAATGAAACAAATTGTTTATAGCATGCCACGAGACACCACGACAAGTCGCGCGCGCGTGTCGCTTAACGCAAGTCGCGTCGCTCGAGGCCGTGAACGGGGCCTTAGGAGAGGGGGGGTTGGGGTATTCTCCCCTACATTTCTGAAAGCATGATCAAGTCCCTAATAAGGGTGATAGCACACTGCTCACACAAATGCTGATCCGTGCGTGTAAGTATGATATCACCCTAAATGTTGAGTCGCTAGCCTCTTCTGAAAATAGGTCTGACCGGACACTATGACCTAGGTATGTAAACTGCGTGCATATTTTAGTATCACAGGATGTATACAAATACGTGTTGTTAGAAAAGTAGCTTTAATAGCTTAATATACCTATACTTCAATTTTTTTACGACTTTCATTAGGTAAGATAGTACGTACGAGTCAGTCTGAAATCAACTTAATTCACACTAGTGTAAAGTTGATATTAGTTTAAGCAGAAGTACCATCAAATTGGCAACAAGAATTTGCAATGCAAACGAAATTGCAATGGTTGTAATCTGAATGATTTTGAAGTATATATAGAGGAGGCAAATTGTTTCGCCAGCTAATTTAATTTGACCCTGTATATTCTTATACTTCACAGAGCACGGAGACGCTTCAGTGGCAGTTTTTTTTATCTCTGTTTCCATTAAAACCGCTTCGCGGGTCGCCGGACGGCTTTGGATGGCGATACGTGACAGAAGATATTGTTCGCTCAAAGCAACTACGGCGCCACGAATTTCATTAGCACTGCCGTCTTTAGTCGATTTCGCAGCGATTCCGAGGTCTCTGATATCCATCCAGAAGACAAATGAGTGAGAAAATAAACAAGATTATTACTTACAGTTCGGGCGAATTGTTCATTGATGGGTAAAAACAAATTTCTTGCATGTTTTTCTGAAACCTTATGCTTACTTTCTTCTCCAAACTCGACTTTGTTACACATTTTACAATATATCCTGTGTCCTTGGAATATGTAGTCGTAACTATGAAAATGGTCTCGTGATATCTTTACTTTGACCCCGCTTGGACTAGCTACATGAATAAAATCACCATCTACGATGGGCAAATTCCCTTTCAAATTGTATTTCTTAACCATATCTTTGAAATAATTTTCTTCGGAAGTAAGTTCTTCGTTATGTTTGTCATTTGAAAGCTCAACAGTACAGGTTGGTTTCATTGTATGGTCATTAGTAGAACAAACGGTTTTGGTCTCATCATTGTTAGATTTCTCCTCATAAGTTGCAACGTTTACGTTATTATTTTGAGTATCATTCTGAATAATTGCTGTACCAAAATTGTTTGCAGTCAAATCTCTATTTTCATTTAGAATTTCTTCGTTTTCTACTTCTTTAACACCAATATAGCCTTTATTTTCTTCAAATATTTTGTAAAATTCATGCGCAATATGTATGCGTCTTTGGGATTTTACGTGGTATTCTGATGATTCGTGCTTAAGTTTGTTTTCTATTTTAATAATCTTCGAGCAAGACACGCAGTAATACACATCCTTGTCGATATCTTTGTCGTTATCAATTAAACTTATATTTATTTGTTTGGAGACTCTTTCAAGAACTTTCTGGAATATTGTTTTTAATGTGACATGTTTTTCGCTCTCGTTATGTTTTTTGAAACACAGTACGGGCACCTCTAAATTACAAATATGGCAACTAAATGTGTCAAAAGTTTCATCTGAAAAGAAAAATAAAAGCATAAGAGAGGTTTTCATGTAGGTTAGTAACAAGTAAGACAAAGTCCGACATCACAATCTGGGCAAACGATTTTTGTGACTTTTCTTTTTTTTCTGTTGCCCAGTACCTGACACATTTGCGCCTTTTAAGACATCCATTGACATTTCTACCCAATTCTTCGGGCATGTGTCTTAGCTTTTGAGGCACAAATGTGTCAGCTATAGTGGTAAGAAGTTCTTACAGTACTCCTTCCCTATATGACTCTAAGGAAAGAGTACTGCTTGTACCTTTTTTAAACAAAAAAATAAAGGAATTTAAAAGCATCATAAATAAGCATTATGTGAATGCCAATTTTTAATCGACTTCCAAAAAGGAGGAGGTTCTCAATTCGGCGGTATGTTTTTTTTTTTTTTATGTTTGTTACGCGATTACTCCGTTAACTATGGACCGATTTTGAAAGGGTATTTTGTTTGAAAGGGTATACTCCCGAGGTGGTCCCATTGCCACCAAATCAGAATCAGATGAGGGAATCCCATGGAAATCGAGGGAAACCCTCAAATTTTATAGGCAAACCTATAGCGATGTGAATATTTTTTATAGTAACTCGTGCATTTGCTCTCGGAAAGCACCATTTGGTGAAGTGGAACTGATGATTGAGACCACATATGGCCAACGGAATAATATAATAATGAGTACCCCTATTTAGCGGGTTGTTATTAAACAATTTATGCTCGTCACTATGCATATGGTGAGTGGCAGTTCTCCTGGTTCTTACCAGGAGAACTCCTCAACAATCAAAGTCCCAGCATCGGGAAAAGCAATATTTTGTAAAAGGTGATGAGCAGTTAACATTAGGCTAAAAAAACTTTTTACAAAAAAATAAGAACAGACTACCAAAAATAACACTACACAGTGAAAAATAACTTTAATTTCGGAAGTCGGTGTCTTTGGATCTATATGTGTAGTGTTATTTTTGGTAGTCGGTTCTTATTTTTTTGTAAAAGGCGATGAGCAGTTAACATTAGGCTATTGTAACTTAGATAAATTCAAAACTTTCCCACCAAAAAGTGAAAAAATTAAAAAACTTTTTACAAAAAAATAAGAACCGACTACCAAAAATAACACTACAAAGTGAAAAATAACTTTAATTTCGGAAGTCGAAAAAGTTTTTTTTTGTATTGAATGACTATATTTGGTTTGTTGACCACACGACCACGCCTATTTTCCACTGGCATCAAGTGGAGGAATGCTCAGTGGAAATAGTGAACACATCTCTCTTGTCTTTCCATTTACTGACACGAAACACCTTTTCCGTTGTACCTATAAATATTTTCACCTTTCAAAGTTTTCTAGCTAAAACACTTTTCGGATTATTTTTTCTTTTGGCGGCCATTGTTCCAGTGGTACAGTATGTTTTTTTGTTATTAATGTTTTTGCTAACTGGACACTTATAAAAATTGTCCATATAATAATATAATGGCCGCAGTTTACATAATCCTTTAAGTGTCATAACTACTTTCTCGGTATGACCTTTACTACCTACTTCAATGGCTGAGGCACCTTTATACATAAGTATTCTATGAACTAGTCCTTTAGGATCGGCCAAAACATATAATTTAATCGCTTAATTATGCTTTTTATTTTTAATATACTGACGAATTCCCAAATGCCCTCTAAATCCAACCATCGTATCGTGTCTAATCAATTCCCTTTCTGGATAAATTACATATTTCATTATATCATTAAAATAATTTAACAAATATTTAATTTTCGAGTACTTCATTCTTGATTTATATGTAGTGTTCAAAAATAGGCGTCTTAATATCAATAGAGTCCCTACACTCCATTGGTTTTGGTAGTTAAATAAACGTAAACAAATCATAAAAAGCGTTTTTGTAGACGACACTTTTTGTTTAAAAATACTACATCGTATTTTTTTACTTATATAACCAAATTAAAATACTTTTAGATTTTTACGATAGTTTCCTCCTATAGTACTGTATGTTAAACTTTATCATATATTCTTAAACTACTCTTCGTAGATGTAACGTAACTGCTTGAGCACAATTTTTTTGTTCGATTTATAACAATACTTTAATATGTTGTAATCTGTGTATTGTAAAGAGCCCAAAAAGACAGGTTCTCTAAACGTCAACGTAATAAAACGTTGCTAAATTTAAGAGTGCAACTGTGACGTAGCATGACAACTGTAGTGACAGGTATTACATTTAGTTGGTTACTTTTTTGAATACCTTTATTTAACTTACTAAACCAACGGAGTATAGACTTATATTTATTTATATGCAATTTTACATAGCAATTTATCCTCCAGTAATCTGCAAATTTACTCAGCCTAGCGGTGCCCATGAAAAAAAGGATGCCTAAAAACGTCCAAAATACTGCTGGATTTGTGTTTTTCCACCTTGTTAGGAGGCTTGGCCTGGACATCAAAATTTGGGCATGCTTATTAGTCATTTCCGCTAAGCTGGTCATAAATGAATCTTGGAAAACGGCTTTAAAATAGTCTCTTTACTCGCTGCTTCCGCGATCTTGATCTCGGGGATCCCAGTAAATGGAGATTTTTTTTCCATAGCTGTCTCCTCTGTCCACTCTCCATCCGGAGAAAAGTTAACGGAGGAAACGCTTATGCTATAATGGAGAAAAAATATATATTAAAAAAAAACCGGTCAATGCTTGAAACAAACACTTTAAATACGAATACTTGGTTTGGTTATATTATTAGATATTAATTCTTGGGTTCCCTACCTGGCTGACATGCTGGTGGAGACGCTTTCGCTGTCAGAAACGTCGGACTCAATTTCATCGTTAAAGTCCGCTCCAAAGATTTCGTACAGATCACGTCTCACATCTTCATAACTACGTGCCATCTAAAAACAATGTTTTATCGTACATTTTATTGCTGCATAACCAATATGGTAAGTAGTCAAATCAAATAACAGCTGGAGAGTTGGCTGAGCCATAGACAATGAAATATGAGCTGATCAAGAAGAGGATGCTTATGTAGAAGTTGAAGAAGATAGATAAAGATTGCTCCCAACTTTTCGTTGGTGAATGAAAAAATTCAATAGATAGGTACATTGAAATGTGGACACTTATAGATATCCTTGCTGTCTTTAGCTGGACGCGGTCATCAATATCGAAGTATTACGACGAGTTAGCCTCAGTGACATAATTATTGGATACGGATACTATATTTTTGAATGATAGCTCAAGTAAATTAAGTAAAAGATAACTCATAATAATAACTGTTGGTACTTACCATGTACAGCCCAAAAGATCACGAAGATTCACCACACTTCACAAACAAATTTCCGAAACCACGAAGTCCAGTACGACACACCAAATGATCACAAGGTATTTCCAGAGTCCAAAATCACAAGCCAAAGTAATCACGAGGTATTTTCAGAGTCCAGTATCACAAGCCAAAGTAATCACGGGGCAAATCAGAGGTTCAGAAAGAAGGCAACGGTCAAAATATAAAAGGCACGAGAGACTATCGAAAGGGAGCACGGAGAGTACGTCTGTTCACCACGAAAGCAAAACAGAAATGACTTAAAAACACCAAATTTTGGTTACAAAATAATATTTAAAACAATCAGCATAGATTAGTATGTAGTGCAATAAACATAAAGGACAGTTGGAAACAAAGGCGTCGGTTCCTTTTTATTCAGCTTATATGTTTCTAATCTCTTGCTAAAGGTTTAAAAAATTAAAACAAAGCCATCGTTTCGTTTTATTGAGCTAATTTTGTTGTGCTAACTCTCTCCGTAGAATCATATTGAATGACTATAAACAAAGGCGACGGTTCGTTTTTGTTTAGCATAAAGGTTTCTAATCTCTTGCTAAAGGTTTAAAAAAATTAAAACAAAGGCATCGGTTCGTTTTATTGAGCTAATTTGGTTGTGGTAACTCTCTTCGTAGAATCTTATAAATTATTAGATAATTGTGTGAGCTAATTTGGTTTTGCTAACTCTCTTCGTAGAATCTTATAAATTATTAGATTATTCTGTGAGCTAATTTGGTTTTGGTAACTCTCTTCGTAGAATCTTATAAATTATTAGATAATTCTGTTGTTATGCGGCCAATGCGTGCAGAGGTTTTAAAATCTGCATCATTGGCTCTATGAAGGTTGACGTTTTTACAAAAGTTTTGACAAGCAACAAGTGTCCACAATTTGTTTGGAAATAATAATCGCGTGTTAAAAACAACTAAAATGGTATTTTTTAGGGTTCCGTACCCAAAAGGGTAAAACGGGAACTCTATTACTAAGGCTCCGCCGTCAGTCTGTCCGTCTGTCACCAGGCTGTAGCTCATGAACCGTGATAGTTAGAAAGTTGAAATTTTCACAGATGATGTATTTCTGTTGCTGCTATAACAACAAATACTAAAAACAGAATTAAATAAATATTTAAGGGGGCTCCCATACAACAAAAGTGATTATTTTGCCGTTTTTATAGATAATGGTACCCTTTCGTGTGCGAGTCCGACTCGCACTTGGCCGGTTTTTTATTGTGCAGTATGTCGTGGATATAATTTCACGGTAAGCATTATTTGTTGTCTTCTGTATTTGTTACATCTCCGATAAACATTCTTACATAAAAATTGTGGCATCGTATTCAATAGAAATAAATTTCATACGGCCGCCGCGCGCCGCGCCGCGGCCGGGTTTCTTTTAAATATTTACGTTATCATGAAACGTAAAATATAAATAAAACGAATTTTACAGTTAGGAACTATGAGAGATCGAAAAAATATACCTACTACCTACTTGTTTCCATAGCTCAATTGTTAACACCAATATAGCGTTTATTTTCTTAAAATATTTTGTAAAATTCATGCACAACATGTATGCGTCTTTGGGATTTTACGTAGTATTCTGATGATTCGTGCTTAAGTTTGTTTTCTATTTTAATAATCTTCGAGCAAGACACGCAGGAATACACATCCTTGTCGATATCTTTGTCGTTATCAATTAAACTTATATTTATTTGTTTGGAGACTCTTTCAAGAACCTTCTGGAATATTGTTTTTAATGTAACATGTTTTTCGCTCTCGTTATGTTTTTTGAAACACAATACGGGCACTTCTACATTACAAATATGGAAACTAAATGTGTCAAACATTTCATCTGAAAAAAAAAAAAAAACCGGTCTAGTGACTCGCGCACGAAGGGTTCCGTACCATTATTGATAAAAACGGCAAAAAAATCACGTTGTTGTATGGGAGCCTCCCTTAAATATTAAATATTTAAGGGAGGCTCCCATACAACAACGTGATTTTTTTAAGAATAAATAATTAAATTAAAATGAAACAAATTTTGTTTCATTTTAATTTAATTATTTATTCTTAAAGTGAATATATAACTAAACTAACCTACTAACTAACTGTGAATGTTTCAAGCGTCTACCTGTTGCCGTTATCAATATCGAGCAAAAAAGAGTAAAAAAATCACGTTTGTTGTATGGGAGCCCCCTTAAATATTTATGATATTCTAGTTTTTAGTATTTGTTGCTATAGCGGCAACAGAAATACATCATCTGACTAGCTATCACAGATCATGAGATACAGCCTGGTGACAGACGGACAGACAGACGGCGGAGCCTCAGTAATAGGGTTCCCGTTTTCCCCTTTGGATACGGAACCCTAAAAAGCATCTTTCTTCTCTCTCATGTAACGAAATGTGCCTAAACGTGACGAGTCCTTGAATTTTCACTCTCAATTCTCAATAAATAAATGATAAATGATTTATTTCTGTAAGTAGGTTTGTACAAACACTTTTACACGCCAATCATATTTTTAAATAAAACTAGATGAGTTCGGCATTTCGTATCCGACTACTCCGAGAAGAAAGGCCGAAACAAACTCAAGAGGTTACAGTCACTTTTAAAGTCCAGACATAATCTTGGTCAGATCATGTGAAGACCACGTAGATTGGTGCCAGAAATGATCTTTTGATGAAAGAACCACACAGATTGAGGGGACCTGTCCAGTCAGTGCACGCATTTGTCAGTAGTCGTGCAGCTCAACTAAGAACTTACGGAGCTCAACGTTTCAACGAACAATACCAAAGAAAGGACATTTGGGTAGGCCGCATAAATTACTCAAACTGCCAGACCATGATAAAAACTAACTGAGAAAAAAATAAAAATAAACAATAACCCACATAGTCTTCACATTTACAATACTTAATTAAAACAATATAATACTTAACAAAGTAAATATTCTTGTCATTGCATATATAAAATGAATTAATCAATGTCAATGTGTATATAAAATACGGATATAATCTTGGTCAGATCATTTGAGAACCATGTAGATTGGAGTCTTGCATGGTCTTTTGACGAAAGAACCACACAGATTTGAGTGGACCTGTCCAGTCAGTGCACGCATTTGTCAGTTATCGTGCAGCTCAACTCAAAACTTAAGGAGCTCAACGAACAATAACAAAGAAAGGATATTATTTATTTAGATTAATATTTTTATGTGCATACAGAGAGAGAAGCTAGTCAGTATATCAATCTCTTTAAATTTGTCTGTCTGTGAGGGAGTGTCTGGGACTTAATTTATAAATTGAACGAATTGCTGTTTTTTGTAATACAAAAATTGTCCGAATGTCGGCGGCATTACCCCACAACAGAATACCGTACGACATTACACTATGAAAATAACTAAAGTAGGTATACTAAGCGGGCTGTCTCTAAATCAGTTGAATCACGAATTTTTCTAACGGCGTAAGCTGCAGAGCTAAGCTTTTTTGACAATGTATCTATATGGGGGCCCCATTGAAGCTTGGCATCCAAAGTCAAGGCTTCTACATACTGGCGCGAGTTGTCGCGCGACGCGACACCGGTAGAACAATGTCTATGAAAAATTCAAGGAAATTGTTCTACCGGAGTCACGTCGCGCGACAAGTCGCGCCAGTATGTAGAAGCCTTTATGCCTAAGAACACTGTAGTATCTTCGGGTTTCAACTCTTCACCCTTTATGAGCACACTAGTTTTTACTTGTCTAACATGAGGTATTGTAAACTTAATACATTTTTTTTTTCTCGTTAAGAAGTAGGTTATTGACATTAAACCAGTTAACTACTTTTTCGAGGGCACTATTTACTTTGTCAGTAACAAACTGCTGACGTTTGAGTTTAAATAAAAGTGTAGTGTCGTCTGCAAACAACACTATATCATGTTTATCCTTTATGAGGTAAAGCAAGTCATTTATATAAATAAAAAACTAAAAACGGGCCAAGAATTGAGCTCTGGGGAACCCCCATTCTTACTACAGATCCGGGAGATCTTTTTCCGTTAACATCAACTCTCTAAATCCTATCACTTAAATATGAAGTAAGAAGATCCAGAGGCATTTCGGATTCCGTAGTGGTGCAGTTTCCTGATTAATGTTTCATGAAGAACGCAATCGAATGCCTTGGACAAATCGCAAAAGATGCCCAAAGCATCGCATTTATCCTCCCATGCATTATAAACATGTCCTAAAAGTTCAACACATGGCATTAGGCATCAAGGCATCAGTACGTCTACCACGAGTGGTTATCGAAAACTTACTCGCTAGCGTTAAACTCGCTAATCTCGATGCATCCCCACGTCGGCTTCTAGGAAATATTCCCTGAGACTGCATATCTCGCGATTGTGGAGGGTCTTAGCGTTTAAAAAGCCTCGACCTCCACATTTTCGCGGGATATACAGTCTCACTACCGAGGACCGTGGGTGATGCATTCGATATGCAGTCAGCAGCGTACGAACCCTCCTATCCAGGGCGTCGAGTTCGGTCTGAGTCCATTTGAGTATGCCGAAAGAGTACATCAAAACCGGCATGACCCAACCGTTGAAGGCGCGCACCTTGTTTCCGCCTGATAGAAGACTATTAAATACTTTCTTCAGGCGGCCAAAGAAGCGCTCCTTCAACGATTGCTTCATGTCAGTAACATTGATGCCCAACGCTTGCGACATACCCAAATACTTATAGGTTTCGGATGCGGAGAGGGCTCTAAGGTTTATGGAATCCGAGAGTTGGGTTCCCACGGATTCCACAATCTTCCCTCGCTTTACATGCATAACCGCACATTTGTCCACACCAAATTCCATCCTGATGGCGCTACTCAAAGTTTCAGTTACTTTCAGTAGCTCCATCAGTTGCAAATTGTTGGGAGCAAAGAGTTTTAGGCCATCCATGTAGAGGAGGTGAGATATAACCTGACCACCTCTCCTCAACCGATAGCCTGGACCTGAATCCTCCAGCAGTGTGCTTAGAGGATTCAAGGCCAAGCAGAACCAAAGCAGACTCCTATCACCCTGAAATATGCCTCGCTCGATCCTTATCGGCTCGCTATTCCTCTGGATATTTCGACATCCTGGATAGCGAAGGACCGTTCTCCATTGCCTCATACACGACATCAGGAAGGTGCGCAGAGTTGTATCTACTTTATACAACTCCAGCACCCTCATGAGCCATGTATGTGGCACCGAGTCATAGGCCTTCTTATAATCTATCCAACATGTCGACAGATCCTTTCGGGAACAACGAACCTGTTGGCTAATGGCCATATCAATGAGGAGTAACTCCTTAGTACCGCGGGACCCGTTCCTACATCCATTTTGAGAGGCAGACATGAAGAGGAGTGGTGGTGGTGGAGGGGTGGAGTGGTGGAGTGGGTGGGTCTTGGAGTTGGTCTCTATATGTTTGTTAATTTTAGCTCTCAAAATGGATGTAAGAACTTTATAGACCGTCGGTAAACACGTGATCGGCCTATAATTTTTGGGTTCCACGGTGCTACCTGATTTATGGAGCAGGTGGGTTATTCCTGTCGTTAGAAACTGGGGTAGCGAACCAGACTCCAAAGCAGTCTGGTACTGAGCCGCCAAGCGAGCGTGCGACCCAATAAACCATTTAATCCAAAAGTTGTGCAGCCCGTCCGGTCTTGGAGACTTCCAGTTAGGCAACGGACGGACTGCACGAGCTACATCTTGGGGGCAGATGGTAGTAGCCCCCATTTCTGGTATTGGATCGCAGGCTCGCTCGACTTCCTGAGCCCAGTCACCTTCAGTGTGACTGACAGGCACCGACCAGATACTGCGCCAGAAAGAACACATGGCATCATTATCCGGCAGGCGCGTGTCAGCCACATCTTGGTTCGGTCGCTCCCAAGCCCTATAAACCCACCTTTCATCGCTTTGGAAGGTGCGATTCTGAGTGTATCGGTCCACCCGCTGCTTATACCTACGAATACGGTTCGCCCAGGCATACACTTTCTGCTTCAGGAAGTCTATGCGCTCTGTGACACGAGACAAATAGTCCTCAGGGTTGGTATCAGTCCCCGAGAACGCCCGCCTCACAAAGCGCATCACTCTTGGGCGAGTATTGCCCTCCCTGAAGAAGATTAGTTTGCCGATGAGCGCTCTGGCCCCACCAATACGACGCTCAATTCTGCACTGCCAAGCTGGTACGACTGGTTTCGTTCGTGTAGCTATAGAGGCATTAGAAAATTTTACACGAGCTACACGACATGCCGCTACAGCCCCGCAGTACAGAATCGAATGAGTATCAGTGAGGTCTTCGCAGTCATCAAAATAGTTTGACAACTGCGAATCCAGAGCCGCCACCAGCGACCTATTTTTGTTATGCATGGGCAAACGAGGTAAGCGTGGTCTAAGTTCGGGTGACATAAACCGATATTCCCGAATCGCATCCTCCAAAGCACTCCTCAATTTGTCATTGCACTGGGTACTTACATTTGTAGCTCTGTCATCACTCCCCCCATCAGCTTGGCTTGTGTTGGGCTGTGGTGGTACTACAGCAGTCTGCGATAGGGATGACATGGCTACTATGCATTTCATTTCGCAGGCGATCAAGTACAGTGTCATCCAACATATGATTACGCTGGATAACCCGCACCTGATCCGACAGTCGTTGTGCCGAAACGTTGACAGCCGGCTCAAGCACCTGAAAAAGAGAGAGCATCCGAACACGGTACGCGGTCAGATTGTTTCCCCCCTCTGTAGCCCCATAGTATGAGCGCGCATGACATTCTCATTGATGGATTGTGTCCATCTCATGCGCTGCACACTTCCGCCGGGAGCTGGGACCCTATCAGAGGCCGGTGGGCCTCGAGGTCCTAAGCCGTCAGACGGCCGGCGTCCTCCCCGTCGACGAGCAGGTGGTGGCGTCGTGGGCGGAGAGAAATACTCGTCGCTCGAGCTCGACGCAACTACCGCGGCCGGTGTTGTCACAGCGTTCACAATGGGGCTGGGTTCCGGTGGCGGCGAGGCGGAGCTGAGCGACGACTCCGGAGGTGGTAGACGTGCACGGCGAGCTGCTCATCTCGTCAACATTCAGTTTCTTGGTTTTCTTCACATTTTACATTTTATTGGTTAAATTTGACAGCCGTCAATCTTGCTTTTTCCGTATTTTTTTATTTGGTTTTTCATTTTCATGTTGTATGTGTTTCTAAAGGTTTTAAATGTATTTCTTTAACTTTCTGGGACTAAAATGTGGCTGTGGAAATAAATAAATAAAGAAAATATGGGATGTGAGAAACTTGACGTGTGTTGACTTGCCAGTGTTGCCATTTATTATTATTGTTATTAAGATTACTCCGTCAATTGTGGACGGATTTTGAAAATTACTTTTTTGTATGGAAGGGTATGCTCCCGAGGTGGTCCCATTGCCACCAAATCAGAATCTGATGAGTGGATCCCATGGAAATCGAGGGAAATCCTCAAATTTTACAGGCATACCTATAGCGATTTGAGTATTTTTTTATAGTAACTCGTGCATTTGCACTCGAAAAGCACCATTTGGGTAACTGGACCTGATGATGAAGACCACAGATGGCCACCGGAACTACTTAATAATAAGTTGTTCACCGTTGCGATTCGATTAGGCACTTTATATGGTTGCTAAGCAATTTATGCTCGTCAAAATGCATATGGTGAAGTCACCATCGGTTCTCCTGGTTCGTACCAGGAGATCTCAACAATTAACGCCCCAGCATCGGGAAAAGCAATATTTTGTAAAAGGTGATGAGCATTTGACATTAGGCTATTGTAAATTAGATAAATTACAAACTGATAAGACTAAAAAGTGAAAAATAAAAAAAAAATTACAAAAAAAAAAAACAACCGACTTCAAAAAAAACACTACAAAGTGAAAAATAACTTTAATTTCGGAAGTCGGTGGCAAAAAACTAAAATACAGATCCAAAGCCGGCGAATTCCGAAATTAGTTATTTTTCACTTTGTAGTGTTTTTTTTAAGAAGTGAAAAATAAAAAACTTTTTTTCACTTTGTAGTGTGTTTTTTTGGAAGTCGGTTGTTTTTTTGTGTAAAAAGTTTTTTTAGATATGCAACACGGTAAATTTGGCAGTTTTTTTTTTTTCTAGTTTTTCCCTCAAAAGTGAACCCCATATTCAAAACTAGCTTCTGCCAGCGGCTTCGCCCGCTTGGATGTAGGAAACTATCCCACGGAAACGCGCTAACGGAATAAAAAACATCCTATGAATATACGGACTATTCCAATTCCTTGAAAAGCGACACAGAAAATGTTCATAGGTAATCATGTGAATTTTAAATTCATCCCCTATTTTACCCCCTTAGGGGATGATTTTACAAAAACGCTGAAACATGCATATCCCTAAGGTCCCCATACAAACTTTCATCCCCTATGGCTACATTATCCCTTTAGGATTAGTTTTGAGTCAAAAATTAGTCTATGCCCTTCCCCAGGATGCTATCTATCTCCTTGCCAAATGTTATCGAAATCCGTTCAGTAGTTTAGGCGTGAAAGGGTAACATACAGACAGACAGACAAAGAGTTACTTTCGAATTTGTAATATTAGTTTTCATTTATTTACGTTACACGTTCGTGTTTGGGTCACAGAAATGAATATGTGTACCCAAGTTAACCAGACAGACAGACACGCTCTGTGCGCGTATCCGACACGTACAGACAGACACGCTCTGTGCGCGTATCCGACACGTACTTGACCGATTTTGTACTGATGCGAAGGATTGAATGTGCATTGGATAAAAAATGTGAATTAAAAATTCAAAATAAAATGCGTAAAAAGTGAACGTTAAAATAGAAGGAAACAAGAGGACCTATTTTTATATATTTATAAACAATCTCACGCATTCGGAGGCATCTTCTTAATAACAATAAAGACCTATTGGGTTTTTTATTTTTTATTTTATTTATACTTATTAATAATCATTTCTCACGTAAATAAGACCACATACGATTATATAAGACTTTATCACAACTTTATTATAGTAAAAACAAAATAAGTGAGAATAGTTGATAACCAACTTTAAACTGCTATAAATCCCAAATGGCTATTCAAAATGAAAAATTATAAGAGAAACCTAAATATAATTTTCAAATACCTATTCGATTGACGTAAGAATGATCAAAATCGGCCCACGCGTTTGGTCTAAAGTGCCACAAAGGAACAAACATACATACATAGGCTAATAAACACATTACCCTCCTTTGAGTAGCGCAATCGGGTAAAAACACATGGCGAAGTGGTCATTTTGCGAAAGAAACATTTTGAGAAATGGTAATATTGTGTCCGGTAGACATTTTGCAACTGAGCCCTCAGCAGTAATATTTACAACACAATATTCATTTAACTCAATACAAGTCTTATCTTAAAATTATTTTATTAAAATTAATAATAAGAAAAAAATAATTTAGCTGGCTTTCTTAGTATCTTCAGCTTAAAAATAACATTCTTTTTTTTATTATTTGGGATGGGTTTGCTCTTGACCTTAGTCTAGGTCAGAGGTGACAGAGAAAAAGTCGACGATGGAGTGAGCTTACCCAGAAGAAGCCTGTTCACCCTCACTTTGAAGAGATTAGGGTTGAATGCGTTCGGAAACACAGACACAGGTAGAGAGTTCCACTCCTTTACTGTGCGCATTATAAAAGACATTTGGAAACGCTGTAGTGCGAATTGGTGGAATAGCAACCAGGAAGGTATTTCTTACCAGAATAGCAATCTTCATTATCATCTTGACCGGCCATCTTTACGAGACAATACTCAGATTCTGTGTCCAGGTGCTTCTTACTGAGGTACGTCTATACTATCTAAAGGTATTGTGTATGACTAACCGCCTCAACTTTGGATTTCCGTCATTCTTAACTAGAAATGGAAAAACTTTTATAGCATGTGTTGTTATTTATGTTTATTAAGAGTAGTAATATTTTAAAATGGTCTAATAGTTCTGTATCAACTGCCTCATGAAAAATATATAATAAACGCCTGGTGAGAGCTGGCCTATGACCCTGGGACCGTTTATAAGATTTAATAGATATTAATGATCTCCGAGATACCCAAAGTTAAATAAAAGTAGGTAGGTATATTTGTTATTTAAACTTTTACGAATAGGTTAACACTAGCAGAGGAAGCTTGCCTAAATCAACCTCATGGCTGAAAATCCAGGTATTTTAACTACCTACTTACATTAATTTAGTAAACTTCTCATACTCACTACTTCCCACAGTTGTTCACATTCAAATCTGCTTACAGGAATGACGAAACTTGTACCACGAACAATCAGTCGTCAAAATCGGTTATTTGAAATATGTGCTAAGGTGCTAACTAACATAGAACGCATTTACTCATAGGGGGCCGAAGGTGCTCCGTGCTAACGTGTTGTTTAGCAGTCCGACCGTTTCCAAAATGAAAAAAACCTTTCAAAAGTTTCAAAAAACTCTTTTTTTTCTTTTTTTTTTTAATTAGTTTAATGGCCTGGTTTCTGGGACCTTTTAGCCAAGTCTTTTTTAGATGTGATTTTCTTCACTAAATCTCTTTGAATGTGTTTTTAATATATTTATATATTGATGGATAACAAGTCTTGTTTTTTAATAATTCAGTCAAGCGGCGGGAGGTATTATTTAACACAACACTTTCACTACACAATTCACTTAATTCACTCGCTAAAATCAGTCTGTGTAACATATGATTTGGACAGTCAAAAAGCATATGATCAACGTTTCCAATATTTAAACCGCAACTTGTACATTTGTTGTCTTGAACAATTCCAAGTCTGGCTAAATGAGCAGGTGTTTTGGAATGGCCAAAGCGGAGTCTATTCATCATCGTTATGAAGTGTCGACTAGCTGTTCTCAACTTATAATACCACGGCTTAGAAGTTATCTCCTCTTGAATATTTCCGTACCATCTACCTTTTGTTTCTTTGTCTTTTTTCCAAAAATCATCCCATAAAGTTTTTATATTTATTCTTATTTCAGTATAACAGTCAGTGAATGGAATTGCAGAAGTTAGCCTTACATCTAATGAATTGATCCCTTCATAGGCAGTCTTATCAGCTACTTCGTTTCCAGTTATACCTTTATGTGAAGGAACCCACAAAAATAAAACCTGAATTCCTTTTTGAAGGTAATTGTATATTAATTGCCTAACATTATATAAAATATAATTACTTTTAAAATGAATGTCATGACTTTCAAGACTTTGAATTAAGCTAAGTGAATCTGTCAAAATCAAAAAATATTTATAGTTATTATTTACATTATCAATACGCCTAAGAGCTTCAAAGACTGCATATGCCTCTGCTGTGAATATGCTACAAGTATTATTAAGAATAAAGCTTTGAGCAAATCTTATCTGGGGATCATAAACTGCACTTCGAACATGTGACTCTCCTTTACTACCATCAGTGTAAAGTTTATAGTAACCCTTATTATTATCTAAGTATTCTTGTAATTCTTGATTATTAGATATTTTAACTTTGATAATATTAATTTCATTTATCAAAACCTTAAAAGGTTTTAAATAAAATGGCCAAAGATGATTTTGTTGAACATTTCGGAATTTATTTTACAGGTGTAGAAGAATACGTGGTAATTTGGGAAAATTATGACTTAACAAGTCACTGCCTGTTGTCAGTGGAGATCGCAGAAATATAGGACAAGGTATGATTTTCTTTATTATCTGCTGATTGTTGGAAGATAGTAGTTTAATACAATATCTTTCTATTAGTAACAGTCGCCTAAGTGTAAGAGGCATTATTACTGTTTCAACCTCCATGGCTCTTATAGGGGTGGAACATATTGCTCCAGATATAACTCTCAAAGCCTTGTTCTGTACTATATCTAACTTATTTACATGTTTACTGTCTAAATATGCTATACAACTATAATCAAAGTGACTTCCTACAATGGCTTTGTACAAAATAGAAAGAGTCAGAGGGTCTGCACCCCATGACACTCCAGCTAAACATTTAATTATATTTAAACCTTTGATTGCATTTTTTTAAATGTAATTTATGTGTGGTTCAAATGATAATTTATTATCAATAATAAATAACTCCTAAAAAATTATGTTTACTAACTACAGGAATTGTTTGATTATTGAACACTATTTTAGAATTAGGTAAGTCTTTGCTGAATAACATAACACTGCTCTTACTTGGGTTAATTTTTAGTTTAAGTTTATTATTGTAATATATTTGCAAATCCTTTAAAGCCAAATTAACATTTTGAATAGCTGAATCAACATTATAATTTACATTGTACAACACCAGATCATCAGCAAATTGTAGAATATTTACATTACTATTATTTACATATTTACAAATTTCAGATGTGTACAAATTATAAAGAAGAGGAGACAAAGTTGCTCCCTGCATTGTACCTTTTGATGCAATTCTAGGTCCATGTAAAATATTGTTGAATTTGACATAAAGCGTTCTATTAGTTAAAAATTCATGAATCCATTTACACAATAAACCAGGAATACCCAATCCGGATAATATTTGTACAAGAATGTCTGGTTGGACATTGTCAAATGCACCTTGAACGTCTAAAAACACACATGCAACACTCTTATATTGTTTTGCATTTTTCAGGTCTGAAATGAGTGAAGTGAAGCTGTCTGCACAACTTCGACCACGTCTGAAGCCATTCTGAATATTAGGAATAATATTATTTGATTCAACATAATGATCTAATCGAAGTTTAATCATATTTTCAAAAATTTTCCCTAAACAAGATGATAATGAAATAGGTCTGTAAGAGTCTGGACTATCAGGAGGCTTATCAGATTTTAAAACAGGAATGACACATTGTGTTTTCTAAGACTGAGGTATTGTTTGCTTAAGCCAAAGTACATTAAGTATCTTTAAAAATAAATTTTGTGATTCTGTATTTAATTTCTTAATTAAAATGTAAGGAAAATCATCCAAGCCCGGTGTAGTATTCTTTCTAGACTGCAGACTGATTAAGAATTCCGTCCATGAAAAAGGTTCTAACAAGTATTTAGAGCTATCATCATTATTATGAAGATTGTAAAAAACATTTAAATTCTCAGCACTTTCATAAACATTTCCTGATAATTTGTTTAAAAATGGTTCAATAAATTCATCACAATAAGATTTGTTACTAGTCTTTATTCTTTTAAACTTTTTGATATTGTTCCAAATTATTGTAATAGGAGTTGTTCTGTTAAAACTTTCACACAATTTTCTCCAACCACTTTTCCTCTCTTCTGCTATTGTTCTTTTCTTAATTGCGTCTAATTTTTTATATGATATAAAATTACTAATGTTAGGATTACTTCTATAATATTTTAAGGCCTCTTGGGACTTAGTAACACTCTCTTTAATTTTATCATTCCACCAGGGTGCTGGCAGTTTATATCTATACTCTGTAGTTTTGGTAAATTTTGGAATACACTCTAATTTTAGTGCATCAAGTGCCTTACAAAAGTGATCTTATGAAATGAGAGGATTATTAAGGTCAATATGAATATTATTAAAAAAAAATTTAGAGAGCTTGTTATACTTGTTCCAATCAGCTTTATTATATAGGAACTTATCTACAGGAGGATTAACATTATAATGGTTGGCTAAAATTGTGATTTCTGTGATAGTTGGAAAATGATAGCTTCCCATATTATCATCATGAACAGACCATTTACATAAAGGCGTAATACAAGGACTAGCCAGACTAACGTCTATAGCTGACGGATTTCGATTCGGATAATGTATGGTAGTGAAACCTCCTTCATTTAGTATACATAGATCTAAATTGTCTATAGTGTTATATAATTGTTGTCCTCGGCTTTTGGTTGACAAACAGCCAAAAGCAATGTGATGGGCATTGAAGTCTCCAGCCACAAAAATAGGTTTTGGAAGATCTTTAATTATGTTACTTTCTTGCAAAAAGTTAATTAAAAGAGGTTTCTTACTGTAAATACTTTGAATATTGTACTGTGCAATTCTTAAAACAGAAGTATTAATACTATCCATAATTAAGTTAGATTTTTAAGTAACATTTCTTTGATAAACATAGTTGTAATTGGACTGTCATCCCCTTTATTTGCTATAGCAATTAATGTGCGTACCATGGCATTTGTAATCTCACTATTATTTATTAAGTGAGTCTTCAACTCATCAGTGGAAATCGGTTTTTCTTCATTTGTCATATTATTAACATTAGACTTGTTGTTTACAATTACAGTAGTCTTTTTATTTACAGGTTTGTTAACTACTAGGGGAGGAAATTCTGTATTGTTAATTCTCTCCTTAGATAGGGCAACAGCGGCGTAGGTTATTTTGCTTTTTTTCTCTTGTATTTTCCTCACTTTAATAGGACACATGTTAGAGATTGCTAAATGAGGTCCACTGCAATTCACGCAGCAAAGCTCATTGGGCTTGTCACATTCTTTATAATAATGGTCTCCAGAGCAAATACTACATCGCTGTTTCCCATTGCATATTTTTGCTGAGTGGTTAAATTTAAAACATTTGTAACACTGTTGCAGAGGTGGGACATATTCGAAAACTCTTATATGAAAAAAGGTCATATTGTACATTATCTGGGAGAGAACTCGACAAAAACGTTATACTGACTGTTTGGAGAGGCACTCTCTCCTGACCAATTTTTTTTGTGAATCTACGAATAGTTATAATTTCATATAAAGGCGAAAGCTTGGAATAAAGTTCTTTGTTCGAAATATTTGCCGGAACAAATCTAATTATGCCTGTCTTCTCTATCTGGGCAGCCGGAATAAATGCCTTCATATTATATTTGTCCAGGAAAGCACTGTTCATCAAAAAGTTGTTTGCATTATTATACTGCTTAAATATCACTGCAATTTTATTAGCGTTTACTCGCTGTATTGAGACAACACCTTTGACATCCGTGGTGAAAATGTGATTTAAATAGATAGGGCTCTTATTTCCCAAACGATCACTAATATTGTTACTTTGTACGAATACCTTAAAGTCCATGTTGGTTGAATTTTCTGGATAGAGTCTTTTATAATTAGGTTTAAAATATGGTAAAAAGTTATCCTCACCGCCGCTGACTATTAATTGGTCATTATTTTGGTCCTGAGGGTCCATTTTCCTAGCCCGTTTACCCGAAGTACCCAGGCCTTTAGTGGCCGGGGTAATTTAACCCCCGGCCTCTTCTCCTAACATTGTACAACTATTTACAGTCAATATTTACACTTTGAAATTGAATTTAACATAAGTATGAAGTTTTATCAAAATAAAATTAAAACTTGGAAAATTTTGCGCCTTTTCTGTTCAAATTCCCGCCAGAATCCCCTCAAATACACTCGACCACAGACTCAACTCTCAAATCAAGTGTATTTCTTTTTTTTTGTTCTTAGTTTAATGGCCTGGTTGCTGGGACCAAAGAGTATTAGTATAGTAAATACCATGTACGGCGTGTAATGTCTCGTAAATGAGACAAATCACAGTTGAGTTCCATTAATGATTTTGTAAATTCATATTCTTCTCGCAGAAAATGATAAACACTAGCTATCATGTTTCGACCCTAAAACAAAATGTAATCAAAATAATTAAGTAATATAAACATTTTATAACACAAAAAAACATTCATTTTATAAATACTTCTATTGCTATATTAAGTATCTTTGTATAACATTTTAATTGAAAACGTATAAATAAATATTACCACACTATGGACAACTCTTCTTCGTTTTGTTGCCATGCTGACCTTACTCCGTGAAACAATTTGGCGCGAACTAAAAACCACCACTGATCCGGACCGTGTCCCGATCGACACTGAGCGCTCTCGAGGTTACGCACACAAAAACAATGTGCATGTGCACGCTTGACAACATTCATAGCCAAACGGACTTCGTGACATAGAACATCTATAACACGTACAAAGTTATTTAAATCATTATGAAATGAACTCCACTCAATGCATGATAAAGATGATTGATGATATCCCGCCCCGCTCCCCTTGAGTTTCAGTAAAGACGTGGCACTTTTTTTTTACTGAAACCTCTCGCGGACCTCTTGAGAGAACTAAAAGTGATGTTGCCTGTTTTGTTTAATTTGCCTACACTAATGCAGGTTCACGAACACTTAATGGTTAATAATCCACCACTATTACACACCTGTCTAGGAACACCCTTATCTTAATGGCCTGACATGTTTATGGCAGCGGCCGGCGGGCACACAAAAAAAGGTGTAAATAAATAACTAAGGCTACTAGCTCTATAGTGTAAATTTTGCCGACAAGCTAATTAGACAGGCCGTAATAAACAATTGCAACAATGGATCTGGGAAGTGTATTGTTTTTCCAAAAAATGTATGATTTCAGATAACAGCTGTCATTGTTTTGGTCTTATGTTATGCCTATTTCTGATAAAACGACTGTTTCAATTTACACGAAATTTTGCACCTTGCATTATGAATAGATAAGTAATCTAACAACAGCGTTTTTTAGAGAGTTCTACGTAAAATTTGCGTAATAATAAATCCCAAACATCAAAGTGCATGGGGCCGCCTTTAGACATATGATTTTTCGAAACATTTCATATGTATTTATGATATAATTAGTGCTATTATTATCTAAAACGATGTAATAATTATTATTTTATGATTATTCAGCTCTTTCCAGGCGATAAACACAAAATGAGCCATATTTCGTAATAAAATGTAGTCGGCGGAACGGATTTTCTCGTAACATTTCTTTGTTCAAAAAGGAGATGTCCGCTTTTTGTATGGGCGTTGGTTTTTTATTCCGAGAAAAATATAACCAGCGTCAAACTACACTTAAATAAAAGCGACAAAAATATAGAATTTGTAACCACTGAAATAATATTTTTAGACCTCCATTTAAGAGAAAAATTATAAAATATTTAATGTTTTTCATTTAATTTATTTGTTGATGGCAACCCAAATAAAATCTAAAATATAATTCCTTTCAATTCTAAAAGGTTAGACTAAACATTTCTGACTGAAAATATCCCTTTTCATCATATTTCTTATTGTTTACATTGTCTTAATCATCGATCAAATATTTAAAGACAGTAATAACAGTGCCATGTGACAATTTTTCTTTTTGTTTAGGGTGTGTTCACTTTAATATACTAGTTAGTTAGAAAGGTATGTTCGTTTTAGGAGTAAATTCACACTAAAATAAAAAAAAAAAAATTCTCAAAAATGGAAGCCTTTAAAAATGTATGTTATAGTTAGAACCACTAGCTTTTGGGTTGTCTATCCAAATATATTTACCTGATCGTGGTTAGAATTATTGAATAATAAAAAACCATTTTTGGACATGTCCTTTAAATTTTACGATGTGATTTTGTGCAATTATTATCGAAAGCGATGTAATAATAACATATAAATGAAAATAAGTCCACTTACCCCGATAAAACATCCAATAATAGCACTAAACACAATAAAATCACATCACTGCAATCCATTTCACAACAACAATGGCGGCCGCACAAAGGCAAAACTAAAAATATTATTTCTTTACGTTGGCATACCGTATTTTGTCTCTGGAGTTGTTTTATTTTGTAGAATCTACCAGGCCCGACGATTAAACTTTCCACAAACAATATTAGACTTAATCGTAGTAGAAATTCAGCTGTTAATGGCGTGGGTGTTTTGGTTCTCCGGTGCTCCTAGACAGGATTCCGCAAAGGAGAGGTCAAAAGTGGTATAATATTCCGACGATTTTTAAACGCTAATGTGATGTACCTTATTAGAAAGCTTATTTATTATGCTACTCGATTATAGTTAAATCAGATTTTTTCAGACGCCTGTTTTTGTGAAAAAGTGAAAAATGTTTCAATACAAACAAAACGCACATAGTCTTTATTTATTCATTTCTATGCAATATAATTATTTAAATGTGGCTTATGTTTCCGTTTCTATTAAATACTTTGAGATTTTATTATAATTTTAGCTGCAGCTCCATGAAATTAAGACAAAAAATATTGATTATCATGACAATGCAATAACAAAACGTATCGAAAAAAGTCAAAGCTGTAAACTCAACTCTATTCTATTCTATTTTTGTTGTTTGGCAAGCAAAGCCGGTGTCGACTATTCTGCCAATGTCTAAAGTGAGTTGAGAAAACAAGTGTGCATGAAAATAAAAATAAAAATAAAACAATTATATGAAGAAAATAAAATAAAAACTAATAAAACTCTTCGATTGATTGATACTGTTGAACACAATGTAGATCTTGTTGGATTAGTACGGGACTGAAACAAACAAAAATAATTGTTAAAACATAAAACATACGCATACCACAACCACGTAATAGTTCATAACTTTATGTTATTGTGACGGATGAAGGTCATCAGCGCCACAAGCAGATCTTGAGAGGAATATGTTAGTAAGGAGGAAAAATTTGTCGGAAGAGGGATCTTAAATTTAGGAAGGCGACTATATAAATCTAAAGGTGGAATGTTGTTCGAGCACTCAAAGAAGATGTGATCCAGAGTGCCCTCTTCCAACCCGCACTCGCAGAGAGAGGCGTCCCGAACACGGATTTTGCGCAAAAAACCAGGAGTACAACTAAAACCTAAACGAATTCGACAAAGAACGGATATAACGGTTTTGGAGACTTTTTTGTAACTGTGGAACCAAGGCTTTGTTTTTATGACTGGTTGTTCTGCATAATAAAACTTCCCCTTTCTTCTTCCAGTGATATTCCATTGTTCCTGCCATGAAGATTGGAGCTTAACTTTTGGAAGGCTCAACAAGTCGTATCCCTGATGAGTATTGTGGGTGAGATCAGCTACTGCTGAAGAGCAAGCATCTTTGGCCAAAGCATCAACGAACTCATTGCCCTTAATACCACAACGACTAGGTATCCAAACTAACTGAACCTCTCTTTGACTAATAAAACAGGATAATAAAGACTTTTTAATTTTTAAAACAAGGGAGCTGTGCAATTTACTTTTGAAAGGGTTTTGTATTAAGGCTTGCAAAGAGCTAAGAGAGTCTGTGAAAATTACGGCTTTGTCAATATTTTGGTGTGACTCTATGAAAAGACAAGCTTCCAATAAAGCCACACACTCGCCCGTGAACACAGAAGACTCCTTAGGGCATTTGTACTGTAGAATTATTCTGGAGCTTTGGTAATAAACCGCAGCGCCCGTGTAACTCGGATCATTAAATTTTGAAGCATCTGTAAAAAACCTCTGAAATCCAGTCCATCGTTCCCCCAACGCCGCATTGAAAGCCGAATCCGCTGAAGGGGACTTTTTGGAAATACCAATGTCAAAGAAAATTTTTGGAATGAAACTGAAGACTTCATAGGGAAAGTTAAAAAGAGGTAATCTGGGGTGTAAGGGGGAGCAAACATCAACCAGACTCCCCAAATGTCAACCTCACCTGCGCGCGGTACACCCTGCCACTGACAGACGAGGCGCTGGCGACCGATCGGTGGCGGTATAACCATCTAACAAGCCAACCTAAATTCACCAGAGCGATGACGGGCAGCAGCGTCATCGTTGCGAAAGGATTGGCACTGCGGTCACCAACCCGCTTGCCCAGTGGTGACTACGGGCATTAAACCTCCCATATGAAAAAAGTGCAAAAACAACGGCCCCCAGTTCCCGGTGGTCCCGCTATTCCTGGTCAAGGTAGCGGTCACGGTAACGGCGGGACGGGGGGTGCGAAGAATCCCCGGGTTACGGCAGGCTACCAACGACGACTACATCTGGCTACGTACAATGGACGTTCGATGAGGCTGGACCATCACCTCGCCGAACTTGAGGTAGAGTTAGGTCGCATTAACTGGCATATACTGGGGTTATCTGAAGTCCGAAGACAGGGGGAGGACACGATAACCCTGGAGTCAGGCCACCTATTCTACTTCCGCGAAGGTGATCAGCTCTCCCAAGGCGGTATCGGTGTTCTTGTGAACAAGGAACTCACTAACAGCGTTGTGGAAATCAGTAGTGTGTCGACACGGGTAGCATACCTTGTACTAAGACTCACTGACAGGTACTACCTGAAAGTGATACAGGTATATGCACCGACTTCGACATGCTCTGACGACATAGCTGAGGCCATGTACGAGGACATTGCCAAGGCAATAAACGGTACGACAAAGGCCCACTACAACGTTGTTATGGGAGACTTCAATGCCAAAGTGGGAGTACAAGAACGCGGCGAATCGAAAGTCGGACAGTTTGGTTTGGGGCGCAGGAATCACAGGGGGCAAATGCTGGTCAACTTTTTAGAGTCACAGGGGCTCTTCTTGATGAATTCGTTCTTCGAGAAGAAGCCCCAAAGGAAGTGGACCTGGCAGAGCCCCGATAACGTGACAAGGAATGAGATAAGACTTCATTATGACGGAAAAGAGGCACATATTTAGAGATGTCTCCGTGATCAGCAGGTTTAATACCGGAAGCGATCACAGGCTTGTTCGAGGCACTCTAAATATCGATTTTCGAGCTGAGAGAATCCGAATGATGAGGCCTACTCTCCGACCTACGCAGCTCCAAACCGCTCTTGGATCCGAAAAGTTCCAACTGGAACTTCAAAATCGATTCGCCCTACTGGAAACCACAAGCACTGTCGACGAGAAAGCCGACGAGGTGGTCAAAACACTACGCGACGTGTCCCGCAGACTTTTCCCGTCGCAGCGGAAAAGTAAGGTGTCCAAACTTTCCTCGGAGACTCTCGGACTTATGAGGGAAAGACGAGAGTTGTCATCCACGCAGCCGTCTTCGTCAGATAAGAGGGCCTTAAACCTAAAAATTAGAAAGCTGACGCGACGGGACCTTCGGTGCTCCAACACCCGTGACATTATGGTCGCGATTGAGCAAAACCGAGGGTCGAAAGTGTTCGCTCAGCTTTTAGGGAGGTCCCATCTGACGAAACTGAAAACTGCGGATGGTAGAATCGTGACTTCGAAGTCCGAGATACTCGAGGAAGTCGAGGATTTTTACGGACACTTATATTCAACGCGGACGGCAAAATCAGCGGCGCATAGTGAAGATGACCATCGAGCCGGATTAACGCGCCACTACACGGAGGACATCCCGGATGTCGACCACTGCGAGATTAGGGCGGCTCTCGAGCAGCTAAAGAACAACAAGGCGCCTGGTGATGACGGAATAACGACAGAGCTCCTTAAAGCGGGCGGGGCTCCAGTCTTGAGAGAGCTAGCGAGTCTCTTTAACTCCGTCATCCAAGAGGGTACAACGCCCGAAGCGTGGAGCAGAGGTGCGGTGGTTCTGTTCTTCAAAAAAGGCGACAAAACCTTGATGAAGAACTATAGACCCATCTCACTTCTGAGCCACGTATACAAGCTGTTCTCGAGGGTCGTCACGAACCGTCTCGCCAGGAGACTTGACGAGTTCCAGCCACCAGAACAAGCCGGTTTTCGAAAAGGCTTCAGTACCGTAGACCACATCCATACTGTTCGGCAGATTGTGCAGAAGATTGAAGAGTACAATCAGCCGCTGTGTATGGCATTTGTGGACTACGAAAAAGGCTTTGACTCCATCGAAATTTGGGCAGTTCTGGCCTCTCTGCAACGATGTCGAATTGACTGGCGCTACATTGAAGTGTTGAGGTGTTTGTATGACGCTGCAACGATGACTGTCCAGGTCCAGGATAAGGAAACCAGCCCCATCCAACTACTCAGGGGGGTGAGACAGGGGATGTGATATCCCCGAAACTGTTCACCAATGCGTTGGAGGACGTCTTTAAGACGCTGGACTGGACTGGACAGGGTATCAACATAAACGGCGAGTACATCTCACACCTTCGTTTTGCCGATGACATCGTCATAATGGCAGAGACGCTGGAACAGTTAGACCAGATGCTGCACAGCCTAAATGGAGCCTCTCGGCGGGTTGGCCTCGGCATGAATTTGGACAAGACGAAAGTCATGTACAATTCGCACGTCTTGCCGAGTTCGCTTCTCGAAGTTGTGAAGGAGTATGTCTACCTAGGGCAAGTTTTCCAGCTTGGTAGGCACAACTTTGAGAAGGAAGCCAACAAAAGGATCCAGTTGGGTTGGGCAGCGTTTGGAAAACTTCGTCAAGTCTTCTCGTCGTCAATCCCGCAGTGTTTGAAGACTAGGGTCTTCAACCAATGCGTCCTGGCCGTTATGTCATACGGTGCCAAAACGTGGACACTAACAGTCGGGCTGGTCCACAAATTTAAGGTCACTCAGCGTGCTATGGAGCGGGCTATGCTCGGAGTTTTTTTGAAGAATAAGATCAGGAATGAAGTTATCCGGAAGAGAACCGGAGTTACCGACATAGCCTGCAGACTAAGCAAGCTGAAGTGGCAGTGGGCTGGCCATGTTTGTCGAAGGACCGATGGCCGGTGGAGCAGACGAGTTCTTGAGTGGAGACCGCGTATCGGCAAGCGTAGTGTGGGGCGCCCCCCAGCTAGATGGACCGACGACCTTAAAAAGGTGGCTGGGACAGACTGGATGCGGAAAGCGAAGGACAGGGTGTTGTGGCGCAGCCTGGGAGAGGCCTATGTCCAGCAGTGGACTGCTATAGGCTGAGTTGATTGAATCTGGGATACTGTTCTATTGGACATTCTAAATTATTAATTTGACGAAATGCTTTTAGAATTAAGGGAATTTCTTTGTTTTTCCAGTAATTTGAGCTTCTGCATATGGCATCTAACTCATTCAACCTTGCTAAAAGAGGATGGGAAGATCTAGATGATAACCTAGCCACAAAACGGGAGCATAGATACTGCCGTCTTAGGGCCAGGGGAGGTTCAGCACACTCAACCTGCAACGCGTTAACGGGAGAAGACTTCATACAACCAGAGATGATCCGAAGGCATTTTGACTGAACCCTATCCAGTCCAGCCAAAGCACCCTTGTTGCAAGGAACTAAATGGAACGTACCATAGTCTAAAACACTCCTAATTAAGGCGTTATAGAATAATTTCATAGTATAGGGGTGGGCACCCCACCAGACACCCGCGAGAGCTTTTAAAATAGAAACAAACTTTTCACATTTTTTAATTAATAAATTTATATGATGTTTACCATTTAATTTTGAATCTAAAAAGACGCCTAAAAACTTTACTTTATTAGCTAATGGAATATTTTGACCTAAAATGTCGATTGAGATGTGCGGGATCAATCTTTTGCGAGAGAAAATTACTGCCGAACTTTTCGGTGCGGATAATGACAGGCCATGGCTTAAAAGCCAATGGTTCAAAGAGTCCAAAGAGAGGCATAGAGATGACGCAGCGTCTACGATGGAGGAATCTGTCACATACAAGACTAAGTCGTCGGCGTATTGGAGGATGTGACAGTTATTATTTAGGCAGGAGCCAATGTCCACTGTATACAAATTATAAAGAAGGGGGCTCAGAACAAATCCTTGTGGTAGTCCCTTCCAAGTCTGCCTTTCATCGAAATCCTCGCCCTGGACTCTCAGAACCAAAGAACGAGACATAAGAAGTGCACAGATGCATTCGATCATCTTAACCGGGAGACTCAGCTGGTGCAGTTTCTGCCTGAGAACGGGAAGAAGAACGTTGTCGTATGCAGAGGAAATGTCTAGGAAGGCGGCAACAACGGATTCGTTTTTGGAAAACGCTAAGCGAATATCCGCAACTAAAACACCAATGCCGAGCCCTTTCCTGAAGCCAAATTGGTAGTTCGGCAGTAAATCCCTCGATTCGACTATCCATTCAAGTCGATTTTTAATCAGGTGTTCCAATAATTTGGCCAAGACTGAGGACAAAGCAATTGGTCTAAAGCCGTTCGGATCATCTACATGTTTGCCTGACTTCAATAGGGGAATAATGATCTGTAACTTCCACTGATCTAGAACCCAACCATTGCTATAACAAAAATTAATGATATTGAGGAAGTAGAGTTTAGCCTTGTCTCCAGAATGAATTATAAAAGAATATGGTACTCCGTCCATACCGGGGGCTGAGTCCCGGGCATGCCTGAGCACCACATTCAGTTCCTCTAAAGTAAATGGCACGTCAAGAGGATCCTCTGAAATATTTTGCAGGGACATATTGAAACATTCAGAAGATAAAGGAACATAGGGTGGAGCAATTTTGTCAAAAAAGAATTCTGCTGTTTTCCTAGAAATTGGTGAAGAGATTGATGGGGAGCATCCACGTCTAAACCTATTGATGTTCCTCCAGACTAACGAGATTGGAGTAGAGGGAGATAAGGAGGTACAGAACTTAACCCAACCCGAACGTTTCTTCTTGCGAAGGTGGCGTTTGGCTCTGGCATTAAACCGCAAATATGTCAATAGATTTTCGGTGCTCATATCCGCATTGTAGCATTCCTCTGCCTCAACCCTATCCCTGATTGCCGAAGTACATTCTGGGTCCCACCACGGGGGCGAAGGTATTTTGCCTCGGGCACTGTTTTTCAATGGAAAGCAGGAATCCGCACTAGAAGTGATGGCTGTAACCAACCCCTCATAACAGCTCTTGGCATGGCAGTGACCAGAAGGATCTAATAAACTTGAATTTGGAAGATTGTTAATTTTATCCTCCAATAATGATACAAATTTTGCCCAATCTGGTTTGGACAGGTTGTATTTCAGAAGTGGAGGAGAAGTTTTCTCTAAATAAGTCTTATTAACCAAAGATATGACAATAGGGTAATGGTCACTACCATGCGACAAGGTCGTACATTCCCAATGGGTCGAAGCTGCCAACTCAATTGAGCAGAAAGTTAGGTCAACACAGCTCTTTTGATGACCGGGAAGAGATCTGCGTGTAGGGCAACCATCATTTAAGATGCAGAGATCCAGATCGTCCAAAATCTCAACCAAAGCTACACTAAAGGCATCACAACGTTCAGACCCCCACCTATGGCAGTTAAAGTCTCCCATGACCAGTATCGGTCCATGGACATTAGCAAAAATGTTTCCCTCTACCCTTCCTGCGGCATTGCTCATATCACCCGTAAGTAGAGGTAAAGCAAAAAGCGAAAGTGAAACCCGATTGTTGACAAAGAGAGCCGACCCTCCATAGCCATCAGGTCTGTCACATCTGAGGATGTTAAAGTGTGGTATACGGAAGCTAAGACTTGGAATGAGCCAAGTCTCAGCTATGGAACAAGCCAATGGCTTGTTTTATTCAAAAGAAATATGAGGTCGTGCTTTTTATGCCACACGCTCCTCACATTCCACTGAAGGAATACTTGGCGAGACGCCATTTCTGATATCTAAAAGTAGAGTAATAAGTTGGTTGGCAACGTTGGACGGTGATTGAGTATTAGAAGCAGAAGAAGAAATAAGAATAGGTAAGAGTTTTATCAGTAGGTCAATAATAGAAGTAGTACTATTATTGGAAGAGTCATTATTATAATTGAGAGCGCAGCCATTAGGCTGTGAAGATTGGGGAGAACTAGTTATTTGTTGATGTGCAGCTTTATCATATGATGGGGAAAGGGGGGCATGGGTCCTGGGCTTGAGAGTTACAGTTTTCCGATAGGACTGAGAAATTGGAGTCTTGGTGATATTTGCATAATTTCGGGAAGCTGTAGGAATAATTTTGCTAGCCTCAGCCATATCATTCCATATGAATACATTTCTCAGCCATAGTAGTCTTAATAGCCTTCTGTCTACCATGCTCGGGGCATGACTTGCTATTAGCGAAGTGATTACCCGAACAAAGCACACAGAATGCCTCAGCCTCAGAAAGGTTGCAACCATCACCTGGGTGATCGTGGCCACACTTACTGCAGCGTGGTTTAGATCTGCAAATGGTTGATACATGTCCGAATCTGCAACAGTTGCGACATTGGATTGTAGGGTATATGTACTGTCCAACAGGAAGGGATGTGTAGCAACAGTAAATCCTTTGGGGTAAGACTTGGCCATCAAAAGTGATGACACAAGTTTCAGTGGGTCCACTCATTAATATTGTCTTTCTGAATTTTACGGTTAATTCGGCGGACTTTGAGTATTTGCCCACATCCCGCGGGCACAGACAAATATGTTATAGCCTCTTCTTCAGAAATGTCAGAGGGAACCCCAGTAACAACACCCATTCTAGTTATATTATATGTTGGAATTGAAGCAGAGTGTCTATATTTGAATAATAACGGGTTAACTAAGAAAGAGTTAGCATCCTGAGGGGAAGCAAACTCTACGGACACACGGTTTCTGCCAACTCGATTAACACCACTACGAACAATGTTCGCGATGTTGTAACTTAGAAGGAACTTGCCAAAATTAATGGGGTGAAGGGTGGTGCCTGCATTTGGTTGAGTCTCTATGCGGGAGACGTGAACAACATATGGGGCCTTATCCATTACTAAATACTTGATACGACCAATTTGACTTTTTTGCTGTTTGGACTGGGTGACAGAATTACCTCGTCACTGGGACGTTTGCGTGAAGTTTGGGGTGATTGAGAAACATCCATCTCTGTAATGCTACAGACAACATCCGCAAATTGGGATAGTGGATTCGGAGATAAAGGAGTTGAGGCACCTGGGATGTCCGGGGGGTCAGGATCGGGGGGTTTGTTTACATCCATATTGGATAAAACGAGAATAAAATAAGACAAACACAATACAAGCCTGGTTACGAACACAAGGACCACACACTTAAAGAAAAACAAGTCACAAAAGTATCAACAAACGCTCAAAAATAGCAAAAAATTCTAAACACACGTGCTAGCCAAGAACACCGTGGCGAGAATCCAATGGTAAACTCAGACTAAATATCCGCTGTAAATGTCAAGCCGAGTCCTGCTGACTGACGTTGTCATTGTCACGTCATTTGCCACAGGGCTGCCATACCTAAAATATAAATAATGCTTGCAAACATTTTATTTTTCAAAAGTTGTTTTAAAAAAAACGGGCGGCTGTAAAAAAAAATTAAATGCCCAAATACATCAAAATAATTACCCTCTTTCAGCCTATATAGGTCAGAAGGCTGTTTAAATTTTCAACTATTTTAGTACCAAGGCCCATACATTTCGTGAACGTCTCCTTTTAGAATATAAAACAAAACTGCTAACATGACGCTTCACTTTCCCACCAAGAAGTCCCAACGTACCGTTACTATGGAGTTTTTCCTAAAAACTGTCATGTCATTCCTTGTATCGATCGTATTAGGTAACATCTGCTAGCTATTATATTAAATAACTATATAATGTATGTTTAATTACGTTTTCTCATTAGCACCGTATATTGTACCTACCTAACCAGGTACCAATTTAGCAGTGAATTTCGCGGGCCACCTTAGACTTAGAGCATCTCCCATAAACGAACTGTATAACTAAATAAAGACTTCGCTAAAAGGTCCCAGCACAGGCCATTAAAAAAAAAAAGTCAAATTGTTAACGTAGGTACTCGCTAGATTCAAGACTGTAGAAAAGATTTATTTTTAGTTCATAGCAGTTCATTTATATATTAGTCTATGGTTCATATTTCCCCTAGTATTATTATACTCTTTGGTTCATATCATCAAATCATCAATTGGAATAGTGTCAAGTGTCATAGTGTGTCTAGAAAGTGATTTACAATAAGACTTGGTAAGTTTCACACTATTTAGCTATGTAAAATTACGTACCTATATAATATTATGTACCGTATCTTAGATATATTTCTTTTTAGTAAATCAATAACAAAATCGTTGTACTGTATTTTATACAATAGAATATAATAGACTGGTACCTAGATTTGGTCTGTGGGTCGTCTTAGGGTTTTACTAGGTATTGTTATAACTTCTCTTCTAACAAGCCTTTTCCCAACTATGTTGGAATTGGCTTCTAAAACTTACCAGTTGCAGCTGAATACCAGTATTTTATAAAGACCAACTGCCTACCTGACCACAACCCAGTGACTGGGTAACACGATACCCTTAGGATACTTAGCTTATGATAACATATTAAGCATACTTAAATAAAGTATTTATTTACTTTCTACATTTATATCTGTAATTCGAAGAATGGTGTACCTACTTACATAATGAGCACCTATTCTATTCTATTCCTAAGTAGGTACAGCAAAAAAATGAGTGGAAATAAATGTGTGTAGCCTTCCAGCATGGATTTAACATCCTAACTAATATTATGAATGTGAAGGGGTTTGTTTGTTACGCTCTCACATTAAAACGGCTGAACGGATTTGTAAAAAATTGTAATGATTATTTAATGCAACATGAAATAACAACGCAGATTAACACCCTTTACACCTCAAAAAACAGGACGTGCAGAGCATAAAAATCAGACATTAGTCGAGAAAGCGAGATAGAATCAAATGTTCCAGAGGAGCTGACATTTGGCATTTATGTAGACCATGACTAGCTGAAGGACAGGCTACTTTTCATCCTAGATCGCAGACGAGGTCGCGGACAACAGCTAGTTTTATAATAGTTGCATGAACCTTAAAATCGAATGTACTAAATCTAATATATATACTTACATTTTAAACTAATTTTTTGCAATGTCAAAGGTTCACACAATAATGAACTTAAAAACTAAGTACTAGGAAGCCTGCATGAATTAATAAAACTGGTTTCCTAGAACTTAGTTTTTTAAGTGTTATATCAGTTCATTATTGAGTTCATATCAGCAAAGCATATCAGGGCTTGAAACCGGGAAATTTTTATTTCAGAAGATACAAATTATTTTTGTTACCATTGATATTAGTTTCAAAGATTGCTTCATCAGATTAAGTTCAGCATTAATTTGGTAACAAGATATTTAATAATTAACGAAATATGTACGAAAACCTATATAATAACGGTTAAGGTTACATAGAAAATTTACCGGTTTCCGAGCCCTGCAGCATATTTACTTAGTAGTGATAAAAATGTTCTCAATCATTCAATTAATCTAACGTTAAACAATTCTATCCAACATGGCAATGATTTTAGCCTTTAAAGTCAAAGTCATATTATTTATTTTAAATAGGCACATTAAGAGGCACTTTTGAATGTCAAAATTTACAAAAAATTAGAATTGATTCTAAATCTCCCTTCCAAAAGGTTTCGTATGGAGAAGAATGGGCAAGAAACTCCACCGTTACTCTTTTAAAAATGTTTTACAATATTTTGTTTGAGTACATTAATTATATGATTATACTAGCTTTTGCCCGCGGTTTCGCCCGCGTGGAGGTCGAGAATTATCCCACGGGAATGTACTACCGGGATAAAAGTATTCTATGTCCTAACTCAGGTTATGGTCTACCCATAATTATGTTTGTATGCGTTTGGAGCTAAACAAAACACAAAAGCAAAAAATTTATTTTAATTGTGACATTGGATATATAATTCTAATGTGTATGTGTTATTAGAATTTTAATTTTTATTTAATGTATGGACTATAAGGTGTGAAATAAATGAATTAATAATAATAAGAATCTTAACATTAATAATTATAACAAATTAGAATGATAAATAGAATGATGTGTAGATTATTTAATTGGTGATGTTGTCATAAAGATTTTAGTATGAATATGGATGGTTATAAGAGTAGGGGAAGACCAAAGAAACAATTCTATTCCAAGGCTCCATACCAAAACGTAATTAGTAGGTCCAGTCGAACAAGCTATTTGTTATACAGGCAGCTAACTTGCAACTACTTGTAAACAATGTTGAGTTCGCTGAGTAGTAAATTTTACATCACTTTATGTATGCCATAAGCTTAGCTTTTGTTTGTGAAAAGCTTTTTCACGGGAAAGTACCTAATTCTGAAAATTGTATTAGTCTATTGTGTACCTACTATTTATTTCCTTATTCATGTTATAGGTATTTTGTACCGAACTTTTTAGTGTTCCGTACCTCAAAAAAAAACGGATCCCTCGTGTGTCTGTCTGTCTGTCTGTCAAAGCCAATTTGCTCCGAATCTACTGGACCGATTAAGTTAAAATTTGGTACACATATGAATTTCTGTGACCCAAATATGGGCGTGTAACGTAAATAATTGAATTTGAATATGGGGTCACTTTTGGGGGCGAATTAGAACATACAGCGTTTATCTATCTAGACAAAATCTAACTGATAGCTATTTTAATTGTATATTTTATTATTTTTATGACATTTATTTTACACTGTGATTACCTTAACTCACACTCTGATATTAATTATTTTAGGAAAACGTTAATTTATCTATCATTGCTTCATTATTAATTCTTTTTACCTATTGTGGTATAGTAATTTTATTCTAGGTGCATCGTCTTCACATATAATTATATAATTGATGTACCGATACAAAATATTGTAAAACATTTTAAAAGAGTAACAGTGGAGTTTCTTGCCCATTCTTCTCCATACGAAGCTACCTTTTGGAAGGGGCGACTAGAATCAATTCTATTTTATTTGTAAATTTAGACGTTCAAAAGTGCCATCTATGTGCCTATTTGAAATAAATAATTTGACTTTGACTTTATCAGAAATTTGTGGTCTTATTTAAGGGTATAGACCATCCAACTGAACAACATTCTCCATTAGACTAACATCGTTATCGCGAAAAAATAATCAGCCTACCCAAAACATATGGGCATTTGGGTCGAGTAGGTATTCACAATTGAAGTTTTTTATAGGACAGTTGATAATTTTTTCGCGACGAGTAAGTCCCATGGATAAAGTAGTTCAGTTTGATAGTCTGTACCACACCTTTACGGACAGGCTCCTAAAGATCCTTTTATAGCTGTAGGATCTTTTGGCTCGTGGCCAAAATCGGAACTAACGCCGCCATCTTGTTTGTCAATACATTTCACAAAAAAATTGCACCTATGTTTACTAATAGCGCCCTCCGGTCAACTTCATTCGAGCGCCAAAAGATCGTTGTAGCAGTGTACCTTATTACTTATTTTTAATTTCAGGTTGACACCGGTTCAAGTCATCGCGTAGTAGTATTAACGAACTCCAACCACCATACAATTAATGATAGTCATAAAAAGATTATCAAAGACACACAAACACTTAGAACCCTGGGTAGGAAGGGTACGAGTCGTGTAGAAATCGCCAACAAAAAAAAATGGAAGTGTTCTACAAACTGTTGTTTTACACCAATGATGCAAAAACTAGAGTCAAGTGCAAGATCTGCGACGTCAACATACCTAATACAGAACATAATATTATTGAACATATGGAGGGTAGGAAACATGAAAAAACCGCAAATGAAAAAAAAATTGAAGGGTTCTACAAACTGTTGTTTTACGCCGATGATTCAGAAACTAAAGTCAAATGCGAGATCTGCGACGTCAACATACCTAATACAGAACATAATATTATTGAACATATGGAGGGTAGGAGACATGAAGAAACCGCAAATGAAAAAAAAATTGAAGGGTTCTACAAACTGTTGCTTTGCATCAATGGTTCAAAAACTGAAGTCAAATGCAAGATCTGCAACGTCAACATACCTTATACAGAACATAATATTATTGAACATATGGAGGGTAGGAGACATGAAGAAACCGCAAATGAATAAAAAATTGAAGGGTTCTACAAACTGTTGTTTTACACCAATGATTCAGAAACTAAAGTCAAATGCAAGATCTGCAACGTCAACATACCATAACTCGTGAATAAGAATATAATAACGTAATATTATTGAACATATGGAGGGTAGACGTCACGAAGAAATCGCCAACAAAAAAAAGATGGAAGTGTTCATCAAACTGTTGTTTTACACTAATGATGCGAAATCTAAAGTCAAATGCAAGATCTGCAACGTCAACATGTGGAGGGTAGGAGTCATGTAGAAATCGCCAACAAAAAAAGATGAAACTGTTCAACACACCATTCATTTCCACTGATGATGCAAAAACTAAAGTGAAATGCAAGATCTGCGACGTCCACGTGCCATATGTAAATCGTAATATTATTGAACATTTAGAAGGAAAAAATCATAAAATGGCTTCTTTTCAATACAATGGTAAATAAATACATGAATAATTATTAATGAGTTGGGCCCAGTAGGTGGTCACGCCAATCGCGACATTAGTGGCATTTTTAGGTCCTCAAAAGTGCAGCAAAGCAATTCACAACCATTCGACAGGTTTTCGTATCGAAAATGATACATTTTCTCTTGTTCCGGGACAGCAAATAGCTGTGGAAAGAATAATAATAATAACCCCAGCGCCGTATCTCTACGTTGACATCGTGGTGAGGGTGGGGATTTGCGCTCCGAACACTAGGTCTGTGATGGTAAAGTTTACTTTTCCGAAACAGGTCTATGGGGAGGTATTTTATTGTAGCATTTTTAAAAGTACTCAATGAAGAATGAGTTTACTTTAGCCAGTCAGAAACCTACGGTTGAACTAATTGGTCCTTATTTCTAGTCCTATAATTGTGTCTTTCACCTCTTTTACTGAAAAGATTTACGCGTAACATCGTTAGTTCCTCGACTCATCATCGGTTGAGTATTTTCTTCTAGTAGCAGTAGTTCGGTTGTTAGTCCGGTTGACCGAACTACTGAAACTTTCAGTTGCAATAGTTCGATTCTAACAAAGCACCGAACTACTGAAACTTAAATATGTACCCCTTTAGTTCGGCAAATAAACTAGGCATATAATGTAAACAAATTATATCTTAATTTTATTTTTAACACGTAAAAAGAGCGACTTTGTTTATCAATGCCTGTACCTATAGCAACAGTTCGGCAAATAAACTATATAATACTCGTATGTACAAACTATTTACGTGTTAAAACTTATTTATTTACTTTTTACGTGTTAAAAATAAAATTAAGATATAGTTTGTTTACATTAATTTTAACCGAATGTTCGGCCGAAGTTCGGATTCGGTTCAAACCACATTCGGCCCATCTTTAATGCGATTTGTTTGTTTTTCGATTTTCATACGTTCGAAGAATCAAATGCTCGATGGGTTCTCGGTCCGAAAAACAACATTCCGATTTTCAATAAAAAAATAAAGATAAATTTTATTTGCTCGAACATGTGTATACATACAGAATTAAAATAAAATAATATACCTATGCATGCAAGATCTTAAATAAGAGTGGCTCACGGCATGTCTTCCATTTTTCATAGCGTGCAAATATCTTAGATACAATATTATTATCACGGAATCAATGATTTTTAACTTTTACACTTATACCATAGGCTTATAAAATAAGTCAATACAGGTCGGCAGACAAATTTGAGGTACCTACTGCATAATTTTAGGTCCTCCTTTAGTTGTATAAAAGTCATTCGTTTCAAAATGTAAACTGCAAATGACACTGTATTTGTTTGGAATCCAGTCATTTTGACAGTTACAATTTCGAATTTTTTCAATCCAATCATTTCGCCAAATTTCATTTACTTTAGGAAATCTAGTAGAAAGAATATAAAAACAACTAGTAATAATTAACCTAAATAAATTGAATTGATTAAAAAATATATTAATTTCCCATATATTTAGGGTAATTTGCACACGTGAATAGTGGCAACACTGGCCTTGTGATGAATTATTTTGTTCTGGTGAATAAATATTGATTGTAATCTATAAAATCGGGAACGAAGTTGTTGAATTATTCATTTACCTATGAAACGTGATTCCTGTATTTTTTTTCTTCCGATCGCTACGGTTTTTGCAACATTTCACCACACAAGACATGCTGTGTATTTCAATACTTTTTTTGCCGCTTATACGTGTCGAATGTGTTGACGTTTGCACGCGTAATGGGTGAGTATGCTGTGAATGTGTGCGTGCCGGCCTGTACGTACAGCAAGCTGGGGCTTTACTCCCGAAAACGATTCGAGTTTGATTTTGTTTTCGATTCGAACTCGTTTCTGATCTGAACTCTATTTAAAACCTTACTCCCGAACCAAATCGAATCGTAAACCAAGATCGACATAGGTTCGAGTATTATCAGCGTCGTTATGCCTGTCATTGTCTATATCCTATCATTCATGGATTACGTCATTGTCAAGTGTCTTATGTCTGTGGTTGAATTTATTTACTTCTCTATCACTTTCCCACGTAAAAAACGATACCCTAGTGCTATATTTTAACTTAACAAATAAAACCCTATGAAAAAACATCAACTAATCTGCCTATTCTTTTTCCAACTATGTTGTGCTCGGCTTCTAGTCTAACCGGATGCAGCTGAATACCAGTATTTTACAAGGAGCGACTGCCTATTTGAGAGCAGTGGTGGCCCAGTGGTAACGACAGCGACTTACGAGTTGTAGGTCGAAGGTTCGAACCCTGACAGGGGCTTTACTTTGTATAAATTATTTCATCACCACTGCTCTCAAAACGGCGAAGGAAACACCGGTGGCATGTCCTAGAACCAAAAATTCGAAGACATGTCAAAACTACCAACCCGCACTGGGCCCGCGTGGTGGATTACGTCCTACTCCCTCTCACACAGAAGAAGCCTGTGCCCCAGCAGTGAGAACATTATAGGCTGATTATGTTGAAGGCCTATCTGACCTCCACAACCCAGTAACTGGGTAATACGATACCCCTTGGTAAGACTGGTTGTCAGACTTTCGGGCTTCTCGCCTTGCATTTAATGGAAATGTCACTTCGTCTGGTTAATTTCTTCATGTATGGTGTTAAATCTTCTACCAACACATTAAACAACTCCTTCGAGAAACTATAACTTCTTCGAAATTCCTTCGAATCCATTTCTATAGCCCCGGGTATTATATCGATTCATATTTCTTTTCGCACGAAGATCCATACGATGTTTTCTCAAGAACATTGAAAAACAAAGTAAGGCGAGCCATAATAATAAAGATTTTGAAGAAATAAAGCAGTAAAACACAAAAAAATCTCACTGGAGTAATTTGACGTTTAGTTTTGATTCAACTACTCGATACATAACTGTCAGATGGCGTGTGGAGTACGAACTTTTCGATTCTAACGAATCTTTCGATCGAAATTAGTGTCGTTTTGAACCACCGCATCGTGCGCTAATGTCGGTTTCAAGAGTATGGATCGTCATTTATTTCGTATCTAATTCGATTGATTCAGTACTCGATGCTGTCGGGAGTAAGGCCCCTGGCTGACTCTTGAGTGACACAGTTTTCTGTTAGCGAGAATCCGTCCGACTTTTTTATACGTCCATGACTTATACGAGGGCGGCACTGAAAATTTCGGGAATCAAGGAAATGACACAACATTACTATTTAAAAATGTATTTATTGCTTTTCGAAGTATTCTCCGCGAAATTTGACACATTTTTCCATACGATGGAACCAATCATTGAAGCAACCATTTCATTCGGAAGTTGGGGTCTCCAAAATGGCCGTTTTGTATGCGTCCACAGCTTCTTCAGGTGATGAAAATCTCTGTCCACGCAATTTATTCTTTATTTTAGGGAAAGTATAGAAATCATTAGGGCTTAGGTCGGGGCTGTACGGCGGATGGTCTAATAATTCTATGTTTTCTTGCTCTAAAAACTCTTTTGTTCTGTGCGCGGTGTGAGAACTCGCATTGTCGTGATGCGGCGGTTGCAGTTCTCTTTACGGAGTTCAGAAACGACCTGTGGCAAACAAATGCTAGCATACCATTCTGCATTAACCGTTCTTTGTCCCTCAAGAGGAATAGTCGTAACATGGCCGGTTTTGGAGACAAACGTGGCCACCATTTTTTTTGCAACACTCCGTGAACGAACAATTTTTGTTGGCTTTAACTCATTTTCGAACACCCAAACTCGTGACTGGTTTTTTGTTTCGGGTTCGTACGTGTATATCCAGGATTCGTCACCTGATACAATGTTGTATACAGCATTTGAGGATCCTGCGTGGAATCTTTCGAGAGTTCTGACGCACCAAGTAACGCGAGCCGCTTTTTGCTCTTCACAGAGCGAATGCGGTATCCATCGGGGAAACAACTTTTTTACACCTAATTGTTCATGCAAGATTATTTGTATTTGACTCATGCCAATTTCTAAAGTTGCCTGAATTTCGCGGTATGTCACATGTCGATCTTCCTCAATCAGCTTACGCACAGCATCAACGTTTACTTGGGTGACTGCAGTTTTTGGACGACCTTGACGGGGATCATCACTGAGCTTGACACGTCCACGTGGAAATTCAGCAAACCAGCGATAAATTGTGGTTTTGGATGGGGCTTCATCACCAAATGCAGAAATCATCCGGTCAACACACTGTTTTTGTGTTAAACCAGTTCGAAAGTCATAATAAATCATCGCTCTTGAATTTTCTCGAGTCAATTCCATTTTCTCAACGACTAAACAAGTTTGACAAAACCTTGTGACAAGACCGAGAATCTTTTTTTAAATAAATAAATGGTATTCGATTTTTAAAACCAAGGAGTTTTCAATTAAAAATATTTTAATATGACAGGAACAGTGGAAATATTCCATTCCCGATTCTTTTAGTGCAGCCCTCGTACATATCAGTCATAGTTACTCTAGGGGGATGCGCTAAGGTAGCCCGCGAAATTCAAATTTTCTTACGTTTTTTGCAGTTTGCAGGTCAGTAACAGGTTGTATATTGATCTAAATATGATTCGCGGCCGTAACAAATATGGCTTTCCAGAATCATAATCATTAAAATCAGTATTACAACCAGGGACCGTACAACCCCGGTTAAGGGTTAAGCCTTTCGAAAGGGTAACCCATTCAATGGGTTACCTTTATCATGATGTAACCCATTGAATGGGTTTTATAGTAAAAACCCAGTGAAAGGGTTACATGATAACCCATTGAATGGGTTTTATAGTAGAAACCCAGTGAAAGGGTTACATGATAACCCATTCAATGGGTTTTATACTTGAAACCCAGTGAAAGGGTTACATGATAACCCATTCAATGGGTTCTATACGTCCTTGAAACCCAGTGACATGAAAAAACCATAATATTATGTAATTTCGATATCCGCCTAGCACGCGTAGCATGACCAAATCTATCTCTGTTCTACCAAGAATAGACAAAGTTTTTGATGTGAAACATTCAACAGCCGCACGTAAAACCGACTGCTGGCGGGGCGACGCATGCCACGTGGCGACGCATCGCTACTATATACAGTCATCTGTAGTAAGTTTTTTGATGTGAAACATTCAACAGCCGCACGTAAAACAGAGTGCTGGCACTGGCTGGGATCGTATGAAAATCGAATGGCTTAAACTAAGCCGTTCAAAAGGGTTACCCACACCGTATGGGTTTTTATCGAAAACCCTTTCAACAAGTTACCAAAATTTAATTTAAGCCATTCAAAAGGGTTACCGATATCGTATGGGTTTTTGATTTACCGCTTAGAAAAACCCTATCGAAAACCCTTTCAATGGGTAACCATAATGGTCCCTGATTACAACTCTAAGTTCATAAAATCCTACTGAATGATTATTTCAGAAATACCTAGTCATTCAATAGGATTTTTCGAAGGGAGCTGTATTGCCGATTCTAATGATCATAATTCTGTAAAGCCATATTCGTTACGGCCGCGAATCATATTTAGATCAACATACAACTTCTTACTGACCTGCAAATTGCAAAAAACGTAATAAAATTTGAATTTTGCGGGCTACCTTAGCGCATCCCCCTTAAAACAAATTTCTTATGTTCAATCATTTACATTATCCGATGACGTCGACCAGTGCAGCATAAATAAGGAATAAAAAAATTTAATAAACATAAACTACTTAAATAAACACAATAATTATGTTCACGTTTGGAAACTAAATAGCAAACACAGTTGAAAGTATAAGTATCCTTTATTGGTAGTTCTTCAACCAGCCACTAGAGGAATTTATGTTCCAACCAATTTAATTAACAAAATAATACTTGCTGTCCGTATTCTTGAATCTTCGTTACTTGTTAGATATTTCTTGTTCTCTATCCACTTCAGTTTTAAACTCCATCGAAGGTATATAATCTGATCTAAAAAATATACCATCACACCATTCTGAATAAATTAATCAAATTCAGGATGGTGTGATGGTATATCTTCTGATTCAGATTGTTGTAGTAGTAGAATTATCTTCTGATTCGGAATATTAATAATCTGGGATCATTCTTCTTGATCTGTGACGCTATCTAGATAGTCTATGTCTTGATATTCCAGTTCTAGCTCTGCAAATAAAAAGAAAATCCTATTGAATGACTATTTCTGAAACAATCATTCAGTAGGATTTTATGAACTTAGAGAGTTGTAATGCTGATTATAATGATTATAACTCTGTAAAGCCATATTTGATACGCCCACGAATCATATTTAGATCAACATACAACCTGTTACTGACCTGCAAATTGCAAAAAACGTAATAAAATTTGAATTTCGCGGGCTAACTTAGCGCATCCCCCTTAACAATTTTTTGTAATGTGGTACCTAATCATTATTTTGACAACCTTCTTTGAGCAAAGTCGACCTTTCCGCGCTACTTGAATAGGCGCCAGCTAAGTTGTATGGAATTTCATTGTTAGTGCATTTTAGCCACCAGCAATTTCCTTTGAAAATCCATTACTGTCGAGTTTTGTTTCAAAAATTGGCAGGTGCAAAAAGATTTTATTCTGAATTTGGCTGTTGAAGTAAAGGCATTACAAACCTCATAAAAAAAATGTATTAATAAAACCGGCCAAGTGCGAGTCGGACTCGCGCACGAAGGTTTCCGTACCATTATCTATAAAAACGGCAAAAAAAATCACGTTTGTTGTATGGGAGCCCCCCTTAAATATTTGTTTTATTTTAATTTAATTAATTATTTTTAAAGTGAATATATAACTAAACATTCTGTGAAATTTCAAGCGTCTACCTGTTGTCGTTATCAATATCGAGCAAAAAAATCACGTTTGTTGTATGGGAGCCCCCTTAAATATTTATTTTATTCTATTTTTTAGTATTTGTTATTATAGCGGCAACAGAAATACATCATCTGTGAAAATTTCAACTGTCTAACTCACACACTGGCAGCAGACCAGACAGACAGACAGACGGCGGAGCCTTAGTAATAGGGTTCCCGTTTTACCCTTTGGGTACGGAACCCTAAAAATTAAATATTTCATTCACATTTTATTTTCTGATTTTATTTAAATTCCTCGCATAGTTTTGCGTTAACGACTATACAAGCCTCGGTCCGCAATTACTGCGTTGCTGGCCACACTATAATGGCCTCCATCTTAGCTCTCAGCCTTCAAACTTGGACATCATTGCAGCCTTTGCTACCCGCACTACAAATTCCAGAATTTTCCATCAAGGGCTGCAATGCTGACCGCACTGTGTTGGCCTGGAGCTGCGATTTCAGTCATCATCAGCGCTGTCAGGGCCAGATTTAGGGCAGGGCAACAGGGGCTCTAGCCACGGGCCTCCACAATTAGTTTTTGTTTTTTTATAAGAAATAAATACATCCTTTGTGTCCACCAAAGAAAAAAAAAACGAGCGAGCCTTACAGTAGTCGCATATGATGTGTAACGTCTGACATCTCACCTTGGTAATAAGCAACTGAGCAGCGACAGAAATCAACCTCAAAATATAAAAAACCGGCCAAGTGAGAGTCGGACTCGCGCACGAAGGGTTAATATACTATAAAAACGGTAAAAAAATCACGTTTGTTGTATGGGAGCCCCCCTAAAATATTTGTTTTATTTTAATTTAATTCTTTATTAATAATAAATGAAGTGAATATACGAGGGCTGTACTAAAAGTATCGGGAATTGTCGGGGGTTATTTCCACTGTTCCTGTCATATTAAAGTCTTTTTAATTGAAAACTCCTTGGTTTTAAAAATCGAATACCATTTATTTATTTTAAAAAAGATTCTCGGTCTTGTCACAAGGTTTTGTCAAACTTGTTTAGTCGTTGAGAAAATGGAATTGACTCGAGAAAATTCAAGAGCGATGATTTATTATGACTTTCGAACTGTTTTAACACAAAAACAGTGTGTTGACCGGATGATTTCTGCATTTGGTGATGAAGCCCCATCCAAAACCACAATTTATCGCTGGTTTGCTGAATTTCAACGTGGACGTGTCAAGCTCAGTGATGATCCCCGTCAAGGTCATCCAAAAACTGCAGTCACCCAAGTAAACGTTGATGCTGTGCGTAAGCTGATTGAGGAAGATCGACATGTGACATACCGCGAAATTCAGGCAACTTTAGAAATTGGCATGAGTCAAATACAAATAATCTTGCATGAACAATTAGGTGTAAAAAAGTTGTTTCCCCGATGGATACCGCATTCGCTCTGTGAAGAGCAAAAAGCGGCTCGCGTTACTTGGTGCGTCAGAACTCTCGAAAGATTCCACGCAGGATCCTCAAATGCTGTATACAACATTGTATCAGGTGACGAATCCTGGATATACACGTACGAACCCGAAACAAAAAACCAGTCACGAGTTTGGGTGTTCGAAAATGAGTTAAAGCCAACAAAAATTGTTCGTTCACGGAGTGTTGCAAAAAAAAATGGTGGCCACGTTTGTCTCCAAAACCGGCCATGTTACGACTATTCCTCTTGAGGGACAAAGAACGGTTAATGCAGAATGGTATGGTAGCATTTGTTTGCCACAGGTCGTTTCTGAACTCCGTAAAGAGAACTGCAACCGCCGCATCACGATAATGCGAGTTCTCACACCGCGCACAGAACAAAAGAGTTTTTAGAGCAAGAAAACATAGAATTATTAGACCATCCGCCGTACAGCCCCGACCTAAGCCCTAATGATTTCTATAATTTCCCTAAAATAAAGAATAAATTGCGTGGACAGAGATTTTCATCACCTGAAGAAGCTGTGGACGCATACAAAACGGCCATTTTGGAGACCCCAACTTCCGAATGGAATGGTTTTGCTTCAATGATTGGTTCCATCGTATGGAAAAATGTGTCAAATTTCGCGGAGAATACTTCATGTTGTGTCACTTCCTTGATTCCCGAAATTTTCAGTGCCGCCCTCGTATCGATCATAAAAAACTAAGTTGGAGTATCATTTCTTACGAAATGTATGGGAAAAGTTTTTTGCGTTTTATGACTTTTCTAGTACTCAAACCTCAATTGGTCCAATAGAGGTTTTTGATCCTTATAAAAAAGAGGATCGATTGACATAAAAAAAATTCTTTGTGAAAATTGCCTATTTTCCTGCTGACTGTACATTTTTTTCAAAATCTGTGAATGGGGATCAAAATTCCATAAAAAATTATGGATAGTCTCTTAAGACCATTTTCGCGTAGCTGCAACGGATAAGGTACTTCCCCTTACTGCCCCGCTGAAAGTTTCCACCCTGTATAGACTGATTATGTGAGATTTCGCGGCAGTAAAAAAATTTAAAGTTTCCTCCAAAGGGGCGGGGGACACGACTAACAAAAAATAGATTATAAAGCTTAATATTACGCAAACGGATCCCCGAATCGAAAAATGGTTTACACCCACAATTTCTTAGGAGCCTTAGTAATAGGGTTCCCGTTTTACCCTTTGGGTACGGAACCCTAAATAGCTATAGCTACCTATAAATATAATACTGAAATATTTATTCAAATAATTATTCATTACTAGTGGTCGCCCACTGGTCGAAATTAGACCCCATCTACTTATAATCTATAAAGTACTTACTAATTCCATGAGTAGGTACACTAGTTTCATGCTATTATAAAGTACTTACTAATTACATGCTATTAAAGAGTACTTACTTATTTCACTCCTATTACACACTTCCCTCTCTTTTCACGAAATCACTGCCACAGAAAGCGAGAGGAAAGATATATCAAAAAAGTTCACATGTACAAGGTAACTTAAATTGTTTATTTATTTTCGTCTGTTCTAAAAACAATTTGGGGCCTCCACACCTTAAAATCCGGCCCTGAGCGCTGCCAACAATGCAGTTATTACATTACAGAGGCTGCAATAGAGCGAGTTCAGCTTAAGTTCCTCAGTACATTGCAGTACAAATGTCGCATCGTACGTTTATCTTATAAAAATGCCTTGAATAAGTTTAGACTATTAACATTACGGTCTAGACGCTTGTTGCTCCATGGACTTGTACATAATAGATTCGATTGCTCTGAATTGATAAGTAAATGCTATATTGTACATAGAACAGTAATGAGACGTGTGGCGCGCTCTTATCCACTGTTTGCTACAACTCCATGTCGTACATATGCAGGAGAGAGAGCGCCGCTCCATAGATTAGTTCAAACTTACAATAATAATTTTAACGATATCAATGTCTGCCCTATCTAAACATAAATTTAAAAAACAAATTATTAAGCGCCTTGCTCAAATTTTTTAATTATTATGAAGTATTTAAGTATGTCTTAATTAACTATTTGGTTTTAAGATTACGAAATAAATGTATTGTTGTTATATACTGTTTTCTTTATTTTTTATTTTACCAAAACTGTATCTTTTATGCTAGTAACTTGTGGAAACGTAGTGGATTGTACATTTACCTATAGTATACTGTGTTTATCTAGATTTAATATATAAAGTACGATTGTTTGTCTTCCCAAATAAAATAAAAATAAAATTACAGGCCGTAATGACTGTCTGTGTCCATCACTTTCATGTTCTTCCTTAGGCTCAATAATATTGTCGAATAATTTCGTCTTGTCACTCACAAAAGTCTGGTAATTCTTCTTGAATATCATCGCTGTCTGCTTAGTGCCATTAATCAAATGTACTTATATCCACTGTTAGAGTTATAATAAACCCACTGAAAAACTTAACAGGCCTTAGTTTAACAGAAGATTTGGCTGTAAAAGATAATAATAATGCCAAGTCCACCTATTTTTTTTTTTACTTTAATTAACACGGTTAAACAAATTACATTAATTAAAGGCAGAGCCACATAACATAGAAAAAAAAAAAAAAAAAAAACTGGTAAAAACAATAAAATAAAAAATAACAATACTTTTATGAATCCCTCTCACAGTATTTCAGGCACGCCAATAAAATCTTCATCCATTCATCCGCAAACAGATTGTTTGTTGGATTAGAATCCAAGAGATCATTAAGTGCGACCAGAGTGCGAGGTACTGGGGACTTAGAATGCAAACCGGTGCGACATGGAGGCACACTATGTACCACTACTGCACATGAAGTTAATACATTTGATAGTAAAAACTGTATGTGATTTTTGTTTGTGTATGTCTTAGTGAGTAAGTCGTTGAAGTGCCTTAAAAATAAATAAATAAATAGTGTTAAGGATTTATATTTTGGTTCTAATAGAGGCAAGTCACTTCCACATTTTACTAAAATTAACAAGTTATTAATATAGTCTGTAGAAGAATCTCTGACCTCGTAATCCTCATTCAACATCAGAGCAAACAGTTCCTCAGCTTCCAGACATTTTCTCTGCAATTGGCCACATTGCTCTAATTTAGTGTAGTAGAAGAAACAAGCGAGCATCCATCTACTGTCTTCAGGCACAAACTTCAAACAACTTTTTTTGTTTATTTACAATTAACTGGCTTTAACTGGTTACTGGTTATAATTGTAATAACTATCCAAGCTAACAGTTTCTGGTCAGTATTGAGTTCCGTGGCTTATTCCAAAATTTATTACCTAATATGAATGAATGAAGTTTCAGAAAATTGTAATCTTTACGTAAGTTATGTAAGGTAAGTTCAAGTTCTAATAATCTACTTACTGGAACATCAGTCAGCTTCTCTTAAATTATATCTCCTGCTGGTTCTTGTCAGCAACATCCAAACATCCTCCACTAAACTTATCCTACACAATGGCAGGTTTTCCATCTTATAAACTCGAAAAATCACCTTGATATTTAGTTGGCTTATGATATTTAAACTCTTTCGAGTTAATTATCAGACAATAATAATTGCAAACTTCATAATCTACGATGCTTGTTAACTGAGCACTTTGTGGATGTGGACCTCAGTTAGACAGGGCATCAGCCGGAGCAGGCAGGTGTAGAGAGCTAGACTCTCGTAGCGTAGGTAGCTCATAGTCATAGGATTTTCAACACACATGTAAATAGATTATGTCCTGGACTAGGCCATACGATTTAGTCATAATATTCGTTTTCACCGACAGCGACTTCGCTGCAGACACGGGACACAGCGCAAATTAAATGTCCATCTATTTAGTTAACTAATGTACAGAATGTAATTTGTGGTTTTAATTTATTGATTTTGAGTTTATGACAGTTCAATGACAATATTGATTGCGTTTTTTTGTTTTTTGGATTTGCAATCTGCTCTGTGCATTTTAGGCTGCATTCCGTATTAGACTAATCGCTGACAGCGCTCACATCAATAATTTGCGTACCGAATTAGGGTGCATTCCGAATTACGACCATAATCGCTGTAATCGATTTTAGCGCGTTTAAACGCGTTCCCTATTAGCGTTAGCGCGAAAACGTTGTCGCGTGAAACGTCATAGATGACGTCATGACATGAGCCATCTTGCGATAACGCCGACCATGCCCTAAATTAAGATCACCGTGAGCGCTGTCAAATATGACAGTTGCGTTGTTTTGTTTTGAGTCTTACCTTATTTATAATAGCGTGGCATTTTCGAAATTGTGCTTCTGGCTACCGTCGCCGCGTCGCCACCTAACCAAAGAAGAAGAAGTGTACAAATGTGTGCGTGTGGTGTTTAAACAAAGAAATACTGTAATCCAACCGTGAGCGCGGTCACGAGCGTACCAAATTGATGACAGTTGTCGGCTGTCATAATCGTAATAACTACAGCTTGGCCAGAAAGAGTAGAAAAAAATTGAGGTCGCCACTATCGTTTATATGGCATCATTTATACTACAACCAAAATGAATTTGATACTTCAAGTATTTTTAATGATAAATCTGAATGTGGAAAATCGTTAAATCAGAAGCTAAATTTCATTTTTTTTAATTTAGTAATTAAAAACCATAGGAGAGTAAAGCATCTTTAATATAGTAACAATATTTTTTCTAGTCACTATCTAAATACTCTACACCTGACATGTCCGATCCAAGTTCTTGATCATCTTCAGAATCTGAGCTACTGTCACTGCTGTCCTCACCAACACGAATTACCAGTCTGTCTATATCTTCATAGTGTTCTTCCCCTTTCATAGTAATTATGTTCTATTTTCTTTATGTGTTCGACACAATTATTCCAAGTTTCGGGACCAATGCTATTAAAAGCTTCCTCAGTTGCTTTTTTTATGTCAATTGCTCCTCCCACATTACATGCAGCAACTTTTTGCTTTGCTATGCCCCAGATGAGCTCGATAGGATTTAGGTCACAGTGGTACGGAGGAAGCCGTACCACTTCATGACCATGTTCCCCCAACAACTCATCTATTTGGTATACTGGTTCTGGCTTGTGCTTTTTAACAAGCATTAATAATGCTGGCTTTCTTGTTGATGGCTCGAACGGGATGTTATTTTCTAACAGCCACAGTTTTATTTCATCTACTCGGGAAGCTGATGTTGGAGCCTTGTTCTGCACCACACTGTGATAAGGCGCATTGTCCATGACAATTATAGAGGCCTCATGTAGGTTTGGGATCAGTTTTTCTGTCACCCACTTGGTAAAATTGTGAGAATTCATCTCTGAATGGTAGTCTTCCATTTTGTTAGTACCACTAAATATTAGTAAAGCGTTGGGTACAAATCCATTGGCAGTTCCAGCATGGACAATTATCCATCTTTTTCCTTTTGATATATCATGTTTTATGCCTTTGATTTTAATGGATTGCCAGCACTTTCTCAATTTATAAGAACTATGGATGTAACTTTCATCCAAGTAAACAATTTGTTTTTGTAGCTCAACAGGCAAATCCCGATTTCTTTTTATAATTTCTAAATATTTTTCTCTTTTTGCTGCTATATTAGGTTTTTCTATTAGCGATTCTCTATTTGTCGAACATTTTTTGTATGAAAAGCCTATGGCATGTAATATTTGCCTTAATTTCTCACGGCCTCCTTTGTAATCTAATACTTCTTTTGCCACAGCCAACAACTTTCGCAAAGTTGGTGCTATTTTCTGTACGGTGTAAGAAAACTGAATTTTCTGACGAATCGCACAGACACTAAAATCGTCCATCTCTATTTTTGAACGTCCTTTTCTATGCTTGGCTGGTGTTATGAATTTGATTTTCCTGTAATCAAAATAAAACATTAATGTAGAATGACGTGCGTGACGATCAACAAATGCAGTCGCTCTATACAAAGTCATTGTGAACCCGATGTAAACATAACCTCTAAAATTATATTAAATCCGTAAAAAAACTTCGATGATGTGGTATTTTTTGAAGACCTAACCGACTTTAACTGTAACTTAGATCATGAACTATATAAATTATATAAAATGAGAGTGAATAAATACCTGTCATATCAGCAACTCGTTTGTAAAGGTCATCCAATTCTGTTAGAAGTTTTCCGGCATGATATTCCGCCGAACACCTCTTAAAAACATTGTAAATAACTTCTCTGGCACCACTTTTTATCGTCTTGCCCATTTTCAATAATAATTCACCGACTAATACGTTTAATAGCTACGAAAAATTAAATTATTTCACAATACACTTTTTTGTTTTGATAGTTTGACTGATGTTTGACATTTCTTTCGGGTTGCCATGTGTAGAAAAAATTAGTTCATATTTGTTTAATTTCTACTCTTTCTGGCCAAGCTGTAATTCGGTACGCAAATTATTGACGTGAGCGCTGTCAGCGATTAAAGTCTAATACGGAATGCAGCCTTAGTTATTACGATTATGACAGCCGACAACTGTCATCAATTCGGTACGCTCAGCAGACTGATTCATATGAGATGCTCCCAGGAGAAACAAGTTTGTTTTCATTACCTAAAGCTACTTGTGGTGTGTGTTTAAATTATCACCAGCTGCGCCCCGCGGTTTTACCCGCGTAAGTCTCGATCCCGTGGGAGCATCGGGATAAAAAGTAGCCTTTACGTTGATCCAGGGTGTCAGCTACCTCCATACAAAATTTTATCAAAATTGGTCCTGCCGTTTGAGCGTGAAGAAGTAACAAACAAACACACACACAAACTTTCGCCTTTATAATATTGTGATATTTAGATCAGTGCTAGAATTAACATCTCTGAAGTTTTCCAGGACAGGATGTCAGGAAGATCAACCTCGAGTTGGTCTTCAACCTCGATTAAGTTAACTATTCCTGTAGTACGCCTCCAGTCTACACCAAGAAGTGTAAATTAACAAACCTAACAAACTTTAATAATTATAATTATGACGTTTCCCTTGTTCATAACTCTTTTAACGGTATTATGCTCCAAGTCACATAAGTACATATTTATCTAGTCTGTCTAATTCGATGGGCTGTACCGGTCTTTTTTGTGTTAGAATGCGATGTTATGCGGCTGAAATCTGCGCATGGCTTAACCGGATTTCGTCGAAATCGTTTTGAGTGGGATACGAATCTTTAAAGTACACACGGCTACACATTTCCAGTATAAGCTGACCTCTCATTGAATAGGATTTCCGTACAATGAGAGGTCAGCGTGTACTGGAAAAGTATAGCTTGATGTGTAGCCATGTAATTAGTATGTACACACGTATATACTAATTCCATGGCCACTCAACACGTTTTTGCGTCATTGCGTCACACGCAACGTAATTTATTCGAACCATATTTCTATGATTCGAACCTATAAGACCCCGCTAAAAGTGATAGGTACTGCTGTATTTTTTTTAATAATATCTTTAGTTCTTTCACATGACGCTAAGAGATTACAAAAGCTGCCGTAGTAGTATCATTTAGACTTCTGCAAAAAAGCTTTCCAGTCATGGATCTTTAATTGTGCTATTAGCAGCGTTTTACCTGAAATAAAACGCATATTAAAATACTTACCTCACTGGAAGCTTTACTATGAGATGGCATTTCCGTTTCCCGTCGATTTCTTACCAGAGGGGCAATTCTACTAATTTTAAGAACGTTCACAGTCTGATCTCAGTCTCAATCTGTCAAAAATACCTCTTATTTCCCTACATTTTGACAATTTTTTGACGTTTGTTTGTCGCCAAGATGAGATTGCGACTAGATTTTGAACGTTTTAAATTACGAGAATTGGCCTTCAGTTTTCGTACTTTTATCCCCTCAATACTTCCGGTTCAGTGGCGCCACCTGGTGGTTGCGGGTAGTTTTATAGTTCTTGTAAAAGGTGTCACGCCATTTTGTTCATTGTCTCATAGAACCAGGCAGAAATAAAGTTAAAGCTTCCAGTGAGGTAAGTATTTTAATATGCGTTTTATTTCAGGTAAAACGCTGCTATTAAACTACTTGACCGTCACTGGAAGCTTTACTATGAGATCTGTTTGTTATCGCCTGGTGACGCCACTTTGATGTATTATATATACTTGGAAGTATGTAGTACTATAGGCCAATGTGATAAAGCATGAAACTAAACAAAAGTGTAATTAATAAGTATGCCATGTAATGTAATATTACTTAAATGTATAAGTAAAGCAATTCAATTTAAAGTACCTAGATAAGTGTACTTTAGCTACAAATATAATTGTAAATATGAAAAATCATAATTTCTAATCATTAACAACCAATTTAAGAATATCCGTTCTAGGTAACATCATATTTATTCAGTAATGTTAATCGATTGGATTAATCAATTGTGTTTCTCGTCTATAAAACTTCTGGAATGTATTGGCTGATCGCCAATTTCAGGATGATTTTGAAACCAGCTTTTTGAGGCTACAGCATACCGGGTGCTACCTGGAGTGGCTGCAATGCCAGCTTCGCCAAACAGGGTCTTTACCCATCCTGCAATGACTACGTGAAGCAGGTTTAGCCGCACCTCTTACCGTAATAAATAAATTAGTTGATTTTGCCACATTACGTCTGTCGTTTAATAATGCTTTAGTTCTTTCTATCCAGAATATAGGGCCCAGATTAGAATTATCGGTATTTAAAAGCAATTTCCAGCCAGTTAGCCTATAATTACTGCTGTCCGTTTTGGAGCCAAACAGAGGCCATAATATTGATAAATAAATAAATGATAAATGATTTATTTCTGTAAGTAGGTTTGTACAAACACTTTTACAAGTCAATCATATTAAAAAAAAACTAGATGAGGTCGGCGTTTCGTATCCGTAAACCGTTATCAGATCTTATGCAATGATTAGGATCAATATTAAGCAGAGTTAGATCGTGTATTCGCCTACCAGAGCAAAGCAACAATAAAATTGCAGTATGACCTGATGTTTGAAATAGGTTATTTGAATCAATTGTGAGGCTTAGTGACCTTTGGATTTTTTAAGGCAATTGATTTTAAAACATGTCTTACTAGAACGTGTTAACTTAACCGACTTGAATTTTCACCGTTACCTAGTGAAGATATTACTGATTTATTTAAAAGTATTGAAGTATACGACAACTTATCAATTAAGTATAAATCACACAGTCAAGGTTTTTATTTCGACACCACGACGCCCAGCGCTTTCAGGCTACCTCATAGGGTTTTAGAGTCGATTTTCGCCAATAATCTTTAAGTAGTGATAGTTGTTGAGCGTTCCATGTCTTTATTGTGTCATACCACCTATACATTTCCAAACATCGAGGACGATGTTCTTGACCTTCGGTGGTGGGAGCCCCGTCGACGTGTCTATTAGGTATCTCTGCAGGTTTCTCAGAGTTAATGGAGCCGCGAGCGCTTGGGCATTTAGATCCGCACGCCAGAATACTCTCTCCCATCGAGGTACTACTATTAAGAATAATCCTGTAGACTGGTTTAAGTGAGACAGGACTTTGGGGACTAGGAATGGTGGTGGAAATATCCATGCGAGCTGGTAATTCCATGGGACACTGAAGGCATCGTGGAACAAAGCTTGTGGATCTTTTAGATCTAGAGACACATAATTGTACACTACGTGAGCAGTCGCCGAGGCAAATAGATCTATTATTGGGGTTCCCATTTTGCAAACACTATTTCTATACAAGTCGGTAGTAAGTGCCATTCTGGAGGTTGGCGAAGGCGCAATAAGTGGTCCGCATGATTGTTGTATTTGCCCGGAATGTAGTGTATGCTGAATGATGTTGGTCTAACGAATTCAGAATTCGATAGGTTATTTCCAACAGGGATCATGTCCTCGTACCTCCTTCCTTTCGAAGGTATGTGACCGCAATTCTGTTGTCGCATTGAATAAGGAGCGAACTTTGATGAAGCCACTGAACTTTGATCTGAAGAGCGTATAATATTGCTAGCATCTCTTTTTGATTGGTTTTCTCTTGCGACCAAGTTCCTGACAAAGCCAAATTGTTCAGTTGTGCCCCCTACGCTTGATCTGATGCTTCTGTAGCCAGAATATTTATTGGAGGAGGGTACTGAAGAGGGGTTGACCGCTGCCACTTTTGGGCCCACCAATTTAGTTCCTCTAAGACACCTTGTGGTAGTGGGTAGGTCTTTGGTGGCAGGACTGGCAGTGCATTCATGAAAATGACTAACTGTCGATGATTGAGCCGACCCCGTGGGACAGCAAAACAGGCAAAATTTAAGTCCTATTTTCAGCAACTCCTTCAGAGTTAAGTGCTCTTTTTCGAGAGGCTGATTTATCTTTGTGATGATGCCCTGAGCCTTTTCCTTTGGCAGGATTTTTTGATTTCCCCATGGTTTCCATAGTATCCGTAAATAAATTATACTCTTTTGAGGAGTAAGAACAGATTTTTGGAAATTGTTTGCCACCCCAGTTTTTGTAATATTTGTACAGTTATTTTGAAATGCTCGCGAAGCGTGCGAACATTCTGGTGTACTAATAAATAATCGTTCAGGTATATCAGGTCCTCATGTTCCAGTTTTCCCGCAATGTTTGGGCTACCCAGTTCGTGAGCATGGAAAACGTTTTTGGAGCAGTGCTCAGACCGAATGGAAGACAAGTCATTTTGTTCTTTCTATACAACTGCTGGTTGTATATTAGGCGCAGACAGCGTCTGTGCGATTTTTGTACGGTTACATTAAGGGCACCCACGCAAAACCGCAACGCGATGCGATATTATGATTGATATTATAGATTTATGCGCAGATATTTGCGATGCGTTGTGAATTCGCAGTTATGTGTGCTTGGGACAAATCTATTTTGCACATCCAGTCCTGAGATTGTAGAAAGTCCGGAATGCGGTACATATTTATTCAATGAAACGGCTCGGTCATCACATATTCGTTTAGTGATTATAGATTGAATTTGGGACGGACTTATCATAACAAGCTGTATCAATGTTACTTGTAGTATTAATTTGCGATTCAGTGCACTCGGACCAGCCAAAGCTTGTGGCTGGGTATCGGAGTTGTGCACTTTTATTACCAGGGCTCGGAAACCGGTTAATTTTCTATGTAAACTTAACCGTTATTATAAAGGTTTTCGAACATATTTCGTTAATTAATTAATATTTTGTTACAAAATCAATGCTGAACTTAATGTGATGAAGCAATAGGTATTTGAAGCTAATATCAATTGTATCAAAAATAATTTGTATCTACAGAAATAAAATTTTTACCCGGTTTCAAGCCCTGGTTATTACTTTCTATCACTGCAAAGGAATTAAGTTAGATCTGCAATGGATTTATATACACTTTACACAGTTACATACAAATATTGATTACGAAAATTTACTGGTAAATATTCAAAGTAAAAAATTACAGTAGTGATCCGAACGGAAAACCCGTTAAAAACTTTGATCACGTACGAATTATTCAAAAAGTGTTACCTCTAAAAGAGGGTACTTACGGTCCAAGACTTATGCTCTTTGAAGAACACTTTACACTTTTTACTAAATTTATAAAATATGTATTCACTTAATATTTATTTTTACGTATTCTGCAACTGTCGCGGACGCAGTCACGGCGCACAAGTTGCTTCGACGGAGAATAAAAAGCCAATGAACAAAATGGCGTGACACCTTTTACAAGAACTATAAAACTACCCGCAACCACCAGGTGGCGCCACTGAACCGGAAGTATTGAGGGGATAAAAGTACGAAAACTGGTAAGAAATCGACGGGAAACGGAAATGCCATCTCATAGTAAAGCTTCCAGTGACGGTCAAGTAGTTTAATATTATATTATTTAAGGAGCAGGAGAAGCAGGATCGGAGTATCGGTGTATTAAATAAAATTGAAAATTTTCAATATTTTTTTAAATTAAGAATAAAAATTTTCTACACTGGTATGACGCCTAGATTCCGATCTCTGAAAATAATTAAGTATGTAAAGGGACTTCTTGGCGGGAAAGTGAAGCGTCATGTTAGCAGTTTTGTTTATAATTTGTACTTGTTACATAATTTTACATGACACTGGCTAAATGCACAAACCGTGCGAAGCCAAAAAATTAGCGGGAAAGTGAAGCGTCATGTTTGCAGTTTTGTTTCATTTTCTAAAATTTGTGTTTAGCCGAATATTAATGTGTAACGGTGGTGGATTATTAACCATTAAGTGTTCGTGAACCTGCTGTGTAGAAAAATGAAATAAAACAGTGCAACATCACTTTAAGTTCTCTCAAGAAGTCGGCGCGAGGTTTCAGTAAAGTGCCACGTCTCAAGGGGAGTGGGGCGGGATATCATCTATCATCTTTATCATGAATTGAATGGAGTTCATTTAATAATTTGTACTTGTTACATAATTTTACATGACACTGGCTCAATGCACAAACCGTGCGAAACAAAAAAAAAAAAAGTATGTAAAGACTATCCCTTGAATGTGAAACTTACCAAGCTTACTGTATAAATTGTTACTTTGTAATACCTATATTAAAGATATATATAATTAATACCTCACTAGCCATGTATAAGCCAGCAAAGGCTTCTGTGGTTTTTAGCAAAAAAAAAACTCTGCGATATACTTACTTTTTTTTGAACATTAATAATAATAAAAAATAGAGCAGTCCGTCTGTTACCAAATTGGAAATCACCGGGACCGGACGGACTGCACAACTTCTGGTTGAAATGTTTAATTAGTTCACACACTTGCCTGGCATCTCAGTTCCACTTCCAGTCATCCTTAGTCTGGGTCGCTACCACAGTTTCTAACAACAGGCGTTACCCACCTGCTCCATAAGTCAGGTAGTCCCGCGGAACCCAAGAATTGTAGACCGATCACATGTTTGTCAACGGTCTATAAACTTCTTACATCCATTTTGAGAGTGAAAATGAATACGCACATTGACAATAACTCTATTATGTCTGCCTCTCAGAATGGATGTAGGAATGGGTCCCGCGGTACTAAGGAGCTACCCCTCATCGACATGGCCATAAGCCAACAGGTTCGTCGATCCCGCAAGGATCTGTCGACATGCTGGATAGACTATAAGAAAGCCTAGGACTCGGTGCCACATACATGGCTCATGAGGGTGCTGGAGTTGTACAAGATAGATGCAACTCTGCGCAACTTCCTGATGTCATGTATGAGGCAATGGAGAACGGTCCTTCGCTATCCAGGATGTTGGCAGATCCAGTTGAATGATGAGCCTGTATGGATTAAACGGGGAATATTTCAGGGCGACAGTTTGAGTCCACTTTGGTTCTGCTTAGCCCTGAATCCTCTAAGTACACTGTTGGAGGATTCAGGTCTAGGCTATCGGTTGAGGAGAGGAGGTCAGGTCATATCTCTACATGGATGACTTGAAACTCTTTGCCACCAACAAATTGCGACTGATCGAGCTACTGAAGGTAACTGAAACATTCAGTAGCGCCATCAGGATGGAAATTGGTGTGGACAAATGTGCAGTCATGCATGTAAAACGAGGAGAGATTATGGAATCCGAAGGAACCCAACGCTCGGATTCCATACACCTTAGATCCCTCTCCTCATCCGAAAGCTATAAGTATTTGGGTATGTCAGAAGCGTTAGGGATCAACGTTGCTGACATGAAGCAATCGTTGAAGGAGCGCTTCTTTGGTCGCCTGAAGAAGGTATTTATTAGTATTCTTTCAGGCGGAAACAAGGTGCGCGCCTTCAACGGTTGGGTCATGCCGGTTTTGATGTACTCTTTTGGCATACTCAAATGGACTCAGACCGAACTAGACGCCCTGGATTGGAAGGTCCGTATACTGCTGACCGCAAACCGAATGCATCACCCACGATCATCGGTGATGAGACTGTACATCCCGCGTAAGTGCGGGGGTCGAGGCTTTTTTAATGCGAAGACCCTCCATAACCGCGAGGTATTCAGTCTCAGGGAATATTTTTTAAAAGCCGAACTGGGTATGCACCTTGATGTGGTCACAGTGGACAAGGGACTCACCCCGCTCTCCATGGCTAAAGAGAACTGGCGCAAACCTGTAATACTTACTACCGATGACCGCAAGGAGGTATGGCAAAGCAAGGAGCTTCACGGACGCTTCTATCGGGCTCTTCATGAACCCGGTGTAGATTTCTTAGCGTCCGTATCCTGGCTACGTTTTGGTGACCTTTTCAGGGAAACCGAAGGTTTTGTCTGTGCAATTATGGACGAAGTTATCTTGACGAATAACTACCGGAGACATATTATGAGGACGGGACGGTTGACGTGTGTCGGGCATGCCACCGTCCGGGTGAGTCCATCAGACATAATTATTATCTCTGGCTGTTCTCGTCTTGCTAATGGCGAGTACTTGCACAGGCATAAACAAGTAGCCAGGATTATTCACCAGCAACTTGCTTTGAAATATAAACTTATGGATTCTGAGGTACCGTTTTACAAGTATGTGCCCGACCCAGTTCTCGAAAATGACCATGTCACGTTGTACTGGGATCGGTCTATCATTACTGACAGGACTATTGTCGCCAATAAGCCCGACATAGTAGTGATAGATCGATTAGCGCGCCGCGCAATGATTATCGATGTTACCATTAAGCACGACGAGAACCTCGTGAAAGCTGAGAAAGAGAAACAAATAAAATATCTTGACTTAGCACACGAGGTTGTTGACATGTGGAATGTGAGCTCGGCTATCATTGTGCCGATTGTCGTAACGGCCAATGGCCTGATGGCCGAAAGTCTCGAGCAACATCTTTCGAGGCTCTCGTTAGGTGGTTGGATCAAGGGCCTGATTCAGAAGGCAGTTCTCCTCGATACGTCTCGCATCGTGAGGAGGTTCCTATCTCTGCAACCCTAGCCACCGGTAGCTTGGACCCTGGTCCCGATACCAACAAACCGATAAAAATATAATTTGTATACTATACAAATTATATTTTTAAATATCAAAATATAAACAATATATAAAAACATTTAAAAATATAAAAAAATAGTTGTCCACCGGTCCACCAGCAGGGCTAACATGACACACGCGACAAGTACTCACTCTCGCGCGAGTAATTCTTGTCTATTTCTGTAACTATCTCGTTTTCTGACAGCGCTCCCATACAAAATACTCGACTCGTTCGGTCAGACTTGATGTTTTCTCGACAAACCCTAACATGGCTCGTATTTTATCTTGAATTTTGACATTTCAACACGATATATCTGTGATTTTTCTGTCATTTACTCGTCCTCGATTTTGACGACGAGAAGAGTAGACAAAATTATGATACAAAAAAAAGGCATTCACTGGCGACAGACGTGAAAAATTAAAACTTTGGAATAACATAATAAATACGTATACATGTACACAGGCCGCTGTGGGACGCCAGTCTGCTGCAACACGTTACATTAGCATTTCGGTAACGTGGCTAACATGTTGACGAATCGGTAAGCATGTAAATGACGCAAGTAGCATGTCGGGGCCGCTGTTAGCATCAGGGGGACTAGGTTAGCGAGTTGGTGACACAGTTAGTATGTCGCGACGCGGTTCGAATTGCTGCGACTGCATGCATTTTCGATTGCATGTCGGTGACACAGGTACTATGACGGGGACGCTGATAGCATGTCGGGACTCAGTGAGCACGTTGGTGACGCAGTTAGCATTTCGGCATGTGTTAAACATGCTTTTTGCATGTCGGTGATGCAGTTTTTGCAGGTGGTATGACGGGGTCGCTAATAGCATGTCGGGATTCTGGGAGCAAGGTGACGCAATTAGCATGACGGCATGTTTTAAACATGTCGGGATGCTTTTAGCATGTCGGTGACGCAGGTGGTATGACGGGGTCGCTAATAGCATGTCGGGATTCTGTGAGCAAGAAGGTGATGCAGTTAGCATGTCGGGACGCTTTTAGCATGTCGAAGACGCGGTTGGCAAGTCGTGAGTTGGTTTACATGTCGGGGACACTGACAGCATGTCGGTGACGCTGTTGACAAGTCAGTGACGCGTTTAGCATGTTGATGACTCGGTTAGCACGTCGGTGACACGACACCACAGATTTTGCCGCTACCAAAAATGTCTCACTCATTTTCATTTGCGTGATTTTGTTTTGTATTTTAATTTCAGCATGCCAAAGAAAAACATTTATTTTTAAACAAAAAAGCCTGTTACACAAAAAAACTAAACATAAATTAAAAGAGGTGGATGAAAATCAATATAGTACAAACTAATTCCATGCGTAAGATCGAATGAATGAGCCGATGTTGCTATCATAAAAATGATTTATTTTTAAAAATTTGCTACATCGGTCTCTCGTCGCGAGATAAAAAACTGTCAAAGTGCCTTTCTCGAGTTTATCGGTCATGTTAGTGTTTAGAATGACGTCATAATCGTCGACAAATCGAGAGCGAGAGCGTTCTCGCGCATGTCATATTAGCCCTGCTGGGTTTAATTAATAAAAAATACATTTAAATATAGGTAGGTACTTAGAATCTCTATGCTAATGATATAATAGCTCATCCAATGTTTTATGTAAAAAAGATTTAACATCATTGATCTCATCGCCATTTTTTCGCGGTTTTGCCGTTCTGACTGGGAACAATATAAAATATACCGCTTCAATGCAAAAAGTTTAATTACATATAAAAAATAACTACGTAGGTACATAATAATATAATTAAGCCATTATAACAAACAAAAATTAAATAAAAAAACATTGATTTAATTATAATTATGAACGATAACATTAAAAGGAAACAATGACATGGTTATTTTATTGTTATTAAAACTATTGAATTACCTCCAAATACTCAAACAACATTTAACGTTCCCATAATGCCACACAACTGCCGGTGGAATTAACAAAAGGTGAAAAGTTCTGTAATTTTTTAAATGAAAACTTCTCAGTTTGCGCTGTTTCTGAACAGTGAACGAATTTGAACCTTTCTTTTACCTTTCTTCCAAAAACGCTTAAATTTGGCCACGTTTGTGTTGAGAATTCGGCCAATAATTACAAAAACATTTTGTAGTCGACATTGTAATTATCATTTACAACAATTCCGAATAATTATGGCGAATTTCACCAACGCGTTCAAGAGCTGTCAATAAGTGAAATTCAACCTTATTAAAGTATGTACTTACCAATTCCATGGGTTGAAACTATCCAACTGTCACACATGTTTAGGGAGGTAACGCAATTATGATGTCGACTACACAATGGTCAATAGAGATGTTCAATTTTTATCTACAGATAACATTGTACTTAGAAAAAATATCACAATATACTTCAATGCCCTGGGTCCTAATGTATATCTACAGGTGTTGGGTTAAAAGAGGGCCATACTTTTAGGCCGCGTCCTAACCAAAAGCGATCGGCCGGGCGAGCACGCGATCGTCGCGCTATTTTGAATATGACGCAGTTGTGCGATCAATCAAGTCGCGTTTGTACGTCGCATTTCATACAAACTATCGCGTCGATCGCCCGCTTTTGGTTAGGGCGCGGGGTAAGGTGGGCCTTGCGATGCGATTTGCGTCAAGCGACACGCACGCGCGATCATGCGATATCATGTCACGACCCGTCACCGTCAAAGTGTCAAAGCAAATCGTAAAATTACTCGTATCGGTCATTATAACAAAAAAATATGTAATCGCCAATCCGCAAGTCGCGTCGCGGTGACTCTTTGCTAAACTCATGCTAAAGCATGAAACTTTGATGAGAGATGCGTCGGGCGTAACTTCGTTAACTTCCAGTTAGTACGCTCGCCGTACTAACGAATTATCGGCTGAGTGTGTAACGTAGAATGTTGATGAACGTAGACACTACGCGCACGCCACACGCCCACCCCGCGCCCGCCCATGATTTTGCTTTGAAAGGAGACGTTCACGAAGTGGGCTTGGTACTAAAGTAATTGAAAATTTAAAATGCCTTCTGACCTATAGAGGCTGAAAGAGGGTAACTATTTTGATATCTTTGGACATTTTGTTTTACAGCCGCCCGTTTTTTTTATAACAAGTGTTGAAAAATAAAATGTTTGCATCACTAACTACAAGCATTATTTATATTTTAGGGATGGCAGCCCTGTGGCAAATAACGTGACAATGACAATGTCAGTCAGCAGGACTCGGCTCGACATTTACAGCGGCTATTTAGTCTGAGTTTACAGCTTTGACTTTTTTCGATACGTTTTGTTATTGCTTTGTCATGTAATCAATATTTTTTGTCTTAATTTCATGGAGCTGCAGCTGAAATTATAATAAAATCTCAAAGTATTTAATAGAAACGGAAACTTTAGCCACATTTAAATAAATATATTGCATAGAAATTAATAAATAAAGACTATGTGCGTTTTGTTTGTATTGTAACATTTTTCACTTTTTCACAAAAACGGGCGCCTGTAAAAATCAGATTTAACTATAATCGTATAGCATAATAAATAAGCTTTCTAATAAGGTGCATCACATTAGCGTTTAAAAATCGTCTGAATATTATACCACTTTTGACCTCTCCTTTGTTGTTTATAATTTGAGTCTTATGACACATCAATAGATCTTAAATTATATTTATCGGTGTCGACCCGCACATGCTACGCGCCTTCCCCTCGCTCAGCCCGCACACGCGCTGCACACGCCTTGTGCCCGCGCATCGGCTAGTACCGTATTGACTGTGATCAAGGGCGTTTTTTGATTAAATAATAGGTAAGTAGTATAAGCGGGTGCCAGGCGGCGTGTGCGGATTTTGCGCGTGGCGAACGCGGGTGAAAGACGGGCCCAAGGCGCGTGCGCGTGATCGGCGCGGATTTTCTGAACACGGCCTTACGCTACGCAACTTTCGTCAGATGTGCGACGACTCTTAAGGTATGTACCTTGTTTAAGGCGAAAGCGTCAGGGTAGCCCACGAAATTCAAATTTTCTTACGCTTTTTTGCAATTTGCAGAAATTGCAGGTCAGTAACAGGTTTTATGTTGATCTAAATATGATTCGCGGACGTTACAAATATGGTTTTTCAGAATTATAATCGGCTTTTTAATTCTGTAAAGCCATATTATATATATATTTTAATCAACATACATCCTGAGCTTGACACAGACCTGTAAATTGCAAAAAACTTAAGAAAATTTTAATTTGACGGGCTACCTTAGCGCATCGCCCTTAATTTAACAAAGTATATACCTAAACAGTATACCTTCGAGTCGTTTTTCGTGTCTGTGTGTAAGTGCGTGCTGATGCTTATTTCTTCTAAACTACAAAAGGGTTAAAAGGAACGAAATTTTATGTCTAGACCCAAGCACATGATCGATTTCGTTAATTCTTTCCAATTTGACCTGACACATACCACAATAGTAATTTGTATCGTTTATCTTAACAATATCATTATGTTTGAGCAAGTTTCTATACCTTTCCCTGTGCAGACGGGCGACACGATCATTAATGTCGTCTTCATAAACATATTTTCGCATTTCATTCTTGTCAATTTTGTATTTCTCTTGGAATTTGCAAGTGTGAGCTTTACTGTTGATATGTTTGAAATAATCGGTGATGTGCTCCTCACAGCATTCACAGTTATACCCTGATGATTCTCTAGTTACTAAATGAAACACCAATAATTCATTTTCAGCGACTTCATGATTTCTACCTTCCATATGTTCAATAATATTTCGTTCAACGTAAGGTACGTTGACGTCGCAGATCTCACATTTGACTTTAGTTTTTGTATCATCGGTGTAAAACAACAGTTTGTTGAACACTTCCATCTTTTTTTTGTTGGCGGTTTCTACATGCCTCAGGCCCTCCATATGTTCAATAATATTTCGTTTAACAAAAAGTATACATACAAAGCAAATTTTGCATCGAACTTTAGTTTTGGTGCTGTCGGGAAACTCTAGTAGATCGATATAAGCATCGATTTTGTCATCAGAGATATTAGTTGCATTACTAAGACTAGATTTAGTGCTGGATATGCAGTTGGTGCTAGCAACACTAACATTTTTCGTGTTATTGCTTACAGAACTACTACTTTGAGCGACGCTATCGGGTTTCGCGCTACTTTGAACTTTATTTTCATTAGGTTTGATGACATTTTTATTTTCTGAACACAACTGACTGATAACCTTTTTGTGTGGCTTTCCATCGACATGGATTTTTATTCCACCGCTAGGTAATTTTACTTTACAAGCCTCACAGTATCCGGAGTCATTCATTTGAATGCCTATTGCAGAAGAATCATTCCTTTTGTTATTTGAAAGAGTAGAATCATTAGTTTTGTTATTAATCTTAGTAGAATCATTATTTATGTTATTTTTTTCAGTAGAAGCATTATTTATGTTATTTGTTTCAGTAGAAACATTTTTTTTTTTCGTTATATGTGTTTTAGAATTGACATGACTTGTTAAATCATATTTTGGCACAGTTATGTTACAAATTTTACATAAATAAATGTTGTTATTAACAGTTTTGTGTACTGAGTTTTGTTGCATGAGTACGTTAATATGTTTCTTTGATTTAATGTGGACGGTAAAGTTGTGGGTGTCGATGTATATATTACAATCCTCACAAAACGTTTTACCTGTTTTAGGTGTGTGTGTGTCTTTGATAATCTTTTTATGACTATCATTGAGTGTATGGTGGTTGGAATTCGTCAATACTACTTCGTTGCACGGCACACAATGACTTGAAACTGTGTCGACCTGAAAAAAAAAAAAAATTGTACATTGCTACAAAGATCTTTTGGCGCTCGAGTGAAGTTAACAGGAGGGCGCTTTTGATAATCATTAGTGCAATTGTTTTGTGAAATGTATTGAAAAACAAGATAGCGGCGTTAGATCCGATTTTAGCCACGCGCCTAAAGATTCTTGTACAGCTATAAAAGGATCTTTAGGAGCCTGTCCGTAAAGCAAGTTGTTCAGGTCGATGGTCTGTACAACACTCTTAAAATAAATATGACCACATATTTCTGAGAGACGCTGTATAGGTGTTTAAAAACATGTCATTCTTACCGCTCTAGCGAACTTCTCGTTGATCGGCTTCAAGATATTTTTCACGTGCTTTTCAGTGACATCGTGTGGCTTGGTATCCTGAGAAATCCACATCTTGCACAGTTGACAGTACACCATGTTCTTCAACTGCCGGTAACTTTGGAAATGCTCCCGCGGAACCTTCACTGTATCCCCATTTGGAGCCACAATCGAAATATATACACCATTAATTACGGGTATATTAACTTTCAATTTGTATTTTTTAATCATTTCTTTCAAATATTCTTCAAAACTTTCTGTTTTCTCATCGTTTGTTGGTTGAATGTTGTTGGTAGTGTTACTAACTATGGTAGGTGTCATCATCAGATTGCCTGTGATCGGAATTTGGACGACAGAGTCATCGTCACTATCAAACATTTGGCACAAATTCTTATTGGTTGTTTCGTAATTATTATTTGATTTAAAAGATTCAAATTGATCAAGTTCTAAATCACTTTCTTCATCCTTTTCTTCGTTAAAACCATTCTCGTCATCACAACTTTTATTTTCTTTAAATATTTTATTTAATTCACATAAAATACTAATATCTTTTTTTGATTTAACGTGGTAGTCTGATGATTCGTGTCTATGTTTGTTTTTTATTTTTATAATCTTAGAGCAAGGCACGCAGTAATACACATCCTTGTGGATATCTTTATCGTTATCAATTACACTTATATTTATCTGTTTGGATACTCTTTCCAGAACTTTCTGGGATATGTTTTTAATAGTTTCATGTTGTTCACTTTCGTTGTGTTCTTTGTAACACATCGTGGGCACGTGTACATTACAAATATGGCACTTGTAAGTGTCGGAAGGTTCTGAAAAAAAAAAAAAAAACGTAAGATGAATGCATTATCAGCTGCCAGCTGAATGGGAAGTGAAGGGGAAGAATGTATTTTTGACTGGAAAGTGATTTTCAACCTAATATGTATGACATGATTTGATTTTAAGATCAAGTTTGGTGATCCCGAGTCTCGGACTCTCCCGGAGCGTAATGGGGTCGGTTCATTCCATACACACAAACATATTCGTCTGGTTTCGCCCAGCACCCTAATAGCGTAACACAGTTTGTAACCTAATTAAGTCATATCTCACGGATAGAAAACAGTACACAGAACTATCAAGAATCTGTACTAAAGCTAAGCGTGAACTGAAATACCTATCCAGTTGCAGAGTAACAGAGTTCGGAGTTCCACAGGGCGGTGTACTCAGTCCATTACTGTTTCTACTTTATATTAATGACATAGCCCGTCAAATTCGACAGCCAATGACATTATTTGCTGATGACAGCACTGCTATAGTGCTCATAACAGAATTTATGAATGAGACGAACTACGAAGATGAAATAAACAGCACACTTAAAACAATAATACATTGGCTTAATCAAAATAATCTAGTCATAAATTTACAAAAAACTAAAGTGATTTCTAAGGTTACAGCCAAAAAAAGGAATTACTAAATATTATATAATGGGCAATGGCCGAATCGCAGACACAACTTCAGTGACTAAATTCTTAGGATTGACGACAAATTGACATGGAAATCTCATGCTGAAAATGTGTGCCAAAAACTTAGTAAATCTTCATATGTACTCTATAACCTCTCAAATACACTAAACATAAATACATTAGTTATAGCCTATCATGAATTAGTTGCTTCATTATTAAGATACGGTGTCATATTTTGGGGCAACTGCAGTGAGATGGAAAGAATATTTAGAGCCCAAAAACGATGTCTTAGATCAATGACAGGTCCTAAGTTTACTGAAAGTTGTCAACCTGTATTTATATCCCTAAAAATTCTGACATTACCTTGTTTATATATACTAGAAGTTGCCCTATTCGTTAAACCTATTTACCTCAATGATTGACATAAGAAAACGCACAGCACCAATGAGGTCCCAGTATAAAAACCAATTGTGTATCATACCTAACGAATCGACAACAATGTACGTGCTTAAAGAAAATCTGCCCCTACACAAAAACAGAAATGACATATACGTCTGAATATCGTGAAACCTTATTCGGTGTACCACAGGGCGGTGTCCTAGCACCATTACTTTTTATCGTATATATTAATGACATGCCTAAAACTATTTCTAATCCGATGATCCTATTCGCGGACGACAGCACAATACTATTTAAAAACGAAAATGTAGAGACTTTAGAAGATGACATAAATAATAACCTAACTGACATAATAACCTGGCTCACTGAAAATAATCTTAAAATAAATCTGGAAAAAACAACGTACATCTCGTTTGAACAAAGAACAAATAATCAAAAACTAGATATTCGATATGGTAATAAATATATTCAGGAGACGGACATTACAAAATTTCTAGGTATTTGGATCGATAAAAAGATGGACTGGAAAATACATACCGAAAATGTATGTAAAAAACTTAGCCAATGCTCATATGCCCTATATAATTTAAGGAAAGTTACAAATCAGTCAACATTATTAATCGCGTACCACGGATATGTTGCATCAACACTGCGATACGGACTCATATTTTGGGAGAACTCGTCCGATAGACAAATCGTGTTCAAAGCAGAGAAGAAATGTATAAGGGCAATATGTGGCATTCAAAGCACAGACAGTTGTAAACCACATTTCCAAAAGCTTCAGTTACTTACATTTCCATGTCTCTACATATACGAAGTGCCAAGCTATGTTAAGTCAAATATACACATATATAATCACCCAAAGAGTTTGCGGCACAAGAATGAAATATGCGCAATACCACATAAAAAAGCAATATTTAATAAAAGTTTTCTTGGTATGGCACCCAGAATATATAACAAGCTACCTAAAAACCTAATTGAAATTAAAAGTATAGATCAATTTAAAAAAAAGCTTTACGAATTTCTAGTTGCGAAATGCTATTATAATATCAATGATTATTTAAATGAAAGATGCTAGGCCTACTATATCCGATTTAACACATGAGGGTGTAAAATTATTAAGAATAAAGTTTTGTAAGATCCACTATTGTTACTAAATTAATTTATATTTCAATTTGTTATTAATTGTTTAATGCTCTGACATATAAATATTATTTATTATAATTTATAACTGTGATTGACAAGGCTGACATAATTAATTAATTTACTGTTTTAGAATAGAATATTTGCATACCCATGTGATGGTTAAACATGGAGAACTCTAGTATTTAAAGAAAACATCAATGTATATTCCTACCCATGTTTGCAAATAAATATATGATTTATGATTTATGTACAGGTGGTCATAAAACAGCCTTATTAAAAAATAGCATCCTTTCCATGGGACCGCTTTTATATAAGGTTTATCTATTCATACACGAAATCTCTTAAGGGGTCATTGTACTCATCATTACGAACAACTTTTACTATGGGACCAAAGTTGAAATCGCGAAAATAAAATCAGCTGTTCCCCACATTTATGTTCGCTTAACTCTTCAAAATGTAGGAAACTACTGATTTTTTTTTTCGCAATTTCAACTTTTTTTCTCTGATTTTAGAATCAATTCTATTTTTTTTGTATATTTTGACGTTCAAAAGTGCCTCTTATGTGCCTATTTGAAATAAATAACTTGACTTTGACTTTATTGTAATTTGACATTACCAGATTATCTAAATTCTATACCTATTATTAATTGTGATTGTTGTTAATGTTTTGGAATATTTTGACATTAAGCTTTTTGACATTACACATTTTCTTTATTGTATGATTTGCGAGGTTTATATTTTTATTTTTTGGTGTTTTTTGTTTTATCTATATCTACCTATTAAATTCGACTACGGCTAATAATAAATATCTCTGTCTACATAGATCGAAAACAGCATTAGAGTGTTTTCTGTATGGCCCCTAAAATTTTCAATAAACTCCCAAAGAGTTGGAAGGAGCTTAATGTCCGTCAATTAAAAAATAAATTAAAGATACTGGTAGAAGGGAAAGCATATTATAGTATTCTAGAATTCCTAATGACAACATCTAGTACCTCATAGTATCAATACTTCTTTGACATAATCTGTACATAAAGCAACATATTATTGCTATGATGATAATTTTAATTGACATTTAGTAATTGTTTCGTAATTATGACCATATATTTAATTTTATTCTTAACAAAATTGACATTTACTATTCATTATTTTGTCCTTATGTAATTGTAATACTTATCCAATAACTTTTATTAGATACTGAAATTTAAATATTTGTACGCCACTAAGGCCAAACATGACTGGTCTTAAACTACAAAGTATTTAATAACTTGCATGCTCTGTATGTGTACTCATGTTACCACAAATAAAGAATCTTGAATAATCGTAATAGCTGTATCTTTATTACTCTTAATTCAAACCTAATATTTTGCATGCCGTAAGGTAAAATGTATCGGGACACTTAATAAATATTCCAACTTATATGTATACTCAGAGGCGGCTCGTCATAAAGAGCGCTGGTGCAGTGCACTCCCACGAAAATAGCATAATCTATATTTCTTTATTATAATCCTATACATACATTCTTTCTACTATGCCCATACGCATACAATTGCAGTTTACTAGAAAACCATTTCCTACGCGTACATTTGGCGTCAAGTTGTAACGTGTGGAGCGCCAGCGATTGCGCTCCTATGAAACAAAGTTCAGTACGATTTCTAGCACTGTATTCAATGAGTGCGAAAGAGAAATATCGACACAGTCCGACGCGTGAAACAGAAGATTTTGTATGAGAAATTAGCCTAATTTGGAGCGCCGCTCACGCGCTACGTTGCCAAACGGCACCAGGCGGCCGCGCGCGGGAATGCGATCTATGCCTATGCGCTGTTGCCGATCTTATGTAAACAAACGGTCGGCTCAACTCGGCTGTCAGTAGATTCGCAGTGTTTATTCTAAATAATTATTAAAAATAGTTTGTGCGCGACATTTGTATTAAAAATGGAACAATACAGTGTATCTTTTATTAAAAATTGTGAAAAGACTCTCGAAATGCGTATCGAACTGAAAGCTAAGGGACCACCACGTCCCGAAATTGCACTTTCTCAAAAATGTGTTACGAAAAATAAATCTTTTACGCGTGGTTTTAAATCTGAACAATATTTCAAGACACCTTGGTTGTGTGGATGTGAAGAAAGCAACAAATTATTTTGTTTCCCGTGTCTGGTGTTTGGAGCTGGCGCCGGCAGTGGTGGTGAATCTGCATGGACGGAAACGGCCGTGTTGACGATTTAGCGCATCTTTCAATAAAAGTGAAAAAACATTCGCAATCTCGATTTCATATCTTATGTGAAGTGCAATTGGCATCTATCGGCCGTCAAGATATTCGTAAGGCGCTCGATTCTGCGTATCGAAAATCTATTAGAGAGTTCAATGAACGCGTTGATGAAAATCGATAAAGATCGCCGAATGGATTTTCTTTACAAATAAAATAAATGGTAAGCTCTAGTTCTACGTTTTTTTTTTTAGTGAACCCCCACAAATAAATGTCACGAGCCGCCTCTGTGTATACCTATATTATCAGCAACTAAATGATTTCTTTCTTTCTTTCTTTGAGTCAGAATCGGAATGATTTTGAAGTATATTGCTAATCCATTGCTTCATATGTTAGAAAAATTTGTCAGCTCAACAACGTAAACAACGCAATGAATGTTGTTGAACTGCCAAATTGAAACCGATTCCTACTGATAGTGTATTACGCAATTAGCCCGCAGGTAAGTGCGCCTTCAAATTAGTCGCATTTTCCCGGAAACTTCGTTCCGAAAAACCTTTTTCAACTCTCAGTATTGAGTCGAGGGTTGAGAATCCAACAGAGCGCATCCCATCTCGTCAAGAAAACACTGTTAGATTTTCAGCTCTCTCTATCTCAGTAGAGCTTAGAAAGTCGAATAAATGGCCCGTGCAAACCTGGGCTAAAAGTGGCCCAAACCTTAAGGCGCTGACAAGAGGCAAACGATAAAAGTAAAAAAAAAATCTTGTCTTAAAAAAAAAATTGCCCACACACACATGTCCCAGAATTAACGCACAACCTCTTAAGGGGGCATTGTACTCATCATTATGAACTACTTTTTTATGTAGGGAACAGCAGATTTTTTTTCGCGGTTTCTGGTTTGGTCCCATAGTAAAAGTCCCGCTTCTCTTTCTTTTGTATGTAGTCTGACAGAGACCGCGGTTTAGCTGTTGCCAGCTTGAACTCATTTCTGATACAAAAGTTGAAAATAGCATGCAAGATATAATCCCGTGCGAAGAGTCACGTAGCTTCGCGCCGCCACACGACCCACGCAGATGTGTTCAACCGCTATCAGCTAGTGTTAAATAATTTTATTATTAGCGATAAGACCGCTGTTGTGCCTACCCTGAATATTAATTGTTAGAATAAAGCATATTCTATCTAACCTTTGTCGTGTCTAGTACAAATGTCATGTCCTAGTTCAAGGGTCGCCACCAAGTTGGAGAATCGTTACTAAAAATTTGGTAATAAATAATTAGTACTAAATATCTAAGCGATCTATCTAGGAGGAGCATGTGGCTTAGTAAAAACAGCAGCACGGGTCGATCCATCAGGTTAAGCTACGCTTACCGGGGTTGTTCCGTAGATGGGTGACCATCTTTACTTACCGAGATTCCTCCGTGTCTCGGAAAGCACGTTTAAACCGTTGGTCCCGGCTGTCATTCGTGGATCTTTGATAGTCGTTAGTGGTCGTTAGAAGCCCAAAAGTCTGACAACCAGTCTTGCCATCATTACAGCCGAAAGACTTCCACTGCTGGACATAGGTCTCCCCCAAGGGGGGGTGTTGCCATAATTGCCACGCCTGGCTGGCGGGTTGGCGACCGCAGTATGGTGTTAAAAAGCATAGAGAACGCTGCTGTTCTCTAATAAGTCCCTTAGTAGTCTTACCAAGGGATATCGTATAACCCAGTTACTGGGTTGTGGAAGTCAGATAGGCAATCGCTCCATGTGAAATACTGATATTCAGCTAATTAGCTGCATCCGGTTAGATTGGAAGCCGGCCCCAAGATAGCTGAGAAAAGGCTACGCAGATTGATTGATCTAAAAGCTATCTATCTTAGCGAAAAACCACACTGCGCCCTAGTTGTCGCACGGGTGAAGGTTCGTACAAGGTATCACGAAACCGGTAAAGTGAACACCGCATTAGCACGATTATACGGTTTTCTAGAACGCGCCACATATCGGCCGCAATGACAGCTGTCATGAAAATGATGGCGGCGGGGTTTGACTTTACGTTGTCAAAAAATGCTCTCTATGAAAATACATTAAATTGCTTTTCATAAATAAAGTTTAAGTGACGCCATTCGCCCGTAAATTATGGAAACTGTCGCGGTCGCGGCTCTTCTAGCTAACAAAACATACGAAGACGCAGGTGCAACTCCAGCACAAGAGTAAAGTCCACCGCCCACTGCTACACAGCATGTGCAAAGAGAGGTTTACTATGTTTTTAGAGTTCCGTACCTCAAAAGGAAAAATAAAAACCGGCCAAGTGCGAGTTGGACTCGCGAAGGGTTCCGTACCATTATCTAAAAAACGGCAAAAAAATCACGTTTGTTGTATGGGAGCCCCCCTTTAACATTTGTTTCATTTTAATTTAATTATTTATTTTTAAAGTGAATATATAACTAAATATTCTGTGAATATTTCAAGAGTCTACCTGTTGCCGTTATCAATATCGAGCAAAAAAATGACGTTTGTTGTATGGGAGCCCCCTTAAATATTTATTTTATCCTGTTTTTTTGTATTTTTTGTTATAGCGGCAACAGAAATACATCATCTGTGACTGAAATTTCAACTGTCTAACTATCACGGTTCATGAGATACAGTCTGGTGACAGACGGACAGACAGACAGACGGCGGAGCCTTAGTAATAGGGTTCCCGTTTTACCCTTTGGGTACGGAACCCTAATAGGATCACTTCGTTGTCTGTCAGTCTGTCAAGACCCTTTTTTTCAGGAACGCGAGAAGGTATCAAATTGAAATTAATATCTAATACGTAGGTCTACGGTTCCTTGGAACTCTTAAAAAATCAAGCTTCTAAGTCAACGCAATAAAAATATATTATGGCGATTTATGCGACATATTTTGATACTCGCAAATAAATCAAAACCTATAGGGCACTTCCCGTTGACCTAGAATCATGAAATTTGGGGTCTCACAGCACAAGGAAAGGAAAACGTCCGAACATCGTAAATATGTAGTGAATTTTTTTTTTTTTTACTTAAGATATTTTTATGCTTTTTTTTTTTAATGAAAAGACTGTTTTAATATCTATAATTCTATCTGTGTTTTTATTCAAATATTCATATTTTCGTTACTAAAAATAAATATTCCCTATGAAAATTAATGGTGGAAAAAACTAAGTGGGTACTCGAACACACTTTGTTTTTCGAGACATCGCCAAGCGGTTGGTCGACTCTCCACGTGACCTATTTTTTGCCTATTTTTTGGCCAAAGAATCTTTATACAACATTATTTTTAGTATATGCGAAACCTGAATATAGTTTCTTCAGAATAAGGAACTGAACCGATCTCAATAATTTTTACACCATGTTATATTTTGTCCCAAAAATATTTAAGTGTGATGGAAAATGTTATCACCATTTAATTACTTACAATACAATCGCCGTACGGTTAGGTACCTACTGCCAAATTATTATCAATGAGCGCAAGACGACCCTAGAGGCGCGGGGGCGCCGTTGCATGTGTTTGTACGGACAACCCGGTAACATAACAACCTTATAACTTTGTGACTTTTCATGATACTCGTACAGTTTTGAAATTTTGTACGTAGATTCTTTACATAAAAATACTACACACGTGTTTCGGGTTTCGCATATACTAAAACTAATATTATATATTATTACTACTGTTTTAAGACTTACCAGAATAGCAATCTTCGCTATCATCTTGAGTGACTATCTGTACGCGACAATACTCAGATTCCCCGTCCAGGCGCTCCTTCGTCCACAGCGGTCTCTTCTCTGCGTGTGGCGTGCGGACATACTTACTGAGGTACGTCAAGTCTATACTATCCAAAGGTATTGTGTATGACTGAACTCCTCCAATATTTACGCCGGCCATGTTTAACTGAAAATAAAAACAAAATAAGATAAGCATAGAAAATAAAAACCGGTCAAGTGCGAGTCGGACTCGCACACGAAGGGTTCCGTACCACCGTACAATATTTAAAACTTCTTTTTTTTTTTTTAATATTTTAGTAAAAAACTTTCTGTTCAAGTTATGTTATACATATATTTCCTTTAATTTTTAACTTAATTTAATTTTTATTATTTGTTGTTATAGAGGCTGTGTCAGTACAAACTATGTCTAAATTGTAAGTGTCTACTTAAAACGGTTCAGAAGATACTGCTCTGTGACAGACAGACGGACGGACGGACAGCGGAGCCTTAGTAGGTAATAGGGTCCCTCCCAAGGTTCCTCCCTTACCTACTAAGGCTCCGCTGTCTGTTGGCACCCTTCCGGTACTTAACCCAAATAAAAACTGCATGCTATTCGTTAGGTATTCAGGCAAAAATATTCACTTTTCCACTACACTACATAATCAGCCTATAATGTTCCCACTGCTGGGACACAGGCCTCCTCTCTTCGAGAGGGAGTGGGCTGCAAATCTACCACGCGGGCCCAGTGCGGGTTGGTAGATGTCACATGTCTTTGATGTTTTGGTTCTAGGACATGCCGGTTTCCTCACGATGTTTTCCTTCACCGTTTTGAGAGCAGTGGTGATGAAATTATTTACACAAAGTAAAGCGCCTGCCTGGGTTCGAACCCACGACCTACAACTCGTAAGTCGGGGACGTTACCACTGGGTCACCACTGCTATATAATATTCATTTTTATTGTGTGCATAATAACTTTATATTTTATTTTATTCGGGAAAGTTACAGTTAACATAATTACTTAAAAAATGATTAAATTGAAGGCCATTCACAAGTTTCCAGTGATAAACACTAAAATGAAAATAGTACAAATCCCAATTTAGTAGTTCATACCTATAACATGGATCAGGAAATGAATAGTAAACAAAAGACTAATACAACCAATACTCACAAAGTCACAAAGTAGGAAATAAACTCCCCTCAAAAAACAAATAAAATATAAATATATTTATTATTCTAAAAGTTAAATTTTTGTAATATAATTAATTGAAACACTAGGAGGGCCTTGGGGTCCGAGTGCTCATCAAGTATTTCGGGACATCGCCAAGCGGTTGGTCGACTCTTCACGTGACTATTTTTAGCCCATAGAATCAGTATTGCCATCCAACGTGGCAATGCTGCCAGCCTTTTGGGAACTTTTCCTATTGACAGCGATGCGGACGAATTTTTTGATGCCCAATGAGCGCTTCTCTCTTTTCAATTATTGTATTATATCTATACCTAATTGTTCATACTATACATATTTTAGAGTTAGCTTGTATATTTTAATTAAGGACCAATTGTTATAAATAAATATATTAATAAATATTGTAAGAACCGAACTAACTATTAATACAAAAATTATATTTAATAAAAAAATATATTTTATATAAATTTTCTCTAGCTATAATAATAATAAATAAATAAAATATTTATTTCCATCAATGTAAGTACAACAATTTCTTAATCTAATAACAATTTAAATCTTATTTTAGAGGTTGTATGCAGCTACATAGAATAGGAATTCTCTAACTCCTAAACTAAGTCAAGCTTGTATTATAGGAGTTAGTGAGCTGTTGACTTAGAAACAAACTTGACCTTATGCAACTGTAAGACATAAACAAAGTTATTGCTTAAAAACAAAAAAATAAACAAAAAAGACCCAAAACTAACTGTAAAGTTATACAAAATGATATTAATAAATATTTATTTATCGGCGCAACTATTACGCACGTAAAAAACGGCACTCCAACCGCGCGCAGAGCGCACGTGCAACGAAACGTCACGAGTTACTCATGCGGCGCGCCCCGCTATCGACGCCCCACCAGTCGCAAAGTGCTTATAAAAGGCGTGCACAGTGCGGGACTGGTCATTCGTTCGTTAGCATCCAAGCTAGTTGGACCTTTTTGAAGTGAATTATTATTATTGAATTATTATTAGTGGATTATTCCGAAATTGATTTGATTAATTAAAAGTGTTGTAATTATCGAGTTAAATTATATAAAAAGTGATTTATAAATAAAATATAATGAATAATGAAGATGCTTTTAATCGTGAAGACACCCCTCCTCTTATATCAGAAGAGGGGACGAATCGACGCCAACAAACTGCTTTTACAAACACAGCAACAATGGCACTCCTGGCTAATACATTCAAGGATACAATGTGTGAAATGATGATGCAAATGTCTCAAGAAAATCATACTGCTCTTGCTACAATGATGAAAACGTTTCACGCTGAAGAAAACCGTTCGGTTCGCATTTCTGATGTCTATTTTCCAAGTTATGACCCTGATAAAGGCACAGACGTGAGAGAATGGGTAAATCTCATAACCAGAACTCAAGAAGAATACAAATTAAAGGATCACGAAGTACGTCTTAAAGCTGCAAGTGTTTTAAAAGGAAGGGCGCAAACTTGGGCCGATGATTGTCTACTGAGAACAACGACTTGGGAAGAAATGAAAGAAGACATGTTACAAACATTTGAGCCAGAATCTCGATATTTTGCCGATGTACTGAAATTTCGAAGATACACCATTCATGATGCAGATAACGTGCCAGAATACATATCGAATGTCTGGAAAATGTTTAAGAAAATTGTCAAACCGGATCCAACAGAAGACGATGCTGTTGAATTTGTGATCGGTAGTATACAAGAAGACGACCTCCGTACAGAGCTTCTAAACAGCAAGTGCAAAACAGTCCCAGAGCTAATAGCGATTGCAAAAACAATGCGCAAACGTAAGCTTCCATCAACACAAGAGCGCATACCTAATAAGAAGCTAAGGATCGACGGCAATAAAGCAGACCAGGGTATGACATGTTTTGTATGCGGCAAACAAGGACACCGAGCTCGGTGGTGTAGCCAAAACTCAATTGCACGTACTCGCACTGAACAACCACAACAACCAAGTACATCTACTTCCGGAGAGACGGAAGCAGCCAAGGCTAAAGATAAAAAGAGAAAGGAATGCTCCTACTGCTCTATTCCTGGGCACACTTATGAAGTTTGTTACAAACGACTTAATGCTGAAAAAAATGTTAATTTGTGCCAAGTCAAAGGAAAAAGTGCCGAAAATGTTATCTCCATTACAATTGACAATAAGCATTTTCAAGCCATATTTGACAGCGGAGCTGATTGTTCACTGGTGAGGGAATCGATATCCCTCACTCTTCCTGGACCAAAAACAAACAAGACGACTTATCTAAAGGGTATCGGGCCAGTATCTGTCATATCCTTTAGCAAAGTAACATCTGTTTGCAGAATGGACAGCATACATCTTGAGCTCGATCTTCATATAGTACTGGACCACGAACTACCAACAGATATTCTAATCGGAAGAGATATATTGAGTATTCCAGGCATAAAAGTTACATTGACAAACAGTGGAATATCAATGACTAGAGAGGAGCAACGCAGAAACACGACAGAAATATGGAATCTATCTTCAAGCACTATAAATACGGATATGACAAACAAAAAGGAAATAGACAACTTGATGAATATATTGAACAAATATAACGAATACTTCACAGAAAGCGTGACGGGATCGAGAATAACGACAGGTGAATTGACTATTCGACTAAAGAACCCCGAAAAATTTGTAAATCGGCGACCGTACAGACTGGCACCAGTCGAACGCGAGAAAGTTCAGGCAATTATTAAAGAGCTTCAAGAAAGAAATATAATTAGGGAAAGCAATTCACCTTTTGCAAGCCCCATTATAATGGTGAAAAAGAAAAATGGCGAAGACCGGTTATGCGTGGACTACAGGGAATTAAATGCAAATACTGTACGCGACCATTACCCACTGCCATTAATCTCGGAACAACTTGATCAACTCTCTGATGCGAAATATTTCACTTGCCTTGATATGGCAGCAGGATTTCATCAGATTCCAATTTCTCCTGCATCAATTGAGAAGACTGCTTTTATCACCCCCGACGGCCAATATGAATATTTGACAATGCCGTTCGGATTAACAAATGCGCCGTCGGTATATCAAAGGGCTATAAATAAGGCCTTGGGAGATCTACGAGGTAAAATCGCACTCGTGTATATGGATGATGTGCTTATACCAAGTAAAACAGTTGCTGAAGGTTTCCAAAAACTGGAACAAATTCTAGAAGCTCTTACCAAATGTGGCTTCTCCATAAATATTAAAAAGTGTTCATTCTTGAAGGTTTCTATTGAATATCTTGGGTTCATAGTTAGCGATGGGAAGGTGAGGCCTAGTTCGTCTAAAGTTGACGCATTGGCGAGAACCCCTCCTCCCGAAAATGTGAAGCAACTAAGACAATTCAATGGCTTGGCTGGGTATTTTCGTCGATTTATATCCAACTTCTCAACCATAATGATACCATTATACAACTTGACCAAAACCGGTGTAAAATGGAATTGGACTAAGGATCATGAAGCCGTACGATCCAAGATAATTAATTATCTGACTTCAGCACCGCTGCTTACAATATTTAAAGAAAATTACCCAACAGAGCTTCATACAGATGCTAGTGCAATGGGATTTGGAGCAGTGCTGATCCAATCAAAAGATGGGATTCACCATGTGATTGCTTATTTTAGCATGAGGACAACGCCAGCTGAATCTAAATATCACAGCTACGAGCTTGAGACGTTGGCAATAGTCCGAGCGATTAAGCATTTTCGTCATTTTCTGTATGGACGAAAATTCACAATTATAACAGACTGTAATGCAGTAAAAGCATCACGGTACAAACAAGAACTGTTGCCTAGGATTCACAGATGGTGGGCCTTCCTACAAAATTTTGAATTTGAAGTAGAATATCGAAAAGGTGAAAAATTAAGACATGCAGATTTCCTTAGCAGAAACCCACTTCGAGTAGTTATGAATTTGACAACCAAAGATGATTGGTTGATTATAGAACAACGGCGCGATTCCGAACTGAGTAAAATCATCAAAGAAGTTCATACAAATCATGACCTTTATCCGGATTACGAACTCAAAGACAACGTTCTACACTTCAAAACTAATTCTAGCGGAAAAATTAAAATGACCAAAGTTGTCCCACAGTCTTATCGATGGAGTCTTATTAACACCTATCACGAAGCGCTCAAACACATGGGATGGGAGAAGACGTTGGCAAAACTTAAAGAAAACTTTTGGTTTCCCAAAATGTCATCAACAGTTAGATACTTTGTAGAACACTGTGTGATATGCAAGACTATGAAAGGGCCGTCAGGGGCTGCACAAAGTCGATTGAACCCAATCGAAAAGATACCTGAACCTTTTCACACCATTCACATCGATATTTCCGGTAAACTCAGTGGTACTGCTTCTCAGAAGGAATATGTTTTTGTAGCAATTGATGCCTACACGAAGTTTGTCATATTACAACATGCCAAAAACAAAACTCAAGCCAGTGCCTTAAAACAACTCAAAGAGATAGTTTATTTATTTGGTGCTCCAAAACGCATTATTGTGGATGGCGATGGTGCATTTATTTCACATTACAAAAACTACTGTGACCAACATGGAATACAATTGCATCAATGCGCCGGTTATACAAGTAGAGGAAACGGACAAGTGGAAAGGATTATGAGAATTATAAAGAATGGCTTGACTATAATCAAAAATACACAAAAATGTCATTGGGAGAAATCACTTGGAGCTTTACAGCTAGCTATCAACACCACTTTCTCAAAAACCACAGGACTAACACCTATTGAATTGTTAACTGGAAAAAAAGGCAGTGTCCCTCCAGAACTCCTAAACCTCATTGACGAGCGTAACGAAAGAGTTGATCCAGAAATGATGAAAGAAGTTGTGACAAAAAGGATGACCGAACAGGCTGAAAAAGACAAAATGCGCTACGATAAAAGTAAAGCCAAAGTTAAGAGATTTGAGAAGAGCGAATATGTTCTCCTAAGAGAGCCTCCAAGACTAGGCACTAAACTAAGCCAAAAGTATGACGGACCCTTCGAAGTAAGAAAGGTCTTACCACATGACAGGTATGAAATTCGTCGAATAAATGGTCGTGGTCGATGCAGGAAGGTTTGTCACGAACATTTAAGAAGAGCTCCACACTTTGGAATTCAAAGTAACGTGGCCGTATCGGCAATGAGTAGAGACATGAATGAAAACGAGACATATGATGAGAACAATAGTACTAGTACTTAAATCAAGTTAACGTTGAAAGTACAAAACTATAATCACGTGAAGGTAAAATAAACGTTGAGTTGAGGCTGGACCAAAATGAGCGTTGAGGCTTTGAGGTTCTATGACGTGTGACCAAAATTAGCGCTGAGGCTATGAGGTTGATCTCCAAAATGATGATTCGCGAATCAATCCAAAATTAGCGCTGAGGCTATGAGGTTGATCTCCAAAATGATGATTCGCGAATCAATCCAAAATGAGCGTTGAGGCTTTGAGGATCTATGACGTGTGACCAAAATTAGCGCTGAGGCTATGAGGTTGATCTCCAAAATGATGATTCGCGAATCAATCCAAAATTAGCGCTGAGGCTATGAGGTTGATTGGCAATCAACGAGACTTGAATTTAAAAAGTAATTAAGTTATTTTTGCAGATTGCTATAAGATGTCGGCGCAGGGACGCACCTATCATCAGAATGGCCGTATCGGCGCAACTATTACGCACGTAAAAAACGGCACTCCAACCGCGCGCAGAGCGCACGTGCAACGAAACGTCACGAGTTACTCATGCGGCGCGCCCCGCTATCGACGCCCCACCAGTCGCAAAGTGCTTATAAAAGGCGTGCACAGTGCGGGACTGGTCATTACTAAGTTAATATAGGCATGTCACGTAACTAACAACAGACATCCATTACTACACATGCATCCATACTCACATACACGCAGGCGTGGCGCGGGCTGCGATGCGTGTAGACACTGAGCGGTGTTTCACAATACAATGCCGCTCACACACACACGACAGTCCCTTAGCTCGGACCGTGATCGGCTAGCTCTGAGATCGAGACGAGCGGGGACTAATCACCTAATCTGTAGTAGCGTCGAGTCGGCACTCACGTCGCTGGTCGCCTTCACTGGGCCTCCCCCGGGCAACCGGGGGTCTCACTCAGTGGGGGTTGACCGCCGTGGTGTCGTGAAGAAAGCGGCGCTAACATACTAGCGTCGCGGCGCGCCTGCAGATTTACACATAGCAACCATTCACAATGGGCGCGTTATCATACGCGCCCGCCACCACTAGCCGCGCTAGGCGCACAAAGAGAGGGGTCCGTATTTGCGGGCCGCCGCGAACCCTCCGCAGCCAGGGAACGAACGTTCCGGCACTGCATGCCACGCCCCCTTGCGGGGGCGTAGCGACATCCACGTAGACTGGTCATTCGTTCGTTAGCATCCAAGCTAGTTGGACCTTTTTGAAGTGAATTATTATTATTGAATTATTATTAGTGGATTATTCCGAAATTGATTTGATTAATTAAAAGTGTTGTAATTATCGAGTTAAATTATATAAAAAGTGATTTATAAATAAAATATAATGAATAATGAAGATGCTTTTAATCGTGAAGACACCCCTCCTCTTATATATTTACTACTTACATATAACAAAACAATACTAGATACCTAATATACCTATATAGCTATAAGTAATTTATGAAAATAGAAATTCAAAACTAATTAAGCTTTCAGACACAAATAACTTTCCTGTGAAGAAGCTTTTCACCAACAAAAGCTACCAATACCAATAGGGAATATGCATGTATTTTTTTTCACTAAATCAATAATATAAACCTAAGAAAAGTATTGAAAGTTAAATTGAACTACTGATTGATGCTCAACAAAAAAAAATTAAACTTTTAAACATTTTCTACTACAGTTCAAACGTCCGTTTATGTCGCGGTCATGATGTGACGTCTTGTTCACAAAACCGCTTTGTTTACATCTGTTTTTAAGCCCCAAACAGGGACCGTACAACCCCGGTTAAGGGTTAAGCCTTTCGAAGGGGTAACCCATTACCTTTATCATGATGTAACCCATTGAATGGGTTTTATACTAGAAACCCAATGAAAGGGTTACATGATAACCCATTGAATGGGTTTTATACTTGAAACCCAGTGAAAGGGTTACATGATAACCCATTGAATGGGTTCTATACCTACTTGAAACCCAGTGACATGAAAAAATCATAATATTATATTATTTCAATATCCGCCCAGCACGCTAGCATGACCAATTCTATCTCTATTCTACCCAGGGACCCTTTTGGTTTCCATTTTAGAAAAACCCTATCGAAAACCCTTTCAATGGAACGGGTTTTCGATAGGGTTTTTCTAAGCAGTGAATCAAAAACCCATATGGTGTGGGTAATTTTGAACGGCTTAAAGTAAGCCGTTCAAAAGGGTTACCCATACCGTATGGGTTTTTATCGAAAACCCTTTCAACAGGTAACCAAAATTTAATTTAAGCCGTTCAAAAGAGTTACCCATATCGTATAGGTTTTTGTTTAACCGCTTCGAAAAACCCTATCGAAAACCCTTTCAATGTGTAACCAAAATGGTCCCTGGGCCCCAAATCTTATATATTAAATTATTGTTTATGCTTTATTCAAGTAGAAATCGCACTTACATATTTATCTTAGTGAGATTTCAAGCATTTAGCAACAAATAGATTTTATTCACATGTTTTGTTTCGTCACTTCTGGCATTTTCGAAGAGGACACGTTTTGAGTTTGCGTTCCGTTCCACCAAAAAAACGCAACATAAATTAATTAATTGTAAAATAAGTAATGCATTAAAAAATGTAAAAAAATATTGGTTTTGTTTCTTGACTCCTACACAATGTACATTAAAATAATGGACACGTTTTGAATTACGTGCATATTCCCTATTAAATAATCTAACAACATCATGATATTAACTCATTCTAATTTGTTTTATTTAATGTTAAGATTTTTGCTTCGGTGATTTGTTTTACATTGTAAGCTCCAAAAGTATACAAACATGATTATTGTGATACTCAAATATGGAAACTGTCTCTCCTTAATACAGATTACTCAGTGATCTAGCTAGGAGAGAAGTGCTTCACCCAACAATTCTATGTACACCATGTAAATAATAATGCATACTTCGTAAGTCCCTCATGTATGTACTACAAAACCTTGGCTCCCATGCACCAAAATAAATTATTATTAATACATACAAAACTAGAACAGGACATCTAAAAACATAACCCTGTCTTTGATGTTGCACAGTCAGATAAAAAATCAAAAGTCATTGTTCAAACTAGGCTGAGAATCAGCACTTTTTGAACATCAAAAATTACATAAGACAGTCCCCCAAAAACGCCCACCCTTCACCACTTCCTAGTGTTTTAGCTGGGAAGAAGTGGCGCAAGAAACTCCCCAGCAGCACAGCTGTCTGTTCAGATATAAAACTTGAATCTATACAATAAAATGTAAAAGAATTTGCATTACACAACACAACATTAAATTAAATTATTTGCCTTATTTTAGCTAGCACACGCCACTATACCGTAAAAAACATAAACACTCCTCCGCTTAGCTGTTGAACGGTACAGTGTGCCCAAAAGGCTGAGATCATTAGCATGCTGGATAGCATTGCTTAGTGTTTTATTGAGTTGATACCTTTTTATCACTACTAAGTAGATATGCTGTGCTGATTCAATAATAAAACTGATATAAAACTTGAAAAACTAACTTCTAGGAAACTTATATGAATTGTTTTAAAACATTTCTTTAATTAGATTTTTAAACTCAATTTTTGCAGTGTAAAAGGTTCATAAAACTATTATAGTATGTAGAATCCGTGCTGGAAGGCCACACATATATTTATTTCTACACATTTTCTTGCTGTACTCAGGAATAGAATAAAATGGCTCTTTATGTACACCATTCGAATTACAGATATAAATGTAGAAATTGAGCACTTTATTTAGGTATGCTTATGATATCTTAGGCTACCAATCTCTCCAAGGGGTATCGTGTTACCCAGTAACTGGGTTGTAAAGGTCAGATAGGCAGTCGTTCTATATAAAATACTGGTATTCAGCTGCTTCTGGTAAGTTTTAAAAGCCAGCTCCAACATATTTGGGATTAATAGAAGAGAAGTTACAACAATACTTTAACATATAGTTATTCTCTGAATAAAAGAGCTAGGTAAGTAGGAATCAGTCAAAAAAAATTTATTGTTTAAAGGTACAATAATTTTGTTAATAATTTACAAAAAAGAAATATAAATATGCTATGGTACGTAATTTTACCTACATAGAAAAGCCAAAATATTAAAGAAAAGTCAACTTACCAAGTCATATAGTTCACTTGTTCGATACACTTACACTCATACACTAGGTGCAATTGAAGTTACAGGAACTATAAATTGTTTTCAAACTAACTTTTATACAATTTATACCAATGGACGTACGACCAGATTGACAGATTAAAATAGTGAAGTGTAATTACAAAGATAAAAAAATATCGACTTATCGGTGAATCGAAACGTTGTTCAAGATTCAGAGGTGTTTTTTTTTGTGAAGACTGAAAAAGATATTTTTGTAATTTTTAACTGAGTTTTTTTTTAAGGATCGTAGCAGGTGGCGTTCTATAGTTTCTGCCTACCCCCATGGGAGGAAGGCGTGAGTTTAGGTATGTATGTATTTTACCTCTAGATACTAACGTTTTGATATAGATGTAGTAGTTTTCCTTCAGTATTTCTTTATAAAAAAGATCCATAATTACGTTTACAGTATATTTGTAAAATATTATCTTAGATAGCATAGAACATTCGTGGGCGTTACATTTATTGTGGAACTTTATTTGTAGAAAACTTGGTTTTCTGTTGTAGTGCAGAAAAAAATAAAAAAATATTAACGCAACGACTTACAGTGGGACAGGGCTAGTCAAAAAGAAATAAGTAATTACATTTTTGTTTTACTAGCCTGACTCTCCTACTGCTAGGCGAAGGCATCTTCATTACTTATCATTATTTTTTAGTTTTGCGACTTTTTATTGGTTACGTCGTAATTTAATACATACCTTCCACACACTCATGGTGCACATGTGCACCGCTTGACGCAAAAAGCATAAACTGCATTGAATTACGGTTACGGCCAGTAAGACATTTATTTTCTATTGGGATATCACCTCAGATTTGGTTTTCTAAAGTTTTGTGAACGCTTATGACGTAATGTAATCTGAATTTTCTATCACAAGAAGAATAAAAATAGAGTATTATAATTATTAAAATAGAAAATGATACCGATATATTTTGAAAACTAATCGTACGTATCCCAACACTACTAGAACACTATTTACGTTTACTTCCCCGGCCATAGAGTTATTTGGTTTTGGAGCTAATTGTCTATGGCGTATTAACTACTAATGACGTTGTGTAGTGTACCTACTGGATATTTTGACGTGATCCGGTAATTCCGATAACGACATCATTAATACCTGAGATTAATACGGGGAATTCAGAGTAACAATGTCTTTGTATACCTATTACTCATAGAGAATTATGTAAACAGAAACATTGTAGTTCTAATAGTTTCAGCAGAAGTAATGGGTAACCTTAAACTGCGTTAGTTAAAGGAAAATGACCAAATTTGTATGGGCTCTGGTCCAAAAAAAATCTGCTGCCCCCAGATTTGACACTATTGTTGGCGGACTTATACTGATGGACTAACTATGTGTGCACATACGCATCAAATTCTAACCCACAGTTACAGAGTAATTCAACGTTATTTGATACTGCAACGATACACTTTTGCTTGCGTTTATTGTTTGTATATTTTATTTCTATTAGTTAAAAAATATTGTTTTAAAAATGCACTAAATAATTAAATGATTGAATTTAAAATAAAAGACAACATATTTACTTAAAAACTGTTTATTAAAAAAAAAAATGTTATTCATCGAGGATATTCTGCACAGTTTATATAAAGTGTATAGTTATTACAAATCATTTTCATCGATTACAATATTATCTATAAACTGTGCTGGATGGTCAATATTGTCATATCACGCATACGCCAAAAACCACACGATAGACATTATATGTGCACACGAGCCCAAAGTACGCCTGTTACTCTTACATGAACAGTAATAATGATTGAGAGCCTCTAACCCAAGGTGGTCTGAGTTTACAAGTATATATGTGTGATAAATCCGGCTTCGGGTATGCCTAGATTGAACTTTCCCTCGTAATAGCCAGAAGTTATTACCAGTTATATTATAATTATTTAAAAGGTTATTCAAATCGCGGTTTTCTCTGTACACTTCTATTGTATATACGCCATTATGAGCGTGCTCACTGTAATAACTCCTGGCCAGTTTTATTTGGTACGTTCCTAACGCAAACATAACAAGTTCTTCCTCAGACAACCGTGGAAATTCTCTTACATCAGGTAATTCTGCAGACATACTTTGAAACGGAACTCTCCGGCTGAGGTTGTGGTCAATCACATACTGTGCGAGACAGTTTTCAACATTGATTCTATTGTTAATTCTCTCCACAAAGCGTTATCAGTGATTGGGTCGTGGAAAGCATTTGTAATGGCCGCGGCATTCCTAAAATTATCCTGCATATGAGGCAGAGCTCTGTTAAAATAATCTTGCCTGAATATCTTAAAATCTCTGTTGAAGCGGCCATTCACTACTTCCATGACTCATGGACAAATCGTCACTAATCGACACTTATTTGCGTCAGCCGTCGCGCGTCGTCAATTGAGTTTCGCCTCTTGTAACAGATTTAGGCATGTGGGCATCATAGCCACAAGACTCTATATGTGGTACGGCATCTCGGAAACCTCTATCTAAAATCAGAGCGTCTCCTTCTTGGAAAAACCAATGAAACACACTGTTCTCATCAGCAGTTAAATTCTTTAAAATGCTTGCATCTGATGTAGTCGCTGAATAGGGACCGGCTACTTCAATTATATAACTATCACAACAGACTATTAGGAATGGTTTTAGTAGATTTAAGAACTTGTGATGGCTATACGTCAATCTCTGGAAGAGGAAGTTGCTACTTTTTTGTATGTATACATAAGTACCATCAAGTATAATAATGCAATTGTTTTGTTCTGGGTTTCCGAACAGCGCCTGAGGTATAAAAAGGTTTCGCCTAAGCACTTGCTCTCTTGTGATATGATCCCAACCCAAATGTAGAGGTGTAAATTCTTCTTTTAGACAGTCTCTTGCCGTTTTCATTTCTCTTTCTAAAGTTGATCTGCTTGTGTGAAACATATCTGCCAGTCTTGTATTGGGTTCACCAGTTCTTACTTCGATACTTCGTCCAGTCAGAAAGTAGACTTCATTTGGATCCATTGTCTCCATATTTTCAAAATCCACCCTTCCCTCTTGCGGCATAGTTTTCAAAATCTGCATCATGTCCATGATGTGAGCTTCGTTAAAGTCATGACTTACATTTCTGGCTGACAATAAAACCTCAAACTCATTCAAAAGCAAATGTTCTTCACAAATGCGTGCAGCTGTTGGTGCGTAGTAGTTAACATCTTTTTACAAACGGATTTTCATGTGCTTTGGTATTCGAAGCCTTGTCTCGCCTGTACATCCGAATACAATGCACGAGTTTGAAGTATTTGGTGCCCGACTGCCATGTGGCAACCGTATCATACTCGTAGAATGTTGAATATTATCTTGTTCGCCAACTACTGCTCCACGTTGATCATCAGCATGCGGCACCTCCGCTTGATCTGGTTGTGCTACGGGTTGATCTGCTGATTGCTCAGTAGGAAGTACTGGTGGTTCTTGGTCTTGTCCACTGGACGAACGAGGTCTTGGTGGGTACGCGACACGTTGCCAGCAAGGCTGGCAGATAAACTCGGCGTTGTCAAATTGTATCTGAAACATAAGGTTCCAGGCTCTCATACACATCTTTTATACAAATATGTTATTTAGTAAATGAATATACATAGAGTCCGCGCCACGACAGAAGAACTTGACGTGGCGCTAGTGTCTATGTCATTGCATCACATTGCATTAAAAAAAGTAGTTCCACAATTTTTCGCAGGCCTTCTTTCGTGGCGCGCACTCTGTTGTGCGTGTTGTTACGTGGTTAGATAACTCATAATTTCAGCCGAAAGACGTCCACTGCTGGACATAGGCCTCCACGATTATAGCAAAACCTCCCTTGGGTTTTACTATAATCGCCACAATTGACAGGCGGGTTGGAGATCGCAGTAAGTTCGTATTTATACTAGAGAACGCTGCTGCCCATGCTCTAGTGAATCCCTTAGTCGCCTTTTATGACACTCACAGGAGGAAATAGAGTTATCCTATTCTTTGTGCCCGGCACCACACAGACAAGACAAGAATACTGAAGAAAAGTAATTCAAAATGTAGTCTTAGACTCAGAACTCATTCATAATATTATATTCACCTCGTTCTCTCTTATTAATCTTTTACAGTACCTATATATTTTTGTAGATACATAAGATATTTATATTGTATATACATATTATACTTAATAAGTTTGAATGTATATCATATGTTAACACACAATTAGCTTATGTCCCACATAGTCTTTTACATCATAGCTAGAGTGAGTTGACTGAAAAAGATCTCTACTTATACTACCTTTACCGTTTTATTGTGTGCAATTATTGAATTACCTTGTTCAGTAGCAGATTTCAAAATATAAACAACGTAAACTGTAAATTGCAATAATTGCAGCATTTTATTTAAAGTCACTCACATGATAAGGGAGAACTTGTTCTGTTATATTGCTTGCAGCGATTGGATATTCTTCAAAAAGCTGCGTAGTTAATGTCCTTCTTCTGATCGATAGCACTGATCTACCACATAATATACACACTTGTCCAGCAGATGCACGAAACATTTTAAAAACAATTAATCCAAATCGCAGTGTTTAAAATCAGGTCCAGGTAACGTAATGCAAGGGTCAGAAACTTAACATAGGATATCCACAGAAATAATCGCACAGTACACAACTATAAGCAAAGAGCGTTAGAGAAGGACTGCGCAGTTGCAATGCAAAGCGCATACAACAGAGCTTTCTATTACCTTCTCCCTCCCACACAACTATACAATGATGTACAAACAAAGCAAACTCGCGTGTAAGCTAATTACCTGCGATAAAAAAAGGTCGCTAACTGTTGCTACCTGTATAAAAAAGTGAAATGTGCAACTTTTTCTCAATATCACTTTTTAGCTAATATCTATGTTTCTGTGGGACAGATTTTTTCGGTTCCATAGAAGAAAATGTTGCATTTGAATCCGTCTATCAAATGAGCTATGTGGTAAATCTGGGGGCACACTTTGATTTTTTTTACCAATTTTTGGACCAATTTGGTCATTCTCCTTTGAAATACTGATATAGATAGGGTGAATCCGAAGCAGTAGCCCGCGAAATTCAAATTTTCTTACGTTTTTTGCAATTTGCAGGTCAGTGTCAGGTTGTATCTTGATCAAAATATGATTCGCGACTATACAGATCTAGAGAATTATAATCATTAGGGTCATTCATACATCTCTCTAAGTTAGATTTGTTCCATTTCATGACTGCAGGTCTGTTTCAGGTTGTATGTTGATCTAAATATGATTCGCGGCCGTAACAAATATGGCTTTACAGAATTATTAACATTAAAATCAGCAATTCAACTAATTATCTTCGTAGAATCCTATTGAATTACTATTTCATGAAATAGTCAATAGGATTCTATGAACTTAGATAGTTATATTGCTGATTCATATGATTATAGTTCTCTAAAGCCATATTCGTTACTGACCTGCAAATTGAAAAAAACGTAAGAAAATTTGTAACTTCGCGGGCTACCCTAGCGCTTCCCCCGTAAATACCAACCGTACGTTAATAATGAATACAGTTTTTTTTTTGGATTGGAACTCAAAGTAAAGAGTTAGTTTACCGTTAATTTGTATCGAGATTTCTTTTTCTAAACGTGTTTTGGTAACAACCAAGTTCTGAAAAATATGTTCAAGAATAACATATATTTTTTCCGCTACCACAAACACTATTAGATTTGGCAAGTTTTTGTTTAAGCCAAGCCTACTTATTATCATTTGCTGATTGTCAGAGCCTTAACGCGATTTTGTCAGTAACGCATCCCTCGCGTAGCTATATGATGGGGTATAATAATATGTTGTTTTTTCAAAAAAATAAAAGGTCATAGCATCTGAATTGCTTTTCTCTCTGAAGTCTTAATCAAAAGTCCCGACGCCGATTTCACGCCGGATACGCCGCCGCTGCCGGCCGTCGAAATGTTATCCTCGATGAAAAAGTCGGCGCACATCTCATTTATACTTGTCAAAAAATAATAGGCCCATGGCTAAAAGGTCCCAGTAACCAGGCCATTAAGCTAATAAAAAAAAAATAGGGTCGATTTGTCGTGAGTATCGGGTACAGAGTCGTATGGTTGTGAAGTAACCATACGACTCGGTACCCGATACTCACGACAAATCGAGCCTATTTTTTTTACGCCGTATTTAGTTACGCCAACCATCGCCATTTTTTGACAACTTTTGTAAGTAGTAAGCAGATACTCCTATCATACACCTATTTTTGATACCAAGCAGAATTTTACTGTGTTCCGGTTGGAAGGTTATAGTTGCCTGTCAATCAATCTGGTCCTTCCTCGTCTGCCTACCAATTCAGTCTATCGCAGTTCACTGCTAGGCATAGGCCTCTCCCAGGCTGCGCCGCAACACCCTGTCCTCTCTGTGGATGGGTACATCCAGTCTGTCCCAGCCACCTCTAGAAGGTTGTCAATCTGCATAGCCTTTTCACGACATGTTGGGAATAAAAGACTTTTTACAAAAAAAAACAACCGACTTCCAAAAAAAACACTACAAAGTGAAAAATAACTTGAATGTCGGAAGTCGGTGTCTTTGGATCTGTATTTTAGTTTTTTGCCATCGACTTCCGATATTAAAGTTATTTTTCACTTTTTAGTGATTTTTTGGAACTCAGTTGTTTTTGAACTCATTTTGTAAAAAGTTTTTTATTTTTCACTTTTTAGTGAGTCAGTTTGTAATTTATCTAATTTACAATAGCCTAATGTCAAATGCTCATCATCTTTTACAAAATATTGCTTTACCCGATGCAGGGGCGTTAATTGTTGAGTTCTCCTGGTAAGAACCAGGAGAACAGATAGTGACTTCACCATATGGATTTTGATGAGCATAAATTGCTTAGCAACCATATTAAAGTGCAACGGTGAAATACTTATTATTTAGTAGTTCCGGTGGCCATTTGTGGTCTTCATCACAGTTCCACTTCACCAAATGGTGCTTTTCAAGTGCAAATGCACGTGTTACTATAAAAAATAGGTATATGTATAGGTATGCTTATAAAATTTGAGGATGTCCCTCGATTTCCATGGGATCCCCTCATCAGATTCTGATTTGGTGCAACAGGAACCACCTCGGGAACATACCCTTCCATGCAAAAAAAGAATTTTCAACATCCGTCCTCAATTGACGGAGTAATCAGTGAACACAAATCAAAAAAAAAAAAAAAACATACAGTGAACAGATATAACCTCCTCCTTTTTGGAAGTCTGTTAAAAAGCAGATCGATTGACTGGCTGCTTCCAGTCTAACCGGATGCAGCTCTGAATACCAGTGTTTTACATGGAGCGACTGCCTATCCGGCGTCCACAACCCTGTTGCTGGGTAACACGATATGGATACTGGGGCCGTATTATGAAGTATAAATGCCATTATGATTCCAGACCGAAAAAGGGACGGAGCTAGCGGTCATGTATAGATCCATCTCTCTCTTGCACTGGAATCATGATGGCATTAAAACGTCATAATACGGCACCAGTAGGACAAGTTACGGGCAAATTAAAGTAATAAGTCGTTGGCTGAAGTGTATTTTAGTTTATTTGTCATTTACTTATTTGCTAAACAAAAATGGCGCCTTCAAAGATTTCCATACACATTTGAATTACTAAACTGCTAGAAATAATACAGACATCCAGAACATCAAGCTACTACCATGGAACCATAAAAAAACTCGGACGGAACTCCCGCTAAGACAAAACTGTGTCCGGTAATGGCGGCGACAGTCTTAAGTGTGAGTGAATTTAGGGTTGCCATGTTAGCCAAATTTACCCATATATTATTGTTTTATTTTAAGACAAACACAGGTCGAGAGACAAGTTTCTTGGAAATGTCGGCAGAATTATACCGTGCTATTTTAACAAGTTAATGGTAAGAACCAAATCTCCCTATGAAAATATGTGCAATTAACAACATAGTTAGTAATTGAAAATATTTTAATCGTAAAAAATATTTACTGTATCTATTATATAACATCCCAAATGCTGAGTATGTTTTTTTTTTTAATCCAGTCATTTTGACAGTTACAATTTCGATTTTTTTTTAAATCCAATAATTTCTCCATACTTCATTTTCTTTAGGAAATCTAATAAGAAGAATATAAAATAACTAGTAATAAATAACCTAAATAAGTTGAATTGATTAAATGAAATATAAATTTCCCATATATGTAGGGTGGCACACGTGAATATTGACAACACTGGCCTTGTGATGATTTTTTTTGTTCTAGTGAATGAAGATTGATTGTATTAGTCTGTGATTGTAATCTATAAAATTGGGAACTAAGTTGTTGAATTATTTATTTAACTATGAAACGTGATTCTTGGATTCTTTTTCTTTCGATCGCTACGGTTTTTACAACATTTCACCACACAAGACATGCTGTATTTCAATACTTTTTTGCCGCGTAGGACGTGTCGACTGTGTTGAAATTGCACGCGTAATGGGTACACACGCGTAATGCTGTGAATGTGTGCGTGCCGACCTGTACGTACAGCGAGCTGACTGACTTTGAGTGACACAGTTTTCTGTTAACGAGAATCCGTCCGAGTTTTTTTATAGGTCCATGGCTACTACAAGCTGTCAAACTTTAAAAGATTTTCAACTTTCTCGTTATAGCTTAAGGTTCAAGGTTGATTGGGAACATTTGACGGTTTCGGGTAGCTTGACCTGCTGGCGTCTGTACATTCCTAGCACGGCCACGGTGATACTACCTACTTAATGTTTTTCTGACATAATATATATATTTAGTTGGTATCAAATAATTTTGAATATAAATTCATAACTATTTGATACCAAATACCCAATGGTAGAAATATTAAATATTTCTACCACTATTTGGCGATGCCTTCAGATCTTTGAGGTATGTATGTGCCTATGTACAAATAGCATGTACAATAAATTGGACAAGTACAATACGGTGGATGAATCATGACTGGTCGGAACTTCTTTTTTTTTTTTTTTTTTTTTGTATATGGCATCTCGCAGTTGACCTTGAGAGGCCGTGACTGCTTAACCGGTCTTTCCTGTGGCTGCCCTAAGGTATTAGCTTAAAGCCTCCAGCCAGGAGCGTAAATAAAAGTATTAAAAACTAAACGACAGCGCTCTAAGGGCACCCCCTGTGGGGTACGAACCTCGGCTTAGGGCGTCGTTGGGGAAAAACAAAGCAAATTGGGGACGGGCTGGATCAAAAGTTTAAATTCATGATTATTAACGGGGATTACTATTAAATGCTACGGCTCACTCAGCCTCGGGGCTGGCGGTTCGACGTGCAAGGGACGGGGGGAACAATTTATTCTTGATCTTCGCGTGGTACCTCGGCGGCGAGGACGGAATGACGGTTTGTGTTTGTGCACTGTACTTGTGGCCCTATTGCTTTCCTGAAGGAGAGTAATGGGGTCATCCGGGTCTAAAAGAGTATGCCTAGGTCGGCGAGTCTTACTAATTTGAGATGGCCTATAGCTAGCTGCCTGCACAACCAAGGGGTTGCGATGTCTATCTGCGGACTCGAAGAACCGCTTTGTCGCGCGTTTCAAAAACTGCTTAATGGTGGGGATTCTAAGATCTACGTGTAGGGTTTCGTTCCGAACGAACCATGGGGCGTCCGTAATTTTACGGAGAAATCGGTTTTGAAGTGCCTGCATTCTGTGAATGAGATGGGGACGGGCGTGTGCGAAAGCGGCACACGCGTACGTCATAATCGGCCGGATGCACGCTGTGTAAATACGCAATTTGCCCTTAAGGGACAACTTGCTGCGTGAGTTCAGGACGCAATGAAGCCTACCGAGAGCGAAAGCAGCGCGCGAACGCACTTGCTTTATGTGCTCAGCGAACGAAATGTGGTGATCTAAGATCACACCGAGATATTTGGCTCGCTTCTCCCAAGGGATAGGCTTGCCGAACATCTTGATCTGTCGTGGTAGGTCCGGTCTACGCCGGGGCCTAGAAAAGAGGACCGCTTGGCTCTTATCAGGATTGACCTCGATCCTCCACTTCCTGAACCAATCACCGAGTCTGTTGACTTCGGTCTGTAGGATGCGGGAGATCTGGTCTTGACTGCGGCCGGTGTAGTAGATGGCCGTGTCGTCTGCGAACAGAGCCAACTGCGCCTTTCTACTTTTCGGGATGTCACTGGAGAACAGCGTAAAAATGAGCGGAGCCAGCACAGACCCCTGAGGGACGCCTGCGCGGATCGGATGAGGGGAAGAGAGCGCACCCTCGATGCGATAGCGGAAGGTGCGGTTCAACAAATAGTCCCGTAAGATGAGCACGAGACGATCTGGCACACCGAATGTCGGAACTTCGCGCAGAAGGAACTTTTAAGAACCAAATAAACCCCCCCCCCCCCCCCCCCCCACCTTACCCAACAAAACCATAGATATAAATTAATTAATATCTAGTAACAAAGTAACATAGTTTGATATCGAGATAGATTCATGATAGCACAAGTTTAAACCCTAGTGGTTTTTGTTTGCTATTTAATAATTATGTAATCCTGTGTTATTTTGTATAAATGATAAATAAATAAAAAAACCGGTCAAGAGCGAGTCGGACTCACGCACCGAGGGTTCCGTACGTATATTATGATGTTGATGATTTCTGTAAAATCGTTTTATTTTTCCTGTAATCTTTACATAAATTTCTATCACATAGAATAATTTCAGATTTTTATCTATGCAAACTTCGGAGATAAGGGGGGGGACGGTATTTTTTTATACATTTTGCATCAAAAGTCGGAAACTATGCTGCCTAAACAAAAAAATATTTGAGAATGTGCAAACAGCGCTCTTTCATATGATACCCCACATGCCCTAGTAGCCCCAATTCAAAATTTTAAGACCCTTTTGCAAAAAAAATATATTTATTTAATTTCTTTCTTGTTTGCAAAATAGTTGGGCAAACGTCTTCTAAAACTATTCTAAATGTCAAGTTGATAGCATTAGTAGTTCTTGAGATATCCAGGTGTGACTGACAAAGAGACAGACAGACTTAGTCTCACCATAAGGGTTCCTTTTTACCATTTTGGTACGAAACCCTAAAAAGGAAAATCATTAAAGCACTCTTCCTCAATCGTACATAATTAAAATGTTGCTGTGTCCGACAGTCCATTAGGTATTATTTACCACCTCTAAGATAGGTACATTATGGATTGCAATAAAGATATTTGAATTGAATTGAGTGGTGACATAGGCGAGTGTGAGCATACGCTAAAGTTCAGAGAGCCTAAGTTCAGACCGTGTCTTGATTTATCGTCCGTAATGTACGGAGGAACTTATGTTGCAAATCTGAAGGTCATAAAATTGCTAAATTTATATAGGTACAAAATAGAACAAATTCAAATATTCAAAAAACGTAAGAAAATTTGAATTTCGCGGGCTACAGCTGCGGATTCACCTTATGGCAAAATACGCTGTGCTGACTATCTGTGGCGTCGAGTGTACGAGAGGCTCAATACTCCGAACTTCCTTCATGTAGTAGCAGGTGTGAGTCCATGTACATGATATTACCTTTAAAATCGTAATATTTGTGTTTGTCCTTGGTTGGTCGAAAGTTGCATCGGGGGTCTTCTGCAATAATAACGTTATTTAATAGCTATTAACGCTGGTAGCACATCTCCGCCGCGAAACCATAGCAGCGAAACCGCAATAGTTCAATTGTACTGGGGCCCAAGTCTGCTATTTTTATAAATTCAGTCATTCCAACACGATCCCATTGTTATGCCATTGTCATTTTGCTAAAAGTTCGTAATCTGGTAAATTCATAATGGTCGATCATTGGTCGGTCAATGTTCTCTTAATATAATTGTGTTATTATAATGGCATTGTCGTATTGCCATTATTATAAAACCCATTAGTAGAAATGTCATTCATTTGTCATTATGTACGAGATTACCAATATATGCAATTTCTTTCAATGTAGTGTCAGTGGCCGACCATTGGAAAGTCATAATGACGCCATTATAATAGTAGATTACCAAACTTGTCAAAATCAACAATTATGAAATCAATGATCGACCATTCTGACACTATTGTGATAGCAGACTTGAGGCCCTGGTTCGCGTCATGTTCCGCTACACGCATCCGATTCGAGTAGCGGAACATGACGCGAACCAGTACAATTGAACTACTGCGGTCTCGCTGGAATAGTGAACTACAATTTCGAAGTAATCAGGAATTATTTTAATTCTAAATAAACAAATAAACATTATTAGGAACAGGTAGAGAAGAGGTAGGAATACTATGGAGATGGCTCTACTTTTGGAAGAATAGTTTTTTTTTTTTTTCTGTTATTGGCGACTGAGCCGATGTCGACTATTCTGTCAGCGTCGGAAGAGTAGTTATACAAATATCTATCATATCGACACAGTCATGTCATAAAGCGTTTTGTTTCTTTCTAACTAATCAAGAGCTACTTATGAAAAAAGATACATACTTAATGTTTGACAAGGACTAAATTTGGCAAGACTTGTGTGACTTCAAAATCTGTCTATGCGTGACTGGTCGCTATGTTTATTGCCAAGTTTTGTGGTACAAAACTCTGCAATGTGCTGTCAAACGGTTGCTTGCTTTCTCTCTCGCCCTTACGAAAGGCAGCCATTGTAAGTGCTCGATTTTTGTAGGTAGTCACGCTAATTTGTAGATATGGCAAGTCCATAAGTTTATATGTCAATTTAATGAACGCACTGTAGCTACGACAGCGTTACTTTGGCTGCTTTCCGAATTAGAACATAATCGCTGACAGCGCTCACATGCGTACCGAACTAGATAGTACGATTATGACAGCCAACAACTGTTAATAATTCGGAACGGTCGTGAACGCGTTCACGGTTGGATTACAGTATTTCTTTGTTTAAACACCACACACACACATTTGTACACTTCTTCTTCTTCTTTGGTTAGATGGCGACAGTAGCCAGAAGCACAATTTTGAAAATGCCACGCAATTTTTTTTCTTTTTGGCTTCGCACGGTTTGTGCATTTAGCCAGTGTCATGTAAAATTAGGTAACAAGTACAAAGTTATAATAATTATGAAATGAACTCCACTCAATGCATGATAAAGATGATTGATGATATCCCGCCCCGCTCCCCTTGAGTTTAAGTAAAGACGCGGCACTTTACTGAAACCTCGCGCGGACTTCTTGAGAGAACTTAAAGTGATGTTCCACTGTTTTGTTTCATTTGCCTACGTTAATGCAGGTTCACGAACACTTAATGGTTAATAATCCACCACTATTACACATTAATATTCGGCTAAACACAAATTTTAGAAAATAAAACAAAACTGCTAACATGACGCTTCACTTTCCCGCCAACAAGTCCGCCACGCTAATTAGTTAGGATGAGACTCGAACGTTTTCGCGCTAACGCTAATAGGGAACGGATTTTAGCGTGCTCAAATCGATTGCAGTCTATCTCGGAACGCACCATTTGAATCGTCGGAATCTTTTTGTTAGTTTTGTTTGTCGATTTCTGTCCATTGGATAGCAAAGAGTTGACAAAGCTGTTAGCATAAATTTCTATGGCAAGTACCAATATTAAATAAAACGTATAAAATTAGATTAAAAATCGAGCTAATTAACGAATTTCATTCGTTAAAATGTTAATGAGCCGTTAGAACAATCGATTTACGTACCGCGACTTGTCAGAAACAGAAACTGGGAAGGCGGTATTATAACCGGCATTTAAGACGCGAAACGAAGTCGAGATTGCCGATATCTACTGTCTAGCCTGCGAGATGATTGCACCCACATCGAACCCAGGCAGTAGCGCTTCCCTCTTTGAGGAGTGGCTGGAGAGGCGCCACGGCGTCCTCACCTTCCGCCTGACGCAGGTCCTCATCGGACATGGATGTTTCGGGAGGTTCCTGTTTAGGATTAAGCGGGAGGAAACGCCCGGGTGTCACCACTGTGTGGATCGCCCGGAGGACACGGTGGAGCATACGGTGGAGGTCTGCCCAGCTTGGGCGGAGCACCGCCGTGTCCTCACGGAGGCGATCGGCGGCGGCGATCTCTCGCGTCCGGCCCTGGTTCAGGCCATGGTTCGGAGCGAGAGTACATGGGAGGCCGTCACCTCCTTCTGCGAAGCAGTTATGCTAGCGAAGGAGGAGGCGGAACGCGTGAGGGTGAGATAAGGTTCGCGCCCTCGCGCCCTTAGTCGCCGCAGGAGACGCCCCGGGCGTCGGGAGTCGCAAGCCGATTTCCGGCCACCGTAGGTGCGGGCCTGTGGACGGTGAGCGATGGGTAGCTCGCCGTCCGATAAGGACCAGGCCCGGGTCGACGGCGCGTTGTGTTCCACGCGCGCCTCAAAGAGATGTCAGCACAAACTGACGGGGTCCGTTAGGACCAATGCCTGCCAGGGTTGCGAGTTCGTCCGAAAGGGATATCGTGGCCCTGGCACACAGGCAACGGAACGGACGGGTTTTAGTCAGTAAAAGTCTGACACGCCCTCCCGCTCCGCCCAGAGCGGGAGTAGTTATTTGATGATTTCCCACCAAAAAAAAAAAAAGGCAGTAGCGCTTGCGAACACTAGACCAACGACGCATTCATTCAATTTAACTTTGTGAATATATAAAAAAATAACTCCTATTACAATAAGGGACTTAACTAAAACTGGCAAAAATGTGAGTACACCTCTGCCTTATCTTTCGCAGAAAATAAAATCCGCCACCGAAGACCGGCCTTTAATATACAACGTGGCGATTAGGTTATCACATTAAATAGTACAGCGGTTATTACAAGTTGTTATCAGTCTGTTAAAATAATAAAAATAAAAATAGACCTAAAAACTGAATTTTTCTAACAAACTAAATAGCGTAAAAATTGGCAATAAATAATCCACCCTTGATACTATTCGGCGCACACGCCAAACGACAGTGAGACTAGCGGAGGGTAGGTACTTGCGCTCACGCGCGGGGCGTTTAATACATGATGTTGTTAAATACTAAAAGGGAAAAAAAGGTCTCACGGGTAGAATGTTAACTTTTATTAATTATTTTATTTATGTATGCTTAAAATACGTAATGTAGAATACGTGGTTTGAATTAATGTGATAACCTAATCGCCACGTTGTATGAGTTGATTGAATGTTCACCTATTGAATGTTTGTGCACGTCAATTTCATTATTTCGTTGTCGGGTTATAGTTGTTTTTATCGTTGCTACAGCCCGTTGCAAACTTCATGGCGGCTCTGAAGTAGACATGGGTAGCGAGTGAGCGAGTGATAGAAAAGAGAGCTAACTATTTTCGATTGACGTCGGTCTGGCTCACTCACTTGCTCGCTAAATAGCTCACTAAGTCACTAGCTCAGTTAGCTCAATCAGAATTTAACAATGACTATTGAGCGAACCAGAGGGCTAATTGCGTAACATACTATCAGTAGGAATCGGTTTCAATTTGACAGTTCAACAACATTCATTGCGTTATTTAAGTTGTTGAGCAGACAATTTTTTCTAACATATGAAGCAATGGATTGGCAATATACTTCAAAATCATTCCGATTCCGATTCAAACTGCGTTACGTAATTAGGGTACAGCATGTCGATTCTGTAAAAATCTCACCGTGAATTCTTGCGTGGAGTGAGCTGTCAGTGTCATTCCACTGATGCTAGGGATTGACCAAGGATTACATTTACAATCACAATCGAGATTTCAATAATATTTTTATGGTAATTCTATTGATCATTTTATATTATTTCAAAGCTAGTATATGTGTCCTAACATTACTATTTAAGGGTTTTAAATAAAATAGCAAAACAGAAACTTTGTCAAACTCAAACTTATGTAAAAAAAAAAAAATGGTTTCTGTTCAAAATCTCGATTATGATTGTAAATGTAATCCTTGGTCCATCCCTTGCATCAGGTGGGATGACACTGACAGTTCACTCCACGTTCACTTCATCTAAGTTTTCACGGTGAGATGGTTACAGAATAGCACTGCTGTTTCTTTCGACGCGCGTGCGGCGTGAGTTAAATGAGCTAACAGTCGGCGTCTGAGTCACTGAGCTATAGAAGAGCTAGTGAGCTAGAAGAGTGATATAGCTCCTTCGAGTGAAAAGTAATCGCTCTTCTTCTTTTCAGTGATCTATTTTGCCTATGTCTACTCTGAAGTGGGCAATACCCCACCCCTGGCCCCCGGGATCACACGAATTTGTTACTGCGCAGCTGCTCGCCTCGTGTTCAGAACCGCCATAAACTTTGCATCGGGCTGTACCTTTCGGTCAGCAAGGCTATAATAATTATAGTTACCTGATGGTTTCTCATCTGTCCCCAGTTTGCCCTGATCGCGGCACATGATGAATCTCAGTATCGGGTCATCATCACCAGGCTCGAGTATTCTGCCTTTGGGCTTCGTGCTCGAGTCCGGTATATATGGGGCAGACAACACGCATGGGTATCGAGATACCAACTGCAGTACTGGAACATTTGGATACAAACAACATTAAGGGGGATGCGCTAGGGTAGCCCGCGAAATTCAAATTTTATTACGTTTTTTGAAATTTGCAGGTAACTAACAGGTTGTATGTTGATCTAAATATGATTCACGGCCGTAACAAATATGGCAAAAATTATAATCATTAGAATCGGCAATACAACTAACTCTCTTCATAAAATCCTATTGAATGACTATTTGTGAAATAATCATTCAGTAGGATTTTATGAACTTAGAGAGTTGTAATGCTGATTCTAATGATTATAACTCTGTAAAGCAGTATTTGTTACGGCCGCGAATCATATTTAGATCAACATACAACCTGTTACAGACCTGCAAATTGCAAAAAACGTAATAAAATTTGAATTTCGCGGGCTACCTTAGCATATCCCCTTAAGCAGGACGTTAAAGTCATATAAATAAGAAGTCTGAAAACGGAAATGAAAGTGAAATCTCAAAACGGCTAATTGACACTTCCCGTGACCCAAGGGCTGGCTTTTACCTTGACCAGAGGCTAAGCATTGCCATACAACGTGGCAATGCCGCCAGTCTCTTGGGTACATTACCAGTCGACAGTGATGTGGATGAATTTTTCGACGCCATATTTTAATTTGTGAATAGTTTTAGATAGGATATAATTTTATTACTTTTATTAATGAATTAAGTAGGTTATTTATGTACATATTATTTTATAAACTGGTGTAATATTATACATACATAACAACATACATTTCAATTGAAAAAAAAAAAAAATTTGAATAAACTAACTACTTAATTGACTTCTTGTTGCGTGATAGTAACTATGTAATTGACCCTGGGGGCCAAGTCTGCTAACGCAGTTGTGTCCGAATGGCCAATCATTGGCACCGTAATTGTAGAGTTTGACAGTTTTGCTAATCTCCTATTTGAAAGGCGTCTTTATGATTTTCCAATGACGTGCCACTGATACTCCATTGAAAAAATTGTCTGTGTTTGGTAATCTCGTACTGACAAGCTCCTATTATTTTGACTTCCCTATGGACCACTGTCACGCCATTATGAATTTAGGAGGTTACAAACTATTGGCACAATGGTCATGGCGTTGCCTTGGTATGGTCGTCATAATGACCAATCATTGAAAATAGCAGACTTGGCCCCCTGTTCGTGATGGATAGTAGCTATGTAATTGACTTGTTGGTGCAGGAATGCTGGATAGTAACTATGTAATTTACCTGTTAGATAGTAACTATGTAATTGACGTAGGCTGTTGGTTCTGGATAGTATGTATCTATGTAATTTACTTGTTGGTCCTGGATAGTAACTATGTAATTTACCTGTTGGTCCTAGATAGTAACTATATAATTTACCTGTAGGTGCTGGATAGTAACTATGTAATTGTCGTGTTGGTGCTGGATAGTAACTATGTAATTGACTTGTTGGTGCTGGAATTCTGGATAGTGAGTATGTAATTTACCTGTTAGATAGTAACTATGTAATTGACGTAGGCTGTTGGTTCTGGATAGTATGTATCTATGTAATTTACTTGTTGGTCCTGGATAGTAACTATGTAATTTACCTGTTGGTCCTAGATAGTAACTATATAATTTACCTGTAGGTGCTGGATAGTAACTATGTAATTGTCGTGTTGATTCTGGATAGTAACTATGTAATTGACGTGTTGGTGCTGCATAGTAACTATTTAATTCACTTATTGATCCTGGACTATTTGATTCACCTATTGTTCTTGGATTGTAGGTAACTAATTAATAGACTAGACTTACTTTCGTCTTGATGGTTGCATGCAAACATCCTCAAGTCACATACGCCAATAAAAGTCTTGTATATTCCGTGTTGGCACTTCCCGCAGACCATAACGTCGCGTGAGGGACAAACAGACGGACAAATTTCTTCGTATTCTTTCTTATCTGTACATAGTCCAGTCAAATTAGACATAAAAATCGTGATCAATTAATAAAAATTCCGACAGTGATAAATTTTGGTAGAGACCTTGGGTACATCAGTAGAAATAAAGTGCCAAAAATCCCCATTTATCCCATGTGTGCTAAATTTTGGTAGAGACCTTGGGTACATCAATATAAATAAAGTGCCAAAAGTCCCCATTGATCCCATGTGTGCTAAAGAAGTAATTCAAGGTCAAAGTAAAAAAAAAACAGTTCTTTGGATTTTTCTCAACAAACGGTAAGTTTTATCAAAAATATAGTCCAGACAAAAATTGTAGATCTATAAACTATCTACAAAAATGTTCTTTACACTTTTTTCCTAAGAATCATTAACATTACTAAGATATCGCCATTCTAATAGATGAAGGAGTTACATTATAGATGATATGCACACCACAAATTTGTTCTTCTTGTTTGTTTAGGTGGCGACTGTAGCCAGAAGCACACTTTCGAAAAGCAAGCATGGTCAGCGTTATCGCAAGATGGCGCGTGTCATGAAGTCATCTATGAAGATTCACGGGACATCGATATCGCGCTCACGCTAATTCGGAACGTGTGTCATCAGCATCTTCATTTCAGCCGAAACACGTCCACTGCTGGACATGAGCCCCCAAAGGGGGGGGGGGAGGGGGGGTTGCCATAATGGCATCGCAGTATGGTGTTAAAATGCATAGAGAACGCTGCTGCCATTCTCTAGTAAGTCCCTTAGTCGCCTTTTACAACTTTACGTCCGGCACCACACGGATCACGGAACGGGTGTAATAACACTCAAAATGATTACAGCGCAACTCGGAATGCGCCATAGAGTTACCTTTACGTTACAAATGTCAAAAACCAAACAACGAGCCGGACTCGCGCGAAGGTTTCATAGAAGAGCGGTGGGCGCTACCATGAAGGTATAGATAAAAGTTGAGGCAACACTCTAAATACCTAAGTGAAGACGACTGTGGTTTAACGCTTTCTTTCTAAATACGCACTTATGAACGAGAAAGAGATTATTGTATTGTATTCCGATCACAGTCGGTTTCGCTTAGGTATTTAGAGTGCTGCCTCCACTTTTATCTATAAGCTTCTTGGGCGCCACATAACGGCCGCATGGACGGCTGTCAAGAAAATAATCGGGGTTAGATTTTACGGTGTTAAACATCACTCTCTATGAAAACACAACAAACTACTGTTATATTGTTTCATTCACGCCATTCGCCGGTAAAGCAGGCGCTTAGTGGCGGCCTTTATCGCTCTTCTAGGGAACCGTAGCTTGAGTTCAGTACCAACAAAGCAAATCTAGTTTACAATAATGTGGCGCCATCTACAACGCGACATGCGAACTTCGCATTAAACTGACGTCACGCAAAATCCTGCATCGCGCAAGCAGAGTTTACCGCGCGACATCAACCGTCGGGCAATAGTCCACCAGACACAACACACGTCTGATCGGAAGATCCTCCCTTTTCAGTAGAGGATGAGTGAACTTTACATCATGTTCGTCACACCTCTTTATTAACAAAGGCCATAGTAAACATGTTTTCTGTGACTTCACTAGCCACCTATTGCAATCACCCTATAATGTTCCTACTGAGTGCTGGGACACAGGCCTCCTATCTGTGAGAGGGAGTGGACCGTAATCCACCACGCGGGCACAATACGGGTCGGTAGATGTCACATGTCTTCGAATTTTTGGTTCTGGACATGCCGGTTTCCTCACGATGTTTTCCTTCACCGTTTTGAGATCAGTGGTGATGAAATATTTACACAAAGTAAAGCGCCTGTCTGGGTTCGAACCATAGAAATATAAAAAACTTCTTTATTATATATATGGTTCGAACCAACTCGTAAGTTACTGCTGCTAATTACCACGGGGCCACCACTGCTCTACCACATATTACGGTTACGAAAAGCTGTAATAGGGGTTCCGTTGGCTGACACCCTTAGGGTACGGATACGGAACCCTAAAATCAATCACTGTTTATTTGAAATAGAACATACCTGCTTTCGTCAGAGATTCTGTAATAGTAAATAATTATTAATTAAACTACAGGATTTCGAACGTCCTAGTTCCTGTGCCGATCGCAGAACTATTTAATATTGGTTTAGATAGTTAAATAAAGTTAAATAAATCATAAAAAGGTATTTTTAGATGACACTTTCTTGAAAATACCTACGTTGTAACTTTGTTTATTTTAGATTTTTACAATAGTTTCCTCTTTTATTACTGTTAACTTTATAATTTATTCTTAAACTACTCTGATGTACTGCTTAAGCACTTACACACAAACACAATTTTTTCGTTAGTTTTCTAATAATATTTTGTAATCTGTCTATTGTAAAGAGCCCAAAACGACAGGTTCTCTAAACGTCAAAGAAATAAAACGTTGCTAAATTGAAGAGTATAACTGTGACGTAGCATGACAACTGAAGTGACGGGTATTACGATTAGTCGGTTATTTGACCGCTCTCTCGTCACTTGTGTTTGTATGTTTAATTATCAAAACCGACACCGCCTTATTACAAAACAAGATTTATATTTTGACATGGCTTAAACCATGGGAGCCAGTTTTTGTATTAAGAACGTACCAGTGATTGAAATACCGTTCTTTATACAAAACTGAAAACTTAGTTCGGTACTAAGTTGTCAGTTTTGTGTTTAGGAACTTTACCATAGTCGGAATAAAGTTCGAAATTCCATAATGGCTCCATGTTTTAAACCTGGGTCTGAAGATAAACCTTGTTTTGTAATAAGGGACAGAGTTTAATTAAATATAATAATAGCAGCCTATTACTGTCCCACGGCAGGACAAAGGCCTCTTCTCACACTGAGAAGACACGAGCATTGATCACCACGCTCGCTCATGACGGGTTGGCGGTTTCAGATTTATTATATTAACTGTTAAGTTAATGGCTAATTGCGTAGGTAACACACTATCAGTAGGAATCGGTTTTAATTTGACAGTTCAACAACATTCATTGCGCTATTTACCAATGAATCCTTCGTTAGATAACATCCTAGCATTCTTTACATAATGCGCCATGTTATTTAAATATGTAACCTTCTCTGACTGAGATGTAACCATTACGTAAAATGCCAAATTCTTTATGACAGCTGACAGCTGCACACACAGATTGCGTAACATGCGCTCGGCGCTTGAGTCATTGCCGACGTTACTGAATGTTGCCATTCTAGATATTATATTTATATATACATAGATAACGAAGTATTGCATTTATTTTATTTTGTTTATTTTTATCTCATTATGCTGCACCGGTTGACGTCATCACGTCAACGCCGGCGGTCGCTGAAAACCAGCGCTGGGGCTCTGTCTAGCATAGGGTCGCAGCATTATGCTGAGCGATGGCCGTTTTGCGTGAATGTGACGCATATTTTCCCTCAACTTGTTCTTTCGTGTTTGTGTTTTTATTTCTTTGCGTTATGTTTACCGCAAATAAACGTATTTTCTTTCTTTTCTTTTTCTTTTCTTCTATTTACATTGTTGAGCAGACAATTTTTTCTAACATATGAAGCAATGGATTAGCAATATACTTCAAAATCATTCCGATTCCGATTCAAACTGCGTTACGAAATTAGGGTACTGGTTTCCTCAGGATGTTTTCACCGATATGTAATGTTCAAAATAAAAACTCAGAAAGTACAGACGCCAGCAGGTCAAGCTACCCGAAACTGTCAAATTTTCCCAATCAAACTTGAACCTTATGCTTTAACGATAAAGTTGAAAATCTTTTAAAGAAATTTGACATATTGTATTAGCTTGCTGTGCTGTCGTCTGACATATGGATTGAAAAAGTCACATTGGTTCTTGCCCGGATTTGAACCCACAACCTCGTGCGTAGAGCTGTAAAAAAGGTTTTTTTTTGTCTGAGATGAATAAAAGCGTTTATAAAAAAACATGAAAACAGTTTTTTTTTCTTTATTAGATTTTTTTTTAAATAACGAAAATAAAAATATAGTAAGATGGTTATCGTTAAAAATGAGCTGATATTAGATTTATTTTGGTTAATAAAGAAATACCATTTATTTTTTGTTATTTATTACATTTATATGTCTCAAAATAATTGGCAATACTCATTGAAGTTTACATTTACGGATGGGGATTTCTCCAATCTTTGTTTGGTTTATGTTTTGTTTGTATTGACTGCAGACTGCCGAGAGCTTTCATGAGCTTTAGACAGTGAGACTTCATAATGATCGTACGAAAGACGAGTATTTTGCGTGTGTATTTTGTAAGTTCATAATAATATGTAATTATGTATATCTTCTAATTTCATCGATTTAAATATAATTTGACTTGAATTATGTTGAGTTGTTCCATTGAATGACTTTTTCATGAAATCAACATTGGGGAACAAATCTAGCTTAGAGAGCTATTTATTAATAATTCTAACGATTACAATTATGTAAATACATATATCTGTTAAAGTCGCGAATCACATTTTGATCAAGATACAACCTGACACTGACCTGCAAATTGCAAAAAACACAAGAAAATTTGAATTTCGCGGGTTGCATCTCGTTGATACAAAATTGACAACTTAGTCCCATTTGCATCAAAAATTCATAAAAGCGTTTAGCACTAAACATTTATGTATTAAAACAATCATTCTGTCTCTGTCATGAGGGCTCGAGACTAAATGCTATCAGGCGTAGGTACCTACGTTACGTCAAACCATTTATTTCAACAAAAATATTATACATTTAAAAAATTTCATTTAAAATACAAAATAAATATTTTTTATATTATTTATAAAAAAAATATAAAATTTGATATAAGTAATGGTAAACCAATTACAGGCACTTTTGAACTGTCAAAGAGTCGGTCAGTAAGTCAGAAAGTTGAAGCTATTTGCCCATTTCAACTCGTAGATCGCTATGGAGATGAAGCATAACAAATAAAGCTAATTAAAAACTTGTTTAAACTTACCTTTGCTAATTTTGCCAGCTTCTCCTGAAAGCATTGGGAAATCTGGCCCGAGTTCTTGACTACCCCAAAAATTTGATTCCACTTTTTGATAGAGCGGGTAGGGCCTGTTCCCCTTCAAAGCTGGTGACAACGAAATTAGTTTTTTTAACTATTTACGCCTGCGTAAATCTTCTATATATTTAAATTTCTTCGATTATTGTTAAAGAAATCGTTACCAATTTACAAAAAAAATCGGACAAGTGTGTGTCGGACCACGCACAATGAAGGTTTCCCTAGTTGGGATGAATTTATCCCAAAAAAAACTTAACAGGTTTATATAAAAACATACACCATACATCAATAAACGCCACGGTCAATTTGCCAACTGCAAGTGTAAGTTTCTAATCACAAAAAAGTATTTTTTGATGTGATAAAACTACAAACTAACAATTTTCAGACTTGATTTTTTTAGAGCATCAAGGGACCGTAGACCTACGTATTTGATATTAATTTCACCTTGATACCTGCACGCGTTCCTGAGAAAATGGGTCTTTACAGACAGACAGACGGACAACGAAGTGATCCTATAAGGGTTCCGTTTTTTCCTTTTGAGGTACCGAACCCTAAAAAAGTACATAAAATTATCTAAATCACATATCGCTGCTGGCGCTATGAACGCCTTTGGTTGGAGCTGCAAATGCTGCAATGAGGAGACCGCGTCCTCCTCTTTTATGTCAAGTAGATGCCCGGCGACTCCTGGAACAATCAATATCTGTACGTAACACACAACGGCACATCAAAACAATGCAATTCTAGTTTCAACTGATCACGCATTGTTAAAAGGTCAAATTAAATTAGCTTTAGAAACTTCACAGACGTTATGGGTATCGTCTTCAGCTTCATAAAAAATAAATAAGAAAAAAACAGATTTCGTATGAGACAGAGAGAGTTATATCTTTCTTTTCTCTCACGTGCAGACGTGACGCGTCTATGAAATTACACTCTCATTCTCGTCCAATTATCGAATTGGCCGCGCGCCGCCTAAAAGTTTCACTTAAAAAAAAAACATATGACAGAAGTGAAAACTTAAAACTGGAAATAATAGTGGTTTTTTTTTAATTTTCAATTTAATTGTAGTGTCAAACATTTTAAATAATGTCATACTTTGTACGGATACGGATCCGCAGCTGTAAAGCGTTTTGTTTCTTTCTAACTAATCAAGAGTTGCGTATGAAAAGAGAAACACTTTTGGCAACACTTTTGTGTGACGTCAAAATCATGTCTATGCGTGACCGGTCGCCATGTTTAGTGCCAAGCATAGACTAGTAATAAATTGTGGTACAAAACTCGGCAATGTGCTGTCAAAACACTCGCAGTTTACAACCCTACGAATGGCGGCCATTTTAAGTGACCGATTTTTGTAGGTCCTGTTGCATGCTAATTTTGTAGGTCATGGCAAGTCCATAGGTTCATAAGTCATTGACTGCGCCCCGCGGTTTCACCCGGGTTAGTCTGGATCCCGTGGGAATATCAGGATAAAAAATGTCTTAATCCAGGGTGCCATACAAAATTTTATCAAAATTGGTCCAGCCGTTTGAGCGTGAAGAAGTAACAATCATACACACGCTCACAAACTTTCGCCATTATAATATTAATGTGATAACTAAAGTTATCATCGATCTTGGGTATTCTAAGTTGCGATATTTATTTTTAAAAAACCGGCCAAGTGCGTGTCGGACCACGCACAATGAAGGGTTCCGTAGTTAGGATGAATTTATCCCTAAAACAAACTTAACATTGTAGTTGAAAAACATGTTCTCCCATACATCGATATACGCCACGGTCAATTTTCCAATTGAAAATTTAAGTTTGTAATCGCAAAAAAGGTTTTTTTTTATGTGATCAAACTACAGATTAACAATTTTTGGAGTTTTTCCTTTACTAGTGCTGTGAGACCTTGCTTTTGCCCAAATTTCATGATTCTAGGTCAACGGGAGACGGAGCGAGTCCTGGAGTGGAGACCGCGTATCGGCAAGCGTAGTGTGGGGCGCCCACCAGCTAGATGGCGACGACCTTAAAAAGGTGGCTGGGACAGACTGGATGCGGAAAGCGGAGGACAGGGTGTTGTGGCGCAGCCTGGGAGAGGCCTATGTCCAGCAGTGGACTGCTATAGGCTGAGTTGAGGTCAACGGGAAGTACCCTATAGGTTTTGATTTATGTGCGAGATATTCGCGGTTTTTTTTTTATGTGATAAAACTACAAATTTACAATTTTCCGACTTTTTCCTTTACTTTTGCTGTAAGACCTTGCTTGTTGCCAAATTTCATGATTCTAGGTCAACGGGAAGTACCCTATAGGTTTTGATTTATGTGTAAGATATTCGCATTTTTTTTTATGTGATAAAAATACAAAACTACAATTTTAGGACTTTTTCCTATACTTGTGCTGTAAGACCTTGCTTCTTGAAAAATTTCTTGATTCTAGGTCAACGGGAAGTACCCTATAGGTTTTGATTTATGTGCGAGATATTCGCAATTTTTTTTTATGTGATAAGACTACAAATTTACAATTTTCGGACTTTTTCCTTTACTTGTGCTGTAATACCTTGCTTGTCGCCAAATTTCATGATTCTAGGTCAACGGGAAGTACCCTATAAGTTTTGATTTATGTGCGAGATAATCGCAATTTTTTTTTATGAGATAAAAGTACAAATTTACAATTTTCGGACTTTTTCCTGTACTTATGCTGTAAGACCTTGCTTCTTGCCAAATTTCATGATTCTAGGTCAACGGGAAGTACCCTATAGGTTTTGATTTATTTGCGAGTATCGAAATATGTCGCAATAATGTCGCTTATATCGCCGTATTTTTTTATTGCGTTGACTTGGAAGCTTGACTTTTTTAAGAGCTTCAAGGGACCATAGACTTACGCATTTGATATTAATTTCAACTTGATACCTCTACGCGTTCCTGAGAAAAATGGTCTTGACAGACTGACAGACAGACGGACAACGAAGTGACCCTATAAGGGTTCTGTTTTTTCCTCTTGAGGTACGGAACCCTAAAAAGCAGTTTACCAAATACCAGATTAAACGTAAAATGGCAAAAATGTATTACAATTTGCTCATCCCACGGGAACACTACATTTTGTCGAGATAAAAAGTAGCCAACGTCTTAATGTCGGGTGTCAGCTGCCTCCATTCAAAATTGGTCCAGCCGTTTGAGCGTGAAGAAGTAACAAACTTACACACACTCACAAATAATATAACATATTATTAGTGTGATGTGATGATTGGTCAAAACATCCTTGTAGGTACAGCTATAATAAGTATACTTAACAACTATTTTGTTTCTGCAAGTTCTTACCCTTTTTTATTCTTTTCCTTTCGTTTAGTTCGAAGTCAGAATCAGTTTCGGAGCTAAACGGAAATCCCATTGCCTGTCGAGCGTGATGCCCAGCTCCGTGACCCTTCCTTGTCGATTGATTGCCATTATGTTTTGAATTCGAATCTTCGTTTTTCCACTGTAGGGAGAGCTTCTTGGTGTTAGTTCTCGATTTCTTCAATTTAGGATGTTTGTTTTTGTTGTTGTTTTTGTCTGTGGGATTTAGATAAAAAATATTAAGGTGAATCCGCAGCTGTCGCCCGCGAAATTCAAATTTTCTTACGTTTTTTGCAATTTGCAGGTCAGTGTTAGGGTTTATCTTGATCAAAATATGATTCGCGACTCTATCAGATATGTATTTACAGAATTATTATCATTAGAATCATTAACACATCTCTCTGAGTTAGATAGGGGGCTCCCCTTAAAAAAAAAAACATATATATTTGTATGGCTTTGGGTCAACATGATGCATAAACTGTGAAAATTTGAAGACTGTAGCTCCAACCGATTGGCTGTAAAACCTGTGTGACAGACCGACAGACGAACACGTGAGTGACAAAAATAGGGCTCTGTTTGGACCCTTCGGGTACGGAACCCTAAAAGCAGACTTTCGCAAATCAATATTATAATAATTATGTACACACGGCTACACATCAAGCTATACATTTCCAGTATACGCTGACCTCTCATTGTAGGGGAGACTGGGTACAGTTGAAACAATTTTGCTTTGAACGCTCGTAGCACGGCCATTTTGAAACATAACAAACAACAAAACACATAAAATGAGAGAATAGACTTTTGTCTTCAAATACATCTCAGAATTAGAGGCTCAACTGCCATATTTACTAGTTAGGAAGAGTTTAATAAAATGATGTGCCACTGTTTCAACAGTACCCATACCAGGGGCGGTTGAAACAGCGATGGGTGTCAGTTGAAACATAAACAAATAAGTAATAAAAAGCAGTTTCTTTATTCATAGTCAACAAGAAATGGTTAAATTCTAGTATGGCACCATTTCTATCAGTCTTAATAATTGTTTCGAACATAAAAAGAGCTCTTCTGCTCCGGTTTATTTGACAGTTTAAATTCCTGGTCAGGGGTAAATACTCAGTTGTGGGCTACATACCCCATACTAACATCAGCCTGGTTACCTTCTTCGATCGCTGCATCTCTTTTTTTCTTGTATCGCAGAAGAGAAGAATGGTGAACTCCGTACATCTCTGCAGCTTTTCGTAAAGAAGTCCCTTTTTTGACTTCTTCATACGCATTTTCGTACTGAGTTATATCACACTCGCCTCTTGAAGTTTTTTTTATACGTTGTCTGGGCATCTAGAACGAAAAAAGCAACGGTTATCATTGTTTCAATCGTACCCACAATAATTGCTTCATCCGTCCCCATACCCCTTAACCGCTAATAAAACAAACATAGCGTCGAAACAAAACAACATAAACAAAAACGAATCACGGTTTTCGAACCTTCAAAATCTAACGATAAAACAGAAAATCACTCAAAATGCAAATGCTAATATCAACAAAGTAATTTGAAAAAGAAAACAATAGAAAATACTTACTTTTTGTCGAAAAAATATAATAGGGTCCCCTGGAAACGTACAGAGCGCGCGAAGTGCAACGCGTCACTGTGATTCATGTCCGGACTCGCCGGCCGCGTCTCTCTCCCCTTGTACCCCTCACCACACCGCTAATAGTTTACGAGTTATTAGCGATGGATTAACCGTACCCTGCTGCAACCGTACCTAGTCTCCCCTACGGAAATCCTGCACAATGTGAGATCAGCTTAAACTGGAAATGTATAGCTTGATGTGTAGCCGTGTGTACATACTAACTTCCGACCGCGACGTCGTTGGCGTGGACTTCAGACCGTTATAAAATAAATTGATAACAGTCGTTAAGCCATGTCATTTACCGGGATAAAAAGTATCCCTATGTGTTAATCCAGGTTATAAACTATCTGTGTGCCTCATCCAAATTCGTTCGGCCGTTTTTGCGTGATTGAGTAACAAAAAGGTGCAGCGCAAACGACAGACTTTTTGTGCGAAGGATCGAGTGATTAATGAAAGCTTGTGAGCTAATAAAGGCGCAGCGCAGACAACAGACTTTTTGTGCGAAGGAGTGCGGCACACACCAATGTGATTACATTTTATTAGCTCACAAGCTTTCATTAATCACTCGATCCTTCGCACAAAAAGTCTGTTGTCTGCGCTGCACCTAAAGAGTGATTAATGAAGCTTGTGAGCTAATAAAATGTAATCACATTGGTGTGTGCCGCACTCCTTCGCACAAAAAGTCTGTCGTCTGCGCTGCGCCTAATACAAACTTTCACATTCAATATTCTAAGTACGATGGAAGGACTAAACAAATCTAATTGTCTACCAATTTCTTTTATATAATACGTACATACATAATCAGCCTATAACGTTCCCACTGCTGGGACACAGGCCTCCTTTCTGTGGGAGGGAGTGGGTCGTAATCCACCATGCGGGCCCAGTGCGGGTTGGTGGGGTTGGTCATGTCTTTAAATTCTTATTTCTAGGACATTCCGGTTTCCTCACGATGTTTTCCTTCACCGTTTTGAGAGGTGGTGATCAAATAATTTACACAAAGTAAAGCGCCTGTCTGGGTTCGAACCGCTAACGAGCTCGTAGCTACTCGTAAGTCGAAGTCGGTTGTTTTTTTTTTGTAAAAAGTTTTTTATAATGTTTTTTTTTTGGCAGACGGTGTTTTTTTATTGTTTATAGTTTTTTTTTTTTTTTTAGAATATTTAAGTATCGTGTCGTCACCTGACAGCCACGGCATGAAGGGGCGGGCCGGTGCGGCCGTCCTGCGAGTAAATCGGTCACTTATCAGTTAGCGCTCGTACGTTAAGGTTGTCGGGTGATCGGCGCTTGTCGCTATGCGTCGTTATTTATTCGATTGTAAATATTTCTGTACTACAAAAATTAAGAATTGTTTGATACTGGGTTTTTGTTGTTTAATTATGAAAATTACTTAGTAAAAGGAGTATGAAAAAGGTTTCTTTTTAATTTATCTTTACTTCTGATTCATAAAAGTATGTCTTATATAACAAGGTATATATAAAGTTCAGGGGGAACTTTATCCCACATATCAGGACTCCAAGGATCCTCTATGGGATGGTTATGGCGTCCGAACGGCGTCGGCTTCCAAGTTGATTCTGAGAAACAAAATCCAATAAAATAAATCTTAAAAACCAACCAAGTGGGTCTCGGACTTGCGCACTGGGTTCTGTACCACCAATATTTATTCAAATTAAGGCGCCGCTCCACAGCGGCCCACGGCTAGACTAGCTTAGCATCTATGAAAATGTACCCGGGATCACTCTCTGCGACCTACGGTTACGCGTACGCACACTATGCCTGGCTGTCAAACAAATGAACCGGGCAGCTAACGTGGCAAACCTCTCCGTGCACATCTTACGTCACAGATTACCAGATAAATCACTCCAGTACTCACGCGCGCTAACTACCTACCAGCCGCCGGGTCGCGCGCGACCCATTTCTGAGTGGTTTGCCGACAGCCGCGCGGCGCGCAGCTAAAAAAAAAACTCACTTTACGCTTGTACCTAAGGTCAAGTACATTTTCATTCGCAGCGTCTAGCGACTCGAAGGTGTAAGCCATTATAGCAGTAGGTATTGAATTTTGAATGGAGTAATTTATCTGGTAATCTGTGCTTACGTAGCAGTAGACGGTCCAAATTATAGAAGAATAAGTAATCTAAAAAATAAATACTTACCTCTTGGCTGCTTTGTCGTGCCTGTAAATTAAGGCGTTGATTTAATTGATCCCATGGTTTAGGGTTCTCCGGGTTCTGGGAACTTGAAAATGTCTAGTAACTTTCTTGGTTTAAAATGCAATAAACACAATTTATAGTACCTATATATGAACACCTCCATATATATGAATAAAGTCTTCAATTTAGATAGGAATAAATATTTTGAATGAAAGGCAACTAACAAAAGGTATAAACAAGGCACTAGTGAGTGGAAACGCCGGAAGGGGACGCCCTAGGAGGACATCTAATAACCTAATTGGTGATATTCTTCAGAAAGTCAGGTGCGTAGTACTCACAACCGGCGTGCGTGTATGACCAGGGGGCCGATTCTACTAACAAAAATGTTCAAAAATCGCAATGGAATCGCAGCTGAATCACGGCTTTTAAACGTTTTCTCATTCTACTAATGAACAACGATCCAACTGACTGCGCTTACGGTTCAGTTGACGCCAACGATCGATCGAAGCAATCTCAAAATGTATTCTGATAACGTTTAGTCACATTCTACTATTATTTTGACACTAGTTACAATCGAATCAAAGCTAAACTTCGGCGGTTCATCTGTCAAAATTCGCGGTTGAACCTAAGTTGGTAAAGTGCAACTTTTATTGCATCGATCTAAGATTGCTTTCGTTTTCTTCCGTAATAATAATGTTGTTTTATATGGATTTCGTTGAACTTGCCCATGAGGTTGACGTTGGAAGGGTAAGAGGAAGAAATTTATCGTCAAGATTAAGCAATAATGCTTTTGACCTTACGCATCGTCAGTTCGTTAAGACGTACCGACTCTGCAGACCTCGTAAAATCTTTGATTGAGGAGATCAGTCCTCATATGCCCGTCAATCTTCGTTCTGATGGTATTGGTACGGAAACAAAGGTTTTATTTTATTGCATGGACCTAAAACAAAAGTTTTTTATACGTCCATGTTTTATTGTTAAACATGGTTGTTAAATAATATTAATGGCCTGGTTACAAGGACCTTTTAGCCAAGTCTTTATATAATTATTACAAACTGTTGAAATATTGATGAAATGAAATATTCAATGCATGATGATGATATCCCCGCCAACTCAAGCAAGGGGTTGCTTGAGTTTCAGTAAAGATGTGGCACTTTACTGAGACCTCTCGCAAACTTCTTGAGAGAATTTGAAGTGATGTTGCACTGTTTTGTTTCATTTGCCTACACTAATGCACGTTCACGAACACTTAATGGTTAATAATCCACCATTATTACACATTAATATTCGGCTAAAAACTTTTAGAAAATAAAACAAAACTGCTAAACATGTCACTTCACTTTCCCGCCAAGAACCCATTTGAACCGTTGTCTTTATATCAACCACAGATTAATAAAATATTATTCGTTCACCATGATATCATTCAATTGCAACGTTCTGTATGCTCAGAAAAGAAAACTTTTTGTTAATACGCTAATATTATTATGATGTTTATGAGTGTTAAAAATATTGAGACTGTTATTTTGCATGGAACATTAGTTATTTCGTCGATTGCAGTTTTGTTTAGGTTTAAGCACATATAATGTCGTATTAATTACTAATAATACATCTTAACATCTCAACAATCATTATACAAAACCATCGCAAGTTGAACAAAGTTCATTTAGGTTTGGAATTTTTAAGATATCGAAGTCTCTAATAAAATAATTGCCTCTTTTGTAATAGTATTACATTCTTTAGTAAATATTATATTGTGATGAACCAACAAAAGAGAAAACGATCTGAGAATTGGAGTACCGAGGAAAAAGTATGTAATCATAAAGCTTTTTGTAATAAGACGGTTGTCGTTTATCATTAGATACAAAATAACAATAATGGTCTATGGTGCGATATTTGAATTGATGAAAAAATAAACAGTAGTATTTTAAAACGAATATTCACAGTAAATCAACCATTTTGAACTCGCACACAATAAATGTTTTTGCTTCCCGAGTTCCTGCTGTTTGTTTACATTAACTTTCGAGCGAGTCTTTGACATAACCGAAACGTTTTGTTTCACAGTTTCGGCCAGCTACAGACATAAAACGAAACGTTCTTCTGCATTTTTATTATTTAGAAAGCTGAAATGTTGTATGTGTATCAATAAAATAAACAGGACAAAAATATATATATGGTCTAGATATCTTTTTGTATTAGAAACTACCTTTAGTGACACTTATTCGTATTTAGTAACATTTTTAGATTAACTTTTTTTTCTGTGGTATTATTAAAACATACTATTTGGCATGTTGGTAACACAGGTTACCCGCAGCTACGTTCCCGTTACGATTCAGTTGCGATTCGGCTAAAGTTTAGTTCCCAGTTTGCTAAAAAATTAGTAGAATGACTTTTTAGATAACTATCGAACGGCGATCGAACTCGAAATGTTGTGGAAACACAATTGAACGTGTGACGTTGCAAATTAGTAAAATCGGCCCCCAGATGTATCAACGTAAACGAAGCAAAAGGAGTATGTAAGGAGCGTAGCAGCAGGCGTTCTATAGTTTCTGCCGACCCCCATGGGAAGAAGGCGTGAATTGATGTATGTACTTATGTAAATATTATGAGCGATATGAGTATTTTCAGTAAATTTTTTATAGCTAACCAGAAACCTCGGATGAAGACATTGGCAACACCGACATGGAAAAAAGCATAGCAGTGACATAGAAAAGCGTCGAGAAAGCAGTTTAACCCCGCCAAAAGATTCACCACTCAAGATTTGGTGAAGCTGGACCTAAACGCAACCTGGTGGCGACGTTATTAAAAGATACCCTTATATAAGTACCCAAAGATAAATATAACCCGTCACTATTCCAATGCTTGCTCAAGGATCCATATCCGGTATGGCTCTAATAATCCTTCCATATCCCAAGGGCACGTCTTCCCTACCATTATCGCGCCCCCCGGTCTACTCTTTAATATGCAATGGTCTCTGTAGTCCCATGAAACATGAGGCTCCAGGGGCTAGTGTGAATCTTTGAGTTTATTCGAATGATCGAGTCATTTTTTTTTTTTTTTGGGTGGGAAATTATCAAATAACTGCTCCCGCTCTGGGCGGAGCGGGAGGGCGTGTCAGACTTTTACTGACTAAAACCCACCCATGTTCCTTCATTTGCCTGTGTGCCAGGGCCACGATATCCCTTTCGGACAAACTCGCAACCCTGGCAGGCATTGGCCCTAATGGACCCCGTCAATTCGTGCTGACGTCTCTTTGACGCGCGCGTGGAACACAACGCGCCGTCGACTCGGGCCTGGTTCTTATCGGACGGCGAGCTACCCATCGCTCACCGTCCGCAGGCCCGCGCCTACGGTGGCCGGAAATCGGCTTGCGACTCCCGACGCCCAGGGCGTCTCCTGCGGCGACTAGGGGCGTGAGGGCGCGAACCCTGCCTCTCCCTCATGCGTTCCGCCTCCTCCTTCGCTAGCATTACTGCTTTGCAGAAGGAGGTGACGGCCTCCCATGCACTCTCGCTCCGAACCATGGCCTGAACCAGGGGTTCTACTCCCTAAGTCCGTCATCGAAGATACGGGCCCGTCCTAAGGTAGTAGATCCGTCAAAACAAGTGACAAATTCAATTTTTGTAACTGGTTAATACACATCGGGATTAGGGACAACTGTCAAATCATGTTGTCATTCATTTTTAATACGGGCCCTGAACGAATCTTATGTCCGTAAGTGATACGGAGTAGGAAACGCCCAAAACTTCGGCCGAAACTACGGACTTCGTGATTAGGGAGTAGACCGCCAGGGCCGGACGCAAGAGATCGCCGCGAATGATCGAGTCTGGCTTAACCACGCTAATGGTCGGTGCATTTCATTCATTCTGAATACCTAAATAACGTTTAACTTGTGAACAAGGGAATCCACTAATATATTCTGTCCGCCTATCTAATCACCGATACAACTAACTCTCTTCGTAGAATCCTATTGAATGACTATTTCTGAAATTGTCTTTCGTAAGAAAATTTGAATTTCGCGGGCTACCTTAGCGCATCCCCCCAGGGCCTCAAGTCTGCTATTACAATAGTATCAGAATGGTAATCATTAATTTCATAATTGTTGATTTTGACAAGTTTGGTAATGGCGTCATTATGACTTTCCAATGGTCGGCCACTGACACTTCATTGAAAGAAATTGCATTTATTGGTAATCTCGTACATAATGACAAATTAATGACATTTCTACTAATAGGTTTTATAATAATGGCAATACGACAATGCCATTATAATAACACTATTATATTACGAGAACATTGACCGACCAATGATCGACCATTATGAATTTACCAGATTACGAACTTTTAGCAAAATGACAGTGGCATGACAATGGGATCGTGTTGGAATGACTGAATTTATAAAAATAGCAGACTTGGGCCCCAGATTGGCAGCCACCATGACTGAATCTCGGTCGGGAGGATATTATTATTACATAATTATACCCAATTAGTTGCGTTACCCGCGCTCAATAATGGCAAAGTAAATGCTAGGCAATTTCCTGACATTCGCGATAATAATTATTATTATTACGTACGCAACAATGAACATGCAGCAGCTGGTGACGTAACTAAATATGTATGTTCATCTCTTTCTAACAACAGATATCGGTATAGGTCTTTCCTTTTCTTCACGCGCTGCATGACTGTATGCAAGTATGTAGCTGTGGCTACATTCATGGCTTACGCTGTTTTTGAATGCACTAATGTTCGTCTATTTATAATACTTCATTGCCTATACCTACATGTATGTGGGAATTGGAAGGCAAATCGGAAGGATGAGAAGGTGTGAAAGAGAGAGGGAGAGAAACGGAAGATGAGGGGGGAAGACGCAATGATATCAATGGCGGCGACGCAGTCCTACGATAATGATACCAGCCTATTATTGTACCACTGCTTGTCATACAGAGAAGGGACGCATTACCACGCTTGCTCTAGACGGGTTGCCGATTTCAGACTTATTAGGTCTATATTGTAAGTCCGCATCTGAAGGAACACGGGTGGGTTTTAGTAAGTAAAAGTTTGACACACCCTCCCGCTCCATTTTGCTTTGATAAATTCCCACCAACAAAAAAAAAAAAAGGGGTCTACTCCGAAGCGCTACTTATCTCTTCGACTGCCTTTTTTTAATTTTTTTTCGCCATAGTCAGCGATAGTTACCCGTAGTAAAGAAACGACCTAACATTCGGCCGATACTTTGGGTTTATGTTCGGAGTAGGCCCCTAGGTTTCCATACGATGTTTTTCTTACACCAATGTCAATAATGTCCAAGATAAACTGGTTATGACGGAGTATGTACTAAAGTTATCAAAGAAGTATAATTATTTATAATTAAAATAATATGTATACATAAATAATAAGTATCTAATTGATTTATAAAAATAACAACATTATATCCTAACAAACAAAAAAACTTGAATAAATTACGAATTGAAAAAGTTACATTGATACTTCCCACACCTAAACCCACAATCTAATGCATGAGAGGCGGGGTCATCAGTCATCACCCAGTCATGTTACATTGTCTATGATTGTACCTATTCTGAAAATTGGTTAAGTTTGCTAAAATAAAAGACGGTTGTAAAAATGCATAACGGCTATATTTCCACCCCCAAATGTATTGCAAACAAAATCGATACTTACTACTCTCAGCTATGTCACCTTCACGCTGAATGGGCTTAATGATTGCCCTAACTCGTCTCTTCACACGAATATGCGCTTTACCTAGTAAAGAACAGCGTAATAAATTTATCAGTATACTTTGCCTACGTTTTCACGGTAAGATTTTTAGAGAATAGACTGGCTGGTATTCATTTTTGATCCCTGTTATCTAGGTACTTACCTGGCTTATTTTTCTTTTCTCCGGCTGTCTGACTAACATTATGGCTACAATACTTCATCGGGACAATTTTAGCTTCCACATCTGAAAATATATGAAACGGAGTTAAAAGGGCCAGGATGAGAGAGAAAAATAATATTTAAATGATAAATAGTTTTATTTCTGTAAGTAGGTAGGTACAAAAAAAGTCAAAGTCAACATTTATTTGCAGTAAATGCGGTACAAAACACTTTTACATGTCAATCATATTTTAAAACTAGATGAGGTCTCAGACTCTGAGAAGAAAATCCAAAACAAACTCAGAGGTCACCGTCTCTTTTAAAGTCCAGACATAATCTTGGTCAGATCATGTTCTGAGGACCATGTAGATTGGTGTCTGAAATGGTCTTTTGAGGAAAGAACCACACAGATTTTATTGGACCTGTCCAGTCAGTGTACGCTTTTGTGAGAAATCGTGCAGCTCAACTCAGAACTTAAGGGGCTCAAGAGAAGAAAGAAAAAGATAAGGAAAGGAACAAACAATGAAAATTTATGTTTTAAACCTTTAAGTTTACGTATATGTCGTGTCGTTCTGTGGCATTGTAGCTCGGAAATTTGACCCATGAACAGGATTTAGGTAATATTGCGTAAGGGATATGAGGATTTCCACAACAAAAATAAAAGTAAGTAGGGCTTTTTGCAAGCTTGGTCAACTCTACTAAGGGCGGATTTCATCACCTGAACGTGATCAGGGCCTCAAGTCTGCTATTACAATAGTGTCAGAATGGTCGATCATTGATTTCATAACTGTTGATTTTGACAGGTTTGGTAATCTACTATTATAATGGCGTCATTATGACTTTCCAATGGTCGGCCACTGACACTACATTGAAAGAAATTGCAAAGAAAATGATCGACCATTATGAATTTACCAGATTACGAACTTTTAGCAAAATGACAATGGCATGACAATGGGATCGTGTTGGAATGACTGAATTTATAAAAATAGCAGACTTGGGCCCCTCTGGAGGGAAAGTACTCTTAATACTGCAGATAGAAAGTTTTACTCAAAGGAAACATTCCTTTATTTTTGAATAGAAAGCAAACTGCATTCAAAGATTTTAGAAAATTCTCTTCTCCCACACCCGGGAATCGAACCGGCTAAAATCTGAAAAAATTATACCCTGTACTTTTATTGCATCGATCGTTAGGGTAAATTATAAGGATGAAATCTCTCTAACAAACATGATAAATTAAATGAAAGGAAAACCAGGAAATCTGAAGTTACAAATTCAATGAGTCAAGTTAAAGCTCTTTAACTAACATCCATCTTTTATCATCATCTTTTATCCGCATTATTTACACAGCTACAATTGAGCCGATAGTTACGTACGCGGCTGGAGCCTGGGCTCCCGCTACGAAAAAGTTGGGTATACGAAAGAGGCTAGGTTCTCTCCAACGAGGATTCGCCCAGAAGCTCTGTAAGTCTTACCGAACGGTCTCATTGAACTCGGCACTGGCACTGGCCGGGATACTGCCTCTAGACCTCCGCGTACAAGAAGCAGCCGCTATGTACGAGGCAAGGAGAGGGTCATCCCAATTTGTGCCAGGAGACAGGGAGATAGAGAGTATGGTAAGATTTGCAGAGACGTCTCACCCTGCCAAACAAATGGCCTTGGAGTTCATGTGCCTGGCAGACCAACAGCTTGTGGACAGTCAAAACGTGCAGGCAGTGCGAATATTCACTGACGGCAGCAAAATTGAGGGGAAGGTCGGAGCCGCATTATCCTTGTGGAATAATGAAGGTGAAGTCCAGAACCTCAAGCTCAGCCTCGCCGCGTACTGCACTGTCTACCAGGCGGAACTACTGGCCATTTGCAAGGCAACGGACGTAATCCTTAAGCGCAAAGAGACGAGCTATGGCCTGTACAGCGACTCAATGTCATCATTGCAGTCGCTGACAGACCATGGCTCTCTCCATCCTCTGGCGGTCCGCGCGCGAGCCAATTTGGCTCAGGCTTTGGACCAAAATAAAGCTGTGTCTCTATTCTGGGTCAAAGCCCACGCGGGCTTGCCAGGGAACGAGCGTGCGGATGAGCTGGCGAAGGAGGCAGCATTGTCGCTGCGGAGGAAGCCTGACTATGACCAGTGTCCGGTTTCATTCATCAAACGCCAAATTCGTTTGAGTTCAATTGGTGAGTGGAACCGAAGATATGTGACTGTTGAGACGGCCTCGGTGACGAGAATGTTTCTTCCGGACGCTGTAGCTGCCTTTCGTATTGTGAAACGGGTGAGGCCGGTAGGTGTGCTCACTCAAGTGTTAACAGGGCACGGTGGGTTCTCGGAATACTTAAACCGTTTTAAGTGTAAAGAGAGCCCATCGTGCATCTGCGACCCACATGTGGCGGAATCTATTCCCCACATATTGTTGGAATGCCCGGCCTATGAAAAAGAGCGTTACGATCTGGAACAGGATTTAGGCATAAGATTGCAAAGAGAAAGCGTAAAGGAATTAATGGTGGGCAAAAGTAGCAAAGACAGGAATAAACTTATTGCTTACTTAGAGCTATATTCTCACAGTAGGCACTGTGAGAATATAGCTCTGAAAGTAATAGAAAGAAATAAAACAAGTTAAATAAACTATGTTTACCTTTATATTGAATATATAATTGCAGCAAGCATAGGACATAAGCTCCAAATTGTAATTAAAATAAGCAGTAGGTTAAGAAACATGTTTAGAAGTTTAAGTAGATCTATGTTTATAAGTTAAGTTAAGTTAAGATATGTGTGTAAATAAATAAAAATACCCTGTCCTATTCATTTACCTGAAAATATATAGCTCTTAAGTGGGAGTCCCACCCACCTGGATAAATGGAGAAGGAAGTGAGAAAGATAAAGTATGTAGCATGGAAGTGCGAGAGGAATGAAAAGCGAGAACTAGTATGGAAGAGGAATAGATTAAAAATAGGCGCCAATTATGTTGGCGGAACTAGTCCAAAAAAAAAAAAAAAAAAAACATCCATCTTTTGTAATGCAGACTCCTTTGCGACATACTCGTAGCTGCGTGTATGAGCTAATTTAAATATGGAATGTTAGATTAAAATTTGAAAATTAGATTGTCATAGTTGTTATTCACATTTGATTGTTTTTACAACTCATTTCACATTTTGTCTCACGGTGAAAATGGCTTATCAAAAACAGTTTGGTTTAATGGAAGCTTATTAAATAACAAAAACGTGAATCTAGCTCTGCGGTGGTATGGTGAGAGATATCAAGACCGACAAGCACCAACTCGGTTCGTATTGAAAAGAATGGTAGAAAATTTAAAGAATACGGGTGGTTTCAAGAAGAGACGGCAAACTATTCAGCAAAACTATTTCGATTTTGAACTAGATGTTTTAACATACTTTGAATCATTTCCAAAGGCTTCAAGTAGAGATGCTGCCGATGAATTAGGAACAACCCACACTCGCGTACTTAAAGTGCTGAAAAAGTATAAGTATAAATGCTATCGTGAAGGTCGGTTGGTGCAAAAATTGCATATTGGGGATCGTGACAGACGATTACAATTTTGTGAAAACATGCTTGGAGAAATTGACCGAAACCCTAATTTTTTGAGTAATATTGTATGGTCTGACGAAACCAACTTCAGCAATAATGGCAAGTACAATCGCCGCAATAACCATTATTGGTCTCGAGTGAATCCTGTTCGTGTTCATGATACTAACAATCAAGTAAGATTTTCTTTCAACGTTTGGTGCGGAATTATGAGAAATAATGTAGTGTTAGTCCACGTGTACGAAGGTCATTAAACACTGTCAAGTATATTGAAATACTGGATCTCTTAAGAAACGAGTTAAATGGTTTCCCCGAGGAAGAGCGAAACCAAATAATTCTACAGCAAGATGGTGCTCCATCACATAACAGCAGAATCACTACTGCCTACATTAATAACCATTTTAATACCTGGATTGGTACAAACGGCACAATCAGATGGCCTGCGAGATCGCCAGATCTCACCCCATTAGATTTTTTTTTTGTGGGGATATGTAAAAAATAAAATTTACATGAAATCTTATGCGAATGACAACGAGTTGAGAGTTGAAGTTCAGAATACGATTTATAATATTCACCACAACACTTTATTAAAGGTTACTAGAAATGAATTCGTTAAAAGAATAAATTTGTGAATAAGCAAATTTGTGTATAATTCTACAGCAAGATAATGGAGCCCATTTCGAGCAACTAATTAGTTAGTTTACCATTTTTTGTAAATAATTAAATTAATTTAAGATTTCCTGGTTTTCCTTTCATTTAATTTATCATGTTTGTTAGAGAGATTTCATCCTTATAATTGACCCTAACGATCGATGCAATAAACTGTACAGGGTATAATTTTTTCAGATTTTAGCCGGTTCGATTCCCGGGTGTGGGAGAAGAGAATTTTCGAAAATCTTTGAATGCAGTTTGCTTTCTATTCAAAAATAAAGGCATGTTTCCTTTGAGTAAAACTTTCTATCTGCAGTATTAAGAGTACTTTCCCTCCAGGTGGCATTACAAAATTCCACCCTGTATATTTCATCATTTTATAAACATAATACAGTATTTTCATTGTTGTACCTATAAGAGTAACTATCTTCTACGAATAAAAATCCGCATAAAGCATAATCGGCCTGTAATGTTCCCACTGCTGGGACACAGGCCTCCTCACAGTGAGAGGGAGTGGGCTGTACCCAGTGCGGGTTGATAGATCTCACATATTCTCAGATAGACCAGTTAAACTGCATCGTCTTGGTAAATATAATACTCAAAAAAGTCGTCCTATAAAGATATACAATGCATCGCAAGACATACCCAAGTATATATTGCGCAATAAATCAAAACTGAATGGTACATCTATCAAAATATATCCCGACCAAACACCACAACAACAAAGCTACTTAGAAAACCTCCGGAAAGAACTAGAACAACGCACAGGAAATGGTGAGACAAACTCAAGTATTAAATACCAGAAAGGCGTTCCAAAAATTACCCAGAATGAATCAAAAAACTGACAATAACGACATCACAAAATAGCCCACAAGTTGAAACGCAAAATACTATTACTTACCAGATAACAGACAACTATACTAATATTATGACTACTACTAAATCTCTGAAATTCCTATATATGAATGCTCGAAGCATTGTCAAGCCAGGCGAACATGATGAACTATAATGTATTGTAGAATCCATCCCCGATGCTATACATGTCATAGTTCTAACCGAGACGTGGATCAAATCAGATGAAGAGGCTCAACGACTGCAAATACCAAACTATAACCATTACTACAACTACCGAACAAATACCAGAGGAGGAGGAGTTTCCATTTACGTCCACAATTCTTTAAATCAAACCTTCATCGAGGCAAAACGGAACGGAAGAAGATAACCATTACCTTTGGGTCCACCTGGAAAAATTTTCTCTTGACATTGGAGTTGTTTACAAACCGGAACTGACTAATATAACACGTTTCCTAGACACCTATTCATGCTACTTACAAAAGGTAAAAAGAGCTATCATATTTGGGGACTATAACCTCAATCTTCTTAAACCGGATGGAAATGTGAAAGATTACAAATATTTATTAAAGGAAAATGGCTACACAATATTAAATAAAATTGCAAAAAAATATTGCACACGAGAAACTTCAACGACCAACACTATATTAGATCATGTTAGTACTAACCTGCAAATCACCGACTACAACTTTAATTTGGCAGTAATTATTGAGTCGTCGTTTTCAGACCACAAACAAATTTACTTTGAAATAAAAAGATTATATCCAGAACGACTGCAGAAGATAAAATACAAAAAAACTGATTATAAAAATCTATACAAAACTATAGATGAAAACAAGTTTGAAAATGAAAATGATGACTACTTGGCACTTGAAGAATACTTAAAATCTGTGATCAACCAAAATAAAATTGAAAAGACGAAGATTCCTTGAGACGGAGACCCACCTAAAACCGATTGGATAAACAAAGGTATTATTAAAACTATCAATACTAGAAATGAACTGGGTAAGAAATTAAAAGAGAACCCTGAAGACGTAGAAATAAAGAGCTATTTTATAGCTGAAAGCGAAATAATGTGACCGCTGTTATTCAGAATGCAAAGCGTTCTTATTATACAAAATCTTTCAAAAATTGTATTGGAAAGCCTTTTAAGATGTGGAAGTTGATTAACAATTTAACTTGAAATAAAATAAAAAATAACTCAGCCCCTACAAAACTTGAAGGTCCTATTACCGATACAAAACTTATATGTGAGAGTTTCAATAATTACTTTTCAACAATTGGTACAGTGCTAGCAAATGAAATCCTTAAATGTTATCAAAACAATGCAACTGACACGCTTTCGAGATTGAGTACAAGTACGCGGATTGATATGGGACTTACTGAGTTGTCACCAACCACCACTAAAGAGGTTTCAAAAATTATAGACGATTTAAAAACTAACACAAGCACAGACATCGACGGCATTAGTACTAAAATAATTAAATGTATTAAAGGTTTACTTCTAGAAGACTTAACAAAATGCATTAACAAGAGCTTTCAGGAAGGAATATTTCCAGATACATTAAAAATCGCCAAAGTCACACCGATACATAAAGCTGGAAACAATGCAGATGTGAGTAATTATCGTCCAATATCGGTCCTACCGATTATTTCCAAAATTTACGAAAAAATCATTCATAATAGGTTACAAGCTTACTTAAATTCTATAAAATTTTATTTTCAAAAACCAATATGGCTTCCGACAGAAATCAAAGTCTATCCGTGACTATTGACCATATTACTAACTTAAAAACTAACATTGATAAAAGACAAATAGCTCTTGGGATCTTCATTGATTTAAAAAAGTCATTTGACACCGTAAGTCACGAACTTCTTCTTGAAAAACTGGAAAGTATCGGTATTACTGGCTTTGCATTAAAAATATTAAACTCTTATCTTACAAATAGGTACCAAGTATTGGTAAACATCGAAGTGAACCCCAACCAATTACCTATGGAGTACCACAAGGTTCTATACTAGGCCCTCTATTATTCCTCATCTACATTAACAATATTAATGAAATCGGTCTTATGGGTGTTATTTCACTATATGCCGACGATACGAGTCTTTTTTACTTTGGCAGTAATATGGACGGAATTGTTAAAGAAGCACAAAGTGATCTTAATAGACTAGCTATATGGTTCCAATGCAATCTGCTTACTATAAATGCTAGTAAAACCAAATACATGATATTTAGTGCTAAAAATAAAAAAAACTTCATACACAGGGTGAATTAAATATTAATGGCCAATCCTTATTACAAATAAATACAGAAAAATATTTAGGTCTTACTCTTGATGATAAGCTTACAATGAAACCTCACATTGAGAGAGTAAGAAAAAAGATATCATCCCTGACTGGTGCACTAAGAGGAATTGTCCGATGTCTGCCACTACAGGTCAAATATATTATTTACAATTCGATGGTTAAACCACATCTCAATTATTTAATCGAGATATGGGGAAGTGCTGCCAAAACTCACATTGAAAAACTTCAAACATCTCAAAATTTAATTAAAGTCTTATTCAATTATGATTATTTCACATCTTCTCAAAAGGTTTTTAAAGAAACAAAAATAATGAATATTGATCAAAGAACAATGGGCGTTCTGGCCCATCAGCGGCCATCAATGAAACTAGTATCATTTGAAAGGTGAGTGCTTTTAGAACAATTATTGTTCAAAGAGTAAGATTAAATATCATTTAGGAAAAAAGATATAGGTAAAATACTATTTTAATGAATCATCATAGTTTTTTATACTGCAATTTCTGTTTTGATGACAAAACATACGAAAAATCATTGTATTTTGTTTATTTTACTGACGTGCATCAATATTTAATGTAAATAAAATATGGGGCTTACCTAAATGTAAAGGTAAAATATTTGTCATAATATTCGATACCGTTGTTATCATGCCTTTTGTTGTTTTCCATGAACTCTAGGGACCATTGTTAGAACTGGATTCTACTTGCTTCGTGCAACCAATCAGCGACGAGTGCGACTCCCATGCAACACCCCGGGTGTGATTGCTGTTAGGTCCCCGCACACAGTGCAGTCCATCGTTGACTTTTGTTTCGTTGAGTACTGTGCGATTATTTTTGTTTGACAATCTCTCTCGACTCTGGCTTGCATCTCTGACTTGGTGACTTGTGCTCGTTTTTTTGGAATTTGTGAATTGGATTCCTATAACTATGGCAGATAACTATCAAATGTGTATTTTGTGTAATCGATCTGTGATATACAGAAGAAGATACCAAATAACACATGATCGGTTTGAAGAAAATCCCGCTGCAGCCCAATATATTATTGAAGCTGTGACTCCTGAACATGAGGTAAGTCAAAAATCATTATTTCTTATTTGTCATATCAAGGACTGATAGTGTGTCACTATAAAAAGTATCGTTATGAAGCGTTTTTACTGGTATTATATTTTACACGTATTTAGAAAAATAATAGTGTTTATTTTTATTGGTTTTCTAATTAGAAGAGTAACTAAGAATTTCATATCGTCAGCTTTGTGAAACTATTTAAGATAATGACTAATTGTAATATTCTCATTTTCAGCTAGAATACAACGGCCAGGAGTATATCTGTCGAGCATGCTGGCATCGGACAGAAAGAGCTGCGCAACCAATTGAAAATACACAACCACACGAATGTACATTACAAGTCGAAGAATATTCAAGACTCCCTAATACAATCTCTCAATAACGCGTTGTATGTTTGAAAACTGCAGACGAACGTTACTCCGAAGGATTCCGGATAACATAAAAGTAACATTTTTAATTAATTTTAACTTTTATATTCCCAATAGCGCAAGAGTTTTCGTTCAACATTTGGGATCAAATAATTGACAGTCCTAACTTGCCCCACGACTTCAATGCCACACATTTGTTGCATATCATGAGCCTCATGAAAATCGCAGTGCTTTGAGGATCTATATTAGATTTTGATCATATAAATGACATGGACTTAAATGACATATATACATCCGATTGGGTGTCAGTCGAGAACAATTTATGAATATTTTGGAACAAACCCCGTCATTGTCGATAGTATCAACTCGTCCGAACACAACATTGGCCTGTTACCTAATGAAGCTGCGAAGCGGTGAAGCAAATGAAAGGCTGGTGACACTTTTTAATATGAGCCGAAGAACCCTTAAAATACATCTTAAGTTAGCCAGGGATTCCCTTTTTTGGACTTCGTTCCCCGACATCTGGGTTATAATCATATCAACAGAAGGGATGCAGCTAATCGAAATCTTAAAGTGCTAAATGCTATTTTTGGAAATCCAAGTGCAGAACCCTTAGATAGAAAGACAATTGTGATAGCAGACGCCACTTATATCTACATTCAAAAGTCCACAAACCATTTATTCCAAAGGCGATCATACAGTCTACACAAATACACGAATTTATTGAAACCATTTCTAATAGTGTGCTGCGATGGACATATAATAGACGCCTTTGGGCCTTATAATGCAGCCACAGAGTCGGATGCAGAAATCCTAAAAAATATGATCACGAAGACAAAGCAGGCAGTTTCCATTGGTTTTTTGGACATAGGGATGTGTTCATCTTAGACCGTGGGTTTCGCGACGTAATCAATGACTTACATGCCTGTGGATATGAAGCGCACTTACCACAAACAAAAAATCGCAACGAAGATCAATTAACGACAGAACAAGCTAATAAGTCTAGGTTGGTTACCATATGCCACTGGGTTATCGAAGTCATAAATGGTTGATTCAAATGCGATGCGAAGGCCTATATAATATAGAAGTATTCAGAGATCCCGAATATGCAGGCCTAGCCGAGTACGGCATTACAGCCACAAATGTTTGGCTTCTTCGATGCCGAATACAATCGTGACATGCGCGGTCTAGAATTTATTATTCTTATATTCTTAAAGACAGACAGAGAAACGGTAGAGAAGCCATAGAAAACTATTATTGCAGTTGCCTTAGCGGTATGCGCACTCTAGGTTGCTGCGCCCACATAATGTGTATAGTTTGGTATTTAGGGTGGGCGAGAAACCAAGAGGAAGAAATTCTTATGCCAAATGAAATAATGGTTGATGAAGATTAATGCCCAATAATTATTGTAGTTGTTAAGTACAATAATTGTAATCTGGTATACATGTTTTCAATTCAATAAATCAACGTATTTAATAAACCTCTAGTTTTATTTAACCTATCATTACATTATATTTGTATATTACGTATAATTAATTTTCAATAACTAACATTTTAAATAACATTCATTATTATATCAATGTAACATCATAACGAGGTGTACAAAATGTTGTATTTAAGATACAAATTCCTTTAAATTATTTAATTCGAAATTTTTTTAAATACAATCCTATGATAATTTTGTTTCCATGGAACTTACAGAAACAATCTTTTGTAGTCTTATTGTATACATAATTGCCTACTAGGAAATAAATAGTCCAGGTGTGGCCGCCGATGGGACAAGCTCCATACGATTTTGCCCATTGTTCTTTATAAATATAACACTTGTATACTTGTACGTAAAATGATTAATAGAGACATACACACACAAATAACATTTACGAAAAGAATGCAAATTCAAAAGCGCATGACGAGGCAGGCTAACCATATAATTTTAAGAGCACCGAGGTTAAACTACGGTAGAAGGACTGTTGTATATGAGGGGGCTCAAATCTATAACTCTTTACCTAAAGTAATTAGGGAATCGAAATCACTTCCAACTTTTAAAAGGCTATTAAAGTACCATGTTCTGAATGGTATTTGAACTGTAAGTTTTTACTGTATTTTCAATTTTGTTTATAACCCAGCGAAACCGTCGCTTATCTTAATCTTAATTATTATGTTTTTCCTCATAGAAGTGAATAATTGTATTCTTTTTGAGTGAAATAAATTATCTTAAACCGTATATCTTCGAATTTTTGGTTCTAGGACATAATGGTTTCCTCACAATGTTTTCCTTCACCGTATTGAGGAGCAGTGGTGTTGAAATTATTTACACAAAGTAAAGCGTCTGCCTGAGTTTGAACCCACGACCAACTCGTAAGTACAACTGGGCCATCACTGCTCTGTTTTGCGTTTATACAATTGCATATTTGCCTTCTCTTTAACATCCCCAGGTGTATTAATAACTCAGCTCTGAGATCTTCTTTCTGGGCACACTCCACCGCGCACCGTAATGTGAGAACGTTCATTTCCTCACATTCTGTTGGGGGATGGAACTTTTGTCATTACATACGCCAACTTATTTACTTGTATGTCCAGAATGAAGTCTGAGAGCTGATGAATAACTTTTTCGGGTTCCGTACCAAAATGGTAAAAAGGAACCCTTATGGTGAGACTAAGTCTGTCTGTCTGTCTGTCACACCAGGATATCTCAAGAACTACTAATGCTATCAACTTGAAATTTAGAATAGTTTTAGATGACGTTTGCCCAACTAGTTTGCAATCAATAAAGAAATTTAAAAATATATGTATTTATTGCAAAAGGGACTGAAAGGGGGTCCTAAAAATTTGAAGTGGGGCTACTAGGGCATGTGGGGCATCATATGAAAGAGCGCTGTTTGAACATTCTCAAACATTTTTTTTTAGGCAGCATTGTTTCCGACTTTTGATGAAAAATGTAAAAAAAAATACCGTTCTTCCTTATCTCCGAAGTTTGCATAGATAAAAATCTAAAATTATTCTATGTGATAAAAGTTTATGTGAACATTACAGAAAAAATAAAATGATGTCTCTAAATAGCACATTTTTTCAGAAATTATCAACATCATATATACGTACGGAACCCTCGGTGCGCGAGTCCGACTCGCTCTTGACCGGTTTTTCACGTAGGCAGGGTCCCGTTTGCACCCTTTGAGTACAGAAACCTAAAAACTTACACCTACAAACATAAAAATCTTACCGTCATGACATTTCATGTATTCCAATTCGCATTTATTGGCAGCGATGATATGGATTGTGAGACTCAAGTCAAGGCGTCTCATGCGCACACATTGGGGATCGCCAACGGTAGCGCATTTAATTTTTTTACATTTTTCATTCATTTTGGGAACAATCAACTTTCTTCGTAACTTTGAGACGTCCTTTTCGCACGTGACTGCTTGGATTACTGTAAAAAAAAGTTCTTCAGAAAGGTCAAATGCGTACTTGCCACCGACGTACGTGTATGACCACAGTTTGAATCACAATCGGAATGATTTTAAAGTATATTGCTAATGCATTGCTTCATTCAAAATAAAACCCATCTGTAAGTGTGTTTCACAATAAATTACCCTGCAGATCGATAGACCCGTGCCTCTGTTATTATTTATCCACAAGCCAATTTAACAACTAAAATGTCTAAAGCGCTTCTTCCTCTCTCTTGGTTTGTTTTGCCTGACGGGTCCACAATAATCATGTCTTTGTAAACCTTAATTTTATTGTTGAATACAATAAAATTCAGAAAAATAAAATTATCCAGTACAACCTACGCAAATTTTGACAAATTAAACTTAAGTGAGTTTTATTAAATATTTATTATTCTGTTATGTCTTAGTATGGCGGCACGTGGGGTTGCGACAATCGTCGATAGGATCCGGCAATTGGGACTCGAGGTGGCATTGCACAAGTCCGAGGCCATGTGCTTTTATGGTCCTCGGAACGCGCCACTGTCGGGTTCCCAAATAACGGCGGGAGGGGTTCACATCGGCGTCGAGTCGACGATGAAGTACCTGGGACTCGTCCTCGACAGCCGGTGGAACTTCGTCGAGCACTTCCGACGTTTGGCTCCCAGACTGGAGCGGGCCGGGGCTGCCTTGAAGCGGCTCCTGCCCAATCTGGGGGGTCCAAACGCCTCCTGCCGGAGGCTCTACGCGGGGATCGTGCGGTCCATGGCCCTTTACGGGGCACCGGTGTGGGCGCGTTCTCTGAGGCTGCAACCAGCGCAGCAGTTGAACGCGTCCCAAAGGGTCATGGCCATCAGGATGGTACGGGGTTACCGCACGGTCTCCCGTGAGGCGGCGAGCCTCCTTGCCGGACTGCCGCCATGGGATCTGGAGGCGAAAGTCCTCACGCACATTTGGGTGTGGCGCGAAGAGGCGAAACTCCGGGGTATAACTCCGCTGCCGCAAGAAATCGCGGCACAGCGGACGGAGCTCCGGTGCGATCTCATGGCGACATGGAGAGTGCGATTGTCGCAACCCAGCGCTAGGCACGCCACAATTGTGGCGATAAGTCCCCTCTTTGAGGAGTGGCTGGAGAGGCGCCACGGCGTCCTCACCTTCCGCCTAACGCAGGTCCTCACCGGACATGGATGTTTCGGGAGGTTCCTGTTTAGGATTAAGCGGGAGGAAACGCCCGGGTGTCACCACTGTGTGGATCGCCCGGAGGACACGGTGGAGCATACGGTGGAGGTCTGCCCTGCTTGGGCGGAGCACCGCCGTGTCCTCACGGCAGCGATCGGCGGCGGCGATCTCTCGGGTCCGGCCCTGGTTCAGGCCATGGTTCGGAGCGAGAGTGCATGGGAGGCCGTCACCTCCTTCTGCGAAACAGTGATGCTTGCGAAGGAGGAGGCGGAACGCGTGAGGGTAAGGCAAAATCAACGCCCTCGCGCCCCTAGTCGCCGCAGGAGACGCCCCGGGCGTCGGGAATCGCAGGCCGATTCCCGGCCACCGTAGGCGCGGGCTTGCGGACGGTGAGCGATGGGTAGCTCGCCGTCCGATAAGGACCAAGCCCGGGTCGACGGAGCGTTGTGTTCCACGCGCGCCTCAAAGAGACGTCAGCAACAATTGACGGGGTCCGAAAGGGCCAATGCCTGCCAGGGTTACGAGCCTGTCCGAAAGGGATATCGTGGCCCTGGCACACAGGCATCTGAAGGAACACGGTGGGTTTTAGTCAGTAAAAGTCTGACACTCCCTCCCGCTCCACCCAGAGCGGGAGAAGTTATTTGATAATTTCCCACCCAAAAAAAACAAAAAAAATGTCTTAGTACAAAAATTAAGTTATCGTTAAGGGGATGCGCTACTCTCTAAGTTCATAAAATCCTACCTGAATGATTATTTCAGAAATAGTCATTCAATAGGATATTTCGAAAAAAACCTGAAATCGCGAAAAAAACATCAGCTGTTCCCTCTACTACATTTATGTTCGCATAACTCGGAACAGTTGAATTTTTTTCGCGATTTCAGGTTTTGTCCCATAGTAAAAGTTGTTCATAATGATGAGTACAATGATCCCTTAAAGAGATTTCGTGTGTGAATAGATACACCTTATACATTCAGTTGGCAGCGTGACCTGGCGACGTCGTCATGGCGTCCTGAGGGCTAATTGCGTAACACACTATCAGTAGGAATCGGTTTAAATTTGACAGTTCAACAACATTCATTGCGTTATTTACGTTGTTGAGCAGACAATTTTTTCTAACTTATGAAGCAATGGATTAGCAATATACTTCATAATCATTCCGATTCCGATTCAAACTGCGTTACGAAATTAGGGTGCTGGTGAGCTATGGCTCTCAGACCAACAAAGCTGTTTAATTCTAAATCAAAATATATTATTAAAAAAAACATACCCAATAAAATAATGAAAATAAAGACTTTCATTTTAAATATTGAAGCTCCAAATGTCAAAAATCTAAATTATTTCTTACGTAAAACATTGAATCGGAAATAATTATATTTCACAGTTATTACTAAAGTCAGTCTAGTATGAAATTAAGAAATGTACAGTCACCAGCAGATCAGGTTGTACCAAACTGTTAAATCTCTCCAAATGATTTTTAACCTTAAAATGTTGATAGTTAAGTTCAAAATCGAATGAGAAAATTTGACAGTTTGTGGTGTGTACTAAGTGCTCGCGACTGTACAATTTTCAAGGCCATTTTGTTTTATATGTTTCTGTACGATTAAAGAAAAGGAGCTCGTGGCTAAGTAATAACAGCCGCACGGGTCGATCCATCAGCTTAAGCTACACTTGCCGGGGTTGGCCCGTGGATGTGTGACCATCTTTACATACCGAGACTCCTCCGTGCCTCGGAAAGCACATTAAGGTGCAGCGCAGACGACAGTCTTTTTGTGCTAAGGAGTGATTAATGAAAGCTTGTGAGCTACTAAAATGTAATCACATTGGTGTGTGCCGCAGAGTCCTTCGCACAAAAAGTCTGTTGTTTGCGCTGCACCTAAGCGTTGGGCTGTCATTGGTGAATCTTTGACAATCGTTAGGGGTCGTCAGAACCCCAAAAGGCTTAACGACCAGTCTTACCACGGGGTATCGTATTCCCAGTTACCGGGTCGTGGAGGTCAGGATAGGCAGTCGCTCCATGTAAAATACTGGTATTCAGCTGCATCTGGTTAGACTGGAAGCCGACCACAACTAAGTTGGGAAAAGGATTTAAATAGAATAGAATAGAATAATTTATTTCAGATAATTTAAATCCATATCTTATTAGTATATTAGCAACAATATTAGCTTACAATTATGTTAGTATTGTTAGTACTCATCTTTATGTAGACTACTTACTACCTATACAAGACCATTCACTACCCTTACCCAGTGTTTTTGAATGGGGCAGTCAAAGCGAGCCGCAATGACTTTCAGAATGCCATTCTTAGCACCTCGCAGACGCTGCAGTAAAGAAGCCGATTTTTTGCTAATTATGGCCTTGAAGCCGTCCGTGTGGGCTTCTGCAAACATCCAGGAGGCACTGCAGCGCCACGGTAGCCTTGACAACACTCTGAAAGCATTGTTATATTGAACCCGCAGGGTGTCATAGGATCGTCTCGTATAGCTCACCCACAGGCCACTCGAGTAAAAAGATTGACAATACGCTTTAAAGAGCGTTATTTTTACTTGAGTTGTACATCGAGCGAACCTGCGAGCAAGCATATTACTTCTCACCGCCAACGCCCTGCGTTCCCGCTCTATATCCTCGTCATCCTTGAGGTCATCCGTTACAATATGCCCCAGATATTTAAATTTGTCAACCAGCTTCAGTGCAACGCCATTGAGGTATACTGCAGGCACATGGGCAGGTCGATGTTTGCCTGCTTTGAAGATTAGCAGCTCGCTCTTTTTGGAAATGTATTCTAGTCCATGTGCTTCTGCATATTGCTCGCAGATATAAAGCAGTTTCCTCACTGCATTTATTGAGGGACCCAGCAGAACCATGTCATCTGCATAACTAATATTATTGACACAGGTACCATCGATATAGCATCCGACATGAGTGCTGCTGAGTCTCTCAAGTAGCTGGTTGACGTACAAATTAAACAGAAGAGGTGAACTCAACCCACCCTGTCTGACGCCACATTCCGACCTGTATTCGTCCGACAACGTACCGGCCCATCTCACCTGGTTTTTCTGGTTTGAGTACCAGTATCTGAGTAGGGAGATGGTATCCGCCGGCACACCCACACCTCTTAGCTTATCCCACAGAAGGTCATATACAACGAGGTCAAAAGCTTTCGATAAGTCAAGGAAGCACGCGTATACCGGCTGTCGGTCGGGTGGCGGTCTTCCTCTCAGTATAGTACCTGACAGTATGCTTTAAGCTCAGAATGGCACTCTCAGTGGACAATCCTGACCTAAAACCAAACTGAGCATCATGTAAGTCCACATGTTGTTCGAGAATGCCATTTAGCACACTGTCAAGCACTTTGGCACTTACAGTCGCAAGCGAGATGGGCCGATAGTTAGTTTTGTCAGACGAGTCACCTGTCTTATTTTTAACTATCGGTACCACCACGGTATCGGTATCGGTGGGGTTATTTAGGCAGATTACAAAAAATTACAAAATACAAAATTTATTTATTGACATAAAACAAAAATGTAACTCTCTCTCTCAATAATTGGACTAATGTTTCGAATGTTAACTTTTACTTTTAATTGTCATTATTTTTAATAAATGCTTATCTCATATTATTATTGTGTTAATTTTTTCGCAAATGGTACGAAAAGTAGAGTATTTTCCTCGGTGATAAAGCTGTCTTAGTCTTGGGTGAACTTAAATCCCTCACTACACTCAGGACTCGTCTTAAATCCCTCGCTTCGCTCGTGATTTAAGTTTTTAACACCCTCGCTACGCTCGGGAGTAAACCTCGAGTCCTTAGTTACGCTCGCGATTTAAATCGTCATCCGCGACAGAAGACACTGCCCTTGGTTAATAATCTACTATTATGTGCCAAAAAGTTTAGGTATCGTTTGCTCTTTCCAACTTTTGGGCAATTTGTTCTAGATAATTGGTGCCATGCAAAATACACTCTTGCGCATAAGTGCAGGTTTTGATGTATGTACACATAGTATGGAAGGACGTAAGGAATTGTGTGTAATTGAGTTATTTTAAATGTGTGTCGGGTGTTTCGACACAGCTGTATTATTATTTGTATGCTCTCGAGTAAAATGTAGCGAACTAACCATTTTATTATAACAACCTATTGTACTATATTGTACCTACATTAACGAATAAATTTGATTTGATCTATACCAGTGGTTCTCAAACTTTTTTGGAGACGGAACCCTTTTGGAAAACGAAATATTTGACGGAGCCCTAAAGTAATCAAAAATGGTTTTATGTGTATTCTTCATTAATAATCATATTACCTACTTGACATTAAATTTTGCATATTTTTTTTACTTGTGTTGGAATATTTAGATTGATATTATTGAACTCAAGTACCTGAGTAAAATAAAATATAGTAGATACCCCTTTAGTATTTTTTTTTATTCTGGCCAGTATTTTCGCGGAACCCCCACAGAGGCTTTGCGGAACCCTAGGGTTCCGCGGAACACACTTTGAGTATGGCTGATCTATGCTATCATCACGTCTATTTCTTGGAAATTTGTCTGCCATACGAGGAAACAAATGTGGCTTTGTTTTTACGAACATTGCTATTTCTATTATATATGACACGGCGAGGAACCCGGTGCCGTCTCTGACCAGTCTCTGGTGAACTTAATGATTCCTACCGGCTTCCCTTCGGAGGTTTGCATCAACAACTCTACCGCTATTGAAAAATGGCACAGACAATAATGTCTACTATTGCCAAAAAATATAGTTACACTACGGGTATTTAATCCACTATAACTTCAAACAATAAAAATGCCTATTTTTATTAGCTTTGAATAGAAATAACAAACAAAAAACTTTTGTTTGTGTAGTGATGCGTCTTTTTGGTTCTGTTACTTGACGATATATGGTGTAAAAATTCAGTAAAGGAAAGACTTATTTTTAAGTTAATTAATTATTTTTTACTTTATTAATAAAAGTAAGTAATTTAAACCGGCTTCGCTTCGGCTTCTCTCATACAAAAATTGACACTTAACTCGGACTTCTTGGCGGGAAACTGAAGCGTCATGTTAGCAGTTTTGTTTTATTTTCTAAAATTTGTGTTTAGCCGAATATTAATGTGTAATAGTGGTGGATTATTAACCATTAAGTGTTCGTGAACCTGCATTAATGTAGGCAAATGAAACAAAACAGTGCAACATCACTTTAAGTTCTCTCAAGAAGTCCGCGCGAGGTTTCAGTAAAGTGCCGCGTCTTTACTTAAACTGAAGGGGAGTGGGGCGGGATATCATCAATCATCTTTATCATGCATTGAGTGGAGTTCATTTCATAATTATTTAAATAACTTTGTACAAAACTCAGCTCAAACTCAAAGCATTTATTTCAGTTAGAACATTTACAGGCACTTTTGAATTATCATTTCTCATGGAGTCGTTCAGTTTGAGTTAATATGAAGCTAGTCGCCCGTTCCAATTCGAAGCAAATTCTCATGGAGACGAACGGGCAAGAAACTCCATGGATACTCTTTTAAATCAAAACCATTATGTTACAGAGGTTTCTTGTTCGACAAATACAATCACAGAACACCTTTATTCAGAGAGATTACAATTTCAGTCGTTAGCGTTACAAGCCACACTCATTTCTATCGCAATGACTGCCGGACTGCCGGCAGTCGTATCCTCTAAATCTTATTACTTAATTAGCTGAATAAAACTTACCAATACTAAGCTTATCAGTTAATTCTTTTATCATTAAACAATGCTTATATTCACAAATGCAAGAGCAGTTTTAGATGAAAGCTTAATTAGTAACTTTACTACTATTTTACCACTTAAATTGACAATGTTTCCGGTAGATCCAGATATTAATCAAACAACAAGTTTTCTTAAAGAAATGTGTGTGTAAAATAATCTTGTTACTTTAGAGTTTCTAAATTATTATTGAAACTGATTTAGTTCTCGTATTAAATTATAACTTTGAGGTATTGACCACTGAAATGTAATCGGCGCCATTACTACGATATTAGGTGTTTGGAAATCATAAACAAAACTTACTATGTCAAATTGTTAAATTTGACTTCAACCCAAAAGTCATTCAATGTTCTCTTTTAATTTTAACTATAGTTTTAACGAGAACATCATAATTAATTTAATAATTAATCTTAAAACAATACAAGATGTTTCTAATTCACAAAGGAGCTAATAGATGGCGCCTCAAGTAATTATTACGATTATGATAAATTGGAATAATTCATTAGTTAGGTACAAATAAGATTTTTAATAATCATAACAGGCAGAGGCTTGTAGCGGCGATATATATATATAGTGAAGATAATGTTAATATATGATATTTACTGAAATAAGTTTTACAGCTATCGGTCGTTTTGAGATTAAACATAGATTTAGCTAACGCAGCACTTTTGTCTTTTAAAGATGATATCCCTGTCGGTTGAGTTACCCCAGAAGATAACACCATATCTAATGATGGATTCAATTAAACCATAGTAGGCCGTTAATAGCGCTTCTATATTTAGAGTACGTGATAATTTATATAACGCATACGCACGACTACTTATTCTATTGGCTAGAGCCTCAATATGCGCTTTCCAATTTAAGTTTCTGTCAATTGTGAGGCCTAAATTTTTTGTAATATAAGCTGTCTGTATTTTATTATTATTATATTCGATGTCAAGATTAGAGAACAATGATGGTCGTTGGCTAAAGTGCATAATCGAAGTTTTATTTATATTAATTTTTAAATTATTATTATTCAGCCACGTTACCGCTTCAATAAGTGTATTTTTTATGTCCGTTTCATATGTATTCTTATTATGGCATGGAATAGTTATTGTACTGTCATCCGCAAACAGTGTCATGGATTTAGGGAAGTCATTAATGTAGAGTGTAAACAAGGGTGGTCCGAGTACACTGCCTTGCGGAACTCCATGAGGGACGGTACGCTCGCATGACGTGAAAATCTCTTCACGTTTGGAGCTCATATTTATTCTACTAATTTGCGTTACTTGTTTTCTGTCTTGTAGGTATGATTGTATTAGATTAAATATGTTTCCTCTTATCCCATAAGCATCAAGTTTATTTAGTAATATATTATGTCGGACATAATCGAATGCCTGTGTCATGTCGCAGAAAATGGCACAGACTGGTATATTTTTATCCATGTTAGTCATAACAGTATGCAAAAAATCGTATATGGCCAAATTAATTGTTTTTTTCTCCCTAAATCCTTTCTGTTCATCACAGAGTATATGATTTTTTTCAAAATAGGTATTAAGTTCCCTGTAAATATATTTTTCGATAATTTTTGAAATGATTGGTATTAATGATATTGGCCTGTAAAATTCCATTAGCTCCCTATCCTGTTTCTTAAATAGTGGTTTTACAATAGATTTTTTTAGCGCATTCGGAAATATACCATCACTGATACTTAAATTAATACGAGTAATATAGCTTATGGGGCTACAGATTTCTTATGCTATAGTCTTAACAATTTTTGTACATATGCCATCATATCCTACACTGTTTGTATTTTTTAAGGCCGCGATAATTTTTAATATATCAAATGCTAGAGTTGGGGCCATGAACAATGAGTCTTTTTTGGCTAAAATATGTTTAGTGACTGCGGTTCCCGAGCTAGTCATCGGTTCAATTTTATCTATAAAGTAATTGTTAAATATATTTGCAATCGTTTTGGGGTCAGTTACAGTCTCATTATTATATCGAATTTTGTCTATAGTGTTTTTTGGTATGTTTATTTATTTAACCATTTATGTACACACATATATAAACATACAAGAAGAAAGGAACAGAAAAATACGTACAAAGGTGATGCTTATTTCTAAAGAAATCTCTTCCAGCATACCTGCGATTGGAGTCGATAAAGAGATGTAGACACCGTGTGTAAGAGTAGAAGAGAAAATAGAATACATATAATCAAAATAATTTACTTAATAAAATTAAACAAATAATATACTAATATACATACATACATACATACTACTAAAATAAATATCACTAGAATATTAATTATAATTCTATTAAAATAATAAAAACATACGCAACTATGACGAAGTGGAAAGATAGTGTTCTTTCACTCTTCTTTTAAATACTGAAACAGTATGGCAGTCCCTTATATCAGGTGGCAGTGAATTCCACAACCGCACCGCGTGCACAGTGAAGGAGTAGGAGTAGAAGTCGGTGGTGTGGGGAGGGGACTTAAGAAGATTTCTAAGATGCGACCTGCAAGACGCATCAGAAGGACGAGCGTAGGAAAAACGTTCCCGCAGACAGGATGGTGTTTTAGGATTGTGAAGGAGGTTAAATAGCAGACACAAAATCCGCGAGTTCCTGCGAAGTCGAATAGGGAGCCACTTGAGTATTTTGCGAAAGTTAGAAACGTGGTCATACTTTTTAAGGTTGAAAACAAAACGAATACAGATGTTTTGCAAACGCTCAAGTTTATTTAAAAGCTCCTCGGTGGCATCCAAGTAACAGGCATCAGCGTAATCAATAATGGGCTGAATGAGAGTTTGAGCAAGGGAGATTTTGGTGTTCACTTTGCGACTGACTTGAGCAACATGGGCAGTCCACGACAAGTAGCAATCCATGGTCACCCCCAGGTTTTTAACCGTATTTGCGTATTCAATCTGAACTCCATTCAAGCAGAGAGGAGACAGCGACGCAACATTCAGCCTATTCCGCATATACCTGCCGCCAATAATCATGGCCTGGATGTCATCAGTAACCTTCAACTGAGCCGTCAGCCGTCACTGTGCTATGACCCGGTCGAAAACCGGATTGAAGAGGACTAAGTAGGTCATTCGCAGACAGAAAAGCCGAAAGTACAATGTGCTCAAGAACTTTAGAGAGATATGGGAGTATAGAAATGGGACGGAAATCAGTGGGTGAGACCGGCTTAGGAATTTTGGGTAAGGGGATGATATGAGCTTGTTTCCAAACCTCAGGAACAGTACAAGAAAACAAGGAAAAGTTAAAATGTGGGTTAAGACGGGAAGTAATGCGGGGAGAATAGGAGAAATCATTCTTGAGCAAAGATTATCATTACCTACTGCGGTAGAGGAGATAGCGCAAATAGACTTTTTAACCTCAATTTCACTCACTGGACTTAATTTGAAAGAAGAACACTGCGGTACTGGCAAACAGGAAAGTTTATCTAAGGTAGCTGATTTGACGTGCGGATCTAAAATAACAGGGGGAAGTGAGAAATGTTTGTTAAGAGCACACATGTCAGTGTCATTACTGGAAACTACTGGAGACTTGCCAATGCCGACAGTTTTCAGAAACTTCCAGACTTCAGAGGAGGTACGGTTGTCGAGAGAATTATGGAAGTAGCGTCTCTTAGCATCTCTACACATACGCCTGCAACGATTACGCAAAACCTTATACGGATTCAGGTTGCGCTCGGAAGGACAGCGTTTCAACCTTCTTTTGGCTCTGTCCCTACCTGCCGTCGCATCCTTAATGGCAGGATTAAGCCAAGGAGCTGGAACATATTTGACTTTGACTCGACGTATAGGGGCATGATGATCGTAAAGTTAATTGTATAGTTTAGTTTTGTTTGGTTTATTATTTCCCAAGTAGTCTTAGATCTATTATTTGATCTTTTAATTTTATGTATATTTTGAGCGCGTTGAGTTAAATGAACTATTTTTTTAAGCAAATTTGAATAACTCTTAAATTTATTTTTATTCATTTCGGAAGGTTTTTGTCTATATTGCCATAATAACTGACGTTTCTTTTTGCTACATATTTTAATACCATAAGAGACCCAACTAGGCCTTCTTTTCACTTTTACAGTGATAAGAGTTTCAGGGAAGCACTGTGTGTGAGCAGGAAAGAAAACATTTCTGTGAAGGCATTGTAAGCAATGTTTGGGTCCTTGGCTTCATATACTTCAGCAAACGATAGGCTACTGAGGTAGGATTTAAATTTGTCTATGTTTTCTTTACTATAGTCCCGTCTAGTGGTCCGCCAATGATTTCTAGTGCTTGCGGTGCTAATCGGGCAATTGAGTAGTTGTGCCATATGGTCAGACAAAGCCAGTTCCAAAACTATAGCTTTACGGCACCTATCAAAATTATGCGCAAAATTGTCGATGCAAGTCTTGCTCTTTAAACGAGTAGGTTTAAGTATAGATAATTTCAAATTAAAGTTTAATAATAAATTTTCAAATTCTAAAGTCTGTTTGTTTTTCTTCAATATATCTAAATATCTATATTAAAATCACCCGCCAGTACAACATTTTTAAAGGCTTTTTTTATTAGGACACGTAATAATATCTCTAATCTACACATAAATTCATCAAAATTACTTGGATTTGGTACTCTATACATACAATAACAATTCTATAATTTATAAGTTCTATATATCGGGTATTTTTAACATTTAAAAATACCCGTTATAGATAATTTAGCGATTTTCGGTAAATCTCTCCACTGATGACCATTTTTTATGAGTATACAGGCACCACCTCTTTTATTTTCCTTGCGACTAAAACATGCAGCTAAACAGTAGTTAGGTATATTGAGATGGATTTCATAGCCCTCCATCATGAAATGTTCCGTAATACATAATAGGTCCACTTGCATACCTTTTTCTAACAATTCACATAGGCACACTGTGCGCATGTCAGATTTTGCTAGGAGTCCTGCAATATTTTGGTGCATAATATATACATTTTTACTCACGAAAAAAAGTATTCGTAGATGTTTTTATTATATCTGTTTGATTCTTATTAACTGATTTATTGACTAGTACGTCATGTTTGTCAGAATCTAAGTTAACCTGGACATATTTCTTTTCAAAGGACTTTTTACATTTATTTTGAATAATTCGTTCTTAATGGAAGTGTTGGAAATGATAATTTAAACATAATATCTCTTTTCGTACCACTTGCTCCAAAAAGTGACATTCTATGCCACAAAAAGGCAACATAATAGTCATTTTAAATCTGTTAAAAACAGGGAAAGAAAATTGTACTGAATTTCATTCATCCTCTAGGGGGAGAATGTGATTTAAATTTGGAATACTTACCGAAATTTATATTGAACTACATCTGTGTTTACACCATTGAGTTTGTATATAAAGCATTATACATCTTTTTGAAAAAGGAATACGCATTTATAATGCAGTTATGATTATTAAATAAAATTACGAAAACGACGAGGCCGTATGAGCTTGATGCCTTTGCTTTTCCGACAAAAAAATATTAGTCTAGGAATTTGCCACGTTTTTGTTTTCTTCAAATACATAAACGTTAAGTTTATTTTAATTTATTTTTATAAATAAGTTAATGTTCTAAAAATACGTTACGATGTTAAATCAAAGCGACAGTGACAGTGAATTGTCGGATTCCATCAGTGCAAATCCTGCCGCAATTATAAATAATTTGCTTCCAACAAACTCCAAGGAAAATTATTTAAAAACTTATGAAGAATTTTCAACGTGGAGAAGTGCGAAAGGCCTATCAATTTCAGAATCAGTACTTCTTGTCTATTTTGATTATTTATCCACGACAAAGAATCCGAATACACTTTGGTGCATATATGTATACTCAAAACTGAAAGCTACAATAAGCATCAAACACAGCATTGAAATAAATAGATTCACGAAATTACTGGCTTTTTTAAAAAGAAATCAGAAGGGCATTTTGCGCAAAGTCTAAAATTTTTACGACTCAGAATGTGGAAAAATTTCTTAATGAAGCTCCTGACGAAATTTTTCTGGCCACAAAAGTAAGTATACATGATTTAACTATGAATATTTCGTATCTTGGTAATGGTAATTATTCTATATATTTACCTGTTTTTTGTCTTTGTTATAGGTGGCCTTAATTTTTGGACTCAATGGTGCTTGCCGCGGAAGTGAACTTGTAAACTTAAAGGTGGAGGAGGTTGAAAATCATTCCAATGAGTTACTGCTGATTAATGTAAAGGAAACTAAGACAAAGAAAAATCGGTAATTCATTGTACAAGGACAATATACTAAAATCATTCATAAATACAAAACAATAAACGAAAACAATAGATTTTTTATAAACTATCGGAATGGGAAATGTACTCGACAAGCCATCGGCAAAAATAAAATTAGCAATATGCCAAAGGAAATTGCTAAATATTTAAAACTTAAAGATGTTGGACTCTACACCGGTCACTGCTTTAGAAGAACTTCGGCGACTTTCTTGGCGGATTCAGGGGCGGATATTACGTCAATAAAAAGACACGGTGGTTGGAGCTCTGATAGAGTAGCTTTATTTTTTTTTTTTTTTTTGGATGGGAAATTATCAAATAACTTCTCCCGCTCTGGGCGGAGCGGGAGGGCGTGTCAGACTTTTACTGACTAAAACCCACCCGTGTTCCTTCCGTTGCCTGTGTGCCAGGGCCACGATATCCCTTTCGGACAAACTCGCAACCCCGGCAGGCATTGGTCCTATCGGACCCCGTCAATTGGTGCTGACATCTCTTTGAGGCGCGCGTGGAACACAACGCGCCGCCGACCCGGGCCTGGTCCTTATCGGACGGCGAGCTACCCATCGCTCACCGTCCGCAGGCCCGCGCCTACGGTGGCCGGAAATCGGCTTGCGACTCCCGACGCCCGGGGCGTCTCCTGCGGCGACTAAGGGCGCGAGGGCGCGAACCTTGTCTCACCCTCACGCGTTCCGCCTCCTCCTTCGCTAGCATAACTGCTTCGCAGAAGGAGGTGACGGCCTCCCATGCACTCTCGCTCCGAACCATGGCCTGAACCAGGGCCGGACGCGAGAGATCGCCGCCGCCGATCGCCTCCGTGAGGACAGGGCGGTGCTCCGCCCAAGCTGGGCAGACCTCCACCGTATGCTCCACCGTGTCCTCCGGGCGATCCACACAGTGGTGACACCCGGGCGTTTCCTCCCGCTTAATCCTAAACAGGAACCTCCCGAAACATCCATGTCCGGTGAGGACCTGCGTCAGGCGGAAGGTGAGGACGCCGTGGCGCCTCTCTAGCCACTCCTCAAAGAGGGGACTTATCGCCACAATTGTGGCGTGCCCAGCGCTGGGTTGCGACAATCGCACTCTCCATGTCGCCATGAGATCCCTCCGGAGCTCCGTCCGCTGTGCCGCGATTTCTTGCGGCAGCGGAGTTATGCCCCGGAGTTTCGCCTCTTCGCGCCACACCCAAATGTGCGCGAGGACTTTCGCCTCCAGATCCCATGGCGGCAGTCCGGCAAGGCGGCTCGTCGCCTCACGGGAGACCGTGCGGTATCCCCGTACCATCCTGATGGCCATGACCCTTTGGGACGCGTTCAACCGCTGCGCTGGTCGCAGCCTCAGAGAACGCGCCCACACCGGTGCCCCGTAAAGGGCCATGGACCGCACGATCCCCGCGTAGAGCCTCCGGCAGGAGGCGTTTGGACCCCCCAGATTGGGCAGAAGCCGCTTCAAGCCAGCCCCGGCCCGCTCCAGTCTGGGAGCCAAACGTCGGAAGTGCTCGACGAAGTTCCACCGGCTGTCGAGGACGAGTCCCAGGTACTTCATCGTCGACTCGACGCCGATGTGAACCCCTCCCGCCGTTATCTGGGAACCCGACAGTGGCGCGTTCCGAGGACTGATAGAGTAGCTGAGGGTTATATCGAAAGCTCAATGGCGAATAAAACCATATTAAGCAGTCAAATTAACAAAAATATAAAACTTAATCCATCAGAGCCACAACCATCAACTTCCGGCATCTTATCTTCGTCCGTAACTCACGATGCACCACCACCACTATCTCCGACGTATACTATCTACAATGAAACGCAAGTTCCTCAGACGCAAGAACAGAGAAATACTCAAATCAACTCATCAACAATAAATGTACCAAACAAAAATGTAACTCTCTCTATCAATAATTGGACCAATGTTTCGAATGTTAACTTTTACTTTTAATTGTCATTATTTTTAATAAATGCTTATCTCATATTATTATTGTGTTAATTTTTTCGCAAATGGTACGAAAAGTAGAGTATTTTCCTCGGTGATAAAGCTGTCTTAGTCTTGGGTGAACTTAAATCCCTCGCTACACTCAGGAGTAAACCTCGAGTCCTTCGTTACGCTCGCGATTTAAATCGTCATCCGCGACAGAAGACACTGCTTTATCCCCTTGGTTAATAATCTACTATTTAATAGTGATCTTGCAAGGTTTACTACATAATTTCGCCCTCTTGTTAATAATCTAGTGTAGTTCATATCCATGTACAGCACATTTTAATACTTGTTACAAATAAAACCTAAGTAAATAGTTGAGTTTCGAGTCTTGTAAAAACCTGTTTTTGGGCACTTCCGAGATGATCACATTTGTATTCGCAGTTAATAAAAAAAGTTCGCCCATGTGCTGCCTTTTTCGGCCAAAAATGATCAGTAAGTTTGTCTCTGTCACCTCTGACCTTGACTAAGGTCAAGAGCAAACCCATCGCAAAAAAATAAAAAGTATCTACCCTTATGTGGTTTTTAGGTGGTTTTTGACCTCTCTGAGTATAAGTGTTCTGTGTTTTTGACATGGACTGTACGAAAAAAAGAACTATTTAAAAAGTAAACATTTATTATTATGCAGCTAAAACAGTCATAATAATAAGTCTCGAATTAATGGCAGTTTTTAAAACGTTGCATGTATCTGTAAACTGTGTCTGTGTGGCGTTAAATTGGTAAACTATATTACTATGGTTTATCAAGTCGTCTCAATTATTGTTTTGTAGATGTTGTATACAGCGTGTTACGGAAAGGGTATATACATATCAAAGGCACGGATTCTTTTGGTGATAACAAACTACATGGCAACATTTTTTTTTTTAATAATACCTACATAATTATAAAGATAAGAAACATTTAACTAATAAAAATCAAATGTTTACAATTGAATTCTACACATCACTAGACCAAGTTAGCTGATCGGTACACGTTTTAATACATTCGTTTGACTCCGCTAGCTCTGCCGCTGCCGCCAAGCGTGCCGCCCGCGATGCCGCGTGTCGGTGCGGCGGCGTGTCGCAGAGCTGTGGTAGGTGTGTGTGTGTACTAGGCGCACACACACGGATAATGGATTTTGCCCCTCGTAGTGCGGTGACACGTTTGTCATGATTTCAATTTAATAAACCATACAAATAAAAAAAATATCAAACATTTTCAAAGTTATTTTTTTAAACTGAATTTTTGTACAGAGATTCTGTATATACTCTGTAGTGGCTTGGAATATACAAGTTAAACTCACAAAGCATATGTACTTTAACATTATTCGGTTCACCGTGACGAGTTGCATTATTACAGAAATTAAAAATAAATATGTACGAGAGATACTTAGATAGATAAAACATTTATTCAGTGCACACAAAAGACTTAGCACAATAGCACAATAAAATAATAGATATAAACTTTAAAATAAAAATAAACCGGCCAAGTGCGAGTCGGACTCGCGCACGAAGGGTTCCGTACCATTATCTATAAAAATGGAAAAAAAATCACTTTTGTTGTATGTGGGCCTCCCTTAAATATTTGTTTTATTTTAATTTAATTATTTATTTTTAAAGTGAATATATAACTAAATATTCTGTGAATATTTCAAGCGTCTACCTGTTGCCGTTACCGATATCGAGCAAAAAAATCACGTTTATTGTATGGGAGTCCCCTTAAATATTTATGTTATTCTGGTTTTTAGTATTTGCTGCTATAGCGGCAACAAAAATACGTCATCTGTAAAAATTTCAACTGTCTAACTATCACGGTTCATGAGATACAGCCTGGTGACAGACGGCCAGACAGACAGACATACGGCGGAGCCTTAGTAATAGGGTTCCCGTTTCACCCTTTGGGTACGGAACCCTAAAAATATATAAAAAACAATAGGCAAAAACTACAGCCACTATTATGTTACTGTACAGCTCGATATACAGATCGTGGGCATTACAAACATCGCCAAAATCGCCGATTTCTTCGTTCCATCTTGGACAGGAGTAATCCTATTTATGGTACCTTGCCAGTTCATTTATGAGAATATTATGTATGTAAGGAAAAATCTACATAAATTTAATAAGCTAAGTGATAGACATAATTTTAATACTTACTAGAAATAAAGATAAAATAGATCAACCATTTTTCAGATTATCTATAGTACATACATCTTTTATGGGGTACTGTGTTAAAAGTTACAACAAAATACCTTGTGATATATTGCAATTAAACGAAAGACAAATTAAAACACATATTAAAAGTACACTTTGTAAACAAGCATAATACAAGTTAGAGGATTGTATCCAAGATAGGAATGCTTGGTAACATGCTGGTCCAGCTCCATAGGACAATCTAGAGTCTAGACAAAATCAAACTGGTTGCTATTATAATTGTATAATTTGTTATTTTTATGACATTGATTTTACATTCTGTGATTACCTAAACTCACACACTCCTAAGTAATTATTTTTTTTTAGGAAAACATACTTTTACGATATTTGTAAATATGTGAGCACAGTGTATCTATCTCATAATTAAATTATTTTTCATTGCTTCATTTTTAATTATTTTTACCTATTGTGGTATAGTAATTTTATTCTAGGTGCATCGTCTTCACATATAATCATATAATTATTGTACATAAACAAACTATTGTAAAACATTTTTAAAAGAGTAACGGTGGAGTTTCTTGCCCATTCTTCTCCATACGAAACTACCCTTTGGAAGGGGCAACTAGAATCAATTCTATTTTTTTGTAAGTTTTGACGTTCAAAAGCGCTTCTTGTGCCTATTTGAAATAAATAATTTGACTTTGACGGTTCCGACCCACCGAGAACTATGCAGCACCCGGTTCCGACTCACTGGAACCGTCTACTGGCAATGACATGACAAGCATCGCAAGATACATGACTCAGCCCACTATCGACATCCGGTCTCCGGGGGGGAGTGATGTAGCGGCATCAACATCGCCACATGCGAACTACGCGTCACACTGACGTCACGCAAACCCTGCATCGCGCAAGCAAAGTTTACCGCGCAACTAGCATAATTATACAATGTGTCCCAGGGATAAGTGACCACCCGGCGTTTTTTGAATATTTGTACAAAATTATTAATAATTACATTTATATTTGTGACTTAGCGGCTTAAGTTTTTTTTTTTACAATAGCTCAGAACAATGTTTGCTACTAATTTCAAACAAAAGCAAAAGTACAGTCAGTTGAAATTTGACTCCCATACTCAGTAAAAAAGAGCAGTCTTCAAAGCTAACTAAAGCCGCTATTGACACTGTTAGAAGTCTTAATATCCATTAGATACTTTTTTTTATTAGATGTAATAAAAAAAAACAAAGTTGTAATCAAATTATTATTTATTAAAAAGAAACACATGATTAATTAATTACGTTTTCGAAATGACTGCCATTAGCAGTAATGCACGCCAGAGTTCTAAATGACATCCTCTGTGTCGTCCTTCTTATTTCGGAATGGTTTTCTGAAATCTCTGCCGCAGCTGCATTGATCCTTTCTTTTAATTGCTCTCTTGAAGTTATCGGCACAGCGTAAACTTTTTGTTTCATGTAGCCCCAATAATAATAATCCAGTGGCGTTAAGTCTGGAGATCTTGGGGGCCATGCCACTGGACCACCCCTGCCGATCCACCTTCGGTAGTTTTCGTTTAGGTACTGTCTAACAGATAGCGCGTAGTGTGCCGGGGCTCCATCTAACTGGAAGTACATGTTTCGCCTTGTTAACAAAGGGACGTCTTCCAATAATAGAGGCAAATCGTTGCGCAAAAAATTAAGCATTACCTCCTGGGTAAGCCGATTTGACAATTCGAAAGGTCCAATAATTAAATCGTCAATAATTCCGGCCCACATGTTAATTGAAAATTCGTGTTGAAATGTTGTTTCTCGAACAGCGTACGGATTTTCGGCAGCCCAAATGTGCAAGTTGCGATGATTAGTTATTCCAGCTCTAGTAAACGTTGCTTCGTCAGTCCATAAAATCTCTTAAGAAGTTTGGATAAAGTCTGTACTGTCGTAAAAGCCACGTACAAAACACCAACCTAGGCACACTATCTTCATCTCTCAAATTTTGAGCGCGTCGATAGTGATAAGGGTGGAGACTTTCTTTTTTATTCGTCAAGACATCAACCGTCGGGCAGTTGCTTACCAGACACAACACCCGTCTGGTCAGAGGATTCTCCCTTTTCTATGGTGGATGAGTGAACTTTACACCCTGTTCCTCATACCACCAAAGAGGTCGGTAGGGGCGGCAAAATTTAAATAGCCTACTGGCGGCAAATATGTAAATCTGCCACTGGTATGCAGATCAAATGTCACAGTCTCCTTAGACCGATTTCGTGTAACTACAACGCACGGTTAGGACTCCCTTCCTATCTCATGTTAAAAATCTAGCCTGTATATGTCATGATGATGGACTGCTTAGCCCCATAAAGATACAGCGTGATGATAATCATTTAAAAGGTTAAATCTGCAATGTTCCAACTGTTTGGCTCGTCTACTTCAGGGACCATTTTGGTTACCCATTGAAAGGGTTTTCGATAGGGTTTTACTAAGCGGTTAATCAAAAACCCATACGATATAGGCAACCCTTTTGGACGGCTTAAATTAAATATTGGTTACCCGTTGAAAGGGTTATTGATAAAAACCCATACGGTGTGGGTAACCCTTTTGAACGGCTTAGTTTGTTAAGATATTATAAGTAACATAAATAATCTGTGGGAAGAACATTCTAAGAACAATATGGGGAGTTCTTGGCGGGAAAGTGAAGCGTCATGATCAGCAGTTTTGTTTTATTTTCTAAAACTTGTGTGTTGCCGAATATTAATGTGTAATAATGGTGGATTATTAACCATTTAGTGTTCGTGAACGTGCATTAGTGTAGGCAAATGAAACAAAAGAGTGCAACATATCACTTCAAGTTCTCTCAAGAAGTCCGCTTGAGGTCTCAGTAAAGTGCCACGTCTTTACTGAAACTCAAGGGGAGCGTACGGGCGGGCATATCATCTATCATGCATTGTTTAGAATTCATTTCATCATTACCTATTTACAAAGTAACTAAATAAAGACTTGGCTGAAAGGTCCCTGCAACCAGGCCATTAAACTATTATTTAACAACAAACAAAGAACAATATGTTATCTGTGCAATAAATTATTAGTTGATTCCAAACCACCATTGTTTTAATAGGTTTTGGGCCCAGTCCCGCAAAAATATAATTAGAAGTAAATTAAGTTCAGTGTTCGATATAATATGCCTACCAATTACTTTGCGAGTGTCCCGAAATTATGACGACTGGTGTTTCGCGGCTAAAAATGTGCTCGTGTTGGAGGGAATGGCGGACGCCATCAAGGCACCTATAACGTCATAAGCTACCCCGGCTCAGAAAGCAGATGATCTGAAGACGAAAGCGAAGCTAATATTGACAATCGACACTTCTTTTTATGTGCATATCAAACAAGCGAAAACAACATACGACTTGTGGAAAACGTTAAAAATATGTTCGACGATTCAGGATATTCACGTAAAATCAGTTTGCTGCGAAATCTTATTAGTACACGCCTAGAAAACTGCGAGTCTATGACCAGCTATGTCAGCCAGATCATCGAAACTGCTCAAAAATTAGTCGGTACCGGCTTCGAGATAAATGACCAGTGGATTAGGTCGCTTATGTTAGCCGGATTACCGGAGAAGTTTGGTCCAATGATTATGGCAATTGAGCATTCGGGCATAAGTATCAGTGCGGACGCTATAAAAACAAAGTTATTAGACATGAGTGCAGACTTTGAGGTTAAGTCGGAGGGTGCATTTGCCGCCAAGAATTTCCACAGGCGTAATGTTGGTAGCCCTGCTACCGCAAAAAATCAAGCTCAACAACATAGCAATAGCAGTGGCGGAACGGACGGAACGCGCCCACCTGTCAATGCTAGTGGAAACAACATGGCGCGGAAGAAAATAATTCGTTGTTAAGCGCAGGCCACACCGCCAGCTAGCGGGCGGGCGGGCTAGGCGGGCGAACATCGTTTCACCTCTTTACATACTTCGGTTCACACCGCGAGCTACCGACTAACCTTCACTTCTTCGTTCGCTTCGCCCACCCGCCTAGCCCGCCCGCCCGCTAGCTGGCGGTGTGGCCTGCGCTTTATAAATGCAAACAGATAGGACATTTTAAAAATCAGTGTCCGGTTGCAGACAAAACGAAAACAAATGCATTTAGTGCAGTTTTTCTTACAAAGGAATTCAGTCAATCAGATTGGCACTTAGATTCCGGCGCAAGCACACACATAGTTTCGAACGCGAACTTATTGTCAAACGTTTGTAATCAACCCAAGACTAAGGAGATAATAGTCGCAAACCAAACCGTCGTGGAAGTTTTATGCTCCGGAGACCTTCAGCTCACGACATGTGTCGGCGATAAAGAGTTTACAATAGATGTAACCAATGTTTTGTGTGTACCAAACCTCACCACTAACTTACTACCAGTGAGTAGAATAATTGCGAGCGGCAACAGAGTGATATTTAATCAGCATGGATGTTTAATTCATAACTCACAGAACGATTGTATAGGCGAGGCACACTTAGTAAACGGTGTATACAGGTTAAATGTTGTAAAGCCAGTACAACTCTTAGCAGCAGCAGTAAAAACTTCAAGCACTACTTGGCATAGGCGGTTCGGCCACATCAATGCAAATGATCTAAATAAACTGAAAAATGGAGCAGTTGAAGGTGTTAGTTTCGATGATAAATGTGAAAATCGTAAGGCCAGCTGCATAGTTTGCTGTGAAGGCAAATAAACAAGACTACTGTTTCCTCAAAGCACCAGCAGAAGTCAGGAGGTCCTAGAACTGGTCCACACGGATTTGTGTGGGCCCATGGAGAATCTATCCCTCGGCAAAGCCAAATACTACCTATTATTTGTGGATGACTTCAGCAGAATGTGCACTGTATATTTTCTGCGATCTAAAAATGAAACATTTATGTACTTCAAACAATACAAAGAGTTTGTTGAAAATCAGATGTCAAAGAAAATAAAGATATTAAGATCAGATAACGGAGGAGAGTTTTGTTCTGTGGAAATGACAAACTATCTGAGGAAATGCGGCATACATCATCAGAAAACAAATAGTTATACACCAGAGCAAAATGGACTATGTGAGAGGAACAATAGATCCATAGTTGAGAAGGCACGTTGTCTCCTTTATGATGCCCAGTTTGAGAAATTTCTTTGGGCAGAAGCTGTAAACACAGCTGTATACATTAAGAACCGATCACCAGCAGCAGGCTTAGACCAGAATACTACTCCGTACGAAATATGGACAGGCAGAAAGCCGAAAGTGAGTCACCTACGCATCTTTGGCAGCCCAGCAATGGTCCATATTCCGAAATAAAAACGCAGAAAATGGGATAAGAAAGCGAAGAAAATGTACCTAGTTGGATATTCTGAGAATGTCAAGGGCTATCGCTTATATGATCCTATTTCGCGAGATGTTATTGTAGCCAGAGATGTTGTTGTCATGGAAAATACAGATGACAGTTTAACAACATCTGTTGTGATAGAAGAGAACAAGCAACCTGATTGGTCAGCCGATGTGGTTCCTGTGAGTAATTCAGATGAAGAAAAACAAAATGATATGACATATGTCCCTGATAATTCATTGAGTGACAGTTTTCTTGACACTTTGTCTTTGTCGCCAGAAGCACAGAATCTCATCTCTAGGCAGTGTGATATAATTCTACCAGAAAAACGTGATAGACGCAAACCAGATTTCTACCAGGCAAACGTGTGTGGAAATGTCAGGTGAACAGATTTCTCTTAGTGATGCAATAAGTGGATCCGAAAAACATCAATGGCAGAGTGCAATGAAAGAGGAATTGAAATCTTTTCATGATAGTGATTCATGGGATCTAGTGGATCGGCCAAATGAGGTGTTTAAAAGGAAATATAACAGTGAAGGTGAAGTGCGTTTTAGAGCCAGACTTGTTGCAAAGGGCTTTACCCAGAAAAAAGGCATAGACTTTAATGAGACTTTTTCACCTGTTTTGAGATATTCTACTTTTAGATTATTGTTAGCTTTAAGTGTTGAATTAGGTCTGAACATGAACCACCTTGATGTACCCACAGCATTCCTTAATGGTTTTCTTCATGAAACAGTGTATATGGAAATACCAGAATGTTCAGATTTTGAAAATTGTATCAACAAAGTTCTAAAATTAAAGAAAGCTGTCTATGGTCTTAAGCAGTCAGCTAGAGCCTGGTACACTCGTGTAGAAGATTGTTTGTTAAAGTTAGAGTTTAAAAAGTCAAACTATGAACCATGTCTCTTTATAAAGAATAACCATGATTTGATGATTTATGTAGCATTATTTGTAGACGATTTTTTTGTTTTCTATAATTGTCAGTATACCTATAAAGCGCAGGCCGCACCGCCAGCTAGCGGGCGGGCGGGCTAGGCGGGCGAACATCGTTTCACCTCTTTACATACTTCGGTTCACACCGCGAGCTACCGACTAACCTTCACTTCTTCGTTCGCTTCGCCCACCCGCCTAGCCCGCCCGCCCGCTAGCTGGCGGTGTGGCCTGCGCTTAAAGAATTGTTAAGTGAGTTAGTAGCTAAATTTAAAATAAAAGACTTGGGTCAGATCAAACAGTGTCTGGGAATGCATGTAAATGTTTATAAAGATAGTATTACTGTTGACCAAAAACATTTTTTAGAGACTATTCTTAAGAGATTTAATATGTTAGATTGTTCACATTCAGATACACCAATGGAAATTAATTTGAGATTAGAAAAAGATGTAAACAATAACTTGGTTAAAAAATATCCATATTAACAATTAATTGGCAGCTTGATGTACTTGTCGGTAAATACCTAAAGAAAACAATTAGTTATGGTTTAGTATATAGAAAACTGGATGTAATCTGTATGGTTTTGTTGATGCTGATTGGGCATCTTGTACATTAGATAGACGATCATATACTGGGTTTTGTTTCATAATGTCAGGATCAGTTGTTTCTTATGAATCTAAAAAGCAAAAAACTGTAGCACTTTCCAGTACAGAAGCTGAGTATATGGCCCTATCTGAATCCTGTAAGGAGTCAATATATCTAAGGAATTTATTAGGTGAATTGATTGTCTTAAATGAAAGTTCAAAAGCCACTGTGTTTGTATAGTGATAATCAAAGTTCAATTAAACTAGCAATTAATCCATTGTTTTACAATAAGCGCACCAAACACATTGACATTAGGCATCACTTTGTGAGAGAATGCATTTCAGTTAAGAAAGTGGAATTAAAATATGTGTCCACCCTAGAAATGCCAGCAGACATCACAAAAAGTTTGTGTGCAAAGAAACATTATAAGTTTTTAAAATTGCTTGGTTTGTCTAAAATTTAACTTGGCTTGTCTGAATTTTATTTGGGATTGATATTTGTAATTGAATTTTTATTTTTTGTCCCTTTAGTATTTAGATTATTTACGTTAGGTCAGGATGTTAAGATATTATAAGTAACATAAATAATCTGTGGGAAGAACATTGTAAGAACTGTATATCTGTGTATCTGTGCAATAAATTATTAGTTGATTCCAAACCACCATTGTTTTAATACAGTTGAAGCCATTCAAAATTACCCACACCGTATGGGTTTTTGATTAACTGCTTAGAAAAACCCTATCGAAAACCCTTTTCCATTGAAAGGGTTTTCGATAGGGTTTTTCTAAAATGGTAACCAAAATGGTCCTTGGGTAGAATAGAGATAGAATTGGTCATGCTACGCGTGCTGGGCGGATATCGAAATAACATAATATTATGATTTTTTCATGTCACTGGGTTTCAAGTAGGTATAGAGAACCCATTGAATGGGTTATCACGTAGCCCTTTCACTAGGTTGCAAGTATAAAACCCATTCAATGGGTTATCATGTAACCCTTTCATTGGGTTTCTAGTATAAAACCCATTCAATGGGTTACATCATGATAAAGGTAACCCATTGAATGGGTTACCCCTTCGAAAGGCTTCACTCTTAACAGGAGTTGTACGGTCCCTGGTCTATTTACAATTTGCTGGAAACCATAGAGGAATACAATAATATTGCAATATTGCTGATCCCCCATAGTAAATAGCATGATAATAATTATAGCCTACCGGCTGACCAGACTAATAGGGTATATATATATGCAAAATTATAACAGACTTTCCGCCAGTTGCACGTAAGTCCATTGAATTTAATTCCCCATTAAAAGTAATGCTGTATTTATCTAACGGAACGTATTAGAAAGTGACAGCATTACATATTACGTACAAACGTATTAGTCTGGTAGAATTTGCGTGTATTCTGTTTTATGAGGTATTTCTTTCCGACTTCCAAGACAAAAATTGTGATAGCTCGGCTAATTTGCTTAATATAAATACAATTTATACCCTATAGCACTTAGGAATAACGTAGCTTTTTACTAGTAAAATAAATTTAGAATCGGATCATTAGTTCCGGAGATTACCCCCTACACACAGAGAAACTTAGAATATGATCACTAAATTTATTTTTTAGGGCAAAACTACGCTGACATACATCACATTTGTAAGGTTTTTAGCCAGTGTGAGTTCTAATATGTTTACGAGTATGAATTGTTAAATATCGTTTAAGAGTAAAACTACGCTGGCAAACATCACATTTGTAAGGCTTTTCACGAGTGTGTGTATGAAAGTGATAGTTAAGAGTATTTTTATGAGTAAAACTCCTCTGATATATGTTACAATTGTTAAGTTTTTCACCTGTGTGTTCGAATATGTTTTTTTAAATTATGTTTTTGAGTAAAACTCCGCAGACATACATCACATTTGTAAGGTTTTTCGCCCGTGTGAATTCGAATATGTCTATCCAAACCGCTTTTACAAATAAAACTGCGCTCACATAATAATATATCACATTTGTAAGGTTTTTCATTTGTGTGAATACGAGTATGCATTGTTAAATATTGTTTAAGAGCAAAACTACGCTGGCAAACATTACATTTGTAAGGCTTCTCACCGGTGTGTGTATGAACATGACATTTAAGAGTATTTTTATGAGTAAAACTCCGCTGACATATGTTACAATTGTAAAGTTTTTCACCTGTGTGAGTTCGAATATGATTTTTCAAATAAATTTTTTGAGTAAAACTCCGCTGACATACATCACATTTGTAAGGTTTTTCACGGGTGTGTGTTTGAACATGATAGTTTAAAGTAGTTTTATGAGTAAAACTCCGCTGACATATGTTACAATTGTAAGGTTTATCACCTGTGTGAGTTCGAATATGAATTCTCAAAATACTTTTTTGGTTAAAACTCCGCTGACATACATCACATTTATAAGGTTTTTCGCCAGTGTGAATTAGGATATGTGTTTCGAAAATGCGTTTATATTTAAAACTGCGCTCACATATATCACATTTGTAAGGTTTTTCATCTGTGTGATTACGAGTATGAATTGTTAAATAACTTTTAAGAGCAAAACTACGCTGGCAAACATCACATTTGTAAGGCTTTTCACCGGTGTGTGTTTGAACATGATAGTTTAAAGTAATTTTACGAATAAAACTCCGCTGACATATGTTACATTTGTAAGGTTTTTCACCTGTGTGACTTCGAATATGATATATCAAAGTATATTTATGATTAAAACTCTGCTGACATATGTTACATTCGTAAAGTTTTTCACCTGTGTGAGTTCGAATATGTTTTTTTAAACTACTTTTTTGAGTAAAACTCCGCTGACATACATCACATTTGTAAGGTTTTTCGCCAGTGTGAGTTTGAATATGATTTTTTAAATTACTATTATTAATAAATCTTTTCTGACATATATCACATTTGTAAGGTGTTTCGCCAGTGTGAGTTTGAACATGATAGTTTAAAGCATTTTTATAAGCAAAACTCCGCGGACATGAATCACATTTGTACGGCTTTTCACCAGTATGAGTTCGAATATGAATTTTCAAATTACCTTTTTGAGTAAAATTCCGCTGACATACATCACATTTGTAAAGTTTACCAATTTCTTTTTCACCAGTTTGTTTAAGAATGTGTCGTTTTAAATTACTTTTTGTTGTAAATTCTCGAGAACATGTATTACATTTAAAAAGCCTTTCTTTATATGAAGTTTGAAGTCTATTTATATCGACACTGTTAATGCCTTTGTTATTCCTTATTTTACGCCTCAAATTGTCTTTGTTACTATTTCTACGGAAATTCGAGTCTGTTGCAGTACTTAAATTATTTGTTAGTTCTATAATATTTGGGTTGTTTAATTTTTCTTTACTTTTGTCTATATCACAGTTAGTAACTGTAGTATTTTCAGTAGTGACAGGCTCTTTAACTTTAATTACATATTTGGACACACGATTTCGAACAATTCGAACTGTCCGGATAAAGTCGGAGTCTGATGGTTGGTGTTTTTTTTGCTCGGCTGTAGTTGTATCTTTAAGTTTTGCTCTTCGTGGTTTCTTTGCGACGGTTGACCCTGTGATAAAAAATGTGGTAAGTATAAGTTTTTCTCAGAAGCCCAAAAGTCCGACAATCGGTTTTACCAAGGAGTATTGTGTTACCCAGAAACTGGGTTGTGGAGGTCAGATAGGCAGACGCTCCATGTAAAATAGTCGTAAGTTGATTAAACTAAAGAGTTGTAATTATAATACAAACTCAATAATGTGATAATTGTGCCATTCATTAGACAGATTCATCAAATCATGCTGGTGTCTGTCATAATTATAAGACTTGTTTATTAGCATTTTCAAATACTTTAATAATTATTGTGATCTCATCTCAGTAAATTACGTAAGGTTAATTATATTAATTTTATAAAGTTACTTACTAAAATAATTGATCTGTGAAAGTGAAATCTAGGAAGACTGAGCCACTTGCAAACATATTTAAAATTTTAATAGTTACCAACACTACGAGATTTTAATTGTTTGCTCGTTGTCTAATCTTAACAATGGATTGGAAATAAAGTTGATTTTATATGTTTAATTTTTTTATATACTACCTATATTAAATTAATCAAGTACACTGGATTAATTTACTAACAGTTCATTTTGAACCGAAAAGCGAAAATCATCTTAATTTGGTCATTCCTATCGATCCGGCCGGATCGGACCGGCCCCGGTCGGATCGATGGGAATCCGGTCGGATCCGGCCGGACTGGAAATGACGCCGGAGCAATCCGATAACTGCGAAAGTTCATTACCGCGATGTACGTTACTGCGAAAGTTCATTACCGCGGTGTAAGCTACTGCGAAAGTTCATTACCGCGAATTAAGTTACTGCGAAAGTTCATTACCGCGATGTACGTTACTGCGAAAGTTCATTACCGCGATGTAAGCTACTGCGAAAGTTCATTACCACGATTTAAGTTACTGCGAAAGTTCATTACCGCGATGTACGTTACTGCGAAAGATCATTACCGCGACTAAAGTTACTGCCAAAGTTCATTACCGCGATGTACGTTACTGCGAAAGTTGTTTACCGCGATGTACGCTACTGCGAAAGTTCATTACCGCGATTTAAGTTACTGCGAAAGTTCATTACCGCGGTGTGCGTTACCGCGATGTTCTATACTGCGAAAGTTCATGACCGCGATGTACCTTACTGCAAAAGTTCATTACCGCGATGTAAGCTACTGCGAAGGTTTATTACCGCGATTTAAGTTATAGTGAAAGTTCATTACCGCGATGTACGTTACTGCGAAAGTTCATTACCGCGATGTAAGCTACTGCGAAAGTTCATTACCGCGAAAGTTCATTACCGCAATGGACGTTACTGCGAAAATGCATTACCGCGAAAGTTCATTACCGCGAAAGTTCATTACCGCAATGTCCGTTACTGCGAAAGTTCATTACCGCGATGTACGTTACTGCGAAAGTTCATTACCGCGATGTAAGCTACTGCGAAAGTTCATTACCGCGAATTAAGTTACTGCGAAGTTCATTACCGCGATGTACGTTACTGCGAAAGTTCATTACCGCGAAAGTTCATTACCACAATGTACGTTACTGCGAAAGTTCATTACCGCGAAAGTTCATTACCGCAATGTACGTTACTGCCAAAGTTCATTACCGCAATGTAAGCTACTGCTAAAGATCATTACCGCGATTTAAGTTACAGCGAAAGTTCATTACCGCGATGTAAGCTACCGCGGTAATGAACTTTCGCGGTAATGCACTTTCGCAGTAACGTACATTACGGTAATGAACTTTACTGCGATTACCACGATGTACGTTACTGCGAAAGTTAATTACCACGATTTAAAAGTTAATTACCGTGATGTCCGTTACTGCGAAAGTGCATTACCGCGATGTAGGTTACTGCGAAAGTGCATTACCGCGATGTAAGCTACTGCGAAAGTTCATTACCGCGATTTAAAAGTTCATTACCGTGATGTACTATTGCGGAACTTCATATCTAACCAGTTTCAAAACAAAATCCCGTGAACACGATGACCACATCTGTTTTACGCCCCTTTTTGCTTGGCTTAGAAATTGGTATTTTAACTTTTATGACACTCAATAAATACTATGGGATGCCGTATCGGGGTATCCCAAAAATGAAAGTGTAAACTGTAGATTTTATAAAATTGGACATACTTTGTTTTTTTGCAGCTCTGCAGTGCTGTACTCGCTCACGTCACACGGTTTACAGCATGCTCGGTATACTCGATTGAAATATAGGCGCGCGCATAAATTACAACAAATTAAACGGTACTGCGTAAATTGATAAATTAGACCAATGGTATACCGAGCATACTATACCGAAACGATACCGCGTTTTGCGCTTTTAAAGTATTATGGTTCCGCCTCTCACCCAAAAACTGCTAATAGTGAAACTACTCAATTCTAATTTTATATTATACTTTTCTGAGAGCATAGCAAACCCACTCATAAAAAAAAACCCATAAACTTGTCCCAAACGATCTACGACCTACGACTGAACGAGGGTTCCCATTGAAATTGTTTCTATTGAAAAAATATGCACCACCTCAGCTGGTTTTTTACTGTCTTTTTTTTTCATTTACTATACAGGGTTACTGGTAATTCGACGTATATCCGTCAGGGGCTGATGAGGGGGCCAAAATGCAACAAATTGAACCCCCCATATGTATGGCCGAAATTCAATAGTTTTCGAGATATTAGAATTTTAAGGGTTTTTCGATATTTACCCAAAATTTGACATTTCATTCCAAATTAAAAAAAAACTACATATTTGAATGGGTACCATTAAAAATGATGTTGTAGCTGGCACTTCAATTAAGCTATGGACATAATTAAAACTACTTCATTTAACAAAATAATGAAAATAATGAGCGATATAAGAATAATATCTTACCAATATTTTCATTTTACGCTTCAAAAATGTTGTCTCGTCACAAAAATTTCTATGACATTAATCGTACAAATAACTAAAACAACTTGCTTATTCTGTAAGCTTTCCAGAAAGCTATAAAAGTCAATTTTAAAATACATAATTCGTGCCAAGGCATGTGTTTGAATCGGCGCGGGGAGAGAAATTATCTGTGTTTTTAGTTTATGATCCTCGCTAAAACAACCGATTTTCCTGGCGAAATTCTTCGCGATGGGGCGGGGTGTGAGGGCGGGGTGTGCGGGCGGGGGAGTACACGGCGTCTGCTGCGCTCGCGTCGCCTTCCTTAGTAAGTTTTGACTCTCCGCCGCGCAAGCACGTGTGTTGTTATCTTGCTACCAATCTCTCATCCCGTTAATTTGTTATCGATCATTATTGTTAATTCTTGTTTCTCTTGTTATTCTTTTTGTTATCATTGTTATTTCGGATAACATGGCTTCGTATCCTAATAACGAATACGCAGACATAAGGTTTTGCCGATGGAAACGCGGCTGCGGCTCGGCGAGAATACCAACGCCGCTTTCCCGATCGTCGACTTCCCCACGTTACTGTTTTCGGGAGCACCTATCGACGATTGTCTGAAACTGGCAGTGTTCAAAGAGCACAATTCAACGCTGGCAGACCTCGACGGTACACGGCTGACGAAGAGGACACCATTAGTTTATGTGACCCCAATAAATTCAGTCGAAGAACTTCGACAGCGAATAATAAACGCGGCGCAACAGATGAGAACAACGTTCACATCAAGAGTGACGAAAACCGAAGTTAGGAAGAGAATTCGAACCTGCATTCGTAATCGAGGGGCTCATTTTGAACAAGATGTGTAAAATTTGTAATAAAATTTGATGTACATTTTTTTATGCATTTTATTTCATACAAATACAAATGACCCTTTCTCTCCCCGCGCCGATTCAAACACATGCCTTGGCACGAATTATGTATTTTAAAATTGACTTTTATAGCTTTCTGGAAAGCTTACAGAATAAGCAAGTTGTTTTAGTTATTTGTACGATTAATGTCATAGAAATTTTTGTGACGAGACAACATTTTTGAAGCGTAAAATGAAAATATTGGTAAGATATTATTCTTATATCGCTCATTATTTTCATTATTTTGTTAAATTAAGTAGTTTTAATTATGTCCATAGCTTAATTGAAGTGCCAGCTACAACATCATTTTTAATGGTACCCATTCAAATATGTAGTTTTTTTTAATTTGGAATGAAATGTCAAATTTTGGGTAAATATCGAAAAACCCTTAAAATTCTAATATCTCGAAAACTATTGAATTTCGGCCATACATATGGGGGGTTCAATTTGTTGCATTTTGGCCCCCTTATCAGCCCCTGCCGGATATACGTCGAATTACCAGTAACCCTGTATATATAGCGGCCGAGCGCTGCAAGCAAAAATAGTCCTTAAGGTGTATAGATATGAAATTCCTTGATAGTACGTTACTGCGAAAGTGCATTACCGCGATGTACGTTACTGCGAAAGTTCATTACCGCGATGTACGTTACTGCGAAAGATCATTACCGCGATTTAAGTTACTGCGAAAGTTCATTACCGCGATGGTCGTTACCGCGATGTTCTATACTGCGAAAGTTCATTACCGCGATGTACGTTACTTCGAAAGTTCATTACCGCGATGTAAGCTACTGCGAAAGTTCATTACCGCGTTTCAAGTTAATGTGAAAGTTCATTACCGCGAAAGTTCATTACCGCCATGTACGTTACTGCGAAAGATCATTACCGCGATTAAAGTTACTGCGAAAGTTCATTACCGCGATGGTCGTTACCGCGATGTTCTATACTGCGAAAGTTCATTACCGCGATGTACGTTACTGCGAAAGTTCATTACCGCGATTTAAGTTAATGTGAAAGTTCTTTACCGCGAAAGTTCATTACCGCGATGTACGTTGCTGCGAAAGTTCATTACCGCGATGTAAGCTACTGCGAAAGTTCATAACCGCGATTTAAAAGTTCATTACTGTGATGTACGTTACTGCGAAAGTTCATTACCGCGTTGTACGTTACTGCGAAAGTTCATTACCGCGATGTAAGCTACTGCGAAAGTTCATAACCGCGATTTAAAAGTTCATTACCGTGATGTACGTTACTGCGAAAGTTCATTACCGCGTTGTACGTTACTGCGAAAGTTCATTTCCGCGATGTAAGCTACTGCGAAAGTTCATAACCGCGATTTAAGTTAATGTGAAAGTTCTTTACCGCGAAAGTTCATTACCGCGATGTACGTTGCTGCGAAAGTTCATTACCGCGATGTAAGCTACTGCGAAAGTTCATAACCGCGATTTAAAAGTTCATTACTGTGATGTACGTTACTGCGAAAGTTCATTACCGCGTTGTACGTTACTGCGAAAGTTCATTACCGCGATGTAAGCTAATGCGAAAGTTCATTACCGCTATTTAAGTTAATGTGAAAGTTCTTTACCGCGAAAGTTCATTACCGCGATGTACGTTGCTGCGAAAGTTCATTACCGCGATGTAAGCTACTGCGAAAGTTCATAACCGCGATTTAAAAGTTCATTACTGTGATGTACGTTACTGCGAAAGTTCATTACCGCGTTGTACGTTACTGCGAAAGTTCATTACCGCGATGTAAGCTACTGCGAAAGTTCATAACCGCGATTTAAAAGTTCATTACCGTGATGTACGTTACTGCGAAAGTTCATTACCGCGTTGTACGTTACTGCGAAAGTTCATTACCGCGATGTAAGCTACTGCGAAAGTTCATAACCGCGATTTAAAAGTTCATTACCGCGATTTAAATTACTGCGAAAGTTCATTACCGCAATGTACGTTACTGCGAAAGTGCATTACCACGATGTGCGTTACTGCGAAAGTTCATTAACGCTATTTAAGTTACTGTGAAAGTTCATTACCGCGAAAGTTCATTACCGCGATGTACGTTATTGCGAAAGTTCATTACCGCGATGTAAGCTACTGCGAAAGTTCATTACTGCGATGTACGTTAATGCGAAAGTTCATTACCACGATATAAGTTACTGCGAAAGTTACACAACAGGGATACAAAATCCCTAAATCCGGCGTGCCTTCCTGTGTCCGAGCCTCGCTTTTCGTCCTTTGTTATAAAAGTGACGTAGTCCGGCTCCAAAAAATTCTGATCCGTCAGAATACTAGGTATGACATTGACAGGTGTTCGCTGTACAGGGGAAGTACCGTCGGTGGCGACAACTATGGGACTTATTTGACCCTAGGTGGTGTTCCACCGGAGGAAGCTGAAAGGGTCCTGGCGTGGGAGCAACGGATATCGTACCTACTCGGGTCGATATACATACGCTTCTGGCCCACGACCCAACCCTTTGACATCCAAACCGACAACACGGACTCGCCTACTACAGAAACACAACCGACACCGACGAACGACACGGACATAGATAAACTGGAAAAGGTCATGGGCCAAAGCGGCAATGCCCGCACCATCTGGCTGAACGAGGACGACACGACGAGTAGTACAGAGTGAAGGTAGCGGAGAGATTGTCCGATGGATCATCACCGATTAACTCCACTCCACCGCCGTTATCGTCCCTCAACATCAAACAGATCAACATCCAGCATAGCCAGATTGCCACGGCTAGCTTACGCAGGGTAGTGGAGGTAAAGCCCTGAACCATCGCACTGATTCAAGTGGCGTGGATCAACTAGAACAACCAATTATACACAACCGGAGGCATATAGGCCTATAAACTTCGCATCCTTTCTACTGAAAACCCTCGAAAGACTCTGTGATAGACATGTGGCGGAACAATATACAATTGGACCACCACCTTACATTTTAGAGCGGAATCGCTCCGCTTACGAATCTTGGGCCAAACATACAGATCATACGATGTTTGACCCGAATGACCGCAAGCTTACACGCGCCGCGCGCACACATGGCGCGCGTGATCGTCGTCGTGTGCGAAGAACGAGCTATCATAGGGGTCGACTTCCTTAGTTTCTACAACTTACTCGTAGACTGCAGAAACCACCCCTTGATAGACAACATAACGACACTATCAGTTTCGGGAGCTCATTGCAAGTCAACCGACGATATTTCATCCGTGAAGGCTGTAATCGGTAACACGGATTACCATGAAATCCTTCGCGAGTATCCGGAAATCACGCGGCCTCCAGGTACACATTTACCGGGTAAGCATAACACGTTGCACCACATAAGGACAACTTCAGGTCCACCAGCTGCAAGCAAACCTCGACGCCTAGATCCAGCTCGAACGCTAGTTGCCAAGAAGGAGTTTGAAGATATGCTAGCGAGTGGCGTGGCCAGACGATCGGAGAGTGCCTGGTCTGCTCCACTTCACCTGGTTAGGAAGAAGGACGACGGATGGAGACCATGCGGTGACTACAGAGCACTGAATGCAAGAACAATACCAGACAGGTACCCCATTCGCCACATTCATGATTTCTCCTACCAGCTATCAGGGTGTGCAGTATTTTCCACTTTCGATTTGGTCAAGGCATATAATCAAATAGCAATCAATCCAGACGATATACCAAAGACTGCCATCACCACACCATTCGGTCTGTACGAGTTCCCCTACATGACCTTTGGTTTGAGGAATGCTGCTCAAACTTTCCAAAGGTTTATCGATGAAGTTCTGCTTGGTTTGGACTTCTGCTACGGGTATATCGATGACATTCTCGTGTTCTCACAAACTCCAGAACAGCACAAACAGCATTTACGGCAACTGTTCGACCGCTTGAAAGACTACGGTATTGTGGTAAACACATCAAAGTGTAATATCGGGCACTCAGAGGTAACTTTTCTGGGATACCGCGTGTCAGCTACAGGTACGAAACCTCTCGAAACCAAGATACAGGCTATCCAGGAGTATCCAGTCCCTAAGACAGTCAAGGAGCTTCGACGATTCTTGGGTATGATAAACTTTTATCGCCGATTTGTCCCAAACGCAGCAAAACTCCAAGCCCCATTGAATGCCGTCCTTGCTGGCCCGAAAATTAAAGGAGCACATCCAGTCGACATGACTCCTGAACTCCTAAAGGCTTTCGAAGACATTAAGATTTCATTGTGCAACGCGACTCTCCTAGCTCATCCAGATCCATCAGCTGAGTTGACCATAGTCACTGATGCGTCTGATACCGCCATCGGCGCTGTGCTTCAACAGCAAAAAGGAGACGACTGGGAACCTCTAGCCTTTTACTCACACAAACTTAGTTGTGCTCAAAAGAAGTACAGCCCATACGACCGCGAATTGTTAGCGGCTTATGAGGCAGTAAAATACTTTCGGCATATGGTCGAGGCTAGGAACTTTGCCATCTTCACCGACCACAAACCACTGGTGTTCGCCTTCAAGACAAACAGAGACAGCCATTCGCCAAGGCAATTCAGGTACCTAGATTTCATAGGGCAATTCACTACCGATATACGGTACATACCGTGCAGAGAAAATGTCGTCGCAGATGCACTGTCAAGGGTTGAAGAGGTGTCAGCGGCAATAAACTTTGAGGATCTTGCAAAATTTCAGGAAACAGATCCAGAACTGCAAGACCTGATTCGAAACGGCTCTTCACTCAAGCTGGAAAAGATCGCTACACTGACAGGAAACGCACACATTTTATGCGATACTTCAATGCCGATGCCTCGCCCATATGTGACACCACAACTAAGGAAGCAAGTCTTCCAATCATTGCACAATATACATCATCCAGGATGTTCTGCTACAGTGCGACTGGTGACACAAAACTTTGTGTGGCCAGGGATTCGCAAGAACTGTAGAGAGTGGGCAAGACAATGCTTGCAATGCCAAGCAAGTAAAATCACCCGCCATACAGTAACTCCTCTTTCCACTTTCCTTACTCCATCTTCCAGATTTACCCATATACACCTCGACATCGTAGGGCCCTTAACCATTTCTTGTGATTACAGGTACTGCCTTACTGTCATCGATCGATTTACTCGGTGGCCTGAGGCGTACCCGCTGAAGGACATAACAGCGGAGACCTGCGCAGCTGCATTGGTGTCCGGCTGGATAGCTAGATTCGGCTGTCCGGCACGGGTGACTACAGACCGTGGTCGCCAATTTGAGAGCCACCTGTTCAAGGCCCTCACTACCTTGGTTGGTGCGAAGCACTTCCGCACCACCGCCTACCACCCAGCTGCGAATGGCATCGTTGAGCGGCTGCACCGTCAGCTCAAGGCAGCCATCATGTGCCACACTTCTTCGCAGTGGACAGAAGTCCTACCGCTGGTGCTACTCGGCATGCGTAACTCTTGGAAAGAAGACATCCAAGCCACGCCTGCTGAGCTTGTGTATGGTGAAGCTATTCATTTACCTAGCCAGTTTTTGTCTGCTACAGATTACACTGCAGCCGATGTCACACAGTACGCAACACGTCTTCGGGCACACATGGCCAAACTCACTCCCAGGCCGACTTCCTGGCATACAACTTCTCCCTTCTACATACCACGAGATCTACATTCCTCTACGCACGTCTTTCTACGCCGAGACTATGTCCGAAGCCCACTAGAACCACCTTACACCGGCCCCTACAAAGTTATACAAAGGCATCCAAAGTATTATACAATAGAGGTAAAGGGGAAGACAACTTAAACAGATTAAACTTAGACAGATTAAAACCCGCCTATAAAGTAAAAGAAGAGGAAAAGCAACCAAAAGTCAAGTCAAAACCAACGGCCGCCCCAACAGCCACTGCAACACCAGCAACAACAGACACAGAGACGAGAACAAGAAGCGGCCGGCGAGTAAGATTCCCCGATTATTATCGACCGTAGTTACGGTCTGGCCGGGGGGAATATGTGGCGGAACAATATACAATTGGACCACCACCTTACATTTTAGAGCGGAATCGCTCCGCTTACGAATCTTGGGCCAAACATACAGATCATACGATGTTTGACCCGAATGACCGCAAGCTTACACGCGCCGCGCGCACACATGGCGCGCGTGATTATTGTACTGGCGACGGCGACAACGACCTTGGGCTGCCAGAGACTGCGTGCACACACTTCCACCGGCGCGACGGCCGGGCTGCGGAGACACAGTCTTCGCTCGACCGCCTACCGAACCATTCGGATCGCGCCGCGCTTAATATTGCTTTATTGTGTTCAGTTAATTTAATTGTCCGTGTAATTATTCAAATATAACTTTATAATCATTTTAATAATATTCTTCATTTCTTCATCTGTACTCGCATCATTCTTTCATCCTTCCGCTTACGCTACGCTTTAAGCTTTGAAGCTAATTAATCATTAGTACGGGTTCGATTCCCGATTAAGTAGAAATTGGTGACCATATCAAAATTCTACAGACACATCCGAGACGGATCTCTTAGGGTAATACCACTTCACAAACACAAACAGCATGCGTACTTCACAGGCAGATCAACAGAATTCGCGCTGCACAGCGTGGTTTCCAAAACCGAATGCGCAGTGGACCATGAATGCTCATCACTGGCCGCCTTTGACAAAACCATGTTCCATAGCATCAACATGGACCTCGACAGACAGCATAGACTCGACCATAAGTAGCTGGATCACCAATATGCTCAAACTGATAGCTGTACAAGTCACAGTGAACGACACTTCTAGCACCGTGGTAGCGAAAGGCTGCCAGCAAGGTGCATCCTCTCGCCGCTTTTTTGGAACCTGGTTGTTGTCAGCTTCATCAAAACACTCAACGACAAAGGTTACTTCACCGTAGGCTACGCCGACGATATAACCATAATAATAGGCACCCATAAGAATACCCTATGCAACCTCATGCGCCAAGCCTTGAAAATAGTAGACGACTGGTGCAATAAACACCAACTATCAGTAGACCCTACAAAAACCGAACTGACTCTCTTAACAAACAAGAGCAAATTGACGACACCACAACTACCACGATTCTTTGGAACTAATCTAAGGCTATCAACTGAAACCAAACTGGGAATCTTCTTGGACAAACAGCTGAATTGGGCAAAACATACCGACTACATCACTACAAAAGCCAGCATATCCCTGTGACAGTGTAAGCGACTGCTTTGCAGGAATTGGGACATTAGCCCCGTGATCTCTTACTGGCTGTACACCACAGTATCCGACCAATTATCACATACGGCTCACTAGTCTGGTGGCCCAGGACAGACCTGAGCACAGCCCAAAGAGACCTCGAACACTGCAGCGGTTCGCTTGAATAGCAATAACTAGCTGCATGTGAACTACGCCCACTGCAGCCCTACAGGCAAAGCTTCGACTGCCACCTCTACACCTCATTGTGCTTTACGCTCAATATAACAGGAACCCTGAGCAAAGACTCTAAGAATGTAGCACATAAGCATAAAGGAGGATGCGATCAAACGACAACCAATGATGGCATTGTAGTGACCTACTACACAGTCATACAAGCGCATCACACGTCCGACCACTGCCACAGCGCGCGCGCACTGAGTGACCGCCAGCCAGGGCGCGCCGCATTCGCGGTGCGCGCTCCGTGCCACCTCTCCAAACGAATACGACACCTCTGCGGCCTGCGACTGCACTGGCGATCGTATCAAGAAGCGACAACATCCCGCCGAAGACTATCGGGCACTGACGGTTGGAGCCCGTTGCATTCGTATTTACGAGTCGCGGCGCGCGCCCGAGCTCCCTACGTCATCAGGATCAGGCGAGCTGATCGTCGATCGCCTATTGGTTTACCACCACTACTTTGTAAGCTACCCTAAGGTCATAAGGCGATTTTCTAGAGCAATAAATCCATACGAGTACCATTTGTTCCGTATACCCATTCGTCTTTCATTAACCAACGACCTCTAAAGCATCACCCGAAACATAACCCCTAAACTACACTACTTTCAAAAGCACTACAATATAACGCTCACTGAAGAACGGCGTGACTACTCAAGCCCGAAAGAGATGAGAGTATACACCGACGGATCAAAGACTACCGTAGTCGGAGTTTTCTCACACGACTTTAACATAAACATATCCAGCCCGCTGGGAATGTTCAACACCATCTACCAACCAGTGTGTGGGCATTATACAAGCGAGAGTTACGGACACCCATATACGTAATATACTCTCCGACAGCCCTCAGTTCTCCAATCCTTAGGGAAAAAATATATTACCTCGAGACTAACACTAGCATATCACAATTGACTAGAACTAAAAACGGTATCTAACCGCAACACAGTGACACTGCAATGGATAAAAGGACCCAGCGGATCACTAGGTAACGACGCAGCTGACGAACTAGCTAGGAGAGTATCAGGCACGTCAGTCTGTTGACCCGAACCAATCGTACCCATCCCCTTTAAACAGCTACACGGGTGGCTACAGAAGTTCACACACACACACAAGCGGAGAGCTGGTGCACCTCGACACCGGGCTGGAGGCAGTCCAAGGAGGCTACGCCATCCTTAGATGATTTAATAACCAGGTTTTTATTACGCCCGGACAGGACCGGCCTGTGCGCGGGACACTGCTCGCTAAACAAATACTTCCACACAATAAGCATAAAGGACAGTCCTCAGTGCAGGGCTTGCATGGAAGCTGAAGAAACCGTTGCGCATTACTCTTTGAATGCACAGCCGTCACCCAGATTAGAACAGATATCTTCGGGGCATCCAGATTCTTCATAGATGTTCTAAACAGACCAGGATCCGTGATCAACTTTGGATGGTGGTGGGCTAATTGGAATAACCACGGACCGCCGCCATGGCCCACCATGCCCACCGCCGCCATGGCACATTGACAAGATCATAGATAATACTCTAACATAGAATATAGATAATACTTACTTTCTGTACTCTTGGCTCTTTTTTTCTTCTTAGATACTTCTTGTTCTCTTTCCACTTTAGTTTTAAATTCCATCAAAGGTATACAATCTTCTGATTCAGAATGGTGTGGTAGTACATCTTCTGATTTAAATTGTTGTAATGGTATATCTTCTGATTCAGAATGGTCTGGAATAATATCTTCTTGATCTGTGATGCTATCTAGATATTCTATGTCTTGGTATTCCAGTTCTAGCTCTGCAAATATAGAGAATGTAAATTTTTTGTCAGACTTTTATTGATTAATTTTTAACATTAGTTTTCTATGCAAGGTCTTTATTGACGGCTGAAAATTCATTAATAAATATAAAAAAACGGCCACACGCACAATGAAGGGACCCATAGTTGACAATTGATTATTCCTTTTTCCCCTAATCTCCGAAACTACTGAGCCAATTTAATTACAGAAAATAGTTCTTTACATAAAGATTACAGGAAACCTATAACAAATCTGTGGTCTTGAAACATCATGGGAAATCTCTTAATATTGTGCATTCAAAATAACATTTGAAGTTGGAATGTATATAACATGTTTTTTGACTACAATGTCAAGTTTGTTTTTGGGATAAATTCATCCTGACTACAAAACCCTTCATTTGTGTGTGGTCCGAAACTCATTTGTGACCCCCATATTCAAAATTCGTTACTTTTCATTAGATGTCCGTGTTTGGGTCACAGAAATTCATATGTGTACCAAATTTCAACTTAATCGGTGCAGTAGATTCTGAGCAAATTAGCTGTGACAGATGGACAGACAGACACCCGAGTGTTCCATTTTTCCTTTTGAGTTATGGAACCCTAAAAATTGCATTAAATTAAGAACTTACCAACACTTTGATGTCCCTTCTTAGGCTCATTAATTTGATCTTGTGCCTCACAAACGTCTGGTAATTCTGCTTTGATATCATCGCTTTCTGCTTGACATTCATCAAATATATTTACGTGCACTGTTGGAGTTACAATAAACCCACTGAAAAACTCTAACAAGCCATGGTTTATTAGAGGATTTGGCTGTAAAAGATAATAATAAATGCCTTGTGGCATTAAGTCCACCTATGTACCACTACTGTACAAGAAGTTTAAATAAATAAAAATGTTAGGTAAGATATTTATTAATAATAGAGGAGTCACTTTACATTTTAGTAAAAATTTAAGTTACTAGCTGAGCCCCGTGGCTTCACCCACATAAGTCTTGATCCTGTGGGAATATTGGGATACGAAGTATCCCATGTCTTAACCTAGGTCATATATAATAAAAGGCACATGGGTGGTCTACCCATGTGCCTTTTATTCTTCATTTCATACAAAATGCCGAACAAACAAACATACAAAAAATCAAATCTTTCCTCTCTACAATATTAGTTTAGATTAATATGTCTGTAGAAGAATCCCTCACCTTGTAATCCTCATTCAACATCTGAGCAAACAGCTCCTCGGCCTCTAGACACTTTCTATGCAATTGGCCGCATTGCTTTAGTTTAGTGCAGCAGAAAAAACAAGCGATCATCGGTCTACTGTCTTCAGTCACAAACTGCAACAAATTATGCTCCTAGACAATTTTTTAAATCATAAATATCATAGTTCCATCAGTTCCATCCCAACTAATAAATTGTAATAATAATTATCCAAGCTAATAGTTTGTGGTCAGTATTGCTTTCTGTCTCGCTGTTATATTAATTAAATATTAAGATTAATGAAGTTCAAGAAATTTTTTAATAGTATAATAAAGATTTATTTTAAACTATATTCTGGCTCATTGGTCTTGTGGTCGGAAGCAGTACTGATAAGTTGAGGTCCATGGGAACAGTGTTATTGGGTTTTCCTGTTTCCCATTTGGCCTGGTTGATGGCAGTAGACTTTATCTCTATTACATGGGACTTGAACTTAACTGGAGAAATGTGGGTGTACTATAGGAAGACCTCTACCTAACCCTTCAGGGTATACAAAGATGTTATATGTTTATGTTATTTTAAATATTCTACTCACTGGTATATCAGTCAGCTTCTCGTATATCTCCTGCAGGTTCTTGTTGGCAATCGCATACATCTGAACATTCTCCACTAAACATATCCTACACATTGACAGTTTTTCCATCTTTTTTTGAATGAATTACTTTAATAACATTGATAAATACTTTTGCATTAAATTATTGTTGCATTTTGTTCTTCTTGTAATTTATGAATAAAAGCTTTGATTGTTGGTATTGTATGCCCTCCTTCGTGGTCGTGGAGCTGAGTGTCAGGGCAGCAACGGCGGAGAAGATTACCACCCAGCCGGAGCTAGCTGGCCGGAGCAGGGCAATCTCCCTATCTCCCAAGAAAAATCGCTATAGAATCTGCTGAGGCCGGCTTCGATTGTGGCTACAGTAGACTAGATAGAACACAGAAAACATAGGTTTTTTGATTGTGACATATACAAATGTAATCTGTGATTGTGACGTTAACGACTAAACAAAACAGCAAAAACAAAATAGTGCGATAAAATCAATTTTGTCGGTCGCAGTGTTATGAAACCGAGTCTTTTTGCTGAGGTTTGTAGAAACATTCTCAAATAATTTGAATACTAGCCTTTTAAACAACTTAACCTACTGGGAAAAAAGGGGGTTCTGTATTTTAAACCTATTAGTATTATAATTGGAAATTGTAATAAATAAAATGCATTTGATAACATACATTTTAACTTTTATTTAATTTTGGGGCAAGTAGTTGACAATGACAATACACATACCTACATACATGAAATACATTTTTGAGTATTCTTCAAGCTTTATTTGAATAAATTGCTTCAACGATTATAAAAATTCATGCTACAGTTTAGAGCTTGGCATAGTTTGCTGACAGATTTGATTGATTAAAACAACATGCCTTGTTCAGACTACTTCTCCTTCTTCAGACTTCTTTTCTTGAAACTTGTAACTTCAGGAATAAAACTGCATCTGTAACGAGTAAAGCAAATATTAGGAAAAGAAGTCTTAGCAGATTGAAAAACCAGAAATATCTGGATAGAGCTTTAAGGACTTGCTCACTACTAAGGATTCCATAGCAGCACAATTATTACAGTTCTCACTATCTTCATTATTTGTTTGTTTTCTAAACAAAAGCTAATGCACTATAATCAGATTGAGTTAGTACCTGTATATACCCTCTGTGTATAGCTTGTATGTGCGGTACCCACTTTTATTTTTTTTAGCTGGGAAATTATCAAATATCTTCTTCCGCTTTGGGCTGAGCGGGAGGGGTGTCAGACTTTTACTGGCTAAAACCCACCCGTGTTCCATCAGTTGCCTGTTTGCCAGGGCCACAATATCCCTTTCGGACAAACTCACAATCCTTGCAGGCATTGGCCCTAATGGACCCCGTCAGTTGATGCTGACATCACTTCGAGGCGCGCGTGGAAAAGAACGCACCGTCGTCGTCGACCTGGGCCTGGTCCTTATTGGATGGCGAGCTACTTATCGGATGGCGAGCGATGTGTGGTACCCTTGGATTTTAGTACAGTTTAGTCGCCAAAGGGGGGGAGGGGGGCGGCACGGCTCGCAAGGGGACCGCAACCCACAGAACCAGCACCGCAGGGGGCACCTTGCAACTTGCTTGCAACCCACAGAATATATTTATACTCCTAACCACAGAACATATATATTCTACGAGTCCTAACGGCCCTAACCACAGAGCACTTTAGAATGCCATAACGCAACCGGCCACAGCGGTTAATAGGGATGCGAAAAAATTATCCATTAAGTATTTTTTTATTAAAAATTGATGTTATTATCGATTTACATATTGCAAAAATTCAATTTAAATAACTCAGCCGTTTTTTTTCCGCAACGGCCGCAACATCCAGCTTTTTACGGCGACTGTATTTATTACCAACTAGAAAAACTGTTTTCCCGGCATGACTTGAATTTACTTATTTTATGATTTTTAAAGCGTGTCAGGGACATCGACGCATAACCTGATAACCGACGAAGAATTTCAACGCCCCCTGCATTTAAATTATTCATCGGTTATTAGGTTATGGTTGAGAATCATGTACTAAATTCATGGTTTCAGTTGGCGCGTCGATGTCCCTGCCACCCTGTATACATTTGATTATTAGATTAATAAAGCTGAACTGTGATTATAGATATTTCAGGCGTAATATAATATCATAATAAAATAATATTTTTATTACAAACATCGATTATTTTTAAATCGATGTTATTCCTAGGAAGAACAATCGATTAGTTTATAATCGATTTTTAGTGTATCCACATCCCCTGAAGAGAAGAACCTCTCAAAACTCGAGCTACAGCCAGAAAGTGATGCTTCGGAGGTTGTTAGCGGGAAAGTGAAGTTTAGCAGTTTTATAATATTTTAATAACCTGGTTGCTGGGACCTTTTTGCCAAGTCTTTATTTAGTTATAAACTTTGTATAATAATGATGTAATGATGCATGATAAATAGTATCCCCGCCCGCCCCCTCCCCTTGAGTTTCATTAAAGATTCGGCACTTTACCGAGACCTCACGCAGACGTCTTGAGAGAACTTGAAGCGATGTAGCACTGTTCTTGTTGTTTCATTAAAAGCTCGTTTCTTGGTTTTCGTGTGGACACAATCAGAGTTTACTGTCTACTGTATACTGGTGTTGAACCCGAAAATTATAATAAAGTATTTGCTGAAGGTATGCATTTTCGGATTTACCAACATTTTTGTTATTTATCTTATGCCTGCATTACGTGATAAAGAACATGCAATTTTTATATTATTCTGAAATATTATATAATTATGTACTTAGTAGTAATTTTTATTTTCTGAAATGACTACTTTTTTCTACAGTTTTTATTGGATTTGCTGTTTTTTAGTTTGGTACGCTTGGCAACACTAAGGGACAGGTATAATTATAACAATATTATAATATTTATAACAATAATCATTGTAGAGCAGAGGATGCTGATTTGGATCATGTTATCTTAAAGTGTTCAAGTTTTAACATTCAACGTTTGATTTTGGTCAGTGAATTGAGTGAATTAAATGACAATGATATTGAAAGTGAACGTCAAAATGAAAGTGTTCCCCGCAGTGTCCAGCATTTATTACAAAATAAGAAATATTTTAATGTGTTGTATAAATATATTTGTAATACGGTAGAAAAAATTTAATTAATTTTGTAATGTATATAAATTATTTAGGTAGGTAGTTGTAATATAAATTAGTATGAAGACGATAACAATTATCACTGAGATGTATTCACTGAACCCGAAAGGGTGTGGATAATATGAACAAAAATTGATGTAAGAACATTATTTTAAGCATCTCTTACTATTGTTTAAATCTAAGCATTTTTATGTATTCGACTGAAATACTTGAATCTATGGTCATGAATAAATATTATTAAAAAAAAAATTCGGTAACAATAATTGAAATTGACAGCGAAATGGGAAACCAAGGCTGCATGCATTCCGTAGAGAGAGTAATAAAAAAAAACAACTTTTATATCTGAACTTTTATGGTGCGCTACGCTGCATTCCTTATTAAACTATAATCGCTGACAGCACTCACATCAATTTCTTGCGTAAAGAATTAGCTAATTCGATTATGACAGCCGACAACTGTCAACAATTCGGAACGCTCGTGAACGCGCTCACGGTTGGATTACAGTATTTCTTTGTTTTATACATCACACACACACATTTGCACACTTATTTTTCTTTGGTCAGATGACGACTGTAGCCAGAAGCAGAATTTCGAAAATGCGACGCTAATTAGTTATATTTTATGATGAGACTCAAAACAAAACAACGCAACTGTCATTTTCGACAGCGCTCACGGTGATATCAATTTAGGGCATGGTCGGCGTTATAGTCATAGGATGGCGCATGTCATGACGTCATCTATGACGTTTCACGAGACATCGGTTTCGCGCTAACGCTAATATGGAAGTGTGCATAGGACTTTCGTTGATAGTGGTGAAGGCTAAACACGTGCTTCTGTCAGTGATACGATTTTTTTCGATTTTAAGTGAATCTTTGTGCGAATCTTAATCGAGATTATTCTGTGTTTGTGTTGTTTGTGTAAGGTTAGTTGTATTTGTTATTTCCCGCTTTTAACCATTATTGTTCAACATGAACTCCAAAAAGCCCCCTGACCCTGATCCTCCGACCGAACCATTTGAACTTTCCCCTGTATTAACTGTTACCCTCCCCCATGACACCCAAATGCTCACGCAGGACCCCATTATGGATACTGAGACCTCAAGTCGAAAAAGACTTGCCGGTACGCCCCCTGTCACTTCAAATACCCCACCTAAAATAGCGAAGAACGTAATCGGCAAACTTACTTATACAGCCAGGGATAATCCGCCATATATTGTCCACGTTTTCCTTAAGGATGACCAGACTTCAGGCACTGTGTTACAACCGGTTAAGTTTGGTATGTTTTTGACGATGAATAACGTCAATAACATACACCTCGATGGGATCAAACGTATAGGTAGAAATCGTGTGTCAGTCGAATTCAAGTCGCATCAGGACGCAAACAGTTTTATACTAATACCCTATTATACTTAATACCCTATTAATACAACGTAATTATACTGCCTCCATACCGCAATTTAATATTACAAGATTGGGTATTGTTAGGGATATCCCTACCGAATGGACAGAGGAAGAAATTATAAAAAATATTCGGGTTCCGGAAGGATGTGGCCCTGTTGTTAAGGCCAGAAGAATGAGCCGTAAGGTGACCTCCTCTGGTGTAGCTGAGTGGAAAACTACCCAGACAGTAGTACTAACTTTTGACGGACAAATTTTACCGAAACGTGTATACCGTTTCTAATCAGCTCTTCCAGTTGAGAGGTACACATACCCGACAATACAATGTTATCATTGCTGTCGCTTTGGCCACACCCGAACACTTTGCCGTTCGAAACCAAGGTGTGGTGAAGATCATCCAGGTGATGGATGTGAAATCACTGCCGAGTTAGGTTTTTGGCTTTCTTGTTCTGGGAACCATTTCGCAAACGACAGTGCTTGTCCTCAATTGGGCCGACAGAAGAGCATCAAAGCTCTGATGGCGGAGAAATCGATCTCGTATGCGGAGGCAAGCCGGGTTTTTCCCCCTGTGTCCAGATCATATGCTGATGTCTCGAAATCCTCTCCACGTAATAAGGTTATAAATAATAATATACCACAATCCCAGTCTTCAAGCCCAATCCCTGTAACCCAAAAATCATACCGTAAAACGGTTTTCTTAACCCATAAACCCCGTGCCCCCCTTTCGCCTGGCTATAATAAACAAGCTCATCAAGCCCTAACTCAAGACTACTCTTTTTTTCCCTCCAAAAATGGCTGCGCCTTCCCAACGGAGGACACCGAGCAAACCATGTATAAACAAGAGCAAGAGGACAAATCGAAGAACATATTAGACCTTATTACCAATATGTTAATGGCTGTTCTTGTGAATCCAACCCAATGTATACCCGACCACGTTGCCCTAAAATCGACCTCGATATTGAATTATATTCATAACATTCCATCCCCTAACATTCCTTCAATGGAACGTGAGGAGTATTACTCCCAGGAAACCTGATCTTTCCTTTTTAATTAATAAATATAAACCATCAATCTGCGGCATTGCTGAGACATGGCTTCTACCTGAAAGTAATTTCAAGATGCCTTTTTTTGGCAGTGTTCGTAATGACAGACCTGATGGATATGGGGGATGTGCTTTGCTCATCAATAGCAAAGTATCATTTTCCCAAATTCCTCTACCCTTTGTTGGCGATAACATAAATGTTGTTGCTGTTAAGGCTGAGGGTATAAATATTTTTTCCTTTTATATTGGGCACCCACAACTTGAATATCTTTCTGTAATTAGAAATTTGCTATGCAGTGTTAGCGGTCCAATACTTGTTATGGGTGGTTTTAATTGTCACCATTATCGTTGGGGATCAGATACTTGCGATAACTTTGGTATAGGCTTGTTGGATATAATGGATGATCTTGATCTTTGTGTCATTAACGACGGCCGTGCCACACGCAGGACGACACCAGGGCAGAGCAATAGTTGTGTTGACTTGACGTTATGTTCATCCAATATATCTAGCCTCCTCATCTGGCGTCGCTTGTATATGACTTATGGAAGTGATCACTACCCTATCATGATCGAATTCCCCTCTAAAAATGTTCCCACTAAAGTCTCCCCCTCCCCTTTTAAAATACCGGCTAGCCTCAGCAGATTGGGATATATATTCAAAAATTTTAGATTTAAGAGTATCTTCTCTTCCAAAAGTTAACGAGAATAATGCCCGGGAATGCTTTTTGGCCTTATCCTCCACCGTATCTTCTACAGCAGATGACTGTTTCCCTTCCAAAAAACCCCAATCTGGTAAAATTCCTTCTCCGCCATGGTGGGATAGGGAATGCACTGACATGGTCAGGGCCAGGAATGAGGCTGAAGATACAGTTAACAGCGATATGAACCTTGATAATCTCATCGCCTTCAAGCGGATATTGGCTAGGTCCAGGAAAGTATTAAAAAAAAAGAAACGAGAAGGTTGGTCAAAATATTGCAGTTCTCTGAGTCCATCTACCCCTGTTTCGGTAGTGTGGCGGAAGGTGAAGCGTTTTAGAAGTAGTTTAGCACCGGAATCTTCGAACAACCTCACAGAAGAAATAGGGTATTCTTTTTTCTCAAAAATTGCTCCAGCTTATGTTCCGGGTGTAGAGGACAGTTGTGTTGGCATCGATGATGTAGACGACACCAACGATCCTATGAACATACCATTTAGCTTAGAAGAATTAAAAGTTGTACTATCCCATGTCCAAGATTCCGCACCAGGTATAGATGGATTCCCTTACTCCTTTATTTCTAAAGCTGGTCCAAAAACTCACCAACACTACCTGGACTTGGCTAATTTTTGCTTTATTTCTGGTTACATCCCCACAGACTGGAAGGTTCAAGTTGTCATTCCGATATTAAAACCTGGCAAAGATCCTAATGATCATTGCTCATATAGACCTATCGCTCTATCGTCCATACTACTCGTAATAAAACTTTTAAGAACATTTAGTTAAAAATCGTTTAGAGTGGTTGGTGGAGAGCAGGAGACTGCTTCCGGCGACTCAGTTTGGCTTTAGGAAAGGTTTGGACACTGCTGACAGTGTGGGTATCCTCACGTCAGCGGCCCGGCTGGCCCTCAGCAGGAATGAGTCTGTGGTTGCTGTCTTTCTGGACATATCGGCTGCTTATGATTCTGTCCTCCTCCCTCTTCGCAGCCAAAAGCTGCAAGAGCTGAGAATCCCGGGTAGGATCTGTCGTATCATTGGTAGCATCTTTACCAGCCGCGCCATTCAATTAAGAATCCCTGGGGCTGACTCCGAACAAAGAACAGTCTGGAGAGGGTTACCCCAGGGATCTGTTCTTAGTCCCCCATTGTACAATATATATACAGCTAACCTATCTTCTTCTCTAAATTTTGACTGCAAAATCCTTCAGTATGCTGACGATATTGCACTACTGGTCACTGGCAGTTCGATTCATGATGCCACTCTATCGATGAATGTGTCTCTGTCCTCACTTAACCAATGGCTTCTTGATCACGGGTTGTCTCTAAGTGCGCCAAAGAGTACAGCGGTAATTTTTACCCGCAAGCGTTCTGTTCCCCAAATAGATTTAAAAATAGATGGACAAATCATTCCTGTCAATGATAAGGCTAGGTTCCTGGGTGTAACTTTGGATTCAAGATTGTCTGGGGTTGACCACATTAACAACACGGTCAAAAAATGTGAACGCTCTGTGTCGATCCTTAAGGCTTTGGCTGGGGTGTGGTGGGGAGCTCACTCCTACACTCTTAAACTGGTCTATAATGCGCTGACAAGGAGCGCTTTGGACTACTGTTGCTTCCTTATTGAGCCATGCAACAAAGAAGCGCTTAAGAAACTAGACAGCATTCAGGCCAAATGCCTGAGGATTGTCATTGGAGCCAGGAAATCTTCTCCCATAAATGCGCTTCAAGTCGAATGTGCAGAACCGCCTCTTTACCTAAGAACACAGTATTTGGCAGATCGCTTTCTATCCAAAGTATTCTCCCTTTCATCCCATTCTTTACTCCCAATTCTAGAGAAAATTGACCTTTCTTTGAATGATTCTCCTTATTGGAACAAGAAACCAGTTCCTCTATTGATAAATAGGTACAGAGAGCTTAAACACCTCTCTTCACCTGTTTGCCAATATCCAATTCTCCCCGTTTTTTCCGCCGCATATGAGACGATTCATTTTGAACCAAAAGCCGTTTTGGGACTAGGTATATCAAAGAATTCCCAAACCGCAAGAGGCGACTTCAAGTTAGCTCTCAAGCGTTTCTGGGAAGGATGGAACTTATTTTTCACTGATGCATCTAAATTGTCTGAAACAAAATGTACTGGGGTGGCAGTTTATTTTCAAAATTCTAAAATAGCCTTTATTTATCAATGTCCGCCAGAAACATCAGTCTTTACAGGAGAGTGTATTGGTATTTTAGAAGCCATAAACTTCATTAAATCACATCAAATTAAAAAATCTGTAATTTTTTCGGATTCTCGTAGCAGTATTCAGGCCATAGTACAGACGCCAGCAGATCAAGCTACCCGAAACTGTAAAATTTTCCCAATCAACCTTGAACCTTATGCTGTAGGGTTAAAGTTGAAAATCTATTGAAGAAATTTGACAGATTGTAGTAGCTTGATGTGCTGGCGTCTGTACAAAACCAACTTTAAAAGTAAAATTCATAGTCATATCATTATAGAAATTAAGAACTTATTATTTTACTGTTCCCAAAACGGCTTGGACATCGAGATAGCTTGGATCCCTGGTCACTCGGGCATTGTTGGCAATGAGTGCGTTGATTCGTTAGCAAAGTATGCCACATCAAACCCGGCTGATCGAAAGCACTACGTAGCTCATAACTACGATTTGCGAAATGGTGCCAAGCCCAAGCTTTTCAACTCCTGGGCAAATACATGGAGAAAATCCTCAAAAACCAAGGGCGCTTACTACGCAGCGATACAGCCTGACATACAACGAAAACCTTGGTTTTTCAAATGCCCAAAATTGTCCAAAAGAACTGTTTCGTCACTTTGTAGACTAAGACTCGGACATTGTTGTAGCCCAGTGTTCCTGAACAAGATCCATGTTCGGGACCATTCACTATGCGAGTGTGGTCTTGCCGAGGGTACTTTGGATCATATATTTTTCTCGTGCTCTTTGAACACGAATTCCTGCCACCTCTATAAGAAAATTTCCAAATATAACATTCCTCTCCCAACTAATTTCCATTCCCTTCTATCCCACTTCACTCCCAGAATCATACAAATTTTAGCCACATTCCTAAATGAAAACAATTTAAAATTTTAACTGGTGCGTGAAATAACTATGTATTATATTGTATTTTTTTGTGTTGTATAGAACCTAATTTAGTTTAGCTTTGTAAATTAGAATACATGTTGTTACTAACCCCTGTCTCCGTCCTAACAATACTAACATGTAACTACCACAAAGTATAGTTCGACGGCCCGCCACTCTTCGCTGCCGTCTTTACGTGACGCTGGCAGAATAGTCGACTCCGGCTCAATTGCCAAGAAGAAAAAAAAAAAAAAAACGCCAATATGGAACGGATTCATTGTAGCGCGCTCAAATCGATTACAGTCTATCTCGGAACGCACCGCAAGTATTTATCAACAATAATGAAACAATTGGAAACAATAAACAATCATCATCAGTGTGTTTTGTGTCCTGATTTCTTCTAATAACACACCTAAGACGACCCACTGACCACATTTTCAAATAGGGATGTTAAAGTGTAGAAGCAATGAAAAGTAAAAGTAAATAAACAATAATAGTTTATAGATAAGAGCTGATAAGATTATGGGAACTACCTAACGGGGGATAACATAAGGGGGATGAACAGGAAGGGATAACATAAAACTCCCTTGAGTTTTGAGGGGCTCTTTACCGCTACGACCGGATGTACGGTGCCCTGCTCCGGCTGAGCGGTGATCTGCTCCGCCGCTGCTGCCCTGTCACCGAGCTCCACTAAGGAAGTGCACACGATACCAACAATACAAACTTTTATTCATAAATTACAATAATTTGTATACTTTTTTACACTTTTATATTTATACTTTATACTTTGTTAAAAAGATGGAAAAACTGTCAATGTGTAGGATATGTTTAGTTGAGAATGTTCAGATGTATGTGATTGCCAACAAAAACCTGCAGGAAATATATGAGAAGCTGACTGATATTTCAGTAAGTAAAATAATATAAAAAAATGTCTAATATTTTATTAACAATTTTCTTGAACTTTATTACTACTAATTTAAAAGAAAGACAGAGAAAGCATTACTGACCAGAAACTATTAGCTTGGATTATTATTACTTGCAATTTAATCATTGGGATGAAAGTATTATATTTATGAATAAAAAAAATAGCATAAGAGTATATTTATTGCAGTTTATGACTGAAGACAGTAGACCGAAGCTCGTTTGTTTCTTCTGTTGCACAAAACTAAAGCAATGCGCCCAAATGCAGAAAAAATGTCTGGAAGCTGAGGAGCTGTTTGCTCAGATGTTGAATGAGGATTACAAGGTGAGGGATTGTTCTGTAGACTATATAAATAACTTATAATTTATATATCTGCCTCATTGCCTCTTATAACTGCCTCATTGGTTTAGTGCATGCAAGCGCTACTGCTGAGCATGAGGTCCTGGGTTCGATTCCCAGGTCAGGCAAGTGTTATTGGGTTTTTCTATCTGGAATTTTTCAGTAGCAGGCCGGAGTCTGGAATTGTGCCCGGTTGATGGCAATAGGCTCGCCCCCTATTACATGGAACACCTTTCGGGGAAGAAGGCGTGATGTTATGTCTTGTTATGTTATAATTTTAGTAACTTTCCTCGATTATAATCAAAATATGAATAGGTATTATATCTTACCTAAGGTGCTTGTGGCTAAATAATAACTGCAGCACGAGTTGATCGATCAGGTTAAGCTACGCTTGCCGCGGTTGGTCCGTGGATGGGTGACCATCTTTTCATACCAAGATTCCTCCGTGCCTCGGAAAGCACGTTAAGCTGGTCCCGGCTGTCGTTTGTAGATCTTTAACAGTTGTTACGGGTCGTCAGAAGCCCATAAGTTTGACAATCAGTCTCACCAAGGGATATTGTGTTACCCAGTAACTGGGTTGTGGAGGTCTGATAGGCAGTCGCTCCATGTATTCTGCTGCATCCGGTCAGACTGGAAGCCGACCCCAACGTAGTTGTGAAAAGGCAGGCAGATGATGATGATCTTCCTTATCACTATTTTATATAAAGTTCATATGCAGTAGTGCTACATTTATTTTAAATAGAACGGCCGAAGCCAATTACACTATTTAAACATAATATTCATAGGTAGACTTTATGCCACAAGGCATTTATTATTCTCTTTTACAGCGAAATCCTCTATTAAATCAAAGCCAGTTAAAGTTTTGCTGTGGGTATAAAATAAGTCCAATAGAGCATGTTAGTATAATTCATGAATTTCAAGCGGAAAGCTATAATATCAAAGACGAATTACCAGACAATTGTGCGGGACAAGACGATATTATTGAGCCTAAGGAGGAACATCAAAGTGATGGTATGTTCTACGTTCTTAATTCAATGTAATTTTTTTATTTAGCTAAGAATTTTCAGGCATAGACAATAAAAATATTACAATGATTTTATTAAATATGGCGGATCCGCAAAGGTAGCCCGCGAAATTCAAATTACACGCGTTCTCGAATGTCATGATTTCATAAAAAGAGTTTTTTACTTAGAGAGATGTATTTGATTCTAATGATCTTAATTCTTCAAATACATATTTGGTAAGGTCACATCTTGATCAAGATACAACCTGTGACACAGACTTGAAAAAACGTAAGAAATTTTGAATTTCGCGGGTTAATTCAACAAAAAAATACCATAGAAAACAAATGTTAAAAATTGATTAATAAAGTTTTGACAAAATATTACTTTCGGTTTATTTGCAGAGCTAGAACTGGAATGCCAAGACGCAGAATATCTAGATAGCCTTACAGATCCAAAAGATATGATATCAGACCATTCTGAATCAGGACATATACCTCCAATGGTGTTTAAAACTGAAGTGGAAAGAGAACATGAAATATTTAAGAAGAAACAAAGAGCCAAGAATACGGAAGGTAAGTATATTTTTTTGTGTCTGATTGCGGAACTGACAATAAAAGGTAATTTCGCTATTATTGCTTTCGCAATTTAGTTTCCAAACCTACATACACTTACTTATCACCGATCAATTCACTTACACTAGCTTAAAGTTATACCCCATTTGAAATAAGATTAGACATTTAAATAAACCTTTTTTTACAGACTTCTAAAAAAGGAGGAGGTTCTCAATTCGGATGTTTGTATTTTTTTTTTATGTTTGTTCGTGCATAACTCCGTCGTTTGCCAACCGATTTGAAAAATTCTTTTTTTGTTGGAAAGGGTATACTTCCCAAATGGTCCCATGAAAATTTTATCGAAATCGGACAAGCGGTTTTTGAAAAATCAACAAATATCTAAAAAAATATCTAAAAAAATATCTACATTGTCTACATTAACGATCTTTTCGTTTACTCTGCATTGCGTTTTTTGTTCGCGCATAACTCCGTCCTTTACGAACCGAATTGGAGAATTCTTTTTCGGCACTAAAAAGTGAAAAATAAAACACTTTACAAAAAAAAAACCGACTTCCAAAAAACACTACAAAGTGAAAAATAACCTTAATTTCGGAATTCGGTGGCATAAAACTAAAATAAATATCCAAAGACACCGACTTCCGATATTAAAGTTATTTTTCACTTTGTAGTGTTTTTTTGGAAGTCTGTTATTTTTTTTTGTAAAAAGTTTTTATTACTGTCCATTGAACCGATTTTGACTTCTATTTCGTTAGAGACATGACAAATGGCAGCTGTAATAAACTGTATGTATTCTAACCACGTTTTTGCTTTTAATGCCACCCTTATGCCTACGGAATAGAAGTCAAAATCGGTTGAACGGACTGTAAAAAAGTTTATTAAAATTTCTAATCTTATTTCAAATTGAGTATAGAAGATATTCATTGACCATACTTTTATACCTATTGTGAGTGTTCTGTGATATTTTTTTTTCATTTCTTATTGTCTGTCCAAATCCGATATTTTTATACAGTGCAATATTTTACCTAATCCTTATCAGTAAAATGATAATCATAATACAATATTAAATATTAAACCAAATAAAAAAAACCGGCCAAGTGTGTGTCGGACCACGCACAAAAAAAGATCCGTAGTTGGGATTCATTTATCCCAAGAATTAAAAGCTAAAATGTGCAACTTTTTTTTCTAATTTTTCCCCCAAAAGTGAACCCCATATTCAAAATTTATTTTTAATTTTAATTATACGGGTACCATATTTTAACATAATCGGTCCAGTAGAATCGGAGCAAATCGGCTGTGACAGACTGACAGACAGACAGACCCACAAGTGATCCAATAGGGGTTCCGTACCCGAAGAATCCAAACGGAGCCCTATTGCTATCACTCTCGCGTCTGTCTGTCCGTAGTCTGTCAGAAGGGTACAGCGAAATGGTTCTAGCTACAGTCTTCAAATTTTCACATTAAAACCATCTTGTTGACCCAAAGCCATACAAATTGTCATCAAAAAATATTTTTAAATCGCTGGTTTGGAAGAATACTGTATTATTACAAAATATTACAATTTCGAGTTAGATAGACCATGCGACGAAGAATAATCCATATTATGTACTCAGTAAAGATCATATTGGTATCACAACTCTTGTAGCTGTCGCGCCGCGAAAAGACTTTACGCCATTGGTGGATTTTGGTCGCCATTTCTTTTTGACAGTGATGTTTCACCTGTTCACGAGTTGCGACATGACTTTTGAGGCGAAACCACGTTTTTTCTCCGTGAAACAGTCTTATCTCGAAATAATACTACGACAGTGAGCTTCGTTTTATCCAGCGTAGTGCATTATTTTGTGTCGATTCTGTAAAAAGAGTGCAAATCTTGCTATCGCATTTTGATTTGTAACCTAATTCTATAAAAAGTAAGTATGAATGTTTGAGTGTAATGTAGTAATAAAAATAATACCGTATTAGATACAAAATAAAATAAATACATTTGTCACTATTCTAAACAAGACTGTTTAAAAGATAATATAACTTTATATAAAATAACAAGTAGATTTTTCAACTAATACCCTATTTCAGAAAAAAAACAGTACTCATTCATCATTAGTGGTTGACTGTTTTTATGTAGGTACCTAACTTGGTATGATTATTATTCTAATGGCTTATTTAGACTCGCTTCGTACCTCATATTATTTTCGTATTCGCGTCGCAGCTCGCGTGATCCGACTTAAAACGAGTTTTTGTTTAGACTCGCGGTGCGTTCAATTGTCTTTAGCTGTTGAACTATGGCGGACGCCGAAATATTAACGGCATCCACCCTTCATTGAGCTTCTATTACTATACGACTAATGTATAAAAAAGGAATGTAAGTAAATAAAAAAGATGTCGCACACTCACAAAGGAGATGGTGAATGATATCGATGCTCGGGTATTTTCTTCCATGCATCATTTAGTTTTTGATAATTCTTGTGACTATTATTTTATGTTTTGGGTCCCAAATTATCAGCTGTTTTGAAATCATTCAAGGGACTGCAAAATCTCTTCGCGAAACCAATCAATTATGTAGGTAAAGTAACAAATTATACACACTACGCACGGCAAACGCTAGTAAACGAGGAGGGTCATAAGCGCACCGCGTACACACTCGTCGCGTAGATAGCCTCGCGTCTTGTTTCGCCACTCGCGCGAGAGTCTAAATGAGCTATGGGTTGTGAAAAATGTCTAGTTTTATGACCAGTGCACTTTATAGTTTTTTCACTCCTCCTGCTCAAAAGTCCATCATTTTAGCTTACCAGAGCGGGGCTAAAACAGCATACTTATCTTCCTCTAGGGGAAAAAGTTTTTTTTTTACTTTTGTCTGTTACCAACGAGCCTACAAAAACGAAAAAGTCCTTATTGTTTGATGAGCGCCATAAAACACCATGCTCAACACCATCATTCACACACACTTGACTCATTAGCAATTTAAAGAACTTTAAGAGATTTATTTAAAACTAGAAAAGCTTAATTTTACGCAAACGGATCCCTGAATAGAAAATGGTTTTTAGAGACCCGCAATGTTTTTGAACGGCCTATCCAACGATACCTCATACCATGGGATAGACGAGAAAAAAAAATATCATCCCCACTTCACCCCACAACTTTTTTTTTGCAAGGTTTATATTATTAGTTTAGTTTATAGGTCACTTTGTTCAGCGTAATTAATATCAATACCCATGCCAAGTTACGGCTTTCCAGTACTAAGAGTCTCTGAGCTAAGCCGTAGATAGACAGACAGACGGACATGGCGAAATTGTAAGGGTTCCTTGTTGACTACAGAACCCTAAAAATGGATCTGGACCCAAAACCTAAAATGAAACAATGCGTGCAATGACAATAAAAGGACAAAAATAGAAATAAGACAAGTCCTACCACTAGATGGCGACACATAAATATTTTGATAAAACACAACAATTTTACATAGAGAGACTGCCTATCGACTTCCACAACTCAGTTATTGGGTAACACGATACCCCTAGGTGAAACTGGTAGTCAGACTTTGGGCTTCAGACAAAAAAAAACCTATACTTATCATTTTTATTATCACAGGGGCAACGGTCGCGAAGAAACCACGAAGAGCAAAACTAGAAGATACAACTACAGCCGAGCAAAAAAAAAACCAACCATCAGGCTACAACTTTATCCAAACAGTTCAAAATCGTGCGTCCAAATATGTAACTAAAGATAAAGAGCCTGTCACTACTGCAAATACCACAGTTACTAACCGTAATATAGACAAAAGTAAAGAAAAACTAAACAACCCAAATATTACAGAACTAACAAATAATATAAGGAATAAGAAAGTCATTAAAAATGACGATGTAAATACACATCAAGGTTTATGTATTGGAGAAACGATTTACAAATGTGACATATGTTCACGAGGATTTACAACAAAATATGTTTTAAAACGACACATGAATATACACACGGGTGAAAAACGTTATAAATGTGATGTATGTCAGCGGAGTTTTACTCAAAATAGTGATTTGAACAGTCATATTCGTCAACACACTGGTGAAAAACCTTATAAATGTGATATATGTCAAAAAAGATTTATTCAAAAAAATAATTTAAAAAATCATATTCTAACTCATACTGGTGAAAAACCTTACAAATGTGATGTATGCCAGCGCAGTTTTGCTCTTAAACAATATTTAAACAATCATAATCGTAAACACACGGGTGAAAAACCTTATAAATGTGATATATGTTCACAAGCATTTACATCAAAATATGTTTTAAAACGACACATTTATACACACACGGGTGAAAAACCTTACAAATGTGATATTTGTCATCGTAGTTTTAATTTTAAATTCGTTTTGGATAAACATATTCAAATTCACACTGGCGAAAAACCTTACAAATGTGATATATGTCATCGTAGTTTTAATTTAAAAAGCGCTATAAACAGACATATTCGAACACACACTGATGAAAAACCTTACAAATGTGATGTATGTCAGCGGAGTTTTGCTTTGAAACAATATTTAAACGGTCATATTCGTATACACACTCGTGAAAAACCTTACAAATCTGATGTTTTTTAGCGTAGTTTTATTGTAAAGAATGTTTTACCATTAAACGTCTATCTATCGCGAGGTCGCGTCACCAAATAGTTTAAATATACGGTAGACATGATGGTTATCGAAATCTAAACATGATGAAACAAAAAAGAAATTAATTTGATGATATTTTCTTGGGTCTCCGACCGCAGTTAGTGCAGTCACTTGAATTAAATATCAGTTTAAAACATCTGTTTTATTGTGTAAACTTCACTGACGTGATTGGTATCGATACCTAAACACGATCAAACAAAATAACACAGATTTTCTCAACTGATAGCATACTTCAAGTAACAACACTGCCAGCTGTCGCTGACCCCCCAAAAAAAACTTCAAATTCTTTTTAATTTTATCATGTTTAGATTTCGATATCCATCTAGTCTGAAAAGTTTTGCTAGCTAATTTAATTTTACCATGCATAGTGTTTTTATACTGACTGAGTCATTATAGGATAGTTATTAAGAGCGTTTACGACGTACGGCATTTCATACAAACTTTCAAGCCCTTGTTTATCGAAATGACTAAACCGATTTTAATGAAACTTCATACGCATAAGCAGGATACAAAAGTCCAAAAAGTTAGTCTAGAACATTTTCTAAATGTCTTATTTAAAAACAGATAACTGATGGAAATCTCTGTTTCTATGGATTTTTTTAAAAAATTGGTCTAATTTGGCTGTAACACTATTTTTCGAAAATGTTCTTAACTTTTTAGATTTTGTATCCTGCTTATGCGTATGAAGTTTCATTAAAATCAGTTCAGCCATTTCGAAAAACAAGGGCTTGAAAGTTTGTATGAAATGCCGTAAGTCGTAAACGCTCCTAATAATACTAGTTCGCATCAAAATTGTGCATATAGAGTGAAAAATCGTAAGTACAACCTTATATAATCTCAACTAATTGGGCTATATAGCCGTAATTTATATGTCGTTGTTTTTTTTTTAGTGCGTCCAGGTATCCTAGACCGAGACCTAGCCCTGGACCTAACTTTCAGATTCTTAGTCCTTCAGAAAAGCCTGTTTTATGGAGTTTATATGTTGTAAAATTCTTTCAAAGGCACGTCACTTGCTAAAATCTAGATGTATTATTTTAAATACTAGATTTATTTAGGTCAATACATCAGCCTGAGGTATATTTGTTTAAATTGGGAATTGGTTCGGTAATTTTCGAGTAATTTAACATGTCAGACAATTGTATCCCATTTACACTGAAATATTTGTTCAGGAGGCAACAGTTACAATTCGTATGGTAGCGTCAGTAGAGTAATTATATAAGGATTCTTGTGATATATATCATACATTGTGTACATATTTCACGGTTTTTAGACATAAGATGCAATGTAAACAGTAAAAAATAGATCAAGTAAAACATTAAATCAAGAAGCGATTTGCGGTTCTCGGTAAGGTAAAGGTGGTCAGTAGTTAGCAGGCTGGCTGCGTAGTTCATACAAACGTAATACCAACATAATTTGTAAATCAAACATATTCTTAAGGTAGTGCATCTTTATTCCGATTGGAATACAGAATATCTAGGTTCCCAAATATATATTTTGAATGGACACTGATGAGTTATGAGAAAAATAAGTTTTCTATAGAAATTTAAAATTCCTCATATCTCTTCTTTATATCATTGTCCTTTCAAAATATATATTTGGCTACGCCGCCGGCCCCTTAAGCGCGCATGCAAATTTGATGAATTCGTAATCATTGTCAAGGTACTTTATAGCTCCTAATACTTCAACCAGTACTCCTGAAGAGTACCGCAAGCGCTTCCTGAACACTTATGAATTCTTATCAATTCCGTGTTATTACTTCTACGTCAAGAAACCCCTTCCTTTCAAGACTTCAAGACATAGCCGCCAGCTGATTCACGAAGGTACCTGGAACCTATCGGTGTGGGATGTCAGACCCGCCTGGGAGAAACCAACCCATACACCGGCATAAACCTGGATAGGCATACACCCTTCTTGAATACTTCGCGCCCAGCGATCACGCCCGTCCGACACGGGCACACTATCCATCTTAAAACAAATTGTTTTTTCTTGATTGGCCACACAGTTGTGGGTACGGGAAATCCGATTTTAGAAGAGATTTGTTTTAGTTTACATATATGTTCTTTTCATTATTCCAGTCTGAGATTTCGATCTTTTGCTATAATGCTACGTATACACGCAGCGATATTAGTCAGAAAAAATTGTTTGTCTGTCAGTCTGGTCGGGTCAGCGATTAAAAAAACGGCGTGTGGAAGTGATTTTTGGCGCCATCTACACGGGCGTTGGTATATGAATAGAATATATATGTCGCATCCGGCATTTTTACAACAAGACAAGGCGCGCCACCTAGCGGCAACTATCAAGACTAGAATTGGCGGGCTTTGACAGAGCCGGAGCGTTTCCGGTCGGTTACGAGGTTGAGGAGAACGCGCCAAGTCGGCGCAATTCCTTATCTGGTGATGGAGCTGTGAGGACATTTCGGAACTGTCCTACGTTTTCTTGTGCTCAGTTATTGTGGTAATTGTAATTTGTAGTGACTGTGTGAATTTGTAATTTTAATAAACGCTGTGTATCGTACATTCGTACCCAGTGTGTTTTCATTGCACGAAACCCACCTTATGCCCACATGATGTCTGAATCTAACAGAGTAAAATCTAACGAATTATTTTTTACAAAGATAACGTTAGTAGGGTTGTTAGTAGTACACACAGAAATAAAAAGGTACTCGCAAATAAATCAAAACCTATAGGGTACTTCCCGTTGACCTAGAATCATGAAATTTGGTAAGAAGCAAGGTCTCACAACAAAAGTATAGGAACAAGTCCGAAATCGTTAATTTGTGGTTTTATCACTTATAAAAAATATGCGATTACAAACATACATGTGCAGTTGGAAAATTGACCATGGCGTATATCTATGTATGGGAGAACATGTTTTTTAACCGACTTCCAAAAAGGAGGAGGTTCTCAATTCGGCGGTGGGATCCCTTCTTTTCGCATAATGTTCTTTGTCCTAATATACTTCGGCATAACGATTTTGGCACAATTTGTTTTGGCATAATAATATTTCGGCATAATTTTTTTAGACATACATTTTATGTGGCATAATCATGTTAAAGACTAATTTGTTTTGGCTTAAATTTGATTCTCATAACGTTAGTAGGCCTAATGACTATTAGCATAACGTTAGTAGGCCTAATGACTATTGAATATTGTTGGTTAAAAATTTAATATGCTGTGCAACAAAAGTTAGTGACAGAACCGAATTGCTGCAAAACTGACTCCACGTAGTCTTGTTTGTCCTACCCCTAGAGTGTAATTTAAAATCGCGTAGGCGCGTGGGGCCGCCGGAGGCCCGCAGCGCCGGAGCCGTGACAGAAACGCTGCATGCTGCATACTTGCTTGCATGCTTGCATGCTTGCTTGCATGCTGTATGCTTGCTAGCATGCTGTATGCTTGCTTGCATGCTGTATGCTTGCTTGCTTCATGCATCCTACAGCGAAAAAAAAAACCCACAAAATTGTTCAATATGTTTTATTATATTAATATGTTATATATTACCTGATTCAGGAGATATGGCTTTTTTCCAATCGTCAAAATAAATTGGTATATCCTCTTCGGGCAAAAAAGCTAGGGCGTATAAACATTTAATTTCCATGGCAAATAAATAAATGGTAAATAAATTTATGCTTTAGGATATTATGCTTTAGAACTTTATGCTTAATAAATTTATGCCTTAGAATATTATGCTTAATCATTATTATGGTTAGAGAAATTATGCTTAAAAAAATTATGCGTAAGCTGTTATGCGTATTTATATTATGCGAAAATATAATTATGGCAAACAAAATTATGCTAAGTTACAAAATTGCAAATGGATAGGGAACCTTCGGCGGTATGTTTTTTTTTGTATGTTACGTGATTACTCCGTTAATTATGGACTGATTTAAAAAATTCTTATTTTGTTTGAAAGGGAATACTCCCGAGGTGGTCCCATTGCCACCAAATCAGAATTAGATGAGGGGATCCCATGGAAATCGAGGGAAACCCTCAAATTTTATAGGCAAACCTATAGCGATTTGGGTTTTTTTTTATAGTAACTCGCGCATTTGCTATCGGAAAGCACTATTTGGTGAAGTGTAACTGATGATGGAGACCACATATGGCCACCGGAACAATATGAGTACCCCTATTTAACGGGTTGCGATTAAGCAATTTATGCTCGTCACTATGCATATAGTGAGTGGCAGTTCTCCTGGTTCTTACCAGGAGAACTCCTCAACAATCAACGTCCCAGCATCGGGAAAAGCATTATTTTGTAAAAGGTGATGAGCAGTTAACATTAGGCGATCGTAATTTAGATAAATTCAGAACTGACCCACTAAAGAGTGAAAAATAAAAAACTTTTTACAAAAAAATAAGAACCGACTACCAAAAATAACATTACAAAGTGAAAAATAACTTTAATTTCGGAAGTCGGTGGCAGAAAACTCAAATACAGATCTAAAGACACCGACTTCTGAAATTAAAGTTATTTTTCATTTTGTAATGTTATTTTTGGTAGTCGGTTCTTATTTTTTTGTAAAAAGTTTTTCAACTACAATGTTAATATTGTTTTTGGGATTCATTCATCCCAACTACGGAACCCTTAATTGTGCGTAGCCGGACGCGCACTTAGCCGGTTTTTTATCGACGGACGGATGGACCGACGGACGGACGGACGGACAGACAGACAGACACGATGAACAGAATACTAAATAAGGCAAGAAACAGAATGCTACCTGAAACTTTGATGCATTGTATGATGATTAGCATCGAGGGACCAGAGACTCCAAAAGAAGAATTTCTAGAAAAAGTTGTTGATTTGTACGCAAGAAAAAAGTCACGAAGAATTTTATTCATTAAAATATTTATAATAATTGGAGTTGATTTTACTTATTACTTTGTTTCCTTTATTTACTCCCCCCACCCACCCCCAGATCTCTTAACCGCCCCCTGGAGAATTTTGCCTGAAAGAAATACTGCCACTGAAGCTGTAAATAAATCAAGATTAGTAACATTGGTCAGATGTGGTAGAAACCATCAACGGAAAAATGAAGAGGGACTTTTAAGATATTTCGACATACTTTAGTAGATACTTTGCCCAATGCAATAGTAGATTTTGGGATAGTTGCAGCGCTAATCAACGCAATCCAAGAGAGTTACAGTGACAGTCGCCTGACTGAAAGCTTTTCAGAAATGAAAGAAAGAAATATGAATACCTAGGCCAAACCTACTAGCTGATTACGTTGATCAACACCGTCTAAACGCACCACGCAAAGGAACATTTCATTTCAGAGGATGGAGGCACACAAATATTATTTTAGAAAATAAAACAACTGCTAATAATAATAAACTTTTATTTCAGACCCAGGTAGTCCAATTGATTAGTATACACACGACTTAGAAACTAGTGTTAGTACTTAAATCTACCAGAACAACAACACAAACTATTAATTAGTACGCCACAGTGGCATGTAGGCGTATCCAATGTCCCAGTATGGGGCTGTCCCACCTATCAGTTATAGTATTCAGGATGTTGTTGGGGCTGGCGCGTACCCTGCGCATGATGGAAGCGCAACGTTTGCGCATGATGGCGTGAAAGCCATCTATTCGTGCCTCTGCGAACATGCCGGAAGCACTGCAGTAGCGCGGCAACCCCATCAACATCCGGAAAGCATTATTATATTGTACGCGCAGAGCGCTGTGTGCCCTCTGCGTGTAGTTGACCCACAGACTGCATGTATAAAACGACTGACAGTACGCTGTAAATAGTGTATCCTTTACTTCAGTCGTGCATTTTGCAAATCTGCGAGCCAACATATTGCAGCGGACAGCCAACGCCCTGCGCTCACGCTCAATATCCAGACTGTCTTTTAGGTCTTCGGAAACCCAGTGGCCCAGATACTTGAAAGTAGTGACTTGTTTTAAGGAACTCCCGCAAAGTTTCAATTGTGGTTCAATTGGGTACGTTTTAGAACCTGCCTTAAAGACAAGTACCTCACTTTTCATAACATTGTATCTGAGCTCATGAGCCTCCGCGTACCTCTCACATGTCGTAAGCAGGCCAATCATTGCGTTAATCGAAGGGCTCAGCAACACCATATCATCAGCATAACTAATATTGTTGACGCATACTCCGTCCACATAACAACCCTGATAGGTGTTGCTGAGCTCGACGATCATCCGGTTTATGTACAGACTGAAGAGGCGAGGGGAGGTCAGGCCACCCTGCCTCACTCCGCACTCCAGCCTATACACATCCGATAACGAGCCTGCCCACCTTACACAATTGATCTGGTTGCTATACCAAAACCGTAGAATCGATATAACTTCTCTATCCACTGAAGTATCATTTAAAAGTTTCTGCCACAGCAACTCGTACGACACCAGATCAAACGCTTTGGAAAGGTCTAGGAAACACGCATTAACAGGCGTTTTCCTAGACGTATAATACTGGACAGTATGCTTGAGAGACAGTATAGCACTTTCTGTGGAGAGACCAGGTCTGAACCCAAACTGCGCATCATGCAGTTCGATGCGGGTCGCCATATGCCTATCAAGCAAACTGTCCAGCACCTTGGCAATGACAGTAGCAAGGGATATAGGCCTATAGTTCGAGAGATCTGATGTGTCCCCAGTCTTATCCTTCACAATAGGTACAACCACTGTTTTCATTAGGTCACTGGGTAGATGAGCGTGGCTTAGACAGAGAGAGAAGAACATCGACAGCACCCTAGGCAGCTGAACTCCTGCATTCTGCAGGTGCTCGATGCTGAGATAGTCATGCCCTGGTGACTTGCCCCGAACCATACTTCTAATAACAGTAGCAACATCTTTTGCTGAGAACCTGACATTTAACTCCTTCAGACATCCCTCAGCATCGACCGCCTGCAATGCGGAGCCAAGAGGAGATTCAACTTTAAAATGTTTCACAAATAAGTTTGCTATCGCAGTCGGCTCATGTTGTCCCGCCACGCTCACGGGAACGCCCGGCCGCGGATTCAATCTATTTGTATTTTTCCATAACCTTGAAAAATCTTTGGATTTATGGTTGTCAGCTATGATGTCCATTTTAATTTTATTTTGATTGTTCTGACACCATCTTAACTTTGATTTCAATACTTTTCTTGTGTCGTACATATGTTTATACACAGAACCAGAAGTTGGTTTACGAGACATACTCCAGACTTGAAAAGCAAGCCGGGCATCCGCGTGAGCCTGCTTAACATGCCTATTCCAACCGACAACACGTTTGTTCCTATCACCCCCTCCCGCACGCTTATTACTGGGACATTGGGCAGCCTGTGTAAGTATACACACGATGTTTTTATACATATTGTCTATTATGACTTTGTGACTGGAATCCTCACAGCACCCGTTAGCACATTCTTTAAATTCTAATGGAAAATTAATTTCCCTTAACATTGTATGACATATTTCTTTGTATTGATTTATTTCACTAGCATCCCGTTCACCCCATATCGCAAAGTTTTTGCTCGGAGTGGGTGTTACAATAGTAGGTCTTATCATGTTAAGATTAGGGGAAAGCAGGTAGGATTCGTACAATTTTTATTCTTAGTCGTTTATACGAAATACTATTAACTATTTTAAAATATTTTTAATGTCTTTATGTACCCTATTTATCTAGCTTTAAAAATAGTTTAGTGTTGCCTTGATACTATTCAGCACGGCGAAGCTACGGTTACTTATCTAAAACATGGAAAACGTACGAAACTACCCCACACGTGTGGTAGATTCGTACACAGCGTAGGGCGCATTCGTACATAGTGGGGAACCTTCATACAGTCAATTAAAATGCCATTTTACAAATGTAATATAAATGTTTATTGAGATCAAAGTAAGCACTTAAGCAGTAATCAGTCTCATGTAATACTAATTAACAATTATTGTCTTTTTCAAAACTTCTAAACCATACAAATTTAAACACAATAAAAAAATAAAGGAATTCAAAAATCAACAAAATCCCTCCGTCCTCTAGGCTGATAAGACTTACCATTTATAAATGGTAAGAGCTCTTACCATTAAATACCTACTAGCCAATATTATACATACTGAGATCCTTTTTAAAACTAAATATTTGGGCTGTTCTAGCAGTAGAAGCAGATTTTGATGGTGATAATAAACATACCACATCTGCTAAATAAACAGTCCCTTCATCCTTGGTAACGGGAAAGACAAATTTCCAAGTTTGAGGTTTCTTCCTTAAAAATGATACTTTATACTCGATAGGACTATACTTTTGAAGCACTTGCCCTACATAATATAAAATGGTTTTCTTTTTTTCAAACTTAACCAGTACGAAGCTCTGTTCTTTGATGTTCTCTGTCAGAACCGGTGTTTCATTTTCAATATCTGATTTTTCTTCAGAAGTCTCTTCGATGGGAGAACAAGAACTTTCCCTCAAACTCATATCAGCCTCATCCTCACAATCAGTCTCGTCGTTATAGTCAATTTCACCTTCATAATCAGTTTCATTCTCATCAGTTTTCTTTTGTCTCTTTGGTTTATCTTTCCCTAAAATTTTCTTCGGTCTTGTTGTTTTTGTTATTATATTTTCATCTGAAAGTAACTTTAGTGCTCGTTTCATTTTTCTAGCTCTTTCTTTCCTTTCTTGCTCTTGCTTCTTAAACTTTTTTCTATTCTCAATTTCTTGCAGTCTGGCTTTTTCAGGAGTGTCTGTATAAATTCTCGATTTTCCTGGCAGTTTTCCTTTCTTTGATTTTTTTAATAAATTTCTGTCCACCCTGGGATAGGGCCGGATTATTTCAGGAGTTATGATTGGCACAGTTGCTGAATATGAAGTACTGGGTGATAGCATGGAAGGTGATGTAGGTATAGAGCTTCGTAGCATGGAAGGTGATGTAGGCGGAGAGCTTCGTGGCAAATCTTGTTGAGTAAGATCTATTCCTGCAAGATGGGATTCTGAAATACCGGCTTCTTCATCTGCTGTAGAATTAGACGGTCCACTTTGTGGGTACTCTAAAAACTGTGGCGCTAAAGATGCAGCATGCTCTAACATCGGTGGCACATTTTCAGGAATAATTTGTTCCCTATCAACGTCTGGGGTTGGTGTAGAATCAGAATGGTAAACACTCACGGGTGCAAAATCGTCGTCACTGAAAGCTAGCTTGTTAAATGGCCAAATTCCTGTCTTCTCAAAAGCACTTGTTATATTTTTACCATTGAATGACTCAAAATATGCTACTTTTGCCAGTTTCGTAATGTTGTATATGTTGATAGTTTGGCCTGGATTATTAACATGCCAATCATTAAACGCAACCTTCAATTTGGCTTTAAAAGGTCCAAATACTCCAACGTCTAAGGGTTGGAGCCGATGTGTTGTGTGAGGTGGGAACGATAGATAAACAATGCCATTATTGCGCGCATAGTCCACGCTTTCTATTGTAACGTGGCTTTCATGGTTATCGACCAGGAGCAAAATAGGGTTATCTTTAGAACACAACGATTTCTTTTGTATATGTTTCAACACCTCCAAAAATATACCAGAATTTATCCAACCACTTTTTGTGGCAGTACCGAGGCTGCCTTCGGGAGCGCCAGCCATAAAGTGGTCCTTAAAATGGACCCTAGGAAAGATAAATAGTGGCGGAATTGTGTTACCACTAGCTGAAATTATTCCTCCAAAAGTAACTAATTCGCCCCTCTCTGCAGAAACAAGTTGACCTATTTGTTTTTGCTTTTTCTCAGCCAAAATTTTAGGAGTGCTCATCACTGTGGATATCCCTGACTCATCAAAATTGTAAATTCGATCAGAAGTAAAATTATATTTTGTCAATACCTTTTCAAGGTTTTCGAAGAACTCATTTACGACAGTTTTATTGAATGCAAAAGATCTCGCTGCACTGGTATTTTCAGGTTTCCTAAGACTTAAATTTGAGTTACGCCTGCGGAAACTGTCTAACCATTCCTTTCCTGCCATATTATTATGGTCCCAACTAGAAGGGTAACGTAGTTTATTCACTTTTGCAAACTCGTAAGCAAGTTTCCTTACTTGTAGAATAGTCAATCCATAGTGCATTTTCGAGCATTGCGTTATATACTTGTTCAGTAGAATTTCTTCGTCAATAGTAAACACTTGATTTGACGTAAATTTGGAACTAAAAACACGCACCTGTGTATTATTCTCTCTATTGACAGTTTCTTGCTTATGAAATTTTGCCAGACGACTTTCTAAAGTTGATGGCTTGACACCATATTTTTGTGCAGATTTCCTTATTGATAAAGTTTTATCCAAAACTTCTTTCATCGCAGACTTCATTGCATCTTCATCTACTTCTCCTGTCCTTGTCCCCTTTTTTATGTATATTCGCGGCATGGTTCTGTAACAACAATTACTTAGTGATTAAAATTTTTGCTGGCACAAAGTTAAGAATGGGAGCATTCGTACAGAATAAGGGAGCATTCGTACAGTACGAATCTACCCCATTCTTCGCTGCACGAAGGTACCCCAACCAGAGAAATCCACAATAAAATTAAAAATAAAAATAACTGTAATAGTTAGCCTAAAATGACTATTGACGTTATAAACTACGTAATCACTACATAAAATAAATAAAATTACTTTAACATTTCGACCAAAAGTTATAACAACTAAACTTGTTCAAAAGTGAATATGAAAAATACTTACCGAGAGCGAAAACACGTATCGACTCGTCCCGTTGAAGCCGGCGGCCGCACTGACCCGCCACCTCGCGGTTCACACGTGTGTGTGAGTTAGCGTCACGCACACAAAAATCAACGCGGCAACGTATTGGATAGTGTAGATATGACTACTGTACGAAAGCTCCCACTGTACGAAGCCTACCTGCTTTCCCCTACACTGTAATTGTATAGGCATGTGATCCGACCAATACGTAGGTATCATACAATACAGTAGCACTAACGAGCAGACGCCTCGCGGCCTCGGTCACTACACAGTGGTCGAGCCAGCGCGCGGTGGCAACCGTGGGCGTCACTCACGAAAGTGTACGTACCTTGCGGCAATAAGTCCAGGTCCGCACAGGTCCAGCACTGGTCCTCACAGAAGCTCAACAATTCACTACCGAATAGCTCGCCTGGGTGAGCGTTAAAATCGCCGAGCATGATCACTGATTGCACATTATTACTTTCTATGATCGCACTAATTTCACTAAGACAATCTGTAAACACAGTTACGTTATCGCTAATTATGACGCTTCACTTTCCCGCAAGAAGTCTATAATATACTGTCTTGTCCGGGCTGGGTCAGACATGAAGGTGACATAAATCATAAAGAGCCTTTAGATAAAAGTTAAAAACCCCGTTACATTTTTCTGGACCATTATTGCAAGAAAAAAATTGATTAAATCAATGTTGTTTTACTTTAATGAACATTAAAATCATCACAGGTCATTATCTCGAATCTGCAGCTACCGAAATGATGGGGATCTATTCAGTCGGGCATGTGACATCACTGATCTTGTTATCACTTTCTTTTGTAGAGCGCTATCTCGTTTTTGCAAATGCCACTGTTGCACTGACCTCCATTTTAACACTGGACTGAAAATTATACTGTGGCTGTACACGGCGGTGATCCGCCCCATGATCACCTACGGGGCTGTAGTCTGGTGGCCCCGCACTGAGCTAGTTACAGCCTCCAACAAACTACAACGCATGCAAAGACTGGCCTGCATGGCGACTACGGGCTGCATGAGGACTACTCCGACTGCAGCAGTCGAGGCCATGCTGGGACTACCACCACTTCACCTGTTCATACAGCAGGAAGCGACGATGGCGGCGGTACGTCTAAATGCACTAGATCTCTGGGGTAAGAGAGACACTATACACACCGCGCTGCTGGCGAGACTCAATAAAGAGTTTCCTATTACGAAAGCCATAAATGACCGGGTACCCAAACAATTTATCTTTGATAAAAAATACAGAATCCAACTTCACGAGGACCACCGATGCGAGGGGTTGCGCCCCGCAGAGCTGCGTATCTTCACAGATGGATCCAAAACAGGTAGTGGCACAGGTGCTGGGATCTTCTCGGAGGACTTGAACATACACATAGCCACGCCTTTGGGGATCCATAACACAGTGTTCCAGGCCGAATGCATGGGCATTTCTCTGGCCGCCTCGGCCATCATGGCCAGACAAGTTAAGGACCACTCGATTCGTATACTATCGGACAGCATGTCTGTCCTGCAAGCGCTAAGCAGTCACACTGTTGACTCTGGGCTAATATACGAGTGTCACCAGCGCCTCAACCAGGTGGGTAGCCTCAACAACATAACCATTCAATGGATCAAAGGACACAGCGGTTCGCTAGGCAACGACGCAGCCGATGAACTTGCCAGAAGGGGGTCGAGCATGGCACCGGTGGGACCTGTGCCCATCGTGCCACTCCCCTTCGGGTACTTACGCACTCTGGTATGGAAACGCACCAGGGATCAACATCACAAACTATGGTCGGACCAAGGTGAGTGCAGGCAGGCCAAGGAAGCACTCCCTACAATTGATGGCCGCCTCACGAAACAGGTTCTCCGACTAACTAAGCAACAGCTGCGTACAATGACAGCAGCTTTAACTGGCCACGGGTCATTTAATAAACACCTCTTTGTCATAGGAGTCACAGACAGTCCGCTGTGCAGGGCCTGCATGGAGGATGACGAGACAGCAGCGCACCTGCTACTATACTGCCCAGTGGTCGCCACATACAGGGCAAAGTACTTCGGTAACCCAGGTACCCTCTGTGAGATTGTCAGTAACACCAAGGCGTTGCTGGCCTTCCTTGAGGAGCTGGGGTGGATCGAATAATTGATGTTCCCACCCGTACGCAAAATACGCGCATATTGACGTGGAGTTGCGGAAACCAGCCCGTTTTACCTATACCTATACCTAACACTGGACTGGCCTGGCTGCTGTCATAATATTTTTGTGCCTATTTGAGCATCGCCATTTTGGCGCTGTAGGCAGATACGATTGTCCATGGAACTAAAATTAGTGATGTTCTTAAGTCGACTGTGGTAATGATAATACATAACGATGATATGAATAAGTACCTTTTCATAATAACTTCCGATTTTAAGAATTTTAAACCATAGATGATGTGTGTATATTTGCATAAAGCTTCGGAAAAAGTATTACTAAATCCTGCACACATTCGCACATGATAGGGAACCCTATCGTAACGCCGCGTTCGATGCTGAAAGCGGCGGAACAGCGCTGAACACGGAAGAACAGCTCTGAACTCTATCTTTAGTACTCGCATGATAATAACACATTTGTCCTCATTTATACGTGTTTGCCGCGAAAGCTGAAAAGACGCGGCAAGCTGAATGGATGCGTACGCGTCTCCGTACAAAATCGTTGTTTTCTAGGTATGTTCGCAAGAGTGCAACTTTCTCAGGAGTCCAAATTTTATAACATCCATACAAGTCTTCGCATGAGTCCAACTTTTATTTTTTATGTACTTTTATTAGCACTATTCCAACTGTACAGCTGGACAGCAACTCATTATGGTTTTTAAGCGACTTCAAAAAAAGGAGGAGGTTCATGTGCATAAGTGTTAAAGTTAATTGAAAGCAAACTATAGTTTGTGGTTTGTTTTTGGTCAGTCCGCGCCTGCGTGCGCTGCCCCTTGTGTGGTGCCTAGCAACGTCTTATTAGGTTCTGTAAAATATGAAGAAAAGTTAAACGTTACTTGTTTTATTTCTTATTTCTCTATAACAGGTTATGGGCCCAGAAACTCCGAACAACTACGAATTAAAAAAGGGGAAGAGATGAAATAAGTTTAACTGTCTTAAAGAAAGAGCTGATAGAAGAACAGAATATAATGGTAAGTACCTATAGGCGAGGAATAAACAAAACGATGGCTTCAAAGAAGGATTCGGATAGAGTAGTCATCTTGACCGGCAAAAATTGGTTGACATGGAAATTCCAAATGACAATTATACTGAAGGCGAAGGGGCTGTATAATGTAATATCGAAGGCGCCGGAGAAAGATGAAGAAAAGGATAATAAAGCTCAGGAGCTAATTGTAACTAGAGTAGAAGAGGATATATTGACTTATCTCATGACATGTAAGACCGCTTGCGAAATGTGGAGTAAGTTGAATACAATTTTCGAGAGTCAAAGTGAGTGCAGCATACATCTGAACCAGCAAAAGTTTTTTAACTTAAAATTCGAACCACCAATGGCCAAATTCATAGCAGTAGTAGAAGAGGTCGTGAACAGACTCAGGGTACAAAAAGAGGAGATGCCAGAGAAAATGGTGATAGCCAAGATTTTAATGAGCTTACCATACTTACTTACTTACTTACTTATACTTACTTTGGATACTTACAAACATTTTTTGTCAGCGTGGGAGTCTGTCACACCTGAGAAGCAAACTTTACAGAGTTTGACTGCTCGTTTACTAATTGAAGAGGAACGAGTTATTGCGAGAGAGGTAGAGAACACAATGGCAGTTACAGCTTTAGTTACTAAGAAAGGAGTAACTTGCTTTGAGTGTGGAAAGCAAGGACATTTCAGAAAAGACTGTAAATCAAGAAAATACAATTACTGTGGTAAAACAGGTCACAGGTTTCAATAAATCTGAGAGAGAGGGTATGAGTCCATCACAGCTAAATGCTCTTACAGTCCACGATGCTTGTATTAATCGTGAATTTATAATGGACACAGGCGCAAGTAAAATAAAAATAAAATAAAATATAGTGGAGAGCAAATTGATCAATGCGTAGACTGCATAAAGGGGAAACAGAGCCGAATTCAGTTCAATAATAACAGCAGTAGGGTAAATAAGCCAGGGGAGTTGTTTCATATGGATCTTTGTGGACCTATGGAAGAAGAATCTTTAGGAGATTCTAAATACTTTCTTTTGATAAAAGACGAGTACAGCAGTTACAGATATGTGTATTTCTTGAAACAAAAGTGGGAAACAATACAAAAAATTGAAGGGTTTCTAAAACAGTTCGAGAATGAGTTCAATCTAAAAATTAAAAGAATTAGATCAGATAATGGAACGGAATTCATTAATAAACAGGTAGAAAATATGTTGTTAAGCAAAGGAATAATTCATGAAAAGTCTGTGGTTTACACACCGGAACAAAATGGTAGAATTGAGAGAGAAATGAGAACTATAGTTGAAGCAGCAAGAACTATGCTTCAAGCAAAGGATTTGCAGAAGAGCCTATGGGCTGAGGCGGTGAACACAGCGGTGTTTGTAATTAATCGAACTGGAAAATCTAAGATTGAAGGAAAAACACCCTTTGAGGTTCTTTACAATAAGGAGTTTGACATTACAAAGCTACATGTATTTGGCGACGTAGTATATACGCATATTCCAAAAGAGAAAAGAAGGAAATGGGATGCAAAGAGTCAAAGAGGTATATTTGTTGGGTATGAAATTCACACAAAAGGTTACAGAGTCTGGAATCCTAACACAAAATATGTCGGTATTCATAGAGATATCGTTTTTAATGAATGTGAAACGGATAACGATAAAGGTCTTACGTTTGAAGACAGTCTTGAAGAAATAATAGATGATGACAGCGCAAGAGAATTGTCAGATGCAAAAAATGACGAAATTCTCACACAACGGGAAGAAACGGGTCAATCTCGAGATAGTAATGAAGAAATGTTTTATGAAGCCAACGATTCGCATTCTGATATAGAAGACACAGTTGAGCCAACAGCTGAAAATGAAATTATACAGCAACAAAGAACACGAACAAGACTCGTGAGGAGACCTCAAAGGTTTGATGATTACTATACATTTACTGCGAAGAAAGACGATGAGATAACTTATGAGATGGCAATGGAGAGAGAAGATGCTGATCAGTGGAAAGATGCCATATAGAGATAACTACAAGCTCTGGAATTCAACAACACCTGGACAGAAGCAACACTTCCCAAAGACAAAAAGGTAGTTGAAGGAAAATGGGTTTTCAAAATTAAAAGGGGAGAAGAAGGCCACGAGACATACAAGGCTAGACTAGTGGCAAGAGGTTTTCAACAGGAAGATGAGTTTGACTCTGCAGAAATCTATGCTCCAGTTGCGAAATTACCAACACTACGAATTCTTTTAGCTATAACTAACAGATATAAGCTAAATTTGTTACAAATGGATGTAAAAAGCGCATTCTTGTATGGGGATATACATGAAGACGTTTATATTAAAATACCCCAGGGAATTGAGAGATACAATAATAAAGTACTTAAACTAAACAAGTCGCTTTATGGTCTGAATAAGTCATCTAGAAATTGGAATGACAAATTTGATAGTTTTATGGTTAAACAATCTTTTGTGAGAAGCAAGAGCGATTATTGTTTATACTATAGAGAACGTAAACGATTTTACGTGCTAGTTTACGTAGATGACATAATGATATTTGGAGACAATGAGGAATGGATAGAGGAGTTCAAACAAGCTTTGGAGGCTGATTTTCGTATGACTGAACTCGGAAAGGACAATTTGAAATATTTAGGAATTCATATAAATAAGAAAGAAGATTTTATTGAAATTGATCAAAAACAATTTTTGGAAGAATTGCTGAGAAAATATAAAATGCAAGATTGCAACGCAGTTAGTACTCCTATTGAATCTGGAACGGATCTAAAGAAAGGAAAGTCAGAAGACAAAAATTTGGAAAACAGATGCAGAGCCTTAATAGGAAGTCTTATGTATGCTTCACTGGGGACACGGCCTGACCTATGCTATGCTATTAGCTATCTTAGTAGATATCAAGCATATCCAAGTGAACAACTTTGGAATGCACTAAAGCGTGTCCTCCGATACATTAAGGGAACTTTGGATTACAAGTTAATATTCAGAAAAGATGGAAAAGAAGAGCTTATAGCATATACCGATGCAGATTGGGCTGGAGATCAAGATGATAGAAAATCTTCATCGGGATGTATATTGAAAGTGTATGGGTGTACAGTGTCTTGGTGTAGTGTTAAGCAACTGTGTCGCATTATCATCTACTGAATCAGAATATGTTGCGTTAGGTAAAGGAATAACTGAGGGATGTTGGATAAGAAATTTACTGAGGGAATTAGGGTTAAGTTGCGATAGCTTCAAAGTTTATGTTGACAACCAATCCGCTATTCATGTTGCTAAAACCCTGAGCATCATAAGCGGTTAAAACATATCGATTTAAAGATGCATTTTGTGCGGGATAAAGTCAAAAAGGTATAGTTAGCTTAATATATATAAACTCTAGCAATCAATTAGCTGATGTTTGTACTAAGCCTTTGAACAGGGGTGTATTTGAAGAAATTTGCTTGAATTTAAATTTAGTTCTATCCAATTAGTCTATGGCTCAAGGAGAGTAAGCCTTGCTAGAAATATTTTTTTTTTTTGTTTGTTGATTTCTTAATTTTGTTGTTACGTGATTGAATAAGTTTTTTATTGTTGTGTTTATTAGACATAGAAGTTTGCTTTCATTGAGGGAGGGTGTTAGAGTTCATTGAAAGCAAACTATAGTTTGTGGTTTGTTTTTGGTCAGTCCGCGCCTGCGTGCGCTGCCCCTTGTGTGGTGCCTAGCAACGTCTTATTAGGTTCTGTAAAATATGAAGAAAAGTTAAACGTTACTTGTTTTATTTCTTATTTATCTATAACAATAAGCTGAATAAATGTGAGTAGTTCCTTAATCGACCTCGCATAGCATGTGGGACTAATTTTTAATTCTACCCATATTTATTGAAAGGAGTAGTTTAGTTTTAAGATTAGATAATACTACCACACTGCCGAAAAACGGGTTTAAAACAACTACGGAATCAGCCAGAGCTGTATCAACTTTTGGTATTAAATATCGACATTTTATCGATAAGAATTTGTCAATCACTATCACTAGTGAATTTGCAGTGTACGTCGAAATTAGTTCTCGGAACAATCGTAGTAGCGCTTCACATTGCCACATAAAATTAGCTGTAATTTCTAAGGAGACAGAGTACTATTGTGAAATTGGCATCTTGGCATTGGCAGCTAAGAAAAGAAAGTTGACTCCCCCCCTGGAAAGCATAGAGAAAACTACTCACTCTGACTATCTGCCTCGCCTCATTTATATATTAGTCTATGCTATCTGCTGTGGTGATTGTGGTAGGAAACTAAAAATAGATAAACATAAGTACAGACGTATTTAAAATAAGACTGAATAACCGAACTACTTAAGAGGGATAAAATAAGGAGATAAAGAGCATACACAAGCATCGCTTTCTGGTTGCAGCATGGTTGAGTTTTGAGGAGCTCTTCACCGCTGACCGGTTGCACTTTCAAGGTGCTTTGCTCCGGCTGAGCGTCGATCTTCTCCGCCGCCACGCCGCTGCTGCCCTGACACTGAGCTCCACGAAAGAAGGGCACACGATACCAACAATAAAAGCCTTTATTCATAAAATTACAAGAAGAAGTAGTTGGAACAATAATTTAAATGCAACTGTATTTTTCAAATAAAAATGTAAACTTTAGATGTTATTAAAGTACTTAATTCGTATTGTTAAAAAGATGGATAAACTTTCAATGTGTAGGATATGTTTAGTGGAGAATGTTGCAGATGTTTAAGGTTGTCAACAAGAACCTGCAGGAGATATACGAGAAGCTGACTGATATAGCAGTGAGTATAATGTTTACAACAACAAACACTTAACTCGGTAAAAATTTAGTATCGTTTGGTAGGACGAGGGGGGTGGGAGTGGGGGGAGAGGGAAGGGGGTGTTCCCCCCTTTCCCCTGGCACTACTCCCATGAAAAGGTAACGCACCATTCTTGAGAAAAACAAATTATTGTAACCTAACCTCAAACACTTTAAAGTTGCTTAAAAGGCGTAATCGGGCTCAATGGTTTACAAAAAAATAAACTGGAAGGGAAATAATAAAGAGCGGTCGACGGGACCCCGCTCTGCGGGGTCCCTATTTCTGAATGATTTATAAAAAAAACCTAAAACACACGAAGGGGATGGCGGGGTCTGTTCGCTCGCTCACTCGACCCCGCCATCCCCTTCGACCCTAACCTGTCCGAGACGGGGTGCCCCTCGTCCCGAGCTCGCTTCGCTCGCTCTTGCATCCTAAGTTCTCCTAGTAACATTGCCTTTTGTACACATACACTTATCAGTGGAGGTACTGTAAACTCTCACACTTCTCATGCGTAGATGTGGGTATTTTAAATATTATACACTTTAACAATGATTGAGCAAATAAATCAAAATATTAGCTTAACTTTCAGCAAACATTTATAGTCAATCAAACCCTTATAATAAAGCAAATCGAGGGTACGAACTAATTGGTTAAATCAGCCGTTAGATTAAACAAATAAATATTAATAATCAGTTCTAAATAATGGAGCTAAAAAACTGAGTGTTCCGTCGTACGGCCCAACCGACAAGAGAGCGGGCGCGCCGAGCGACCCGGTCTCCTAATCGGCGGTGACGTTTGTAGTTCCGGTCGCCAATAACAGATGGCGCTCGCTCCACGAAGTTGCCAACACGGCCATTCTGCAAGGCGCATGCCCCAGGCGCCCCACGAGTCTAGGTAAAACACTGAAACAAACCAACATCAGAATTAGTTTTCTAGATTTCAAGTATGAACCACAAGCCATAATACGCTTTTAAACCATCAGCAAATACCTTCTCTATTACTGCTAGGTCAACCGTACTTAAAGGGACTATGCCACACTTAAGAGTCCTAGTTTTCCTAGAGCTTACCACTTGGAATCACTTGCATTTAAAGAGCTTTGCGCTACACTTAAATGTACCAAGTTGTTTTCCAAGCTTTAACTTAGCTTTTTCTAGATTTCAAGTATGAACTACGAGCCATATTATGCTTTTGAACCATCAGCAAATACTTACTCTATTACTGCTAGGTCAACCGTTCTTAAAGGGACTATGCCACACTTAAGAGTCCTGGTTTTCCTAGAGCTTACCACTTGGAATCACTTGCATTTAAAGAGCTTTGCGCTACACTTAAATGTACCAAGTTGTTTTCCAAGCTTTAACTTAGCTTTTTCTAGATTTCAAGTATGAACTACGAGCCATATTATGCTTTTGAACCATCAGCAAATACTTACTCTATTACTGCTAGGTCAACCGTTCTTAAAGGGACTATGCCACACTTAAGAGTCCTGGTTTTCCTAGAGCTTACCACTTGGAATCACTTGCATTTAAAGAGCTTTGCGCTACACTTAAATGTACCAAGTTGTTTTCCAAGCTTTAACTTAGCTTTTTCTAGATTTCAAGTATGAACTACGAGCCATATTATGCTTTTGAACCATCAGCAAATACTTACTCTATTACTGCTAGGTCAACCGTTCTTAAAGGGACTATGCCACACTTAAGAGTCCTGGTTTTCCTAGAGCTTACCACTTGGAATCACTTGCATTTAAAGAGCTTTGCGCTACACTTAAATGTACCAAGTTGTTTTCTAAGCTTTAACTTAGCTTTTTCTAGATTTTAAGTATGAACCACGAGCCATAATACTCTTTTGAACCATCAGCAAAACACTTCCTCACTCCTTAAACATCATCATTACATAATACAATTCCTTGCTCCTGTTTCATGTTTATTATTGTATATATATATTTGTATAGATCAGTGTATGCTTTGTGTATGTATGTATATATTGTATATGTAAATGGTACACCACTGACTACCTGCAGTATTGTCTCTCCTTCTCCCATTAATCCATCCAAAGGTTATCTGTAAAAGATCGCTTTTAGCGATAAGACCGCCCATTGTGTCACCCTATGTAAAATTTCAACATTTATATCAGTAATTTTTATGGTCTACATAATAAAGAGTATTCTATTCTACTCTATTACTGCTAGGTTAAACGTACTTAAAGAGACTATGCCACACTTAAGAGTCCTGGTTTTACTAGAGCTTACCACTTGGAATCACTGGCATTTTAAAGAGCTTTTTGCTACACTTAAATGTACGAAGTTGTTTTCCAAGCTTTAACTTAGCTTTTTCTAGATTTCAAGTATAAACCACAAGCCACAATACGCTTTTGAACCATCAGCAAATACCTACTCTATTACTGCTAGGTCAACCGTACGTATAGGCACTATGCCACATTTAAAGAGTCCTGGTTTTCCTAAAGCTTACCACTTGGAATCACTTGCATTTAAAAAACTTTTCGCTACACTTAAATGTACCAAGTTGTTTTCCAAGCTTTATTTACATTTGCTGGTGTTTCTATCCTGGCGACAATTATGGTACAAGTGTTTATGTAGTCTCGCAAGTAGAATGTAAGCAATACTATATTTGAGACTGTGTAGCCATTTCATTTTATTTACAATAAAACTATAAAGCAGTGTATTTATAAATTATTTACTGCAGCCAGGAAAGTGCAATAAGTACCTTTAAAACTACGAGTTTTTGGCTTTGTAGGTACGAGCATGAAGGTAACTATAGTTTTCGCCAGATAAGAAAAAAATAAAAGCCGTTAACACCCGTCTACCAATGTATTCCAATATTTCAAAACGATACGAAAAATATGTAAAGGAAGTGTCGCTAACATGATCAAAACAAACTTATCGTGGTAAGGGGCGTCCTTGACGCGTTCACTGGACATGAGTTACAAACCTTTTACAAACATTTCTATTCACCCCGAAGGACGCGATAGGCATAATAACAAAATGGCGGACAGGTAATGCACCCCTGACTCGCAAGTCGGATCAGTGACTTTTATTTTTCTCTTATCTGGCGAAAAATATAGCTAAATCATGGCAAGATTTAAAATTACTCACCTCAATAGGTGCTCCTATATTGCTATCGCCTATGCTTCCGACAACTATAGATATAATATCTTGCTCAGTAAAGTTAATCAAAATAAAAGCTAAATAATATCACAATAAAATTCGTAGTGATTGATTTTCTACCGGTTTTTTATTAATTATTTATTTTAATGACTCAAACATATTACACCGTGTTTGAAAACTATTAGCCAGACGCCGATTCCAATCACTCCATTTCCATGTAGGCCACTGACTATCAGTACGCAACAACGAGTCATACCAGACTTTGCTAGCCTTTCAACTTATTAAGAGCTTGATGAAAACGTATCGTTTCGTCGGTACAATCAAACGTTGCTGCATAGGATTGTATAACATTAAGCCATGCGTTTATATCATAGAGCTGAAACTCCGGTATTATATTGTTTAAGGTACTTACAGCTTTGGTATCTTTATGACGTGATACCTTTGACTCCCTTCTAGGCAGAGGTGACGGCGTTCTGGAGCTTGTACTCGTCGTGCTACTTGATGAACATTGTGCTCGCTTGCGATAGCGCCTGCGTTTGCCCATGACGCGTGGATCCCACTTCTGATGTAAACTCTCACACTTCTCATGCGTAGATGTGGGTATTTTAAATATTATACACTTTAACAATGATTGAGCAAATAATTCAAAATATTAGCTTAACTTTCAGCAAACATTTATAGTCAAACAAAACCTTATAATAAAGCAAATCGAGGGTACGAACTAATTGGTTAAACCAGCCGTTAGATTAAACAAATAAATATTAATAATCTGTTCTAAATAATGGAGCTAAAAGACTGAGTGTTCCGTCGTACGGCCCAACCGACAAGAGAGCGGGCGCGCCGAGCGACCCGGTCTCCTAATCGGCCCCCTACCACCTGCAGCAATCGTCCGATGTTGACGTCACGGTTATATAGGTGACGTTTGTAGTTCCGGTCGCCAATAACAGATGGCGCTCGCTCCACGAAGTTGCCAACAGTACCTACACTAACTTTCTTCTGAGCAAGATTTATAAGTTGTTACGAAAACAAAACATTCATACATTTTTCATTTCATCCATAATTTACAACTGTAATTAGTTCCTCAAAAGGATCACTTTTATTTCTTTCTACATCTCTTCTCCACAGATATTCATAAATTAAATCATTATTATTAAAACACGATTATTGTAATTGTCATTTTGTAGATTATTTAATGTAAAATGCTCATACCGTTTTTTTTTTACGTTCCGTTGCACGTCATTTTACACCACGAACAATAAACTGAGGCAGATTTAGTTGTCATTCGCCCACTTTAACGTTTCGTTTTCGCTTTTTATGTGATTTGAGGTTAGAAACATTTTTTATTAATTTCTCGAAAACTATGCATTTTTTTTTTTTTTTTTTTTTATAAAAAAACGTTGCCCCACACTAGGAATTTCTCCTGTATCGTGGGTGCGTTCACAAACATTCAAACTCACATACACAAACAGCCAGACCCGGAACAACTACTTGTAGGTCATACAAATATTTGTTCCGTGCGGGAATCGAACCCGCGACACGCAGCGCAGCAGTCAATCACTTAACCACTGCGCCAACCGTTACATTACCTTTTAATAAGGGTGGTAGCGTTATAATTGGGGACTCAACCCCTACTAGTTTTAACCCCTTTTACCCCCCAACTCCTGCCAAACGGTACTAGATCCAACCCCATATCTCCTTTATATACCCTGAGTGGTTAGGTTAGAGGTCGGTCCAGGGACGGCGGACTCAGGGACGTTCGCTGTCCCATGTGATAGGGGATCACACTGGACTCGAGGTGGCGGCGTGTGGTATTCCACGCGCGCCCCTTTCCGACGTCGCGGGGGGGGGGGGGGTCAAACACCTCACCCCCCCTAGACTTGCCTTGCCTTGACTTGCAGACCTCAAGTCTGGGATCACCTCAAGTCGGGGATCACGGAAGTAATACTAGCTCCCAAGATCCCCAGTGCAAGTGTGGGAAGGGAACACCAGTGTGGTTTTTAGTCAGTAAGAGTCTGACAGACCCCTCGGACATCCATGCGGATTTACCACCCCGGCAAAAAAAAAAAAAGGTTAGGTTAGAGGTCATCCTATAGTACACCCCCATTTCGCCAGTTATGTTCATTGCCTATTGCCATCAACCAGGCCAAATGAGAAACTCTGGAAAACCCAATAACACTGCCCGGCCTGGGAATCAAACCCAGGACCTCACCCTCATCAGTAGAGCTTGCAACCACAAGCCCAATGAGGCAGAATATATTTTTAAATAAATATCTTTAATATGTAATTTGGAATAACATAAATATTTAAGGGGGCTCCCATACAACAAACGTGATTTTTTTGCCGTTTTTATAGATAACGGTACGGAACCCTTCATGCGCGAGTCCGACTCGCACTTGGCCGGTTTTTTATCTACTATTGTTTGTTCTTGGGATAAATTAATTCCAACTACGGGACCCTTCATTGTGCGTGCGGCCGGTTTTCAGGGTTCCGTACCCAAAGGGTAAAACGGGAACCCTATTACTAAGGCTCCGCCCGTTTGTCTGTCTGTCTGTCCGTCTGTCACCAGGCTGTATCTCATGATTCGTGATAGCTAGACAGTTGAAATTTTCACAGATGATGTATTTTTGTTGCCGCTATAGCAACAAATACTAAAAACCAGAATAACATAAATATTTAAAGAGGCTCCCATACAACAAACGTGATTTTTTTGGTCGTTTTTGCTCTACGTTGATAACGGTGACAGATAGATACTTGAAATATTCACAGAATATTTAGTTATATATTCTCTTTAAAAATCAATAATTAAATTAAAATAAAACAAATATTTAAGGGGGGCTCCCTTACAACAAACGTGATTTTTTTTGCCGTTTTTATAGATAATGATACGGAACCCTTCGTGCGCGAGTCCGACTCGCCCTTGGCCGGTTTGTTTTATTTATTAATGAATTCTCGGCCGTTAATAAGGAACCAGCATAAAAAACGAATGTTAAAAATTAATTAATAAAGTTCTGACAAAAAATTACTTTCTCTTTATTTGCAGAGCTAGAAATGGAATACCAAGACATAGAATATCTAGATAGCGTCACAGATCAAGAAGATATTATTCCAGACCATTCTGAATCAGAAGATTGTATACCTTTGATGGAGTTTAAAACTAAAGTGGAAAGAGAACAAGAAGTATCTAAGAAGAAAAAAAGAGCCAAGAGTACGGAAAGTTGTTCTATCAAAATCTAAATATTTTATTTCACATAAACCTAGGTACATGGGCACTTATGAAACGTTAGAAGCTATGTTAGAGTATTATCTATGTTCTTCTCAATGTGCATGGGCTATGGCGGCGGTCGGTGGTTATTCCAAGTAGCCCACCTCCGTCCGAAGTTGATCACGTCTCCTGGTCTGTTTAGAACATCTGTGAAGAATCTGGATGCCCCGAAAATTTCTGTTCTAATCTGGGTGACGACTGTGCATTCAAACAACGGTTTCTTCAGCCTCCATGCAAGCCCTGCATAGAGGACTGTCTGTTATGCCTATTGTGTGGAAGTGTCCAGGAAACGCCTGGTTAGCAAATCATCTCAGGATGGCATAGCCTCCTTGGACTGCCTGCAGCCCGGTGTTGAGTTCCACCAGGTCTCCGCTTGTGTATGGGTGATCACATGTATCCACCCGTGTAGCTGGTTGAAGGGAATGGGTACGATTGGTTCGGGTCCACAGACTGCCGTGCCTAATGCTCTTCTAGCTAGTTCGTCAGCTGCGTCGTTACCTAGTGATCAGCTGTGCCCTTTTATCCATTGCAGTGTCACTGTGTTGCGGTTAGATACCGTTTTTAGTTCCAGTGAATTGTGATATACTAGTGTTAGTCTCGAGGTACCTAATATATTTTTTCCCTAAGGATTGGAGAACTGAGGTGCTGTCGGAGAGTATAGTACACTAGTCGTCTACTATTTTCAAGGCTTGGCGCATGAGGTTGCATAGGGTATTCTCATGGGTGCCATTTGTTATTATGGTTGTATCGTCGGCGTAGTCTACGGTGAAGTAACCTTTATCGTTGAGTGTGTTGATGAAGCTGTCAACAATCATGTTCCATAAACTTGCGGGCAGCCCGTCGCTACTATGACTCTAGTAGTGTCGTTCACTGTGACTTGTACTGACTTGTCTCAGTTTGAGCATATTGGTGATCCAGCTACTTATGGTCAGTCTATGCTGTCTGTCAAGGTCCATTTTGATGCTATTGAACATAGTTTTGTCAAAGGCGGCCAGTGAAGAGCATTTGTGGTTCACAGCGCATTCAACTTCGGAAACCACGCTGTGCAGCGCGGATTCTGTTGATCTGCCTGTGGAGTACGCATGCTATTTGTGTTTGTGAAGGGGTATTACCCTAAGAGGTCCGTCTCGGATGTGTATATCACAAAGTCTCTTGAGGGTTTTCAGTAGAAAGGATGTGAGGCTTATATGCCTATATTATTATAAGCCTCGGGTTGTGTATAGTCGGTTGTTCCTCTTAAATCAGTGCGATGGTTATAGTGCATAATAGTAGTAAGTACGCTCCTTTAGAATGTAAGTATAATATTAAGCTAAATTAGCACTTTACTTTATTGCGCATTATCACACTAATATTATTAAGGCGAAAGTTTGTGAGTGTGTGTGTGTGTTTGTTACTTCTTCACGCTCAAACGGCTGGACCACATTTGATAAAATTTTGTATGGAGGTAGCTGATACCCTGGATTGAGACATAGGCTACTTTTTATCCCGATATTCCCACGGGATCGAGTCTTACGCGGGTGAAACCGCATGGCGCAGCTAGTAAAATATATTCCTTTATTCCATTCGATCGAGTTGGTTGTCTGATTTAAAAGACCCTAGGACCCCAACATTTCAACCTCCAGTGCCCTGCGTAAGCCAGCAGTGGCAGTCTGGCTATGCTTGATGTTGGTCTGTATGATGTTGAGGGGCGATGACGGCGGTGGAGTGGAGTTAATCGGAGATGATCCATCGGACAATCTCTCCGCTACCTTCACTCTGTACTGGTCGTCGTGTCGATCGCCTGGCGACGAGGCTAATAGCTGCTCGTTCCAGCCAGATGGTACGGGCGCTATGGTGTCGTCTTCGTCGGCCATTGCAGCTCGGACCCATGACCTTTTCCAGTTCATCTATGTCCATGTCGTTCGTCAGTGTCAGTTGTGTTTGTGTAGTAGGTGAGTCCGTGTTGTCGGTTTGGATGTCAAGAGAGTAGGGTCGTGGGTCAAAAGCGTACGTATATCGACCCGAGTAGATACGATATCCGTCGCTCCCATGCCAGGACCCTTTCAGCTTCCTCCGGTGGTACACCACGTAGGGTCAAATCAGTCTCGTAGTTGTCGCCACCGACGGTAGTTGCCCTGTACAGCGACCACCTGTCAATGTCATACCTAGTATTCTGACGGATCAGAATACGTTGGAGCCGGGCTACGTCACCTTTATAACGAGGGACGAAAAGCGAGGCTCGGACACAGGTGGGCACGTCGGATTGTCTCATTACCGTTAATGTAAGGTCAGTGTCTGGTCTTATCTTGGGTACGATCTGGGTCAGCCAGGTCGGTGCCTTATGGTCCTCACACTACAACTGCATGGTGCCTTCCGCTACCCGTGGGTATCCGCGGAAGGCAGGGAGTGATCTCGTCGAATCCGTGTCCATCATTATTCTTTCTAGATCTGTCTTGATGTGTGAGGCCTCTTCCTTAGGAAGGTCTCTTGAGGGGGGAAGCAAGAGAGATTGCTACGGCCAGCCACGCAGGAATTTCCTTCGTGGCCCGCGCGTAGGTTCTCTGCACCCCCTGAGCGGAGTGGACCCTCACACGTTTGGACACTCCCGCTTCGTCGGCCCTGTACCGCTCTGTCCAGGTGTTGTTTGCCGACAACGTGACTATTTTACATGGAGCGACTGTATATTTGACCTCCACAACTCAGGTACTGGGTAACACGATACTCCTTGGTAAAACCGTTTGTCAGACTTTTGGGCTTCTGACAAAACAACTTATACTTACCATATTTTTTATCACAGGGCAACCATCGCAAAGAAACCACTAAGAGCAAAACTAAAAGATACAACTACAGCCGATCAGAAACAAAACCAACCATCAGACCACAATTTTATCCGGACAGTTCGAAATCGTGCGTCCAAATATGTAACTAAAGTTAAAGAGCCGGTCACTACCGCAAATACTACAGTTACTAACTGTAATATAGACAAAAGTAAAGAAAAACTAAACAACCCAAATATTACAGAACTAAAAAATAATTTAAGTACTGCAATAGACTCGAATTGTGTGAGTAACTTGAACATTCATAAACGAATACACAATCTTGTGAAAAGCCTTACAAATGTGATGTTTGTCAGCGTAGTTTTACGCATATGAGTTACTTGAACATTCATAAACATATACACACCGGTGAAAAGCCTTACAAATGTGATGTATGTGAGCGTTGTTTTACTCAAATGAGTAACTTGAACATTCATAAACGTATACACACCGGTGAAAAGCCTTACAAATGTGATGTATGCCAGCGTAGTTTTACTCAAAAAAGTATTTTGAAAAATCATATTCGATCTCACACAGGTGAAAAACTTTACAACTGTAACATATGTCAGCGGAGTTTTACTCATAAAAATACTTTTAACTATCATGTTCAAACACACACCGGTGAAAAGCCTTACAAATGTGATGTATGCCAGCGTAGTTTTGCTTTTAAACGAAATTTAACAATTCATACTCGTAATCACGCACATGAAAAATCTTACAAATGTGATATATATCAGCTTAGTTTTAATTTTAAAGGCGTTTTGGATAGAAACATTCAAACTCATACTGGCGAAAAACCTTACAAATGTGATGTATGTCAGCGGAGTTTTACTCAAAAAGGTTATTTGAAATATCATATTCAAACTCATACTGGTGAAAAACCTTACAAATGTGATGTATGTCAGCGGAGTTTTACTCAAAAATGTAATTTGAAAAGTCATATTCGAACACACACAGGTGAAAAACCTTACAAATGTGATATATGTGAGTGTGTTTTAAGTGTAAACAGCATTTGGTTTATCATGTTCGTGTACACACCGGTAAAAAACCTCACAAATGAAATGTATGTGAGCGCAGTTGTTTTTGTTCTAAAAATAATTTTTAATTTAACTTTATTTCAGACATACGTCCATAATTTTTAACAAAGATAACGTTAGTAGGGTTGTTAGTAGTACATACAAAAATAAAAAGGTGTAAATAATTTGTTAGTAATAATTTAATTGATGTTTTCTTAACCGACTTCAAAAAACGAGGAGGTTCTATGTCCAAGTCAAGTCATTTATTTCAAATAGGCACATCAAAAGGCACTTATGAATGTCCAAAACAGAAAAATAGAAGTGATTCTAGTTGCCCCTTCCAAAGGGTAGTTTCGGATGGTGAAGAATGGGCAAGGAACTCCACCGTTAGCCTGGTTTTAGAGTCACGCTGACCATCAGCGCGAGACGTTTCACTATCGTGCTGATCACTGCGGAGTACAGACGCACAAAAATGCGAAGTGCAATAATAATTGTTCACGCTGACGGCGGCGGCGTCCGCTCGGCTCGACACTAGAACGCTCACTAAAGGCAGAGGCGAGCGTGCGGCGGCCAGCGCCAACGGCTACGCGGCGCCGACGCGCGACGCGTACGGCCGCTGACCCGTCAGCGCCGATCACCGCACGCGCTGATAGCTGCGCGTTATTCTAAAACGCTTCCTAGAAGTTCATACGTTTCGGCTGTCAGCGCCGACGGTCAGCGTGCGGTGAGCGTGACTCTAAAACCAGCCTTATTCCTATAAAATGTTTAATTATGTGAAGACGATGCACATACAATAAAATTCATCATAAATTCATTCATTCCAGCCGAAAGACGTCCACTGCTGTACATAAGCCTCCCCCCCAACGTTGGGGTGGGTTACCATAATCGCTACGCTTGGCAGGCGGGTTGGCGATCGAGAGTACCTATGGTGTTAAAATGCACTGAGAACGCTGCTGCCCATTCTCTAGTAATTCTCTTAGTACCTAGTTCCCGTAGTTCCGCCTTTTACGACACCCACGGGAAGAAATAGGATGGTGCTATTCTTTACGTCCGGCACCACACGGCACAATAAAATGACTACACCACAAAAGGTAAAATAATCAAAAACCGACCAAGTGCGTGTCGGACCACGCACAATGAAGGGTTCCATAGTTGGGATTAATTTATCCTAAGAAAAACTTAACATTGTAGTTGAAAAACATGTTCTCTATCATACAGTCCAACTGTAAATGTAAAGGAGATGGCTAAAAAAAACTTAGTTCTGTGTCCGATACAATCAGGGCGTATCTGAGCTACTATCGATTCAACATACTACCTCTCGCTCTTGATTCCAGATACCCTCCGCTTTTGGGCTGGCACAAGTCACCAGCAATTCAACGCCATATTTAATTAAAGGTTTGCGTCAGAATGGCTGGTTGCCTATGGCAAGCGGCTCTGAAAGTATATTCAAGAATAGCTACCCAATTGCTTAAATTTGCTACATTTCTTCAATAATAATTGCTACATAATATGATACATTCAGAGAAATATGAATCTTTTTTTTTTGACCAGCCATTCTGACGTCAGGATGGTTGTCTCCGTTTTCAGCATGACGGCGCAGAATACCTAAAAGTTTGTTGTATCAATAATTGCTTAGTTAATGCTATTTTCACGAATTTAAGTTTGAGCTTCGTACTTAAACTAAGTAAAAAAAATAGGTATAGCTTTTATTGTATAAAATATGTACCTACTTTAATTACAAGTTAGTTACCCGTGGTCCCTCCCGTAGTCCCTGGAAGGTACCACGGGTATTTTTTTTACACATGGTCCCTTCGAGAAATACAATGCTGCCAAATTAAAACCATCTACTGTGATTGAATCATTTGGGTTAGGTTAGATACATGACATAATTTATCATGTCTTGTCACAAACGTCATGGCACGCCCGTGCTCCGCCCACTGGTGACTGACATTGTCACGTCATTTGCCACAGGGCTGCCATCCCTAAAATATAAATAATGTTTGTAGTTAGTGATGCAAACATTTTATTTTTCAACATGTTTTTAAAAAAAAACGGGCGGCTGAAAAAAAACTTAAATGCCCGAAAGACATCAAAATAATAACCCTTTTTCAGCCTATATAGGTCAGAAGGCTGTTTAAATTATTTTACAAAACCGTTTTCTCCGTAAAATTAAGGACGCTCCTTGGTTCGTTCGGAACGAAACCTTTCATCTAGATTTTCAAACCCCAAGCAATTTATGAAACGCGCGACAAAGTGGTTTTCCGAGTCCGCAGATAGACATCGCAACCCCTTGGTTGTGCAGGTCGCTAGCTATAGGCCTTCTCAGTTTAGTCAGACACGCCGACCTAGGCATACTCTCTTAGATCCAGATGACCCCATTACTCTCCTTCAGGAAAGCGATAGGGCCACAAGTACAGTGCACAAATTACACAAACCGTCATTCCGTCCTCGCCGCCGAGGTACCACGCGAAGTTCAAGACTTAATTGTTCCCCCCGTCCCTTGCACGTCGAACCGCCAGCCCCGAGGCTGAGTGAGCCGTAGCATTTAATAGTAATCTCCGTTAATAATCATGAATCTAAAGTTTTGATCCAGCCTGTCCCCAACTTGCTGTTTTTCCCCAATGACGCCCTAAGCCGAGGTTCGTACCCCACAGGGGGTGCCCTTAGAGCGCTGTCGTTAAGTTTTAATAAATATATTTACGCTCCTGGCTGGAGGCTTTAAGCTCACACCTTAGGGCAGCCACAGGAAAGTCCGGTTAAGTAGTCACGGCCTCTCAAGGACAACTACGAGATGCCATTAAAAAAAAAAAAAATAGTACCTACCAAGCCCCATACATTTCGTAAACTTCTCCCTTATTGTGATCAAGTATTAATGTACAGACTAGCACATCAAGCTACTACAATCTGTCAAATTTCTTTAAAAGATTTTTATCTTTATCATTAAAGCATAAGGTTCAAAGTAGATTGGAAAAATTTGACAGTTTCGGGTAGCTTGACCTGCTGGCGTCTGTACCGGTAATTTATTTTTGTATTCGATTATTTGTAATCGACTAATTGTGCTGGTAGCATCGAAACGACCGAATTCTCTTCGACTTTTTGGCGGGAAGTCAAACGAAGCGGTACATTTTGATTTTCGCATAAAGTAAGAATTATATAATTGTACGGAAATACCACATACATAACATCGGGTAAGACCTTGAACAACCAAGAGTGTCACCAGTGGCGTCAAGTAGCGCCAGAGATGGGAGAAAAGAAGAGAAGAAAATACAACAACAACCGAACTTCTGACTCAATTAATAAGTACAATGTTTTTATCAAACAAAATTATAAAAGACTGTTACATCGAACGTCGTTACTGACATAGAAAACACCAATTCTGATTATGTAGTAGGTATAAGTCGAGTCAACAGAGCAGGAGAATGTAGGGAATAAAAATCCTATCACGCTCATCAACCTAGTATAGGATAATGTCAAGTAATGTCAAGGAGTCTCTCGTATAATATTTACTGTGCAATTAAAACGCAGTTTTCCACTTTTGGGCACAATGGCCTTTTAATTGCGCAGTAAATATTATAATCTATTTAGTACTACCTTGTGAGTTGTGACCATTCCATACTAAAATCATGGAACTTGTTTTTATTTTTTTAGTTCACTTTTTGATATGGCAGGCGTGTTTTTTATTTTTAATTATTTGTTTTTTTTTTGCTCAATGCTATTTGCTATGGTTAGGCGTAAGCTTCCAATACTTACCAATATACAGTTAATCCAAGTATCGACTGAGTCATATTTTTGATTAGGGTATAGAAATGAAGCAATAAAAATAAAAATAATGAGTGATATGAAAATAATAATTTTAATTTTGGGCAGGTATTCGTAATAATCAACTTAACTTTAACTTATTATAATTAACATGCATGTAGGTACTTAATTACATAAAAATAAAACTTTTCAATTATGTATTATAATAAAAATACCACATATCATCAACTTCAACTGTATCGGTAAAAATTTGTGATAAATTTGCAAGTATGTCCCTTTGATTGGTTACAGTGTCATTTTGATTGGCTACATTATCATTTTCAAGTGTGTCGTTTAGATTGGGTACATTTTCATTTTTAGGTACTTCTTTTTCGGTACCGTTCATCGGTACATCATTTTTATGTGTGTCGTTTAGATTGGTTACATTATCGTTTTTAGGTACATCGTTTTCGGTACATTTCTTCGGTACATCATTTTTAAGTGTGTCGTTTGGATTGGTTACATCATCATTTTCAAGTATGTCGTTTAGATTAGCTACATTATCATTTTTAAATCTATCGTTTTGATTGGTTACATCATCATTTTTAGGTGTCTCGTTTTGATTGGTTACATTATCATTTTTAGGTACATCATTTTCAAGTACTTCGTTTAGATTAGTTACATTATCATTTTCAAGTATTTCGTTTAGATTAATTACATTATCATTTTCAAGTGTGTCGTTTAGATTGGCTACATTATCATTTTCAAGTGTGTCGTTTAGATTGGCTACATTTTCATTTTTAGGTACTTCTGTTTCGGTACCTTTCATCGGTACATCATTTTTATGTGTGTCGTTTAGATTGGTTACATTATCGTTTTTAGGTACATCGTTTTCGGTACATTTCTTCGGTACATCATTTTTAAGTGTGTCGTTTAGATTGGTTACATTATCGTTTTTAGGTACATCGTTTTCGGTACATTTCTTCGGTACATCATTTTTAAGTGTGTCGTTTTGATTGGTTACATCATCATTTTCAAGTATGTCGTTTAGATTAGCTACATTATCATTTTTAAATCTATCGTTTTGATTGGTTACATCATCATTTTTAGGTGTCTCGTTTTGATTGGTTACATTATCATTTTTAGGTACATCATTTTCAAGTACTTCGTTTAGATTAGTTACATTATCATTTTCAAGTATTTCGTTTAGATTAGTTACAGTATTATTTTCAAGTGTGTCGTTTAGATTGGCTACATTATCATTTTCAAGTGTGTCGTTTAGATTGGCTACATTATCATTTTCAAGTGTGTCGTTTAGATTGGCTACATTATCATTTTTAGGTACATGGTCTCGTTTGCTTACATTATCATTTTTAGGTACATCGTTTCCGGTACATTTCAGTGGGACATCATTTTTAAGTGTGTCGTTTTGATTGGCTACATTATCATTTTCAAATGTGTCGTTTTGCTTGGCATCATTATCATTCTCAAATGTGTCGTTTTGATTGGTTACATTATCATTTTTAGGAATATCGTTTTGTTTTTCAGACGAATCGCTATCTGTTTTTTTATCTTTAGTTAAATATGCTTGTAACCCGTCCACTACACCTGTGCAAATATTTTTCAACGCGTTAGACCAATGAGAAGTCCCAGAATAATGGTATTCCATTAGATCTTGAGGCACAGTAACATTGCACGGTTTGCAAAATACAAGTTTCTGATCAGATGTAGCATTGTTTGTTCTTGCTATGTGACCAGTTTCATTAAGATGATCACCTAAATCATTTCCAGATATAATCTTGTTTTCCTCTGACTTGTCAACATGGTTTTCAATTTTATGTGCTTCTATATGTGTTCGTTCAATGTTGTTCTCCGTATTAATGACGTTAGCTAAATCTGCATTATTTTGACAAATGTCAGTTAATTGAGCGCTGTTTAAGAGTTTGACGTGGTTGTCATTGTACAGGTGGTGTTTGGATAGGGAAGTTCTGCTAACTATCGTGTTACATATGAGGCAATGACTAGTATAAACATTGCGCTGAAAAGAAAAACATTTAATATTAGTTAGGTTATACCCCGTGGCCACGAGCTACACGCTCAAGCGACACGCGTCTTGTGACAGCAACTACAGAGAAAATAAATGAAAGAAGTTGTTTTATAGCATGCCACCGAGCCACGAGTCATCGCAACGTGACATGCGGAGCGACGGGCGGACGGAAACAGACGCGCGCGCGTGTCGCTTGACGGAAGTCCCGTCGGTCAAGGCCGTGTACAGGGCCATAGGGGGTGGAGGTATTTTTCCCTCAATTTCTAAAACCATGATAAAGTCCCAAATAAGAATAGAATCACACTGCTAGCACAAATGCGATCAGTATTTGTGTCAGTAGTGTGATTTCACCCCAAATATTGAGTCGCGCGTGGGTAGCCTCTTCTGAAAATAGGTCTAACCGGACAGTACGACCTAGGTATGTAACGATGATCACAAATACATAGACAAAGGGAAAACGTTATAAAAAACGTGGCATTACAAAACTTAGAAGCTTTGTCTGTGTGGGGGGGGTTACTCTGTGGTGCGACATTGGTGGTGATTCAGAAACACAAAGATAACCTAAAGCGCAAACCTTTTCTGGTTTAACTGTTTAAAGAACCATTTACACATTTAAGGTGAATCCGCAGCTGTAGCTCACGAAATTCAAACTTTTTTACGTTTTTGCAATTTACAGGTCAGTGTCAGGTTGTATCTTGATCAAAATATGATTTGCGACTTTATCAGATATGTATTTACCGAATTATAATGATGAGAACCATTAATACATTTCTCTAAGTAAGATTTGTTCCCCAATGTCATTATTTCATGAAAGTCATTCAATCAATCATCAAAAAATCAAGCGGATTCACCTTAAAGCTCTTTTATATACCATATTTTATTCTAAATAAGTATATTTATATTCGTCACAGAGCAGGGAGACGTTTCGGCGGCCACTGCTAGACACGGCATTTCAACACTTTCCATAAGAACCAAGCGAGTCACCATTTACTCACACAAATGATGTATAGAAAGGCTTTGAATGGCGGTATGTGATAGAAGTTGTGCGCTCATCGCAATTTCAGCCTCACGAACTCCATTACAAGTGTTGGCGAGTAGCAGTGGTGGCCCATTGGTAATGGCCCCGACCTACGAGTTGTAGGTCGTGGGTTCAAACCCAGGCAGGCACCTTACTTTGTGTAAATAATTTCATTACCACTGCTCTCAAAACGGTGAAGGAAAACGTGCGTGTGAACTGAGGGACCACACTGGGAATTCGCGAAATGAAAATCCTAGGATTTAGTAGTAGCCTTAAAACAATTGTAGAACGAATCTGGGAATTTGTAAGCAAATATATCAAAAACTACGACCCATAAAGTGTGGTCCCTCAGTTCTCACAGACGATCAGCCAGATCTCGGAAAGTATCTTAAAAAAGAAGGTTTTGTGAATACAGACATTTAGTAAAGAATTTGTAAAGATATTTACTAAATAACAGACCACAAAGCATTAAAGATAAAAACAAATATAACGACTGAACTGTGGTCCCTCAGTCCACATACCAAAGATAAATATTTTAGCGAATATTACTGAATAAAATTAATAAAACCGTTCTTTTTCTACATAAAGTTTTAGTAAAAGTCTTAAAACATTTTGTAAAAAAGAAATGGAGCTTAAATGTCGAAGCATTTTGAAGATAGCGATGATTAAAACTGGTCCCTCAATCCACTCCTCCACTGATGTATGTGCGTGTGCTAGCTGCTAGACGAGAGGAATATCAGAAAGTTAAGTGTACTTAACTTTTAGTAATAAGTTTCTACTAAATAATAGGTATCTAAAATTGTCTTTCTTACCTCTTAGCTGAGATAATATTATATTTTTAATCCTATGAAAATTGATAGAGCAGTGTGACCACACAATAAAACAAAATGTAGACAGTACTATGATACTTTATTTAATATATCATTATTTAGACGAAACGAAAACAAAGTTGTACGGTTCATTTAATGCAATTTTTTTAATTTTTGCAATTAAATTAATGCAATTACATAGCTTATGTGTATTTAGTAAAAAGTAGATTACAAAATTAACAAATCACTTAATATAATACTTTCATTTAAGTAAGTGACATTTGGATGTAGCTTAATGAATGTAAGTATATTTGTTGGTCAGTACTTTCAATAAGTTTGAGATGTTGATTGGAAATGGAGGGATTTGCCTTGATTTGATTTAGATTTGCGACTTACTAGAGAATGGGCAGCAGCGGTGTACGTTACCCCAGCAGGAAAGTGTCTCCTAGAGTTATATGAGTGGAACATTTAATTGGTGCCTTAGCTGCTGTAAATGTGCCCCAACATAAAAAATGTGTGCCCCCTGTCGTTTTGGAAAAAAACGGAAAAAACGATTCCTGCTGGGGTAACGTTTTTCTAGCAGGAAAATTCTAAACGAATGATAGGAGAGAGAAAAATTGTGCATGGCCACATAGCTTATATGTGTGCCAAAATGTGCCCCCAAAAATAAAATCTGTGCCCCTTCAGGTTTTCGAGATATTGCATTTCCTGCTGGAGTAACGTTTTGCAGAATCGTATATCTCTAAACCATTGCATGTGCTCCTGTAGAATAAACATACACGTGTAGCTCTTAATGTGTGCCCCTTAGTGCCCCAATTAGATTTAAGAAAATATTTGTAGTTTTCAAGTTATCGCGGTTTTATGTAAACCCGAAAAAACATCGCAGCGCCTAAATGAGAGAAGGTATAAGTTCGCTGAAAATTGTATTCGGTCCTTCTTGACGCTAATAATAACCATACAAAGTTTCAAAACTGTTCATGCATGCGTTTTTGAATAATCTTGCTAAAAGTCAAAACGATGGTGTCATAACTTTGACGGCAAAATACAAGGAACCGGCTCAATCCCAGATGTGCACACATTTTTTATGTTGGGGCACATTTACAGCAGCTAAGGCACCAATTAAATGTTCCACTCATATAACTCTAGGAGACACTTTCCTGCTGGGGTAACGTACACGCAGCAGCGTACTCTATGCATTTTTAAAACCATACTGCGATTGCCAACCCGCCCGCCAAGCGTGGCAATTATGGCAAATCCCGCCATTTCCAATCAACATCTCAAACTTATTGAAAGTACTGACCAACAAATATAATTACATTCATTAAGCTACATCCAAATGTCACTTACTTAAATAAAAGTATTATATTAAGTGATTTGTTAATTTTGTAATCTACTTTTTACTAAATACACATAAGCCATGTAATATAGCATTAAATGAACCGTACAACCTTGTTTTCGTTTCGTCTAAATAATGATATATTAAATAAAGTATCATAGTACTGTCTACATTTTGTTTTATTGTGTGGTCACACTGCTCTATCAATTTTCATAGGATTAAAAATATAATATTATCTCAGCTAAGAGGTAAGAAATACACAATTTTAGATACCTATTATTTAGTAGAAACTTATTACTAAAAGTTAAGTACACTTAACTTTCTGATATTCCTCTCGTCTAGCAGCTAGCACACGCACATACATCAGTGGAGGAGTGGATTGAGGGACCAGTTTTAATCATCGCTATCTTCAAAATGCTTCGACATTTAAGCTCCATTTCTTTTTTACAAAATGTTTTAAGACTTTTACTAAAACTTTATGTAGAAAAAGAACGGTTTTATTAATTTTATTCAGTAATATTCGCTAAAATATTTATCTTTGGTATGTGGACTGAGGGACCACAGTTCAGTCGTTATATTTTTTATCTTTAATGCTTTGTGGTCTGTTATTTAGTAAATATCTTTACAAATTCTTTACTAAATGTCTGTATTCACAAAACCTTCTTTTTTAAGATACTTTCCGAGATCTGGCTGATCGTCTGTGAGAACTGAGGGACCACACTTTATGGGTCGTAGTTTTTGATATATTTGCTTACAAATTCCCAGATTCGTTCTAAAATTGTTTTAAGGCTACTACTAAATCCTAGGATTTTCATTTCGCGAATTCCCAGTGTGGTCCCTCAGTTCACACGCACATGAAGGAAACCGGTATGTCCTAGAACCAAAAAAATCGATGACATGTGACATCTAACAACCCGCACTGGGTCCGCGTGGTAAATTACAGCCCACTCCCTCTCGAAGAGAGGAGGCCTGTGTCCGAGCAGTGGGAAATTTAAAGGCTGATAAGCCATCTCTAGAAGATTCCGTGCTCTGTGAGATTCATCAAGAATACGAATAAGTGTGTAACAAGATAATATACTTACAGTTCGGGCGAATTGTTCATTGACGGGTAAAAATAATTTTCTTGCATGTTTTGCTGAAACCTTATGCTTAGTTTCTTCTCCCAATTCTACCTGTGTGTCACACATTTGACAATATACCCTGATTCCTTCGACTATGGAGCGGTAACTATGAAAATGGTCTCGTGATACCTTTACTTTGACCCCGCTTGGACTAGCTACATGAATAAATTCGCCGTCTACGATGGGCAAATTCACTTTCAAATTGTATTTCTTAACCATGTCTTTGAAATAATTTTCTTCGGAAGAAAGTGCTTTGTTATGTTTTTCATTTGGTACCACATGCTCAACAGTAGAGGTTGGTTTCATTGTGTAGTCACTATTAGAAGAAACGGTTTTGGTCTCATCATTGTTAGATTTATCCTCATTAGTTACATCGTGTACGATCTTTGAGTATTTATGCTCTAAGTGTACGTTATTATTTTCGGTGTCATTCTGAATAATTTCTGTACCAAACCTATTTTCATCCAATATTTCTTCGTTTTCTATCTCTTTAAAGCTTTTATTTACTTTAAATATTTTGTAAAATTCATGCACAACATTTATGCTTCTTTGGGATTTTACGTGGTATTCTGATGATTCGTGCTTAAGTGTGTTTTCTATTTTAATAATCTTCGAGCAAGGCACGCAGTAATACACATCCTTGTCGATATCTTTGGCGTTATTGTTTACACTTATATTTATTTGTCTGGAGACTCTTTCAAGAACTTTCTGGAATATAGTTTTTAATGTGACATGTTTTTCGCTCTCGTTATGTTTTTTGAAACACAATACGGGCACTTCTTCATTACAAATATGACATTTAAATGTGTCAAATGTTTCTTCTGGAAAGAAAAAAAATAAAGAATAACAGAGATTTAGTATGAGAGACGGAGAGAGTGATTTACTTCACTCTCACGTAACGAAATGTGCCTAAACGTGACTAGAAATTTGTAATCCTCGAATTACCGAACTGCCGCCTAAAAAGTTTCACTTCAAAACGAAACTTATTTTTAGAATTTAGGGGTAGTACTTTTACGACTTAGGTGCCATTTATAAATTTCATGACATGTGAACAAGTGTGACATCATATGACAATAGAGGAGGAGTATGAGTCCTCCAGTCCTCCCCTGTCCCACGATGCGAGCTTTATTAAAACTCACGTTAACGAACACTTTAAAAATATTACCGACTCTTATCAATATCACACCAGCACACATAGCATGACCACCGTAGAAACAGGTTTTGTCGCCGAGTTGGATAGAAATAACTTTGTCTATTCTAGGTAGAATAGAGATAGAATTGGTCGTGCAGGGGGCGGGGAGCTCCAAAAATTATGAAATAAACACGTTCGTGTGACGTAATTTATGAATGACCCGTAGGCCAAATAGGATTAATTATTATTTACTTCAATAAATCTTACCATCGACGTGCTAGAAATAATAGATTTGTTACAAATGGATAAAAAATCGATGCAACAATAAGAAAAATCAACAGTAAGCCCACGTTCGCAAAGGCGCTTTTTTATGGAAAGGTTTTTTTACCGTAGGTACTCTAGATTTTCAACTGTACACTTTTACAACGTTAAGGATGTGCTCTGTTGGATTTTGAAAATCCAGAGAACGGTAAAAACCGACCAAATGCTTGTCGGACCACGCACAATGAAGGGTTCCCCGTAGTTGGGATGAATTTATACCAAGAATAAACTTCACATTGTAGTTGAAAAACATGTCCCCCCCATACCACTACCCATAACTTCAAGTACGAGTTTGAAGTGTTTTTTATCCCATCTAGTCGAAAAGAGCCGAAGGGTTCCTCGATAAGTGCGAGCAAAATGGGGCAATCCGGCGCACTTAATAACTGTGACTTTTGAATTTGGAACACTATTTAATTTAAAAGTTTGAACGCAATTCGCTTCGATATAGACCTGGCCGGTAATCAAAAAAAGCGCCGACGCGACATTGGATAACCAAATTTGGGAACTTAGAGTCAGAAGTTATTACTAATACCTACCAGTGTTAAATAACTAAATAAGTCAACGACATTTTCTGTTCCCAACAAAACAGTTACAATAAACTTCCACAAATGCGAAAACGTATCTAATATTAATATAAATTTGTAAAATCAAAAATCAAGTCATTTATTCAAACTAGGCTGAGAATCAGCACTTTTCGAACGTCAAAAATTACATGAGACAGTCCCCCAAAAACGCCCACCCTTCACCACTTCCTAGTGCTTTAGCTGGGAAGAAGAAGTGGCGCAACAAACTCCCCAGCAGCACAGCTGTATGTTAAGATATAAAACTTGAATCTATACAATAAAATGTAAAAGAATTTGCATTACGCAACACAACATTAAATTAAATTATTTTGCCTTATGTTAGCTAGCACACGCCACTATACCAAAAAAACATAAAAATCGTCGAAAACTATACTCACGCAGAAATAACGTACACAGAACGTACCTAAATAAAAACCTCCAGGCATAATGGGCGTGCCCGCTTAACTCGAAGTCAAAAATGATAAACTAGCACCATCGTAGTCTGGGCGGCTGACCTGACGGCCGGAAGCATCGCAGTCCTGCGAAAACCGCAGAGAGCGATGGCCGTCAGAGTCATCAGGGGATATCGCACGATCTCCTACGAGGCGGCTTGTGTACTGGCCGGATCCCCGCCCTGGGACCTCGAGGCGAAAGTACTCGCGTCACTGTATCGGTGGCGCGAGGAAGCGAGGGCGCGGGGCGAGTGGCTGATGCAGCGACATGTGGAGTTGCGTCGGTCACAGCTTCGCGCAGCCCTGGTGGCGGAATGGCGGGACAGGCTTTCACGCCCTACCGCCGGCCTCGCCACCATCGAGGCGGTCCGGCCGGTGCTCGAGCCCTGGCTCGGGAGGAGGCACGGCTCCCTGTCGTTTCGGGTGACGCAGGTGCTCTCGGGGCATGGTTGCTTCGGGAAGTACCTGTGTCGCATAAACAGGGAGCCGGACGCCCGGTGTCACCACTGCGTCGACTGCCGGGAGGACACGGCGCGGCATACGCTGGCAGAGTGTGCCGCTTGGGAGGAGCCTCGCCGTGCCCTCATCTCAGGAGTAGGCAGTGACCTGTCGCTGCCGGCCGTGGTCGAGTCGATGGCCGGCAGCGAGGAGTCCTGGGACGCGGTGGTATCCTTCTGCGAAACAGTCGTGTCGCAGAAGGAGGCTGCGAAAAGGGAGCGGGAGATCTCGTCCGCTCACCCGGCCCGCAGCAGGCGCACCGGGCGTCGGCAGAGGGCAGATAATGCCCTCTTCCGGCCCCCCTAAATGGGTCCAGGGACGGCGGACTCGGGGACGTCCGCCGCCCCCTATCACACTGGACCCGAGGTGGCGGCGCGTAGTGTTCCACGCGCGCCCCTTTGAGACGTCGCGGGGGGGTCTAACACCTCACCCCCCCGCAGACTTGAGGTTGCCCGCGGAGGCGGGCCGGCACTAGCCGGGGATCACGGAAGTAATACTAGCTCCCAAGATCCCCGGTGCAAGTGTGAGAAGGGAACACCGGGGTGGTTTTTAGTCAGTAAGAGTCTGACAGACCCCTCCGCCCACCCCAGGGCGGAGGACATCCATGAGGATTTTCCACCCCGGCAACAAAAAAAAAAAAAAAAAGCACCATCGTAGTAAAATAAAATGTAACTTGGTTATGTATTTTATCAATATTCGTCACTACTAAAAGCATCTTTTATTTATTTTTCTCATAGAGCGGGATTAAAGGCAGAGTGTGCCACACGGTACCAAAATTATTTAACCTCGAGCGACGTAGTTTGAATCCCTTACTACGCTTAGGATTCTACTCTAGAATCCATCGCTTTGCTCTGGATTCAAACAATCGCTCTCGTATTATGACACCATCTACTATTATCGTGTTTCTACATCGATATCAGTCAAGTCTGTGAAGTTTACACAAACAAAATATATTTTTAAACTGGTATTTCAAGTAACAAGGTGGTGTGGTGTGACAGGAATGGATAGAATAAGAAATGAGTACATAAGAGGAAGTCTGAAAGTGGCACCGGTGACTGAAAAGTTGTGCGGAAATCGGTTGTCATGGTATGGACATGTTTTGCGAAGGAATGAGGAAAATGTCGTGAGGAAAGTTTTGAGTATGCATGTCGATGGCTATAAGAGTAGGGGAAGACCAAAGAAACGATAGATGGACTGTGTGAAAGATGATATGGCTAGAAAGGAAGTGACTACCGAGATAGAACAGAGAAGTATGGAAGAAAGGGACATGTTGCGCCGACCCCAAATCAATTGGGATAAGGGCAGGAGAATGATGATGATTTCAAGTGACTAGGTGCGGTCAATAACTCCACAAAACATATCATTTTTTTTGTTTTGTTTTATCCTGTTTAGATATCAATACACATCCCGTCTGCGGAGTTTCGCTAGCTAATATAATTTGACCCTGTCACCCCCCCCCCCGTCACTTCATTTTTTTCAAAATTTAAGGCCGTTTTGGAGATGTGATCCCTTATCCCCGAAATGGCTGAGCCTAAAATTGTGTTGTCAATTTTCATATATTTTATTTAATAACCAGGTTAATCCAGGGTGTCAAACAACAATTGTGGCGATAAGTCCCCTCTTTGAGGAGTGGCTAGAGGCGCCACGGCGTCCTCACCTTCCGCCTGACGCAGGTCCTTACCGGACACGGTTGTTTCGGGAGGTTCCTGTTCAGGATAAAGCAAGAGGAAACGCCTGGGTGTCGCCACTGTGTGGATCGCCCGGAGGACACGGTGGAGCATACGGTGGAGGTCTGCCCGGCTTGGGCGGAGCACCGCCGTGGCCTCACGGAGGCGATCGGCGGCGGCGATCTCTCGCGTCCGGCCCTGGTTCAGGCCATGGATCGGAGCGAGAGTGCATGGGAGGCCGTCACCTCCTTCTGCGAAGGAGGCGGAACGCGTGAGGGTGAGGCAAGGCTCGCGCCCTTAGTCGCCGCAGGAGACGCCCCGGGCGTTGGTAGTCACAAGCCGATTTCCGGCCACCGTAGACGCGGGCCTGCGGCCAGGGTTGCGAGTTTGTCCGAAAGGGATATCGTGGCCCTGGCACACAAGCAACGGAAGGAACACGGGTGGGTTTTAGTCAGTAAAAGTCTGACACGCCCTCCCGCTCCGCCCATAGCGGGAGAAGTTATTTGATAATTTCCCACCCAAAAAAAAAAAAAAAAAAAGGGTGTCAAACAACAATTGTGGCGATAAGTCCCCTCTTTGAGGAGTGGCTAGAGAGGCGCCACGGCGTCCTCACCTTGCGCCTGACGCAGGTCCTCACCGGACCCGGTTGTTTCGGGAGGTTCCTGTAATTTCCCACCCAAAAAAAAAAAGGGTGTCAGCTATCTCCAACAAAACTTTATCAAAATTGGTCCAGCCATTTGAGCGTGAAGAAGTAACAAACACACACACACACTCACAAACTTTCGCCTTAATAATATTAGTGTGATGTGATAGTTGTATATATATTTTTAATCCTCATAACAAGTCATTTCATTTGATATGTCACGCTCACGGTACAGCTTGCAAAACTTTTATTTTTAATTTTTTCCTCCAAAAGTGAACGCCATAATTAAAATTCATTTATTTATTTTACAGTAGATTCAAGACACACAAGTGATCCTATATTTTTTTCCTTTAGAGGTACGGAACTAAAAAAGTCACGTTATAAAAGCGGCCATGCGTACGAGGGCATAGGAATATGTATTTTTAAGTTCAAATAAAAAATAGAACTTCCTGGTTGGCTAGAGCTTAAAATTAACATTCTTACCAGAAAAGCAATCTTCATTAGCATCTTGAGTGACTATCTGTAAGCGACAATACTCAGATTCCCCGTCCAGGCGCTCCTTCGTCCACAGCGGTCTCTTCTCTGCGTGTGGCGTGAGGACATACTTACTGAGGTACGTCAAGTCTATACTATCCAAAGGTATTGCGTATGACTGGCCGCCTTCACTTTTGATTTCCGTCATTCTTATCTAGAAAATGATATGAAAAGATTTATTGTTCAAACTAGGACTAGATTAAAGAAAGAATAATGCGTTTATTGACATGAAAGCAAAAAAAAAAAACAACTTGAACTATCTATATCAGAAAACAATGCTTTTAATGCCAAAAGGGCATCAGTTCATAATGTCAGATGCCACTTTTTTTTTTTTAAGTAGGTATATTAAACTCAATTCAATTTATAATTCTATTTTAAACTATTCTCTTTTAATCATTTTTTTTTGTTTTATTTTTTATTCATTCATAATAATGAAGATCAATTTAATGCTTGGTTAATTTTTTTATTAGCATGTAAATCTTTTATAATAGAAATATTGTTTTTTTTTTTATGGCAATAGGCTCGCCCCAATTACATGGGACTTAAACATAGGTAACTGGCGAAATGTAGGTGTACTATGTGTACACCACATAACCCTTCGGGGATTACCGGCGTTATGTTATTGTTTTTTTTTAAATGTATTCTTAATTTTAATGTATTCCGAGCATGTGTACTCGATAATGAGTGAGCTGTGGTTACCTGTAATTGAGTGTACATTAGAGGATAATGTATATTAGACAAGTTTGTATTATTGTAAGAGATAATTGTAATGTTCTCATTGGTAATCCTTAAATAAATAAATAGACAACACAAGATCACCGCCTGACGCTGATTTTCAGCTGCAGCCCACGAGCATACATGGCCTGGGGGCCGATCGCGCTAATTTTGAACGTTAATACCAAAACTAAACCACAACCAAAAACGTTACGTTAGACATTTCGTATCGCGCTAATCAATTCAACGGAAACGATTTAGCTTTACTTTGGAAGTTACGTTGGAGGAACGATCGATCGAACTTTCGGTATCTGTAACGTCAACGACTTTGTCGCTCAGAAAAAATAGCGCGATACCGTTTCTTACACCAGCTAAACCAAAACCAAAAACGTTCCGTTCGAACGGGAATTACGTTGAGAAATAGCGCGATCGGCCCCTGGTAAGGTAATGTAAAAAGCACAAGCATAACGTCGCTCTAGATGTGACACTTCGTAACTGAAATTATTAGTCAATTTCAAATGTTGCTGCGAAAATGTCCAAGACGAAATTTCCCATCCTGCCGGTGATGCCTTGTATGCATACATGAGACTTACTTCCCTTAAAAACTGACGTTTAGCATGACGTTTATCCATCTGTGGTGACATCTCACATTCAATACATAGTCAGCCTATAATGTTCCCACTGCTGGGACACAGGCCTCCTGTCTGTGAGAGGGAGTGGGCCGTAATCCACCACGCGGGCCCAGTGCGGGTTGGTAGATGTCACATGTCTTCGAATTTTTAGTTCTAGGATATGCCGGTTTCCTCACGATGTTTTCCTTCACCGCTTTCGAGAGCAGTGGTAATGAAATAATTTACACAAAGTAAATTGCCTGTCCTGTTTCGAACCTACGACCTACTTACTACTCGTAAGTCGCGGCCGCCCGGCCGTTACCACTGGGCCACCACTGCTTACATTCAATAAAAGTACCAAAAGCATGCAATATCATAATTATACATAATTTGGGGCAGCCTATGTCCAGCAGTGGACGTCTTTCGACTGACAAGATGATGATGTTGATCCATTTCCATAATTATCAAAACAGTTTTTTGTCTCTCCTGGAAAATTGTCAGGTTCGTATTTACGAGGTGTCACATCTATATTCCGTTGGTTTAAGTAGTTAAATAAAGGTAAACAAAAAAACCCACGTGACGAGAGAGCTGTCAAGTAACCGACTAAACGTAATACCTGTCACTTCAGTTGGCATGCTACGTCACAGTTGTACTCTTCAATTTAGCAACGTTTTATTTCGTTGACGTTTGGAGAACATGTCTTTTTGGGCTCTTTACAATAGACGGATTACAAAATAATATAGTTATTTATAAATCTAACTAAATAATTGTGCTCTCTACGAAGAGTAGTATAAGAATAAATGATAAAGTTTAACATACAGTAATAAAAGAGGAAACTATCGTAATAATAATAAAAAAAAACTTCTAAAAATTCATTATAAGTTACAACGTATTTTTAAACAAGAAAGTGTCATCTATAAAAACCCTTTTTAGGGTTCCGTACCCAAAGGTTAAAACGGGAACCCTATTACTAAGGCTCCGCCGTCTGTCTGTCTGTCCGTCTGTCACCAGGCTGTATCTCATGAACCGTGATAGTTAGACAGTTGAAATTTTCACAGATGATGTATTTCTGTTGCCGCTACAGCAACAAATACTAAAAACCAGAATAACATAAATATTTAAGGGGGCTCCCATACAACAAACGTGATTTTTTTGCTCGGTTTTGCTCGATATTGATAATGGCAACAGGTAGACGCTTGAAATATTCACAGAATATTCACTATAAAAATTTATAATTAAATTAAAATAAAACAAATATTTAAGGGGGGCTCCCATACAACAATCGTGATTTTTTTGCCGTTTTTATAGATAATGGTAAGGAACCCTTCGTGCGCGAGTCCGACTCGCACTTGCCCGGTTTTTATGATTTGTTTACCTTTATTTAACTACCTAAACCTATGGAGTATAGAGCTACGATAAAGTTTACTCATTTAGTTATTGGGTGCCATACTGTTCTCATAAATAGGTTACAAAATAACCTGTGTTTAGCAGAAACAATTCCGATCTCCACTACAAACGGTTGACTTATAATAAAGAGCATGTGTTATATTATATATATATGTATACTAGCTTCTGCCCGTGGCCACGCCCAATTTTGACAAAAAATAGGAATTAAATAAATTGAAACAATGTCATAATTAGATTAAGACATTATTTCAATTTATTTATTTCCAATTTTTTCAATTTCCTGTTGCATTGTGGATATTTAAATTAATGTCGCCCACGTAGTTTTACCCTGTCCCCCATCGTTGGGACACCGACCAATATTAGCACGTGCTTACTCGGCTGCCTTAAAGCGCATCATCAGTGGCAACCTAATAATACGACGGGTTCCCAAAGGCCCTCCGAAACAGTTCGAAGCTCATTACCGCCTCGCGTGGAAAAGCCTGCTTGTCACAATCTACCACATTAACTGGTCCCGACATGTTGCGAGTCCCGCTATTCCAACGACGCAGCTGTAAGTATCTCGAGTATATGTTATGGACCAAGTGATTATTAGGACATCATAAAAAATGCCCGGGCAGTTTGTTTATTTTTACTTCAAACGTAGAATCAATATTTTAAATCAATAGGAACGCGTCAGATACCATCTACTGTTATTGAATCATTTGGGTTAGGCAAGAACAGTGACCATTAACGATTCCCTCTATTCTTGGTGAATCATTTGGGTTAGATGAGGTTGTAAATATGAACAATCTAGAACTGCCTGCACCCCTTGCAAAATACCTGTGTATTATCAGATTGTCCAAAGACCACACGGAAATATTTATAATGACGAGGCAGTCAGACGAGGAAGTTCAAATTATTATTAATTATTTCTCCCTAAGTAGTTTGTCATTTATCATAATGCACGGGCATTATGAAAAATGCCCCTATTTATTACTCGGTCCATAACATATACATCACACCACGAAGGTAGGGGAGGTCGTAGAGTACATCAGCCGGTCTATTCTGTAAGAATCTCACCGTGAACATTTGGGCGAAGTGAGCTTGAAATGAACTGTCATCCTACCCGACACTACGGCATTTAGAGGTTGACAGCTCACTACAAACTCACTTCACCTCAGTTTTCACGGTGACATTTTTACAGAATACCACTACAGGATGAGGACCAAGTTCACCTTGAGTCGGGAAGTTGGAGTCAAGCCATAAGATTTACTTCAAATATTTTGTGGTGCGCGTTCCGACTTATCTTTGGACACTTTCATGAAGAAGGAATTTTGTCGGACGGGTGTCGTTTAAGTCGTGTTTCGCGGAAGGCTACACGACACCACGACTCAGCGGAATACGTCGCCGACCCCTAGATATATTGTAGTGATGTTTTTATTATGACATTTACTAGCACTTCAACCGCGACATCGTCCGCGTGGATTTCGTATCTTCGCCTACAAAGATCAACGCTCTCCACCCCGTTTAAAAGATAGTTTCCGAAAACTAATGATTACTTACGATCATTTTATTTACTTTATTATGACAATTTTTAGGGCTTCGTACCCAAAGGGTAAAACGGGAACCATATTACTGAGACTCCGCCGTCTGTCTGTCTGTCCGTCTGTCACCAGGCTGTATCTCATGAACCGTGATAGTTAGACAGTTGAAATTTTCACAGATGATGCCGCTGTATTTCTGTTGCCGCTATAACAAAACATACTAAAAAACAGAATAAAATAAATATTTAAGGAGCTCCCATACAACAAACGTGATTTTCTTGCTCGTTTTTGCTCGATATTCATAACGGCAACAGGTAGACGCTTGAAACATTCACAGAGTATTTAGTTATATAATCACTTTAAGAATAAATAATTAAAGTTTAATAAAACAATTATTTAACACCCCATACAACAAACGTGATTTTTTTGCCGTTTTTATAGATAATGGTACGGAACCCTTCGTGCGCGAGTCCGACTCGCACTTGGCCGGTTTTTATTATCTAATACAAACTACTATTCAATTGTCTCTAGTTTAAAAAAAATTACATGTGTTTAAAGAATTAATAGAGCGTAGGACCGTTCAATAACACTGGCATTTTTCTTGCTTTTAGCATTTTTATACCCGTTGCGTCGCCGGCGGAGCCTTAGTAATAGGGTTCCCGTTTTACCCTTTGGGTACGGAACCCTAAAAACTTACCTTACACAAGGAATGATTGATAACATGGACATTAATATACAGTCGTTCACCACTTACTTCACACTGCGTAATATGCTTTTGGTTTCCCTTTCTCTCTTACTCGCTAACACACGCACACAGACCCTCACACACAGCGCCACACACACACGCACACACCCCCACACACATGCACACACAATAATTAACTATACTTTTCGCCAGATAAGAGAAAAATAAAAGTCACTGATCCGACTTGCGAGTCAGGGGCGCATTACCTGTCCGCCATTTTGTTATTATGCATATCGCGTCCTTCGGGGTGAATAGAAATGCAGGTTTTGGCCAAAAGGTTTGTAACTCATGTCCAGTGAACGCGTCAAGGACGCCCCTTACCACGATAAGTTTGTTTTGATCATGTTAGCGACACTTCCGTTACATATTTTTCGTATCGTTTTGAAATATTGGAATACATTGGTAGACGGGTGTTAACGGCTTTTATTTTTTTCTTATCTGGCGAAAACTATAGGTATCTGAGATTACGAATTCAAGTACCTAATTAATTATTATAATTGTAATTATTTTTTAATTCTGTAGTTCTAGTTTTGTTATTTTACCTACTTAGTTAAATTCTGTTATTAACAGGCTTTTTATGTTGTACATATAGTTATGGAAGAGGGATGTCTTCTGTTACAGGTATCTCTATACTTAAAAGAAGGCCTCTACGACTTATTTAATGATTATGAAATAAAAAACTTATTAAACTTATTATTAAACAAAAACACAAGACGTAGTACTAAATTTAAGTTTGTGGAACCTTGTAAATAACAATTTTAAAAGCTATCGTACAGACCCCAGCAGGTCAAGCTATCCGAAACTGTCAAATTTTCCCAAATCACATTGAACCTTATGCTATAATAATAAAGTTGAAAATCCTTTAAAGCAATTTGACAGATTGTTGTAGCTTGATGTGCTGGCATCAGTACATAACTGACCTTTACAAATATTAGATTGTAAGTAAGCATTCCGAAGAATAAATAAATAAAACTGAGAAGATTAAAATGGAGAGCCGGCCACACTGTCAGGGGACAAGATAAAACAAACAAAAAGTGAACCTATGGTACCCAGAGAGGGGAAGAGAAATTAAGGGAAACCCTTGAAAAGATGGCAGTACGACTAGGTGAGGACGGCTAGAAAGACATGGAATAGACAGGCAAAGAATATGAAAAATTGGAAGGGGTTAGAGGAAACCTTTGCTAAAGGGCACCCAGAGACTCGGAGCTGATATTAAAACATTTTGTATTACAACTATCACGCTGAAAACGGCTAAATTTTTTTTTGTTTAAAGGCGCTTATTAAATCTGAATATAATAGAATACTCTTTAATATGAGTATGTAACTACACTCTAAGAGTTACAGATATAAATTTTATGTACACATTTTACATAGGATGACAGAATGGGCGGTGTTACTGCTAAAAACGATCTTTAATTAAACAATATAAGGAGATTATAACTGATTGACTACGATGATATTGACTGATTATGTTTTACATAATCTGTCTTCCTCCCATAAGGCAGGTATAGTCGCCGGCACGTAACTTGGCATTGTTTTGGTGTAGTGGAAGTTGCACGCATGTACAATTAGTGCAACGAAAAAATTATCACTTTTATTGCTTGTCATTGTTCTATGGTTACTCAATCAACAATCAATCAACTCAGCCTATAGCAGTCCACTGCTGGCCTGTACCAGCCTGCGCCACAACACCCTGTCTGTCCCAGCCACCTTTTTAAGGTCATCGGTCCATCTAGCTGGGGGGTGCCCCACACTATGCTTGCCAATGCGCGGTCTCCACTCCAGAACTCGTCTGCTCCACCGGCCATCGGTCCTTCGACAAACATGGCCAGCACACTGCCACTTCAGCTTGCGTAGGCAGGCAATGGTTACTGCCAGAGTTTATTTTCAAACATGTCTGTCCAGAAGAGAGTTAAAGAAAGGAAAGAAACATCTAACGATTCTTGCCAAGTTACGTGCCGGCGACTATATCAGAGATATTAATGAGGTATCTAATAAATTAAGGAGTCCCAGGGTCATACGCCAGCGCTCATTGGGGGCCTGGCGGCACGTCGTCGCGGCAAAGCATTAACATTTTAGTATGGCCCGGCCGAGACCATAATAAGTTTATTTCCGATACGAACCTACCGAGACATTTCTTATATTGTTAACTACATATTATTGCCCGGCATGCCGAGGGCTTCCGCAGCATGCACAATAGTGACGATAAAGTGGAGTGCTAAGGGTATTAAAATAGACGCAAAATAATTTCCGCTTACGAAAATCCTTTGCCATGCAATACAGCCCGTGCCGCCTGGTGAGCGCTGGCCTATGACCCTGGGACCCCGTATTAGAATTATTAGATACCTCATTGATCTCCGAGATTACCTAAAGTGAAATAAAAGTACGGTACTTAGATATATTTGATAATAAACTTTTATGGACAGGTTCACACCGGCAGAGAGAATTTTTTGTAATCGACTTCTAGATGACGTGTCAAAAAATCTAACTATATTTATTAATTATTAATCCACTAATTACATTATTATGTTAAACAACTAGTATTAATTACTTAATACTTACCTAAGACGACCCACCACTGACCCTTTCCGCAGTTTATCACGTCCAAATCTGTTTACACGACACTGTAGGCCCCTGCAGGAATAATCAGTCGTCAAAGAATCATAATTATGGAATCATTGTGAACGTGAACCATAGAGTATAGTAATAGATTACGAGAACTGTGAAGAGTGTGTGAGTGAAGTCGAGTCCTTTTATGAAAGAAAAGTAGAAAGCCGTCCTTCTCACTCACGGTCAGTAAGTTTGTCTTTGTTTGATGTAGCACAGGCCACAGACCATTAATAAATAAATAAATAGTTCTCTGTGAGCAGTTTGATTTGAAGTTTTTGAAGGAAACGAAACGTAAACGGATGTGGGTGAATTAGTGTCATTAATTTTTCTGTCCACTTTTGTTGCCAAGGGCGCCCACACAAAACCGCGATGCGATGCGATATTATGATTGATAGTATAGATTTATGCGCAGATATTTGCGATGCGTTGCAAATTCGCAGTTATGTGTGGGAGCCCTAAGGGTGACTAGTAAAAAGCAACTACCCTAGTCACGGTAATTATCTTTTTCAAAAATGAAATATTGCGGACGCTTACGTACGAATCGAGCTTAGAGTCTGTCATGGTTACATTTGTTCCCCAATGTCCCGATGTATCTCCCAGCTTATTTTTGGACTGAAGAATGTCCACACCAGAACAAATAATACGTCCTCAATAAACTTGACCACCTTCTAAATAACTACATTCGATTAATTTTCAATCTGCTTAAGTATGACCATGTGTCTGCGCACCAATTTGCGTTTAAAATGGTTGTCCATTCGTCAGCGCAGAGAGTTGAGGGCTCTGTCTATTTTGTATTAAAGTATTCTATACTAGACAAACCCACTTTTCCTTCTTACCTGACTTCCCATGTTCAATACCTAAGCTCTACCCAGTGCCCATAGTAAAAATCATTCTACGATGTCCTTCTCATCGGTTTCATTCGCTTTCTTTCTTTGTACAGGGACGGTATTTCTTTGGAATGCCCACCCTCTAAACATCAGCGAAGTAGAAATGGGTTTTATTTTGATAGAAGGCACGTGAACATATTCGTAAGAAGCGCTGATTAATTGCCGGATTCGTTTTCTCTTATCGTTATTTCTCCTGACAAAGTTTGTTCTGTATGTGTATCTTTGTATTAGTATTTATTCTTTTTCGAGCTAACTATTCCGTTGCACCTGCCATGTATTGTCTCTGAGTCAACATACGGTTGACTGGTAGAAAATGCCTCAGGCAGTAAGTCCGCCTTTGTACATTAAATTTCTACTTGTTCATATAGTTTTAATAAATAAAATATCAATAATTTGCCCGTTCCGTTCCGCCACCGCACCGGGAATATTGTTAAGCCTGGTAACAGTAACATTACTTTCAGCAAACATATCTGATTTGAAATCGGGGTAAGTGGACTTATTTTCATTTATATGTTATTATTACATCGTTTTAGATAATAGATGCACGAAATCACGTCGTAAAATTAAAATTTTTGAACAAAGAAATGTTACGAGAAAATTCGTTCCGCCGAGTACATTTTTTCACGAAATATGGCTCATTTTGTGTTTTATCGCCTGGAAATAGATGAATAATCATAAAATAATACTTACTCAATCGTTTTAGATAATAATATCACTAATTATATCGTAAATACATATGAAATGTTTCGAAAAATCATACGTCTAAAGGCGGCCCCATGCACTGTGATGTTTGGGATTTATTATTACGCAAATTTTACATAGAACTCCCTAAAAAAACGCTGTTGTTAGATTGCTTATCTATTCATAATGCAAGGTCCAAAATTTCGTGTAAATTGAAACAGTCGTTTTACCAGAAATAGACATAACGTAAGACCAAAACAATGACAGCTGTTATCTGAAATCATATTTTGTTTAGAAAAACAATGCACTTCCCAGATCCATTCTTGCAATTGTTTATTATGGCCTGTCTAATTAGCTTCTCAGAAAAAATTACTCTTTAGGCTATATGTCTTTTGTTATTTATTGAAAAATATGTTTATGAGTGCCGGCGGCCCCTGTCATAACAATGACAGGCCATAAAAAAGGTAGGTGATTGAGTCATTGTTCGTCAAAACGCGACTGCGATCTGCCACAATAGCAACGCCACTTTCACACGTCTGTATTAGGTACTTCTTTCCACGGTTTGCCTGTCACTTACAGATCCTGTAAATGCAGGAGAGCAATAGGACAACAGGCCTCCGGAGTAGCACCGTCAAGTTTATTTAGTGTGTTTCCATGTTTGTAGCTACTCCGTGATTCCTGCTGAACAGTAGAATGTTTTGGTTTCTGTACATGCATTTCTGTACGATCTAAAATTAGCCGAACATTAATATTGTATTTTTTTAAATGGTCAAATACCCATGTAACACCCGCTGGTGTTACATGGGCATTTGACCGTTGTCTTGTCCATGTTTATTTCTCATAGAAATTGTTCTACCGGTGTCGCGTCGCACGACTTCGACCTCTTTCGGAAGCTGTACTGAGGTCACCGAACATTGTACTGGAGGTCCTCCATAGTCTCAGCCATGACAACTATCCCCACCGAGTGTGTCTCCACGTTGTCGTCGTGGTGGGGCTTGCGTGTCTCAATGATCTTGGGGGCTTTGCCGGTAGAGTCACTCATGCCGGAAGGCCTCAAGTGAGAGACCTGACTAAGAGAGACATGGGGCGGAGTCAATAACATCTGACTTCCGCGAGGGGCGCGCCGTCTGAGGACTTCAACAGCTGTTGGTGTTCTTGGATGGCGCGCGTTTCTCTCCTCATCGTTTGGAGAGTGGGAAGAGTGGTTCACCTCTAGTACGTGTCTGCTCATCAGACATGACTGAGGTGAAGGAGTGGTCTGGGGACCCCACCCCATAAAAAAGGCAAAGCTGTGTTCAGCAACAACAATGGAAGCGAGTCATCAAAACATACTACCCCAGGAGGGTACCTGCTGCTCCGCAGTAGGAGAATCCCTCACCGAGCAGAGCTCGGTCAGTCCCTCGTATTCTGGGGGGGACAATGAACGCCCAAAATCCAATTCGGATTTTTACCCGTCCTTCGGGGACGCATTGAGCCAGGGTGGCTCACCTACCGGTGCCGAGGAGTCGCTGGGTTCTATTCCCAGTACATCCACGGCACCGAAACAAAACAAAAACGCACAGGGAGTGCCAAAGACCCGAGCACAATTTGTGCGCCCGGCTACCCCGGTTGCTGACGAGGTGGCTAGTGACACCAGCGAGTCCTCTTGCTCGCAAAAGTCGACAAGATTGACTCAAAGCCGAGCGCGCAAGCGTAGACAGCAACCGAAGAGCAAAGAGTCGATCGTGACGAAGAAGGCTGGGAAAGAGCAGGACAGAGACTCCGAGCCTGTGAGTCCACCGACAAAGCAGGCAAGGATTGGGCCACCAGGAACTGAGTCGTCCGGTGGTGAGCCGGATGCCGCTGGTGGCTCTAAGGAGCGAGCTGCCAGCTTTGAGGAGGTTGTGGTAGCCGCAATCAGGGGTGTGGCCTTGAAGAGGATTCAATCCTCTAAAGACAAGGTCGTACCCGCTGCCACGGCCTCCATAATTGCGGCAGCGAAGGCCCTTCAGGTCGGGCCTTCGTCAGGCGAAGTGTCCGAGATGCGGGCGGAGGTCGGGCGCTTGACGGCTGCTATGGAGCTTCTCCGAAAGGAGAATGAGGAGCTCCGAGCGGACCTGGCCCAGCTTCGAAAAGCTGGCCCTCCGGAGGGGCCGCATGGAGGGGTGCAGCAAGGGCAGGGTGTGCCCTTGCCGGCGGAGGACCGGGTTTTGTCCCTGGTGCGGCAGGAGCTGGCTGCCTTCAACAGCCGGTTCTCCGTACTCGAGGGCATTGTCTTGCGCCCCCCGCTAGCGGCGAGCAGACCGGCCACCTTTGCGGCCACCGTGGCTGCCGCAGCCAAGCCTGCGGCCAAGCCTGCAGCCAAGCCCGCGCCTCTGGCCAAATCGGCCAGATCGGCGCAGCCTAAGCCCAAGAAGGACGGGACGGCTGCACAGGTGGCTGCTAAGAAGGCAAGGGCCCCAGCCACTGCGGCAGGACGGTCGCCCCCCCTCCAGCCTCCTAATTCCTCTCCGGCCGACGCCGAATGGCAAGTAGCCGGGGAGAAAAAGAAGGCGGCTAAGGCCAAAAGGGCGGCCAAAAAAAAGGAGAGGCGGCAACGGCGCAAGAAGCGAAGCGCCGCGGCTAGGCTCCGCGCCCCAAAGTCCGCAGCTGTAGTGATCACACTACAGCCGGAAGCGGAGAAGAAGGGCGTGACCTACCGCGAGGTGCTCGCCAAGGCGTGGAAGGCGGTGAACCTGGAGGAGATCGGCGTCGCCGCGGGCTTCAGGATGAAAGTCACGGCAACTGGGGCCCGGATGCTCGAGATCCCTGGTGCGGCAAGCGGCCCGACCGCTGACGCCCTGGCCGAAAGGCTCAGGGCGTCCCTCAATGCGGGGGAGGCCCGAGTCTCCAGGCCCACCAAGTGCGCTGACATGCGCATCCTGGGCCTGGACGACTGCGTGACGGCGGAAGATGTTGTGGCCGCCGTGTCTAGGAGTGGAGAGTGCTCTGCCGAGCAGGTGAGGGCCGGCACCCTCCGTCCTGACAAATCGGGGACGCAAACCATTACGGTGAGCTGCCCCGTGTCGGCGGCCCAAAAAATATCCGGGGAGGGCCAAAGGCTCCGGGTGGGCTGGGTATCCGCGCAGGTGAAACTGCTGGAACCCAGACCTCTGAGGTGCTTCCGCTGCCGGGTGGGAAACCACGTGGGAGCATGCTGTACCTCGGAGGTGGACCGCAGCGATCACTGCTTCCGCTGCGGTCAGCCCGGTCACAAGGCCGGCTCCTGTAATGCCACGCCGCACTGTTTTGCATGTGCGGCGGCTGGCAAGCCGGCAGATCACCGGGCTGGGGGCAAGGCCTGTGCTCCTCCCCCCAAACCCAGGGGCAGGGGCAAGCCCTCCGCCACCGCCGTCACCGCCGCAGCCGCCACGATTGCCGCCGCCGCTGCCGCCTCCACCGTCGTCGTTGCCGCCGCTACCACCGCGGCAGGGCCATCCCAGAGGGCCCGGGAGGAGGCTGATATGGAATGCCAATAAATGGCCCCATTACGCCTCCTCCAGGCGAACATCAACCACTGCGCCGCCGCTCAGGATCTGTTGCTCCAGAGCATGGCGCAGTGGTCGATTAACATCGCCGTGGTTGCTGAGCCGTACTTTGTCCCGCCCAGGGATGACTGGGTGGAGGACCTGAGCGGCTCAGTGACCCTAATTTCGTCGGCCGCCGCCGGTACCCCGTCCCTCGAGGCCGTCAAGAGGGGACAGGGTTGCGTGGCAGCACGGTTCGGGGAGATTGTCGTGGTAGGAGTTTACTTCTCCCCGAACCGAACTCTCGCCGAGTTCCACAACTCCCTTGGGGAGTTAAGAATCGTCGTCGTCGGGTACCATCCCCTCCCAGTGATCGTCCTCGGGGACTTCAATGCCAAGAACGTGGCTTGGGGTTCCCGGTATACGGACACACGGGGCAGGATGGTGGAGGACTGGGCTCTGGAGACAGGCCTGGTCGTCCTAAACCGGGGTTCTGTCCCCACGTGTGTGCGGATGCGGGGTGAATCAGTGGTGGACATCTCGTTCGCCAGCCCCGCTCTGTCACCGCGTGTCATCGACTGGCGCGTCATGGAGGGGGTGGAGACCTATTCCGATCACCGGTACATCCGGTTTGACGTCTCCGCCCAGACCTCGGGCGCGCCGGTCCGACAGACCCCGAGTGGTCCGCGGTGGGCGCTGAAGCAGCTGGACCGGGAGCTCCTCCTGGAAGCCACGATCGTGCAGGCCTGGGTGTCATCACCGGACAGGCCTGCCGACATCAATGACGAGGCGGAGTGGTTCCGGGAGGCCATGTCCGAAATATGTGACGTGGCAATGCCCCGGGTCCAGCCCGGACGTGCCCGGCGCCAGGTGTACTGGTGGTCGCGTGAGCTGACCGCTTTACGCGAGGCGTGCGTTGCTGCGCGCCACCGGTACTCCAGGCACCGCAGGCTCCGTGTCCGCCCTCCGGATACGGAAGCCATTCAGGCGGAGCTATACGAGGGGTACAGAGCAGCGAAGACTGCCCTCCGAGCAGAGATCCAGCGGGCCAGAGGACTGGCCCGCGAGGAGACGCTGGAGACTCTCAACAGAGACCCGTGGGGACGCCCCTACAAATGGTGCGAGATAAACTCCGCCCATGGGCTCCCCCGCTGACGCAGAGTCTCCGGCCCCAGCTCGTGGAGGACGTGGTGAGCGCTCTGTTCCCTTCGCGAGGGGAACATACTCCCCCGCCCATGGCTCCGCCTCCTGCGGTGCCAGATGCGGACCAGACCGACGACGACGATGCTCCAGATGTGACCGAGGTAGATCTGAGAGTGGCGGTACGTAGGCTGAATGCCAAGAATACCGCCCCAGGACCCGATGGCTTGCCTGGAAAAGCCTGGGTTCTGGCTTTAGAGGCTCTCGGGCCTCGACTAAGGGGGCTCCTAAGCGCATGCTTGGAGAGGGGCCAGTTTCCACTTCGTTGGAAGACGGGGAAACTGGTCCTCATAAAGAAACCAGGGCGCCCGGCGGACTCTCCGTCCGCTTACCGGCCCATCGTGCTGCTCGACGAGGTGGGCAAGCTCTTTGAAAGAGTAATTGCAGACCGCCTTGTCGGGCGGCTGGTGCGGGTGGGGCAGGATTTGGCGGAGAGCCAGTTTGGTTTCCGTAAGGGGCGCTCTACGGTGGATGCCATCATGCGCGTTCGAGCCCTCACGACGGGGGATGCTGTTGCCCGGGGTGGGGTCGTCTTGGCGGTGTCTCTTGACATCGCCAATGCCTTCAATACCTTGCCCTGGAGTTGCATTAGGGAGGCACTTCGGTATCACCGGATGCCGACCTACCTCTGTCGTGTGGTCGAGGCCTATTTGACGGACAGGGCCGTCATCTACCCCGGTCACCACGGAGAGTGGAACCGGCGAGAGATGTCGTGCGGTGTCCCACAGGGATCGGTCCTGGGGCCGCATCTGTGGGACATCGGGTACGACTGGGTGCTGCGCGCCGACCTCCCTAGTGGCGTCAGCGTAGTCTGCTACGCTGACGACACGCTAGTCCTGGCACAAGGGAGTTCGCATCAGGCGGCGGCCGAACTGGCGGCACGTGGGGTTGCGACAATCGTCGATAGGATCCGGCAATTGGGACTCGAGGTGGCATTGCACAAGTCCGAGGCCATGTGTTTTTATGGTCCTCGGAACGCGCCACTGTCGGGTTCCCAGATAACGGCGGGAGGGGTTCACATCGGCGTCGAGTCGACGATGAAGTACCTGGGACTCGTCCTCGATAGCCGGTGGAACTTCGTGGAGCATTTTCGACGTTTGGCTCCCAGACTGGAGCGGGCCGGGGCTGCTTTGAAGCGGCTCCTGCCCAATCTAGGGGGTCCAAACGCCTCCTGCCGGAGGCTCTACGCGGGGATCGTGCGGTCCATGGCCCTTTACGGGGCACCGGTGTGGGCGCGTTCTCTGAGGCTGCGACCAGCGCAGCGGTTGAACGCGTCCCAAAGGGTCATGGCCATCAGGATGGTACGGGGATACCGCACGGTCTCCCGTGAGGCGGCGAGCCTCCTTGCCGGATTGCCGCCATGGGATCTGGAGGCGAAAGTCCTCGCGAACATTTGGGTGTGGCGCGAAGAGGCGAAACTCCGGGGCATAACTCCGCTGCCGCAAGAAATTGCGGCACAGCGGACGGAGCTCCGGAGGGATCTCATGGCGACATGGAGAGTGCGATTGTCGCAACCCAGCGCTGGGCACGCCACAATTGTGGCGATAAGTCCCCTCTTTGAGGAGTGGCTGGAGAGGCGCCACGGCGTCCTCACCTTCCGCCTGACGCAGGTCCTCACCGGACATGGATGTTTCGGGAGGTACCTGTTTAGGATTAAGCGGGAGGAAACGCCCGGGTGTCACCACTGTGTGGATCGCCCGGAGGACACGGTGGAGCATACGGTGGAGGTCTGCCCAGCTTGGGCGGAGCACCGCCGTGTCCTCACGCAGGCGATCGGCGGCGGCGATCTCTCGCGTCCGGGCCTGGTTCAGGCCATGGTTCGGAGCGAGAGTGCATGGGAGGCCGTCACCTCCTTCTGCGAAGCAGTTATGCTAGCCAAGGAGGAGGCGGAACGCGTGAGGGTGAGACAAGGTTCACGCCCTCATGCCCCTAGTCGCCGCAGGAGACGCCCCGGGCGTCGGGAGTCGCAAGCCGATTTCCGGCCACCGTAGGCGCGGGCCTGCGGACGGTGAGCGATGGGTAGCTCGCCGTCCGATAAGGACCAGGCCCGGGTCGACGGCGCGTTGTGTTCCACGCGCGCCTCAAAGAGATGTCAGCACAAACTGACGGGGTCCGTTAGGACCAATGCCTGCCGGGGTTGCGAGTTTGTCCGAAAGGGATATCGTGGCCCTGGCACACAGGCAACGGAAGGAACACGGGTGGGTTTTAGTCAGTAAAAGTCTGACACGCCCTCCCGCTCCGCCCAGAGCGAGAGAAGTTATTTGATGATTTCCCACCCAAAAAAAAAAAAAAAAAAGCCATGACAACTATGTCGTCGGCAAACCGAAAGTAGCCAAAAATTGATGTTGATGCCTAGCCCTTTCCGTCCAGAACCTTGAAAACATCCTCCAGTATAGCGGTGAACAGTTTCGGAAAAAAACGTCTTTCGGTCTCAAACCTCGCTACAGAAGGATAGGTTTCGAGGTCTGGTCCTGGAGTCCGATAGGCATAATAACATATTCGTACAGGCACTTCAACACCTCAATGTACTGATAGTCGATCTGGCACCGTTGAAGAGACTGCAGTACTGCTCATGTTTCGATCGAATCGAAGGCTTTCTCGTAATCCACAAACGCTAAGCAGAGAGGCAGGTTAGTTATACTCTTCGGTCGTCTGGATAGCCTGCCGCAGCGTATGTATGTGGTCTACGGTGCAAAACCTTTACGGAATCTGGCTTGTTAGGGACTCTGGAAGTCGTCAAACCTACGCGCGAGACGGTTTATGATGACCCTTGAAAACAGCTTGTAGACTCAGCTGTCTCACTTCAGAAGTGAGATAGGCCTAAGGCCTGGGCTGGGGAAGTGTGACCTGTGTGACAATGCCCTGCTTATGAATTATAATTCATAAGAAGGGCATTGTCACCCTTCATAAATAAAAGTGCCACTACACCTCTATTCCATGTCTGTAACGTTTTGCCCTCGAGTATGACGGAATCAAACAGCTTTTTGAGGGCCTTATGAATGGTTTTTGCGCCGGCCTTTAGAGGTTCGGCAGTAATTCCGTCATCACGCCTTGTTATTTTTGAGCTGCTTCAGAGCCATCCTAATCTCGAACAAGCTGACATCCCGGATGTCTTCGATGTAGAGTCGAGCTGTATTGAGCTCTTGGGTCATTTGCTCAACAACTCAGATTTGGCGGATAAATACTGCCATCATCGGTCTTCAGTTTCGTAAGCTGGCTCTGCCCAATAGACAGATCTATTGCAACTTTGCCTTGGAGGTTTTATTCCGCTCTATCGCGTCCTTAATGCGGTCTGCATCAAAGCGGCAAAGGTCGTCGTTGAAAGACTTAGAGACGCCCTGGGACCTCAAGGTGAAAGTATCGGTGGCGGGAGGAAGCGAGGGCGCGGGGCGAGTGGCTGATGCAGCGACATGTGGAGTTGCGTCGGTCACAGCTTCGCGCAGCCCTGGTGGTGGAATGGCGGGACAGGCTTTCACGCCCTACCGCCTCGGTGGCCTCGCCACCATCGAGGCGGTCCGGCCGGTACTCGAGCCCTGGCTCGGGAGGAGGCACGGCTCCCTGTCGTTTCGGGTGACGCAGGTGCTCTCGGGGCATGGTTGCTTCGGGAAGTACCTGTGTCGCATAAACAGGGAGCCGGACGCCCGGTGTCACCACTGCGTCGACTGCCGGGAGGATACGTTGGCAGCGTGTGCCGCATGGGTGGAGCCTCGCCATGCCCTCATCTCAGGAGTAGGCAGTGACCTGTCGCTGCCGGCCGTGGTCGAGTTGATGGCCAGCAGCGAGGAGTCCTGGGACGCGCTGGTGTCCTTCTGCGAAACAGTCGTGTCGCAGAAGGAGGCTGCGGAAAGGGAGCGGGAGATCTCGTCCGCTCACCCGGCCCGCAGCACGCGCACTGGGCGTCGGCAGAGGGCAGATAATGCCCTCTTCCGGCCCCCCTAAATGGGTCCAGGGACGGCGGGCTCGGGGACGTCCGCCGCCCCCTATCACACTGGACCCGAGGTGGTGGCGCGTAGTGTTCCACGCGCGCCCCTTTCAGACGTCGCGGGGGGGTCTAAAACCTCACCCCCCCAGACTTGAGGTGGCCCGCAGAGGCGGGCCGGCACTAGCCGGGGATTGCGAAAGTAATAACAGATCCCAAGATCCCCGGCCCAAGTGTGGGAAGGGAACACTTGGGTGGTTTTTAGTCAGTAAGAGTCGGACATACCCCTCCGCCCGCCCCAGGGCGGAGGACATCCATGAGGATTTTCCACCCCGTGAACAAAAAAGAAAAAAAAAGGTGAGGTTACGGTGGGCCGTATGGACAGTTTTCACGAACACATCCTTATAATCATCCACGGAGCTCCCTAGGCACTCGAAACGATTCTGGATTTCGAGCTGAAAGCTCTCGTGGTTTTGCACTTGAATCGGTGCTGGGTGGAGCATAGACTTCATACTTCGAGATCATTCCAACTTCTGACTCTTCTGAGTCTTCCCTCTCTCTTTGGACTTCAGATAACCCAAATATACCCCATCGTAACCTGCTCAATTCTTCCTCGAGTCCAATAATCCTTCTCTTCGGTCCGGAATGCACGCGTGTTGTATGTTGCCAAGTTCAGTTTCAGTGATTGTGGTAGCCGGATCCCTTCTGGGGATTCTAAGCACTCCTTGCCTCATCGTGGCCTTGACCGCTACCGTAGCTAAGGGTAGGCGGGCCACCGGGCACTACGGCCATTTGTAATTGAACAAATGGCCCTAGTCAAGCCAATAAGCAAGCTAAGCACCAATATGCTTTGTCAGCTTTGGAGCGGCAATGGCTATAATCGCCACGCTTGGCAGGTGGGATGCCGATCGCAGTATGGTGTTTAAAATACATAGATAACGCTGCTGCCCATTCTGTAGTAAGTCCCTTAGTCGCCTTTTATGACACCACACGGCACAGTTATTATTGTTTATGTAAAAAAAAAGGGTTGAAGGCACTGCAGTGGATCCGCAATGGTAGCCACCGAAAATTTAAACTTAGAGAGAGGTATTAATGATTCAAATGATTATTATTCTGTAAATACATATTTGTTAAAGTCACGAATCATATTTTGATCAAGATACAACCTGACACTGACTTGCAAATAGCAGAAAACATATAAAAAATTGAATTTCGCGGGCTACAGCTGCGGATTCACCTTAATGATTGGCCGCGAATGGCCGCGAATCATATTTAGATCAACATACAACCTGTTAATGACCTGCAAATTGCAAAAAACGCAATAAAATTTGAATGTCGCGGGCCCCTCCAAGTGCAGATTTATAGCCCGGCTAAAAACCAGTGCACAAATGTGATGGTAAAAAACCTGAAAAACGCGTCATACATTTTAGTTCAGAAATGTTTCTCTTGGCTGCCGTGCCGAGCCGTTGCCGTGCTGGTGCTGCGTTGGGCCGGTGCTGGCTAGAGGAAAAGTATTAATCGGGGAAATCCGGTGCCACAAAGCACAAAAGTCAATCAACTGTCTGTTCTGATCGGGGTTACAAGAAGTTAAATATGAATTCCTAAAAAAATAAATTGCTGATTCGGACAACTGCAAGTCAAAAGTGGAATATGGAACTTTTATTTATGAGTAGATTAACCATTTTGAAAGTATTCACATAATTTACTATGACTCGTCACGTATAGGCACATTTCGTTATTTCGTTACATGAGAGAGAAGAAAGATATCAACTCTCTCTCTGTCTCTCACACACTTAATGGCTTATTGTTTTCCAGCCGACTAACAACTTAAAGGGCGACTGACCATTTGCTACTAAATAACTTTGCAGTCGTTAAATATTATTTTAAAATATAAATCAACAAAAGTTATGTATTTTTTTTATTTAGTTAAAAAAAAGGTTTATTGCAGAAACTTGTACAACTACAAAATAGAATTAAAAAAAAACAAGTAATATTAATGATATAAAACAAATTGTTTGTGATTGGTATAATACCATCTACTGTTATTGAAACATTTGGGTGTCAACGAGCGACCATAAACGCGCGAAGGCGAACGAGCCGCGGCAGCGGCCGCCAAGCGCGTGATCCCCTTTATTGTTGGTAAATTCAGTTACCAAAACAAAAACTCGATGCCAGTTTAAATTAAAACAAAGCTAACAACTGATTGTTAAGCTGCCACTTCCTACTTAAAATTATCCTTCCCTATAGCTGCAAACCTACTATTTTTGCTACTGGCTTTAATTATTTTATCCCAAATTCAGATTCACTTGTTGCCGCGTTAAATACATGCCACACTAAATCTCTCTTATGCTTTTTTTTTTTTTCTGAAGAAACATTTGACACATTTCTTTGCCATATTTGTAATGTAGAAGTGCACGTATTGTTTAAAAAAACATAACAAGAGCGAAAAACATGTCGCATTAAAAACTATATTTCAGAAAGTTCTTGAAAGAGTCTCCAGACAAATAAATATAAGTGTAATTAATAACGACAAAGATATCGAAAAGGATGTGTATTACTGCGTGCCTTGCTCGAAGATTATTAAAATAGAAAACAAACTTAAGCACGAATCATCAGAATACCACGCAAACTCGCAGAGTCGTTAATGTTGTGCATGAATTTTACTAAATATTTGGAGATAATATAGGCAATGTTGGTGTTAAAGAGGTAGAAAACGAAGAAAGGCGAGGCCAAAATTGGTATAATATTCCGACGATTTTTAAACGCTAATGTGATGTACCTTATTAGAAAGCTTATTTATTATGCTACTCGATTATAGTTAAATCTGATTTTTTCAGGCGCCCGTTTTTGGGAAAAAGTGAAAAATGTTTCAATACAAACAAAACGCACATGGTCTTTATTTATTCATTTCTATGCAATACAATTATTTGATGTGGCTAATGTTTCCGTTTCTATTAAATACTTTGAGATTTTATTATAATTTTAGCTGCAGCTCCATGAAATTAAGACAAAAAATATTAATTATCATGACAATGCAATAACAAAACGTATCGAAAAAAGTCAAAGCTGTAAACTCGGACTAAATATCCGTTGTAAATGTCAAGCCGAGTCCTGCTGACTGACGTTGTCATTGTCACGTCATTTGCCACAGGGCTGCCATCCCTAAAATATAAATAATGCTTGTGGAACATTTTATTTTTCAACATTGTTTTAAAAAAACGGACGGCTGTAAAAAAAAATTAAATGTCCAAAGACATCAAAATAATTACCCTCTTTCAGCCTATATAGGTCAGAAGGCTGTTTAAATTTTCAATTATTTTAGTACCAAGCCCCATACATTTCGTGAACGTCTCCAAATGAATGAAAATAGAAATTTGACTGCAAACAATTTTGGTACAGTAATTATTCAGAATGACACCAAAAATAATAACATAAAAGTTGCAACTAATGAGGAGAAATCTAACAATAATGAGACTAATACCGCTTGTTCTACTAATGACCATACAATTAAACCAACCTGTACTGTTGAGCATTTGGTACCAAATGACAAACATGACGAAGAACTTACTTCCGAAGAAAATTATTTCAAAGATATGGTTAAGAAATACAATTTGAAAGTGAATTTGCCTATCGTAGATGGCGAATTTATTCTTGTAGCTAGTCCCAGCGCCAGCGGGGACAAAGTAAAGGTATCACGAGACGATTTTCATAGTTACCGCCACTCAAACAAAGGACTCACGACGACGTATTGTCAAATGTGTAACAAAGTCGAATCGAGAGAAGAAAGTAAGCATAAGGTTTCAGAAGAACATGCACGAAATGTATTTAAACCTTTCAATGAACAATTCGCCCGAACTGTAAGTAAACGTTTCTTGTTTATTTTCTCACTCATTTGTCATCTGGATGAAGATCACAGCACGGAATCGATGCGAAATCAACTAGAGACGGCAGTGCTAATCACATTAGTGGCGCCGCAATTGCAATGAGCGCACATCTTCTGTCACGTAGCGTCATTCAAAGCTGTCAGTTTCTATTCGTTTGTGACACAGTGCCAGTAAATGGTGACTCGCTTGGTTCTTATGGAAAGTGTTGATATGCCGTGTCTAGTAGCGGCCACTGAAGCGTCTCCGTGCTCTATGACGAATATAATATACAGGGTCAAATTAAGTTATCTAGCGAAACTCCGTAGACATGATGTATCGATATCTAAAACATAATGAAACAAAAAATAAATTAATTTGATGAGTTTTTTTTTTGGGTCTTCAACGCAGTAAGTATCTAAACAGGGTTGATTGAGTTAATTAAATCATTTGATTTAAATCATGATTTTAATCAATTATTTAAAAATCAATTGATTTTAAATAAAAATCATGATTTAATTCCAACTTGATTTTTTTCATAAAAGTTTTTCGTAAAAGGAATTTTACGTGCTTCGCGATTTAAAATGGTCTTTTAATCGTTGCGGTATTCCCTTTATCTATGGCACACTGTCCTAGATTCCTTTTTATTTAAATCATGTGTTTCAGTGTATTGTTGCCAAATAGAATATTTTTATCGTCCACTCATTCCCACAACACAACACAAATGATAATTACAAATTCACAATTATAAGTATTATAACACAGTATTTTACGACGCGCGACGCAATATTCATCCGGCGAACGATCGCATGACAATATTGACAGTTTAGGGGAATTCCGGAACCTGCCAGGGTTGCGAGTTAGTCCGAAAGGGATATCGTGGCCCTGGCACACAGGCAAATGAAGGAACACACGTGGGTTTTAGTCAGTAAAAGTCTGACACACCCTCCCACTTCGCCCAGAGCGGGGGGAGAAGTTATGTGATAATTTCCCACCCAAAAAAAAAGTGGGGAATTCCGGAAATACATTAGTTTTTCTTAGAGAAACTCAGTTAACAAAATAAAAAACTACCATTAACGGCGAAAAAAAGTGAAATCTATAAAAAAAAAATGAACATGATTTAACAATTTTTTTTAATAAAAAAATTCTGTCATATACAACAAAACAAAACATGATTTTTTATCAACCCTGTATCTAATCATAATGATAAAACAAAATAAAACAGGTTTTCTCAAAATCTGTTTTATTTTGTTTACTCATACTTCAAATAATAACGTCCATTTTATTATTTAAACTATGTCAAAGGAAGTGGTTTTTTTATAGTAATTAAAAAGCTGCCATATTTATTAGAGTACCTACCTACGTGTGTAAAAGGTTCAAGTTAATGATTTTATTGCAACAAGTGATTGACAACACCACAACAAATTATGTTTAGAAAGTTACCGTTTAAAAAAAAATATTAAGAACATATTTTTTTGTAATTATTAAGTAGATAACCAGGGTTTTTTTAATTATTAGGTAGATAACATATCGGTTGTACCTAAATTCCATTCTTTAAGTCCATTTTATTGTTTAAACTATGTCAAAGGATGTGGTTTTTTATTGTAATTAAAAAGTTGCCATCTTTATTAGAGTACCTATAATTATAATAAGTTGAATACGAATACCCAAAATAAAAATGATTATTTTCTTATTACCTAAATTTGTTTTTTTTTTTTTGTTGCCTGGTATCCTATACTTTCTACTATTAAAAACTTGACGCATTCGATGCTTGGACTAACTATAAATGGGTAAGTATAGGTTACGCCTAACATCTGTTATTAGACTAATCCACTTTGCCCCACCAATGTTGTCGTTCAGTGTCTCACTAGTTGAATTTGGAGGGGCAAATGACACTAACTCTCGAGTTCACTTTTTCCCACTAGAGCTGGTACTGTTGGATTTAATCAAATACTAGCTTTTGCTCGTAGCAAAAGCTAGTATTTGATTAAATAATATATAATAAATTTGGGAACATACTACCGAGATAAAAAAGTATCCTATGTCCTAAACTCCTAACCCACATCATGGTCATGACTGTGTCAAATCTCATCCAAATCCGTTATTATAATAAAGCATTTTGGCGAAAATAAAAACTTAAAAAAAACCGGCCAAGTGGGTGTCGGACAAAGAGAATTAGAGGCTTTATAGCATAGACTAATATATATAGAATGAGACTTTATAGAGTCATTGGTGTCGGACTACGCACAAAGAGGCGTTTCGTAGGGGCGAAACCCGGTTAATTTTCTATGTAACCTTAACCGTTATTATAAAGGTTTTCGAACATAATTATTTCTTTAATTATTTAATATTTTGTTACAAAATCAATGCTGAACCTAATGTGATTATAAGTTTATTAATAATTAACCGGTTACAAGCCGTGGTTAAGATGAATTTATCCCAAAAACAAACTTAACATTGTAGTTGAAAAACATGTTCACCCTCACATCGTTTCCCCACGCTAGGAATTTCTCCTGTATCGTGGGTGCGTTTACAAACATTTAAACTCACATACACAAACAGCCACACCACATCGATATACGTCACGGTCAATTCTCCAACTGCAAATGTAAGTTGGTCGTCTATTAGGTTCTCGTTAACTTGCAAAGCCTACTTAGCTGTTATAGTTTTTCGTTATATAAACTACTGCCATGACTTTTTTCACATAATATCCATTTAGCTGGCACCCAACTATAACAAAAAAGCTTAATATTACGCAAATGGATCCCTGATTCGAGAAATGGTTTTCACAGGCCCGTAATATTTTTGAACGGCCTATCCAAAGATACGCTACACCATGGGAATGACGAGAAATAAAAATCATCCGCCTTTACATACGAGGTAGGTAATTAAACCTACCCTAAAAAAAAAATATTGCCGCCTGATTAATAATGTGCCAAATTACAGCTTTCTAGCCGAGGACAGACCGACATGGCAAAACTATAATAAGAGTTTCTTCTTGACTACGGCGACCTAAAAAACAAATAGGAACAATTTGTACGAGATTAATATGGAGTCATTTTAGGTAACATTTGACAATTCATCAAATATCAACAACGTAACCTTGTAACGGCAGGCATAAAATAATATATATTTTCGTTTTGTTGGAACTGCACAATTGCTTAATTTTTTCAATTACGATTACAAATTTATTGTAATAATGACCGATACGAGTAATTTTACGATTTGCTTTCACTAAACTGACAGACGTCAAATGTTACCTATTAAAATGACTCTGAAGCAGCTAGAAAACAATATATACAAATGTACTCTGTGAACAATATCGCGCCGGCGACTATGACGGAAGTACGGCCTATCCTTTTTAGGGTTCCGTACCCAAAGGGTAAAACGGGAACCCTATTACTAAGGCTCCGCCGTCTGTCTGTCTGTCCGTCTGTCACCAGGCTGTATCTCATGATCCGTGATAGCTAAACAGTTGAAATTTTCACAGATGATGTATTTCTGTTGCCGCTATAGCAACAAATACAATATATATATAGCAAGAAAAACCAGAATAACATAAATATTTAAGGGGGCTCACATACAACAAACGTGATTTTTTTTGTCGTTTTTGCTCGATATTGATAACGGTAATAGGTAGACACTTGAAATATTCACAGAATATTTAGTTATATATTCACTTTAAAAATCAATAATTAAATTAAAATAAAATAAATATTTAAGGGCGCTCCCATACAGCAAACGTGATTTTTTTGCCGTTTTTATAGATAATGGTACGGAACCCTTCGTGCGCGAGTCTGACTCGCACTTGTTATTTGTATGTCCATGTAGGTCGTTCGTTTGAACCGGATACTCTGTATACAAACTCACAAATTTTACCTATTTGTCGCAGCAGTGTAGCAGTGTACAGACGTGTGGAGTGAATACTTTAACCCAGAGATCAACAGAAAAGGGAATTTAAGTAGTACAAGACCATCCAGCCCCAGCTTCCAGTGTATAACTGGCTTGATCAAAATCTGCTTAGATAATTTTTGGATTATTATTTTTGACGTATTTGAACAGAAAATATTTTTTATGGACAATTATTCGGGTATATTTCGCAAATGGCAACACTGAACTGAACCCCGCCGCCATGTTATGGACGCTTTGTCCACCATTAGTTGCGGCTCTGAGTGACATTTGCACGGACGTGTTCTATTGTGTAGTGTTGTGGTACTTGTGGTCTGGTGTATGTGCTGGATTTTGAAAGAGACGCGGTAAGTATCTACTTTTAACACTTTTTGTATTAATAACTCAGAAGAAGAAGAAGTTCAGAAGTAAGAAACTTTTAAAATTAATAATTTGTTATTTGCTAATAATACTGAGGACTGAAAATTAAATGTTTAAAATACCTTTTCTAGTTAAATAGTGAAATATTATACAATAAGGCATACTGGGTTAGGTACTTAGGTTATATGTGCTGTGTTACTTACATACGGCACGTCTGACCGATTTATACCTACTTAGTTCTCTGTATGCAGGAGAATATTATAAAAAATCTCGGTGCATATTTAAGGTTATGTTACTTTTAACTACTTCTGTATACGGTAAACCATAAAGTTAGTTTAGGTATATTATTAGGCTGCTTCATTCATTCATTTCAATTGAAATAATGATCCTTAAAAAATTGACTAACTTAGAGGTTTTTTTTACAGGTTGTCCTACAACATTGCATAGCAAAGGCCTTGCCGTTTGTTAAAATGGCAAACGCCAATCGATATAATTTGGTTTTCGAAAAAAACAATCGCAGCTGTGGTGACACGGCATCTTTAAGGCATTATTTTCGTCGTTCCACTGACGGATTGTATGCTCAATGTAATAAAATTCTGAAACACTCTGGTTCTACATCCCCGCTTCATAATCATCTTAAATTAGTACATTCCATAAACTTAAAAACCGTAAAAGGACTTCAACAAACTACGAAAGACAACGAAAATACAGATTTATTGACATAAAATTCCGAACGTGAATGTGAACCAAAAATGAAAATAAATGATTTCTTTAAAGCTTGTGATGACGTTCAAACTGCTGTGTCTAAGATGGCAGCATTGGATGGAGAAGAGAGGCTATGATTTGCCTCAATCACCTAACGCCATAAAGGATATGGTAATGGCTAAATGTGTCCAGCTGAAAAACGACTTAAAAAAAAAAAAAATGAATTGATATCGAAAGGCCATAAATTTTCAATAATACTTCGTGAGTGGACATCTGCAAAAAAATAGACGCTACATGAACATCAATATTCATTCTCCTGAGCTCAAGGGCAAGCCTTTCCGAAAATTGGGCTTGTCAAGAATAAAAGGCAGAGGGACGTCAGAGAACTGCTATCATATTTTGAAGGGAAAGCTCATACAATTCGGGCTTTCGGTTGAAGTGCGACTCGACGGTGCGAGTGTCATGCGGGCTTTAGGACAAAGCACATCCGCACAGATTCAGCTTTGTCTAGCACATGGAATTCAATGCGCAGTATTGGATGTACTGTACAAAAAGGATAGCAGTGAGTCAGGTCCATCTGTAAGTTCTGCAACGATTCAACCAGCAGATCCCGCAGACCACAATAGTGATGATTGGGATAATGAAAACGAAGACGATGAAGAAGGGTTTATTATGCTCCCAGAAAATACTACAAACGTTCCGCTGGTTGTCTACAAGGATTTCAGACAAATTGTAAAGTAATTCAAGAATTCACCCGCTAGAACGGATATTTTAAACACTCACTTAGACAATGACAACAAGAACTTGCAAGTAATTTTGGACTGTAAAACTCGCTGGAGTAGCCTCGCGGACATGATAACAAGGTTTCTTCGATTGAAAGATGGAATAATGAAAACACTAATCGACTTAAAAAAGTGTTGTTTTGTTGCATACTTAGGTTTGATTATTTTATTTTTGCCACGGTTCGTTAGACTGATTACTGAATATAAATAATTGATAATATTGTGGTTACATTTTATTTTTATCACTCCTATCCAAATTATCCGTATTATCCGGATTTATCCGGATAACTTTATCCAAGTATCCGAATTAGCCGATTATTAAAATAAGCGGATACTTGCATGCCCTAGCCGTAGGATGGGATGGAATCCTATGATCGCCGCCATACTCTCGTACCAGTGTTAACTCGTATATGCAATCTTTGTATAGACACGGAAGTCTTTACACCCAATCTTTATGAGAAGGAACAGGAACTGTGTCAATAATTATAGGCCAATATCTGTTCTACCCTCGCTCTCGAAAATACCCCCAAACCGACGAGAATTATAATACGGCCCAGCATGTTGGCGTCTAACCGCGAACAGCTCTCGTCTGGATAAACGGAGGCCTATTTGAAATTCCAATTGGTACTGGAAAAGATTAAACAATAATCTTAGAAGCTTTATATACGGGTATAAAATTATTTCTGACAACCAGTATGACTTTAGGTCTGGTGTCTAGTCACCGAAACTGGACCTGACTACGTACAACATGAGTACGTTCCGGACCGACGAGAAGATCATCGAACTTGAGGAAGAATTTAACAGGTTACGATGGGATATAGTTGGGTTATCTGAAGTCCAAAGAGTGGGGGGAAGACTCTATAATCCTCAAATCCGGGAACTTGCTCTATTTCCGGGAGGGCGACCAGCAATCCCAAGGTACTGTCGGGTTTATCGTCCATAAGTACCTTGTGAGCAACGTGATTAAGATCGAGAGTATATCGACCGGTGGCGTACCATAACTCTGAATATCCGCAAGATACTCGCTGAAGGTCGTATAAGGTTTACGCCCTGACGTCGTAACACCCCGACGATGAGGTGGAGACCTTGTATGAGGATATTTCCAGAACCATGCAAGGCTCTAAAACTCACTTTACCATTGTCATGGGGGAATTCATCGCGAAACTGGGTAAAAAAAGCGATGATGTGCTGCATGAGAGTGGGGCATTTAGAGTTGGACGTCGGAACCATCCTGGGTCACCTACGGACCAGTTGAATGGAGAAGGGAGGCCTCTTTAAGATAAGCTCCTTCTTCAGAAAACGTGGGCACAAAAAGTAGACGTGGCAGAGCCCTGATGGTGAAACAAAAAATGATTTATTGTCGACGAAGAAGCAAGTATTCAATGATAGCTTTCTGATCAACGCGGTGACAGCCAGAAGTGATCACCGCATGTGACGTTTGTCCGCTGACAAACTTGACGCTGATATAGCTACAAATGGTGGTTTAAAGGGATGCAGGGGATGCAGTAAGGTAGCCCGCGAAATTCGAATTTTCTTACGTTTTTTGCAGTTTGCAGGTCAGTAACAGGTTGTATGTTGATCTAAATATGATTCACGGCCATAACAAATATGGCTTTACAGATATATGTATAATAATTCAAATCAGCATTACTACTCTCTAAGTTCATAAAATCCTACTGAATGATTATTTCAGAAATAGTCATTCAGTAGGATTTTATGAAGAGAGTTAGTTGTACTGCCGATTCTAATGATTATAATTCTGTAAAATCATATTTGTTATGGCCGCGAATCATATTTAGATCAACATACAACCTGTTACTGACCTGCAAACTGCAAAAAACGTAAGAAAATTCGAATTTCGGGCTACCTTACTGCATCCCCTGCATCCCTTTAAACCACCATTTGTAGCTATATCAGCGTCAAGTTTGTCAACGGACAAACGTCACATGCGGTGATCACTTCTGGCTGTCACCGCGTTGATCACAAAGCTATCATTGAATACTTGCTTCTTCGTCGACAATAAATCATTTTTTGTTGCACCATCAGGGCTCTGCCACGTCTACTTTTTGTGCCCACGTTTTTTGAAGAAGGAGCTTATCTTAAAGAGGCCTCTCTTCTCCATTCAACTGGTCCGTAGGTGACCCAGGATGGTTCCGACGTCCAACTCTAAATGCCCCACTCTCACGCAGCACATCATCGCTTTTTTTACCCAGTTTCGCGATGAATTCCCCCATGACAATGGTAAAGTGAGTTTTAGAGCCTTGCATGGTTCTGGAAATATCCTCATACAAGGTCTCCACCTCATCGTCGGGGTGTAAACCTTATACGACCTTCAGCGAGTATCTTGCGGATATTCAGAGTTATGGTACGCCACCGGTCGATATACTCTCGATCTTCATCACGTTGCTCACAAGGTACTTATGGACGATAAACCCGACAGTACCTTGGGATTGCTGGTCGCCCTCCCGGAAATAGAGCAAGTTCCCGGATTTGAGGATTATAGAGTCTTCCCCCCACTCTTTGGACTTCAGATAACCCAACTATATCCCATCGTAACCTGTTAAATTCTTCCTCAAGTTCGATGATCTTCTCGTCGGTCCGGAACGTACTCATGTTGTACGTAGTCAGGTCCAGTTTTGGTGACCAGACCCCAGACCTAAAGTCATACTGGTTGTCAGAAATAATTTTGTACCCGTATATAAAGCTTCTAAGATTATTGTTTAATCTTTTCCAGTACCAATTGGAATTTCAAATAGGCCTCCGTTTATCCAGACGAGAGCTGTTCGCGGTTCGACGTCAACATGCTGGGCCGTATTATAATTCTCGTCGGTTTGGGGGTATTTTCGAGAGCGAGGGTAGAACAGATATTGGCCTATAATTATTGACACAGTTCCTGTTCCTTCTCATAAAGATTGGGTGTAAAGACTTCCGTGTCTATACAAAGATTGCATATACGAGTTAACACTGGTACGAGAGTATGGCGGCGATCATAGCATTCCATCCCATCCTACGGCTAGGGCATGCAAGTATCCGCTTATTTTAATATTCGGATAATTCGGATACTTGGATAACGTTATCCGGATAAATCCGGATAATACGGATAATTTGGACAGGAGTGATAAAAATAAAATGTAACCACAATATTATCAATTATTTATATTCAGTAATCAGTCTAACGAACCGTGGCAAAAATAAAATAATCAAACCTAAGTATGCAACAAAACAAAACTTTTTTAAGTCGATTAGTGTTTTCATTATTCCATCTTTCAATCGAAGACACCTTGTTATCTTGTCCGCGAGGCTACTCCAGCGAGTTTTACAGTCCAAAATTACTTGCAAGTTCTTGTTGTCATTGTCTAAGTGAGTGTTTAAAAGATCCGTTCTAGTGGGTGAATTCTTGAATTACTCTACAATTTGTCTGAAATCCTTGTAGACAACCAGTGGAACGTTTCTAGTATTTTCTGGGAGCATAATAAACCCTTCTTCATCGTCTTCGTTTTCATTATCCCAATCATCACTATTGTGGTCTGCGGGATCTGCTGGTTGAATCGTTGCAGAACTTACAGATGGACCTGACTCACTGCTATCCTTTTTGTACAGTACATCCAATACTGCGCATTGAATTCCATGTGCTAGACAAAGCTGAATCTGTGCGGATGTGCTTTGTCCTAAAGCCCGCATGACACTCGCACCGTCGAGTCGCACTTCAACCGAAAGCCCGAATTGTATGAGCTTTCCCTTAAAAATATTATAGCAGTTGTCTGACGTCCCTCTGCCTTTTATTCTTGACAAGCCCAATTTTCGGAAAGGCTTGCCCTTGAGCTCAGGAGAATGAATATTGACGTTCATGTAGCGTCTATTTTTTTGCAGATGTCCACTCACGAAGTATTATTGAAAATTTATGGCCTTTCGATATCAATTCATTTTTTTTTTTTTTTAAGTCGTTTTTCAGCTGGACACATTTAGCCATTACCATATCCTTTATGGCGTTAGGTGATTGAGGCAAATCATAGCCTCTCTTCTCCATCCAATGCTGCCATCTTAGACACAGCAGTTTGAACGTCATCACAAGCTTTAAAGAAATCATTTATTTTCATTTTTGGTTCACATTCACGTTCGGAATTTTATGTCAATAAATCTGTATTTTCGTTGTCTTTCGTAGTTTGTTGAAGTCCTTTTACGGTTTTTAAGTTTATGGAATGTACTAATTTAAGATGATTATGAAGCGGGGATGTAGAACCAGAGTGTTTCAGAATTTTATTACATTGAGCATACAATCCGTCAGTGGAACGACGAAAATAATGCCTTAAAGATGCCGTGTCACCACAGCTGCGATTGTTTTTTTCGAAAACCAAATTATATCGATTGGCCTTTGCCAATTTAACAAACGGCAAGGCCTTTGCTATGCAATGTTGTAGGACAACCTGTAAAAAAAACCTCTAAGTTAGTAAATTTTTTAAGGATCATTATTTCAATTGAAATGAATGAATGAAGCAGCCTAATAATATACCTAAACTAACTTTATGGTTTACCGTATACAGACGTAGTTAAAAGTAACATAACCTTAAATATGCACCGAGATTTTTTATAATATTCTCCTGCATACAGAGAACTAAGTAGGTATAAATCGGTCAGACGTGCCGTATGTAAGTAACACAGCACATATAACCTAAGTACCTAACCCAGTATGCCTTATTATATAATATTTCACTATTTAACTAGAAAAGGTATTTTAAACATTTAATTTTCAGTCCTCAGTATTATTAGCAAATAACAAATTATTCATTTTAAAAGTTTCTTACTTCTGAACTTCTTCTTCTTCTGAGTTATTAATACAAAAAGTGTTAAAAGTAGATACTTACCGCGTATCTTTCAAAATCCAGCACATACACCAGACCACAAGTACCACAACACTACACAATAGAACACGTCCGTGCAAATGTCACTCAGAGCCGCAACTAATGGTGGACAAAGCGTCCATAACATGGCGGCGGGATTCAGTTCAGTGTTGCCATTTGCGAAATATACCCGAATAATTGTCCATAAAAAATATTTTCTGTTCAAATACGTCAAAAATAATAATCCAAAAATTATCCGTATTATCCGAATAGTAATGCAATTTATATCCGATTATTATATTTCGCGGATATCCGGATAATTCGGATATCCGGATAGTATGCCCTACCTACGGCACAATCGCTTCGAAGCTGTAGAATTGACGTCACTGTATGTCGTCGACTTTTTGTATAGCGAGTGAATTGATGGGCGGATTCAGCGTATTATAATTTCAATTTACACTTTAAATTATTACATCCTATTCAAAAGATGGAATATGAGCACCCTAGAAACAGTAATTGTGTGGTTTTTTAATGTGATCACGACAGACTGAGGTCGTTTTGTCATAATGCGTAGCATGTTTGGAAAAGATTCGTAGTTGCTTTTTACTGGTCACCCTTAGCATCAAAGGTTGACACTTGACAAGTTGACGTTGACAGAGCCATGACATGTAAGATCAAGTCAGATCAGGCCTGCGACAGCTTTAGTTCCAAAAAATGCGTTATGGCGCTACTTTCGGTAGCCATGTTGTTGGCAGCCATTTTGGGCGTTGTATTTATCTATTAAACTGACAGATTGTATTTTCCAAGAACAATAAACTGGTTTGCTGAAATTAATTTATAATGTGTAATGTGGTGTTGATAATATTTTTAGAGTACCAAAGCACAAAACACAAAAATGGGACACAAAGAAGAAAGCCAATTGCTAATTGCCCTTGTTATACTTATATATAATCATGTAATATTTCAGAAACTACAGCCTCCGGTCAAAATGTCAGTGAGACAATGGCTACAACAGGCGAAGCTAAACACCGATAAACTCTTTGATAGTGTGAACGGATCTCGAGGGAGCATTGTCCAGGGCAAACTGCGTGGACCAATAAAGCCGAACGCTCGTCAACTCTACAATTTTTGGATAGACGCCAAACATAATGAAAAATATACAAGTTTTGAAAGGTCTAAACTGTTGTTCGAAAAACACGCAACAATCTGAAATGTCGTTTTATTTTTACATTTCTTTCGTTATATTCGTATCCAATGAACATAACGAAAGGAAATTATTGAACCTAGCAAATAATAAAATTAACCCTACAAGAATTTTCCATGGGACATCACTATGCTATCGATATTCTATGGTAATCGCTATCGTCACTTTTCTATTAAGCTGTGGGTAATCACTAGGTGACATTTTGACACTAGCGCTTGGCGCATATTTTTGGAATTAATCGTCAACCATTGTACTGTCCTATCTGTCTCTGACTAGTATATAGTTATCTACCCTCAATCAAACCACATTCGTTTCCGTTTCCTTCCATAAAAACAGACTAAACTACTCTTGATGAGCTTTGTGATTTTTTGCCAACGGTTAAAATAACCACGGACTGTTAAACAACGCATTAGCACGGAGCACCCTCCGCCCCATGTGACTAAATGTGTTCCGTGTTAGCACTTTAGCACGTATTCAAATAGGTAAATAACCGTTTTCGACGATTGATTGTTCCTGCTGAACAATTTACCATTTCGTCATTCGTGTAAGTAGATTTGATTGTGAACAACTGCGGTAAGTAGGTAGTGAGTATGAGATGTTTAGTAAAATAATATAAGTCGATAGCTTAGATTATAGATAGTAAAAATATCTGGATTTTCACTCATCTGGAAGTTGGTTTACACAATGTCCCTCTGCTGGTGTTGACCTATCCGTAAAAGTTTAAATAACTTTTTATGGACTCCTTCGACTATCTCCGTATAATTGTTTAATTAACGATCGCTTTTAGATAAAAGATCGCTCATTGTGTCATATGGTATACAATGGAAAGAGTATTCTGTTCTATTTTACTGTGTCAATTTAGTTTAATATTTAACAATTACTTACATCAATATGGCTAGTAAGGGGGTGTGAAACAGCGAAGTATAAAAGACAAAGACATGCGCCAACCTCAAATAGATTTGGATTACGACAGGAGATTGACGACTAGGGCCTCTAGGTGGACCTTTACATTTTGAATTAAATTAGCTAATACTTGACCTCAATCGTGCCAGGTAAAGTGATGGAAATATTCTACAATAGAATTATAGAACAGCATAAGTAGAAAGTGCCTTATCAATATTGCAGTTAAGGATAGTCAAGTTTAACATTTTCTTTTCATACTTAAAACCCTCTCATGCACATAGACTCCATTTGACATAAGATTTGAAATTTAAATAAATCTTTTTTACAGTCTATTCAACTGATTTTGACTTCTATTCCGTAGGTATAAGGATGGCATTAAAAGCAAAAACGTGGTTACAATACCAACTGTTAATTATAGCTGCCTTTAGTCATGCCACTATATAGAATACTACATAACTATAAAGAAATGCCGCAATAGAAGTCAAAATCAGTTGAACGGACTCTAAAAGAGGATTATTTAAATTTCTATTATTATTTCAAATGGAGTATAGGCACTTAGAAGATAATTCCTCAAGACTTATATTAACTAAAAGTCCAGGTTTTCACAAAGTTTTTCACCGATGTCAGTAATGTCCAAGATTGTTACTTGCCCGGATTGGAACCCATAACCTTGGGAATGAGAGGCGGGAGGTTTTAACCCACTGGGTCATCACAACACACGTTTAAACACATTTTTTTTATCGCAATCAAGACTTCTCATGTATAATGGTTGCCTCATGAAAAATCAAATATGCATGTAGGTATTTGATTTTTCATGAGGCAGTTGATACAGAACTATTATTAAATACCATTTTAAAATATTACTCATAATAAACATGTATTAAAACATATTGTGATATATAAGTCTTACCATTTTCTAGTTAAGAATGACGGAAATCAATAGTGAAGGCAGTCAGTCATACACAATACCCCTAGATAGTATAGACTTGACGTACCTCAGTAAGTATGTCCTCACGCCACACGCAGAGAAGAGACCGCTGTGGACGAAGGAGCGCCTGGACAGGGAATCTGAGTATTGTCACGTACAGATAGTCACTCAAGATGATAATGAAGATTGGTATTCTGGTAAGAATGTTTTTTTTTTTATAAACTTGTTATTATGTTGTAAATGCTACTGCTTAGGGCTCAGTCGCAAAATGACCACTTCTCTAAATGTCTACTGGGCGCATTATGACCATTTTTCAGAATGTATTCGCAAATGTCCTTTTTACCCAACTGCGCGACGCAAAGGACGGTGTTTATCAGCCTATGTATGTATGTGTAGCGTCCTGCGCCACAATGGATGGTAATGTGTTTATCAGCCTATGTATGTATGTGTAGCGCCCTGCGCCGCAAAGGATGGTAATGTGTTTATCAGCCTATGTATGTATGTGTAGCGCCCTGCGCCACAAAGGATGGTAATGTGTTTATCAGCCTATGTATGTATGTGTAGCGCCCTGCGCCACAAAGGATGGTAATGTGTTTATCAGCCTATGTATGTATGTGTAGCGCCCTGCGCCACAAAGGATGGTAATGTGTTTATCAGCCTATGTATGTATGTGTAGCGCCCCACAAAGGATGGTACTGTGTTTATCAGCCTATGTATGTATGTGTAGCGCCCTGCGCCACAAAGGATGGTAATGTGTTTATCAGCCTATGTATGTATATGTAGCGCCCTGCACCACAAAGGATGGTAATGTGTTTATCAGCCTATGTATGTATGTGTAGCGCCCTGCGCCACAAAGGATCAAACATACATACATATGTTTGATATGTCAGATAACTTTAAAATAGTCAGAGAATTTTGATCATTCTAACGCCAATCGATTTGTCTTCTTGTGAGTGTCACTAAAGACATGACAGTAATCAAAATTCACTACAGCGACAACGAGACGCCATATTGTGAAAAAAACCGGCCAAGTTCGTGTCGGACCACGCACAATGAAGGGTTCCGTAGTTAGGATGAATTTATCCCTAAAACGAACTTAACATTGTAGTTGAAAAACATGTTCTCCCATACATCGTTAAACGCCACGGTCAATTTTCCAACTGAAAATTTAAGTTTGTAATCGCAAAAAATGTTTTTTTATGTGATAATTTGATAAAACTACAAATTAACAATTTTCGGACTTTTTCTTTTACTTGTGCTGTGAGACCTTGCTTCTGCCCAAATTTCACATGCCACATGGAGGGAAAGTATCTTGAATATTGTAGATGGAACATTTTACTGAAAGAAGACATTATTAATTTAAATTAATTGAATTTAAAAAACAATTTAAACTGCATTCATAGATATTTAAATAATTACATGGTTGAACTGGAAATCGAACCCGTTACACGAGAAAAATAATAACCTGTAGCTTTATCATACCGATCGAAAGGCTTCATCATAAGGATTATTTTTTGCAAAATAACTTAGTGTCACAATTAAAAGAAAGACCATGAATTTTAACATTTGATGTGAAATTTTGTTCAGAAAAATGAAAAGCTGACATTGCCGTAAGGACATACAACTGACATTATCATAAGTAACTATTACTAATAAATGTACCCACTTGAGAAGTACGCATCATTTCCTTATTATAATTTAAGTGCACGATAAAGAGATACGTAATAGTAGTACCAGGGCCTCAAGTCTGCTATTACAACAGTGTCAGAATGGTCGATAATTGATTTCATAATTGTTGATTTTGACAAGTTTGGTAATATACTATTATAATGGCGTCATTATGACTTTCCAATGGTCGGCCACTGACACTACATTGAAAGAAATTGCTTATATTGGTAATCTCATACATAATGACAAATTAATGACATTTCTACTAATGGGTTTTATAATAATGGCAATATGAGAATGCCATTATAATAACACAATTATATTACGAGAACATTGACCGACCAATGATCGACCATTTTGAATTTACCAGATTACGAACTTTTAGCAAAATGACAATGGCGTGACAATGGGATCGTGTTGGAATGACTGAATTTATAAAAATAGCAGACTTGGGCCCCTGGTTGTATGCAACAAATCGAGCTGCAGTCTGAGCCGAAAGACGCGTAAATTATTTTGTCCATCGCAATGCGGCTGGCTGATTATAAAGAAATAATTCAAAAATGTGTTCCATTTTCAAACTTTTATTCTTTTGTTTATGTGATTTTCATTGTAGGATTTTTGCATTGTATTGTGATTTTTTTTACATAACCATGGCGTATCTAAACAATTTTGTTTTAATGCAAGCATACTTTTTGAACCACAAAAACATAACATTAGCCTTACAATGGCACCGCGAAAGATATCCTGATAGAAATACACCATCTCGATTTATTATGAAACGGTTGGTGGATAATCTGCAAAATTTGGGATGTTTCGATCATCGCTTACCACAACCGCGGCACCAAATGATAAACACTGACGATGAACTCGACATTTTGATGTACTTTGAGGCAAATCCTAAAAGTTCAGTGAGGGAAGGTGAATAAGTAATCGGAATTTCGAAAAGCAAAATACACCGTGTACTAAAAAAATACAAATTCAAAAGTTACATTGAAGGGCGATTAGTACAAAAAGATATCATCCTAGAGGATCAGTATTTTCTAAATAATATTATCTGGTCAGACGAGACAAACTTCAGCAATAATGGTATGTACAACCGACACAATAATCGCATTTGGTCCAGGGAGAATCCCTTACGTATCCGCGAGACTAATAGTCAAGTGCGTTTTTTATGGGTGAACATGTTTTTCAATTACAATTTTGTGTTTGTTCTTGGGGTAAACTCATCCCAACTACGCAACCCTTCATTGTGCGTGGTCCGACACGCACTTGGCCGGTTTTTTTTTAAGTGAAACTCTTTAGGCTGCGATTCGACGAGAAATTGAGAGTGAACAAGTCACGTTTAGGCACATTTCGTTACATGAGAGCGAAGTAAGTAACTCTCTCTGTCTCTCACACTAAATCTCTTTTTTTTCGTTTCAGAAGAGACATTTGACACATTAAGTTGCCATATTTGTAATGTAGAAGTGCCCGTATTGTGTTTCAAAAAACATAACGAGTGCGAAAAACATGTCACATTAAAAACCATATTCCAGAAAGTTCTTGAAAAAGTGTCCAAACAAATAAATATAAGTGATTTTAATAACGACAAGAATATCGACAAGGATGTCTATTCTATTACTGCGTGTCTTGCTCGAAGATTATTAAAATAGAAAACAAACTTAGGCACGAATCATCAGAATACCATGCAAAATCGCAAAGAGTCATTAATGTTGTGCATGAATTTTACAAAATATTTGAAGATAATAAAGGCTCTGTTGGTGTTAAAGAGGTAGGAAACGATGAAATTTTGAACGAAAATAGAGATTTGACTGCGAACAATTTTGGTGCAGTCATTATTCAGAATGACTCCAAAAATAATAACGTAAACGTTGCATTTAATGAGGAGAAATCTGACAATGATGAGATCAAAACAGCTTGTTCCATTAATGAACATACAATGAAACCAACCTGTACTGTTGAGCATTTGGTACCAAATGACAAACATAACGAAGAACTTACTTCTGAAGAAAATTATTTCAAAGATATGGTTAAGAAATACAATTTGAAAGTGAATTTGCCCATCGTAGACGGCGAATTTATTCATGTAGCTAGTCCAAGCGGGGTCAAAGTAAAGATATCACGAGACCATTTTCATAGTTACCGCTCCATAGTCGAAGGAATCAGGGTATATTGTCAAATGTGTGACACACAGGTAGAATTGGGAGAAGAAACTAAGCATAAGGTTTCAGCAAAACATGCAAGAAAATTATTTTTACCTGTCAATGAACAATTCGCCCGAACTGTAAGTAATAATCTTTTTTTTTTTTTTTTTTTTTTTTTTTTTTTTTTTTGTTGGCTTCGCACGGTTTGTGCATTTAGCCAGTGTCATGTAAAATTAGGTAACAAGTACAAAGTTATTTAAATAATTATGAAATGAACTCCACTCAATGCATGATAAAGATGATTGATGATATCCCGCCCCACTCCCCTTGAGTTTTAAGTAAAGACGCGGCACTTTACTGAAACCTCGCGTGGACTTCTTGAGAGAACTTAAAGTGATGTTGCACTGTTTTGTTTCATTTGCCTACATTAATGCAGGTTCACGAGCACTTAATGGTTAATAATCCACCACTATTACACATTAATATTCGGCTAAACACAAATTTTAGAAAATAAAACAAAACTGCTAACATGACGCTTCACTTTCCCGCCAAGAAGTCAAAAGTAATAATCTTGTTTATTTTCACACTTTTTTTTCTTTTTGGCTTCGCACGGTTTGTGCATTTAGCCAGTGTCATGTAAAATTAGGTAACAAGTACAAATTATGAAATGAACAACATTCAATGCATGATAAAGATGTCCGTGACTACCGCAGGACCACGAACGCCAATCGCTTCCATATTTGGCAAATAATTAGTGCTCAATTGGTGCTAATTAGTGCTCGAACAACAGAATTGGTGCCATAGTAGTTTTCGAGATAATCGAATTTGAAGGTGGTCCGGCGGTAGTCACGCTCCCTTCAGCAGGACCACCATGAGCGCAGAAGAAGAGGGCATGCTACAGCTATTAAATAATTAGTTAGTTAAATGTGATTCATTTCGTAACAAAAACAGAACTGACACATTTGTATTTACCGAGAAATCAACGACGATAACTTTCGCACGCTCGTTCAGCAGGACCACGACTTTGAATGTTGATTCCAAGTTTCAGGAGCTAGTCGCTTTCCTCAAACTTACATAGAAAATTAGTGCTCTGCGAGATAAAATTGATACCCAAAATTCAAAATTACTACTCCAGTAGTTTACGAGATATACCATACCATTGGTGGGGTGGCGGTAGTCACGGTATTGAATTTTCATTTGAAGATTTCCCTATTAAAAAGTCTGTGATTTCTTCCCAAATTTATACAAAAATTAGTGCTCCTAAAGAAGCTATAGTGACCAAAAATTCAGATTCCCAAGTGTTGTATTTTAAGAGAAATTAGCTTTTATTACTTTTCCATACTAAATCTCCGCGTATAACCCGACCAAATTAAGTTGTCAATGGTATTGAGCTGTTTATGAGATGTACACTCGTGCACATAAATTGATGGATGTCGGAATAGTAATAACAACAGTTCAATATCTATAATTTTTATACAAACTGTACCTAGGTACATATTAAGAAAAAATAAACCGGCCAAGTGCGTGTCGGCCCACGCACAATGTAGGGTTTCGTAGTTAGGATAAATTTATCCCTAAAACAAACTTAACATTGTAGTTGAAAAAAATGTTCTCCCATACATCGATATACGCCACGGTCAATTTTCCAACTGAAAATAAAAGTTTGTAATCGCATAAAAAATGTTGTGATAAAACTACAAATTAACAATTTTCGGACTTTTTCCTTAACTTGTGCTCTGAGACCTTGCTTCTTGCCAAATTTCATGATTCTAGGTCAACGGGAAGTACCCTATCTATAGGTTTTGATTTATTTGCGAGTATCGAAATATGTCGCAATAATGTCGCTTATATCACCGTTATTTTTTATTGCGTTGACTTGGAAGCTTGATTTTTTTAGAGCTTCAAGGGACTATAGACTTACGTATTTGATATTAATTTCAACTTGATACGTCTATGCGTTCCTGAGAAAAATGGTCTTGACAGACTGACAGACAAACAGACAGACATACGGACAACGAAGTGATCCTATAAGGGTTCCGTTTTTTTCCTTTTGAGGTACGGAACCCTAAAAATAACCTATCGTTACCCATGGCCTGTGATACCTTGTTAATGACGTGGGTAGGTTACTCGAATAATTATTTTTCTGTATTGTAAGTACCTACCTTTTGTGTTGTTATATGAATATCATTAAAGAGCGATAGGGATTTCGTATTTATTTCTTTCCTACTAATTTACTGTTGCTGCAAGCAGTACCTAAGTATTGAAAACCTAATTTTTTGCATTAACAATATGTTGCTAATAACGTATTAAAAGTATTACATAAGTACTAGGTACCTTTATATTTGAATAATATGCAATGCAAAGGGCACATCACGCATATTTTAGGAAATAATATGTGTTATCGTATCAATATGTACTACCTATTATTTTCGACATGCACATAATATATTTAAAATATCTAAATCAACTTTTAATAACGTTAATATCAAAATATTTCTGTAACTTTCGATTGCTAATGCCCTAAAAAGAAACTATTTTTTATATATATAAATATTATACTTCCTCAGGAAATATTGATTACTTTTATAGTTTTCTGAAAACTTTAAATATTGAAACAAGTGACCTTTCTGAAATTGCATATTCATTTATTTCTTTGTCAAAAAATAATAATAATTATAAAAATATTTTATTGACATTAATTAAGGAGTTGCATTTTGATTTTAAGCCCTGACTCCTGTGCTAGGTGGTAGGTACCTATGTTACAGGAGTCAGTGTCTTCCCCTGTTTTTGGAACAATAACAATAAATGCAATAAAATTAAAATAACATAAAATTAAAATCAAGTAATTTAGTGCAAACATGCTCTTGAATAGTTTGTGTGCGTTTTTGTTGTATTTTGTGTGTATGTGTGAGTGTGTGGTATTATGTTAGTGTGTGTGTGTGTGAGGGTGTGTATGTGTGAAACCATAAACCAATAAAAGAACTCGATGTAGGTACCACGACACGCTTCGCGAACGCTTTGCTTCGGTAATAATAACCTGCACGCCATGCCAAAAAATTGTACCATAGACAAGATAAAAATGAGATTCAAAATCATCTGAATCTGTCAGTTAGCTCGTTTTGTCTTTTGTTTGTTTTAACTGAGTAGAACTTAAAATGAGCCCTGTGCTATGGAGATATATAATTACTTTGTGTGAATTATAACATAGAGCCAGTTGATCTAAGTTTGAACGTGTCTTAACTCACGTTTTTTGACTAAACCTATGTAAGTACACCTAGATATCGTGCATGTCACTATCTATATTTATTAAATACTTAAAATAATTAGTATCCAATTAGAGTAAAATCATCTAGTATTCTTAATTGAGACTTAACTTGAAGGAGTTTGTGTAAAGTCTGCCTAGTAAGTTTATAATATTCATATATTATTATATAGATAAATATGTACATTATAGGAGTATGCGTTATTAGCAACATATTGTTAATGCAATAAATTAGGTTTTTAATACTTAGGTACTGCTTGCAGCAACGGTAAATTAGTAGAAAATAAATAAATAAGAAATATCTATTGCTCTTTAATGATATTCATATAACAACACAAAAGGTAGGTACTTACAATACAGAAAAATAATTATTCGAGTACCTACCTACCCACGTCATAAACAAAGGTATCACAGGCCATGGGTAACAATAGGTTATTTCTTATTCTTAATATGTACCTAGGTACACAGTTTGTATGACAATTATAGATATTGAACTGTTGTTATTACTATTCCGACATCCATCAATTTATGTGCACGAGTGTACATCTCATAAACAGCTCAATACCATTAACAACTTAATTTGGTCGGGTTATACGCGGAGATTTAGTATGGAAAAGTAATGAATGCTAATTTCTCTTAAAATACAACACTTGGGGATCTGAATTTTTGGTCACTATAATTTCTTTAGGAGCACTAATTTTTGTATAAATTTGGGAAGAAATCACAGAGTTTTTAATAGGGAAATCTTCAAATGAAAATTTAACACCGTGACTACCGCCACCCCACCAATGGTATGGTATATCTCGTAAACTACTGGAGTAGTAATTTTGAATTTTGGGTATCAATTTTATCTCGCAGAGCACTAATTTTCTATGTAAATTTGAGGAAAGCGACTAGCTCCTGAAACTTGGAATCAACATTCAAAGTCGTGGTCCTGCTGAACGAGCGCGCGAAAGTTATTATCGTTGATTTCTCGGTAAATACAAAAGTTTCAGTTCTTTTTTTGTTACGAAATGAATCACATTTAAGGGCACTAATTATTTGTATACTTAGAATAGCTGTAGCATGCCGCCTTTTTCGGCGCTCATGGTGGTCCTGCTGAAGAGAGCGTGACTACCGCAGGACCACCTTCAAAGTCGTTTTTCTCGAAAACTACTAAAGCACCAATTCTGTTGTTCGAGCACTAATTAGCACCAATTGAGCACTAATTATTTGCCAAATATGGAAGCGATTGGCGTTCGTGGTCCTGCGGTAGTCACGGACATATGATAAAGATGATAGATGATATCCCGCTCCGCTCCCCTTGAGTTTCAGTAACACTTTACTGAAACCTCGCGCGGACTTCTTGAGAGATTTTAAAGTGATGTCGCACTGTTTTGTTTCATTTGCCAACACTAATGCAGGTTTACGAACACTTAATGGTTAATAATCCACCACTATTACACATTAATATTCGGCTAAACACAAATTTTAGAAAATAAAACAAAACTGCGAACATGGCGCTTCACTTTCCCGCCAAGAAGTCCTATTTTACTTTACTTATTCGTCTTCTTGATGAATCTCACAGAGCACGGAATCGTCTAGAGACGGTATAATCAGCCTATAAATTTCCCACTGCTCGGACACAGGCCTCCTCTCTTCAAGAGGGAGTGGGCTGTAATCCACCACGCAGGCCCAGTGCGGATTGTTAGAAGTCACATGTCTTCGATTTTTTTGGTTCTAGGACATGGCCGGTTTCCTTTACTGTTTTGAGAGCAGTGGTCATGAAATTATTTACACAAAGTAAGGGGCATGCCTGGGTTCGTACCCACGAGCTACAACTCGTAGGTCGGGGTCGTTACCTCTTGGGTACCACTAGGTACTCCTCGCCAATACCTGTAATGACTGAATTTGCGGGGAGCGCACAATTTCAGTCACGAACAGCCATTCAAAGCCGTCAGTTTCTATTCATTTGTGTCACAGTGCGAGTAAACGGTGACCCGCTTGTTCTTATGGAAAGTGTTGAAATGCCGTGTCTAACAGCGGCCAGTGTGGCCACAGAAGCGCCTCCGTGCTCTGTGACGAATATGAGTACCTACCTATATTTATATAGCATAAGATATGCAACCTACCTACATGGTCACTTATACAACATTAGTTTTAGTATATTATGCGAAACCCGAAACACGTGTCTAGTATTTTTATGTAAAGAATCTATGTACAAAATTTCAAAACAGTATCATGAAAAATCACAAAGTTATAAGGTTCTTATGTTACCGGGTTATCCGTACAAAAACAGCGGCGCGGCACCCCCACGCCTCCAGGGTCGTCTTGCGCTCATTGATAATAATTTGGCAGTAGGAACCTAACCGTACGGCATATTCCTTATTCTGAGCAAACTATATTCAGGTTTCGCATATACTAAAAATAATGTTGTCTATAAAGGTTCATCATTTCAGCCGATAGACGTCTCCTGCTGGACATAGGCCTCCCCCAAAATGGGGGGGGGGGAGGTGCCATAATCACCACGCTTGGCAGGCGGGTTGGCGGTCGCAGTATGGTGTTAAAATGCATAGAAAACGCTGTTGCCCATTCTCCAGAAAAGGTTCGCGCTACGATAATTTTTGTGTTTCAGAGTTAAGACCCCGTGCACGAAAAAAACTGTTTTTCGTCAATTTCTTATCTAATTGTAAGAAAGCTTGAAATAATTGAAACATTAATACTATACAAGTACAGTTTTCGTGGTGCTAAACCTTTCGTATCAGTAACAGCGCCTGTTTAGTTTCATCACTTTTGTGCTCTCGAAAATATAGTATTTTGCGCCTTTGATTTACTTAATGGAGATGTTGTATACCTAAAATCATAAAATAAAACTTTGATTTTATCTCAAGCATAGCTGAAGCCCAGTGTGTGATTTTTAAATTTCTTGATATGGTTTGCTAAATAAAAGGAAAAAATACAATGACTGGGTTTTTAAAAAAAATAGTTTTTTTCAACATTATTTTTCTGCTATATTTTGTATCGAAGTTGAAAAAAGTGCTTCCCCTCATGCAAGTAAACCATAAAATAATGTAGTATTATATTTTTTAATTTTCAAAATTAAAAGTAGTGTCTTGTAAAAAGATGATCAAACGTCAGTCTCGCGTCATTTTTCGGAAAACTTGTTGCTAATATTCCATTTCTATTTAATTTTCCATGAATACTTACTTAATCTATTTTTAAAATCCTTTCCGCCACATGCAAAACAAAGAACTTGACATTTTAAATCACAAATAATTTTGTTTAAATTCCTTTTCCCTTTCTCACAACCAATGAACAAAATTAATCAAATACAGCCGATTTCGTGCACGGCCTCTTAAAACGAACGTCGCACAGACGCAAAGCTTATAATTATTATGTATAAGTTTTGTGTTACCGTGCTTTGTAGCTATTATTGACGGAACGGTTGGCGCAGTGGTTAAGCGTTAAGTGTGGCAGTCGCTGATACATAATACGGATTTGCGATTTAAGAGCAATTCTTGAGCAAATATCGCTATCGCTAGGCTTCTGCAAGATACGTAACAAGTCTGCCGCGGCCGGACTCCTAAATCGATTCACCGTGCAATTCCAAAGGCCTAAAAACATCAAAATAATGATGAATCGAAGAAAAAAAATATGCAGTTTTGATGCCGACATACTGGCCATCATTTTAGTGTCGTCATTGTTCCGAAGTTGAATTCACGACCATTTAAATAGTTAGACTTTTATAGATCCAAAAAGTGCAAGGTGGCTCGATTTTGAAGTCCAGAAGGCTAATTGCGTAACACACTATCAGCAGGAATCGGGTTCAATTTAACAGTTAAACAACATTCATTGCGTTATTTACGTTGTTGAGAACTTATGAAGCAATGGATTAGCAATATACTTCAAAATCATTCCGATTCCAATTCAAACTGTTACGCAATTAGGGAACAGGAGTGTATTATAAAAAACTTTTTACAAAAAAAAAAACACCGACTTCCAAAAAAACACTACAAAGTGAAAAATAACTTTAATTTCGGAAGTCGGTGGCCAAAAACTAAAATACAGATCCAAAGCTTTAGCCTTTTTTTGGAAGTCGGTTGTTTTTTTTTTGTAAAAAGTTTTTTATTTTTCACTTTTTAGTGGGTCAGTTTGTAATTTACAATAGCCTAATGTCAAATGCTCATCACCTTTTACAAAATATTGCTTTTCCCGATGCAGGGGCGTTAATTGTTGAGGAGTTCTCCTGGTAAGAACCAGGAGAACTGATGGTGACCATACTGGTGGTCACCATATGCATTTTGACGAGCATAAATTGCTTAGCAACCATATTAAAGTGCCTAATCGAATTGCAACGGTGAAATACTTATTATTAAGTAGTTCCGGTGGCCAGCTCCACTTCAGCAAATGGTGCTTTTCGAGTGCAAATGCACGAGTTATTATAAAAAATACTCAAATCGCTATAGCTATAGGTATCCCTATAAAATTTGAGGATTTCCCTCGATTTCCATGGGATCCCTTCATCAGATTCTGATTTGGTGGCAATGGGACCACCTCGGGAGCATGCCCTTCCATACAAAAAAATAATTTTCAAAATCCGTCCACAATTGACGGAGTTATCGGTGAACATACATAAAAAAAAAAAAACATGCAGCCGAACATATAACCTCCTCCTTTTTGGAAGTCGGTTAAAAATATTAAAAACTCTTATTGCTAGTAAGAACATTTGATTAAAAAATACGTTAAAATTACAATTAGTAGATGACGTAGAATTGCAGACTTCAAAATCCTCAATAACAATATTAATAACCCCTACTACAAAATTATTACTACCTTTTTACTAAACAAAATATTACACAACTAATATCAACTTCACACTAGTGTAAATTAAGTTGATTTCAGACCGACCCGTATGTACTACCTTACCTATAGAAAATGTCATAAAAAAAATTAACGGTATATTAAGCCATTAAAGCTACTTTTCTAACAACACATATTTGTTTATAGCCTTGGAAACTAAAATGCGAACGCAGTTTACGTACCTAGGTCAGTGTCCGATTAGACCTATTTTGAGAAGAGGCTAGTCTCGCGCGACTCAACATTTAGGCATACTTAAACGCGCGGCTTAGGATTTGTCAGCATTGTGATTTCACCCTTATTTGGGACTTGATCATGCCTTCAGAAATTGAGGGTAGAATACCCTCCCTAAGGCCCAGTTCACAGCCTCGAGGAGGCGATTTCCGTCAAACGACACGCGCGCGCGTCACTTGATTCCGTCCGTTTGTCGCTCCGCAAATCACATCGCGGTGACTCGTGGCGTCCTATGAACAACTTCTTTTATTTGTTTTCTCCACAGTCACTGGCGCAAGACGAATGTCGCTTGAGCGTGTAGCTCGTGGCCACGAGGTATAACCTAACTAATATTTAATGTTTTTCTTTTCAGTTAAATGATGATTATAGTCATTGCGTCATATGTAATAAGGTAGTTCGGACGAGCACCCAATCCAAACACCATCTGTACAATGATAACCACGTCAAACTCTTAAACAGCACAAAATTAACTATTTGTCAAAATAATGAAGATTTAGCCAATGCCATTAATACGGAGAACAACATTGAACGAACACATTCAGAAAAACATACAATTGAAGACCATGTAAACAAGTCAGAGGAAGACAAGATGTTAAAATGTATTAATAGTAAGGAATATATTACTGAACTTAATTTATCTGAAAATGATTTAGATGTTCATCTTAATGTTAGTGGTCACATAGCGAGAACAAACGACACTACATCCGATCAGAAACATGTATTATGCAAACTGTGCAATGTTAGTGTGCCTCAATATCAAATGGAATATCATAACGCTGGAACGCCTCATTGGACAAACGCGCTAAAAAAAATTTGCACTAATGTAGCAGACTGGTTACAAGCATATTTTTCTGAAGACAATCTGAAATCAGATAGCGATTCGTCTGAAATACAAAACGATACCGATCAAAACGATACACTTGATAATGTAGCCAAACATAACAAGACACCTAAAAATGATAACGTAACCAATCAAAACGATACACTTGATAATGTAGCCAAACATAACAAGACACCTAAAAATGATAACGTAACCAATCAAAACGATACATTTGATAATGTAGCCAAACAAAACAAGACACCTAAAAATGATAATGTAACCAATCAAAACGATACACTTAATAATGAAGCGAAACCAAATAAGGCATTTAAAAATGATAATGTAACCAATCAAAACGATACACTTAATAATAATAATGTAGCCAAGACCTCTGTAAGTAACATTACTAGCAATGAAATAGACACTTCAAGTTCGTTAAGATACGTGGATTGTAAAAATGATAATGTGACCAATCAAAACGATACACTTAATAATAATAATGTAGCCAAGACCTCTGTAAGTAACATTACTAGCAATGAAATAGACACTTCAAGTTCGTTAAGATACGTGGATTCTAAAAATGATAATGTGACCAATCAAAACGATACACTTAATAATGAAGCAAAACCAAACAAGACACCTAAAAATGATAATGTAACCAATCAAAACGATACACTTAATAATAATAATGTAGCCAAGATCTCGGTAAGTAACATTACTAGCAATGAAATAGACACTTCAAGTTCGTTTAGATACGCGGATTCAACGAAAAGCAAAATTACATGCAAAGTTTGTGATGTAGATATCGCGAATGTTGTACAAAGCATAACAAAACATGAAGAAAGCTCAGATCACAAGAAATGGCTACGAAAATTATTAAAGTTTCACATGATAAGAAAAACCGCAACACGCTCTTTTTGTGAATGCTGCTCTGGCGTTATCGTGACCAATATATGGATTCATATAACCACTGAGGAACATACTGCATTGATTCAATTAGAGTATCCGATAGATTCAGAGAGACTGAAGCTCTGCGTTTATAAAAGCAAAATACGAAATCTGCACGGACTTATGGCTAAAGAACTTTACAGAATGTTACTCGTATCTAACAAAATTTATAAGTTATCCAACTCACATTTTTATTGTACATTTTGTGAACTGGAATTAGCTGAAAACGGAAATGAAATTGATCATATGTTTAGTGCGGAGCATGAAAAGTGGCTAACAAACATTTTGAAGTCAATAGACTTAAAAATTATTTTTAGCCACTTGTCCCCACTTTTTAACCACTCCTTAGATCAGTGTGTAACTGAGTTTTAACGGCCCCGACTTATGCGTTGTAGGTCGTGGGTTGGCACCCAGACAGGGTGTCCGTATGGATTGAGGAGCCGTCTCATATTTAAACGAGGGTACTACCAATATTTAGTAGTAAATTAGCTGATTTTGGAGGCCCGGTCCTGGAATTTGTAGTAAAACCGTTAAAAAGATCCACCTGACTGAGGAAACGTCCTTTACGTTTAAGGTGGCTCCTCAGTCCGGACGTTTGGTATGAGGAGCCACCTTAGAACTCGAAAACTAGCCGACGGATGGTTTTGCGTGTTCATCCCAACTACGGAACTCTTCATTGTGCACTTAGCAGTTAGCCGGTATTTTGTGTCTCATTATATGCTGCGCCAGTTTATGTTGTATGTTCTTTCATTGCGTCATGTTTACTGGGCATTCTGTATCACATCTCTCTCGTTTGTAGCACGTACCAGTGACAAGAACCATCTATACAAAACTCGTACATGATTAGGCGAGCCGTGTACACAATAAGACTTGCCAGGAAGTTGACATCGATCTTTTTAATACTGGAGTGAGTATAAATAAGGCAATTTAAGATAATCCACTTTTAGTTTATTTTTCTTTTATTTTCTTTGTTTGTAATATAATATTGTGTTCATTATTGTACTGATTAGTTTAGAATGATTCACTTGTAAATTAAACTCTGTTAATGATCATAGTTTGAATTATTTATGGTCACCCTATTCACAAAATTGTTAAGGAATGTTTAAATTATTAATATCTTTTGAAATACAGGATGTTTGATTATGCCAATATTTAGTAGAAATTTCTTGTAAATATTGGTGCTATTTTTATCCGATTTTATCAACTGCTTTAGTAGCTACGAACATATATTTTTTATAGACCGTCAGGATTGAGGAGTCATATAAAATGTGTTGTATTCCCGAAATTATATAGACTTTCTATTTTATTTTTATACTACAAATTCGAACTCATTTACTACTAAATTATACTAAAATTACGTTTTAATTGGATTATGACTTTCCGAGAAACAGCGTGGTGAAATTTATGGATTTTTATGAAAAATCAAAGCATTGTAGTTATCTCAAATTCAGACGTACAAAATCTATTTTTATTGTACCTACAGATTACGCATAAACACTAATAAATTCTATCAAATTTTCAAAACCATCCGTCGGCTAGTTTTTGAGTTCTACGGTGACTCCTCATAACGTCTATATATACATAGCCACCTTAAACGTCTTATAACTTTTTAACGGTTTTACTACAAATTCCTGGATTGGGCCTACAAAATCAGCTAGTTTACTACTAAATATTGGTAGTACCATCGTTTAAATATGAGACATGGCTCCTCAATCCATACGGACACCAGACAGGCCCTTTACTTTGTGTAAATAATTTCATCACCACTGCTCTCAAAAAACGGTGCGTGAGGAAACTGACATGTCCTAGAACCAAAAATTCGAAGACATGACCGGGACCCTTCGTGCGCGAGTCCGACTCGCACTTGGCCGGTTTTTTGTTTTTATATTTCCTTCTTCAGGTTACGACTTAACAAAAATGTTGGTAATAAATACCATTTGCGATTAGGAAAATAAATAAATTCTTTGTAGCCAACAAAATCCGCAAATGTGCCAGGTGCTGGGCAAAAGAAAAAAAAAGGAAAGACACAAAGATCATTTGGCCAGATTGTGATGTCGGACTTTGTCTTTCCTGTTACGGCCCTCACCATGACGAAAATCAGTAGGTAATTAATTTATTGTGAATGTGAGCACTATGTGGGTCTTTTTGTTTTTCTTTAAATATTTTCCTATTTTATGCTTTTTGCATTTTGAGCACCTTATGAGGCCTACCCAAATGTACTTTCTTTGGTATTGTTCGTCGAGTCGTTGAGCTCCTTAAGTCTTGAGTCGAGCTGCACGATTACGACAAATGCTTGCACTGATTGGACAGGTCCACTCAAAATTGTGTGGTTCTTTCCTCAAAAGACCATTTCAGACACAGATCTACATGGTCCTCACATGATCTGACCAAGATTATGTCTGGACTTTAAAAGAGACTTTGACCCCTGAGTTTGTTTCGCCATTTCTTCTCAGGGGTAGTCAGATAGGAAATATCGACTACATCTAGCTTATTTTTTACTTTTTAATATGACGTGTAAAAGTGATTCCGATATCCTATTTACAGAATAAACGATTTCATTTAATTTTGTAATTCAGTACTAACAGGTTAAGAATATTGTTACTAACCCAATGGATCGATATCGGTAAAAAAATATATTATTATAATATACTAGCTGCGCCCCGCGGTTTCACCCGCGTAAGTCTCGACCCCGTGGGAATATCGGGATAAAAAGTAGCCTATGTCTTAATCCAGGGTGTCAGCTTCCTCCATACAAAATTTTATCAAAATTGGTCCAGCCGTTTGAGCGTGAAGAAGTAACAAACAAACACACACAACACACACAAACTTTCGCCTTTATAATATTAGTGTGATTTATTCAGATAACGATTAATAATAATTTAATTTTTAATTTTAATGGTGTAATGTCAGTATTTGTAATTAAGTTCCAACTAAAATAGGCTAAGAATATTGTTACTAGAGTCTGTCTCACGAAAGAAGTCTCGCAGACGTGGCGCTGCCTGCAGGCATGCGACGGAATCATAAATCTTTTTATTTATCTCAACATCATATTACAGGCACTGGTTAATATAATGCACAATATTAAATAGAGAAAGGTGTCTGGGGTAAGTGGGTTATTGGAGGAATGTATGTGAATAATTTCACATAATGCCGCGGGACTTCTTTCGTGAGACGGACTCTAACCCAATAGATCGTTATCTGATAAAAAATATATATTATTATAATAATAAATATTTTGACTGTAAATATAAATTGGTTTTATTCTACTACTTACCGATATAATTCATAAAATGGTATACCACTACAACACTAAGTGTTCAATTTCATTTGTTACCCGTGTGTTCCCCTCCCGTAGTCCCTGGAGGGACCACGGGTATTTTTTTTACCCGTGGTCCCTTCGAGAAATACAATGCTGCCAAATTTAAATGGTAGACCGTTAGCTTTAGCTGTTAGTCAAAAAAAAAAATAAAAAAACACAAACCTACATGGGCACCTAGGAAACGTCAGAAGCTAGGTGCACGGTTCCAATTGGTCGTTCCCTATGGAGAAGAGCCGGCAAGAAACTCCACGGTTACTCCTTTAAAAAAAGTGGGCTTTAACAATGTTATAAGTTGCAGTGTTAATAGGTATGGGAGGACAGTGTAGGCCCGTCAACAAGTACCAAGTACTTAACAAAATAAAAGATAGTTTACAAAGCTACAGTCTATTAAGCCTACAACGTTCTCATATTCACAAATTTAAAAAAAATCTACCTATATAAAATATTACTAAAATAATAAAAATAAAAACCTACATATTTAAACCAAATGACAACATTGTCATTACAACTGTAAAAAAAAAACTGAATAAATTTTCTGTCCACAAGTCACAAATAAATATTTTAAATTAAAATTGAAGGTTATGTCAAAGTATGTAAAAAAAAAAAAAGAATTAAAAATCGTAAATTAGGAGCAGTTAATAAACTTTCACATAGTTATGCCGTTAATGAGGTACCAGGGAAGCCACATGTGCACAAGGAATTATTGCCAAACTTCCTTGTCTTCAACGTAGTCCTTAATCTTATAGTATGCTTTTTTGATTAGGACACGTTTGATGTGGGTTTTGAACTTTCCATCGCTAAGTTCTATAACCGACTTTGGCAACTTGTTATAGAAGCGGATACTGTTTATAAGAAATGACTTGCTTGTTTTAGTTAACTAAATTTGGGTATCACAATTTCATGTTTGAGAATCTGTATGGTTAATGGTCACTGTTCTAACCTAACCCGAATGATTCAATAACGGTAGATGGTTTTAATTTGGCAGCATTGTATTTCTCGAAGGGACCATGGGTAAAAAACTTTAAATTTCATTCATTTATAAAGTTACGCTCTGTGGTCTATACGTACGAACAACAAATGATGAGCAAAAGCAAATTAAAAAAAGAAAAAAATAACAAGTAACGCTAGACCCGTGAGGTTACATTACGGCCTAGTAACCTGACAAAAAAATATTACTAAACAACTGTCGTGTATAACAACCTTTACTTGTAACGTAATTGTCAAGGGACTCATAAAACTCGAACATTTTCAAACTCACTTGCGTCGTGCCGCATTTGGGCAAACGTCACGGTCAATTCTCCAACTGTTATAAAAAATAAAATTGCACCGAAACTTAATATTGCTAAACATTGCTCTAAATACAAAGCAGTGGAATTATTTAATAAGTTGCCTACTGACCTAAGATCACTGATTTACAAAGGTACTCTATTCAAAGCCAAACTTAAAGCATTCCTGTTAGATAAATGTTTATATTCTATAAATGATTCTATATCTGAATTGGTGACAAATGATGGTGAATAGTATTTATATTAATTTACCTTTTTGACATTAAATATATATGCAAGACATTATCCGATTTTATGCATTTAATAGATTAGGTTTATAAGCATTTGACATGATAATATTTACAATAATTTATATAATTACTATTTACATTCTATTGACACAATATTTATATTATGTTATTGATTTTATTTTTAGTGAAATTACTGTTTGATATTCATAATTTATTGTTGTTTTGTGCCGGAAAATATGGATTAATGTACTGCCTAATTCAAACACAATGCGAATTGTTATATGAATAAATAAATAATACTGCAAATGTAAGTTCGTCGACTATTACTCGTTAACTTGCAAAGCCTACTTAGCTGTGATAGTTTTCCCTTTTAATTTCGTTATATACTACTGCCATGATTTTTTTCACATACCCAAAAACAACCATTTAGCTGTCAAGGGGGGGGGGGGGGTTTGCTATTTAAATAAAAGTGGTTATTTATGGCGTACATTTATTAGGATCACCAGCGCACTCGCGGTTTGTACTCGTCGCTCAGCGCCACGCGCTTTATGCTCTCGTAGCCTAGGATGATGCTGAAGGAGAAGCAAGCGGACTGCAGCAGACGAGCCGATAACCCCTTAAAATACAGCCCTACCAAGCCCTCTTCAGCCCATAACGTTTTAAAGATGTCCTTCATAGTGCCGACGCCTTCGACCTGTAACAAAAAAAAAGGATGGCGTTTAATGACATTTGACACATATTCTTAATAAAGGTCAACATTTGTCAAAATATTCGGGATAATTGGGTAATGATGAGAGGAGCGCGGGTCGATCGATCAGGTTAAGCTACGCTTGCCGCGGTTGGTCCGTGGACGGGTGACCATCTGTTCATACCAAGATTCCTCCGTGCCTCGGAAAGCACGTTAAGCCGTTGGTCCCGGCTGTCATTTGTAGATATTTGACAGTTGTTACGGGCTGTCAGTAGCCCAAAAGTCTGACAACCAGTCTTACCAAGGGATATCGTGTTACCCTTGAACTGGGTTGTGGAGGTCAGATAGGCAGTCGCTCCATGTAATATACTGGTATTCAGCTGCATCCGGTTAGACTGGAAGCCGACCCCAACATAGTTGGGAAAAGGCGAGGCAGATGATGAAAAATTGGGTAATGATAATAGAGGGTTTGGTTTCCGCACTTAGTCCTTCATGTGGACCATTGTGCGTGGGCCATGGCGGCCGTCAGTGGTTACTCCAACCAGCCCACCTCCCTCCAGGAGCTGATTAGGTCTCCTGGTGCGTTTAGTATATTTGTGAAGGATCTGGGTGACCCCGAGGGTTTCTGTCTTGATTTGGGTGACGCCTGTGCATGCAATTTCTGGGAGCCAGGAGATGAATTAGTCTCACATCTCTGTACCAAATTGTACAATTGTTTTTGTCACCAAGTTATAGATAATAATAAAAATAGTGGTGATAGATCGATTAGCGCGCCGCGCAATGATTATCGATGTTACCGTTCCGCATGACGAGAACCTCGTGAAAGCTGAGAAAGAGAAACAAATAAAATATCTCGACTTAGCACACGAGGTTGTTGACATGTGGAATGTGAGCTATGCCGATTGTCGTATCGGCCAATGGCCTGATGGCCGAAAGCGTCGAACAACAACTTTCAAGGCTCTCGTTAGGTGGTTGGATCAAGGGCCTGATTCAGAAGGCAGTACTCCTCGATACGGCTCGCATCGTGAGGAGGTTCCTATCTCTGGAGCCCTAGCCACCGGTAACTTGGACCCTGCTCCCGATACCGATGGACAACATTTTTTTATATTATTAAATGTTTTTATATATTCTGATATTTAAAAATATAATTTGTATGTGCCTAAATAAATAGAAGAAGATAATTTAAAAAAAAATAGGACTGTCCGTTATCCCTATTGTGTGGAAGTGTTGGTAAATCCATTATTTATTTAAAGTTATTAAAACGGTACAACACCTATTACAATTATTAACATGGAACATAAAAAAAAAGAATAATACTAACATATTTTTGTATAAATGTTATACAGATTCAATTTAATTTAACTTTGATTAAAGGACACGTTTCATTTTTGTATGGGACTCCGGCCATAAAATGTACGCTTTATAAAACCTCGGAAATGAACCCCTGAATACATTATAGAATGTTTTTCTTCCTAATAACTAATTGTTTAGGCACTAAATAAAAACTGAAAATGTTTGACGTATGTCATGAGAGTTACGACCATCGACGAGTCTGGATTTGTGCCCGGTTTATGGCAATAGGCTCGCCCCCTATTACATGGGACTTAAACATAACTGGCGAAATGTAGGTGTCCTATAGGCACACCTATGTCCGAAAAGCATATCGGGGCCCTGACACACAGGCATCTGAAGGAACACGGGTGGGTTTTAGTCAGTAAAAGTCTGACACGTCCTCCCGCTCCGCCCAGAGCAGGAGAAGTTATCGGATGATTTCCCACCCAAAAGATAAAATTAAAAGGTGTACTATAGTGTGTACCTCTGCCGAACCCTTCGGGGATTACATGCGTTATGATTTGTGTACCTGTAGCCTAGCCCGAACGATGTCGAGTGGATTCGTGAGGAACGTGGTCGTGAAACCACCGAGCGTGCCCGCGGCGCACTGTATCAGGAGGGTAGACACCCAAGCCGGGGCGATTTTCAGCATTTCATCTGTAAAACAGAAAATACAAGGTGTAATAGTTAAGCACATTTACAACCAACTTAATTTGTCCGTATATTCAACTTACAACTGTCATTCTTTGACAGTTGTAGGTTGACAGTAAACTGTGCGTTTTCATTGAGGTAGGAAAACTATGGAGGTGGCTTATTCTACTATATGAAGAATAGTTATACAAATATCTATCATATCGACGCAGACGGGTCATAGTTGCATATGAAAAGAGAGACATCTAAACTCCATTTGAAATAAGATTAGAAATTTAAATGAACGTTTTTACAGTCCGTTCATACGGTTTTGACTTCTATTGCGTTGGAGCATGACAAATGGCAGCTGTAATAAACAGTTGGTACGAGGGCGAAACTAAAAGTTTTTAGAACTGGCCACTTGTAAACGATACCTATAATAAAAAAATAACTTCAAATTTTGAAAATGGAAATCTTTGCCAAAGTTATTGCGTAACTATTTTATTAATTTGTCATTTGTTTACGATTTGGCGGCAAATCGGAAATTGTCTGTGTCACGTCAGCATAAATATAACGTGAGAATTTTTTTGTACAATGACTTTTTATGACATTCGATGTCATTTAAGTCAACAAGAAAGTTATGATAGACTTCGGTTGGCCTTTCACGATGAAGCCCCATCTCGTGCCACTGTTTACAACTGGTTTAATGAGTTTAAACGTGGTCGCACTAATCTCACCGATGATCTGCGTGAGGGACGGCCTTCTGCGGCGACGACTGAAGATAATATCATGTCTAATCTTATTTCAAATGGAGTATAAATGTTTGTCAAGGACTAAATTTGGCAACACTTCGTCAAAATCATGTCTACGCGTGACCGATCGCTATGATTAGCGCCAAGTTTTGTGGTGTACAAAACTCGGCAATGTGCTGTCAAACGGTTGCTTCCTCTCTCTCTTGCAATCGCAGTTACAACCCTACGAAAGGCGGCCGTTTTAAGTGCCCGATTTTTGTAGGTAGTCACGCTAATTTTATGTATGGCAAGTCCACAGGTTTATAAGTCAATGTTATAATTGGTAGCACTGAATTTTGCAGTCATGTGATTAGTAGTTTTTTTTGTTCTGTCAGTCGCCATTTTGAACTCGTATTAGTATTGGAACTAAGACTGCAAAATTCAGTGCTACCAACCGCGTCACGTTAAAATGAATGCACAGTAGCCATGATCATGAACCGGCGCCGTCGTTCTTATTGAATTTGAAGGCACGGCGAGACTATCTCAGCGATTTTTCCCGTCCGTGGAGGTGTAAATGGTTTAATTGAAATAAATACTTTCGACTTTGATACCAAATAGCTTGTTTGGCTGTACCAGAGCCATGTACTGACATTTCTTTTTATTTTAAACTCAAACAAACATCTGTTTGCAAATAGTGCAAAACATATTATTAAATTGTAAAAAAAATCCAAGTTATAAACGTTTTAAAACAAGAGCTAGAAAAATACGGCACTATCACAATAGTGACGTCACGACTGTGTAATTTCATGGTAGCGCCATAAATGATATACATAACCAGCCTGTAATGTTCCCACTGTTGGGACACAGGCCCCCACTCTTCGAGAGGGAGTGGACCGTAATCTAGCACGCGGGCCCAGTGCGGGTTGGTAGATAAATGATTTTTATTTATGTAAGTAGGTTTGTACAAACACTTTTACACGTCAATCATATTAAAAAAAAACTAGACGACTCCGGCGTTTCGTATCCGACTACTCTGATAAGAAAGGCCAAAACAAACTCAGAGGTCACAGTCTCTTTTAAAGTCCAGACATAAATCTTGGTCAGTCAGTCTTAATCCATACAAAGTCCGTACCGCGCGAGAAGGACGGGAATAATCCCTTGCAAAAACATCTAAAGTGTGTAGCTTCTCCATAAATCCATCGATTTTACAGATTTTTTCGATTATCTCTTTGTACTGTGCCTTCTTTGAAATTATATTATTTGTTCGAAATGTGGACGTCCAAGCAAAAAGGGTCAGCATTTAGTTTCCGAGATATAGACAGTTATGTAAAGTTGGGTGAAAACCGGCCAAGTGCGAGTCGGACTCGCGCACGAAGGGTTCCGTACCATTATCTATAAAAACGGCAAAAAAATCACGTTTGTTGTATGGGAACCCTTAAATATTTGTTTAATTTTAATTTAATTCTTTATTTTTAAAGTGAATATATAACTAAATATTCTGTGAATATTTTAAGCGTCTTCCTGTTGCCGTTATCAATATCAAGCAAAAACGACCAAAAAAAATCACGTTTGTTGTATGGGAGCCCCCTTAAATATTTATTTTATTCTGTTTTTTAGTATTTGTTGTTATAGCGGCAACCTATGAAAATTTCAACTGTCTAACTATCACGGTTCATGAGATACAGCCTGGTGACAGACGGACAGACAGACAGACGGCGGAGTCTTAGTAATAGGGTTCTCATTTTACCCTTTGCGTACGGAACCCTAAAAAGTGCATTTAGCGATTTTAATTTATTATAAATTAATGCTCAATTATCTAAAAGTTCATATAGTAAATGACTTTATATGATGTTTCTAAGTACAGATGTTCTATGTCACGAAGTCCGTTTGGCTATGAATGTTGTCAAGCGTGCACATGCACATTGTTTTTGTGTGCGTAACCTCGAGAGCGCTCAGTGTCGATCGGGACACGGTCCGGATCAGTAGTGGTTTTTAGTTCGCGCCAAATTGTTTCACGGAGTAAGGTCAGCATGGCAACAAAACGAAGAAGAGTTGTCCATAGTGTGGTAATATTTATTTATACGTTTTCAATTAAAATGTTATACAAAGATACTTAATATAGCAATAGAAGTATTTATAAAATGAATGTTTTTTTGTGTTATAAAATGTTTATATTACTTAATTATTTTGATTACATTTTGTTTTAGGGTCGAAACATGATAGCTAGTGTTTATCATTTTCTGCGAGAAGAATATGAATTTACAAAATCATTAATGGAACTCAACTGTGATTTGTCTCATTTACGAGACATTACACGCCGTACAGCTGAAGCTACGGGTGTGAGCCAAAAAACAGTTCAAAGAATATTAAAAGAAGAGAAGGAATTCCCATCCACTTCATCAAAATTCACTTCACCTATGAAGAAAAGGAGAAGGCGAGATAATAAAGTGGATATAGATAATTTTACAGCCGATGTGGTTCGCAGTACTGTACAAGATTTCCATATTTGCAAAACGGAATCGGAAATCGAAAATTTATCTGATAGTGATTGAAAATACTGAATAGTCCTACTTGTTTCGTTTCCATTCTGTAACACCAATGCTTAATTAAATGCCTACATATTCTTAATATTTTTGTATTTATTGCAACCTAATCTAATTTATTTACAAAATGTATATACTTTTAAAACCAAAATTTTATTTAGATTATTAAATCTCGACTTGAATATATATCAGATTTTTTTGCTAACGTTACCTACTTTTACACACACAAGCGCGCTTGTCGGGATACGTCACTACTACAATCAAAGCCGAACGGACTTCGTGAAATAGAATATCTGTACCAGAAATTTTAAGAGAAAAGTTTAGTAAAAAGGTACCAGTGGTCCGGGCATGTCAAATTTGAAAATGCCTTTTCTCAAATCAAGCTTTTACAGAGTTTCAACTTCAAATGTCTGACAGACAGAACTGACTGAATGTCTGAGTCTGTGAGAGTGAACAGGCTTCTTCTGGGCAAGCTCACTCCATTGTCGACTTTGTATCTGTCACCGCCGACCTAGACTAAGGTCAAGAGCAAACCCATCGCAAATGAAAATATGTCTGACAAAAAAAAATGGTCCAGTTTCTGAATATTTTTTCAATCCTTATTATTAATTGACTATTCTAGGATATATTCTCCCTATTGGAGAATCGGTTTAAAATAGATTCGTACCTTGATAAGCGGTATACAGGGCCCACCAGAGCGCCGAGTTCGGAACATATGCGGCTAAGGAAGCTGTATACCCTCGGTAATATCCCAAGGGACCATGTAGTTGGTACACGCGTACTGCAACCTCCTTCGCGAGGGCAGCTCTCGACATTTTCTTCTCTAGGTCCAAACCTAAGGGATTCATTTTCTGTAAAAAAAAACAATAACATATTTAATGCCTGTGCCAAATTAAACCTAACGAAAGTGTGAAGAAACCCTGTTCAGGTTAAATTCTTTCATCATCATCATTTCAGCCGTAAAACGTCCACTGCTGGACATAGGCCTCCCCCAAAGGGGGGGGGTTCGCCATAATCGCCACGCTAGGCAGGCGGGTTGGCGATCGCAGTATGGTGTTAAAATGCATAGAGAACGCTGCTGCCCATTCTCTAGTAAGTCCCAGTCGCCTTTTACGACACCCATGGGAAAAAACCTGTCGAGAGCGAGTCGGACTCGCGCACTGAAAAACTGTGCTATTTAGAGACATCGTTTTATTTTTTCTGTAATCTTTGCATAAACTTCTATCACATAGAATAATTTCAGATTTTTCTCTATGCAAACATCGGAAATAAGGGGCCGAACAGTATTTTTTTTTTAATTTTTCATTAAAAGTCGAAAACAGCGCTCTATCTTAAGATACCCCACATGCCCTAGTAGACTCCATTCGAATTTTTAAGACCCCCTTTCAGGCCCTGTTGCAAAAAAGATATATTATTTTAAATTTATTTCTTGTTTGCAAAATAGTTGGGTAAACGTCATCTAAAACCATTACAAACTTCAAGTTGATAGCATTAGTAGTTCTTGAGATATCCAGCTCTGACAGACAGACAGACTTAGTCTCACCCTAAGGGTTCCTTTTTAACATGTTGGTATGGAACCCTAAAAATAGGGTGGTGCTATTCTTTACGTGTGTGTGTGTGTGTGTGTGTGTGTGTGTTTGTTACTTCTTCACGCTCAAACGGCTGGACCAATTTTGATAAAATTTTGTATGGAGGTAGCTGACACCCTGGATTAAGACATAGGCTACTTTTTATCCCGACATTCCCACGGGATCGAGACTTATGCGGGTGAAACCGCGGAGCGCAGCTAGTTACTTAATAAAGGGAATTAGTGACACAATCATCTGTATTTATAAGGTTTCAACTTAATATCTCACCATTTTTACAAAAACATTAATAATAATTGTTTGAATAATATTACTAAATGTGGTTCAAAATTATCGACGAAAATTGAGGTTTCGGTAGGTTAAAAAAAAAAAAACGAAAACATATTCAAAATATGATTCGCGACTATAACAGATATTTATTTACAGAATTAAAATCATTAATACATCGCTCTAAGTTAGATTTCTTCCCCAATGTCATGATTCTATGAAAAAGTCAATAAATGGAACAAATCTAACTTAGAGAGATGTATTTATAATGATTCTAAAGATTATAATTATGTTGATGAATGATTGTAATTATTTCGCTTCTGATAATGCATACTTCTTAGGGTTCCGTACCTCGAAAGGAAAAAACGGAACCCTTATAGAATCACTTCGTTGTCCGTCTGTCTGTCAGTCTGTCAAGATCCTTTTTCTCAGGAACGCGTGGAGGTACCAAGTTGAAATTAATATCAAATACGTAGGTCAATGGTCCCTTGAAGCTCTAAATTAATCAAGCTTCCAAGTCAACGCAATAACAAAATAAGGCGATATAAGCGACATTATTGCGACATATTTCGATACTCGCAAATAAATCAAAACCTATAAGGTACTTCCAGTTGACCTAGAATCATGAAATTTGGCAAGAAGCAAGGTCTCACAGCAAAAGTAAAGGAAAAATTCCGAAAATTAATTGGTAGTGTTATCACATTAAAAAAAACTTTTTTGCGATTACAAACTTAAATGGAAAATTAACCGTGGCGTATATCGATGTATGGGAGAACATGTTGTTCAACTACAATGTTAAGTTTGTTTTAGGGATAAATTCATCCTAACTACGGAACCCTTCATTGTGCGTGGTCCGACACTTGACCGGTATTTTTTTTTTAATAATTGAGCCACTTTTTAACTCTTAGTCTTTTCGCACAGTTGCTTGTAGTAACTAAGCTTTGGTACCCTGACCAAACGGATTAGGTTGGAACTGTGAGCAGAATTGGTCGCAGTGACTAAGCTAGGGTACCCCGACCAAATGGGTTTGATTAGGTTAGAACTGTGACCAACCGGTTGGTCACAGTTCTAAAAAAAGGTTTAGGAGCGCAATATTGGAATTAATAGAGGTTCGATTAAAGACATTAATGAAATGCACCGACCCCAGCGTGGTTTGACCACACTCGATTGCTCGAATGAACCCAAAGATTCACACTAGGCTCTGAAGCCTCATGTTTCATGACTACAGATGCTATTGCATATCAAAGAGTAGACCGCAGGGACTAAAATGAGTGCTCAATAATGTTTATTTTCTTTTATTTTGTGTTTTTTAGGGTTCCGTACCCAAAGGGTAAAACGGGAACCCTTTTACTAAGGCTCCTCCGTCTGTCTGTTCGTCTGTCACCGGGCTGTATCTCATGAACCGTGGTAGTTAGACGGTTGAAATTTTCGCAGATGATGTATTGCTGTTGCCGCTATAACAAAAAATACTAAAAAGCAGAATAACATAAATATTTAAGGGGGCTCCCATACAACAAACGTGATTTTTTTGCTCGTTTTTGCTCGACATTCATAACGGCAACAGGTAGACACTTGAAATATTCACAGAATATTTAGTTATATATTCAATTTAAAAATAAATAATTAAATTAAAATAAAACAAATATTTCTCGGCTCCCATACAACAAACGTGATTTTTTTTCCGTTTTTATAGATAATCGTCGTGCGCGAGTCCGACTCGCACTTGGCCGGTTTTATAGATAATGGTACGAAACCCTTCGTGCGCCAGTCCGACTCGCACTTGGCCGGTTTTTTTATTATGTTTTTAGTATTATTTAATTCAATCTTATTTAATTTAATTCAAGTTAATTTTAAAATTTAAAGATTATTGACATTAGTTCTAATTACATTGTTATCCATCTTTATATTAATTATTTTTGTATAGTGAGATCATAATAAAATCCTGAGCTTACCTTTAGTTTAGATGCATGCAATACTACTGTATTTGTAAATGATAATTATCTACTTTGAATGTCTTTGTGTGTATTTAGTTTGTATAAATTAAAAAAAAAATGTTTATCTCACCGGATTCCTCATATTGCCTCGACTTCTAACCAGGCCTAGTACCATGAGGTGCTGGCTCAACACGTCGAACGGCACAATGATTGTTTGCCCAACGATGGACGCGCAGCCGCCACCTATGAAAGACTGAAACAATGCTTATTAGAACAGCTGCAGCCCGAGAATTTACGTTAGCTACGGCTTCCTAGAGGATCTTCCGCCCACAAGACCAGCGAGGCAGCTAATAAGACGCTGACAGCAGGTCACTGTCAGACTGCATACAAAGGAAAGGGAAGCGCGATGACACAACGCTTGTAATTTATTGCAAAATATGAAGTAATTATTTATTTACTCAAAAATGAGTTGAGTAATCGAAAATAAAAAACAACCAAGTTCTGCATATAAATAAGACGTTCTTGTTATTAATTAAATACCAACCGTACGTTGATATTTAATACAGATATTTTGGATTGAAACCCAAAGTAAAGGGTTAGTTTGCCGTTCATTTGTATCGAGATTTTTTTTTCTAAACGTGTTTTGGTAACAACCTTGTTCTGAGAAATATGTTCAAGAATAACATATATTTTTTCCGCTACCACAAACTTTATAGATTTGACAATTTTTTTGTTTAAGACAAGCCTACTTTTATCATTTGCCTCTTGGCAGCGCCTTAATATGTATGTCTGTTAATATGAGTATCCGTGGAGTTTCTTGCCCGTTCTTCTCCATAGAAACCAACGCTTTGGAACTAGCTTCATCTCTCTGACTGACCGACCCCTTGACAATTCAAAAGTGCCTGTAATTGGTTTATTAGAAATAAATGCTTTTAGTTTGAATATACATAATCAGCCTATAAATCCTATAATGTTCCCACTGCTTGGACACCGGCCTCTTCTCTTGGGCCGTAATACACCACGCGAGCCCAGTGCGGGTTGGTAGATGTAATGTCTTCGAATTTTTGAATCTAAGGCTTAACGCAGACAGAACGAAGCGCAGCGGAGAGGATTTTATTAACGCACTTGAAAATAAACTTTAAGTTTATTACAATAAAGTGCATAAATGCTTGAACCTGACAAAAAATGCTCGCGCGTCCTCGAAGATAAATGCGGGAGCATACGCGATCCGTAAAGAAAATACCCGAGACGGCGCGGGTATTATTCCTCTCTGTCTGCGCTGACCCTAAGACATGCCGGTTTCCTCACGATATTTTCCTTCACCGTTTTGAGAGTAGTGGTGTCAAAGTCAAAAGTCAAACCATTTATTTCAAATAGGCACATAAGAGGCACTTTTGAATGTCAAAATTTACAAAAAAATAGAATTGATTCTAGTTGCCCATTCCAAAAGGTAGTTTCGTATGGAGAAGAATGGGCAAGAAACTCCACCGGTACTCTTTTAAAAATGTTTTACAATATTTTGTTTGATTACATTAATTACATGATTATATGTGAAGACGATGCACCTAGAATAAAATTACTATACCATAATAGGTAAAACGAATTAAAAACTAAGCAATGAAAAATAACTTAATTATTAGATAGATACATGGTGTTCACATATTTACAAACATCGTAAAAGTATGTTTTTCTAAAAAAATAAAAAATAATAAGTCAGTGTGTGAGTATAGGTTAGGAGTATAGGTGATGAAATAAGTGCCGTTGGCACTGAGCTACTACTGCTCTATATCTCTTAATATAAACCCATTTATGTTTATGATATAAAAATAAAATATACCTTCAATTTAGGGCTGACATCATGTTTGCCCAGCTCATATCTGACCCCCTCGTACGTCGTGATGTAGAATATTCCCGAGATTATCTGAAACTGTAGAAAACAATCGGTAAATAACATGGTTGTTTGTCCTTCTTAGGGTTCCGTAGCCAAATGGCAAAAACGGAACCCTTATAATATAATGTCGTCTGTCCGTCTGAATGTCACACAGCCATTTTACTCGGAGACTGTTTGCAATAGCATATTCAGCCTATATGTTCCCACTGTTGGGACACAGGCCTCCTCTCTTCGAGAGGGAGTGGACTGTAATCCACCACGCGGACCCAGTGCGGGTTGGTAATGTCATATGTCTTCGATTTTTGTTTCTAGGACAGGTTTCCTCACGATGTACTTTTTGCAACATAATTATCGATGAAAATTGGAATGAATATTCTGTGCACCCCCAAACAATGTTGTAGTGAAATTATTTAAAAAAATAATTATGGGTGGCGCTCCCCATCGATATAACCGAGAAATGAAAAAGAAATCTATGCACATAAATGCGTGAGGTATTGTTGGATCCCATAAATAAAAAGATTATCTGTTACTAAGTGACTATGCTTTAAGAGTTACGGGATTTTTTTCGGTTACAACCACAGAAATAATTTTGTGTTTCAGTTTTTTTTTTTTTGAGAAATACTATGATTCTCAAACTTATTTTTGCGGCCGTTAAAATTAATACGTAAATATTTATCCCGAATACGGAACCTTTCACCGTGCGTGGTCCGACACGCACTTGGACGGTTATAAATATGCCATAGACATGTAGACAACTCCTTTCTTCCTCGGAAAGCTCGTTAAGCTGTCTTTGGCTTTCACAGTTGTTACGGGTAGTCAGAAGTCAGAAAGTCTGACACCCAGGCATAAGTAAGGGGTATCGTGTACCTTTAATAAGTATATTAAATAATTATAAAATTTTTCATTATGTTATTCCACGCATCTATTTTTTATTTTATTTTATTTATTTCTGTATCTATACGTTACATCACATCGGGCCTTATAAGAATACCAGCGCTACGACACTTATTTTTAAGTGCCGCAGCATCATGCTGAGAGCCTTTTGACTTTTCTGTTTTTATTTTCATTTTTTTTTTGTTTTTGTTTTTTATGTTTGTGTGTGTTTTATTTTAATTTGTGATCTCCTGTGCAAGTCCCAATAAACTTTTTTTCTTTCTTTCTTTATCCAGTAACTGGGTTGTGGAGGTCGGATAGGCTGTCACTCCATGTAAAATACTGGTATTCAGCTAAGTATATCCGATTAGACTTATAGACCCCAAAAAAAGGGAAAAGCTAGACAGATGATTTAATGGTGATACTCACACTGGACAGCCAGAACCCTCGGTACAGTCCTGGCACTCCCTCGTTCTTATATATCTTAGATATAGCGTCGGCTACCCCACTGTAAGCCTCCTTCCTCCTCTGAACTTGGATTTGTGTCTTGATTAAGGTTAGCGGATACAGTGCACATCTAACTGAAAAAGATAAATTAAACATTTAAGAGCAGGCTGGCTAAATCAAATTTCGAACGCAAGCTCCGCCCCTCGCTCCCCGCCACTCCGTTATGTGCTAAACGCTAATGCATCAGTAATAACGTTGAATATCGCGTGCGCTCTTTGATCGTGTTCGAGCACGAAACTAAATAGCGTAAGTCTCAATTCTTATTTCGTTTATAACTAAAGTAATAATTGATCTAGAGAAAAAATATCTTGTGTCGGGATAATAAACTATATTTTCTTGCTGCGTATATTTATTTTAGACATAAAAGCTAAACAATCTTGTTTATTTAATAAAAAGTGTATTGAGAGAAAATATTACAATTACGTAACTGTCTTAAACATGGAAAGAAATAAAATCCAATAAATCCTAAACTAAAGTTTAATTTTGCTTGTAGGTGTGACTGTTAAACACATACGGTTAGTTGCACAAAACCAACATTAGTTTAACGGAGACTTTAAATTGATGTTGTCAGTTTCTTTTTGATACAAAATGTAAGGAATGGCATGAATTTAAAGTCTCCGTTAAACTAATGTTGGTTTTGTGCAACTCAACGTTAGACTGTTAGACATAAAAATAGGGAGCCTCCTCTTAATAACCAAATCGTAAACTGAATCCTAAAAACTAAAGGAAAAAAACTCATATACACCATGCACGCTCACACTATTACACACACTCTCCCCTCCCCCCCCCACACACACGCAGTCAAAAACCCACTAGCATACATCACCCATGTGCGCTTCATTTTGTATTTTTATTATGTTTTTCTATTGCATACACGATTGATGTTAAGTGGAAGAGCAGAATCACCTAACAAAAGCATCTTGTGGCGGCATATACGAGTACACCGCCACATGCGAACTACGCATCACATTGAAGTCATGCAAAATCCTGCATCGCGCAAGCAGAGTTTACCGCGAAACTAGCATATATACAAGTATACAACGTCCCGACATCAACCGTCGGGCAGTTACCCACCAGACCCAGCACCTGTCTGGTCGGAGGATCCTCCCTTTTCTATGGAGGATAAGTGAACTTTACAGCCTGTTCCTCATTCCTCCATAATCTCTTTGCTGGGTGATCTCCAAAACATGTCAGTTAAACATTAAGTAACAGAAATAAATATTTTTATTTTATTTATTATTTTAATCAATTAAAATTACGCCTACGCCTGTGTAACACCTCATCTGTAATGGATGGATCGGTTTCGGAGGCTGTAAACGACAGAAAATAAAAGAGATAAGGATTTATACGTATAATTTCTCAAATCGATTTTCTTTTTTTTTCCTATTGGGTATTTTAGCTTAAGTCGTCATTTTGTTTTGTCTTAATCCATGTATAATATTGTTGCCGTATGTGTAAATATTTTATTGTGATTTGTATGGTTGTATTGCTCTCTTGTAATGTGACGAAATGTATTCTTTGTAATTTAATTTAATTATTTTAAAATTATTTTTTTGGTTATTTTATTAAGTATCAAATTTTGTTGCTAATATGGTAATATTTAAAATGTATTGAATAGTTGTTCATCTTTTAATTACGTAATAAGAATGTTGTGCATGCCTGTAAGTGACGTATTTGCACAGAACTGAAGACCCGTAATTACCTACTGTTAATATAGCTGTAAATAGGTCGTTGGTGTGCCTTGCTCAATAAATAAATGAATCGGCTACTCTCATATTGGTAACAATATTTTGGATTTAAAAGAGTGTCCATGGAGTTTCTTGTGCGCCCGTTCTTAGCCAAGGAACCTACTAAGCTTTGGAATGGACAACTATCTTCATCTATCTGACTGACCGACTCCTTGACAAGTCAAAAGGCCTATAAATGTTTAATTGAAATTAATGCTTTCGAATTTGTTCCCCGAATAGTTACAGAGCGAGGAATCGGTGCGCTAGCAGCAAATAGATTCCGCATTATTAATAAAATTCACATAACGTAACACATGACGCCTGTATTCCGCGAAGGGTTAGGCTGAGGTGTACCTATAGTACCCCCGCATTTCGCCAGTTACGTTTAAAGCCCATGTAATAGGGCGCGAGGTAATTCCCATCAACCGGGCATAAATCCAGACTCCGGGCTGCTACTGAGAAACTCCAGATAGAAAAACCCTATAACACTTTGCCTGACCTGGGGTCTACACCGAAGCGCTAAACCGAAGTATCGGCCGGATGTTCGGTGGTTTCTTTACTACGGCTAACTATCGCTGACTACGGCAAAAAAAAAACAGTCGAAGAGATAAGCCAAAGTCAAAACTGTGACTTGAAGTCCGGTATGGACTCAAAGTCAAAAAAAGAAACTGGAAGTTATAAAACGGCCGAACATTCGAGCGATACTTCGGTTTAGCGCTTCGGAGTAGATCCCCTGGGAATCGAACCCAAGACCTCATGCACAGCAACAGCGCTTGCAACACTAGCTACACCAACGAGGCAGCCGATTTGCCATAATCGGTATATTAACAAAACCCTGTTTCCAATTGATGTACTTTCCATCAACTTTAAATATGTCATTCGTCATTTCAGCCAAAAGACGTCCACTGCTGGACATAGGCCTCCCCCTAAAGGGGATGTTTGCCTTAATCGCCACACTTGGCAGGCGGGTTGGCAATCGCAGTATGGTGTTAAAATGCATAGAGAACGCTGCTGCCCATTCTCTAGTAAGTCCCTTAGTCGCCTTTTACGACACCCACGGGCAGAAATGGGGTGATGCTATTCTTTACGTCCGGCACCACACGGATAAAAATAAAATGTGTAAATGCAGTTTATTTTAGATTGACTAGTACTTTTGAAAAAATGAAAAATAAAGATGTACCGTAAACTAAACTTTAAGTGTAGGTATTACAGTTATGTTATCCAAAAAATCATACTTATTTGTTTATATGTTTGGAAAGTTAACTGCGAACGCAAACTAGTCCTAATTAACAACAACTGAGGTTATTATGTAGGCCGTCTGTTTTTTGTATCTATGAATACTAAAAGATTAGATAAATGAACCGCTAATCACGGTCGTGATTAGATACCGAGTGAAAGTATATTTAACTTTTTAGCTGTGTAGGTACTCTGTACGGGTCTTGATAAAATCTGACCATTTCATTAATCGACAGGTTTGTGTGTATTATACACTAGCTTCTGCCCGCGATTTCGTTCGCACCTGAGGTTTACCAGGGGGGTCCCCTATGTTGTTTCGAACGCCGCTGTTGCGACACACGCTGTTGCGAATTATTTTTCCACTGCCTCACAGGTTCGAAAGCTCACGGACTCGAATGAAGTAGTCGCGAAAGACGCTGTTTCGAAAAACATTTTCACTGCCTCATACGCTCGAATGCTTGTGATTTCGATTTATTTAGTCATAAAGTGTACAGAAAAGTATTTAAGCAGTAATTAAATAAAATCAACAAATTCGGTGTCAACATCATCATTTAATATAACGTATAGTAATTTAGTTAAATTGGATATTGATGAAGAGTTTTTGTTTTGGTAACTGAATTTACCAACAATAGAGGGGACCTGGCGCTCGGCGGCCGCTGCCGCGGCACGCTCGCTTCGCTCGCTCGCCTTCGCGCGTTAATGGTCACTGTTCTAACCTAACCTAACCCAAATGATTAAATACTTTTCTGTACACTTTATGACTAAATAAATCGAAATCACAAGCATTCGAGAGTATGAGGCAGTGAAAATGTTTTTCGAAACAGCGTCTTTCGCGACTACTTCATTCGAGTCCGTGAGCTTTCGAACCTGTGAGGCAGTGGAAAAATAATTCGCAACAGCGTGTGTCGCAACAGCGGCGTTCGAAACAACATAGGGACCCCTTACCAGGGTTACCATCTGAGCGGAGAAATCCGGCCTAAGACCGGATTTCATTCGAGACCGGATTTTTAGTCATGTCAAAGAAAATGTCAAAAGAAATGGGTAATTTTCTTTGAAGCGAGCAACGACAGCACTCGATTTGCCGAATTACTGAAGATTTGTCAGTACTTTTTTAGTATCATGCACGCAAATGTGGAAACGGTTTTTTCACTTATGACTTCACAGTGGACGAAGGAGAGAAACAGATTGTTTGTTGTTTCAATTAGAGCTACTACTCACACAATACAATTTCAAATATCTGACATGTGAAGAAATTTACAATGAAATTTCCACAAAAAAAGATTTTTTGAAAGCTGTTGGTAGTGGACAGAAATTTATGTACTAACTGTACAACTAATATTACAATAAATGTTAATAAAACCTAGTCATAATCTACTGAGTTTTATTTTCGGCCAAAGACCGGATTTTTTTACAGAAATCAGGATTTTTTTAACACTTTCAACCGGTTTTTGATTTAAACCCCTGGTAACCCGATTCGCATGGAAGTCGTAAGTTACACAATTTATACTAAAATACCAGCCAAATTTTTATAAAACTCCCCCGGCCCCCGACATCAAAGGCCAAGCTAACTCACGGTGGGTTGCACGAAACCAACATTAGTTTAACGGAGACTTTAAATTGATGCTGCCACTTTTTGATACAAAATGTAAGGGATGGCATGAATTTAAAGTTTCCGTTTAACTAATGTTAGTTTCGTGCAACTCAACGTCATGGTCAGTCTGCCAATTTCGTCAATCGCGCCCTCTCCCGTCTCACCGCTCACATACCCCAGGCGGTGACTAGCACTTGCACGCGGACTTTATGGAGACAAGACAAGCCGTGCACCAGATGGGATTTCCCATCGGCAAGAATTGCGAACTTCCATAAAAACTTTCGTTGCCTATTTAACCTCTTTAGGGGGTGAATTTTTAAAAGTCTTTTTAATCTTTCCTTAGTGCTCACATTCGTTATAAAAGGAACTCTTTTGCAAAATTTCATGCTCTAGCCCAAGCGTTTAGGTTTAGGCTGTTCCGTGTGGTGCCGGACGTAAAGAATAGCACCACCCTATTTCTTCCCGTGGGTGTCGTAAAAGGCGACTAAGGGACTTACTAGAGAATGGGTAGCGATCGCCAACCCGCCTGCCAAGCGTGGCGATTATGGCAAACAAGACCTCCACTGCTGGACATAGGCCTCCGCCAAAGGGGGGGCTTTGTGGGAGGCCTATGTCCAGCAGTGTACGTCTTTCGGCTCAAATGAATGAAAAAATTGTCTGCTCAACAACGTAAATAACGCAATGCACTTGGGGGACCTGTCAAATTAAACCCATTGCGATCAATTGTCATTTTTACCCCATGGGTCGTAACATAGTACAGGCGCCAGCACATAAAGCTACTACAATATGTGTCTTTAAAAGTTTTTTTTAACTTTATCATTAAAGCATAAGGTTCAAGGTTTATTGAGAAAATTTGACAGTTTCGGGTAGCTTGACCTGCTGGAGTCTGCACAAGAATTCGATGAAAAAAAAAAATCTTCGAAGGCATAATAACCTCCTCCTTTTGAACACATAACATATCATCACGCCCGTAAACGCCGAAGGGTTAAGCAGTGGTGTACCTACACCCCCATTTCACCCCGATAAGTTAAACCCCATGTAGAAGGGGGCGAGCCTATTGCCGCCATCAACTGTCTGTATTGTCTTCAAATCCAGACTCCGGGCCGCTACTGAGAAATTCCAGATGGAAAAGCGAATTACCACTTTGCCCGACCCGGGAATCGAACCCAGGACGTCATGCTTAGCAGCAGCGCTTGCGACTACTAGACCAAAGACGCAGTTGGTCCTTTAAAAATTTTTTTTTCTTTCTTTCTTTTGTATTCGGTTAAAAAATTGGTTCTTACCTGTGAAACTGCTCAAAGTGTAAAGCGGAAAAAACTTTTTCTTGTCCATCATACTCCATTCTATGGTGGTGATCAGCTGCGGGGGTGGAGTCTCCACCATCGTGGCAGCCATACCTGTCGCCCTACCCTCAAATATACTCTTTTTATAGCTCTCTATAGCGTTCCATACATTTACAGACATCTATTTTTATAATCAACTTTTTACAATTATTTCTTTGGTAACCATTTGAAATAGTTTTTAAAACTATCTATATTATTGTATTTTGAATACAGATTAACAATGGAATCAACTGTCAACTAAATTGTATAATAATAATAATTATTATTAACGAAAATAAATATATTTTTATTTTATTTCTATAATTAATTTCACTATTGTTTTAGAGACTAGATCTCTGAATTAGCTATTTTGTTGTGTGTGTTTTTTTTTGCTTATATTATTGTTTTAGTGTCACTATTTCAGTTTGCTATAACTAAGTGATTTTATGTATGTCGAAAAGTAATTGATTTATCCTATGTATAGGTTCTTCCATGATTTCTATTCAAGTGTTTGTCGCTGCACACTTGACCTGAAAAGAAAAAAAAAAACTTTATACTAAAAGATTTTGTGATGGCTCAGTGGTTAAGGCCTCGCCTATCATGCACATGTAGGAAATAAGATTAAGGGCGTGAATTAAAATGCAGTAGCTACTTTGAATTTAAATAACGTTCATTATTTTTGACGTTTCACAGGGAAGGTTTTATCTCTGTCTCCTATCGCAGCAAATATAAAGAGGAGCTGACTGATTTTTTTTTTTTTTTGTATGGCATCTCTTAGTTGGCCTTGAGAGGCCGTGACTTCTTAACCGGACTTTCCTGTGGCTGCCCTAAGGTGTGAGCTTAAAGCCTCCAGCCAGGAGCATAAATATATTTATTAAAACTAAATGGCAGCGCACTAAGGGCACCCCCTGTGGGGTACGAACCTCGGCTTAGGGCGTCGTTGGGGAATAACAGAAAGTTCAAATCAAATCAAATCATTTATTTTTGCTGAATACACTGTTACAATGGTGTTATAAGAATTACATGTTCACACATCACAAGTTGGGGACAGGCTGGATCAAAAGTTTAGATTCATGATTAATAACGGGGAATTACTATTAAATGCTACGGCTCACTCAGCCTCGGGGCTGGCGGTTCGACGTGCAAGGGACGGGGGAACAAGTTTTTTTTTAAAAAAAACCTTTGCCCCACTAGGAATTTCTCCTGTATCGTGGGTGCGTTTACAAACATTTAAACTCACATACACAAACAGCCAGACCCGGAACAACTACTTGTAGGTCATACAAATATCTGTTCCGTGCGGGAATCGAACCCGCGACACGCAGCGCGGCAATTAAGTCTTGAACTTCGCGTGGTACCTCGGCGGCGAGGACGGAATGACGGTTTGTGTGATTTGTGCACTGTACTTGTGGCCCTATCGCTTTCCTGAAGGAGAGTAATGGGGTCATCTGGATCTAAGAGAGTATGCCTAGGTCGGCGAGTCTGACTAATCTGAGAAGGCCTATAGCTAGCGGCCTGCACAACCAAGGGGTTGCGATGTCTATCTGCGGACTCGATGAACCGCTTTGTCGCGCGTTTCATAAACTGCTTAATGGTGGGGATTTTAAAATTTAGATGGAGGGTTTCGTTCCGAACGAACCAAGGAGCGTCCGTAATTTTACGGAGAAATCGGTTTTGAAGTGCCTGCAATCTATGAATGAGGTGGGGACCAGCGTGTGCGAAAACAGCACAGGCGTAAGTCATAATCGGGCGGATGCACACTGTGTAAATACGCAATTTGCCCTTAAGGGACAACTTGCTGCGTGAGTTGAGAACGCAATGAAGCCTACCGAGAGTGAAAGCGGCGCGCGAACGCACCTGCTTTGTGTGTGTGATGCTCAGTGATGATCTAGGATCACACCAAGATATTTGGCTCGCTTCTCCCAAGGGATAGGCTTTCCGAACATGGTGATCTGTCGGGACAGGGCGGGTGTACGCCGGGGTAAGAAGCGGGGCTAGAAAAGACGACCGCTTGGCTCTTATCAGGATTGACCTCGATCCTCCACTTCCTAAACCAGGCACCGAGTCTGTCGACTTCGGTCTGTAGGATGCGGGAGATCTGGCCTTGACTGCGGCCGGTGTAGTAGATGGCCGTGTCGTCTGCGAACAGAGCTAACTGCGCCTTTCTACATTTCGGGATGTCACTGGTGAATACCGTGAATATGAGCGGAGCCAGCACAGACCCCTAAAGGACGCCTGCGCGGATCGAATGGGGGAGCTAACTGAGGATAGTTGTCGGTTTTATATTAAACATTGAGTGACAGTGTTGCCATTATCAGAAAGTAAAAATCGATTCATTTTTGCACATTCAAATCGAGTAAATACCAACAGCACGAGGTTGTGGGTTCAAATCCGGGCAAGTATCAATGTGACTTTTTCAGTTCATATGTACTTTCTGAGTTTATCTTGGACTGCCTATCTGACCTCCACAAGCCAATTACTGGGTAACACGATACCTCTTGGTAAGACTGGTTGTCAGACTTTCGGGCTTCTGACGACCCTTAATAACTGTCAAAGATCTACAAATCCTTTGGGCGCATTATGTCCAATTCGCAAAATGTCCAGAGGGCTCAAAATGTCCAATTCTCACAATGTCCAATTCGCAATTTGTCCAATTCGCAAATTGTCCAAATCGCAAATTGTCCAATTAACAAAGGGTCCAGTTCGCAAATTGACCAATTAACAAAGGGTCCAGTTCGCAAATTGACCAATTCAAATTACTTACAGTCGTAATTTTAAAAAATACTTATGACTGACATTACTACATTACGTAATTTTTTAAAGTCTGAAATTACCAACCCGGTTTGAGTAAGTGTGGTGTGGTGACTAGAGAATACAATCCCGAGCATGTTTTTCAATCCCGGGCTTACGGGATTTTTGAAGCCTTTTCCCGGGATCCCGAGCTCATCCCGGGATTAGACTATGTGGTTTCTAATTGGGCTAAAATAAAAAAAACACGAGTAATTAAAAAAAAATGTCTTTAATGTCTTTGCACAATACAAATCAGAATATAAGAAAAGAAAAAACACAAACCAAAAAATACTATACTTTTGCAAGAAATTAAAAAACAGCACAAAATAACTATTTAGAATTTCGAAAATATCAAAGCATCCAATGTTTGACTTCCGAGCCTGCTTCGTAGTTTATTGCCAATATAAGCAGCAGCTGAAAACGCTCGTTCAGCTTCTACGCTGGTTGGAGGAATAGACAATAGATACTTATATGCTGTTTCTAAGTGATATCCACGAACACCTCCATTTTCGAACAGGCTCATTTCACGTCTAATACTATTTGCCAACCCCAATTCATTTTGTACTTGTACTTCAGGATCTGGGGATTTCATACTCTTGTTAATTTCCAGCTGTAACTTTTCCTTTAATGTCAATTGGGGTTGGGAGGTTTCTGACCTTAGCTCATCATCTGTTTGTGATCCTGACCTTGCTTCTTCTTCCGTGTAATCTCGACTATTAAGTCTTTTAACAATACTCTTTATTTGCTTCCTCACTAAAGCCTGTGTCGGAACTGGAAATAAGTCGTGCCATTCCAAATCCGATAATAACTGATTTTCAACATCCATTCGTGGATTTTGTAAATAATTTAACACGCCAGTTAAATCATCACTTCGTCGTTGCTTTATACGTTCCACTAAGGATGTTTTAATTTTTTTGGCAAGTGCTGAGTTTTTGCTAGACAGTTGTTTTATAAGAAATTTCAAAGCGGCATCAGCTGTGCATAAATTAGCATCTCGCCGACAGATTGCTTCTACTGTCAATTTAATTGGGGTCAGCACATCAACAATTTTATTTACCAATTCAAAATCAACATCTTCTAAACGAATTGGATGATTGAGATCTATAAGAGCTTTTTGAATGCATGCTTTTAAAAGATAAAATCGCTCCGGCATTGTTAAAAGACTATTCCACCTGGTTTTACAGTCCAAAAGAAGTGACAACTCTTTTCCATGTTCAATTTTCACATATTTTTGAAGTACTGTTTCATTTTTCAATAGAGATCTTTTGAAATACACTACAACTTTGCGGATTTTCTTTATCAGCTCATTAATATTTTCATATTGTGTTAACTCTGGTACGTGTTCTGGCGCAAGATCATTTTGTGACATTACGATTAAACCTGATTCTGGACAGTTTAAGTCTTCTAAATGGTGCTCATCATCGCTGTCGTCCATATAATCAACAGTCACAGCTGGTTCATTTATAGTATCATCTGAGGTAGGGTATCTATCTTGCAAATTATTATGTTTTTCATAAAGCACATCACAGACCGCCAAATTGATACCATGTGCGAGACACAGTTGTTGTTCAGTGCAAATAAGCCGCACCTTTATCATAACATTCGGTCCATCGGTTACAATAGCCACGATGTCAGTTTCTAGGAAAATCTCAAATTTACTTAGACGCTCTTGCAATATACGAAGACAATTTTCAGCTGTCATACTATCGTAAATAGGAACAAGTCCTAAGTTCCAAAATTTTTTATGAAATATGAATGAACGTTGACCGCCATGTATCGTTTATTGGAAGTTGAAGTCCACTCGTCGAAAGAAAGACTAAATCTTTCACCTGCACTTTTCAAATGTTTTAATTCTGCAGTTACTTGCTTTCTGATTTTTTCACTGTAATTCATAACACGTTTTCGAACAGTGACGGCTGACTTTGGTAAATCCGTGTATTTTGCTAAGAGCAATTATTATTCACACTGAATAGAAATCCATCTAATGCAATCATTCTTGCCAAAATATCATCCAGGCTATCGTCGGCACTTTTAGTAAAATAATTATCTAACTTTCGCTTGGCTGGCGGCGGTGATGTGTTCAGATTTTCAGAATCTTGACTTGTTGAAGCTGATATAACCTTGATGTTATGTTTTGATAACAAATGTGTATGTAATCCCTTAGTTGATCCACCCAAAGTCTTGAGGATGGCTGGGCATCGCTTACATTTAGCACTATTCCCGTCCTTCTCAACTAAATAATAACTCCACACTGACGTCGTATCACTGTCTTTTTTATGTGTAACAAAGTCTCCCGCCATTTGAAATACTTAATTTCAGATAATTGACTTTTAAATTTTAATGACGTAGCCTACGTAACCCGTCGTAACTGACGTAGCCTACGTAACCCGTCACTGACAGAACAATAAATGAAAAAAATAAAACCTGATTTGCATATTTATACTTTCGTACAGGGAATCCCCGACCGACGGGAAATACCCGCAACAATATTATGACATGAGATGATCGGGTGATTCCCCTGTTGGTTCGTTGGGGAATTACCTTAAGAGTATTGTATTAAAGTATTCCGAGTGGGGAAGTCCCTTCTAAGTTCTACGACAAATATATTATTAGGACTGTACCTGTGTAGTAAATAGTGGGTACCTACGTATTGTACGAGTATTAAAATAATCTAGGCAAGGTTATTTTCAAGGCGCAACGGACTACGGAATACAAACTAGACTTGTTTGTGGCAATCCCGAAAATCCCGAGATTAGCCAAGAACAGTCAGATTTTCGGGGCCAGAAAACGGTCGGGAATTCTCTACTCAAGACCCATAAATATGGGTAATTGATTGACAGCAAATAGTTAATATCGGCACCTACTCCATATATTTTACATGATTACGGTCTGGAGCTCTACAGCATTTATGATCAGTGATGTTTATAATGCAATGGCCTGTTGGTCCCAGTCAAGACTCCAGACAATAAGTAAGTCCAGTAAGTCTTCAATAAGTTATTATCTAATCTCTCTAAGTTGCCTAGTGACCTTCTAATGTCACAGTTTTACCCATTACATGGGTACAACACATACAGTACACATACAATGGGTAAAACTGTGACATTAGAAGGTCACTAGGCAACTTAGCCCTTTGAAGCATTGATGCTTCACAAGCATTATCTCAAGATACTGGGCATAAAATAATAAATGGTATCTTGAGTTAAGTATCTCAAGATGGTGTCTTGAGCTAAGTATCTCAAGACGGTGTCTTGAGCTAAGTATCTCAAGACGGTGTCTTGAGCTAAGTATCTCAAGACGGTGTCTTGAGCTAAGTATCTCAAGACGGTGTCTTGAGCTAAGTATCTCAAGATGGTGTCTTGAGCTAAGTATCTCAAGACGGTGTCTTGAGCTAAGTATCTCAAGATGGTGTCTTGAGCTAAGTATCTCAAGACGGTGTCTTGAGCTAAGACCTCCCAACCCCAATTGACATTAAAGGAAAAGTTAGAGCTGGAAATTAACAAGAGTATGAAATCCCCAGATCCTGAAGTACAAGTACAAAATGAATTGGGGTTGGCAAATAGTATTAGAAGTGAAATGAGCCTGTTCGAAAATGGAGGAGTTCGTGGATATCATTGTACATATATAATATAATTACCTACAGTACACAGTTTATTACTTTTGTATTATATAATGCAATGGCCTGTTGGTCCCAGTCAAAACTCCAGACAATAAGTAAGTCCAGTAGTCTTCAATAAGTTATTATCTAATCTCTCTAAGTTGTCTAGTGACCTTCTAATGTCACAGTTTTACCCATTACCTTTGTACGGGGGATTGGGACATCAATGCTTCACAAGCATTATCATAATAAATGGTACTCTAGGAAGGATACTAGGCATAAAATAATAAATGGTATCTTGAGTTAAGTATCTCAAGACGGTGTCTTGAGCTAAGTATCTCAAGACGGTGTCTTGAGCTAAGTATCTCAAGACGGTGTCTTGAGCTAAGTATCTCAAGATGGTATCTTGAGCTAAGTATCTCAAGACCCATAAATATGGGTAATTGATTGACAGCAAATAGTTAATATCGGCACCTACTCCATATATTTTACATGATTACGGTATGGAGCTCTTATTTATGATCAGTGATGTTTATAATGCAATGGCCTGTTGGTCCCAGTCAAGACTCCAGACAATAAGTAAGTCTAGTAAGTCTTCAATAAGTTATTATCTAATCTCTCTAAGTTGCCTAGTGACCTTCTAATGTCACAGTTACCAAGTCAGCCAGTTACCATTACCTTTGTACGGGTGATTGGGACATCAATGCTTCACAAGCATTATCTCAAGATACTAGGCATAAAATAATAAATGGTATCTTTTATTATTTGATAAGGCTTTTCAAACTGTATATTAGTAATAATAGCAGAGCAATAATAATTTCATCAATTATCCTCAAAGATTAACTTGAAGCCCATCTCCCATGCTCTTTGAAAGACTGGTGATTTTCATTTATTACACAAAATTAAAACTCTAAAAGCAGGCTTAGCATGATGCTTTCTATTTCTACTCTATTGTAGAATAGAAATCGCTTGTCTATCTTTCTTCGTAGAAAACTGTCAGCTGTCTATACAGAAGCGTAATTTTTATCTACTTTAAAACTCTTCTCTACGGTTCTCATGCTAAGCCTATGGAACCAGGAATGGTTGGTTAAGTTTCTTTTAGTACTAACCTAATAAGCAATGTGGAGATATGAATAAGCAGTTTTTTATACACGTATAAGATTTTGCAATATCAGGTGGCGGAAGGCGCAACGGACTACGGAATACAAACTAGACTTGTTTGTGGCAATCCCGAAAATCCCGAGATTAGCCAAGTACAGTCCCGGGATTTTCGGGGCCAGAAAACGGTCGGGATCCCGGGATCCCGAGATTCGGGATCCCGGGATTGTATTCTCTAGTGGTGACCAATGCTCGTACCATATCTGTTTTTTTTTTGTTCTTAATTAATAGCGATATTAATATATCAGTCCAACTTATTTATACAGATTTGTGTTTTTTTTCTAATATTAGAGTTATCATAAATTATATGCATTTATACTTCGAGCTGAATCTCACCCAATCTCACGGGGAGCCGTGTCAAGAAAAGCCTCTCGTAATCAAGGACGCCCCCTTATTGCGAACTGGACCAATTGCGAACTGGACTAATTGCGAACTGGACCAATTACGAACTGGACCAATTGCGAACTGGACCAATTGAGAATTGGACAGTTGGACATTTTGCGAGTTGGACATAATGCGCCCAAAGGCTAAAAATCACAGCCAACGACTCAACGTGCTTCGAGGCATGGAGGGGTCTTGGTATATAAAGTTAACTTATCAAACAACTCTGTCTATTTATTTTGTAAGATAGCTTTCAGCAATAAATCGCCCATTGTGTCACAATGTGTAAAATAATTAAATTAATATCTATAATTTTTTAAGTGAATACTTCTTTATCTTATCACTAAAAACGATCTTTTATAGACAACCTTTGGATGGATTAAGAGAGAAGTACAATGCTGCAGGTAGTCTGTGTTGTAAAACTTGTAGCAATTCTTATAGTCCGCGTACAAGTGCTAGTCACGGCCTGAAGTATTTGAGCGGTGAGACGGGGGGAGGTCCCATTGACAAGATGGGCAGACTGACTTCTGAGCAGGTCAAAGTTCCAACTTTCTTGATGTTTTATTACGAAAAGAAGTTTTAAATGTTACCATTATATTAATAAGTAGATGCAGCAGCTAGATGGACCGACGACCTTAAAAAGGTGGCTGGGACAGACTGGATGCGGAAAGCGGAGCACAGGGTGTTGTGGCGCAGCTTGGGAGAGGCCTATGTCCAGCAGTGGACTGCTATAGGCTAAGTTGATATTAATAAGTGAAGCGAAAACGTTGTAAGCCTTCTTACGAAAATTACGCGGACGGAGGAGTATGAAATTTGGGACAGTTAGTTTTTATGAAGGAGGACTGCAGAAAGCTAATATTTTTATATGATATGCATTAGAAATAAAAATAAAAAAACATTACACACGTTTGACACACACACACACATCTTGAACATGGAATAAGTAAGTACTTTATAATTGCATGGAATTAGTAAGTACTATATACGGGTAAAATTAAATTGGCTAGCGAAACTCTGCAGACTTGATGGGTATCGATATTTAAACATGACAAAAAAAAAAGAGTTTTTTTGGGGCATCAACCGCCGCGTCATATAGAAATCAGTTTAAAAATCAGGCTTCGGTGATGGATCTTTTTACATCCCATGTATTTCTGGGAAATATGATGAGGGGCTTGTGGCTAAGTTAGCTAGCTTAACCCGATAGGTCGACCCGTGCGGCCGAGATCGAGACCCCTCCGTGTCTCGGTAAGCACGCTGGTCCCGGCTGTCATTCGTGGACCATTGACAATAATTACATGTCATCAGAACCCGGAAAGTCTGACAACCAGTCTTACCAAGGAGTATTGTGTTACCTTCTTTTTTTTTTTGGGTGGGAAATTATAAAATAACTTCTCCCGCTCTGGGCGGAGCGGGAGGGCGTGTCAAGACTTTTACTGACTAAAACCCACCCGTGTTCCTTCAGATGCCTGTGTGCCAGGGCCACGATATCCCTTTCGGACAGACTCGTAACCCTGGCAGTAGTATAATAACTTGGTTGTGGAGGTCAGGTAGGCAGACGCTCCATGTAAAATGCTGGTATTCAGCTGCATCCGTTTAGACTGAAAGCCGACCTCAACGTAGTTGACAAAAGGCTAGACAGATGATGATTTCTGAGAAATATGAATGTCATGAAACTACTTCGTAACAAATTCAAGAATAGTTTTTGTTTACCTTAATCTGATAAGGATTGATGATTGATTTGATCTGATATTGTACTCATGATTAAAAACATTTGTTACCATCGGAACAACTCTGACGTTTCCATATAATGATATTGTATTAAAAAAAACCGGCCAAGTGCGAGTCGGACACGCGCACGAAGGGTTCCGTACCATCATCTATAAAAACGGCAAAAAAAATCACGTTTGTTGTATGGGAGCCCCCTTAAATATTTGTTTTATTTTAATTTAATTATTTATTTTTAAAGTGAATATATAACTAAATATTCTGTGAATACTTCAAGCGTCTACCTGTTGCCGTTATCAATATCGAGCAAAAACGTGCAAAAAAATCCGGCCAAGTGCGAGTCGGACTCGCGCACGAAGGGTTCCGTACCATTATCTATAAAAATGGCAAAAAAAAATCACGTATGTTGTATGGGAGCCCCCCTTAAATATTTGTTTTATTTTAATTTAATTATTTATTTTTAAAGTGAACATATAACTAAATATTCTGTAAACATTTCAAGCATCTATCTGTTACTGTTATCAATATCGAGCAAAAACGAGCAAAAAAATCACGTGTGTTGTATGGGAGCCCCCTTAAATATTTATTTTATTCTGTTTTTTAGTATTTGTTGTTATAGCGGCAACAGAAATACATCATCTGTGAAAATTTCAACTGTCTAACTATCACGGTTCATGAGATACAGCCTGGTGACAGACGGACAGACAGACAGACGGCGGAGCCTTAGTAATAGGGTTCCCTTTTTACTTTTGGTACGGAACCCTAAAAATCACGTTTGTTGTATAGAAGCCCACTTAAATATGTATTTTATTCTGTTTTTATATAACCATACAACCATACAACAAACGTTATTTTTTTGCAGTTTTTATAGATAATGGTACGGAACCCTTCGTGCGCGAGTCCGACTCGCACTTGGCCGGTTTTTTTAGTATTTGTTGTTATAGCGGCAACAGAAATACATCATCTGTGAAAACTGTCTAACTATCACGGTTCACGAGATACAGCCTGGTGACCAGAGGCGGCTCGTCATAAAGAGCGCTGGTGCAGTGCACTCCCACGAAAATAGCATAATCTATATTTCTTTATTATAATCCTATACATACATTCTTTCCACTATGCCCATACGCATACAATAGCACCAATCAAAACCATTTCCTACGCGTAGGTACATTTGGCGTCAAGTTGAAACGTGTGGAGCGCCAGCGATTGCGCTCCTATGAAACAAAGTTCAGTACGATTTCTAGCACTGTATTCAATGAGTGCGAAAGAGAAATATCGACACAGTCCGACGCGTGAAACAAAAGATCACGCGCGACGTTGCCAAACGGCACCAGGCGGCCGCGCGCGGGAATGCGATCTATGCCTATGCGCTGTTGCCGATCTTATGTAAACAAACGGTCGGCTCAACTCGGCTGTCAGTAGATTCGCAGTGTTTATTCTAAATAATTATTAAAAATAGTTTGTGCGCGACATTTGTATTAAAAATGGAACAATACAGTGTATCTTTTATTAAAAATTGTGAAAAGACTCTCGAAATGCGTATCGAACTGAAAGCTAAGGGACCACCACGTCCCGAAATTGCACTTTCTCAAAAATGTGTTACGAAAAATAAATCTTTTACGCGTGGTTTTAAAAATCTGAACAATATTTCAAAACACCTTGGTTGTGTGGATGTGAAGGAAGCAACAAATTATTTTGTTTGAGCTGGCGCCGGCAGTGGTGGTGAATCTGCATGGACGGAAACGGCCGTGTTGACGATTTAGCGCATGTTTCAATAAAAGTGAAAAAACATTCGCAATCTCGATTTCATATCTTATGTGAAGTGCAATTGGCATCTATCGGCCGTCAAGATATTCGTAAGGCGCTCGATTCTGCGTATCGAAAATCTATTAGAGAGTTCAATGAACGCGTTGATGAAAATCGATAAAGATCGCCGAATGGATTTTCTTTACAAATAAAATAAATGGTAAGCTCTAGTTCTACGTTTTTTTTTTAGTGAACCCCCACAAATAAATGTCACGAGCCGCGTCTGCTGGTGACAGACAGACGGACAGACAGACAGCGGAGTCTTAGTAATATGGTTCCCGTTTTACCCTTTGGGTACGGAACCCTAAAAAGAGGTATAAATAGGTTATACACGCTCCGCAAGTGGCACGTCAAAACCAGGGGCCATTTTGGTTACCAATTGAAAGGGTTTTCGATAGGGTTTTTCTAAAATGGTAACCAAAATGGTCCCTGGGTAGAATAGCGATAGAATTGATCATGCTCCGCGTGCTGGGCGGATATAGAAATAACATAATATTATGATTTTTTTCATGTCACTGGGTTTCAAATAGGTATAGAAGAACCCATTGAATGGGTTATCATGAACCCTTATAGTTTCGCCGTGTCCGTCTGTCTGTCCGTCCGTACGTCTGTCCCCCGGCTTAGCTCGGAGACGCTTAGTCCTAGAAAGCTGTAATTTGGCAAGGGTGTACATATTCATCACGCCGAAAAAGTCGTAAAATAAAACCATGAAAAACATTTCTTTTAGGGTACCTCCCTTGCACGTAAAACGGGGATGATATTTTTTTTTCACATCTAATAAATGGTGTGGGGTATCGTTGGATAAGCCGTTTAAAAATATTGTGGGTCTGTGAAAGACCCATCCGCCAGTCCATTTTTCAATTCTGAGATCCGTTTGCGTAATATTAAGTTTTAAAGTGCTATTTTTTGTTAGAGTCAAGTATCCCCCTGCCAGCTAAATGGTTGGTTTTGGATTTGTGAAAAAAATCATGGCAGTAGTATATATAACGAAATTAAAAGGAAAACTATCACAGCTAAGTAGGGTTTACTAGTCAACGAGTAATAGTCGACCAACTTAAATTTGCAGTTGAAGAATTGACCGTAACGTATATCGATGTATGGGAGAGCATGTTTTTCAACTACAATGTTAAGTTTGTTTTTGGGATAAATTCATCCTAACTACGGAACCCTTCATTGTGCGTGGTCCGACACGCACTTGGCCGGTTTTTGAAGATCGATTGTTGAGTAGGTAACCTATCTACCGTCTATTTACTTATAATATCATTGTTTCCATACTATCTGGGTTCACAAAAGTTGTTCGTAATGATGACAATTAATATTATGCTAAACTAGCTGTTGGCTGCGAATTCGTCTGCGTATATTAATGTACTAGCTTTTGCCTTCAGCTTCGCCCGCGTGGTGTTTGGAAATTATCCCACAGGGGCGTACCACCGGGATTAAAAGTAGCCTATGTTCTAACCCGGTTCATGGGCTACGCATGTGCTAAATTTCATGAAAATCCGTTCAGCCGTTTTAGCGTGAAAGCGTAATAAACAAACTCACTATCGATTTTATAATATTAGGTAGGTTTATAGTTAGGATTTCCACATTTATAAATACACATACAGGATGACAAGTATCTTGCCAGGGTTGCGAGTTTGCCCGAAAGAGATATCGTGGCCCTGGCACACAGGCATCTGAAGGAACACGGGTGGGTTTCAGTCAGTAACAGTCTGACACGCCCCCCGCTCCGCCCAGAGCGGGAAAAGTTACTTGATAATATTCCAACCAAAAAAAAAAAGGATGAAACCTTAGCTTCTTTAGGTCCCAGGCTACCTATTTGTCAAATTACCGATCGGCTCAGTTGTGTAAGCATGAAAACGTTACTGACAGACAGACCAGAGTACTTTCGTATTTTTATTATTAGTCCGCATATGGATAGATTTCATCAGAATTCGTTTTCATTCCAGACATAAGATTTTGAATCATTGCATTATTTTCTAGTTGAAATACTACTCACAAAAAAAATTGAAGGTCACATTTTTGATGTGTAACATCTTTCCTGTCTCTTTCTGTGGGAGTGATTTCGTGAAAAGGGACGGAAGTATGTAACAGGAAGTGACAGCTTGAGCATGGAATAATTAAGTACCTACTTTTGAAAGGCATGGAATTAGTGTGCACCCATGCATGAGTGCCTCGTTGGTCTAGGTTAGTCGCAATCGCTACTGGCGAGCACGAGGTCTGGGATTCGATTCCCAGGTCGGGCAGTGTTATTGGGTTAACCCACCAGGAATTTCTAAATAGCAGCCCGGAGTCTGGATTTGTGCCCGAATGTGGCAATAGGCTCGCCCGCTATTACATGGGACTTAAACATAACTGGCGAAATGTGGGTGTACTATAAGTGCGCCTCTGCCTAACCCTTCGGGGATTACAGGCGTGATGTTATGTATGAAATTAGTGCACTTAAGTACTAAAAGATTATTAGTAGAGGGAGTCATTTCTGTTGCTGCTCAGTTGCTTATTACCGAGGTGGATGTTACTCATCCTACGCCAGTAATGTATGGCTCGCTAATTTTTCTTAAAATTTTCCTTTTATTACAATTCGAATAACTTCACGCCTGTATTCAATGAAGGGGTAGGTAGAAGCGTTTAACTCAGCAACATTAAAACAGTGTTAAATCTCATTTAATAGGGGGCTCAGTCTGGACTTGGACACAACACCAGATTGTTTGTATTGGAAAAAACCCAACCCACTACTCTGTATAACCCTCTGGAGAATAAAGGGGTCAAGTTATGGGATCAAAAAAACCTGCCTAGCATTTTCCCAACTATGTTAGGGTCGGCTTCCAGTCCAACCAGATACAGCTGAATACCAGTATTTTACATGGAGCAACTGCCTATCTGACCTCCACAACCCAGTTACTGAGTAATACGTTTTTATTTTTTTTTGGGTGGGATATTATCAAATAACTTTTCCTGCTCTGGGCGGAGCGCATCTCAGTGTTGACATTACTGAAGTTGTTGACAGTACCTACAATAAATTACTATTATTGTGTATAAATCAGAATTGTATAATTATTTACATAATACTTTGAAGTAAAGTACATTTATACGGTAAACAGGAAGTGATTAGAACAATATTATTTATGAAGTATTCAATAATATTATTTAAGATTGTAATAATCTGTGAATGTTTGTTTGAAGAAAACAAAAGTTAATGTTTCCATGATAATAATGAGTAATAAGGAAGTTTTTAAATAAGCTAGGAAGATTCTCTTTCGCTTTTTTTATTTTATTTTATAAAATATTTAAAAATATAACTTAAATGAAAACCTATGAGTAAATAATATGAAAACAGGTAAATTATTTGACCATTTCAGAAAACGCCTCCGTAAGAAAGGTAAGTAACTCTTTTAACTAAGTAGTTAATATTTATAATTACTATAAGCTTGATAGTTGAAAAGGTTTATAACATAAAAATAATAAATTACAACAAAAAAGACACTTAGCGTCCAAGTACTCGTCTAATAGTATGTGTAAATATTTATGTTATTCTGTTTTTTAGTATTTTTTGTTATAGCGGCTACAGAAATACATCATCTGTGAAAATTTCAACCGTCTAACTATCACGGTTCATGAGATACAGCCTGGTGACAGACGGACAGACAGAGAGTCAGGGCGGAGCCTTAGTAATAGGGTTCCCGTTTTACCCATTAGGTACGGAACCCTAAAAACGAAATAATATAAATATTTAAGAGGGCTCCCATACAACAAACGTGATTTTTTTGCTCGTTTTTGCTCGATATTGATAACGGCAACAGGTAGACGCTTGAAATATTCTCAGAATATTTAGTTATATATTCACTTTAAAAATAAATAATTAAATTAAAATAAAACAAATATTTAAGGGGGGCTCCCATACAACAAACGTGATTTTTTTGCCATTTTTATAGATAATGGTAAGGGACCCTTCGTGCGCGAGACCGATTCGCACTTGGCCGGTTTTATTTAGTGACGCAACATCATTTTAAATCTGTAGTTATCGTGATTGCAACTACAATTTGTAGTTAGTAGTCAAAAGGAGACGTTCACGAAATGTATGGGGCTTGGTACTAAAATAATTGAAAATTTAAACAGCCTTCTGACCTACATCTGCTGAAAGAGGGTAATTATTTTGATGTCTTTCGGCATTAAATTTTTTTTTACAGCCACCCCTTTTTTTAAAACAAGTGTTGAAAAATAAAATGTTCTACAAGCATTATTTATATTTTAGGGATGGCAGCCCTGTGGCAAATGACGTGACAATGACAATGCCAGTCAGCAGGACTCGGCTTGACATTTACAGCGGATATTTAGTCCGAGTTTACAGCTTTGACTTTTTTAGATACGTTTTGTTATTGCATTGTCATGATAATCAATATTTTTTGTCTTAATTTCATGGAGCTGCAGCTAAAATTATAATAAAATCCCAAAGTATTTAATAGAAACGGAAACATTAGCCACATAAAATAATTATATTGCATAGAAATGAATAAATAAAGACTATGTGCGTTTTGTTTGTATTGAAACATTTTTCACTTTTTCACAAAAACGGGCGCCTGAAAAAATAAGATTTAACTATAATCGAGTAGCATAATAAATAAGCTTTCTAATAAGGTACATCACATTAGCGTTTAAAAATCGTCGGAATATTATACCAATTATGACCTCTCCTTTGTAACTACTTTTTCGATTTTTTAATGTAGTTTGTAGTTATGATTACTGATTACTTTATGTAATCGTAGTTAGTAATCAGTAGTTAGATTACATTTCGCCCAACACTGCTGGGGAGTTTGTTGCGTCCCTTCTTCCCAGCTACAGCACTAGGAAGTGGTGAAGGGCGGGCGTTTTTGCGGGACTGTCTAAGTCTATGTAATTTTTGACGTTCGAAAAGTGCTGATTCTCAGCCTAGTCTGAATAAATGACAGTTGATTTGATTTGAGTGAGACTATTGGCACGAAGTTCTTTAACACAGCTTGCGGCGCGAGAAAACTGGGAAGAAATCGTCATGTAACGAAAAAATCGTTATGCCAAAAAAAGTCAGTTTCAAATGTCAAACGTTATTGTTTTTTAAAAAAGAGCATCTATTATATAAGGTGTATCTATTCACACACGAAATCTCTTAAGGGATCATTGTACTCATCATTATGAACAACTTTTACTATGGGACCAAAGTTCAAATCGCGAAAAAAATATCAGCTGTTCCCTACATTTTGACGAGATATGCGAACGTAGGGAACAGTAGATTTTTTTAAATTATGAATAACAAAAGAAATGTTATGTTTTTCTAAAACTCAAACTCATAGCATTTATTTCAAATAAACCAATTACAGGCACTTTTGAATTGTCAAGGGGTTGGTCAGTCATAAAGATGAAGCTAGTTGCCCATTCCAAAGCTTAGTAGGTACCTATGGAGAATAACGGGAAAGAAACTCCAAAACACTCTTTTAAATTAAAATTAGTTTAAAAGAAACCCTTACCGCCTTATTACAAAACAAGATTTATATTTTGACATGGCTTAAACCATGCAGCCAGTTTTTGTAATAAGAACGTAACAGTGATTGAAATACCGTTTTTTATACAAAACTGAAAACTTAGTTCGGTACTAAGTTGTCAGTTTTGTGTTTAGGAACTTTACCATAGTCGGAATAAAGTTCGAAATTCCATAATGGCTCCTTGTTTAAAACCTGGGTCTGAAGATAAACCTTGTTTTGTAATAAGGGGGTTAAAGTTTCACCATGTCTGTCTGTCTGTCTGTCTGTCTGTCTGTGTCTGTCTGTCTGTCCCCAGCTTTAAATATGGAGAAGAACGGCCCCGGACACTCTTTTAAATTAACATAATATTATGGTTACAAAATATTGATTACATCATTCATGTTGAAATTATACATGTGAGAACAATGCAAAAAGTCAAAAGCATTCTAATAAAAAAATAACAAACAATTCAAAAATTAAATTAAAGTAAGCCATGGCTGCTAAGAGATGACCAGTCCCTACTGATGGGCGCCCGTTAACTAACCTATTTAAATATGTAAGTACAAAAACCGGCCAAGTGCGAGTCGGACTCGCGCACGAAGGGTTCCGTACCATTATTTATAAAAACGGCAAAAAAAACACGTTTGTTGTATGGGAGCCCCCTTAAATGTTTATGTTATTCTGGTTTTTAGTATTTGTTGCTATAGCGGCAACAGAAATACATCATCTGTGAAAATTTCAACTGTCTAACTATCACAGTTCATGAGATACAGCCTGGTGACAGACGGACAGATGGCGGAGTCTTCGTATTAGGGTTCCCGTTTTACCCTTTGGGTACGGAACCCTAAAAACAATTGTTAACTTTGTTTTAGGAGTGTAAGTCATTTTAGCATTGATAGATTTTGTTTATTAATTTTGACTAAATTTAATTCTGTTACCTACTGTACTATATGATTGTAATTATTGTGTAACTTTAGATACCTTCTATTTTATTCATATTTGTATACCGTCAATGGCAAAACATAGTGATCTTTATACATATTTCTGTTTACAACACCTGTTTTTACACCCACATAGGTTTTACAAAAAAATGATTTGACTTCAACATACATCCAAGAAAGAATGAAAATATTGATACCTACCTACCGGTGTATTTAAATAGTACTCTCATTGAAATTAAATAAACTATTACCTTTGCCCAATTTTTGTCATAAAAAATCGCGCTTTTTATCGTGGCCCTTTTAGACATGTCATACAGCCTTATGTACATGATTCTGATTATTGATGGTTTTTAGAAGCACATGCCTAATGTAACTCATGAAAAACCTCGTCTATATCCGAGAATTTTGACAAAAACCTTCAATCTAAGTCATAAAAGGGCAAACAAATAAAAAAGCATAGTCGTGGGTCGTGCGTTACAAATTTGTGATCTTTATACGTAATACCAGGCTAACATTGAACATGGCACTGAACATGAATATTACAGGAATCGATATTATCCAATAACATATGTAGTCACTACCTCAAAAAAATCAAGTTTCACGGCGGTCAAAGGACAATAATTGTACTCTTATCAATCTCTCAGTACATACAAGGTAACGTATCAATATAATAGAAATTATTGCAATTTCGTACAACAATCATGTGAATACTCACGCAATGCTTAACTCGATATCCATAACAGATGTAGGTAAATAAATCACTCAAAAACAAGTTAATCACTGAAAGCTGCCTTGTAGTAGGTTTTATGTAATAATTCACCCAATTTAGATAATTACACCATGGAAAAATATGCCTTCAGTAATGTCAGCTGATTGGTCGTCCATATTGGTTCGCAGACTATCTATACATATTTGTAGATATGGCTACTAGTCTTTTTATCAATTTAAGAACTTAATTAATTAGAGAGTATATAGGTGTTTTCACTTCACTTTATAATCAAAACATGATACTGGTTCCAAGAATGTCTCGCCACAGAAAACATTGCGTGAGGCTTGTTGACGCAAACTGAATTGGTAGTCGTTCTACGATAATAAACCAGTGATAGACAGTGCTTCTTCATCGACGCTATTTGACTTGTGGTGGATTAATGAAGTGATGGCGCATGGCGAGTGGCGAAGTTTGTGGCCCTGAGCCCTGACCTTTTACTAGATACACACGCAGTGACTTCAGTTACCGGCGATTTCAAAATTTCACGCTCACACACAAAGTCGCTGGCGACTCGGTAATGGACTAAGCTGGAAAAATGCTGACTGACGCTAAAAATGTGAATAAACTTCGTAAAATAGTTTATGAGTTAGTTTTTATGCCCTTAAATATTCTTATGCCACTTTTAGCGGCAGATGTGTCTCTATTAAAACTTTGTACCGACGAATAAAATAAAGGTCTTTGTCTATGAACCCGGAACAGAGAAGAAAGTGTCAAAGAGACACTTTCAATTTCGACCTGCCAGTTGTGTTGTCAGAAACTACTGTCAAAAAGTGGCAGCCAAACATTTGTAAACTTTTGTAAATTATTGTTTTGTTATTTAATTCCTCATTCCTCTTCAAAACCAAAGAAATGGTATGGATAAGTCATTACCCGTGTCATTTATAAATAACTGCTGTCTATTAATGCCTAATTACTTTGTTGCAGGCTCGTTATTTCAAGGAACAAGATATTGATGGTACGTCCTACTTTTATCATTTGCCTAAACTTGATAAGATTTTACATGATTACATTAATGAATCAACACCTTAATTTAAATTCTGCTTAAAATATAATTTTTAGAAATCCATTTTGTTCGTCATTCTGTACTTGAAGCTTAAGTTAAAAGTCCAAGAAATTGTAGTTTATAGTTTTTTTGTTTACTGTTACTAAAATAACGGTAATTATTGACGTTTCTCTTTAGAAAGTTATCTACAAAAATCATAGATACATAATTATTTATTTATTATTATGGCACTTCAACAATATACACAAACAAAAATCACATACAGTTTTAGGAATTGTGAATTCTTCACTTACAGAAGTGTACAGCTCTAGCATAGTAATTTCCTAAATCAAGTAGCAATTTTTGATGCCCTACGTAAATATTATTTTGGACTCCATAATATTGTAATAAAAACTGAACTGTTATAGAAGTAGCAGTATGCAATTGTTAATGTATTTATTTATATAAGGGTATTAAAATAATATGTACATAAATAACCTACTTAATTCATTAATAAAAATAATAAAATTATATCCTATCTAAAACTATTCACAAATTAAAATATGGCATCAAAAAATACATCCACATCACTGTCGACTGGTAATTGCATTGCCATACTACGTGGCAATACCGCCAGTCTCTTAATTAATTTTATTATTTTTATTAATGAATTAAGTACCAGTTAATTGTTTTTTACTTATGTCACAAAAAGAGAAAAGTCTACACAGGAAAATTTCAACTTCTCCACTTTGCAACTTCATTTGGATGCCAAGTCTTTTAAATATAATAACACAGTTTTAACTGTGTTTTACACAATAGAACAATGATAGATAGAATAATAATAATAATAGCCTTTATTAACAATCTTACAATCTAGTTACATTTATTATTTACTTCAAAAATAAAAGTTTAATCTTCTTCAGACATCGGTTTTATGCTTTAGCATAGGCCTCCCCCCATATTCTTTCACAGTTCCCGGTCATAGTTTTTTCTCTTCCACATTGGCCCCGCTGTTGCCTTGCAGCGAAGGTGGGACGAAGACCTTAAGGCGATAGATAGAATATAAAGCATAAAATAAGTAATATAAAGTATAACATAAGTTGAAAATAAAGTATTTTCAACTAAAATCTAACAAAGCTCAATAAAAAAAAAATGGACAGTTTTGCCTGTATCCCTAACTCTTTTATTGACTGATTGTACATTATAACATTGTTACAATAAAAATTGTAGGTGTTCTGAGGACTGCCTCTTTGGTCTAATGCAGGGGTTCCCAAACCTATTTTGTCTACTTTGAGAATAATTTAGCGCCCCCATTTTCTCACCTACTTAAAAACCACTATAACTTCAAATTACATTAATTATTGTGAGCTATAAACATTATTTTGAGTATATGCGAAACCTAAATATAGTTCGTTCAGAATAAGGAACTGAATCGATTTCAATAATTTTTACACCATGTTATATTTTTATCCCAAAAAAATATAAGTGTGATGGAAAATGTTATCACCATTTAATTACTTACAAAACAATCGCCGTACGGTTAGGTTCCTACTGCCAAATTATTATCAATGAGCGCAAGACGACCCTGGAGGCGCGGGGGCGCCGTTCGCATGTTTTTGTACGGACAACCCGGTAACATTACAACCTTGATAACTTTGTGATTTATCATGATATAGTTTTGAAATTTTGTACATAGATTCAATACATAAAAAACCAGACACGTATTTCGCATATACTAAAACTAATAATGTATAGCCTCTACACAACACCCCCATTTTTATTTTGGGTCTTTAAGCCTGCAGAGCCCACAAGGGGGCTTTATCGCCCACTTTGGGAAAGGCTGGTCTAGTGGTTGCAAGTGCTACCACTGAGCATGAGGTCCTGGGTATGAGTCCCAGGTCAGGCAGTGTTGTTGGGTTTTTCCATCAGCAATTTCTCAGAGCAGCCCAGAGTCTGGATTTGTACCCAGTTGATGGCAATAGCCTTGCCCCCCTATTACATGGGACTTAAACACAACAAATTCTTTATGACAGCTGACAGCTGCACACAGATTGCGTAACATGTGCGCGGCGCTTGAGTCGTTGCCGACGTTACTGAATGTTGCCATTCTAAATATTATATTTATATAAACATAGATAACGAAGTATTGTATTTATTTTATTTCTTATTTTGTTTATTTTTTATCTTATTTAATGCTGCACCGGTTGACGTCATCACGTCATCGCCGGCTGTCGCTGAAAACCAGCGCTGGGGCTCTGTCTCACATAGGGTCGTAGCATTATGCTGAGCGATAGCCGTTTTACGTGAATGTGACGCATATTTTCCCTTAACTTGTTCTTTCGTGTTTGTGTTTTTATTTCTTTGCGTTATGTTTACCGCAAATAAACGTATTTTCTTTTTTTTTAAACATAACTGACAAAATGTGGGTGTTATATTTACACCTCTGCCTAACCTTTCGGGGGATCACAAACGTGTAGTTATGTTTTGTCTTTTATAGGTATATTTTAATTAGTTTATATATTTGCAGAGTTTCGTGAATGCTTCTACCTGTTTGCGCGTTCCGGGCAGATCACATCACTAGATGAGCTCACAGTCGTTATGAGATCTCTTGGAATGAGCCCCACCATTCAGGAGTTAGCTGGTAAGATTATTATTATTCTTTGGTAAGACACTAAGATTTTGAAGTGAAAACTTCATTAGGCGCACTTTGCGCTCTTTCTGAACAGTGAACCGTTATGCTCGGGGCGGTGACGTTGAACAGTCGGTCGGTGCTAGGTTAGTGTACTTTGCTTATTTCCACAGTATTAAGTCATGTGACATTCTGCTGTGGGGATCGGCTGCTGAGGTAGATTCAATTTTCATTTTACAAAAGAGGGCAATCCGCGCGATCTAAGGAATGGGTCCTCGTGAGTCCCTTAGAAACATATTCAAAGAAATTGATGTACCAATTCTGCCTTCTCTTTATATCTTAGAAAGTATTTTATATGTTCGCAAAAACTTAGGACTTTTCGAATTAAGAAGCGATTTCCATAATATAAATACACGTAGTAAACGTGAAATCGTGATACCCAAATTTAAGTTAACTAAAATATTTGTTTTAGTCATTTCTTATAAACAGTATCCGCTTCTACGAGTATAGCAAGTTGCCTAAGTCGGTTATAGAACTTAGCGATGGAAAGTTCAAAAACCCACATCAAACGTGTTCTAATCAAAAAAGCATATTATAAGATTAAGGACTACGTTGAAGCAGCGACTGATCAAGAGTTCTGACCGCCCTAGGCTAATAAAGCGGATGCGCCCCCGCCAGGTGTTACGGTGAGTAGAGTAGTAGTGTGAAAATTTGAACATGGTTCATACTGCCTATAAAAGTTTTCAGATCGATCTGCAAGCGAAACTGCCGTTGTCCTTTAATCTGCATGACATTCAACCTTAGGGTGGCAAACCATTTTTTAAGCTGACCGTACATAAAGGCAAATTACCATTATAAGACCAAACTCATGACAAGTGACTGCAGGCTACCAGGTAGAAAACCTAATCCATGTCGTGTTTGGCCGCTTGGCTTAGTTTCTATAGACAACTTAGTTGCCATTGCCATTGACCATGAGCGTGGTCATCTAGTGTGTGAAGTTGCTTCGACTTGAGTATTTTTTAAATATTTACAGTTCTGTTATTGTTTGGGCCCTTACCGGTTAAACAAAACTCGGATTGATTCCTTTTTCGGCACATTCCTTTTTGGACATATTCCGTTTTCGGCATATTCTTGTTTCGGCACATTCCGTTTTCGGCATAACTATATACAAAAAAGTAGAAAAAAAAAAAGAGAAATTTTAAAATGCCTAGGGCTATTTTGTAATATACTTACCCAGATACCTAATACTAGGTAGACGGCAGTGAAATAGTAAGGTAATTTTTGTAATGAGGATCTTATCAATTGAAGAGCATATTAGCACTAGAGTCAAAAGAGCCTATAAGAGACTAGATTCCAGCAAAAAATGGATTACAAAACTTACGAAACACAGACACCACGTAACGAACAGAAATCATATATTAAACGGTGCGACAGAATTTTATACTCGATTATATGAGAATCATGCTTCTCACGAAGACTCAAACCGAGATATGGAGTCATTCGATTCAGACAGCGTACCAGAATTTATGGAGTACGAAATTAGCCACTCCATCCATCAACTGAAAACGAAGAAAAGCCCTGGAGAAGATCGTATAACAAATGACATGTTAAAAGCCATCAGAGAGCCAATAACACCTATTTTAACTACAATATTCAACGAAATCTTTAATCAGGAGTCAATACCACCTGACTGGAATACTGCGATTATAACCTTACTCTATAAAAAAGGGGATCCAAGCAAAATGAACAACTACAGACCACTGAGCATGCTACAGACACTTTATAAATTATTTACCAGCCTAATATTATAAAGGATCTCAAAGACCTTAGACGAAAACCAACCTAGAGAGCAAGCAGGATTCAGATCTGGCTTCTCTACAAACGACCACATTTTCACGTTAACACAGATAATCGAGAAGTACAATGAACACAATAAAGAGCTCTACATAGCCTTTATAGATTACTCCAAAGCGTTTGACTCTTTCTCCCATGAATCTCTATGGTGCCTTTGTGAACAAGGAGTCCACATATATTTTAAAAGAAATTTACAAGAATAGCAGAGAAATAATTAAACTGGAGAAAAAGGGAGAGCCATTTAACATCCAAAAAGGAGTTAGGCAGGGTGATCCCATCTCACCAAACCTATTCAACGCAGTTTTGGAGCATATCTTCAGACAGCTAAACTGGCGCGAAGTCGGTATCAAAATAAATGGCGAGTTTCTGAACCATCTCCGCTTCGCAGATGACATTGTTTTGATGAGCGAAACACATGCTGATCTGGAGCGCATGCTGACTTCTCTGGATAAGGAGAGCCGAAAATGTGGTCTATACATGAACACTGAAAAAACATGCTTGTTAACCAACAGCTTAAGAGTACCAACGGTGATACAAAGCACGCCCATCGCGTACGTAGATAACTGTGTTTATCTTGGGCAAAGCATTGCATTTAACAAGCCGACAGAAAACGAAGTAGATCGCAGAATAAAGAGTGCATGGAGAAGATATTGGTCATTGAAAGAAGTATTCAAATCACGTATCCCGATTCGCTTGAAAAAGAAAGCTATGGACACCGTTATATTACCTACTTTACTCTACGGTTGTCAAAGTTGGACACTAACAAAGGCAGTTACAAACAAACTTCAAGCCTTCCAACGAGCAATGGAGAGGAGTATGTTAGGAATCAAACTCAGAGACCGGAAAAGAAGCAAGGACATACGGCTATGCACTAAAATAATAGATGCTGTGGAATTGGCTTGCAAGTTGAAATGGCGATGGGCAGGACATGTAGCCAGAGCCACAGACGGACGCTGAAGTGAAAGGGTTCTGCATTGGTACCCTCGCGACGCTCCACGCACCCGAGGCAGGCCCAGACGCCGGTGGTGTGACGATATTGTGGCCGTGGCCGGCCCCACCTGGACTAGAATAGCCCAGAACAGAGAGGAATGGCGAAAGATGGAGGAGGCCTTCGCCCTTAAATACTAATAATGGCACCCAATACTGAAATTTATTGATAATAATATATTATTTATTTTATTTTATCCAATCAATTTATGTTTATTTAATTATTGTTAAAATGCATGTTTAATTTATTTTATGAATTACTTCAGAACAACTTTTATTAGAAACAAATGAATGTAGTGAATTTTTAATGTATTTTTTTTGTTGGGAAATTAAAGGCTTAATAATAATAATTAGCACTAGCCACTTATAACAACGTTTGATAGAATTAAATCAATTTAATGTCATTGTCAATGAGGGAATCTAACGTAAAACCATGTGCAATGTTATTTGACTTGCTTATTATAAAACAGTTTAATTTTTTTATCTAAACAATAGACGCCAACAGGCCTAAAGATGGACTTGTCTTTATAACTAGTAAAAGAGGTGTTAATAATGTGAGAGGGATACAAATATCATTTTGTTCGATGAAACGTGAAAGGAACGTCAAATTGGAGGTGCTCGAACAAGTCTATTTGCCAAACGTCCATTACGCTTGATAGCACGAACGAGGTAATAAAAGAATCTAATCACATTTGCAAACCAAATTTCTTACGAGGAGAAGTGGAAACTCAACTACACGCATGCAAACATAAAGTTTGTGAAGATATGGGACCTATTAAACCGATATTTGAAAATACTGTGCAACGTATTGTTGAAATGTGTAATGATGAATCAGATATAATCATACCAACTTTTAAAAGGCATAAAACCGCTTTGTACATTGCACGGAATTCATCACACGGTGTTGGAAAAAGCACGTTTAAAAATTTGTGTGACGTAATAATTCCCGACACGCTCGCTGATAGCTTTTTCATATGTAATGATGGTGATCATGAGAAAATATTGATGTTTGCATCACCTTCTGCCCTCGATATACTTTCAAAAGAGGACGAGTATTATGCAGATGGTAAATTTAAAGTTGCACCGCCGCCATTTATGCAATTGTACACCTTGCAAGTAAATTTAAACAAAACCCCAGGCAAATCTTGTTTTGTGTCCGTTTTGTACGCACTTCTGCCCAACAAGACTACAAATACATACCAGCGACTATTTTTAATACTAAAAATTGATTTTGGTCTCAAAGTAAACAAGTTTTTTTGAAATCGCCGCCGTCCAGGCATTGAAAGCGGAGTTTTCAGAAGCCATAATAACTGGATGTTATTTTCATTTCAAAAAATCACTCTGGAAAAAGGCGAAAGAATTTGGTACAATACAAACGGAAGAAGGCAGACTTTACACCAAACTTTGTACGTAATTACCGCTGTTACCGAAAGAAGATGTACAGTCTGCTTATATGGAAATAATAGAACTAGCAACGGACTCTGAACCTATTAATAAGTTACACAACTACTTTCTTAACTTTTGCATGAGGAAAGCGACAGGATCGTTATTTTGTGTAAATGAGGATGAATTTAGAACAAACAATGCAGTAGAAGGATGGAATAACCGCATAAACCACCGAATCCCAAAAAAACCTTCACTGTTTTTACTCATAAAACTACTGAGTTTGGAAGCTCAGCATCATTTCACGAAAAATGCAGATTCATTACTCAGATGAAACACGTTTACGTCGAAAAAAAGATATGGAAAAATTTTATCAGGAGCGGGCAGTTGTAGATAATTTTGTAAATAAAAAAATAAATGTAATGGAATGTTTAAATAGGCTTTGCCAACTTTTATAAAAGACGGGTCCATAAGCATATGAATTTAGATACCTAGTTGGAGAGACATTAGTTAGTTGCCCAATTATTTTAAGTAATCAGTGTAGGTACTGTTTAATTTTGTCTTTTATCAAAATCAGGGACTCTCAAGCGCATTTAGTTTTAGTATTTTGTCTCGGTCTAGTTGAAATATGTAGGGTCGATGCAATGATGCTAGACACAGTGCATGCGAAGACACGATTTCAGCCCCCCAAAGAGAACATTGTAAAAGCCCACTTTTTTTAAAAGAGTAACCGTGGAGTTTCTTGCCGGCTCTTCTCCATATGAAACGACCAATTGGAACCATGCACCTAGCTTCTGACGTTTCATAGATGCCCATGTAGGTTTATGTGAAATAAAATATTTTGATTTTGGTGATGCTGAATCGCGTATAGAATGTAGAGCGAGAACAAGAATCGCGAAAAATTATAATCATTCGCCATTTGGGTTGAGTAGGTATTGAAATTTTGTATGGGACAGAGACAGTTGTTATTTTTTTCGCGATTGCAATCATGGTCCCATGGTGAAAGTTTTTAGCAGTTTTAAAGTGTGGTGAATCTGATACAAAGTTGTATGGAGCTAGAATACGAATATGGGGTTGGTTGGACCTGCATCAACTCAATTTTTTAAGTAAAACTTATTTAGGCATGCTTGACTTGGAGATTAAGCTGGTGAATACGTGACGAGAACGTTACGGAAGTGAGCGAACGGAAGTTGAGAGGGAGATATAAGTTAGTGAAGATAGAAAGGGAGAGAGTGACGTTTCGTATATTACTGTAGGGGCGGGCAAGAGAGAGAGGTGCGAGCACACATTTTCTTTCTCTCTTTCTCTCATAGCCAGTTGCGTTTCGTGTATCTAAGACACAGTGCAGGCCTATTGTTATAAGTACAATTAGTATTACTATTTGTAAGTTTTACTTCAGTCGTGTGGTCTAAAGCACACTCGTTTTTTTTTTAAGTAAAACTTATTTAGCCACACTTGACTTGGGGAGTAAGCTGGTGAATGCGTGACGAGAGCGTTACGGAAGCGAGCGAACGGAAGTTGAGAGGGAGATATCAAGTTAATGAAGATAGAAAGAGAGAGAGTTACCGTTTCGTATATTACTGATTACTATTCGTAAGTTTTACTTCAGTCGTGTGGTCTAAAGCACACACTTAAAAAAAAAAAGTGTGTGCTGTCTAAAGCACACACTTTTTTTTTTTTTTAACCTATTTTGTCCCATTGCTGCACTCTACTGTACGGGCTAAGGCCTCCTCCCCCATAGCTTTCTATTGTTCTTTGTGCGTTGCCTTTTCCGACCAATCTCCCGTAAACGCCTCCAGGTCGTCACGTTCCACCCGGTCCGGTTCCGGTCGTTCGTTTACCTCCTTCTGCGATGCAGTAATGCTCGCGAAGGAGGAGGCGGGACGTGTGAGGGAGAGGCACGGTTCGCGCCCTCACGCCCCTAGTCGCCGCAGGAGACGCCCTGGGCGTCGGGAGTCGCAAGCCGATTTCCGACCACCGTAGGCGCGGGCCTGCGGACGGTGAACGATGGGTAGCTCGCCGTCCGATAAGGACCAGGCCCGGGTCGACGGCGCGTTGCGCGTTGTGCGCCTCAAAGAGACGTCAGCACGAGTTGACGGGGTCCATTACGACCAATGCCTGCCAGGGTTGCGAGTTTGTCCGAAAGGGATATCGTGGCCCTGGCACACAGGCAAATGAAGGAACACGGGTGGTTTTTCCAGGCCTCCCTAGGCGTTGACGCCCGTCTTCTGACACCCACTGCGTGACGACTCTGGCCCATCTGTCCCGATGTATCCTGTATACATACATGGCCCGCCCAATCCCACTTCAGTCTAGCGGACTTGTTGCCCGCATCGGCGATTCCTGTTTTGGAGCGTATCGTGGTATTACGTATTCGTTCGTGTTCGTTCGTTTCGTATGCTATTTTTGTATTTCTTGTGCGTGTCCCAAATAAATATTTTTCTTTCTTTCTTTATTCGGTCGCTGAGTTTAATACTCAATACGCTACTCTCCATTGCCCTTTGGCAACCTTGAGTTGGGACTTTTGACAGTCGGTTAGGGACCAAGTTTGAGCACCGTAGGTTAGGAGCAGGCAGCATGCGCATGTCGATGAGTTTGCGCTTCAAGGTTATGGTCCAAACCCCCCTATAAATAGAAGGCCCTCAAAATCTTTACAAACATTTTATTTATACTTATTTTTTAAATTTTTGCAGGATATTTAAAAGGAAAAGGTGGCAAGATGTCTTTCGCTGACTTTTTGGAAGTAATGCATATACATTCCAGAGCTGAAAACCTACCTAATGAGGTAAATATAATTTATTTTACAATTGGCTAATAAGAATTTCTCGATAGCAGCCCTTTATCATGATATGTATTTACAGAATTATAATCATTAAAGAGATGTGCAAATGATTCTAATGATTGTAATTCTGTAAATACATCAATTATTATCTATTATAGTCGCGAATCATATTTTGATCAAGATACAACCTGACACTGACCTGCAAATTACAAAAAACGTTAGAAAATTTGAATTTCGCGGGCAACAGCTGCGGATTCACCTGAACGAACTTCAATACCCGTCAACAAGTTCACACTACGTGCATTTTTTATTAAAATATTTTTTTGTCACTGTTGTTTATACATAGCAAGGCCAAGTGCGAGTCTGACTCGCGCACGAAGGGTTCCGTACCATTATCTATAAAAACGGCAAAAAGATCACGTTTGTTGTATGGGAGCCCCCTTAAATATTTATGTTATTCTGGTTTTTAGTATTTGTTGCTATATCGGCAACAGAAATACATCATCTGTGAAAATTTCAACTGTCTAACTATCACGGTTCATGAGATACAGCCTGGTGACAGACGGACGGACAGACAGACAGACAGACGGCGGAGCCTTAGTAATAGGGTTCCCGTTTTACCCGTTGGGTACGGAAACCTAAAAATGAAAAATAAAAAACTTTTTTACAAAAAAAAAACAACCAACTTTTTTCTTTTTTTTTCTACATAGTTATTGATGTGTTAGCATTATTTTGTAGGTAGTAAATGCATTCAAAGCGGGTGATGCTGAGAAGAATGGGGTGATCCCAGCGAGGCAGCTGAGGAACTTGCTGCAGAACTGGGGCGAAGGCCTATCCGCCAGAGAGGTATAATAAAATTGTTTATTTCGTCATCTGCATAACATTTTCCAACTATGTTGGGGTCGGCGTCCTTCTTACCGGATACTGCTAAATACCGGGTATTTACTAGATTATAAACACTTATTAAAACATCTATAAATTTCTCACTTTGTTGCCTCGACTGCCTGGCTGGACTTTGTTGCATTTGCTTTGACTGCCTCGTTTGTCTAGGAATTTCTCAGTGGCAGCCCGGAGTCTGGATTTGTGCCCGGTGGATGGCAATAGGCTCGCCCCCTATTATTGAAACATAACTGTCGAAATGTGGGTGTACTATAAGTACAACTCTGCCTAACACTTCGGGATTAATGGCGTCATGTTATCTATGTATAAAGCTCTCGAAATAATATTTGATTAATAAAAGGCTAGTTCGTGAAAATATAACGACATTCAGCAAATATAATTTCGAGAATTTAACTTTTTTGGGTAATTTTTCATCTATTTTTAATTTTAAAGTAAACTTTTGAAATAATTTCAAAAGTTTACTTTAAAATTATTAAAAATATATATATGAAATCTTTAAAACAAGCCCTTTCATTTGATATGTCACACAGTACAGTCTAAACTTTTTTTTTTTTTAGTTTTCTAACTTGCCCCCCAAAAATGACCTCCACATTCAAAATTAATTTATTTACGTAACACTTACGTGTTTGGGTCACAGTAGTCTATATTTAATTTAATTTTAATTTTCCTTTTAATTTATTTATTTTTTGTTTTAATTTTTTAGTAGAAATACATGTTACCTGCCTGTTTATATGTATGATGTCACTAAGTGGAGCCTGGTGATCTGTAATACAGGTTTTTTCTAAAACCTACTTCAGGCACCAGCTCTCACAATGTGAATTTTTATAGTTCAAAACTGTTAAGTCCTACAAAACATTGTGAGAGAAAATAAATAAACTAATTATATATTGTATATGTGTACCAAATTTCAATGGTCCAGTCGGTTCGGAGCAAATCGGCTGTGACAGACGGACAAACAGACACACGAGTGATTTCCGAGTGGGTTCCGTTTTTTCCTTTTGTGGTACGGAACCCTAAAAAGGGAAAAACTTGTTGACCTTCTAATGACGGACACTTTTTTAAATTAATGAACCTCTAAAAACTTTTTGCGCTTCTAATGACACACTTTTATAAAATAATTAATGTCGCAGCAACTAAGCTAGAGTACTCCGACCAAACGGGTAAGGTAAACCGCGCGCGAGCCGAGCGAGCAAAGCGAGCGGTTCCGCGGCAGCGGCCGGCGAGCTCTACATCCAAGTTGGTCGCAGTTACTTGGCTATTTAATATTTGTAAGACCCCGAAAAAAAAAAAAAAAAAGGAATTATTTTACAAAAAGAGGCGACTCTTTTTGTGAACCTCAAATAATTCCAACAATAATTCAATCATTAGAGCGTTCAATAATATTTTAAGCGCAAAATGGGAATGATTACATGACATGCCTTTAAAACAATAAATGTTTGCTTACAGGTGGACAATATCTTCCGGGAAGCCAACGTAACGAACACAGGGATAGTTCGTTATGAAGACTTCGTGAAAATTGCGTGCGCACCAGTTCCAGACTATTATTAAAATCTTCGTCTCACATAAAAAGCCCCGTTTGCATCACTAATCACTAAATACATTTGGCGATAAACGTATTTAAAATATGTGGGAGTCCAAAAAAAAAGGGCCCGATTGTGGGATATTGAGTTAAGATTAGATTCGGTGTATAAAATAGTCAATTAATAAAAATAAAAAAAAACTGGCACTTTTTTTTCCAGACATTTTTTTTTTAAATTGAAACTGAAACAGCTTGATTTGAGAAAAACTTTATGAACTTGTAGATAATTAAGCATTAACTAATAATAAATTAAAATCGCCAAATGCAATTTTTTCATCCAACTTTACAGAACTGAGTCTAACTCGGAAACTAAATGCCGATAACTGGGCCCTTTTTCCTTGGGCGCCCACATGTCTTTGTCATCCTCAAACGATTAACAGAAACAGAACGATGTTTGAGCTACGGTTTTCTAGAAAAGTGGTGGGCGCCGCATAACAGCCGCAATGACGGCTGTCTTGAAAATTATGGCGAAGGGGTTTGACTTTACGCTGTCAAAAATACACCAACTTTTCAAAAATAACTAAATAAATTCAGTGACGGCATTCGTCGGTAAATCTTTAGTGATTAAAAATTTTAACCATCGAGCGATTTTTTCATTTCGGTCTTTAGGCCTAGCTCGCAAAACCGCAAATCTTTGAAGAATAGAATGTCATAGAAGTGCGCGCATTGCGGTGAGAAAAACGCATAAGGTTTTGTTCACAGTAGGCCGCCCGCTGCGGCAAACTAACGCACCGCAGTGCGCGCTCAGCCTTATTCCGACCAAGTTTTCTAAAAGTTTTTATATAGGTGCAAGTGAAGGTCTTTTGATGCAGTGTTGGGGTTTTTCCCAGTGGTCCGATTGACGGTCAGACTAGTCTTTCCAACGGGATTTTTTTTCCCCGTTGGTCAGATCAGCTCGTAATTTAGTAAAGTACTGTTGAATACGAAGAAGTTATAAAATTATTAAATAGGTTTTATTTGTGTTAATAAGGAGTTTTTTGACACTGGTTGAAATTCTTTGCAAGCTGTTTCATGGTTAAACAAAATAAGCCTGCTTAATTTTTTTTTATAAAATAAATTGCTTGGATTTTACTAAAATAACAAATAAACGGACAAAGGAAAATGTAATGAGAGACGAATTCATAATGTGTTCACAAATGATGTTAATTAATGGAGAATTGAATGTTGCTCATTTTTTAGAACGCCTAAGATAAAATTGTAAGATGCAAAACGGTTTTTACTATCATTGTATTTTTTTCTGTTGTTTTCCCAGCTGTCAAATAAATCTGACCATCGAGAAAAAAAACTCCCGTTGGAAAGACTAGTCTGACCAGCAATCTAACCACTGGGAAAAACCCCAGTGTTGCCAGCTAAGTATCTGGAGTTTTATACCCGAACAAAACTTGACGTCAAACTCGTCTTAGTTGAACATTTTGTAATTGGAACTCTACCGTGTTTGGTATAAAGTTCAAAATACGATAACTGGCTATATAAATAATAACTTGTACAAAAGTTAGAACTAGTTTTGTAATAAGACGGACAAAGTATGTTATAAAAAAATATATGATTAAGCGGTATTAGGCAGCTAAAACTTAATCTATTGCTATCCCTTACTTGCTAATTATAAAAGAAAGAGATAGACAATGTAGCAGAGGTATTTTAAAATACATTCCAATTTTTTACGATTTTTTTCCCGTCCAATAAATATTGTGTAGGTACTTATTTTACAATTTTATTACTGTTACCCTGTTTATTTATTAAGATTAAGAATTGAAATAAAACAATATATTTTTTAAAACATGTTTATTTATTGCCAATTTCATGTTACAATCTGGCTTAACCTCAACTGCCTCATCAGCATCCATTATTCTCCAGCCCTTATCCTAATTTATTTGGGGTTGGTCCAACATTTTTTTCCTCCCATTATTCTCTACTAGCTTCTGCCCGCGGCTTCGCCCGCGTGGATGTCGGAAATGTCACGAGAACGTACTACCGGAATTAAAAGTACGTGTAGTAGTATGTGTTAATGCAGATTATAAACTATATGTATGTTACCAAATTTCATCTAAATCCGTTCAGCCATTTTTGCGCCAATCCGAAACATAAAATCATCCCCTCTAAAATTGACTATCTCTTTTAGATTTCCGTTTATTTCCGATCTTTTTGGTACGGTAGGTACTTCCATTGCTCTTTCTTGTGTGCCGTACATCAAATAGGAAAGCGATCGGAACAGACACGTCCCATCGCCTATGATTGGAATAATAGTATGACTAATCAAAGTTCCATTAATCTTCAGTAGTTCTTTAATCATATTTGTAAACTTGATAAAAGACCTAAAGCGTAACAAAAATACTACTACTAAGGTAACTAAATACCGAGGTAGGCTACTAACTAAGTTAACTAAATGGCTAATATTATTAAAGTTGACTTTAACAATGACGACTGTTTACCTACAAATATTTTTTTTTTTTTTTTAAAACGTTTCCTCCCACTAGGATTTTTTCCTGTATCGTGGGTGCGTTTACAAACATTTAAACTCACATACACAAACAGCCAGACCCGGAACAACTACTTGTAGGTCATACAAATATTTGTTCCGTGCGGGAATCGAACCCGCGACACGCAGCGCAGCAGTCAATCGCTTAACCACTGCGCCAACCGTGCCGTCGAAAATTACTTAAATTAAAAAAATACTAACCTAATTACTTAGTTAAAGTTAAAATTAATAAAAATAGAAAGATAATAAGCGCATTAATATTTGAAGAAAGTATTGACCAAGCCAACGTGTTATTATGACAAAGGTGCATCTAAAGATCAATTGAATGAGCGCGTGCGGTTTTCGCCGTTCCTTTTTATACGCCCGGCTTCCGTGACGCTGCGAAGAACTTTATCCCTGTAATATTTACTTTCATACCGCACAATTATACACTGAACGAACAGATTTAGATGTTAGTGCGTAAAGTATTATAGTAGGTATGTGCCTAATTCGTTTTTAACCGCCTTAAACAAAAAACAACAAAAAACCGGTCAAGAGCGAGTCGGACCCGCGCACCGAGGGTTCCGTACGTATATATGATGTTGATGATTTCTGAAAAACTGTGATATTTAGAGACATCGTTTTATTTTTCCTGTAATCTTTACATAAACTTCTATCACATAGAATAATTTCAGATTTTTATCTATCCAAACTTCGGAGATAAGGGGGGGGGGGGGGGGACGGTATTTTTTTTTATATTTTTCATCAAAAGTCGGAAACTGTGCTGCCTAAAAAAAAAAAATGGTTGAGAACGTGCAAACAGCGTTCTTTCATATGATATCCGACATGCCCTAGTAGCCCCACTTCAAATTTTTAAGACCCCCTTTCAGTCCCTTTTGCAAAAAAGATGTATTTTTTTTAAATTTCTTTCTCGTTTGCAAAGTAGTTGGGATAACGTCATCTAAAACTATTATAAACTTCAAGTTGATAGCTTTAGTAGTTCTCGAGATATTCAGGTGTGACAGACAGACAGACTTAGTCTCACCATAAGGGTTCCTTTTTACCATTTTGGTTCGGAACCCTAAAAAGGAGGATGTTCTCAGTTCGTGGGTTTTTTTATGTATGTTCCCCGATTACTGGAAGACGGCTGGACCGAATGATTAAATTTTTTTTTAGTTTGAAAGGGATATACTTACCAGGTGGTCCCATTATTATATACACCTATAGCGATTTGGATATTTTTTATAGTAACTCCTGCATTTGCCCTCAAAAAGCGCCATTTGGTGAAGTGGAACTGATGATGAAGATCACAGATGGCCACCGGAACTACTCAAGAGGAGGTAACGATTACCTACTTTAATATGGTTGCTAAGCAATTCATGCCCTTCACAGTGCATTTATGGTGAAGTGGAGCTGATGGTGAAGTAGGTACCAGGAGAACTCCTTAACAATTAACGTCTCTGCATCAGGAAAAGCTATTTACATATATAGATTAAGGACTTTAGAGAAAATTAAGGACTTTCCATACACAACATCATCCCCCTTATTAACCCTTCGGGGGTGGAATTATCAAAAACGCTGAGACACGTGTAACTTATTTTTTTATTGTCTGCCTATACACACAATTTGAAGATCCTAACTTCAAAACTGACTGACTTTCATATAAACTTCCATCCACTATTTCACCCTCTTAGTGGATACCTACTATTCACAAAGAACACACCCTCCAAATTTCATGTCTCTAGGTCCAGCGGTTTAGGCTGTGCGTTGATATATCAGTCAGTCAGTCATTCAGGACTTTGAATTTTATATATTATATAGAAGATTTATACAAACTTTCGAGTTAATCAAGCCGCCCAGTAAAATTCTCCCTTATGAAATTGACTAAACCTTTTCACCCTGTTATGGGTACATTTTCGAAAAACCCTGATGCAAGTTATTCTTTATTTTTGGTTTTAAGTATAAATACTGAGTTTCAAGTTAATCGGATCGCACGTTATAATTATTCTGTACAAAATTTGGCGGATGCCAAATTTCCCCCAACCCTTCCTTTAGAGGGAAGTTTAGAAAAACAAAAAATGAGAAACTTTATAATTTACTTAGTTGAGTATTCGTGCCAAGTTTCAAGTTTATTAACTCAAGCAAAGAGATTTTTCATATAAAAAAATCCCCGCTTTTCACTCCCTTAAGGGTCAAAGTTCCAGAAAACCCCTTCTTAGCGGATGCCTACGTCATAATAACTATCTGTGTGCCAAATTTCAGCCCAATCCGTTTAGTGGTTTAAGCTGTGTGTTAATAGACCAGTCAGAAAAACCATACACCAAATTTGAAGATCCAAACTTCAAAACTGACGAACTTTCATATAAACTTCCATCCCCTATTTCACCCTCTTAGGGGAGGAATTTCGAAAAACCCTTTCTTAGTGGAGTGGAGGAACGCTTTCGCGATATCGAAGAACACAGCACCCGTCATGAACCCGCGCTGGAAACCGGCGCTTATGTGTTCTATGATACGGTGGACCTGTTGTACGCAAGAATGTTGGGTTCTAAAACCGAACTGTTCGTTGGGGATGAGCCCCTTCGTCTCGGCGTAGTCTCTGAGACGCTTATAAATAAGCCTCTCATAGACCTTGCCGAAAACGTCGAGCAAACTGATGGGACGGTAACTGGAAGGCTCGGTCTTAGGCTTGCCGGGCTTCGGGATACCGATGACGGTGGCATTTTTCCACGATTGTGGAAAAATGTTATTACTAAGAGCACCATTGAAGATGGTGGTCATTAGCATGATCAGGTGAGCTGGGAACAACTGGACCACCCTATTGGTGATACCGTCTGATCCAGGGGCTTTACGGGGTTTCAGACCCTTGATTATATCGTGAACCTCGTCCGGGGAGACGGGGTCTAGAGGACAATCAGGGTCTTCGACCGGAGGGAGAGAGGCTCTACGTTCGACTTCGGCATCCACCTCGGCGAGGTGAGCCTGGTCTACTGGTTGAGAGCTGGGCGAGCACTGGGTCTCGAGGCTGTCAGCTAGGCATTCAGCCCTGTCGATGTCGTCGAATGCTATCGTCCTGTCGGGTCGTGTCAGGGGACGACGGTTGTTGTCGGGACGTTGTATATGTGCTAGTTGCGCGGTAAACTCTGCTTGCGCGATGCAGGATTTGCGTGACGTACAGTACAAAGAACGTGTCGTTGCACAATTCTTATTTTCTATAACCAGGGGCGTAGCTATCGCCCTATCAGCCGTATCATAAGTAGATCAGCCGTATCATAAGTAATAAATAAGTAAAATAAATAAACTAGATCAACAAGCAGTGAAGATGGGAAGTTTAATTAAATAAAACGATATTTTTATTTTTCAAACCGTGTTTTATGTCTCAAAATTTAACAATTCCTATACTGATATGGCACTGGTGACTGTGGTCCTTCTAAGTTTACATAGTAGGTATATTATATTTTGAAAATACACACAGATCATTTAATTAAGCCGTAAATACACATGCCTGTAACTCAACTTGCACAAAAGCTTGTAAACTTGAAGTCATAATGGTATGCAAGCTTCAGCCCGAACTGAACACGAGGCGAATAGCTGCGCAGTAACAAATTCATGAGACCGGGGGGTGAGGGGTGGGGTAATGCGCAGCGAGTAGCCCATTTCAGAACCGCCATACATTTTAAGCTGTACTTGCATACTTTTGTGCAAGTTACAGGCACGCATGTGTATAACGTGCTTTAGGGTGACTTTCCACAGAAAAGGAGACGTGCAGGAATCGAACAATCACATGGGTTAAAATCTACAACGCGTGTCTCATCTCGTCTATGATTGGTCAACTCCTGCACGTCTCCGCTCCGCTCCACTCGTCTTTTTAGTGTACACGCACCCTAACAGAGAAATCTTCGTGCCCGAAAATAAAATAGGCTCAGGCTGTGTTCCCACTGTGTCGTAACGATAGTCATCCTGTCCAAATCATTCTTATAATGATATAAAACGAGTTATTCACATTATTATATACCACGACACGCTTAACTGCCATCCACTATAATTATACAGATAATAATATACATTTCACCATTTCAGTCGGATAGTCAGAAGCCAGTCTTACCAAGAGGAGTATATTGTCCAGTAACTGGATTGTGGAGGTCAGATAAGCAGTCCTCCCATGTCTGATTCCAACTTTTTACCGTAAAATATCGTACAGTACCGCGCCGTGTGAACGGCCGCTATAACTCAACTTTCGGAAGATTTGTTACTCTGTTTGAATTTCCAAAATATAATACTTTATTCATTAAACTCTATTGTCTACAAAGCACATGTTGTTGAGCTTATTGCGTAAAAATATGTCTTATTTTTAGAGGAAGAATAAAATTATCTGTAGCTGTAACCTACGATTTCCGACTTAAAATATAGATAAATAGATAAATCATGCGGGCTATTATGCTAGGTCTTCACTATATTCTAAGAATAGCCATGTCAAGGTCCAGGCTCAATGGCGCACTAGGTAATGCAGGATATAATGATATCCTGCATTACCTAGTGCGCCATTGAGCCTGGACCTTGACCCTGGCAGGCTATCATTATATCCTGCATTACCTAGTGCGCCATTGAGCCTGGACCTTGACATGGCTATTCTTAGAATATAGTGAAGACCTAGCATAATAGCCCGCATGATTTATCTAAGCTTCATTAAGCTGACATATCACACACAGGTTCAAGGGTTCACCCTGATACCACACATGCTCGTGAGGAGGCGGCGGAGGCGGGGAGTGACGAGCGAAGCTCCGGCGAGAGGGCTGCATGTTGGTACACTAGATGATACTGCCCTAATGTGAGCACGGCTGCTGGTAGGCCCACAATATCAGGCAAATTAACTTTTAGCGTGGATCCCTGTAGCGTAGCTCCCTTCAGCAGTCGGAGTTGGGATTTGGCTAATAATAGTTCCAGAGTCACCTGTTTCCTACGAGACACCACTCGATATGCTCGATATAACAAAAAAAGTCCTGTTTCACCTGTATAAGACAGCTCTCCCTACCAGGATGTGCACTGACATATCATTAATATATTCTATTCTATTTTTCTCTTTGGCAATGGTGCCGATCTCAGGCCGATGTCAATGTCAGATGTGTTGAGAGAAAACGTGCGGAGGAAAAAAAAAACAAAATCCAATAATAAGTTGATTACAATAATTGGACATCATATATAATATAATTGTACATATTATTGGCCAGCTGACGCGATGAAGTTTGTCTTGTCCAAACAATAATTCATATAAATAAAGACTACCTTCCGTTCCGATTTTTACGAACATTATAGAACAAAAAATAGCCAAATTCGCCAACCGTTCTCAAGAGATGCTTACCAACGTTTCATTTTGATCTTAGATACAAAATACTGTAAAACATTTTAAAAGAGTAACTGTGGAGTTTCTTGTATTTCCTTCTCCATACGAAACTGCCTTTATGGGGCAACTAGAATCAATTCTATTTTCTTGTGCATAACTGAAATAAATGATTTGACTTTCTCTTTGATAACTTATTGAAACTAATCTGTAGTCAAATCTGTCTGTAAAGGTACAATTCCGAAGGCGACAGGAGACTGCAGCGGCCGTGCCGCTCAACAATAATAACAGACCGCAGTGACATTACTGGTTTGTATGTTTTTGTATGAAAACGCTACCATATATGGCGATAGTGCCACCTGTTGCTGCGGTCGAGCGGTGACTGCACTGCACACAGCATATATCAGTAGTGCTGTCAGTGGCTGTTACTAACCGAGCGAAGAACCGAGACAAGACGTAATTTTTGTAGTTTCCAAATAAAATAACTCAGGTTTGACAATTGAATTTTGCGAAACTTGGTAAGAGAAATGCCGCTGCTCTCGTAGATGTGTGACGTCGCGTTCGGAATCAACACAGCAACGGCAAGGTCCTTGCGTTTACTGTCAACCGCAACGTCCCTGCCGTCTGCCGACGCCTTCGGAATTGTACCTTTATTTTTTATGGTGAACAAGACAATTAGCAAAACATTGCTGGTGTATTTTTGCCTTTGTTTCGTAGCACTAAGAGCGGTTTTTGTATATCAAGTGTTACCACTGACGCGGACGTGCGGTTGAACATACTTACAGATAACCTTATTTTTCCTCAGTCACAATAAAGTTTACTTAATATAATAATGACTAGAAATTACTAAACACTCTGTATAACATCAAACGTGTGTCACTTAAAACAAATCAATAATTCTATGGTGTACAGTGCCACAAACTTTTCAGTCCCGGTGGCTTACTAATAAACACAGAATTAGTAGCTACTCTAACAAAATCACTATGAGAAGTGACATACTATCAGCAACAACGGTGGCTGAATGTCAAAAATGTTTTGGAGAGGAAACAACGGGACAAGGATCTTTTGGAGCGTGGCCAAAATCAGAAATAACATCGCCCCATACCCTCTCGTATGTCGAATATCTTATAAGTTTTTTGTGAAATAGTACACTTCGGTCGAGCAAACAGATAAGATAGAATATAAATATAGATATTATAATAATATAACAGAAAAAAAAAACAGGCGCCGTTACCGCGCGGTGTCCGCTCACCTCACGTCGAAATCGCGCGGCAGGACAGAGGATACAAGAAACGTGTTGTTTTCAGCGTTTTTGACGTGACAAACTGACAACGTCTTATAATTCGATGGAGCCGGCTGCACGCACGAAAAAACATGACACATGCGGCGTTACCTCGCTCTGTGGCGTTCCATTTAAGGCTTATGACGTTGTCACGTTCAACTATCATCAATTCATCAGTAAACCGACTTTATTTACTAAATATTTTACGGTTGTACGGAACCCTTCATGTGCGAATCCAGTTTTTTTTCAATACATTTTCTGTGATAATTTCACAAATGTTTACCAACAAAGCCCTCCTGTCAGTGTCATTCTTGTGCCAAAAGATCCTTGTAACACTCTAAGATACCGAAAACCTTAATGCCTTAATCTTGTTGAAAGTTGTTGGAGAAATACGCAACGCTTTGTAAGCGATTGCCACTTGTCAAGGCCCTAAAGCTACGGTTTCCTATAAGAGCGGTGAACGCCACACAACGGCCGTAGTGACGGCTGTCATGAAAATAATGGCGGCGGAGTTTGATTTCACGTCGTCAAAAAACGCTGTCGTGGAAAACACACCAAATTACTGTGATAAAGAAACATCATGCTGGTAAATTTCGGACGCTGTGAGGCGACCACTGCTCTTCTAAGAACATGTAGCTTAAAGTCTATCGTTTTTTGACCACCGGTAGTGCCGTCACCATGCCAGATGGGCTCGTGGGACTGTACCTCAAATCTAAACATGGTCTGTCTCGGTTTCGCTAATACAATAAAAATGTTCTAATTGACTATTGCATGTATAAAACTTATGTATAAAATTATATGCTTTATATATTATTGGCACTCTTATATAGAGGTATATACTAGCTATAGATTAGAAGGAGCTATTAAAATGAAGTGTAAATCGTTGATTTTACTTATTTGATATGCCATTTTTAACAGTTTGGGCCAAGTCGGCGCCGGCGGTTAGGCGTAGGGCGAGTGTTCAAACCCGCTACAGTCCGGCCGTCTGGACACCTGTCAGTTTCATACTAACGAATGTGTTTTGCGAATTTGATCCTTATTACAACTAGAAATTATCCAACTGACAGGATTCAGGACCGCATTCTCTCGACGGTCGGACTGTATGCATGTTAACTCTTATGAGTAAGCCAAAGAGATATAGGGGAGTCCTTATAACTGCAGCTGTAGGCTGACGGCGGCAGTGGATGACGGGGTCCGCCAAACCAACACCTTGTCGGGGAGCATGCAGAACTGCGCAAACACTAGCGGGGCCAGAGGTAGGCGAAGAACACCGTGTGGTTTTAGTCACTAAGAGTCTGACAGACTCTTCCGTTGGCCCCGGGAGAGGAGAAAATTCATGAGAATTTCCACAAAAGTAAATAGTAGAGACCCTCTAGATCTCTGTGCAACTTGTTTAGTCGACCACGTAATTGCTTGGTCACCATAGGGTTGAATGTCACTCGCACTTCATGAAGCGACAAGGTCTTTACGTCTATGCAACTGTTACATAATTTCAACCTTAGTGAAGTGTTAATTTACTGGGATTTTTGTCAAACTGTTGTGGAAACTATCCATCAAAATATACTTTGGTTCACGGCATCATGCTGAGTGGAAGCCTTCTTGTCACAGTGACGACGAAGTGCCAATTTCACCAATGAAACCGAACGCGATCAGCACATAAACCACGTTTAAGAGCTGTCAGTGTCATTATTTTCTTTGGAATATTGACACTGACAGCTCTTGAACTCGGTTTAGATGTGCTGATCACGTTCAGTTTCATTGGTGAAATTCGCCCATAAAGCTGCCGACTACTTCTGTTTTGTGCTCTTGCTTATAATGTAGATCTATTTTGTTTTATTTTTCAGATTACTCGAGTTAATTATCTTTTTGTATGCACGTGTTTCTGTGACGAATAAACCTATTTTTCTTCTTTCCTTTTTAGGATTCCGTACCAAAATGGTAAAAAGGAACCCTTATGGTGAGACTAAGCCTATCTGTCTGTCACAGCTGGTTACTGTTGTATATGGCAACCATAACGTTGTATCCATAGACTCCAAATAGTTAGCTGTCAGTTCACAATAAATATTTGGAGTCTATGGATACAACGTTATGGTTGCCATATACAACAGTAACCAGCTGTGACAGACAGATAGGGTTCTAGATCCTCGTCGCCAATGTTCAAATAAGAGGCGGGCTTCCATGAAATATTTATTGTGAACTGACAGCTAACTATTTGGAGTCTATGGATACAACGTTATGGTTGCCATATACAACAGTTACCTCAAGAACTACTAATGCTATCAACTTGGATAATAGTTAAGGAATAGTTTTTAGATGACGTTTACCCAAGTATTTTCCAAACAGCAACAGGGCCTGAAAGGGGGTCTTAAAAATTCGAATGGAGTCTACTAGGGCATGTGGGGTATCATATAAAAGAGCGCTGTTTGCACATTCCCAAACATTTTTTTTAGGCATCATAGTTTTAGACTTTGATGAAAAATGTAAAAAAAATACCGTTTCCCCTTTTCTCCGAAATTTGCATAGAGAAAAATCTGAAATTATTCTATGTGATAGAAGTTTATGTAAAGATTACAGGAAAAATAAAACAATGTCTCTAAATAGCACAGTTTTACATAAATCATCCAACATCATATATACGTACAGACCCTCGGCGCGCGAGTCTGACTCGCTCTTGACCGGTTTTTTTGACTGTTTACCTTAGATGGCGATATCAAATAAATAAGATCAGCACCTAGAATCTATAGTGCAAGAATATAAGACTAAGGTAGGAAAATACTGTCATCGTTTTTAGTAGTTTACGCTCACTCATTACCGTTGCAATAAAGACAGGAATACATGCCAGTAACTAGCACAAAATTATGATAGTAGCTTGCATCCTTTTGTGCAAGTTAATTGCATGCTTTTGTACAAGTTACTTGCATACTTTCGTGCAAGTTACTTGCGTACTTGCGTTTTTTGGGGGACTGTCTTATGTTATTTTGACGTTCGAAAAGTGCTGATTCTCACCCAAGTTTGAATAAATGACTTTTGATTGATTGATTGCATACTTTTGTGCATGTTAATTGCATGTTTTTGTACAAGTTATTTGCACACTTTTGTGCAAGTATCTGGCATGTGTAATCCTGGCTTAAGGAGGAAACAAATTAACACCCGCTGCCAGTCTTCAGCGGTCACATGAAAAACCGTTATTCTGTGTTCTTCTTTTCTTTTTTAATTTTAAGAAAAAATACGGTGATATACAGTGTCCGCGGAGAAAAACGTAAGCATTCAACTACCGTCAAAAGTGATTTTTTAAAATTTTAAATGCAGTGAAGTCGCTAGGCCAGGTAAAATCAAACCAGGCGGTTACAAACAAACCACAATACTTATAAAAAGTACTGACTCACTTACTAACTGACTCATCAACACCCAGCCCACACTCTTGGAGATAAAAAGCAGATTTTTTTTTTCTCAGAAGTTCGTTTTATTAACACGCTTTTATTACGTCGACCTGTATGTAACTAACTATGTAATGGAATCTAAGGTAACTAATTTGACCATCTTCCAAGGGTCGTAGCATAATGAAAATTGGCAGCTGTATGTAGTTCTGATGACAATACAATAATAAATGGTACTGTCGAACTGATCTGATGATGGAGCCGGAAGATATTAACTGGAACTTCATGATGGAAAATCGTATCATAGCTGTTTTGGATTACTTAGAAAAGTCTTTTTTGATTTTACGTCCATTTATAAAAACGCGTTTTTCTAGGGTTTTTTAAACTATTAATTTATGATCTAGATGAGGAATAAGGCCGGTTTTACAAATTTCCCACGGGGTGAAGAATATAGGGCGGACGAACCAGCTAGCAAAGCGTAAGTCTACAATATATGGCTTATTTAAATTACCTCAACGACAGTTAAAACGGTATTTCAAAGTACGTCCAGTACACCTTAGGGTAAACATGGCGAACCGCACCGCGGTTTCGCTGCCAAAATAAATATCATCATTGTGCCCCTTAAAATAAAGTCGAAAATAAATGAACAGTTTCTTTCAGCTTTAATGGTCTAGCGCAAGATTATTTAATTTCAACTAGATTTTAGTGTGCACAGTTTACTTATTTGTTTGGCAAAAAAAACTGCACTGCGCTGCCCTTCCAGCTTGCTGTCTGGCTATGCATAAAAGTGTGCTGATACGAGAGAACGCACGTTTACTTAAGGCTAGAGCGCCAGGGGAGCCAACAATATAAAGTTTTTTTTTAATTTGCAGGTCAGTACCAGGGTGAATGTTGATCAAAATATGATTCGCGATCGTAACGTCCGTAAGATAATTTAAATCACCTTAAGATAATTTTTAATAATTTCGCTGGGTACCCTGGCGCTTTCACCTTAACGATACAAAGATTGAGTATACCTGTCTTTGCTCATTACCTAAAAGCACCAGGAAAAAGTTTTAGATTTAATTAAAAGTAGAAGAAACGTAATCTAAAATCTTATACATATAGGACAGTTAACTGTGGCGCACACTATGTGACTATGCAGCGCGTGACCTGTGTCTAGACACAGGTCACGCGCTGCGACAACGAGACAGAAAGCGAGAGTAGCGAAAGCGTACGACTCCCCTAACCTGTCTGTCTTTGCGACTCTGCAAATGCACTCGCGAATCGCGAGTCGCAAATCATATTCCGATCAAGATACAACCTGACACTGACCTGCAAATAGCACAAAACGTGAGAAAATTGAATTTCTCGGGCTACAGCTGCGGATTCACCTTAAGCAAAATATAGGTACATGACGGGATGAGTCCGCGTACCACTGGTCAGTTTTGGGGATTAGTCAGTTGCGTCAACTCGACAGTTTCCAGTGTTTGCCAGTTTCGTTGATTCGTCAGTTTTATTCAATTCGTCAGTCAAAGTACAGTCGGTAGAAAACTGTCCACACGTCTGCTAATTTAATTATGTACGTATTACGGTACATAACATCACGGCTGTTTCCTCAAAGGGCTAGGCACGATAATTTTTTTTTTTTTTAAACAAAAATATTTAAAAAAAAATATTGTGATTGTAAAAATACAACAAGTTTGATTTAAATTGGGTTCCTTACATTTTCCACTTTTGTTTACTTAAACGTAAACATATCTTTTACGTTGAGTGTACTAAACTGACGAATCGAGGAAACTGGCAAACACTGGAAACTGTCGAGTTAACGCAACTGTCTTATCGGTAAAACTGACCAATCAGCGAAACTGACTAATCAACGAAACTGGCAAATTAAATAAACTGACGACTGAGGGAAACTGACCAGTGGTACGCGGACTCGACGGGATTATTTCCGTCAAAATTCAAACAGCCGCGAGCAAACGCTGACAAGTATCTCCAGCCAGGTAAGGGAACTAACCTATACAACCAATTTTTCCACTAGCAACACTATCAGACATGTTTGTTTTTGACAGAGTTGCCAGGCTTCCGTCGTCTAAAATTGCCCATAGTGCGTAATATTTGTGTGTTTTCATCATCTACCTCCCTGTCCATGCCTGATGTCCCGGGAATTTGTCCAAAGAGTTTTAACTTGGTTGGTAAGTATATTAAGCCCAGGAGGGTGATGACTGAAAAAGAAAGTTCATATTATGGTTACGTGCCAGAATCGGAGACGAGCGGAGCGAACTGGAGTCGTGTAGGAATCGAGCGATCACATTGCTTGAGATCCCCTCTCGTCTCGTCTATTATTATTTCTGTAAGTCTCGGCTCCGCTCGTCTTTGCTCATCTCCGCTTATGCTAGAGCAGAGGGCTAATTGCGTAACACACTACCAGTAGGAATCGGTTTCAATTTGACAGTTCAACAACATTCATTGCGTTCGTTACGTTGTTGGACAGACAACTTTTTCTAACATATGAAGCAATGGATTAGCAATGTACTTCAAAGTCATTCCGATTCAAACTGCGTTACGCAATTAGGGTGCAGGGAGTCAAAAGTTTAATGACATAATAATGAAAATATCATTAACATCCAGCTGTAAAAGGTCCACTGCTGGACATACGCCTCCTCCGTTCCAAGCCTCAAAACCCGGTATTACGCTTGTCGCATGCAGCCCATTCCTGCGACCCTTACCAGGGGCCCATTTAATAAAACCGACTGAGGTGACAGGCGATAATCCGACAATCTGACAGTTTTAAAAGTTTTTTTTTTTCAGTTTGTAATTTTTTGAATAATATGTCATATAATATTATTTAATAATATTATTTTAAATAGGGCCGTAGTCAGTCTGTCTTGTGAACGGTTATTTTTTTTAATATGACTTGTCATGGAGCAAAAATAAGCCAAAATAAAAAAAATACAGAAAAAAAGCAGTAAATATTAAGTTTAAAAAACTTACTATTCAAGACGCAGGGGAAAACCACGTAAAAATTGAGATCCGTTGAATGAAAGTAGAATGCTTCGGAGAAATACAATATAATAGTTAAAGATAAAGACCAGTATCCCAGAGAGACCACCCTGAAAATAAAATAAATATATATCAGTCAAATATTAAGCACGCTGAAGGGCGCGTTGGCTAGCCATACATTTTAACTTAACCTAACATCACGCCTGTAATCCCCGAAGGGTTAGGCAGATGTGTACCTATAGTACAGCCACATTACCATGCCACATTACTTAAAAAACGTATACTTTTACAATGTTTGATAATATGTGAGCACCATAATATTTAACATAGGTATAATTAATTTATCTGTCATTGCTTCATTTTTAATTCTTTTTACGTATTGTGGTATAGTAATTTTATTCTAGGTGCATCGTCTTCACATATAATTTGTACCTATACAAAATATTATAAAACATTTTAAAAGAGTAAGTAACGGTGGAGTTTCTTGGCCATTCTTCTCCATACGAAACTACCTTTTGGAAGGGGCGCGTCGGCGTTGGCGGGCGGCTAGAATCAATTTTATTTTTTTGTAAATTTTACGGAAATGATCAAATAACTTCTCCCGCTCTGGGCGGATCGGGAGGGCGTGTCAGAATTTTACTGACTATAACCCACCCGTGTTACTTCCCAAGAGACTATTTGAAAAAAAAAATTGACTTTGACATACAAAAAAAAACCAGTCTCGCGCTAAGCGCACAGAGTACATTTGTTTATATGAGCGTCACGTAAAGCAGTTAACATGTGGGTGACGTGTACCAAAAATCGCTCACCGCGTCTTAAGATTTCACAAAAAAAAAGAACTTTTATTGATCGATAATGCATATTTTACCTATATAGAGTGCATATCAAATTTTGTTTCGTACAGAATCGGCGCGTTTTATGATGACGCAAAATACAAGTACAAAATAATGCATTACTGTTTATTTCTACCTGCTTGACAAAACATTGAGATTTCTTTATTTTATGTAAGTTTAATATTAATTTAACACATTCCGAAATAATTTCTCTCAATAAAAATCCGTTGCGCAGTTTAAAAGAATCGCGCACACAGACAGACAAAAAAAGGGGGAATAGTACTTACTCAAACATAATACTTACGGTCTGTAATGAATGTACAGTGTACAATGTATGAGTGCTAATGCTTTGAGAAAAGAATACATCCCAAGCATTCGCGATATTGTGAAGTCACCTGAAATTAAAAAACCAATATTTTATATATTGTGGAGACAACAATACGATAATGAATGAAAATACTGACAATACTAGCATTAGAGTATTTTGGTACTATCAAATAAAACCCAGCATTGAAATTAAACAACACTCATTTTTAAGTACCGCAGCATCATGCTGAGATATACCTTTTGGCTTCATACAGGACTTTCTGTTTTTATTTTTATTTTTTACTTTGTTTTACTTTTGTTCTCTATGTTTCTATGAGTGTTTTAGTTTAATTTGTGATCTGTGTAAGCCCCAATAAATGCTTTTTCTGTCTTTCTAAATTAAAAAAGTGAGTTTTTCAAACAAACTAAATAGTAGTGACGGTCCACCTGTAGGTTTTCCCAATCCTTAACTAGTGACTGAACTTTTGGATATATGTGAGCGTCCAAGCAAACAGGGCCAGTAGTGGTAGTATTGAGTTAAGACTAGATTCGGTTTCTAGAATAGTGAATTGATAATAAGGATTGAAAAAATATTCAAAAACTGGCACATTTTTTTTATCAGACCTTTGAAGTTAAAACTGAAAAAGCTTGATTTGACAAAAACTATATGAACAGATAATTGAGCATTTATGACTACAAGCATGGCTGCTTTACAGATTAGTCCTAAGTTAGGTTCTAAGTTAACGTAAAAATATATAGCGGGGTCTATTCTACCAAAAAAAAAACTACAATAAAAAAAAGACGGGTCATAAACTGCAGTGGTTCCAATATAGCGAATTTGACTACCAATTTTTTGCATAGCTCAACAATTAAGATTTAAATATTTTCTAGGCTCAATTTCGAGCCCAATCAGTAATGTATTTATATGACTTACCATCCAAGTGTTCGTCACCGGCGTTGCTTAGAAACGACCTCCTTTCAATATAGGACCGTCCTGCGGTACCTAAGTCCATAAATGCAACAAAAGCTATCCAACCCCGAAAGGCATATAAAACTTTATTTTGAACCGCCATTCCTTGAATTTTAAACTATTTAAGTACAAACACTATTTCCGGTTTTCACTTTTGACCTAATTACAACACTAATTATACATTAAAAATAAAACATAAATATAGAGGTTTGTTTGGCTGATCATGTGCTTAATTTAATTAACTAAGCGTTGTATTTATGTTAGAATTATCGCGTGTTTGTTACAGCGTGCATCGCAATGCGGCATTTTACCTGCATTGTAGTTTTTCATATACAATTTATAAATATCTTTGAAAATAACCTCGTAAGTGTTTCGCGCAGAATCTACTTCTGTCAAAGTCAAAATTCTGCTGTCAATAATTTGACATTTGACCTTTTGACAGTTCCTCAATAGTGTTGCCAAGAAAAAGTAAAGCGTTTGCACTAAACGCTGGCTGCTATATAATAATTTACTGACTACTGGATCTAGTGGGAAGTAGCAGCCACCATTTCAAGTTAGTCAAACGTTCATAATTCAGAAATGCTTGAATATCACAAATTGCCAAAGTGCGCAATAATTACTAATCATTTCCGAGCTCATTAGGCCATTTCAATGACTAAATATAATATAATATATAATAGAATATTTATTCAAAAATTACAAGGTATTAAAATGTTTACAGTTTTGCTATAATGTAAATTATATTCTCATGAATTACGTGCCTGAACTAGGTAATCCTGTGTTTCAGGCGAAAAGTACTAAAATAGTCTTATAAAAATAATAAATAGTTTTGAACTACTTGAAGCCGTACAAATAAATTGATTGTAAAGGTTTATTGTTGGTCTCTTGTTCGCATGTGCAACTGCTGAATGCGGGGCTCAGGTTTCGATTCCCAGGTCGGGCAAAGTAGACTTAGGATAACCTATAATGGAAACTTAGGAAACTGTAGGTGTGACCACGTTATCTACCACGTTAATCGCGTGGTTATAACCTTGATCTTTGAGTGAATGCACGCAACTAAGGGATAAGTGTCTAGTTATTTGCCATTTCATGCCATGAAATGACTCATTTGACTCTTCACTTGTTTAGTGACTGTTATTCTCTGAGCAGACTATTTTCATAATCCCACAATGAATGACAAATATCCATTTCTTGACGACTGAAGAATAAGTTCGTCATTATATCTTTGGTTCTTCAGTTGTCACCGATAAAGTCGGATATTTTCATGATAAAGAATAGTAAGGTACCAACACGATAAGCCATCCAAAATTAAATCTTTTATAAAACCATCTCTGCTTGAGAAGGCAAAGGCCCCAACCCCCATAAAGGAAATTGCCATACTCAATAATGTCACGTTATCCGCTTGCAACTGGTCACAAAATACCTAAAAATATCGTCGCCATATTGGTATTGTCAAAAACTTCGGGATATATCGGTGCCGATGAAAAAATGGTTTCAAGTCTTTTAATTACCGAGTTATCTGTTTTCGAGTGATCTAAAAGGACCAGCGGTGACTTTAGATGTTACGTTTGTCGTATGAGTTGTGTTATTCGGTTCTTAAATGATGTTTTCTATGGAGAAATGTTTAGGCCGTAGTGGTAATGGAACTGCAGAGGAAGCTGAGCTTTTTGCCGGCGGTGGCGAGGAGCTGGGCAAAGAGGGAGTGCCTTCAGACGAGGTTGCTTCGGCTGTGGCTGCGGTGTCCGACGAGATCGGAGATATCCTGAAAGATGAACTGGGTGACGCGGATCGGGCGGATCGCATCGGCGCTGAACTGGCTGATTTGAGCGCGGAGCTCGGATTGCTGGCTGGCTTAGCGGACGGAGAACCACAGCAGGACTTTCCATCACTCTTCGAAATAGCCGTGAGTGCCAATATGGCTGACTGGTTCCATCTCGTTTTAGGTTGTGGCTTGACAATTCGAGTCTGCCTGTGACTCCTTGCTTTAAGCAAGTGTCAATGAACTCCAATTCGCTAATATATACCTGTGTTGTATGTTTTGTGTACATTTTGTAACAATCAAATATGGAGATATACCTTTTTATGTTATTGATTGGTTACTAATCTTCTGCAAAACCTGTTTGCCTGGTACTTGATTTTCAATTCAGAACTTGCAATTTTTGTTATGTTGAAAAAACAATTAATGTTTTTGTTCCCCTCATTTCTTTTGGTTTTGCAAATACAATCCTCATGTGGATTTGATGATAGCTAAGAGAGTAAAAGTAGGTAGTGTATATCATTTCATTTTCATCAGTAGGAATTAAAACGCATAAATTGTTTTTTTTTTTTCCCCAATGTATTATTTTCATAGTAGGTTCACTAACACATCATTGCAAGATTGCCCACTAGCATATTTTTTTATAAAAACGTTATCATTTGATAAAAACTGTCATAAACAAACTTAACCAATTTCTGTGTGAAACTTCAACAATACAGACACATTCATTAAATTTTCCATTTTTTTTTCTAGATTCCTTGATGACCACTCACCATCTTCCCTCCTACATAGTAATAAACAAAGTTGTCTGTATACATTTGTTGATCAGCAGTCTCTACTAACAGACACGCCTGCTCCGAGAGCAAGCATTCTGTCAACAGACATGGCCACTTAAGCTTGCTAACTCTGAAAACGATGTCTAGGCTAACATTACATTATGCATATATTCCCTTTAGGGTTAATTAGGGGTGGTTAGGTACAGTTCACCGTATTATTTTTTTATAGAATATTTGATGAGTCAGTACTCATTGAAGTAAAGTCTTCAAAATATGATTATTCCTTTCAATAGTAGAGAATATTACATCAAGAAGTATTGTGTTGAGGTCAGATAGGCAGTCTTCTCTAACAAAAATATTGGTATTCAGCTGTATCATTCTACACTGGAAGGTGACCCCAACATACTTGGGAAAACCATAGACAGACAAGGAATGAAAAGAAAGAAAAACTAAACACAAGATGATGAGAGTATTTAGTAGTGAGAGCATTTTGTATTTATACAGCAGCTAGCAGTGTTTGTAAACAAGTTAGTTTTAAACAAACATGATGTTGCTTTGTTTATGAACTGAAATCTTCCTTAGGCACGTTGAGTGATTTTTGGTAAGGGAAAATTTTATGGGTTTGCGTTACTGACATGCTTATGTTAACAGTAAATTTGTAACAATGAGTATTATGTATTGTGCTTGGCCAGCAGTGAAAATATTTTTTTTTTTACAAATGATGAAATTTTTATATATTTAACTCTTTCCTTCTCATTGATAGTAGTGGCAGACTTCAAGGGTCTTGCCATAAAAACTAAGATGCTTCTTCAAAACAACTTGTCTTATGTCAGTTTTCCCTCAAATTGCATACTCAACCCCAGAATTATACTTATGATTAGAGATTGGATATTCGGATGCATATTTACCTAAAATACGTTTTTTCTCCGGCAATGGATAAAAAGTATGAAAACGGCTTCTTAAAATTTTTCTTCCCGGGGTTTCATTAATAACAGTGTGTATAAAATTTTGTATTCCTGAGCATCACAAATATTTTTATCTACTTATAACTGGGCAAGAATTTTGTGGAAAATAAAACAAGTAAAAAAACTATTTAGTCTAAAATGAAATATGTTTATTCGCCCGCATACACAGTACAAAAGAGTAGGTAGTTCTTAAAAAATCGTTGGTCCTGGAAACCGACACTTTTCCCATAGGTACCTAAGCGCACTCCATACTAGTCAACTCTCAAACTTTAGGTAAATATGCATCCGAATATCCGATCTCTACTTATGATTAAACAATAACGAAATTTAGTTTTAAAACTTATAATGAATTTAAAAAATCTTTAAACTAAATAACAGGCAAGCATTCTTCCTTTCATTCATTCAAAAGGTTTTTTTTAGAGAAACTGTTTTGTTCATAAATTTATCTTACATACTTATGCTTTCCGTCCACCTCACCTCACCATCTAATAAGCCTTACGGAAAACTTTTATAAAAAAAATAATGATAAGTCGAGAGTGCTGATTTTCAAAGAGGCTATAATAACAATTAATGTTCACCTCCCGGTCGATCGCATAGTCAATATCTGGGTAATAGTAACATAATAGCCCGTTGCGGGTTACTCGAGTTAGCACAAACATACAACCCGATGCGTTCCTGCATTTTCAAATTAACCAAAAAAAACAACTGCAGATGGCCCCTCAGACGATGATTAGTACTCTAGGATTAAAGTTCCATGGTTTTGTAGAGCCCAACTGATAAACAAGTTTTTGTGGAAGACGTGGTAGTAAGGAGTGTTTCTAATTTAAAAAAAAAAACTGTCTATGATAACTTTTACATCTTTGTGTTGGGACTTTTACTCTATGGGACCAAACCTGAAATCGCGAAAATAAATCAGCTGTTCCCTACATTTATGATCTCATAACTCGTCAAAATACACAAGCAATTCTTGCTTAAAAGGTGATCTCCAAATCAATTTATGTAAATGCACTTTGTAATTGAAATAAACATTTTTATTTTTTACTAGCTGCGCCCCGCGGGTCCAGCCGTTTGAGCGTGAAGAAGTAACAAACACACACACACTCACAAACTTTCGCCTTAATAATATTAGTGTGATTACGTATTCCCATGCATTTGGATGGAGGTGGACCCTGCCCACGATAATATCGTGACGTTAGAAATTATTCGTTAAACTAATAATTCAACATGTGAACCAGACAGTTCTAAACAGGTGCTATTAATTTCAATTTCAAGGGCGAATAGTCACACTGCGCGTAGTTGATCTGCTGGTCGCAAGCAAAACTGACCATTAGGTCCTGGGGGTACTCCAAAGATAATTCCGAAATATCGGCCGTTTCCTGACTACGGCGAAAGAAAAACAAAACGACACTACTTAACGGCCAAAGCCTAATAATTGTATGTTTGTACGCCAAATGGACTATAACATCTTGCACATTGTTGTAACCATGTTTACAAATAAAGATTATTGATTGTTTGACAGTCAAAGAGATAAGTCAAAGTCGAAAATGTGACTTGAAGACTTGTGTAAGGACTCAAAGCCAAAAAGGAAACTTTGGAAGTCAAAAAACGGGCGAACATGCGGCCGATACTTCGGATTATCGCTTCGAAGTAGACCCCCTGAGTTTGATCCGCAAGTCATTCAAAGTGTTATTATACTAGCATGGCGGTTGCCCGCGACTCCGTCTGTTTATATTTAGTATTTCATAAATTTTTACACAAATATCCTGGATGGAAAGTAGCCTATGTCTTTCTCATGGTTTCTCTTTCCCAGACTTCCTCTCATATTCATAACGATCAGTTTTTAGGTGTTTCAGTGGTTTAGGCATTAAAAGATAACGGATAAACTGACTGAGTTATTTTGGCATTTAAAATATTATATCCCGGCCACCGAGAGAATGCATTTCTGACACCTGTCAGTTGTACAAGTTCTGGAAATAATAAAGTTTAAATTCGTAAAAAAAAAACTTTATACAAAAAAAACAGACTTCCGAAAAATTACTACAAAGTGAAATATAACTTTAATTTCGGAAATCGGTGTCTTTGGATCTGTATTTTAGTTTTATGCCACCGACTTCCGAATTTAAAGTTATTTTTCACTTTGTAGTGTTTTTTTGGAAGTCGGTTATTTTTTACGTCAATGTAGATAAATTTTTATATTTTTGTTAATGTCTCAAAAACTGCTTGTCCGATTTCGATAAAATTCGGTCCACAATTGACGGTATAATCTATGAACAAACTTAAAAAAAAAACAAATATACAGACCAACATAATTATAACGTCCTCCTTTTTGGGAGTCTGTTAAAAACACGTATTATTTTGTACTCGGCTGACAGGAGTCAGGAACGGCTCATCGGCCGGAATATAGCATGACAGTATGGATGTAACAAGTCTATTTTTTTAATTACAGATGGGCCACCGTGGCTCTGGCAGTGGGTCATCATCATCCTCCTGGTCAGGGGGGCGCGGGGGACGTCCGAGGCGTCACTCGCGGCCCCAGCGGGCTCCGAGACGGCGTCCCATCGCGAAGGGGAAGGAGGTTAGGCCTATTCACCATCATATTGTACACTGGACTTTTCATAATTTGATTATTAACTACTTCGATTTAGAATCTTAGATTATCTTCAGAACTTACATTAATTCTTCTGCTGGATTTTGAACTCTCGGCATTGATCGAGCGTTGAGAATCCAACAGAGTAAATGGATTTCAAATAACGGCGCTGAGGCGAGCGTAAAAAATCCAGTGGGCGGTATATTTTATTTTAATTTTAAAAGCACTTGCAGAATGCCGCCAGATTTGGGCATTGGCTTTTATTGACTCTATTAATGCTCATGCCATAGGGCAAAACTTGGTGCTTGATCAGGGCACTTAAGGTGAATCTGCAGCTGCCGCCCGCGAAATTCAAATTTTCTTACGTTTTTGTACAAATGTAACTTAAGAGAGATGTATTAATGTTTCTAATTATGAAAATTATGTTAATACATGTCTGTTATAGTCGCGAATCATATTTTGATCAAGATATAACTTGACATCGACCTGCAAATAGCAAATAACGTAAGAAAATTTGAATTTCGCTGGCTACAGCTGTGGATCCACCTTAACGGCGGCCTTAAAACCATATGGTGCTTGTCTCACTGCCGACGATGAAGCGACTAGCTAGCAACGATTTTCAAGAAACGTACAAAAGATTGAAGGTCCCGTAAAAGTAAAAGAGATGCTTACATATTATAGACTCCCGGGTCGTCTCCCGCAGCTACTAGGGGCGTGAGGGCGCGAACCTTGCCTCTCCTTCGCGCTTCACTTAAGTCTAAGAGTTCTGCTATGCTCGCTTGGCGGGCAGAACACTCGTTGACAGACTCACGTTTGGCTTTCGCAAACCAGCGAGTAATCGCTCGTCGCCGTCGCTCACTCGCTGCTTGTTGCTCGCCATCTCATTTTTCGTTGCTAGCTCTACTCGCTTCTCGTTAATAGCCGGCGGCGGCGGAGGTACAACAGGCTTATTATGACGGTTTCTATTTCTACTCTACTATAGAATAGCAATCGCTTGTCTACCCTTCTCGGTAGAAAACTGTCAACTGTTTACACGGAAACGTCATTTTTAGGGTTCCGTACCCAAAGGGTAAAACGGGAACCCTGTTACTGAGGCTCCGCCGTCTGTCTGTCTCGTCTGTCAACAAGCTGTATTTCATGAACCGTGATAGTTAGACAGTTGAAATTTTCACAGATGATGTATTTCTGTTGCCGCTATAACAACAAATATTAAAAAAAAACAGAATACAATAAATATTTAAGGTGGCATGTCATCATTTCAGCCGAAAGTACGAAAGACGTCCACTGCTGGATATAGGCCTTTCCCAAAGGTTTGCCATAATCGCCGCGCTTGGCAGACGGATTGGTCGCAGTATTGAGATAAAATGCAGGGACGGTGGACCTCGCAGCATTAACAGTAGGGTAGTAATAAGTTAATAACATAATTTTCGCCATAGATGTCCCGCCGACGCAGTGCCGCAGCGCGCCGCGCAGTCTGCATGCGAGTCCGACGCGTCGAGGTCGTGTCCGATGCGTCGGACGTCGGCGCCGACTCCGATTCCGACGACCAGTGGACCGAGCTTGATGACGCATGTAAGTGTGATGAATATATGGAATTATATATACAGAGTGGCGATTAGGTTCTCACATTTAATTATACAGCGTTTATTGCAAGTTGTTTGCAGTCTGCTAAAATATATATATTTTTTTTTTACTAAAAATAGAAAACTTAATTTTTCAAACAAAATAAATAGCGTAAAAAATTAGCACAAAATAAACCACCCTTGCTGTTATGGCACTAGACACACGCGGGGCGATGGTATCAACAATTCAACACAAACTTTACCAAATAATCACAAATAAAATTTAATGTTGTTAAATACTAAGACGAAAAAAAGGCCCCCCACGGATAGAATGTTAATCGTTATTAATTATTTGAATTATGTATGTTTAAAATTAATGTAGAATACGTGGTTTAAATTAGTGTGAAAACCTAATCGCCACTCTGTATACACTACAAGGTTCTTTTGGCGCGTGGCTAAAACCGGAACAACCGCTACCATCTTGATTTTTCAAAACATAATCATTCTATAATTGTTCCTACTGCTGGGACACAGGCCTCCTCTCTGTGAGAGGGTGTGGTTCGCCCGTAATCCACCATGCGGGCCCAGTGCGGGTTGGTAGATGTCGCATGTCTTCGAATTTTTGGTTCTAAGACATGCCGGTTTCTTCACGATGTTTTCCTTCACCGTTTTGAGAGCAGTGGTGATGAAATAATTTACACAAAGTAAAGCTCCTGGCTGGGTTCGAACCTACGACGTACAACTCATAAGTCGCGGCTGTTACCACTGCTCCGCGCCTCTTCTCTGCTCTGCAATACATCTCTCAAATTAAATAATAAAACATTTATTACCAAAAATATTTCAAGGGTTTTACAATTGACCCCGCACTAGGCAAGCCTGTATCTGGGTTAAAAACCAAGTTCTAATTACCCTATTGATTTACTGTTTCATGAAATCATATCAATCAATCAACTCAGCCTATAGCAGTCCACTGCTGGACATAGGCCTCTCCCAGGTTGCGCCACAACACCCTGTCCTCCGCCTTCCGCATCCAGTCTGTCCCAGCGACCTTTTTAAGGTCATCGGTCAATTTAGCTGGGGGGCGCCCCACACTACGCTTGCCGATACGCGGTCTCCACTCCAGGACTCGTCTACTCCACCGGCCATCGGCCCTTCGACGAACATGGCCAGCCCACTGCCACTTCAGCTTGCTTACTCTGCAGGCTATGTCGGTAACTCCGGTTCTCTTCCGGATAACTTCATTCCTGATCTTATGCTTCAAAGAAACTCCAAGCATAGCCCGCTCCATAGCACGCGAAATCATATCATTTGAGGCCAATTATAACATTTATAGAGAGTTGTAATGATGATTCTAATTCTGTAAATAAATACGTATTTGTTACGGTCTCCAATCATGATTTGGTCAACTTACAACATGATACTGGACTGCAGAGGGGCTTGTGGCTAAGTAATAACAGCCGCACGGGTCGATCGATCAGGTTAAGCTACACCTCTCGCGGTTGGTCCGTGGATGGGTGACCATCTTTACATACCAAGACCCCTCCGTGCCTCGGAAAGCACGTTAAGCCGTTGATCCCGGCTGTAATTCGTGGATCTCTGACAGTCGTTTCGGAAGCCCGAAAGTCTGACAACCAGTCTTACCAAAGGGTATCGTGCTACCCAGTAACTGGGTTGTGGAGGTCAGATAGGCAGTCGCTCCATATAAAATACTGGTATAGTCGGTGACCAGCATTACCGGACCCCTCTTCCATTATTCGTCACCGATTGTACATCCGGCTAGACGGGAAACCGGCCCTAACACAGTTGGGACAACGCTAGACAGATGATCATGATATGATTGGACTGCAAATTGCAGAAAACGCAAGAAAAATTGAATTTAGCCTTAATGGTAAATAATTTTTGTTTGTTTGACAGCTGGCTCATCAGACAGCTCATCACTTAAGGAAGCAGCGGCCCTCGATGTTGACTGCAACGGCTTCCAACACAAGGCTTCGGTCAGTATCTTTTGTTATACCGTTAGGCTCGGCGCTCATTGGCGGCACGGCATGGGAAGGTATTTTTAGGCGACGAATAAAAATATAACTTAACAGTATGGATATAAAGTTCAAATTTAAATGTTTAACGGTCGTAAGTACATACCGCGGTATTGATTTGTACTTACGACCGTTAACAAAATTTCAACTTTATTTCCATGATGATGATGATGATGATTTCAGCCAAAAGACGTCCACTTCTAGAAATAGCCCCCCCATACACCCCCCCACCCCTAAAGGGGGGGGGGGTGTATGCCATAATCGCCATGCTTGGCAGGCGGTATGGCGATCGCAGTATGGTGTTAAAATGCATAGAGAACGCTGCTGCCCATTCTCTAGTAAGTCCCTTAGTCGCCTTTTACGACACCCACGGGAAGAAATGGGGTGGCCCAGTTATTTCCATAATACTAAGTTATATTTTTATTTGTTGCCTAAAAATACCTTGCCATGCCGTGCCGCCAATAGGCGCCGGGCCTAACACTTTCTAGAACTCGTTGGATGACCATTTTCACCAAGAACGTCTTATTTGTGTGCTGAACTTGGTTATTTTTTATTTTCGATTACTCAATTAATTTTTGAGTAAATAGATAATTGCTTCATATTTTGCAATAAATTACAAGCGTTGTGTCATCGCGCTTCTCTTTCTTTTGTATGCAGTCTGACAGTGACCGCGGTTTAGCTGTTGTCAGCGTCTTAAGGGATGGGTATGGCCATTACAAATGAGTAAGACTTCTGTCATTCAAACTAGGGAAAATCCTTTATATTGAAGGACAGAAGAGTTATGTAAATGTGTGGAGTTGCTGCCGTTTTTCTTACGGGCTTGTGAAGGCTATATATTTATTTCAGGCAGATAGGGCCCATAATTATTCCTATACATAATTGTTACTAGCGCAAATCAGAGCTGCAATTTGCAAAAATGTGGGAAATTTTTAATTTACGGGCTTTGACTGACATCCATCTGTCCTAGCAGGCGGAGGCTCCCGCGATGGGGCAGTTCCTGCTGCCGCTACTCAGTGCCGACGCGCCGGCGAAGCATCCTGAACACTTCCTCATAAGGCACGAGGACATACTGCAGGTATACTTACTTACCTTGAATAATGGGAAAGAAAATAAAAATTCGGGAGACAATAACAAAAGAACGATTAAGAGCTTTCATCCCGCGCGAACTGGCAACGTCGCATTTCTGGAGAGTTTTCGTGAGTATTTTTATTAAATTTACCCTCTAGAAAACCGTCTAGAAATGCGACGTTGCCAGCTCGCATGAGATGAACGCTCTTAAAAACTTAACAAACAAATTGTCCCGGCTGTCATTCGTAGTTCTTTGACAGTCGTTACGGGTGGTGAGAAATCTGACAACGTTGACTTACTAAACTAAAGGGTATCGTGTTACCCAGGAATTGAGTTGTGGAGGTCAGATAGGCAGTCGCTCCATGTAAAATACTGGTGTTCAGCTGCATGCGTTTAGACTGGAAGCCGACCCAAACTTAGTTGGGAAAAGACGGGCAGATTGAGATAGATTATTGAAATAGATTATTGAAATGTGTAATGTTTCCATCAGCTTCTCGCATCCGCGGAGGAGAGCGTTCGGGAGGATCTACCGCTGGAGGAAGAGTCGCCTGTAGAGCCACAGACTGACATGTGAGTTATATCTATATTAGTGGTTCTCAACCTTTTTTGGCGATGGAACCCTTTTGGCAAAGCCCAAATTTGACAGAGCCCTAAAATAATCATTTTTTTATTTTATTTGTATTCTTTAATAATAATCATATTACTTGAAATTACATACATTTGCATATTTTTTTTATGTGAAACATTTATAGGCGCACGTAAACCCGATTACTGGCGGGGCGACGCATGCCACGTGGCGATCGGCCATGTAAATGTAAATGTGCGATGATTCACATCTGCCAGTCGTCCCGTGACGGCTCAACTTTATGTTGGAATTTTTAGATAGATTTTATTTGACTCAGTTGAGTGAAATAAAATACAGTAAGTACCCCTTTAGTATTTATTTGTCACTAGCTGCGCCTTGCGGTTTCACTCGCGTAAGTCTCGATCCCGTGGGAATATCGGGATAAAAAGTAGCCTATGTCTCAATCCAGGGTGTCAGCTAACTCCATACAAAATTTTATCAAAATTGGTCTAGCCGTTTGAGCGTGAAGAAGTAACAAACATACACACACACAAACTTTCGCCGTTATAATATTAGTGTGATGTGATTATGACCAGTATTTTCGAGGAGCCTCCACAGAGGCTTTGTGGAGCCCTAGAGCTCCGCGGAGCACACTTTGACTATAGCTGATCTAATCTATTACTAGTGCCTACCTCGTTGGTCTAGTGGTCCCAACTGCTTAGCATGAGGTCCTGGGTTCGATTCCCGGGTCGGGCGAAGTGTTATTGAGTTTTTCCATTAGGAATTTCTCAGCCCGGAGTCTGGATTTGTGCCCGGTTTATGGCAATAGGCTCGCCCCCTATTACATGGGACTTAAACATAACTGGCGAAATGTGGGTGCACTATAGGTAGATTTCTGCCTAACCCTTCGGGGTAGGCGTGATGTTATGTTATGATTTTAAAATATGCTACTTGTCGCATATGTATGTACAGACGCCAGCAAGTCAAGCTACCCGACACTGTCAAATTATTCCAATCAACCATGAACCTTATGCTTTAAGAGCAGACAGTCTAAATCAAATTTCGAACGCATGCTCCGCCCTTCGCCACTACGTTATGTGCTAAACGCTAATACATCAGTAATAAAGTTGAATATCGCGTGCGCTCTTTGATCGTGTTCGAGCACGAAACTAAATAGCGTAAGTCTCAATTCTTATTTCGTTTATAACTAAATTAATAATTGATCTAGAGAAAAAACATCTTGTGTCGGGATAATAAATTATATTTTCTTGCTGTGAATATTTATTTTAGACAAAAGCTAAACAATCTAGTTTGTTTTTTAGAATTATCCCTAAAAAAGACATGATTTTCGAAAAAAAAAAATATTGAGAGAAAATATTACAATTACGTAACTGTCTTCAACCAAGAAAGAAAAAGATCCAATAAATCATATACTAAAGTTAAATTTTGCTTGTATGTGTGACTGTTTCAGAATATTGATGCAAATTAACATAATATAAAAAATAGGGAGCCTCCTCTTAACGAAAAAGTTGAAAGTCTTTTAGGGGGGATGCGCTAAGGTAGCCCGCGAAATTCAAATTTGATTAAGTTTTTTGCAGTTTGCAGGTCAGTAACAGGTTGTATATTGATCTAAATATGATTCGCGGCCGTAAGAAATATGGCTTTACAGAATTATAATCATTAAAATCAGCATTACTACTCTCTAAGTTCATAAAATCCTACTGAATGATTATTTCAGAAATAGTCATTCAATAGGTTTTTACGAAGAGAGTTAGTTAAAGGAATTTGTTAAAGAAATTTGACAGAATGTAGTAGCTTGATTTACTGGCGTCTGAACACATAACATAACTGAAATTGTATGAAATTGTTTTGCCCGATAGGATCCAAGTAGAGTCGTAATTACTATTTGTAGGATTAGTGGACTGTAGGATAATTCTTCGGTGCTGGAGATAGTGGGCGGAGGTTTGATGGCAGAATTTAAACTTGCTTTTTATTTATTTATTTATATATATAAATAAAAAGGTACTCCAACGCCTTATTCACTGATTACATATTACATAAATGAACTTATACATCTATCAGTATAGTGAATTTGTCACTATACTGACAACTTAGACATAGATAAAAATATATATACCAATTATGAGAATTAATAAAAGTGATATTTAAAATGAGCTGTCTTATTTTTTGTAACAATGAAAGACAAATATGAGCTACTTTACCATATGAAGACAATATAAAATAAAACAACATCAGATTTCGCGCGCTGGGGCTCTGTCTAGCATAGGGTCGCAGCATTATGCTGAGCGATGGCCGTTTTGCGTGAATGTGACGCATATTTTCCATTAACTTGTTCTTTCGTGTTTGTGTTTTTATTTCTTTGCGTTATGTTTACCGCAAATAAACGTATTTTCTTTCTTCTTTTTTTCTTTCTTTCTATTTACATAAAGAAATAATAAATAATAGATACTTAGTATAATAATTTTCGTTTGATTATTATACGTAAGACGACTACAATAAACGTGATCAAATATTGCGTTGTGTGCTTTCTCACTTTTAGACGTTTATTAAAGACCACAAAAGTAAAGCACGTCTGTATCACAGACGATCCATTTCGAGAGGAAAAAAGACCGGCACATTCAGTGAACCGAACGAATGAAACTTATTCTAATTCAAAAATAATGAGGCGTAATTCCAATTCCAATTATTATGAATATTTTCTCTACTCAATTCCTGATTGGCTGATTGAGTGCCACGTCCCGTCAATAAAGGGTTTGAGCTCTAAAATAATAAATAATAATAATAAGTTTATTCAGGTAAAATACTAAATACAAAGCTTAAATCTACGTAAAATTCTATTGTGTTATGTGCCTGAACTAGGTTATCCTGTGTTTCAGGCGAGGCAAGGCATAATATTTCTGAATAATCACATTAATTATAAAAATCTAGTCATCGAATAGGTATTTAAAAAGGTGTAAATAGTACAAAAATCCTACTTGCTAAAATACTTAGCTAAACTTAATTAGTACAAATACAACTAATTTATTTAAGTACAACTAATAACTCCTCTGTATCTTCATATGACATACTTTGAAGAGCTTCCTTTAGAGTTCTTTTGCAATTATTATAATTAAGAGAATAAATTTTGGCTCTTGCATTTAGTCTGTTATAAAGTAATGGTCCTAGGAAGACAAAATCTTACCAAACTTAAAAATGTAAATATCTAGCTTTAATTGCAAGTTATGCTTTGTTGTTGCCAACACTATTATGATCTTGTAAAACACATGTGTGAGCAGTGGTGGCTCTGTGGCAACGGCCGCGACTTACGAGTTGTAGATCGTGGGTTCGAACCCAAGCAGGCACTTTACTTTGTGTAAATTATTTCATCACTACTGCTTTTAAAACGTTGAAGGAAAACATCGTGAGGATACCGGCCATGTTCTAGAACAAAAAAAATAAAGACATGTGACATCTACCTGGATGAGGCCTGTGTCCCAGCAGTGAGAACACTAATTAAACAAGAATTGAATGTAATTGATTCTTTTGTATTTTTTTTTTTTAATGTATTTTCATTTTCAGACTGTCTGGCAGTGAAATGCTTGACCTTGAAGACGCCGCCGTTACTGCCGAGGAAGAGGCCGCGTTACTACACTACGTGTGCGGTATAGGTCTGTCATCAGCTTTATTACAACATTATATTAAAATACAGGGTGATGGAAGATCAAATAAAAGATGGATGGTTTGTGTGAGGAATTATATGAATGAGATAGGAGTGACGGCTGACGGGAGAATGGAAGCAGGAAACGTGTTGTGGACGGTGAGCAGGAGAGTGATAAGGACCAGGCCCGGGTCGACGGCGCGTTGTGTTCCACGCGCGCCTCAAAGAGATGTCAACACCAACTGACGGGGTCCGATAGGGCCAATGCCTGCCGGGGTTGCGAGTTTGTCCGAAAGGGATATCGTGGCCCTGGCACACAGGCAACTGAAAGAACACGGTTGGGTTTTAGTCAGTAAAAGTCTGACACGCCCTCCCGCTCCGCCCAGAGCGGAAGAAGTTATATGATAATTTTCCACCCGAAAAAAAAAAGGCCTCGCGGACTGTACGCCGTGGAATGCACAATTTTTTTTTTTTAAATAAAACGTTGCACCACCAGGAATTTCTCCTGTATCGTGGGTGCGTTTACAAACATTTAAACTCACATACACAAACAGCCAGACCCGGAACAACTACTTGTAGGTCATACAAATATTTGTTCCGTGTGGGAATCGAACCCGCGACACGCAGCGCAGCAGTCAATCTAATAATAATATAATGTAATGTCATAATACTGTATTTGTTTGTTTAGAAGCTGAACGTCTAGCAAGCGAGTCGTGCGCGCTATTCTCTCCGGTGCAGGAGTGGCTGCTAGGTGTATTCCACTCCTGGTGCGAGATCTCAGCTCTCATGTTCACTCTCCGAGGGACTAACATGTGAGTATACTGGATAATACCAGCCTATTATTGTCCCTCAGAAAGGCAGAGACTTCTCATACAGAGAAGGCACAAGCATTGGTTACCACGCTTGCGTAGACGGGTTGGTGATTTCGGACTTAAAATCCTTTATAACACTCCAGCAACCCAACTGCGTAACACGCAAACACAATCCGAAGGAGGATATTGAAGGCAATTCATAAGCCATGCTTCATATGTTTCAAAAATTCTTCTGGTTGACAACGTAAATAACGCAATGAATTTAAAACTGAGAATTGTTCAAAAAGTTTTTTTTATTTGTTTATAATAAAGACGTACGGAACGAACGAATACGACGGACGGGACGTAAAGAATAGTACCACCCTAGTTCTTCCCGTGGGTGTCGTATAAGGCGACTATGGGACTTACTAGAGAATGGGCAGCAGCATTCTCTATGCATTTTAACACCATACTGCGATCGCCAACCCGCCTGCTAAGCGTGGCGATTATGGTAACCCCCCCCCCATTTGGGGGAGGCCTATGTTCAGCAGTGGACGTCTTTCGGCTGAATTGGCCCTAACTGCGTAACACACAAACACAATCTGAAGGAGGATATTGCAGGCAATTCATAAGCCATTGCTTCACATGTTTAAAAAAAATATCTGTGTGTTCACCAATTACTCCGTCAATTGTGGATGTGTGGTTTTTTTTTTGGAAGGGTATGTTCCCGAGGTGGTCCCATTGTAAAAGGTGATGAGCATTTGACATTAGGCTATTGTTAATTAGATAAATTACAAACCGACTCACTAAAAAGTGAAAAATAAAAAACTTTTTGGAAGTCTGTTGATTTTTTTTTGTAAAAAGTTTTTTATGGATGTTTTATTTATAAACTTTGAATGTTTTATTTGTTTCTAATTGTAGTTTTCTTTTAATTTCTGTTTTAGTTCTAATTGTTATTAGATATTTTCTATACCGCTGTCGGCAAGATATAGCGTTTATTTTATTAATGATAACATCTGTATTTTCGTTTATCTGTTGTTTTGTTTGAATTTGGATTTGCCAATTTTGGTTTTTCTCTTCCTCAGGAGCGTAGAGATGGTAACAGAGGAGTGGGTGTACCGCGCGCGCTTCGGGTGCCACTGTCGCCTGTGCCTGTGCCTCGCTAACAACGCCGACGCGCTGTTCGCGTTCATTCGCGACGTCGTGTGGGCGCTGGCGCACTGTGAGTACAGTACAGAGGCGCAGCCTTCATACAACCCGATTCCTATCTCTTCGGAACAACCACTCTTCTTAGTGTCTACTATTGCCAAATAATCGGAATTATTATCGTTTTTTTTTTTTTCTGTAAAACTGATGTTTGTGTAGTGATAACGTCTGGTTGGTTTTGTTATTTGACCATAGATGGCGTTAAATTAAGAAAATTAAAGGAATTACTAACATTTTTAAGTTAATTAATTTAATAGCTTATTAGAGCTGAACAAGATTTTCTTCGGCTTCTCTCTAACGATAATTGTAGCTGCGCCACCGGTACATAACTAGTTTCAGTTAGGGATGTACCTTCGAGGTATCGAAACTTATATTGATACTTTTTCAACACTAGTGAAAAAGCGGTCGAATGAAATAAATGGAAAATGGTACATTTTTACGCTAGCAAACACTTATTTAATTTAACGCAGTGTTTGTTCATCGTGAATTATTCTAAATAATTTAATATACAGGTCGATTTTTGAGATGTTGGAGTAAGGGCAGTCAGCCCTTACTGCCCCATCTCAAATATCCACCTATATAATAATAATAATAATTTTGAGATTTCCGACTTTTCTTGTACTCAAACTTCAGTTGGTCCGATAGAGATTTTTGATCCTTATAAAAAACAGGATCGACTGGCATTAAAAATAGTTTTTGTAAAAATGACCGATTATCTTGCTGGCGATATATATATATCTTCACAGATATTGGAAAAAACATTACAATGTTTTTTCAATATCTGTGATAGGTGATAAAAAAATAAGGACACCGTTTTTCTGTAACTACAACGGTTTACTGCCCTGTTTAAAAAATCCAGCCTGTTTTATGTGTGTGTGTGTGTGTGTGTGCAGGCGGCAGCACGGTGAGCGCGGCGGCGCGCGTGGTGCGTGCGCTGCGTGCGCGCGGCCACTACGACGCCGACCGCTGGGACCTCAGCATGCTGCGCCGCGCGCTCGCGCCCGCACACGGTACGCGACCTTACATTTGATACACCCAGTTTCATTTATTATCGAAACAATCTATACTAATATTAGAGAGGTCAAATTTGTTTGTTTGTATATAAGGGATAATCTCTGGAACTACCATTCGGATTTGAAAAAATCTTTTTGCATTTGATAGCCCAATTCTTGAGGAAGATTGTAGGCTACTTAATCGCGCTACGGCCCAAAGGATCTTACCAGAAAAAAAAAAGTCAGAATGCTAGCGCGGGCGGACAATGCAACGCAACGCAGTGGGTCGGGGGGAATAAGAAATTTCACGCGGATGAAGTCGCGGGCAGAAGCTAGTTCTTAAATAACATAACACCTGTAACCCCCGAAGGGTTAGGCAGACATATACCAATAGTACACCCACATTTCGCCAGTTATGTTTAAGGCCCATGTAATAGGGGGCGAGCTTATTGCCATCAACCGGGCACAAATCTAGTCTCCGGGCTGCTACTGAGGGATTCCAGATGGAAAACCCAATACCACTTTGCCCGACCTGGTAATAGAGGTATAGAAACGAGGCAGTCAAAACGAAGCAGTCAAAACGAAGCAGTCAAAACGAAGCAGTCAAAACGATGCAGTCAAAACGAAGCAGTCAAAACGAAGCAGTCAAAACGAAGCAGTCAAAACGAAGCAGTCAAACGAAGCAGTCAAACGAAGCAGTCAAACGAAGCAGTCAAACGAAGCAGTCAAACGAAGCAGTCAAAACGAGGCAATCATGGGTAATAATTTATTCTTATTGTTTCAGGTGCATCAATAATACACGAACAACTATGCAAGTTAGCCGCGCAGAGCGAATCAACTCAACAAATAGTCAGTGAAATATGCCTGTGTCGACCGTTTGACAAACCCATGGAGAAAGAGTACGTGTTCTATCATATCTTAAAAGAAAAAAAGAAAGAAAAATTATTTATTCTGCACAAACAAAACGCACAGTACAACTAAAAGTCAAAAAACACACATACAAAGTAGCCAAAAGCCTCGCATCCAATACCCTAAACATTTTGACAATCTTGTTCATTGGTTGATGTCAGGGACCAAAGACAATTTACAAACTGTTTACTAGTATAAAATCTCATTATATATATATTAGTCTATGGTCTATGTGATGACAACAAAGTCGACAAACAAACAATGAAAACAAAAACAAAATGCCGATTGCCGAGTGGAAAAATAACTACTTTTGAAACAAACAAACTATACTAATTATGAACAACCCATATCTATATCCCCATATCTTTATCTTCATCATAGACTTAGCCTTTTCACGAGGCGTCGCCTCCGAGTCTAACCAAATGCAGCTGAATACCAGTGTAGGAGCCAATCGTTGTAGGCACCGTACACTATCACGTTGTAGATGTTGGTTTAGTTATGGAGTACACAGAAAGAACCACAAGTTGAGTTTAAAGTTATATTATAAAATGTAGAAGGTTAATAAGTTTGAAGTGGTAGCGATTCTTTCTCTTGACCAGTGGTTAGTTCCATAGTTATTGGTTGACTCGATATGTATTGCTTAAAACGCTATAATTATAGCATAATATTTGTGACGCACGACATCCAAGTAGGTTGCTGCGTTCGCAAAGTAAATGTACGGTTGATGAGACCGTACAACCAGTATTTTACATGGAGCGACCGCCTACCTGACCTCTACAACCCACAACTGGGTAACACAAAGACATTAAATTATTCACTTAACAATAGACGGGACATAGCGAACAAAATCGTAATCCGATACATTTGTCCTAGTGGACAAAAGTCGACCAGTCTAGTGTGGTAAGCCTACATGTCAAGTCGCATTCGTGTCCAACAAAAGAAAATTATTTTCGAAGCATATATTTTACTGAATTATGCATTATGGTATTGCAAATCACGTAGTGATAAAACGACTAGACTTAACCGCGGTTTATTTTCGTTAGTATTTTCTAATTTACCCAGTATTTAGATAATATAAATAATTTTCTGAGATGTTTCAAACTATCTGACGGTTGGTAATCGAAGGTTGGTGTCGGTAAAAGTGTACCGTGTCAAACTTAGGTAATAAGTAGTTTTGCTATATTACGCTAGATGTCGTCACTGACACATGGGATCACAATTTTTCTATGACATGACATTTTCTTTGGGGTAACACGATCCCCCTGAATAACTGTCTTGTTGGACTATCTGTAACGGCCGTCAAAGATGTACGAATGACAGGCCGGACCGACTGCTTAAGGCGCTGACAAGAGGCAAAATGATCTAAGTAGGCTTGCCATAAACAAAAAAAAATGCTAAGTCTATATAGTTTGTGGTAGCGGAAAAAATATATGTTATTCTTGAACATATTTCTCAGAACTTGGTTGTTACCAAAACACGTTTAGAAAAAACTCGATACAAGTTAACGGTAAACTAACCTTTTACTTTAAGTTCAATCCAAAATATCTGTATTAAATATCAACGTACGGTTGGTATTTAATTAATAACAAGAACGTCTTATTTGAATGCAGAACTTGGTTATTTTTTATCTTCGTTTACTCAACTAATTTTTGAGTAAAAAGATAATTCTTTCAAATTTTGCAATAAATTACAAGCGTTGTGTCATCGCGCTTCTCTTTCTTTTGTATGCGCTGTGACAATGACCGCGCTTTAGCTGTTGTCAGCGTCTTAACGTGCTTTCCGAGGCACGGAGGGATCACGGTACGAAATGGATGGTTTAATCGTAAACTTTGATCAATCGGCCCGGGCGGCTGTTACTTAGCCACGAGCCTCTCAAGTGACGCCTCAAGAACTGTGTAGTTATTATAAGTATTAACACTAACATTTATTCAACAGGTATGCAGTGGAGAGGTTTTGCAAAATATTGGAAAACTTCAAAGCTGCGTCTACTATCACGTTTAAGGTAAGTCCATAATAATAAACATGCTGTGTCCCGCGGTTTCGCTCGCATAGAGATTCACCTCCCCGGGTGAATCTCTATGCGAGCGAAACCGCGCATTTCTAGAGACTAACTTCTAGAAACACACAAAAAAATACCTCTCCATTACAATATAGGTTAGTATAGAATTCCGATTTTTTCATTTAGACGTACGGAACCCTAAAAGTGAAAAACATTTTTAGGGTTCCGTACGTCTAAATGAAAAAACGGATCCCTTATAGGATCACTCGTGGGTCTGTCTCTCTGACACAGCCTAAATAATAAAAAGTTTTATTGATTCATACAACAGTTTCACAATATTTAGGTATGACACTGGATCTCGCACTAGGATACCCTGTGTCGCAGGATCCAGTCTCTTTCGGCAGATCATATGAATTTATTATAAAATATAGGTTAACAAATGCACCGGTTTCAGTATAATTAATCAAACTTAGGACTTAAAGGTGACCAAATGTATGTGAAGAGTGTAAGTATGTAAGTGATGAGAAAATGATCCGAATCTAACAGACCTATTAAGTAGATTTTTTTTATTTATTTATTAACTTTATTTGCTATACACATGAATTTTGAATATGGGGGTCACTTTTGGGGGACAAATTAGAAAATTAAAAAAAAAAAAAACGAACTGTACCGTGTGACACATTATAAGAAAGGGCGTTCTATGAGGGTCTCAAATATATTTTATTTTAAAATAAATATTTTTAAAGTTATTTAAGGAAATGTATGAAAATGGACCATTCTCCCCCTTATCTCCGAAACTACTGAGCCTAAATTATTGAAAAATATGCAGAAAATATTTCTATACTTATAGATTACAGGAAACCTATAAGAAGTCTATGGTATATAACATGGTAAATCACTCGTGCGTACAAACTTACATTTTCAGTTGGAATGTATGCGAGAACATGATTTTCAACTACTATGTTAAGTTTTTTTTTGAGATAAAATCCTAACTACGGAACCCTTCATTGTGCGTGATCCGACATGCACTTGGCTAGTTTTTCTTACATACATAAAATAAACTCACGCCTTCTTCCATGGGGATAGCCAGAAACTACCAAATGCCACCTGCTTCGATCCTTACGTCATCACTTCAACGCCGGCTGTCGCTGAAAACGAGCGCTGGGGCTCTGTCTCGCGTAAGCAGTAATGCTCCCGAAGGAGGAGACGAAACGAGTGCGGGAGAGGCAAAATTTGCGCCCTCACGCCCTAGTCGCCGAAGGAGACGCCCCGGGCGTCGGGAGTCGCAGGCCGATTCCCGGCCACCGTAGATGCGGGCTTACGGATGGTGAGCGATGGGTAACTCGCTGTCCGATAAGGACCAGTCCCGGGTCGACGGCTCGTTGTTTTCCTCGCGCGCCTCAAATAGAAGTTAGCACGAACTGACGGCGTCCGTCAGGGCCAATGCCTGCCAAGGTTTTGAGTTTGTCCGAAAAGGATATCGTGGCTCTGACACCCTACCCAAAGCAGGGAAGTTATTTGATAATTTCCCACCCAAAAAAAAAGGGGCTCTCTGTCGCATAGGGTCGCATCATTATGCTGAGCGATGGCCGTTTTGCGTGGATGTGACGCATAGTTTCCCCCAACTTGTTCTTTCGTGTTTGTGTCTAGAATAACGAACTTTTCTTTCTTCCACGTCTCTTTCCAGGTGGAGATGATACCAGTAGACGTGGGTTGTAACGAGGACGCGACACGTTGGGGCTGGGTGGGCGCGGCGCGGGCTCGGCTGCAGCGGTACCTGCGACCTCACCAGCGAGCCTCCACGCGGGCCCGCCTCGCCGACATGGCCGCGCGGACCACGCCGCACGACTGTGAGTACACAACAATGCAAGGTGTAATCATAATCTGCCAGGGTTACGAGCCTGTGCATTGCTTAGTTTTTAATTCTTTTTACCTATTATGGTATAGTAATTTTATTCTAGGTGCATCGTCTTCACATATAATTAATGTACTCAAACAAAATATTGTAAAACATTTTTAAAAGAGTAACGGTAGAGTTTTTTGCCCATTCTTCTCCATACGAAACTACCTTTTGGAAGGGGCAACGACAATCAATTCTATTTTTTTGTAAATTTTGACGTTCAAAAGTGCCTCTTATGTGCCTATTTGAAATAAATAATTTGACTTTGATATTGAAGGTCGAAGCAACATTCCGTTTTTTTTTATTTTTAACTGATACGAGGTTTAAATGTTAAAACTTAACTTTAAAATACTCCCACGTTCCCTGTACCGTTGCGTGCACGCATAAGCACCATGTTCTTCGTGAGTTATTTTGCTCACTGCTGTAAACAGCGAATTTTCACACCTTAGGTGGTTTCCCAGGAATTATTTTTGCACAAAGTTACTTAGTTTGATGTGCAGAATGCGGAGATGACGGCTTCGTGATGGGTCTTACATCCTCCACCCTCTAAACAAGGTGCAATTCAAATGTTATGCTCCATACATTACATGATCATCAACATTTCAGGCGAAATACGTCCTTAAGTATTTAGAGTGTTGCCTCCACTTTTATCTATACCTTCATGGTGCTAATTGGGCGGGCACGAATATTCAAATCCCGTCAGTCAAATTGTAATATTTGTCAATAAGCCCTCGTTTCCAGGGGCGATTTTTATCGCGCACTGGACAACAGTGTGTGTTTTTTTTACGCGCTAGAACGCACTCTGGTGGATTCTCAGTTCTCGGCTCACGGCCGAGAGTTGTAAATCCAGTGAAACGAAGGCTAACAGTGTTGTTTGTTTGTCAGTGAACGCGTGGTCTGGGTACAAACATCGGTGCGACTGCCTCACGCCGCGAACGCTGTGTGCTCAGCAGAGGAAACAGCTACTTAGGTAAGTCCGACATCTATTTGGGCCAAATTTTTAGTATCAGCCAGGGGCTCGTAACCCAGTCGATATCAGACGCTTCACTATTGGTTAATTTTGGTCTTTCATTTGGCATCTTTTACAGATAGTTCAACTCATCTGTGCGCGCGGCGCTAAGTGTGGGTAAACCTTGTATAAAGCGATATGGACACGTGTTGCTCGGACGCCGACGATTTAACCTTTCGGTTGTCGACTTCCGGAAAACGCATATTACGTAAATGTCAGTACTTTTACGAGTAGGTAATATAGGTAGGTAGGCCTTCAGAAAAAGGAAGATTTTACTGTTAAATCGATAATAACAAATTATAAATGATACCTTCCCGTAATCCTCATTAGTTTTCCTATCTAATAAAACAGCTAGGTAGTGAAATAAAACTGACCTGATATTGCAGTGGCGTGATATGTTTTCATTTTGATAATATTCATTCACATAACCCACACACTTTATCACAATACGTCGAATCCACAAATATATTCACTAAAACTTCACTAGAATATGATGGCACATATGTTTACACATTCATAACATACTAAATATCACTACTAAATACACTATTTGCATGACACAACAACTTATTCTGTCAACCGATAAAAATTCTGCGAACGCCGGCGCGCGCCGGCGGCAATACTGCCTGGCCGGTAACGTACTTTGTCCCGCCAACCGTCATGGTTGGCGCCAATTTTACGACTTTTTCTCTTTAGACACACAATAATGATGTCAATACGTGATGGTATAAGTATATATTACTTACAAACTATTTACGAGAATATTTTTAGCAAAAACATGTTATAACACAACGGCCATTTTGGAAAAAATGTTAAGTCTAAACTTTCGTTACTTTTTTCGCCTATATAATCTATACTTTTTGAAAAACAATTACTCAATACGGAATCTACACTTATTTCTCAGTAATTCTATTTAGATTCTTATAAGAAAACTTATGGTTTTCTGCCTCTATTCATCGTTTATTTCTCCGTTCGTTACGCACAAATTTATACACTTTGACGTTGGCCGTGACTGGAATGTCAGATGAATTTATTTATTCTTTAGTTCGTTCAAAATAATGTTTCTGCTGTTGAAAAATATTAAAATTAAGAGTGAATGAACCATTTCTTTCATATAAATACAGAACATATTGCTACTTGCAACACAACTACAGATATTTAGCGACCAATCTTGACCAAGCCCTTAAGTGTAACTGTCCGACTTAAGACACTTGGAGCATTTTTTCTTATGTCGAACTGTGTAACATAAGACACTCAAGAGGTAGTTGCTATAGAGAGGTTATGCGAAGAAATGTCATAGAAAAACTGTGATACCATTTCTCAGTGACGCCATCTAGCATAATTATCGAAAATACCCGTCCAGTGGTTTTACCATATCCAGATTTGCAATATCGTAATGCGGCATATTTTCTTAAAAAATAATTTTCTTTTAATGGACACGAATGCGACTTGACATGCAGGCGTACAACACTAGACTGAGCAACTTTTGCCCACTAGGACAAATGTATCGGATTATGATTTTGTTCGCTATGTCCCGTCTATTGTTAAGTAAATAGTTTATTGTCTTTGGCTGCGTCACTGCCACTGAAATGAAAGCTGTATGAGTTGAACTATCTGTACCTACTTGAAGTGTAACGTCTGAACACAAAATGAATTAAAAGTGAAAAACTAATTCACCAGTCAACCGATCCAACGACGTTGGATTCTGTCACTCGGCGGTTTTCACTCGTCTACCTAACGATCGAAAAATTAAATTAAAGACGCAGATGAACATTCATTCTTATAAATATTTTTTTTTTATCACATCTATATAATTGATTAATTAAAATAAAAAATAAAACAGCTTAGAAGTTCTATGTCTTGTTGTAGCGGATTATGGGGTCGGCCAATGTTCAGTAGCGGGCACCTACGGGCTGCTATGTAAGTATATCGTCTCTGTTATAGCTTTTTACCAGCTTTTTAGGTGAATCCGCAGCTTTAGCCCGCGAAATTCAAATTTTCTTACGTTTTTTGCAATTTGCTGGTCAGTGTCAGGTTGTATCTTGATCAAAATATGATTCGCGACTTTAACAGATAAATGTATTTACATACATAATCTGCCTATAATGTTCCCACTGCTGGGACACAGGCCTCCTCTTTCTGTGAGAGGGAGTGGGCCGTAATCCACCACGCGGGCCCAGTGCGGGTTGGTGAATGTCACATGTCTTCGAAGTTTTAGTTCTAGGACATGCCGGTTTCCTCACGATGTTTTCCTTCACCGTTTTGAGAGCAGTGGTGGCCCAGTGGCTAACAGCCGCGACTTACGAGTAGTAGGTCGTAGGTTCGAACCCAGACAGGCGCTTTACTTTGTGTAAATTATGTCATCACCACTGCTCTCAAAACGGTGATGTATTTACATAATTATTATTATTAGAATCATGACGGGCGTAGCCAAGTTTTGGTATCGGGGGGGGAGAGAAAACCCACTCATAGCTGCAGTCCCGTCGTAACCTTGATCAACCATGTGCTCATTCAAGTCCATGCTTTTTCAGGGCTAATTATAAGATTTGCGAGGCCGGATCTTGTGACGTCAACATTCAAAACTCTAAAAAAAACTCTAAATTTATTTAATTCATTCCTAAATCAATTCCATTCAACATACATGTTTTAATATAAATTATTACATTTATTTTGAAACAAGAAGAGGCGAGGAGTCTATTAATGTACGTTTCGGGGGGGTTGAACCTCAAACCCTACAAATCTGACCTGCAAATAGCAAAAAATAAAAAATTATTTCGCTGGCTACAGCTGCGGATTCACCATAAGAGCTATTCAGTTTTTTTAAATCAATTAAGAGCGTTTACGACGTACGGCATTTCATACAAAGCACTTGTTTTTTGTAATGACTGAACCGATTTTAATGAAACTTCATACGCATAAGCAGGATACAAAGATCTAAAAAGTTAGTTAAGAACATTTTTTTAAGACAAATTTGACCAAATGAAAATGTGCATACTAAAATCATTCCAAATATTGCATTGGTATAAAAAAAGGTTGCTAAAACTTGTTTGGGCAGTGAAATGTTATCAAAATCTGCTCGGCAAAACGGCAGGATCCCACTGTAGTCTGTTGAAATCCTTGATTCCAATTCATGTTATTGTCATGTTAACCGAATAATTATCAACTTTATGCTAGTGTAAATTAAGTCGATTTCAGAATGACTAGTACTATTGCAAAAATCATAAAAAGTTGTAGCGGAAACTGAACTTTATGTGTCGGTTTTAAAGTGGTTTTTTTGTAGTGGAAACTGAACTTTATGTGTCGGTTTTAAAGTGGTTTTTTCCAAGAACACAATTTGTATTTGTTTCCATGTTTGGAAACTAAAGCTCGAACACAGTTTATATCCTTTGAGTAAAGATAAACTACGATCACATGGCTGGCCCCTCCAAACTACTGTTTCAATGTTTGTAGTTACATCCTTACGAATAAAAAAAAACTTGAATGATTTTTTTGGTCGACGGTCGTCTCAGTAAACACAACATGGGTTGTGAGGCTTGGTGGCGCTTCGTAAATACTTTCAAACGTTTTGGGTTTTGGAGGGGCGGGCCATTATATCGTAGTTTATCTGTCTCCCTGTCTCTTTTGTATTCAAATTCATTTATTGGTGTGATTCTTGGTACATTTAACATGAGATCTTAATAATAAATAATTAGTTATCAAAAATCTACCTTAAAGGAGTACACTCCTTCACAGAATTAGTAATTATTATAAAAAAGAATAGTGAACATATTAAAATAAAATAATTACAACGAAATACAACATAACTTCAGACAAAAAACAAGCAAAACATTAACAATTGAGTATGGAAATACGGATGATAATACATTGTCAAAAATTAAATAAATATCAATGTCAAATAACTTACAATTTATTATTAAGGAATTCGTCAATAGTGTAATAACATTTTTCCAATAAAATATGTCTTAATTTGTTTTTAAATTGAATAATATTTAAGTCCTTAATTCCATTTGGTATTGTATTAAATATTTTATTAGAACGCTAGTATAGTTAAACCATTTCACGAAGTCAGTTTGGTTATTGCAATTTGAACCTTATGTTTACCGCCATTAGAGCGACAAGAGAGGACTTCGTGAAATAGTTTAACTATATCTGAAATATGTATGTTCTACATCTGTGTTGCAGCATCTCATTCTTCGGTATGATGGAAGCTGTGAACGAATTCAACGGTGCCAAGCCCGAGACGAGTACTGACGGTGATAAGGTAATATTATCATTATTATTTTGTTTTACAGTGAAACATTACAAACAACGCTATGCTCAAAGTATCAAAATCAATTCAATTTGAAAGGTGTTTTTTTTTTCGGTTAAATGATAGCCGGACCATAATTTTATTCCAGAAACCAAAGCTATACACTACGCGATACGTAAATGTATTGCCTAATAAATGCGCACTGCTGCTGGATTTTCAGCGCTCGGCTCAACGTCGAAGGTTGAAAATAAGTCATGGCTGAATAAATATTCCGAATATATTCTTCTGGCGTATGTCTTTCGTTGATTGGCAGTCGTTGTTTAAGAAATTATTCGCTTATGTATTAACAATAATTTGTATATGTATTTTTTCAACCAGACGTTAGTTTTTAAATACACAACAATGAGGTAGAGATAAACTACGATAACATGGCTCGCCTCGCAAATTACTGTTTCACTGTGTGTAGTCACATCCTTACGAAAGAGTTTGTATGTAGTTGTAAGTACTCGAAATATCTCACTTATTACCCGATTTGTTGGTCAACTAATCATAACTAGCCGATCGCGCAAGACAACGCACGTGTCGTTTTCATAGAGCACATCAGTGCAGCGCCACTAACAATAATGAGCGATTAATGATGCCACTAGTCGAGCAACAAATCCGTGATTTGTTTTTGTATGACGGCCGTCTCATTACGCACACATGCGTACAAATACTTTCAAACGTTTTGAATTTTGGAGGGGCGGGCCATATTATCGTAGTTAATCTCTATACGCAGAAAACTGAAACCTGTAATTCTGTACCTGACATTGAGATAATAAAATTATGTTTCCGCAGCCTCCAAACGAGATGGAACCAGAAACGACTAGCAGAGAATTGCAGCAGGGAGATGGGACGGGCGCCAAGTAAGTCTATTATGTTAAGAAATTCACGCTTTCATATAAAATAATCATAATGTCATCATGCGCTTTAAACACACTCGCGATCGAGATTAAGGTTGAGATTTTTAGAGAAAATTTTGACTTTACACAAGCTATAGTTTGACCGCGCGTTAGAAATGCGCGGCGATTCGGAGGGGGTAGCGTTGACGAACGAGCGGCGTGACGCCGTGAGCGTTGACGAATGGGCGGCGGGACGCCGTGAGCATTGACGAACGAGCAGCGGGACGCCGTGAGCATTGACGAACGAGCAGCGGGACGTCGTGAGCGTTGACGAACGAGCGGCGGGACGAAGTGAGCGTTGACAAATGAGCGGCGGGACTGCCCCCGTCTTGCTGCACATACCTAAGGCGCGGTACAGCGGTATCGGCAAGACAAGACAAGACATTTATTTGTGGAAACATGAGTATACATACAAGATATGCAGGTTGTTCATAAACAAAAAGATCCATCATGTTCGGCCTTTGGGGCATACAAATATATACTTATGAAACAAAAGTCATTCAAACGAAGCTAAAAATATTATTAGATTAGTAAATTACAAATTTGAATTAAATTGTCCTATAATCTAATTTTAAATTTTACATAAATATTACATTTTCTCGTTTAAAAATTCTAAAATACTGTAGTATGCTTTCCCAACTAGATATAATTTTAGCCGCTTTTTTAGTTTGTGCGCACTTAGTTCCCTCCATGTCTTTGGAAGTTTGTTAAATATTAAAGGCGCCATGCAAAATACACTTTTCCGCATTAATGCTGTTTTGGAACCATGTGAGCAAAGCATACTGTTATCGCGTCTGTTGCGACTGACTTTGTCTGCCATACGTGGAAATAATTGTGGATTACATTTTACAAACATGACAACTTCGAATATATACAGACACGGTAACGTCAGTATGTTATAATTAATGAAATACGGTTTACAACTGTCGGTCGAATCTAATTTAAACATCGTCCTAATACACCGTTTTTGGGCTTTGAAAGGTATATCCTTGTCAGTCGAATTGCCCCAAAGTATAATTCCGTACCTTCAGACGCGATGAAACTAGGCCATGGTAAGCTGTTAGCAACGCGTCAGTGTTAAGCACAGGAACTAATTTGTGTAGGGCATAAGCAGAGTTACTAATTTTTTTGCTTAAAATTTCAACGTGTTCTTTCCAATTTAACTTTTTGTCAATAGTCACACCGAGGAATTTTGCAGTGTTGACTTCTTCAATTATTTTGTCATTATATTGAACCTTGAGATCAGATAAAGTTGGTAAGCGTTGACTGAAGTGCATAATATTAGTTTTATTGAGATTTATTTTCAAATTATTATTATCCAAATATTTTATTATTGATTTAAGAGAATTATTAATGTCACTTTTATATTTTTCTTTAGTATCGCATTGAATTGTTATGGTACTGTCGTCAGCAAAGAGGGTCACAGGTTGATCAACAGATTTAGGTAGGTCATTTATATATAATATGAATAGTGGAGGGCCCAACACACTGCCTTGAGGAACTCCATATTTAATGCCACGTTCACGTGATTGGAATATTTCTTCACGTTTAGTTTTTGTATTTATTGAGGATATTTCCGTGAGTTGCTTTCTATTTTCCAGGTATGATTTAAATAAATTTAGAACGTTGCCTCTAATACCGTATGCCTCCATTTTATCTAGAAGAATATCATGCCTAACGTAATCGAACGCTTGGGTCATGTCACAGAATACTGTGCAAACAGGGTTGGTCTTATCAACATTTAGCATAACTCTATACAGAAAATCATACAACGCCATATTAATAGTTTGATTTTCTCTAAATCCTTTTTGCTCGTTTACTAATAGATTATTTTTTTCCAAATATTTGCTTAATTCTTTGTATATGAATTTTTCATAAATTTTGGAGATAACACATAAAATCGCGATTGGTCTGTAATTTTCTATGTCGTCTTTATTTCCCTTTTTAAACAATGGTTTAACTATTGATTTTTTTAAAGCATCAGGAAAGATGCCCGTGCTAATGGTTAAATTAATGAGATGACTTAGATGCATACATATTTCTGCACAAACTGATTTAAGAATCTTCGTAGATATTCCGTCATGACCAACGCTATTTGTATTTTTTAATGATTTAATTATTTTAAATACGTCCTGTGGTAAACAGGGGGGCATGAAAAATGATTTTTCGCTATTTAGAATTTGTGAGGTAACGTTAGATCCGGATTCTGGTATTGGGATTACTTTCTCAATAAAATAACTATTAAAAGCATCTGCTATTTTTTGAGGATTTGTTAGAGTATTACTGTCATGTTTTATTTTTGAAATAGGAATTCTTGGGACGTTTTGTTTTGAATCATTAATTATTTTCCAACTGGTCTTGGATTTGTTGGCCGATGTTTTTATTTTGTAACTGTTTTGGGCAAATTGTGTCAGCTTGGTAATTTTTTTAAATAGTTTGGAGTACTTGGTCAACTTTATTTTATTTGTTTCGTTAGGAGTTCGTCTGTATATCCACAAAAGTTGTCGTTTCTTTTTACTGCATGCTCTGATCCCACGTGATATCCACGATGACTTTTTTGTTGCGTGTATGGTTACAGTTTCAATAGGAAAGCATAAACAGTAGAACAGTGAGAATGTTTCTATAAAAGCGTCATAGGCAATGTTAGGGTCACTACTTTCATAAATATCAGAAAATGATAAATTACGCAAACAATCTTTAAATTTTATAATATTTTCTTCACTATAATTACGTTTCTTTATACGCCAATATTTAATAGGTAAATAATTTTGCACAGGTAACTTTACTAACTGCGCTGTATGATCTGACAATGCAAATTCTAGTATTTGTGTTTTACAGGCTCTATTAAAGTTATGCGCAATGTTGTCTATACATGTTTGACTTTTGAGTCTGGTGGGTTCATTTACGGACAATTTTAAATTGTAATTTAATAGCAAACATTCAAAATCCATTGCTTGATAAGATCTCTTTAGGACATCTATGTTAAAATCTCCCGCGACGACAATATTTTTAAAAGACTTTTTAGTAAGTTCTTGTAAAATTAAATGTAATTTGTCCATGCACACATTGGTATTATTATTTTTTGGTACTCTATAAACACAAACAATAGCTGTCTTATAGTTAATTAACTCTATGGCGCAACACTCAAAAACACCAGTCTCTGATATTCTAGAAATTTGCTTTAATTCCTTAAATTGGTGGCCATTTCTTGTCAGTATGCACGTTCCACCTCTTTTGCTTTCCTTACGGCTGTAACATGCTGCAAGCTGGTAGTTAGGTATGGTTAAATACTTTTCAAATCCCTCCATAATAAAATGCTCTGTAATGCATAGGATGTCCACAGGGCTTCCTTTTTCTTCCAGTTCTTCTAAGCACACTGCCATCGCATCAGATTTTGTTAATAATCCCGCAATGTTTTGATGCATTAGGTGTAGGTATTTAGTTACGAAAAAACCCTGTGGTATTTTCACTACAACTATTATTTTCATCTGTTATGGCTAATTGTATATCTCTGTTCTCACTAGGTTCATTAAAGTGTTGTATGTTTGTATAGTCTATGTCATCGATTACCGCTTTGAGATCTTCAAAGATTGTCTTTAATGCAGTATCATTTATTAATCCTGTTCTTTTGTTAAACATACTAAAATCCACCGTTAGGTTCTTATTGGAGTCCAGATAGTAAGCGTGTTCGTGGGCAAGTAAGTCTAAGTAGAGTAAGTTGTTGAATGTTTCGACCCTCGCGTTGTAAATGCTATTATGACTACTAAGTATGTATGTAGGAAAGCACAATATTATATTAGTGTGCTTAATTTTTTTTAGAACATCTCGAATGTAAATAATCAACTTGAGATAATCATTCGTTGTTTTAAAGTCTTCTTGTCCAATAAGTACTATACAATAGTCTTCAATTGTGAAATCTGTCAACTTCGATTCAATTCCTCTTAGAAGATGTTCTATTCCCACCTTGGGTGTCAGATAATGACATATTTCATTTGTATCGTTTCTTAGTTCTCTTTGTGCAGTAGTTAACACATGATAGTTCGTATCTGCGCTGAGAACACATATTTTCTTCTTTTTGGGAGGTTGTTGGGGTTTCTTAAGATCAATTCTTGTGTTAATTTTTTGCGACTTGTCTGAATGGCTATAAGTACTTGTAGTTTGTGTCTCTTTATCTGTATTATATTCGGATTTGTCCTGCTGGGATGTGCATGCGCGGGAGCCACTTGTGCAGACTGTACTTTTAGCTAGTCGTCGAGGAGAATGCTGAGGAGTGTTTACTTTCATGCTTAATATTCGTCTCGAAGTAGGAGTTGAGTTATTTTTGCGCTGTGGGGTAGCACAGGTAATTTTTTTCAGTAGTTCTATTTGTCGTTGTTGTTCTTGTATAACCTGTTTTAACTTGGTATTTTCACAGTTAAGATTTTCAATTTCAGTGTCAGCGCTATTTAATTTTCTTTTAATTTCATTTATTTCTCGCTTTATGTCTATGGAATATGACTGATCGTAGTTTTGAGTGTCACTTTGGATACTCAACATAGTCGAATCTAACATGGTAGAGTTCAATAGATCTTGACTAGTTGACAGCGATAAGTTCATTTGTGATTGTGATCTTATCATTTTTCTAATTGTTACGTTATCCTTATCTGTTTCTAGAGCAAACAATTGTAGGTCAGAGTTTTTTGACATTTTTAAATACGGCGCGAGTCACTCAGTTGTAGATATGGATCGGCACAGGTCAACACAGAACGAAGTGTTAAAAAGTTATTTATTTTCTACCAAACACTATTTTTTTTTTCTAAGTGGTATCCCTAATGATTGGTTTTGCGCCACTGGTGTCAAGTAGCGGTACTATATTGGTTCGTCTATTCGCCGCGCAGTGCCGTGCTGGCGCTAGTTGTCGAACATTCATTAAGAGTCCAAAGGTCAGTTTTAAAAATATTTGTCATAACGGTGTTAATATTGTCGTCTTTTCAAATTATTGCACTATTTTTAATCTAAAACTGCACTTATCTTCACTATTTGATTAATACTAGGATGATGTTGTACTGATTTGTCCTTGTAGCACAGTATTATTGTTTGTAAAGTGTTTTGAACTGTCACATAATGTTGTTGATTTGTTTTATAAATACACTTGTCTTTAGCAGTCACCAATAATGTCACTCGTTAATTATAGGTATTGCACTGAGTCCCACTACTTTTTAGTCAATTAAGAATATATTTTATATTTAATTACAAAATTTAAATACGCAGGTCTAGTAAACATTGCCAGTGTTGCCACTCCCTTGATTTTTTCTCGGCGATTTTTTTTTCGGCAAACTATAAGTACATGGTTTTTCATAACGATAGATGTGTTTTAGATAATCATTATTTTATCGAAGTGAAAACTTCTTTAGGCGCGTTGAACGATAAGTTTTCACTTTTGTCGGCAGTCACCATGACTGCCAATGTTTTTTTAATATAACGTTGCCCCACACTAGGAATTTCTCCTGTATCGTGGGTCCGTTTACAAACATTTAACCTCACACAAAAAGCCAGACCCGGAACAACTACTTATAGGTCACACAAATATTTGTTCGGTGCGGGAATCGAACCCGCGACACGCAGCGCAGCAGTCAATCGCTTAACCACTGCGCCAACCGTGCCGTCTTACAATAAAGTATATAAATAAATAAATAAAGCCCAACTGCGGTCGATCAGTCGGATATTGATCCGGCTGCCATGCATCATACCGTTTGGGTTTATCTCAGTGGCGGTATTTTCAAACAAGCCTGGATAGATACATAATAATACATACACAATAATAAATAAGAGCAAGGAACTGTATTATGTTGTTTTGATGTTTAAGGAGAGAGGAAGTGCTTTTGCCCGTTGCCCATTGCAAAGCGTAGTAGGTACCTATGGAGAAGAACGGGCAAGAAACTCCATGGACACTCTTTCACTCTTCATCATGTTCACAGACCACCGGAGGAAGGGCCCGATAGTATCGAGAGCATGGGAAGCGCTGAAAGCCACGGCAGCCGAGAAAGCGCTGACAGCGCTGAGAGTGCCGAGACCGCGGATAGTGGTACGTACTTGTTAACTGACTACAAAGCTACAGGTTTTAGAAGTGCGGTTGCCGCCGAGATAGATTTTACTTCGCGAGAGTGAGAAAACAAATGTAACCTGTTTCTCAAGTAACAATTACGCAAATAGACTTTTTTTCTTTAGAATTTAGTATTTTATGACTCGATTCACAATTCTAGAAAATATTTTTATGGCATGTGGCACATCACTAGCATGAGGATAGACTAGAGAATTTTTGAGGGAGTTGGAAGATCCCGGTCGCTTTTGGTATTTTTTTTATAGCCATGTAAATAGCTGTAACCTGGACAGCTTTAATTGAAGTCCGAAATTTTGCGAGTAAATTAAAAAAAAACTAGATGGCTAATTTCACTAATTTTGAATTTATAAGTACTGTAATACAATACACATCTATTTAAAATTAAAATTCAGAGTCTACGACTTAATTTTCTTTTTTTTTGACCTTGAATGTAAAATTTGGGTATTTTTTTAACAAAACAATAAACAGTAGATGAAAGAAAATCCACAGGGCATGAGCAGTGTTTAGGGGTCTGAAAGGATAGCAGATGACCCCAAAGTCAACCATTTCAATTTGGCACACGGTGCACCAAACAGCCTGTATAATATTCTTATAATGTACCTATACTCCATTGGTTTAGGTAGTTAAATAAAGGTAAACAAATCATCAAAAAGGGTTTTGACACTTTCAAGTTTAAAAATACGTTGTAACTTTTAACCAAATTAAATTTATTTTAGATTTTTATAATAGATTCCTCTTTTATTACAAACTTTATCATTTATTCATAACTACTCTTCGTAGATTTAGGTCCTTGAACACATTTTTTTTGTTAGATTTATATTAATAATACAATATTTTGTAATCTGTCTATTGTAAAGAGCTCAGAAAGACCGGTTCTCTAAACGTCAACGAAATATAACGTAGCTAAATTGAAGAATACAACTATGACATAGCATGACAACTGAAGTGACATGTATTACGTTTAGTCGGTTACTTGACAACTCCCTCGTCACGTGGTTTTTTTTGTTTACTTTTATTTAACCACCTAAACCAACGGAGTATAGTTCTGATTTGCATGTACCTAACTTATTATTTAATATTTCTACACCAAAAATGGTAGTATGTGTGAAACAATGTTTAATTTAAGGTCTCAATGTACCGTATACTGAGAAATAAATTAATCTAATCAAAATTTCTGATGCAGCACCCCATTGAAATAAACTTAACTAACACTATCGATTGGTTCAGGTGAGAGTGGAGAGGGAGCGGATTGCGCGGAGGGCCAGCCCGCGCCCCCCGCCGACAAGGACACCGACTCTAACACTACGTGCGATCTGGACGACTGTGAGTATTGTACTGTAACGGTTGTCTGCAAAAGAGAATCTTACACCATTAACGGCCAAATACTCAAACGCAACTCAATTTTAAGTCGCCTTTAAGTATTATGCTATCTCTGTCACTATAAGGTGTATTGTAGTGACAGAAATACATTTAAGCACACCTTAAAGTTAAGTGTCGTTTGAGAATTCGGGGGTCAGACTGGTAGGAAAATAACTCTGGGGGTTCACTCCGAAGTATCGGCCGAATGTTCGGTCGTTTCATTACTACGGCTAACTATCGCTGATTCTGGCGAAAAATAAAAGGCAGTCGAAGAGATAAGCCAAGGTCAAAACTGTGACTTGAAGTCGGGTATGGACTCAAAGTCAAAAACGGAAACTATGGTAGTTATAAAACCGATACTTCGGTTTAGCGCTTCGGAGTAGATCCCCTGGGGGCCGATCGCGCTAATTTTGAACGTTAATACCAAAACTAAACCACAACCAAAAACGTTACGTTAGACACATTTCGTATCGCGCTAATCATTTCAACGGAAACGATTTAGCTTTACTTTGGAAGTTACGTTGGAGGAACGATCGATCGAACTTTCAGTATTGGGTAACGCCAACGATTTTGTCGCTCAGAAAAAATAGCGCGATACCGTTTCTTACATCAGCTAAACCAAAACAAAATCAAAAACGTTCCGTTCGAACGGTAATTCCGTTGAGAAATAGCGCCATCGGCCCCCAGGTTTAATTCGATCATTCAAGCGAATTTAGAATTCGTTTTCGAAATTGCTTATGCGGCGATTGTTTTCAAGACACAACAGTTATGTGTTCGGCGCGTAAAAGAGAGCACGTCCTTTTGAAATAAATAGCGAGAGTTTAATATTTAATCTTTTATCGTATGTAGCACCCGCCTCGCATACGTTCCGGTACTGTTAACGCGTACATCGTATTTTGAATTAAAACTTCTTTACGAAAGCTTGACTTGTTGGACAGTAAGCTGGTGAATGGGTGACGAGAGCTTTACGGAAGCGTGCGAACGGAAGTTGAGAGGGAGATATAAGTTAGTGAAGATAGAAAGAGAGAGAGAGAGTTACGTTTCTTTTATGTATTGTACCTAGTGCGCGTACGACACGCGTGTGTGTGTCGGCGCGCGAGCTCCATAGCATCTACGATTTCCAGTATAAACCAGTATGACACTGACTCGTGGTTTGATTGCACGTCTACTACCCCGCTCCCTATAAATGCATAACAGTTTCGTATATTACTGTAGGGACAAGAGAGAGAGAATTTTATTTCTCTCATAGCCAGTTAAAAAAAAAACTTGCAACGTTTTATTGTTAATAATATCTCTATATAAATTTATTGGTGATTTTAATAGATGGACACTTGAAATTAGGCCTTATGGAAATGGATATAGATGTTAAATTATAATCACAAACGAAATAGTTATGGTCTATTGTCCATAGTGAATAATATATACCAACTAGTCAATAATGACAATATTGTACAATGTCTGTTATTTCAATAAATGAATATAATAATAATATAAGGTTTATTGGTTCTCACAGTATAAAACCTTAAGACTAGAATGCTACAGATTAACAGTGATCGTGATTTTATAGTCACAGTACGTATCGCAACTGGCATCTTAGCTAGATTACAGAGTAACCTGTGTTAAAGATACCAGTCCCATTCCCCTATAAAAACCTATACTTATACTTTCTAGAATGACTTAACAATGCAAAACAAAAGTAAAATAAAAACAAAAATAATTAAAAAGTAATGGAAATTTTTCTTTTATGCGTGCGCGAGTGTTAAAAGAGGTGTATGTAAGTGTGGGTGTAATTGCGTTTAGATATATGCGTGTGTGTGTGTGTGTGTGTGAGTGTGTGTGTGTGTGTGTGTGTGTGTGTGTGTGTGTGTGTATGTATGTGTGTGTGTGTGTGGGTGTGTGTGTGTGATATGCAGATGTATATTTTAGTATAATTATTTATACTACACCATTGTACATAAGAGGTTTTCCGTTTCTTGGTAGGTTAGCCCTTGAAGCCATTTTGTAATTCGATTTTTACAATCGCGGCTGGATAGTTGGTGAATAGGGAGTATTTTATTCAATTTGTTGTACAATGTAGGTGCAAGAAAATAATTGAACCTGCTCGAATGGGTAAGGTTACTTTTCCTAGTTACACAAACTATATCTTTTCGCTTTTGTTGCGTTGCGTTTCGTGTATCTAAGACACAGTGCAGGCCTATTGTTGTAAGTAAGTATAATTAGTATTACTATTTGTAAGTTTTACTTCAGTCGTGTGGTCTAATGCACACTCGTTTTTTTTTCTAATTTGCCCCCCAAAAGTGACCCCCTATATTCAAAATTCATTTATTTACGTATCACGTCCGTGTTTGGGTTACAGAAATTCATGTCTATGCTAAATTTCAACTTAAGGGGGATGCGCTAAGGTAGCCCGCGAAATTCAAATTTTCGTACGTTTTTTGCAATTTGCAGGCCAGTAACAGGTTGTATGTTGATCTAAATATGATTCGAAGCCGTAACAGAATTATAATCAGCATTACATTTCTCTACTTCAAAAAATCCTACTGAATGATTATTTCAGAAATAATCTTTCAGTAGGATTTTTTGAACTGATGATGATGCTTTTTTGATTATAATTCTTTAAAGCCAAATTTGTTATGGCCGCGAATCATATTTAGATCAACATACAACCTGTTACTGACCTGCAAATTGCAAAAAACATAATAAAATTTGAATTTCGCGGGCTATCTTAGCGCAACCCCCTTAATCGGTACAGTAAATTCGGAGCAAATTGGCTGAGACAGACAGACACACGAGTGATCCTATAAGGGTTCCTTTTGTTATTTTTGAGGAACGGAATCCTAAAAAGGCAAGAAAATGTAGAAGGGTCAATGTTCGCTATTACATAGTAAAATCGGTCAGGAGACAAATAATAAAAAAAATGTCTTTCTCTTCCAGTATCAGATTCAGACGCGAACTCAGGCACCGGATCCCTCGGCCTCTCCACCTCTTCGTCCTTAGACTCGGCATCCGAGCTGCTCCTGGCCGCAGCAGCCGCCGTGGAGTCCCCGGGCTCCGAGGGCGAGGCCGCGCCGGGCGAGCTGTGCCGCACCGTCCGGCACCTCATGCGCTCCATCGCCTCCATCGAGAGGCTCATGGACCGCGTGCTGAAGCACTGCGATGAGTGGCCTGCGCCGCCTGCCAGGAATGATCACGAAGCGAGGTGAGATACTATAATAATAATTAGGTTTAGTTCTCGAGAATGGGCATGCCACATTGTACTGGGATCGATCTATCATCACCAGTCATCGGAGTAGGTAGATTGAACTGGGCCATTGATCCGAAACGTATATATTAATATGGACATTCCTCCGGAATTGGTGGATTATTAAAAAAAAACCGGAACTTATGTAGGAATTGTATTCTGCCAGAGTGGAAGGAGTCATTTGATGATTTCCATCCTCAAAAAAAAAAAGGTAGGGATTGTAATAAAATGAGCAATATTATATTCTTCATATTTTTTTTAACGGCACACAGTCACAATTTGACAAAACCCAACGACCAATCAGAACAAAGGATCATGGGTGGTACAATAACCGGTTATCAGAACAATGCGTACGCCCGTCGACGACATGCCAGGTAGCTCACTCGTTTACTTCGGTTCGTAGAGTGCGCATCTTTGTTTGTTACTGTGTTGTGAAAACGTTACTTGACCCTGGCTTGTGTACATACTGACTTCTGGAATCTGCTCTAAACCACGATTTGGCTCGAATATACGGACAAAAATAAAAAATAAATATTAAAGCTTCGATCGGAATTCGATTGTTTTTATTATTCAACAGATAAATAATGAATTAATTTAGTTTTGATACCTTCCTTTAAATTTTGAATTGAGTAGTAATAATATCACTACCAACATTTACAATATTTAATTGAATCCGGAAATACCGGAATTACTTTCCGGAAAAATGGCTTCAAAAGTCATTTATTCAAACTAGGCTGAGAATCAGCACTTTTCGAACGTCAAAAATTACATAAGACAGTCCCCCAAAAACGCCCACCCTTCACCACTTCCTAGTGCTTTAGCTGGGAAGAAGAAGTGGCGCAACAAACTCCCCAGCAGCACAGCTGTCTGTTCAGATATAAAACTTGAATCTATACAATAAAATGTAAAAGAATTTGCATTACGCAACACAACATTAGATTATTTGCCTTATGTTAGCTAGCACACGCCACTATACCAAAAAAAAAACATAAAAATCGTCGAAAACTATACTCAAGCAGAAATAACGTAAACAGAACGTACCTAAATAAAAGCCTCCAGGCATAATGGGCGTGCCCGCCCACACAAAGCTATAGCTGCAACTCGAAGTCAAAAATGATAAACTAGCACCATCGTAGTAAAATAAAAAACAGTTAATCATTAATAACAATAATAAAACCATGGTCAGCAAGACGACCAGTCACCACAAGCAGCACCCGTTCACGAGCATAACGCAAAGATCAGCCATCACCCCCCTCGCCATATTTGAGGGAAGGAGGCAACCCGACCCCCGACGCTACCGCAAGCAGTGACATCTAAGGGAGCATGACGAACTTGCTGCCGGTTGCTCAGGCAAGAATAATATAATCAATTGTCTAGGTCGCTAGCTAACCACTTATTGCAATACAACTCATAAAAAAAACATTTTCATGAGTATATTATGTCACTAATAAATAAAAATAAATTGACTTAGACAGTCAAATAAAAATAAACAATTATATGAACTCATATAACCTGTCAGTAGGTACGCCAATTCTGGAGAAAGAACATGAACATTGTCTTGAGTTAATCACAGCGACCAACTATTCTTATCGTTTAAGTAGTCATTGATAGAATAGTATGCCTTTGAACAAAGATTGGATTTAACTTTAACTTTAAACGCATTAAAAGGCAAATCTAACAAAGAAGAGGGTAGCTTGTTATAAAAAGTTATACCAAGTCCAACAAATGAGTTATGAACCTTATGAAGCCGGTGAAAAGGAGCACGTAATTTATCCTTACTTCTGGTGTTAATATTGTGAATATCACTGTTTTTAGTGTATAAGTGTATATTTTGCCTAACATATAAGATGTTGGCGAAGATGAATTGTGATGCCGCCGTGAGTATACCAATATCCTTAAAAAAATCTCTTAGAGAAACTCTGGCACCCAGCTGGTAAATTGCTCGAACAGCTCGTTTTTGGAGTACAAAAATATTTTGAATTTCAGCTGCTTTACCCCACAGCAGAATACAGTAGGACATAACGCTATGAAAATAACTAAAATAGACTAATCGGGCTGTATCAACGTCAGTGTATTGTCTTACTTTCCTGACGGCGTATGCGGCCGAACTGAGCCTTCCCGCTAGGCTTGATATATGAGGTCCCCACTGAAGTTTGGCATCTACTGTTATACCCAGAAACACTGCCGAGTCTACAGTTTCAAGCACCTCTTTATCTAAAACGATGTTGGGACCTAAATTTCTAACATTCGGTAAGGCAAACTTTATACATTTCGTTTTCTTGGCATTGAGAACTAAATTATTTGTCGTAAACCAATCCGTAACCATTGAGAGTGCAATGTTTACGTCGTCAAAATCTTGTCTATTCCGGTCTACTTTAAAAATAAGAGAGGTATCATCTGCAAACAGTACAACGTCACAGACACCCTTTATATAGAATGGTAAATCGTTAATATACACTAAGAATAAGAATGGGCCTAGAATTGAGCCTTGAGGTACACCTAACTGAACTGGTAGCTCGGAAGATTTCACACCATCAACATCTACACATTGGAACCTATTATACAAATAAAAATTTATTACTTTAAGAGCTTCATTTTGGACGCCGTAATGATGTAGTTTACGCAAAAGAGTGTCATGGTGCACGCAATCAAAGGCTTTGGAGAGATCACAGAAAACTCCAATAGCATTTTGCGAGTTCTCCCATGCGTTAAATATGTGTTTCAGCAGTGCAACACCCGCATCTGTAGTCGAACGACCTTTTGTAAAGCCATATTGTTCATTGTGAAGGAGGCTGTTTATATTAAAATGTCTTAGCAACTGCTTGAGTATTAACTTTTCAAATATTTTGCTAAATGCAGGTAAGATAGAAATAGGCCTGAAATTGCCAACGTCATTTTTATTACGAGGGCTGCACTAAAAGTATCGGGAATGGAATATTTCCACTGTTCCTGTCATATTAAAATCTTTTTAATTGAAAACTCCTTGGTTTTAAAAATCGAATACCATTTATTTATTTAAAAAAAGATTCTCGGTCTTGCCACAAGGTTTTGTCAAACTTGTTTAGTCGATGAGAAAATGGAATTGACTCGAGAAAATTCAAGACCGACGGTTTATTATGACTTTCGAACTTGTTTAACACAAAAACAGTGTGTTGACCGGATGATTTCTGCATTTGGTGATGAAGCCCCATCCAAAACCACAATTTATCGCTGGTTTGCTGAATTTCAACGTGGACGTGTCAAGCTCAGTGATGATCCCCGTCAAGGTCGTCCAAAAACTGCAGTCACCCAAGAAAACGTTGATGCTGTGCGTAAGCTGATTGAGGAAGATCGACATGTGACATACCGCGAAATTCAGGCAACTTTAGACATTGGCATGAGTCAAATACAAATAATCTTGCATGAACAATTAGGTGTAAAAAAGTTGTTTTCCCGATGGATACCGCATTCGCTCTGTGAAGAGCAAAAAGCGGCTCGCGTTACTTGGTGCGTCAGAACTCTCGAAAGATTCCACGCAGGATCCTCAAATGCTGTATACAACATTGTATCAGGTGACGAATCCTGGATATACGCGTACGAACCCGAAACAAAAAACCAGTCACGAGTTTGGGTGTTCGAAAATGAGTTAAAGCCAACAAAAATTGTTCGTTCACGGAGTGTTGCAAAAAAAATGGTGGCCACGTTTGTCTCCAAAACCGGCCATGTTACGACTATTCCTCTTGAGGGACAAAGAACGGTTAATGCAGAATGGTATGCTAGCATTTGTTTGCCACAGGTCGTTTCTGAACTCCGTAAAGAGAACTGCAACCGCCGCATCATCCTCCATCACGACAATGCGAGTTCTCACACCGCGCACAGAACAAAAGAGTTTTTAGAGCAAGAAAACATAGAATTATTAGACCATCCGCCGTACAGCCCCGACCTAAGCCCTAATGATTTCTATACTTTCCCTAAAATAAAGAATAAATTGCGTGGACAGAGATTTTCATCACCTGAAGAAGCTGTGGACGCCTACAAAACGGCCATTTTGGAGACCCCAACTTCCGAATGGAATGGTTGCTTCAATGATTGGTTCCATGTGTTCCAAAATGTGTCAAATTTCGCGGAGAGTACTTCGAAAAGCAATAAATACATTTTTAAATAGTAATGTTGTGTCACTTCCTTGATTCCCGAAATTTTCAGTGCCGCCCTCGTACCTGATTTAAATAAAGGTATGACTTTACTACTCTTCATAAGGTCAGGAAAAGTTCCTAAATCAACACATTTATTAAAAGTAACAGCGAGATAGGGGGCTACGATGTCTATTATATTACTTAATAGTTTAATGGAGATGCCCCAGTAATCACCGCTTATCCATGTTATTCTTTCTGTGTGCATTTATGATACAAGTACCAAAAATCAATCTACCTACTCCGATCATTGATCATCACTGACAAAACTATTGTAGCCAATAAATCTGATATTGTGATGATAGATCGACGAGAGTGCCGTGCAATGATTCTTGATATCGCTGTCCCTCATGACGAGAATCTCGAGAAAGCTGAGAAAGAAAAAAAAACAAGTATCTTGACTTAGCACACGAGGTTGTCGACATGTGGGATGTAGACTCTGCAATCATTGTACCGATAATCATTACGGTCAATGGCCTGATAGCGAAGAGCCTCGACCAACACCTCAGGAGGCTCTCATTACGCGGCTGGGTCAAGGGCTTGATTCAGAAAGCAGTACTCCTCGACACGGCACGCATAGTGAGGAGGTTTCTCTCTCTAGAGCCCTGACCACCGGCAGCTTGGACCTTGTTCCTGATGCCGATGGACTACTATTTTTTAAATGTTTTTTTTTTTTGTAAAAATATTTAAAAATGTAATGAATAAGTAATGTGTACGAAATAAATGATAATTAAATAATAATTTAAAAAAAAAACAATCTTTTCTAATTGGTGAAGTTTTTTTTTTGTTTCTCTGCGTATCCAATACAATAACGCATTCAGGGTATTGTCGATATTGCGGCGCTTCTGTAGTGCCTCGGCATTGTTTGCAGACGCACTCACTGACAGCTTTGATGCACTGTGGCGTAAGAAATCTGCCTCGTTACTCCTTAGACTGCGTGGTAGTCCCAACACTATCCTGCAATCAATAGCCGCCCGGGCAGACAGCCCGCTAGTGTGGGCGCTTACAAACCGCACTCGATCTGCTTTAGTTATTAAGTACTAACATTGACTAAGCTTTTTGTTACTATACGTCATAAAATATTGCTTGATCTCTGCGACAGCTGTCAGTAAAATCACGCCTATGAAGTCTTGAATTTCTTAATAGTACAGACAGTACCTCTCAATGTCATACTTTATGGGCATGCCGTCCTAATTAGTGATGGGCGATGAATCATCGTGACCACAGACTATAAACTATCGATATTTTAAATAAAACTTGATTTAAAATTAATATATCTTTTAATTTTATTGTACCTATATTTTAATATCATAACATTATTTACATTTGTTCATATTTGAACTAAAATAATAGTGAGTAAAAAAAAGTGTAACATTGCATCCGTCAACGTCCCATCCTTGGGTTTCGGGAGAAGACACGCCGCGTTTGGCTCAAAGGCCGTGTTATTTGAGAATTATTATTATTTTCTCCATCTTGTTTGAGAACCTCCATTCTCCTCAGTACGAGCGCCGACGCCTTGTATACGCTACCGTGTTTTCCGTTCTCATTACTTTGTTTTTGTTACTATTGCTGTTAATTTGTTATCTGTTATTTTTGTTATCTTTTGTTATTATTGTTAGTTTCTTGTTGGCATAATGCCGAAGAGAACGAAGAAAACTGTTTTGAACAGTCAAAGTCGTGAGTTTGTGATTCGCTTACGTGAATATTTTGAGCGAGAGAACCAAAATGGCGGGCCGCTATTACCCATCGAGAAAGTATGTGATAGAGTTGCAGATGCTCTTGGCATTGGACGTGCGACAGTAATTCGCATCAGCAAAGAAAAATATGGCAAATCTTCAACCGCAGTATTGACTGAAGACGAGGACAAGAAACTTTCAACGACAAATAAAAAAAGGAAAAAGGCTGCTCCTGTCACAAACATTGACGACTTTGACGCCGCTGCGATTCGCAACCATGTATAATTATGGTTACTATACACGGGGCGAATTGCCTACATTAAAAAAACTTCCCGCGTCCCTCAGAGACGCAGACTTGTTCAAAGGAAGCTTGCCATCTCTAACGAAGATATTGAAAAATATTGGGTTTTCCTATAAAAAAAGTGACAAAAGAAAAATTATTATGGAAAGAACCGACATTGGTCTTGCTCGAGTGAATTTTCTCCGAAAAGTCAAAAAAATCACAAATTGGGACAAAGTAGTGTTTCTAGACGAGACATGGCTAAACGCTAATCATACCGTATCCAAAGCTTGGACCGATGATACTGCACAATCAACCACCAAAGTACCCGAAGGAAAAGGTCAAAGATTAATCATCACTCATGCTGGGACATCATCTCGTTTTGTGCCTAATTGCTTATTGGCATTCAAATCAACTAAAACTACGGAATACCACGAGGAAATGAATTTTGAAAAATTTAAGGAGTGGTTTTTAAAATTATTAGATAATTTAAAGGAGCCACATTGCATTATTATGGATAACGCCCCTTAGCGGTACAAAAGCACAGACCACCAACTTCGGCAAACAGAAAATTAGAAATCATTGCTTCAAGAAAAAGGAATAGAGGCCAATGAAACTAAAAATCGAATTATTAAGACTCTTTGGTCTGCACAAAACCAGTACACCAACGTATGTCTTAGATAATATAGCCCACGAAAAGGGTCATACCGTCATAAGACTACCCCCGTACCACTGCCAGTATAATCCGATCGAGCTTATCTGGGCCCAAGTCAAAAGTTTGTTTGCTTGAATTTCAGTTAGGTATTTTAAATATTAACTACTGTCTTATTTAATCTTATTAAAAATATGTTTTTTTTTAAGGTTACGCTGCCAGACACAACACAACACCTCCTTTCACAGCAAATAAAATGTTGCAGTTATTAAAAAGTGCGGTCGACAATGTATCTAGATTTCGGGTCTTATGCAAGTCAAATTACGCTGGCTACCTGAATTCTGTCGAGGACAATGTTAAAAAGAACGTAAAATACCTATGGAGCTATGTCAATAATCGTAAGGGTAATGTCGGCATTCCTTCCACTATGTTTTTTAAAAACCGGGCAGCCAGTGATCCGGATGACATTTGCAATATGTTCATGGACTACTTTCAATCGGTTTATGAACCCTCAAACCTAAATATGAACGAATGGCTACCCCCTGAAGAGAGTAGTGACAAATGCACTCATATTACTAGCATTACGTTTAGCGAACATTAGGTCTTGAAGTCATTATTTATTTTATTTATTTATTTATTTATTTCTAAAACACTTAGCCTATTTTACAATTTTTTTTTTATAGCCGCACAACGAAAACCTCACAGGGTTTATCTGTGTGCCGGCGAGCCGTTCATTTTATGTTTAACATGTTATTTTTTAAATGTTAATTACTACAGTGATATATTATTTTATAATGATGATAATAAGTTAAACATACTCTATTACATACATACATTAGGAGTAATTTTGTGTAAGGAAACGCTTTGATTTGTACTTATAACTTTTCGAACTCGTTTTGTATAACGTTTGCAAGTCGTCTGGAAGTTTATTAAGAAAAAAAGGTACTAGATAATCAACAACCCTCATCCCGTACACATTATTAAATTTAGGTAGGATGTATTTATTTTTAAGTGGTATCATTCTCAAAAAGTCAGGTCTTGTTTTTTCGATTATCAGCTCAGGTCTATTGACTTCCGCAAGAGTACAAAAATTTACTTTATTGAAAACATTCATAACATTACAGTGTTTAAAGAGATCGTCGTCACTGTTTTTGAATTTCTTGTTTAAATGTTTTGGCGTAATTACTTTTAATATTCTTAGTTGTAGCTTATAAATGTCTGTCAGGTATGTATGATAAGTTCTCCCATAGCTGCTGAGTCCGTAGTTGATAACCGAGTCGGCTAGGGCCATATATAACATTCTAAGCGTTTTGTAAGGCAGTTTATATTTAAGTATACTAAACTTACCTAGAATAGACCTCAGTTTATTGCAAACGTAATCTATGTGCGGTCGCCAACAGAATCGGCTATCCACCATTAGACCGATATACATATGTTTATCAACTACTTGTAATGTCGGGCACATGCATGTCTTTGGCGAGCTATGTAGGCAAGTGTGTTCGTGAGCTATGACTGTAGGTATAGTGGAGCATTTATTATGTGATGAATGTATGTGAACAATTTTTGTTTTTGTTGAGTTTATTACCAATCCTACGTCATGAGCCCATTTACACATTTGGTCGAAGTTACGTTGTAGGGATTCCTCAGCGTCATGTATGTTTTTATTAGCGACCAATATACACGTGTCGTCGGCGAATTGGTATACAGAACCTGAATTTATAGCATTACTCATATCATTAACGTAAACTAAGTACTCTGTCGGACCTATAATTGAGCCCTGGGCCGTTCCTTGCGTAGATGGAAGCTTAGTACTATACTCATTTTGTATTTTAACCATGTTGTATCTGTTGGTGTGATAGTTTTTTAATAGTCCTAATAGTGGCCCTTGTATTCCATTATGTGACAACTTGTCAAAAAGTGTATTACATCGGAGCATATCGAATGCTTTGCTAAAATCTATAAAAAGTGTCAAGACATGTTTTTTAACATTTAACTGTTTATTGACTTCATCGGTAAATTCTCGCAATAATTGAGTCGAACTCTTATTTTTCTGAAATCCATATTGTTTATTGTTGATTATTCCGTGTGTTTGCAAGAAGTTATTTATCTCATTACCAATGTAACGTTCTAAGATCTTATCTATACAAGACAATATAGTGATAGGACGATAATGATTGACGTCATCACGTGAGCCCTTTTTGTGTATTGGACGTATCACCCCTATCTTTAAAAGGTCGGGATATGTACTAGTCTCCAAGCAGCAATTTATTAAATGTGTAATAACTGGGATTAATTTAGCTGAAGTATACTTAACATCTTTAGCACGTATCCCGTCACAACCCGCTAATTACAAGCTTTAGATTCTACTAAAGGTCCTGGACCGGATCAACTACCCCCTTATTTCCTTAAAAAGACTGCTAAGAGTATATACAGACCCCTGCAAATTATATTTAATATGTTTATATCAGAACCTTCAGAAACCTTCCCTGAACAATTTAAAAGGGCTAATATAACTCCTGTATACAAATCAGGGTCCAAACAAAAGGTCGAAAATTATCGCCCCATATCTATTTTGTCTGCTTTGTCCAAGCTTTTTGAAAGGCTCGTTTAGCAGGAAATACATAAGATAATTTACAGAATTATAATTGAACAACAACATGGATTTGTTAAAAGTAGGTCTACAACTACTAATCTATTAATATTTGCCGACTTTCTCTTTAACAATATGGATCAACAAGTACAAGTAGACGCAGTGTACATAGACTTTCGGAATGCGTTTGACAAAGTAGACCACAATTTGCTTCTTACCAAAATTGCATTTAACGGCATACGAGGAGATTTGCTTCGCTGGTTTGCATCATATGTTAGTAATAGATCACAAAGAGTTGTAATCAAAGGATTCCACTCGGCGACTACTGTCGTAACATCAGGCGTACCCCAGGGCTCAATTTTAGGGCCTCTTTTATTCATTTTGTTCATAAATGATATTGGAAATTGTTTCAGACACTCATAATTTTTACTCTATGCTGACGACCTAAAAATCTTTAAAGCTATAAAAAAAACCTGCAGATTGTTGTCAGTTACAAGAAGACTTCAATCGATTCTCTGAGTACTGCGTTCAAAACAAACTTTACCTTAGTATTTTTAAATGTTTTACGATATCATTTACAAAAAATAAAAACGTTTTAAATCATAATTATAATCTAAACAATGTAACTCTATTGAAAACTCCATCCGTGCGAGACCTAGGGGTACTGCTAGATAACAAACTTCATCTTGATCAACATATTGATAACATCACCAAAAAGGCTTATCGTATGTACGGGTTCGTTATGAGATCAGCTACTGAATTTAAAGACGCAAGCACTTATTCTTATCTCTATAAAGCACTAGTTAGATCTCAACTCGAATATGCAGTGGTAGTGTGGAACCCTTTTTATAATAAATATGTTGAGATGCTAGAAAAAGTGCAGCGCAAATTCCTCAGATCGATGCACTATAGGTGCTCCCACAACTTCCCAACCTATAAAAATCTACTTAATAAATACAATCTTATGAGCCTGAAGTCTAGACGTTTATATCTAGAAATTATGTTTCTTTTTGACGTATGCTATAACAGGTACAACTGCTCTGAGATTACTAATAAAATATGCTACTGTGTCCCAAGAACTGTTATTATCCGAGAGGTGCGCGCACGTCCTCTTTTTGCTGCGTCCCATTGCCGCACCAATGCTGGTCTGCGGGCGCCTCTACGTCGCTTGTGCTTAAACTATAATGATTTTTGTTCAGAAACTACAGAATTAGATTTATTCTCAGTGTCAGCAAATAGATTTCGTTCTGCTTTGTTAAAGAAACTTAAGGATTCCGATGTATAGTTATTTGAACAGTCTTGTAGTCTTACTCGCATAGATTGTTCATTAATAAAGTTATATGAATTGTATATGCTGTGGATAACGGTGTGAGTTTCACATTTATATAACATCTTTGTTTATATTATTTGCGTAGATATAATGTTTTACTGTTTGTTTGTCCCAAATAAATAAAATAAAAAATAAAAAATCTGCAGAAGACTGGAAGAAGGTGGTAACCAAATGCAGATAACTAATGGAAGAAGATTGGGAGCGGGACGTCCGCTTTGATAATATTTGCGAACAAGAGTTCATAATAAATTTACAAGATTGTTCTAGCGATTCAGAAACTGATTCATATATAGATTTGGGGTGTACTCCTTTAAGAGAATAAATGTATTTTATATTAAAATATTCGTTTAATTTAGTAACGTTTGTAATTAAATTAAACCCAATTATTATGTATGCTACATTATCATCGATAATAGTAAAAAACTTCGATAATTTCTATCGACAATTTTTTATATCTGACAAGCCTAGGAATGTCAATTTGACATATTATGTCGCAGAGATCAAGCTATCTTTCAAACGTAGTATAACTAAAAAAAATATTTATACAGGAAACGAGTCGACATGGGACTGTCTGAGGTAGACCGGAAGTTGATGGCGATGTACAGACGACTGCCGGAAGTGCACCGCAGGCAGCTGCAAGTTTATAGGAAACAGAAGAAATTGTCTACGGTGAGTGTTAGCCTGTTAGCATAGTATGCTCGAGGATAAGATGAATTATTTGAATATTTTTTCACGACTCCCAAAATAATGTGTGTTAGAGTTCATGTATGTATGTATCTATGTGAGTTTCTTTGTTCCAACATAACTTTTAAATGCCTGAACAGATTTAAGGACACAGCACACATATCAACTCGGAAAGGGATCGTCACCGTATCGCCTTTCGCCTCGCCGTCAAACAGGCGTCAACCTAACGTAAGCACGTAACCAAAGCGGATCAACAGCTCCGATACGTTGACTCTGCTATGGGTAGGCGACGCCGCGCTTACGGCTCGCCGACCACTGGTTGACATGGCTGGCACCAGATCAGTTTGAATCGGCCGCGAGAGGGGTGAGAGGGGCAAGGGTTGACGAAGAGACGTAAGCTCGGGTACGGAGAGACGTAAGCGCGCGGACGACGAGACGTAAGCGGAGGAACTGCAAGTTGACCACGCACCGAACCGCGGTTCGTGACTTGTCCCGAGGCGAGGCGATTCCGTTACGATTCCGATTAGTGTGCGTTGCAGTAGGGAGTTTCATATAAAGAATACTGAATAGCTCGAGTTGATACGGTGACGATCCCTTTCCGAGTTGATATGTGTGCTGTGTCCTTTAGATGTATGGGTTATCGCTAGAATCCTTAAATCATCCTGAAAGACATAGGCTGTAAAATCAATATGGCGCGTAGAATGTCTCCATTGTTGAATGTGAAATTGTCTTAAATTATTACAATATGGGTATCAAATTGCAGGCCTTTAGGAGCACATGCCAAAACAATAAAAAAAAATGGCCTAAATTTTACATAGGTGGGTGTACGTGCAAAACAAACAATTCATCCCCACGCCATTCACGCCTCGCCTCGCCGTGAGAGTATAAAACCACATTTACTGCTTAAAATAAAAATACCACAAGTTAGCATTACATGCGTTAAAATAAAACTTAACTTGTACAATTTCTGACTTTTCTAGTACCAAACCTCGATCACAAAAATTCTATGGATTAAAACGATTTCACAAAAACTTTTTTTGATGCGAATCGAAACATGATCAAAAATTCAAAATCTGTGAATGCAGGTCTAAATGTCTCAAAAAGTTAAGTACAGTCTCTTAAGACCGTTTTCCTGTAGCTACAATGGGTAAGCTACCCTTACTGCTCCGTCTCAAAAATTCACTGTGTATACATCTAAATTATATTTTAAAAAACAAAAAAAAAATAGTAACCCACCGGTATCGGGAACAAGGTCCAAGCTACCGGTCAGGGCTCCAAAGAGAGGAACCTCCTAATAATGCGAACCGTGTCCAAAAGTACCGGTTTCTGAATCAAGTCCTTCCGTTTAACTTTCTGTGATAGTTTCTCACTTTTGGTCACCAGTAACGAAGCTACCACCGACCAAACGAGTCAGTTTAACCACGCGCGAGCCAAATTGGTCGCAGTTATAAATTAAATAAAAAATTAAAGATGTTTTAAAATATGGGTTATGTTAGAACAGAAAACAACCGCGCGCGAGCCGAGCGAGCGAAGTGAGCGGTGCCGCGGCAGTGGCCGGCTCGCGTATGGTCTCGTACATGGTGTGTTCGTGTTGTTGCAGGTGTGCATGCAGCTGGTGGGTGGGCGAGCGCCCGCGCCCCCCCCGCCCGGCTCGCCGCCGCCCGCCGCGCCGCACCAGCCCTGCCGCGCGCTCTGCCCCGAGTACCATCTGCAGCGGTTCAAGGAGGTAGGCTAATGGTGTACGATCACGGTTAAAGATTCCATCGGTTATCTTTGGAAACACCGATATTTAACAAATAAAATATAAAGACAGATAGAATAAGCTTTATTATCTAGACCATAATGTGGACGTCTAAGCAAAAAGGGTCCAGTTCTCGGCATTTAGTTTCCGATATATACAGGGTGAATTTTTGAGATGGGGCAGTAAAGGCAGCTTAACTGTTGTAGCTACAGGAAAACGGTCTTAAGAGACTGTCCTTAACTTTTTTGAATTTTTTTTCTGCATTCACAGATTTTGAAAAAAGTGTACAGTCAGCAGAAAATGGGCAATCTTCACAAAATCTTTTTTTATGCCAATCGAGTCTGTTTCTTATTGTAAAATTAAACGAGGTTTTGATAAAATAACAGTGGTATATTTAACAATAGTAAAAATAAAAGAGCAAACTATGCAATGGCAGTCGTGCAAAAGGGAAGAGCGAGCTAGCACATCAAGAAAGAGTTGGCTATATAACGATGATCACAGATTAGAATAGAACGTTCTAATGTCATGTAAACAAGGCTACAGATTTACAAGTATATATTCTAACACTTATAAGGATCAAATTTGGCCACAAATTGGGCCAACTGAGGTTTGATTACTAGAAAAGTCATAAATCGCAAAAAAAAACTTTTCCCATACATTTCGTAGGAAATTACCATCGATAAACCATATACACGCAGTTTTGTAAAGTTGGGTAAAAAAATTGCATTTTGCGATTTTAATTGATTATTAATTAATGCTCAATTATCTACAAGTTCATATTGTAAATGACTTTATATGATGTTTCTAAGTACCAGAAATTTTAAGAGAAAAGTTTATTAAAAAGTTACCAGTTGTCAAAATGCTTTTTCCCAAATTTTTCCAAAAAATTATCCGAGGAGGGCCAAAGGCTCCGGGTGGGCTGGGTATCCGCGCAGGTGAAACTGCTGGAACCCAGACCTCTGAGGTGCTTCCGCTGCCGGGTGGGAAACCACGTGTCATCACTGCTTCCACTGTGGTCAGCCCCGTCACAAGGCCTCTTGTAATGCCACGCCGCACTGTTTTGCATGTGCGGCGGCTGGCCAGCCGGTCGATCACCGGGCTGGGGGCAAGGCCTGTGCTCCTCTCCCCAAACCCAGGGGCAGGGGCAAGCCCTCCGCCACCGCCGTCACCGCCGCAGCCGCCACGATTGCCGCCGCCTCCACCGTCATCGTTGCCGCCGCTACCACCGCGGCAGGGCCATCCCAGAGGGCCCGGGAGGAGGCTGATATGGAATGCCAATAAATGGCTCCATTACGCCTCCTTCAGGCGAACATCAACCACTGCGCCTGCGGTCAGGATCTATTGCTCCAGAGCATGGCGCAGTGGTCGATTAACATCGCCGTGGTTGCTGAGCCGTAGTTTGTCCCGCCCAGGGATGACTGGGTGGAGGACCTGAGCGGCTCAGTGACCCTCATTTCGTCGGTCGCCGCCGGTACCCCGTCCCTCGAGGCCGTCAAGAGGGGACAGGGTTGCGTGGCAGCACGGTTCAGGGAGATTGTCGTGGTAGGAGTTTACTTCTCCCCGAACCGAACTCTCGCCGAATTCCACAACTCCCTTGCAGAGTTGAGGTCGTCGTCGTCGGGTTCCATCCCCTCCCTGTGTTCGTCCTCGGGGATTTCAATGCCAAGAACGTGGCTTGGGGTTCCCGGTATACGGACACACGGGGCAGGATGGTGGAGGACTGGGCTCTGGAGACAGGCCTGGTCGTCCTAAACCGGGGTTCTGTCCCCACGTGTGTGCGGATGCGGGGTGAATCAGTGGTGGACATCTCGTTCGCCAGCCCCGCTCTGTCACCGCGAGTGTTCGACTGGCGCGTCATGGAGGGGGTGGAGACGCATTCCGATCACCGATACATCCGGTGTAACGTCTCCGCCCAGACCTCAGGCGCGCTGGTCCGACGGGCCCCGAGTGGTCCGCGGTGGCCGCTGAAGCAGCTGGACCGGGAGCTCCTCCTGGAAGCCTCGATCGTGCAGGCCTGGGTATCATCACCAGACAGGCCTGCCGACATCAACGACGAGGCGGAGTGGTTTCGGGAGGCCATGTCCGAAATATGTGACGTGGCAATGCCCCGGGTCCAGCCCGGACGTGCTTGGCGCTAGGTGTGCTGGTGGTCGCGTGAGCTGACCGCTTTACGCGAGGCGTGCGTTGCTGCGCGCCACCGGTACTCCAGGCACCGCAGGCTCCGTATCCGCCCTCCGGATACGGAAGCCATTCAGGCGGAGCTATACGAGGGGTACAGAGCGGCGAAGACTGCCCTCCGAGCGGAGATCCAGCGGGCCAGAGGACTGGCCCGCGAGGAGACGCTGGAGACTCTTAGGCCCCAGCTCGTGGAGGACGTGGTGAGCGCTCTGTTCCCTTCGCGAGGGGAACATACTCCCCCGCCCATGGCTCCGCCTCCTGCGATGCCAGATGCGGACCACACCGACGAAGACGATTCTCCGGAGGTGACCGAGGTAGATCTGAGAGTGGCGGTACGTAGGCTGAATGCCAAGAATAGCGCCCCAGGACCCGATGGCTTGCCTGGAAAAGCTTGGGTTCTGGCCTTAGAGGCTCTCGGGCCTCGACTAAGGGGCTCCTAAGCGCATGCTTGGAGAGGGGCCAGTTCCCACTTCGTTGGAAGACGGGGTAACTGGCCCTCATAAAGAAGCTAGGGCGCCCGGCGGACTCTCCCCATTGTGCTACTCGACGAGATGGGCAAGCTCTTTGAAAGAGTAATTGCAGACCGCCTTGTCGGGCGGCTGGTGCGGGTGGGGCCGGATTTGGTGGAGAACCAGTTTGGTTTCCGCAAGGGGCGCTCTACGGTGGATGCCATCATGCGCGTTCGAGCCCTCACGACGGGGGATGCTGTTGCCCGGGGTGGGGTTGTCTTGGCGGTGTCTTTTGACATCGCCAATGCCTTTAATACCCTGCCCTGGAGTTGCATTGGGGAGGCACTTCGGTATCACCGGATGCCGACCTACCTCTGTCGCGTGGTCGAGGCCTATTTGACGGACAGGGCCGTCATCTACCCCGGTCACCAAGGAGAGTGGAACCGGCGGCAGATGTCGTGCGGTGTCCCACAGGAATCGGTTTTGGGGCCGCATCTGTGGGACATCGGGTACGACTGGGTGCTGCGCGCCGACCTCCCTAGTGGCGTCAGCGTAGTCTGCTACGCTGACAGCACGCTGGTCCTGGCACAAGGGAGTTCACATCAGGCGGCGGCCGAACTGGCGGCACGTGGGGTTGCGACAATCGTCGATAGGATCCGGCAATTGGGACTCGAGGTGGCATTGCACAAGTCCGAGGTCATGTGTTTTTATGGTCCTCGGAACGCGCCACTGTCGGAATCCCAGATAACGGCGGGAGGGGTTCACATCGGCGTCGAGTCGACGATGAAGTACCTGGGACTCGTCCTCGACAACCGGTGGAACTTCGTCGAGCACTTCCGACGTTTGGCTCCCAGACTGGAGCGGGCCGGGGCTGCCTTGAAGCGGCTCCTGCCCAGTCTGGGGGGTCCAAACGCCTTCTGCCGGAGGCTCTACGCGGGGATCGTGCGGTCCATGGCGCTTTACGGGGCACCGGTGTGGGCGCGTTCTCTGAGGCTGCGACCAGCCCAGCGGTTGAACGCGTCCCAAAGGGTCATGGTCATCAGGCTGGTACGGGGTTACCGCACGGTCTCCCGTGAGACGGCGAGCCTCCTTGTCGGACTACCGCCATGGGATCTGGAGGCAAAAGTCCTTGCGCACATCTGGGAGTGTCGCGAGGAGGCGAAATGCCGGGGCGAAACTTCCCTGCCGCGAGGTATCACGGCACAGCGGACAGAGCTCCGGCGGGATCTCATGGCGACATGGAGAGTGCGATTGTCGCAACCCAGCGCTGGGCACGCCACTATTGCGGCGATAAGTCCCCTCTGAGGAGTGGTTGGAGAGGCGCCACGGCATCCTCACCTTCCGCCTGACGCAGGTCCTCACCGGACACGGTTGTTTCGGGAGGTTCCTGTTCAGGATAAAGCGGGAGGTAACGCCCGGGTGTCACCACTGTGTGGATCGCCCGGAGGACACGGTGGAGCATACGGTGGTCTGCCCTGCTGGGGCGGAGCACCGCCGTGTCCCCACGGAGGCGATCGGCGGCGGCGATCTCGCATCCGGCCCTGGTTCAGGCCATGGTTCGGAGCGAGAGTGCATGGGAGGCCGTCACCTCCTTCTACGAAGCAGTAATGCTCGCGAAGGAGGAGGCGGAACGCGTGAGGGAAAGGCAGGGTTCGCGCCCTCGCGCCCTTAGTCGCCGCAGGAGACGCCCTGGGCGTCGGGAGTCGCAAACTGATTTCCGGCCACCGTAGGCGCGGGCCTGCGGACGGTGAGCGATGGGTAGCTCGCCGTCCGACAAGGACCAGGCCCGGGTCGACGGCGCGTCGTGTTCCACGCGCGCCTCAAAGAGGCGTCAGCACGAATTGACGGGGTCCATTAGGGCCAATGCCTGCCAGGGATGCGAGTTTGTCCGAAAGGGATATCGTGGCCCTGGCTCACAGGCAAATTAAGGAACATGGGTGGGTTTTAGTCAGTAAAAGTCTGACACGCCGTCCCGCTCCGCCCAGAGCGGGAGAAGTTAATTGATAATTTCCCACCCAAAAAAAAAAAAAAAAAAAATACCAGAAATTTGAAGAGAAAAGTTTAGTAAAAAGGTACCAGTGGCATGACAAATTTGAAAATGCTTTTTCTTAAATTAAGCTTTTTCAGAGTATTAGACCAGTGCTGATGGGCGCCAAAAAATATAAAACCGGGAAAAAAATTAACAGCATGAGACTTACTGGAAGAGATGCATAAATCAAAATCAAAATTTATTTATAAAGACAACAGAGTTCCATATTGTTAGTAATACCTTATAGCTAGTGTTAGTAAGCAAAATAAAATTATTATTGTAACAGTTTGAAGCACTTTGCGCAGAAGCTGACCAAGCAGGGTACGAGTTTCTTACCTGGCCATCCTCTCCACAAAATGCCTCAAAATGGGAGAATAGAAACTCTCTGACACTGTTTTCAGAATGCTCTTGCTCCTGGCCCGTGTTCTAGTTAGTAACGATGCGATTTTTTTTTCGAATGATCGCATGATAGCCTTCAGTTCGATTCTGCGCAAACATTTCCGACGCACTACAGAAACGGGGCAGAGAGCATTCAGCATAATATTGTTCGAATGACGGGAAAAATATTTTGGAGTCGACAAAATTGAGACCGTTGGAACGGGGTGAACTTTTAGGGGTTGTGAATGGTATTTAATTGTTTTTCGCGATTTGCAACGAAAGTTAAACGGCAAAGTTGTTGATAATAAAAAGATCTACAACTTTTGTATCTAACATTTTTCCACATAACCTCAAATTTTCCGGGAAAATCGGAAAAACTCGCGCCGAAAAATTAGGTGGACATATAACTTATAATGTTTCTAGTCAGCCGTAATTTTTTTTTGTTGCGAAATACAGATTTTTCCTTTTATTTTCGTCAACATCAACGACAACGTGTCAGACTTTTACTCAAACCCACCCGTGTTCCTTCAGTTGCCTGTGTGCCAGGGCAACGTTATCCCTTTCGGACAAACTCGCAACCCTGGCAGGCATTGGCCCTATCGGACCCCGTCAGTTGGTGCTGACATCTCTTAGAGGCGCGCGTGGAACACAACGCGCCGTCACCTGGGCCTGGTCCTTATCGGACGGCGAGCTACCCATCGCTCACCGTCCGCAACACGTTTCCTGCTTCCATTCTCCCGTCAGCCGTCACTCCTATCTCATTCATATAATTCCTCACACAAACCATCCATCTTTTATTTGATCTTCCTTCACCCTATATTTTAATATAATGTTGTAATAAACATGATCACAGTACCTATACCGCACCCGTCGACCCGGGCTTTGGGGTCTACTCCGAAGCGTTAAACCGAAGTATCGGCCTAATGTTCAGTCGTTTTATAACTTCCATAGTTTCCTTTTTTGACTTTGAATCCATACCCGACTTAAAGTCACATTTTTGTCTTTGGCTTATCTCTTTAACTGTCGTTTTTTTTTCCTTCGGTTTAACGCTTCGGAGTAGGCCCCCTGGTTTATTTATCCCACCATAACGCTATGTTTTATTGTGGTAGGTGAGACGGAAAGTGATGCATATGCGTGACCAGCAGCTCTACTACCATAGACTACGGATGTGGCTAGAAGATCAACTGAGACAGGAGCGGGAGAGGTGAGCGAAACTTTAGCTAAACTGTTTTGGCGCTGACAAGAGGCAAATGAAAAAAGTAGGCTTTTAAGTAGTAGTTTTTGAAGTAGGGTTTCTTGTCTTAAACAAAAAAAATGCCAAATCTATACAACATTATTTTTAGTATATACGAAACTTGAATATATATATATATATATATATTATTTAACAGACAAAAGATCCACAATGACAATAAAACAAAAACCTAATAAAATAATGTTAGCAACAATCATAAAACATGTTAGTACTTATAATCTAGGATTTTAGTAAACAATTTGGCTTAGTACTCATACACTACGACAGACAGTGTTGTTTCGATGAGATGTCGCATTATGGGGCTCTCATCAGCCCTGTCAGCTATCACCTTCAGGAGGCTGTTGCCACTTTCACGCAACCTAGCGAGCAGAGATGCACTTATCTTCCGTACGACAGCTGAGAAGCTGTCGACTCGGGCTTTTGCGAACATCTCTGACGCACTGCAGCAACGTGAATATAGTTAGTTTAGAATAAGGAACTGAATCGATTTCAATATTTTTACACCATGTTATATTTTGTACCAAAAATATTTAAGTGTGATGGAAAATGTTATCACCATTTAATTACTTGCAATCGCCGTACGGTTAGGTACCTACTGCCAAATTATTATCAATGAGCGCAAGACGACCCTGGAGGCGCGGGGGCGCCGTTAGCATGTTTTTGTACGGACAACCCGGTAACATACCAACCTTATAACTTTATGATTTTTCATGATACAGTTTTGAAATTTTGTATATAGATTCTTTACATAAAAATACTAGACACGTGTTTCAGGTTTCGCATATACTAAAACTAATATTGTATAGTTTGTGGTAGCGGAAAAAATATATGTTATCCTTGAACGTGTTTTGGTAACAACAAAGTAAACATTTCTCAAAACTTTGTTGTTACCAAAACACGTTTAGAAAAAAAAATAACGATACAAATAAACGGTAAACTAACCCTTTACTTTGAGTTTCAATCCAAAATATCTGTATTCAATATCAACGTACGGTTGGTATTAATTAATAACAAGAACGTCTTATTTGTATGCAGAACTTGGTTGTTTTGTATTTTCGATTACTCAACTCATTTTTGAGTAAACAGATAATTGCTTCATATTTTGCACTAAGTTACAAGCGTTGTGTTATCGCGCTTCTCTTTCTTCTGTATGCAGTCTGACAGAGACCGCGGTTAAGCTGTTGTCAGCGTTTTAACTATCCAATAAAATTATATCCGTTAACTTTAAAATCATTGGCGTCCATTTTGGGGGAGAGCAGTGGTGGCTCAGTGGTAAAGGCTGCGACTTACGAGTTGAAGGTCGTGGGTTCGAACCCAAGCAGGCACATTACTTTGTGTAAATTATTTCATCACCACTGCTCTCAAAACGGTGAAGGAAAACATCGCGTAGTGGATGGCCCACGCCCTCTCACAGAGAGGAGGCCTGTGTCCCAGCGGTGGGAACATTATAGGCTGATTATGCTGTTTGTGTGGGTATACATATTATTTGTACCGTGTGGTGCCGGACGTAAAGAATAGCACCATCCTATTTCTTCCCGTGGGTGTCGTAAAAGGCGACTGAGGGACTTACTAGAGAATGGGCAGCAGCGTTCTCTATGCATTTTAACACCATACTGCGATCGCCATCCCGCCTGCCAAGCGTGGAATTTATGGCAATCCCCCTTTGGGGGGGGGGGCCTATGTCCAGCAGTGGACGTCTTTAGACTGAAATGACGACGATGAACTTGATGTGCTGGCGACTGTACATTCGCCGCAGGTACTGGCAAAATTATCATCTGCCTAGCCTTTTCCCAACTATGTTGGGGTCGGCTTCCAGTCTAACCGGATGCAGCTGAATACCATTATTTTACATGGAGCGACTGCCTATCTGACCTCCACAACCCAGTTACTGGGTAACACGATATCCCTTGGTAAGACTGGTTTTCAGACTTCTGGGCTTCCGACGACCCGTAACAACTGTCAAAGATCTACAAATGACAGCCGGGACCAACGGCTTAACGTGCTTCCGAGGCACGGAGGAATCTTGGTATGGAAAGATGATCACCCATCCACGGACCAACCGCGGCAAGCGTAGCTTAACCTGATCGATCGACGCGTGCGCACAAGCTCCACTGGCGAAATTATAATAACCTAAATATTTATCTCAACAGCCTACCGGAAAGCAACGTAACATTAATCGAAGACCTCCCTCGTCGCAAAAGACGCACAGCCAGTCCCAAAGTGCCGCGCCTCACAACCGCACCCAAACGTAAACTAAAACCCGCCTCACCCTCCATCATAAGCAAGCCACACAAAATACTTCAAATGCTCAAACACAAGGCACCAGCCCAAACAACACAGCTACTCACAGACGACCTCAAAGCCGAAGAAGCGAAGACGGAACCGGAACCACCCGAACCATTCCCGTTAGAAAGAGAAGACAACATCAGCGATACGGAAACGATAGTAGGGGAGAAAGAGACGGTAGAAATGTGTAAGGAAATGAAGGAGTGTCTCGCGAAATTTTCGAATTTTGCACTGAACAGTGATAGTTTGCCTGAAGAGTTTCATGTGCAGGTAATATTGTAATAATTTAAATATTTTCTTATAAATAATGCTGTATGGTGCCGGACGTAAAGAATAGCACCATCCTATTTCTTCCCGTGGGTGTCGTAAAAGGCGACTACGCAGGGTGGGCTGTATGAGAAGAGGCCTTTGCCTTTAAGACAGTAATAGGCTGGTATTTTTTTTTTTTTGCTTTTAGGTACTTATCTCTTTTTATGCCGCATTGGTTGACGTCATTACGTCAACACCGGCTATTGCTGAAAACCAGCGCTGTGGCTCTGTCTCATATATCACAGCATAATGCTGAGCTATGGCCGTTTTGTGGATGTGACGCATATTTTTCCCCAACTTGATGTGTTTGTGTGCTTTATTTTTACTTTACTGCCTCATTGGTATCGTGATCGCAATTGCTAAACATGAGGTCCTGGTTTCGATTCCCAGGTCGGACAAAGTGTTGGGTTTTTTCTATCTGAAATTTTTCAGTAGCAGCACGAAGTCTGGAATTGTGGTAAACCCTATTACATGGGACTTAAACATAACTGGTGAAGTGTGGGTGTACTATAGGTACACTTCTGCCCAACCCTTTCGGTAAACAAAGCGTGATGTTATGTATGTTTATTGCAAATAAATATATTTTCATTCTCCCTTTCAGGTTGAAGGGAAATACCCCGAATCGGTCAGTCCCCCGCTTCAAGAGATGTCTCCGACTACCCCTGAACCGATGCCCGTGTATTCCTCCAAACCGAACCAGAGATTACTCTCTGTCAATAAATTTTTAAATAAGGATGACAAAGGAGATTTTAATCAAAAAATTACGCCGGAAGTTTTGAACATACCACTAAATGCGCGCAGGACGCCTTTACTCGTGAAGGATGACAAGGAGACGGTGACGGAAATAGAAAATGAAAAAGACCCGAACATCTACAAGTACGTGTCGTTTGGACTAGAAATCAAAAAAGCTATGGAGGAATGTCAGAATATTATTAATTCTTACAACAGTATTAAAGACGGGAAGAAAGAGGACGACGGGCAACTGTCGCTAGAACAAATATGCGAGGTTATGATGACTTTAGATAAAAATTCAGCAGAGTTCCTAGACAAGATAGATACGGAAGATCCTATAGACATAAATACAGCTAACACAAAACTAGCCGAGCTTGTTGAAAACATGCCTCAAATCCTAGCTAATATGCCTGAAATTGCGTCAAAACTCTCCGAGTTCGCAAACGCGTCGTTCGAACTACCAGAATTCGCCTCCATCATGAACAGCCTGCCGGAAGTCAATAACGAAGCTCAACTCACACCGGAAACGCTGAAACAAATCCGAGAACTAAAACTGAACAAGACTAGGGATAGTGTTAAAGTGACTAAAAATACTGCTAAACGCAAAACGCAGCGTAGAATTAAGAGTAACATTGATACTAATGATATTATAGGCACAATGACTTTTGAATTAGATAATAAAGACATAGTAGAACTATTGAAAGATGAAAAAGATTTGCAAGCGTTAATGAAAAACAAAAACAGAGAAGATTTCAAAGACTTACTCTTCTCAATCTCCGCTCAAGTTGTTATTAACAAAGTGTTCGAGTATTTAAAGCAAAATAAAAGTCCTGTTCTAGCTAAGTGTTTAGAGGAAGATAAAGAACTGTTCTCGTTACCCAAAAATAGTTTAAACTCTGAAATGTACTCAAAAGCGTCAACTTTATTCGATAATTCTGTTAAAGATGCGTTAAGTATGGAAGAGCTGAGAGACTTAGTCAAATCACGATTTAACTCGTGGAAACATTACGTAGCGTCGAAATTTAAAGGCATACCCGTCGAAATTTTAGAAAATGAAATTGAAGCTATGTTAGATAAATTTTATAGCTACATTCAGGATTTGGCTGGGAAGAACTTCGTGCCTGACCCAGATCGAATGGCGGCTAAGCTAGACGAGTTAAAAAAACATCACGAAACGCATAGGGATTCTGATAGTGACTCCAGAGAGTCGGTCAGACAGATTCTTTTAACAACTTCCGTCGGAAACACACTAGATATACTCATTATGAAATTCCCTAAACTGACTCCTGAGAAAAAAGTGATGGTAAAGGGATTAAAATTCAAATATATGAACGTTTTGCGAAGATGCTGCGAGTCACAACCTCTTGCCAACTGGATTCTAACCGACCCTGAAACGGCTGTCAACGTTATCCAAGACCTCATGGATTTCCAGATTAAAAAACCAGATAACGTTCCAGATTTTTCCAGCATGCCCAGCGAGAAAAAACGGGATTATTTTATTGGAAGACTAAGGGATGTAAATAAGCAATATATAGAGACTTTACCTAAGAAAAACCTCTCGGGCGACGAGTGGCTCGTTATGCTGTATAAATTAGAACAATACGAGGAGAAATTAAAAGAGAATTTTAATAAATCTGCTCCCCAACCTGTGAAGACAACACAAAACGCGAGCGAAGCTGAAATTTTAGCAGCTAAAGGATTAAGTAAGATAATAGGAAAAGCAAGCATTCGCGTCGTTAAAAAAACTGACCCACCGAAGAAAAAAGAGGAAAAACCAAAAGAAAAAATTGAAAAAGACGACAAAAAGTGTAAAAATGACGCTCTTTTAGCTAAATGTGAAGCGATTCTCACGTCTAAAGGAGAAAAATCATTATTAGACAGCTTCTACACTATCAAATCTTACATAACGCAAGGACTGCCAGTCCCAGAGACTTACAAAAAACACGTCATATCAATATGCTCTTCAATCGACGCAAAGTTACTAGACGAGGATTTAGAAGACAGTCTAAAATCTGACAAAGAAGACGAAGACTCAAAAGAACAGCCAATTTCGCCGCAAAACCATGAAGACTTAGCTAAATATTCGGCGCAAGCGCTTCGTAACGCGAAACAGACTCTAAACGCCGTCGCTTTTCAACGAATCAGTCTTAGAAATGGACAGAGTAAATCTGAGAGTGACGTCTGTGATACACCGAAAACTGATTGCAAATGGACCAATGATTGTGTTTGTAATTCTTGCAAAGATAACGCTAGTGTGTGTTTAGGGGATATAGTGAAGCAGTGTTACGATGGTGATAAAAAGACTGATAAGAAGAAAGAGGTCAAAAAGCCCGTAGTGAAGCCTAAGCCGGTTGCTAAAGCATGCGAAAATGTCAATCATCAGCAGCATGTTTGTAAAGGTTAGTTTTGATTGTGTTAACTTTTATATACAGCGTGGAAGGGACATCGACGCGCATCCTGTTACTATGGATTTAGTATATCATTCTTGACCCCCCTGCGTTAAAATTTATCTTATATTTATAATTTATTCGCTGTTCCATACATTTTGACCTTGTAGGTATTGCACTTCTGTAGGAAACAGCTGTTTTTCTTTAAATTACTGACGATAAATTTCAACACTCGGGGGTCAAGTATGATGTACTGAATCCATGGTAACAGGTTTCGCGCCGATGTCCCTGCCATGGCCACCCTGTATACCGAGTGACTTTTTTTACCGTCTTGAAAAAAATAGGGTATATTAGGTGAAAGGAGTAGAAACCTATGACGTAGTTTTTTTTATTTTTATAACGTAGTAAGAAATTAATCTATCGATAAATACAACACATTTGAAGTTAGTTAAACTTTTCATATTAGAACGATAAAAAAAAATGAAAAAAGAAAACGATAGAAAAAATATCTAAATTCAAATCATACGCACCCTACTAAATGCGTGGCGAGTAACTATCGGTCTGCTTCAAACGATAGGACCGCGCTACGAGTTCATTGATAAATTATACCGCGCGCGATTATAAAAAAAAAGGTTTATGCCATAGGCATGAACTCCGTTAACCCAGTAATATACCCTATTTTTTTTCAAGACGGTAAAAGAAATTATCCGGTATAAGGTGTTTAAAAATTAACCTTACATAATTTAACGAGTGCTTTAGACAATCGAACTGAATAACTGTTACTATGGGACCAAAGTTGAAATGGTGAAAAAAAAAACTGCTGTCCTATACAGTTTAGGACAGTAGGTATAAACTTTAGTATGAAACATCAGATTTTTTTTCCTATGGAGAAGAGCCAGCAAAAAAAACTCCACGGTTACGCTTTTAAAAATAATTCGCTTTTACAATATTTTCAAATTGCAGTGTAATAGGTATGAGAGGACAGTGTAGGCCCATAAGCAATTACCATGTACTAAAAAAAACAGAAAATGGTCTAGAAATCTGCAGTCTATTAGCCTACAACATTCTCACATTCACAAAATATATAATAATCTATTTAAAATATAAATAAAAGTAAAAATCTATTTAAACCAAATGACCTGACGGTCTGGAAAGCATAAGTAAACCTATATATTTAAATATCAAATCATCTGCCTGGCCTATTCCCAACTATGTTGGGGTCGGCTTCCAGTTTTACTCGGATGCAGCTGAATACCAGTATTTTACTTGGAGCGACTGCCTATCTGACCTCCACAACCCAGTTACTGGGTAACACGATATCCCTTGGTAAGACTGGTTGTCAGACTGTTGGGCTTCTGACGACCCGTAACAACTGTCAAAGATCTACAAATGACAGCCAGGACCAACGGCTTAACGTGCTTTCCGAGGAACGGAGGAATCATGGTATGAAAAGATGGTTACCCATCCACGGACCAACCGCGGCAAGCGTAGCTTAACCTGAAACGATCGACCCATGCGGCAGTTATTATTTAGCCACAAGCATCTCATCATCTCAAATATAATGCTTATATTCCTCAGTGGGTCACGGCGGCGTGGCGTGCGCGGGCGAAGGCACCGAGCAGCCGTGCACATGCTGTTATTGCACCGTGTTTGGACATGCTGTAAGTATAACACATATTTTATGAACTAAAGGAAATAAAATATGTTTAGTGCAAACATATTTTATTTTACGCACAAACGAAACGTACATAACAAATAAATAACTTGAAATTCACACATACAAAGTAGCCAAAAGCCTCGTATTCAAGAAATAAAAGTTTGACAATCTGGTCCATTGTTTGATGTCAAGGCCAGCGACCAAAGACAATTTACATTGCGTAATGAGGATTAACTACGATAATATGGACCGCCCCTCCAAAATTCAAAACGTTTGAAAGTATTTACAAAGCGCCACCAAGACTCACAACGCATGTGTGCGTCATGAGACGGCCGTCAAACAAAAACAAATCACGGATTTGTTGCTCGACTAGTGGCGTCATTAATCGCTCATTATTATTAGTATGGCGCTGCACTGACGTACTCTATGAAAACGACACGTGCGTTGTCTTGCGCGATCGGCTTGTTATGATTAGTTGACCAACAAATCTGGTGATAAGTGAGATATTACGAATATATACAAACTCTTTCGTAAGGATGTGACTATACACATTGAAACAGTAATTTGGAGGGGCGAGCGAATTTGGGGGGAACTGTCTAACTCTCTTTGTAGAATCCTATAGTGAATGGTCATTCAATACGATTCTACGAACTTAGTTGTAATGCTGATTCTAATGATAATAATTCTGTAAAGTCATATTTGTTACGTCCGCGAATCATATTTAGATCAACATACAACCTGTTACTGACCTGCAAAAAGCGTAAGAAAATTTGAATTTCGCGAGCTACCCTAGCGCATCCTCCTAATCAGAAGATCTTCAACAAATTGTGTTTTGCCGTTTGCAGTTGAATAATAAAGAGCACTAAACACTTTTCGATGTTTTCTTAATAATTATTACCTACGTGGTTATTAATTTGATTACCATTCTTCTGCTGGGGAGTTTGATATGCCACTTTTTCCCAGCTCTAGGAAGTGGTGAAGGGCGGGCGTTTTTGGGGGACTGTCTTATGTCATTTTGACGTTCGAAAAGTGCTGACTCTCAGCCTAGTTTGAATAAAATGACTTTGATTTGATTTATATTCCGTTTCAGCCGCCTCTGACGACTCCCGTGCCTCGAAACTTCAACGAGACGAGAGAACGACTCCGATCTATACTAAACAAGAAGAAACAGCAGTGCAAAAGTGCTAATGTAAGTACATCATACACTCGATATCTTTGAACAAAATATCTAGAAAAAAAATAAACTTAACATTGTAGTTGAAAAACATGTTCTCTCATACATCGTTATACGTCACGGTCAATTCTCGAACTGCAAATGTAAGTTGGTCAACTATTCTTTAGCTTGTAAAGCATACTTAGCTGTGATAATTTTACTTTTAATTTCGTTATATATACAACACGACCCAGAATTAAAGCACAACCTCTTAAGGGGTCATTGTAGTCATCATTATGAACAACTTTTACTATGCGACCAAAGCTGAAATCGCGTAAAAAAATCACCTGTTCCATATATTTTGACAAGTTATTTGAACATAAATGTAGGGAACAGCTTTATTTTTCTGCAAGCCTGTGATCACAAAGGCGCAGTGTTCCAATTTTAATTAATAATAAAAACATTGAATATTACAGTGACTAATAATAGAAAAAGTAGTTATTTCTATAATGTTATTCATTATAATTTCTAGACTTTACTGGCTTTGGTTCAATACTGAAAGATTTCAATCAAATTTTTTTCTTGACAAGAGAAATTGAGACAATTAAAATTAAAAATATTTTTTATAGATTTTTTTTTTCTCTTTTAAGGCAAATAAAGTCTTGATAGCTTTATTTGATTGATGTTTAATAAACATATTATAAAATTTCAGGTTATACTGATATTTTACAAGCATGAAAGTATACAGGGTGTCCCAGGAAACCTGTACCAGCGAAGGTCTGTGGTCAGGGGACACTAATACCTATCGCTTGAACCCCCATGTATGTTCCGCGATATTTTGTAGTTTTCGAGATATGATTTTTTTTGGTATTATTTTCAGATTTCTTAAAATTGTAGGCGATTTTATTTATAAATTTTGTGTTTCTTTGAGTTTTTTTTTGTCAGTGGTATGGCTAGAATGTGTGTTCACCTGCTATAAAACACAAAACACCCAAATTCTAACTACTAATAGTTCAGAATTTGATCACAAGATTAAAAGGAGACGTTCACGAAATGTATGGGGCTTGGTACTAAAATAATGGAAAATTTAAACAGCCTTCTGACCTATATAGGCTGAAAGAGGGTAATTATTTTGATGTCTTTGGGCATTTAATTTTTTTTTACAGCCGGCCGTTTTCTTTTAAAACAAGTGTTGAAAAATAAAATGTTCTACAAGCTTTATTTATATTTTAGGGATGGCAGCCCTGTGGCAAATGACGTGACAATGACAACGTCAGTCAGCAGGACTCGGCTTGACATTTGGAGCGGATGTTTAGTCCGAGTTTACAGCTTTGACTTTTTTCGATACGTTTTGTTATTGCATTGTCATGATAATCAATATTTTTTGTCTTAATTTCATGGAGCTGCAGCTAAAATTATAATAAAATCTCAAAGTATTTAATAGAAACGGAAACATTAGCCACATAAAATAATTATATTGCATAGAAATGAATAAATAAAGACTATGTGCGTTTTGTTTGTATTGAAACATTTTTCACTTTTTCACAAAAACGGGCGCCTGAAAAAATTAGATTTAACTATAATCGAGTAGCATAATAAATAAGCTTTCTAATAAGGTACATCACATTAGCGTTTAAAAATCGTCGGAATAGTATACCAATTTTGTCCTCTCCTTTCTGTTTGATAGAAATTTACAGTGGAATACAACTTGAAAAAAAAATACTTGCTGACTGAATGACTGGTAAATAATTTTTAAAACTTCATGTGTTTATTTGTTTTAAACTTGTGTTCAAATTCTGAGCTGAGTTAGAATTTGGGTGTTTTGTGTTTTATAGCAGGTGAACACACATTCTAGCCATAATACTGACAAAAAAAAAACTCAAAGAAACACCACTCAGCAAAAGTTATAAATAAAATCGCCTGCAATTTAAAAAAATCTAAAATAAATACAATAAAATATATATTTTTCAATCGATAGGTATTAGTGTTCCCTGACCACAGACCTTCGCTGGTACAGGTTTCCTCGGACACCCTGTATACATTAAAGTCAAAACATCATTGCACCAATCAGAATTCTAGAAAGAGACAACTACTGGCAGCAAATTCGCTTTGTCTTTTTCGTTCTTTTCGGTCTGTATTCACTGCACAACAAGATTGTTTTTGAAAAGTTAATAATCTTTTCGATGTTGTTTAAAGTTGTCAAAACGGGCCTATTATTTAACTTTTCCTAACTTAACCATACGACTCGGTACTAGATACTCACGATAAATCCATTCAAGTTAAATGCCAAAACGGACCTTTTATTTTTGACAAGTGTAGTAACGATCTTAGGTTTTTATTTTTTTATTAAAAAAAATCATTTATTTAATCTCTCAAACAATAAGAAATTTTATACAGTTGTACGAACCACATTGTATTTTTTGCAGGGCGATCAAGAGCCCCCGGTGAGTAGGGTGTCGGGCATACAGACGCCGCCCATCGAGCCGCCCGTGCAGCCCAAGCCGACCAAACCGCCGCCGATCGCACCCAAACCACCGGTACACATCAGTTTATTACTTTTTTTTATAAACTTTATGCGTAACTGTACAGCCACGAGCATAAATATATTACTATAGACAGCTCGCAATAATATCTGATTTCATAATTCATCCATTAATATATGACAGCAAATATGTGTGGCCATCTGTGGAAGGATATACAGCGTGTCACGTTAAGGGTATGTACATATCAAAGGCACGGATTCTTTTGGTGATAACAAACTACATGGTAACATTTTTTAATGATAAGAAACATTTAACTAATAAAAATCAAATGTTTCCAATTGAATTCTACACATCACTAGACCAAGTCAACTGATCGGTACACGTTTTAATCCATTCGTTTGATCGTGCCGCTCGCGCCGCCGCGTGTCGTTGCGGTGCCGTGTCGCAGAGCTGTTGCAGGTGTGCGTGTGGGGGTTCAACTTGTACGTCTCTTGATAATAAGGAGAACATACTGATAAGACTAATTTGTGTGCCTGTAATAATCTGCCTTCGGCAGCCAGCGTAACATCTACTAGATCTCCACGCGACAGCAGGCCGTGAAAGCCTGCTGACATGTTTGCGTGGAAATTGTTCGTCCGACGCCATGATGGCGGCGACCGCGAAAGGAACCTGAAACAACAAAAAGAGTTACTAGGCGAACGGACACAGATAATGAACAATGACCCTCGTAGTGCGGTGACACGTTTGTTATGATTTAAAAATAAACTATAGAAATAAAAAAAATATCGAACATTTTCAAAGTTATTCCTTTAGAGCTGAAATTTTGTACAGAGATTCTGAACCAGATGCTCTCTTCGCCCTGTTTGTATGATATACCCTGTACACGCTGTACAAGTGGCAACAAAAATATGTGACATCGAAGGAACGCCAAAACTGCCTGGCGAGGCATGCGACGCCAAAGTATGGGATGTTACATCGGCTTCAAAAATATGCGTCAATGCAATATTAACGGATATGTCTTGCGTCATAAATATCTGCCTACTCAGTTAAATTCAGAATAATGTGATACCACGTTGTGATCGAAAATATCTGACATCGTGTTCGTACGAACATAGTTCGCGCGTGGTGGTGGTACGGAACCTTTAATGTCCGACAATAGTTTTGTTCGTGTTTGTTTCGCTAAAAAAGTTTTTATATTCACAGGCATTACCAAAAACGCAGCCACCGAACCTAACGCCAGCGCAAGTGCAACAAAAACGACAATCTATAGACATTCAACAGAAACAACTCGCCGACAAGATGGCGCAGATGGCCGTATCCGACAAACCGCCGCCTGCAGCCGCTCAAACTACGAACAAACCTAAGGTAGCTAGTGGTAACCACAGACAATCCATAGACATTTAACAGAAACAAGTCGCCGACAAGATGGCGCAAATGGCCGTGTCTGACAATCCGCAGCCTGCAGCCGCTCAGACTACGAACATATCCAAGGTAACTAGTGGTAACCATAGACATTCAACAAAAAAAACTCGCCTAAAAGAAGGCGCAGATGGCCTTGTCCGACAAACCGCCGTTTGCAGACACTCAGACTACGAGCAAACATAAGGTAACTAGTGGTAACCACAGACAATCCATAGACATTCACAAAAACAAATTGCTGACGAGATGGCGCAAATGACCGTGTCCGAAAAACCGTCGCCTGCAGCCGCTCATACTACGAACAGGCCTAAGGTAACTGACTAGTGGTAACTACAGACAATCCATAGACATTCAACAGAAACAAAACGCCGACAAGATTTGAAGTGAAAACTTCATCAGGTGCGAAGAGCTATTTTTGGTAGGGGAAAAACTTATGGGTTCGAGTCACCGACATGCTAATGGGACGTGTTGCGCCAGACTGGTGACGCGCAGTGGCCTTTGTACATGTATACGCATTTATATACAGGATGTAAAAAGACACATCACAAAGCCGTCAACTACGTATACTGTGTAGAATAAACAAATTTTCTTTCTTTTCTTTCTTTCTGTACATCTATCTAAGTAGCTTTGCGCAAAAATTATTGCTGGGAAACGACTTTTACTTTTAGGTATAAAAAAGGCTATTATTTATCGCGCGCAATGTAACGCGAACCCAGGCAAACGGATTAAGCCCCGCCTCTTCGCTCGAGGCAATCATGATGTGGTGGAGTGCGTTTGATATTCATGGCGTTGTTGTAACTTCAAATGCGTAATTTGTAAAGAAAAATTGAAAATTCTGGTAATGTTTCTTTAGAAAAAAGTTTAGTAATACCACTTGGAATACGTTTTCATAAAAAAGTAAAAAAAATAAAAATGCAAGTTTGACCTTCAATATCTTCATAACCAGTGGGTTCCCAGGCATGGTCTAGTGGAAAAAAAATATCCAAATAATGTGTAGAATATGTGGCTTTCGGCTTGGGAAAGTGTCTTTTTACACCCGATTTATGTTAATAAAAAGTTTTAAGTTTTCACTTCTGTCTGCAGTCCCCATGACTACCAATTTTTTTATTTATCTATATTATTTCAGGTGTTACAACGTACGGTGCCCATTCAAATAAATGTTCCCCCCGTACTAAAAGCTGAAGGAAAAGTCAATCCTAATGCTATGGAGCAGATTAGATTACAGGTAATTTTTATTATCCTTACCTCGAGAGCACGGAGATGCCTCGGCGGCTGCTGATAGAGGCGGCATTGTCAACACGTACCATACACACCAAGCGTGTCACCGTTTCTTTGCACTACGATACCAGTAAAAAAATAAAAGCCTTATGATACGGCTATACTATCGCGATAACGCGAACTAAACTTCGCGCGTTCTCTGTTGTACAGCGAGACGTCGACCAGTGTGCGAGTGAGACGGCATGATGTGGAGTTCGCGTTATCTTGACAATGTAGCCGTAGGGTATCAGTAGTCGCATAATTATGATGTGTAACATCTGTAAAAAATACTGAACAGACAGCTGTGCTGCTGGGGAGTTTGTTGCGCTACTTCGTCTTCCCAGCTAAAGCACTAGGAAGTGGTGAAGGGTGGGCGTTTTTGGGGGACTGTCTTATGTAATTTTTGACGTTCGAAAAGTGCTGATTCTCAGCCTAGTTTTAATAAATGACTTTTGATTTTGAGCAGTGACAGAAATTAGCCCCTCTAATTACAACCGATATAGTGCTGACTAATTCCATGGTATTAAAAAGTACTTACTTATTCCATTCTCAAGCTGTCACTTCCTGTTTTACACTTCCGTCCCTTTTCACGAAATCACTCCCACAGGAAGAGAGAGGAAAGATGTTACACATCAAAATTCAAATCAGTCTTTATTTCAGGCAATGTTAGACATTACAATGTACAATTTATATTGTCACGAATAAAATAATATTATTGTTATTATATTAAAGCACTAATAATCAAAAAAAATACAAAAAAAAAGGAAACTTAAGCGTCAAAGTACTCGTCCCCATCCCTGTAATCAGGAAACGTGCCCAGAAGACGTGCAGCATTGCCACGTTGAATGGCAATTCTCTTTCTTTGTACCGTGTAATGCCGGATGTAAAGAGTAGCACCATCCTATTTCTTCCCGTGGGTGTCGTAAAAGTCGACCAAGGGAACCCGCCTGCCAAATAAGGCGTGATGATTTATGATGATAAACCTAAATAAATGCCGTTTTGCTAGGCAAACTGATCACTTGTAGCAAGCAGTTTTAAAACACCCATAACTTGGTTACAGCAATTAAAACAACAACATCAAGCTCAAGCCCATCAACAACAACATCAACAGCTTCAACAACAACAACAACAGCAAGCTCAACAACAACAGCAGCAACTACAACAGAAGAAGCCGGAGCCTATTTACGACTTGCCTATACACAACAAACCGACGCTTACGCCTCAACAACAGCAACAAATTAGACAACAACAACAACAGGTTAGTTTTAGGGAACAGTTTTAATTAACTCTTTCTCACACATTTACTTACCGAAGGCTGAAATTAAATGAAAGGAAATTGTTTTGTCTGTAATAGGATATCGGAATCACTTATACATATCATATTTAAAAAATGAAATAACGAAAATGGAAAGTCACTATTACTATCTGACGACTCCTGAGAAGAAATGGCGAAACAAACTCAGGTGTCAAAAACTCTTCTAAGTTCAAACAATAAATATCTGATCTTCAATAGTCAGATAAGTTTTATCTGAGAAATAAATATCAGGGTTTGACAGGTTTTGCATGGAAGATCTGACGCTTTTATTTAAATTTGTTGTTTTTTTTATTTATTTATTCTTCGGAAAGATTACAGTCTAACATCTTTATAGGTAAGTTATGGACAATAGCGCTTACAATTTGTTAGAACTTATGTGACTATGGAATAATCAGTCCTTAAATACTTAATATTTAGCGAAACTTCACGAACCATATGTTAATAGTATTGAAAAGGAATAAACATAAATATATTTGATAAAAAAAATATGTTTATAACATAGGTATAACTTAACTATATATTTTGTAAATATATTATACAGCTTCTGCAACAAAAACTTCAGCATCAACAGCATCATCAACAACAACAACAGCAGCAACAACAACAACAACAGCAGACGCAACAGCGGTTTAATCAACAACAAGCTCAACAGCAGGCACAGCAACAACAGGCTCAACAACAGGCCGCCCAACAACAAGCTCAGCAACAAGCACAGCAACAAGCGCAGCAACAAGCTCAACAACAAGCCCAACAACTGGCTCAACAACAACGACAGAGTAGAGCGCAACAACAAAGAAGCACTGTGTCTCTCTCTAGCAGAGATACAAGTGTGTTCTCTACTTCAAGCGGATGTTCTGGGTAAGTAAACAAGTTGTTTTGACAGTTTAAGTCATTAAAAAACTTGAATCTCATGAATAATGTACAGATTTATATATCTGCCTGCCTTTTTCCACCTATGCTGTGGTCTGTTTGTAGTCTAATCGAATGCAGTTGCATACCGGTATTTTACGTGGAGCGACTGCCTATCTGACCTCCATAACCTAGTTACTGGGTAACACGATACCCCTTGGTAAGAATGGTTGTCAGTTTCGGGCTTCTGACGACCCGTAAGACTGTCAAATGATCTACGAATGAGAGCCGGGACCGACGGCTAACATTGAGAATTGGACACTTGGACATTTTGCGAATTGGACATAATGCGCCCAAAGGACGTTCAAAATAATTCATGTTCATGTTTCATACACTGTTCAAAATGATCTCTTGTCAGAATTCAAAATATGGCATTCCAATGATTATTCTGGCACAGCCCTACGGGCTCTTCGTCTCAATGTTTTTGTTTTAATAATTTGCATGTTTTTTTTTTTTTTTCACAAAATCTATAATAGACAGTAATATAAACTGTAGAAAAGTATTAAAAGTTAAATTCAACAGCTACTTGTTGCTCAAAAAAATGATTAAACTCCAACAATTTTCTACCACAGTTCAAACGTCCCTTTCTGTCACGGTGATGATGTGACGTCATTTACGACGAAAATGCTTTGTTTACATCTATTTTTTAGCCCTGTTATATTATTGTATAATTTGCCTTATTCAAGCAGAGATCGCACTTACTTATTTACCTTAGTGAGATTTCAAGCATTTAGCAAAGAAAATATTTTATTCGCGTAGTATTTTTCGTCACTTCAGGCATTTTCGAAGAGGACGCGTTTTCAGTTTGCGTTCCGTTCCACCAAAAAAACGCAACATATAATAATTAATTGTGATATAAATACTGCATAATGCATGCGTTTTAAACAACAACCTTGTGTCAAAATAGAAAATAAGTTTACTAACATAGGTATAAGTTATCTTATTGTTTACTAACCCGGATGTTGCCAGTCCGAAATAAAGATTATTTTATTATTCGTGGTTTTTGGCAGAATACCAAGAAGGTATAATATAAGGCCTGGTCTTCCGGTGAGCGTCGATGGCGTAAATGAACCTAGGGACATAGCAAATTTATTTAGGTCCCATTTTTCTGTACAACCCATGCTGGGCAGACAGGTTGAGGTGGTCAGTGTTGAGGGCTCCATGGGCAAAATGGAGTCAAGGTTTTCAGCCAAAGAGGTAGGGTTAAAAATCAAGTATATGTCGAAAGGCAAGTCTCCTGGCCTCCTGGCCCACATATAGCGAGAGTTTTAGCTATGTTCTACTCGCTATGCCTGAGCCATTCCTATCTGCCGTACGACTTCATGAGAACAGTGGTGGTGCCTGTAGTGAAGAATAAAACTGGTGATCTAGCCGATAAGACTAACTACAGGCCTATTTCTCTTGCTACTGTTATAGCAAAAGTGTTTGATGGTTTGCTGGATGCACAGTTACAAAAACACGTGACGTTGCACGACAATCAATTTGGTTTTAGACCCAAATTGTCTACAGATAGTGCAATACTGTGCCTCAAGCATACCGTCAGATACTATACTGATCGTAAAACTCCAGTTTACGCGTGTTCCCTCGACCTGTCCAGGGCTTTTGACCTGGTGTCGTATGACGTGCTATGGCGGAAACTTGAGAGCACGAACATGCCACATGAACTTGTGAACATCTTCAAAATTGGTATGCACACCAGGTCAACAGTGTCAGATGGGCGGGTGTATTGTCAGAGTCGTACAAGCTTGAATGTGGAGTGAGACAAGGTGGGTTAACTTCCCCCACACTGTTCAATCTGTACATGGATGCACTCATCGTCGCGCTCAGTAGCCACCATGTTGGCTGCCACGTTGATGGTGTATGTGTAAACAATCTGAGTTACGCTGCAGGCATGTTGCTAGCTGTGTCCGATAATATGTCTGTTTTGTGTATTTTTTATGTGTGTGTATGTGTCTTTTATGTATTCTGGTTGCTGTATGGGTGCTTTTTGGTTACCTGAAATAAATACTTTTTATTTTTATTTATTTTATTTTATTAAAGTATTTATTTAATAATTAATATGTAAATAAAACAAATTGGAATTTGTTTCTTGACTCCTACACAATGTATATTAAAATAATGGTATATAATAAGTTTTGAATTACGTCCATATTCCATATTAGAATCTAAATAAAAAAAAATCTTCTTTTCCAGCGGCTCCTGTTGGCGCGGTTCTCGACCGGAAGACACTCGCGACTTAGACGCGCTCCTGCAATACATAGAAGGGCCCGCGAGACACGTCGACCGTGGCAAGAAGCGAGCCAAGAAGCAGCGCCAGAAGGCCAAAAAGGTAACTTATAATAATATGGGCCATTGATCTATGATAGGTAGACCAACTTAGCGCGTGAGTCGTGGCTGAACGGAATGTTGCCATTTTAAATTATTTATTTATTGGATCTCCAGCAGAGGCTACATGCAAGTATACACATACAGAAGGGACAAATACAAGTGTGTGCTTCCAATTATAGGACACCACATCATTTACATAACGTCTGTGTTTCCGAACGCATACAACCCTAATCTCTTCAAAGTGAGAGTGAACAGGCTTCTTCTGGGTAAGCTCACTCCATCGTCGACTTTGACTCTGTCACCTCTGACCTAGATTAAGGTCAAGAGCAAACCCATCCCAAATAAAAAAAAAAAACTAGGTATATTAAGTTTGACACGAAAAAAACATTAAAATACCTACATAACATACAAAACACATTAGAGAAGACATATTATATTTATACACGATGTAACATACCCACTACCACTACCTCCTTCAGGGGTCATTGTACTCATCATTATGAACAACTTTTATATGGGGCCAAACCTGAAATCGCGAAAAAAAAAATCAGCTGTTCCCCACATTTATGTTCTCATATTTTTTATTTAAACTTCAACACACTTTGTATAAACATTTAAAACGAAATGTTGTATTTATTTAATTTATATGTACCGATTCACGTCATCACGTTAACGCCGGCTGTCGCTGAAAACCAGCTATCTCACGTAGGGTCGCAGCATTATGCTGAGCGATGGCCGTTTTGCGTGAATGTGACGCATATGTCCAACTCGTTCTTTTCGTATTTGTGATCTCTTTCTTTGCGTCATGTTAACTACAAATAAACGTATTTTCTTTATTTTTTGACTGCACTATGCACTTAATCTATGTTGACCAAAGTAAGCTGATAATTTTATTATAACACTCAACAAAACGCAGAATAACTTAACATTTATTTTACCCGAGCTTTTGCCCGCGGCTTCCAAAGATCCATCCAAAGGTTGTTTGTTAAAATCGTGTGTGTAAATTACACACGATTTTAACAAACAACCTCAAATCGCCACATGCGTACTTCGCGTCACACTGACGTAACGCAAATTCTGCATCGCGCAAGCAGAGTTTACCGCGCGACTAGCATATATACAACGTCCCGACATCAACCGTCGGGCAGTTGCCGACCAGACTGGAAACCCGTCTGTTCGGAGGATCCTCCCTTTTCTATGGAGGATGAGTTGAACTTTACACCCTGTTCCTCATCCATCTATAATTGCGTTTAGCGATAAGACCGCCCATTATGTTAGTCTATGTAAAATTCATCATTTATATCTGTATTTTTTATGGCGCCAAATTCAAAAGTCATTTATTCAAATTAGGCTGAGAATCAGCCCTTTTCGAACGTCTAAAATTACATAAGACAGTCCCCCAAAAACGCCCGCCCTTCACCATTTCCTAGTGCTTTAGCTGGGAAGAAGTATTTTTTTTGCCATGTGCACACGCCAATTTAAAAAAAAAATATATATATATACAGCATTATTTTTAGTATATGCGAAACTTGAACATAGTTTGTTCAGAATAAGGAACTGAATTGGTTTCAATAATTTTTACACCATGTTATATTTTGTCCCAAAAATATTCAAGTGTGATTGAAAATGTTTCACCATTTAATTACTTACAATACAATCGCCGTACGGTTAGGTACCTACTGCCAAATTATTGTCAATGAGCGCAAGACGACCCTGGAGGCGCGGGGGTGCTCGCCGTTAGCATGTGTTTGTACGGACAACCCGGTAACATAACAACCTTATAACTTTGTGATTTTTCATGATACAGTTTTGAAATTTTGTACATAGATTCTTTACATAAAAATACTAGACACGTGTTTCGGGTTTCGCATATACTAAAATTAAGATTGTATAAACGCCAAAAACTAAACTCAAGTAGAAATAAATAATTAAAACTAAAAACGTAAACAGAACGTATCAAAATAAAAGCCTCCAGTCATAATGGGTGTATTTAATAAAGAGTATTCTATTCTCCTCCTGTTATTTTCACCAACAGATGGAATCCCGTCTCATAGAAGAACGCAACGCCGTGGTGAACGAACTGAGCCGAGCGCGCCGCGAGATGGACGCGTTACAGGTGGCGCACGCCGCGGCCAAGCGACGTCTGGAGCACACGCGCCAGCTGCTGCAGGCGCAGAACAAGCCCGCCAAGAAGAAAGGTCTTTCTTTTTTTTATATTTATTCATAACCATAGATACAAGTCTTTCAGCCGGAAACATAAATGGGTTTTTGGGAAATGAATTCTATACAATGCATGATACTCGTAGATGATATCCCGCCCGCCCGCTAGCTTGAGTTTCAGTAAAGATGTGGCACTTCCCTGAGACCTCACGCGGACTTCTTGAGAGACCTTGAAGTCATGTTGCACTGTTTTGTTTCATTTGCCTACACTAATACACGTTCACAAACACCTAATCATTAATAATACACCATTATTACGCATTAATAGTAACACAAACACAAATTAACACAAATTTTTGAAAATCAAACAAAACTGCTAAACATACACATACATACATAAACTCACGCCTTCTTCTCATGGGGGTAGGCGAGGGCATGTCAGACTTTTACTGACTAAAACCCACCCGTGTTCCTTCAGTTGCCTGTGTGCCAGGGCCACGATATCCCTTTCGGACAAACTCGCAACCCTGGCAGGCATTGGCCCTAATGGACCCCGTCAATTCGTGCTGACATCTCTTTGAGGCGCGCGTGGAAAACAACGCGACGTCGACCCGGAGCTACCCATCGCTCACCGTACGCTGGCCCGCGCCTATGGTGCTCGGAAATCGGCTTGCGACTCCCGATGCCCAGGGCGTCTCCTGCGGTGACTCGGGGCGTGAGGGCGCGAACCCTGCCTCTCCCTCACGCGTCCACAATAGTGCTTATCGTCAGTTGGTGCCTCAACACTTAAAATTGTCTAAGGGGCCTCTGTGAGTTGGCATCGGCCCCTCGTACGCCTTCCAAAGGTCCTGGGTCCCGAGATATATCACATACCAGCTTATTATTGTCCCAGAGCAGTGCTGGTACAGTTGTAACGGCCGCGACTTACGAGTTGTAGGTCGTTGGTTCGAACCCAGACAGGCGCTTTAATTTGTGTAAATTATTTTTTCACCACTGCTCTCAAAAAAATGCACATCCTCTTTCCCCACTCATAGTCTTCGAATCGAATTTCTGGTCCTAAGACATGCCGGTTTTCATTACGATGATTTCCTTTGCCCAATATAGAATACTATCGTGGAAAATATTTCTAGTATAGATATTAAAATGAAAAAAAAAAAAGAATGTATCTTATGAACCGGGATAGTTAGACAGTTGAAATTTTCACAGATGATGTATTTCTGTTGCCGCTATAACAAAAAATACTAAAAAACAGAATAAAATAAATAATTAAGGGGGCTCCCATACAACAAACGTGATTTAATTGCTCCTTTTTGCTCTATATTGATAACGGCAACAGGTAGACGCCTGAAATATTCACGGAATATTTAGTTATATATTCACTATAAAATTAAATAATTAAATTAAAATAAAGTAAATATTTAAGGGTCTCACATCCCTCGATCCCATACAAAAAACGTGTTTTTTTTTGCCGTTTTTGATAATGGTACGGAACCCGTCGTGTGCGAGTCGACTCGCACTTGACCGGTTTTTCTTTTTATAATAATATTGTTTTGATTGTACAGGTAAAAAACAGAAGTTGAATCCGGCTCAGCAAGCAAAAGCGCAGCTCGTGGCTGAACAGCTGGGAGAACTGACAACTCTTATGAATACTACTTCCAAGGTATGTTTATTTTATTAGTACCGTACCCGCAGGTTGCCAAACGAAATCCCATTACGAAGTCTCCGCTGTCCGTCCGTCCGGCCGTCTGCCTGTCTGTTAGCAGGCTATATCTTATCAACTGTAATAGTTGAAACAGTTGAGATTTTCACAGATTGTGTATTTTTATTGCCGCAAATAATAAAAATTAATAATTAAAGGTTTTTTGGTCGGTCTTAATACGGTACGGAACCCTTCGTGTGCGAGTTCGATTCGCACTTGGCCGGCCTTATTATACAACACTAAACTCGATAACAGATTAGACATTAAAATAAACCTTTTTTACAGTCCGTTCAACCTTTGACTTCTATTGCGTTGGTGACATGAAAAATGGCAGCTGTAATTTTTTTTTTTTTTTTTTTCTTTTTGGCTTCGCACGGTTTGTGCATTTAGCCAGTGTCATGTAAAATTAGGTAACAAGTACAAAGTTATAATAATTATGAAATGAACACAACTCAATGCATGATAACGATGATTGATGATATCCCGCCCCGCTCCCCTTGAGTTTAAGTAAAGACGCGGCACTTTACTGAAACCTCGCGCGGACTTCTTGAGAGAACTTAAAGTGATGTTGCACTGTTTTGTTTCATTTGCCTACATTAATGCAGCTTCACGAACACTTAATGGTTAATAATCCACCACTATTACACATTAATATTCGGCTAAACACAAATTTTTGAAAATAAAACAAAACTGCTAACATGACGCTTCACTTTCCCGCCAAGAAGTCCGGCAGCTGTAATAAACAGTTGGTATTGTAACCACTTTTTTTCTTTTAATGCCATCCTTATGCCTACGGAATAAAAGGACTGTAAAAAAGTTTATTTAAATTTCTTCTTTCAAATGAAGTATAGATTATTTCCTTGTTGATCCAGTGCTCGCAAGCGCTAAAGTGAATGTTGGTTTTAACCTGAACATAATATTTTTCAAGGAAATGCAGGCCGCCGAAAAACAAGTCCTGGACTTCTCCCGTCGCCTACAGAACTGTGAACGACAGTTAGCAGAGTCCAGAGCTGTCCAGGGCAAGCCTGATAGGACCATGCATCATGCACATGTAAGTACAGTTTTCCCAAGACAAGTTTGCGCCTCGGGAATTATCGGCAATGTTCGGAAAATACGAACGCGTGACGATGAGATCTGTTAAAGAGCTGTTACAACTATGGAAGTAGGTCAATCTGCCTGCCATTTCCTAACTCTGTTGGGTTCGGCTTCCACTCTTACCGGATGCAGCTGAATACCAGTATTTTACATGGAGCGACTGCCTATCTGACCTCCACAACCCAGTTACTGGGTAATACGATACCCCTTGGTAAGACTGGTTCACAGACTTTTTGGCTTCTGTCGATCCCTAACGACTGCCAAAGATTCACGAATGACAGCCGGCTTAACGTGCTTACCGAGGCATGGAGGAAGGTGTCTTGGTATGTAAAGATGGTCACCCATCCACGGACCAATCCCGGCAAGAGTAGCTTAACCTGATGGATCGACCTATGCGGCTGTTATTACTTAGCCACGAGCGAAATAGGGTGTCCCTGCCTCATTAATATTTTTATTTAATGATTAAACAACTACTAAAAAATAAAAATACTGTCTGAAATATTTTGTAAGCATGGTAATATATAAAAAAATTGGCAAGTACCTACTTCCTTGGTTGAGGAGCTAGTGGCTAAGTAATAACAGCCGCACGGGTCGATCCATCACGTTGAGTTACGCATACCGGGGTTGGTCTGTGGATGGGTGACCATCTTACCATACCGAGACTCCTCCGTGCCTCAGAAAGCACATTAATCCGTTGGTCCTGGTTTTCATTCGTGGATCTTTGACAGTCGTTACGGGTCGTCAGAAGCCACAAAGTACACTGGCTAACACAATACCTAACTAAGACTGGCTGTTTGTCGGAGTTTCGGGTTTCTGACTACCTTTAAGTCTTTTCGGTCTACGAATAACAGCATACTCGTTTTGTTTCGTCATAAAATGGTATAATTTTCTCGTTTCATAGATCGACCAAGCAGCTTTACTAGCGAAACAGCAGCAACAACAACAGGCACTGCAACAACAACAACAACAACTACAACAACAGCAGGCGCTGCAACAACAACAACTACAACAACAGCAGGTGCTGCAACAACAACAACAGTTGCAACAACAACAGGCCCTGCAACATCAACAACAATTGCAACATCAACAATTAGAACAACAGCGACAATTGCAGATGTTGGAGTTTGAGAAACAGAAAGCCACGTTTATTAGTGAGTTTTATTATTTATTCTAATGCCCTGTTTCTACAACAAATATCAAGAAAATTTCCGTAAAAAATAGTCAAGCGCGTGTCAACTGCTCAGCGGGCTAATTGCGTATCACACTATCAGTAGGAATCGGTTTCAATTTGACAGTTCAACAACACTCATTGCGTTATTTACGTTGTTGAGCAGACAAATTTTTCTAACTTATGAAGCAATATACTTCAAAATCATTCCGATTCTGATTCAAACTGTGTTACGCAATTAGGGTGCTGGTTGGTTGATTGAATTATCAACAGCCAAAAGGATCATTTGAAATGCGTTTAATTTTGACAAGTCGTTGGTTGAGAAGTTTTGATTGGGTCGTTAAAAAAAAAAACTCTTTAGTACTGTTTTTTGAATTGGATAAATTGATTCGCTAAGTCGCCAGTTGCAACGAATACATGTTCGATAGTTAAACACGGAGTGGATTATTTATTTCTTATGTTCAAGTTGCGTTAAAACAGCATTGAATTTAAAATGATCGAGCTTGTTAAAACGTTCGAGTCTTACTGTAGTCGTATAAGATGTGTAACATCTGATATCTCACCTTGGTAATAAGTAGAGATCGGATATTCGGATGCATATTCACCTAAAGTTTGAGAGTTGATTAGTATGGAGTGCGCTTCGGTACGGGAAAAGTGTCGATTTCCAGGACTGACAAGTTTTTAAGAACTACTCTTTTGTACTGTGTATCCCCGAATAAATATATCTCATTTTAGAAGAAAAGGTTTTGAAGAAATATTAATAGTGTTTTTTAAACGTGTTATATTTTCCACAAAATTTTTGTCTAGTTCTAAATAGATAAGAAATATTTGTTATACTTAGGAATACAAAATTGTATACCTATACACTGTTATTAATGAAACCCCGCGATCCCGGAATAAAAATATATTATAAGAAGCCGTTTCCATACTTTGTATCCTTTGCCGGGAAAAAACGTACTTTAGGTAAATATGCATCCGAATATCCGATCTCTAGTAATAAGCTACTGAGCAGTGACATAAATTAACAACAAAATTTTAAAAAAGCTAAATGCTGAAATGTTTATTCGAATAATTATTCTTAACTTTAAGTATAATTAATAATTATCATTTTGTAACCATATGTCAATTTAAAAGAATGTCCGTGGAGTTTCTTGTCCGTTCTTCTCCATAGGTACATACCTACTAAGCTTTGGAATGGGCAACTCGCTTCATCTTTATGACTGACCGACCCCTTGACAATTCAAAAGTGCCTGTAATTGGTTTATTTGAAACTAGCTGCGCCCTGTGGTTTCACCCGCGTAAGTCTCGATTCCGTGGGAATATCGGGATAAAAAGTAGCCTATGTCTCAATCCAGGGTGTCAGCTACCTCCATACAAAATTTTATCAAAATTGGTCTAGCCGTTTGAGCGTGAAGAAGTAACAAACACACACACACAAACTTTCGCCTTTGTGTGAATGTGAATGTGAGTGTGATTAATTAATTTTGCTCAATTTTCTTTTAGCCTCTATTCCCTAATTTTGATGTTGTAATGTAAAACGTAGTCCCTCGCACAGACGGGTGCGGCGCGGGCGGCGGGCTCGTGTGCGTGCGCCGCTCGCCGGGCGACGGCGCCGTCACCGTGTCCATCCCGGGCACGCGCAGCGACACGCCGCTCGCTCAGCTCGTGCACAACAACAAACACGTCACTGGTATGTATTCACCTTATGAAAACCAGCACCATATTTATGGTTAAAGAAATTTATTTATCAATAAGAAATTACAAGGATTTCACTTACTTGAGAACATTTATAGAACTTAAAAATATAGTATTCTATGAACTTTGACATACTAACTAAGTAGGTATTGTTTTTCTATATTATATCAAATTATTACTTAACTAAATAACATTTCATTTCGTACGTAAATAACATTAATGAAACACAAAGTTCCAAGTTCCCTCCAGTTTCCTAGGTTTTGTCTTTTGTATTGGGTTCATCTTATCTTTCACATACACTCACAAACACATAAAGCACTGAGACATAACTTTTGCTTATTAAATAATAACACATTACATAACTGGCCATTTTGTAACGCTTACATCATAGTTCCTTTGGTGCATGTTGGGTGCACGTGAAATTTGACGTTTCGAAATGTTGCCTCTACTTATAGCGTAAAATGTTTATGGAGGATGATATTCTCACAGCATGTATGCCTTTTTTTTGATATTCCTGTTTAGTTTATCATTATTTATCTTTATGTATGCTGTACCGGTACAGCCTCATATTAATTGTTTGCTGCACCGGACGACGTCAATACGTCGGCGCCGGCTGTCGCTGAAAACCAGCGCTGGGGCTCAGTCTTGTATAGGGTCGCAGCATAATGCTGAGCGATAGCCGTTTTGCGTGGATGTGACGCATGTTTCCCTCAACCTTTTCTTATTTTTGTGTTTATGTTCTGTTTTGCGTCATGTTTACCGCAAATAAACGTATTTTCTTTCTTTCTTTCTTTACAAAACTTAAAACTTTTCAATCCACCCGCAAAAGAAATAATTGCCGTGGTCGCAAATATTCATAACAGATAAGGAATACGAACCTAGTTCCACAACAAAGCATATTTAGTAAGTACCCTGTCGTCTTCACATTTATATAATTAAAGTACCTTTACACAATATTGTAAATCATTTTAAAAGAGTAACGGTGTAGTTTCTTGCACATTCTTCTCCATACGAAACTAGCTTTTGGAAGGAACAACTATAATCAATTCAATTTTTTGTACATTTTCACGTTCAAAAGTGCCTTTTATGTGTCTATTTGAAATAAATACTTTGACTTTCTCATTAGATCCAGTTAGGAAGCATCCATTAATTACGTGAGGCGATTTTTTGTCCCCCCCACCCCCCCTGGTGAGATGTTTTGGCTAGACTCCCGTGCCCCCTTACTCTCAACGTGATATTTTTCAAGATGCGTATTTTTAGTGTAAATGTAAACCTGTACTTCATTGCATTGGATTTATTTAAATAAACATAATTTGCTTAATGTAGGGGCTACAGGCAGCAATAGTGATAGCGCTGCAAAATGTAATGTGCCCCCGCGCATATGGTTTGGCGGCCAGTCGTTTCCGCCGCGCCGAAACAGTAACTTGTATAGCACTCTCTAGATAATGTATGTGTGAATACCGAATAGACTGGGTTTACGGACTTGTGCCTTTTATTTATTCTCCTTACTGCAACCACATAATAACAACCTCAACATTGGTGACCCCGATGTGATCTTAGTAGTGACGTGGTTGTGGAGAATAAATTCTGACGGTGTGTTAAAGTAAATGAACAGTAAGCAGCAAGTTATTATTTATAATAAATATACAGTTTTCTCGCAATGTTACCGTATTTCCTGCGAAAAAAAAAATTATAATGTGATATTTGCCGAGACCCTCCCTCAACTGAGATTGGGTGAGATGCGGCTCGACCCTCTCCCCCTAAACGCCTCACGTAATTAATGGCCGCCCCTTAGCGAAGTGAAAAATATGATTTACAGTTGACAGTAAAAAAAAAGCCACACCATACACAGTTCACATCCGGGTGGCAGATGCTCCTGGAGCTGAACGAAGTAGGATGGTGTATTTCCCGTAGGTCTCTTCTCACTTCAAGCGGTCTTGGATAGCCTGTGTCAGTAATAAACTTATCTTTCTTTAATTCCAGTACTAAACGTATGCGAGGAGCCCGCCCCCGCACCTGCCAACACGAAGACGGCAGACGGTCGCAAGCAGACGTGGGAACAAGCGCTGGCGCACATCAACCAGCTTGCCAAAGGAGCTAATAAGCAGAAGGTAAGCGATAAGGCTGCCCATTGTATATTTTATAGTGTTTTTTTTTGTAATGTATTATGTGGGCTACATACAATAAAGTATATAAATACCTGTCGGGTCGTCAGGATTTACTCTGTTAGATTCATACATGGTGGTTTTCGTGCAATTAAAACACACTGGGTACGAATGTACAGACGCCAGCACATCAAGCTACTACAATCTGTCAGATTTCTTTAATAGATTTTGAACTTTATTCCTATAGTATAAGGTTCAAGGTTGATTGGGAAAATTTGACAGTTTCGGGTAGCTTGACCTGCTGGCGTCTGTACGATACACAGCGTTTATTAAAATCACAAATTGACACAATCACTACAAATTACAATTACCACAATAACTGAGCACAACGAATCGAGTACAGTTCCGCGTTCCGCGACGTCTTAACTCCGATGCGATCAGACACTGAATCTTGAATGTCCTAGTAAACAAGCTTATTACAAATTAGAGGATTATATCCAGGATAAGAACGCTTGGAAACATGCTGGTCCAGCTCCATAGGACAATCTAGAGTCTAGACAAAATCTAACAGATTGCTATTTTAATTGTATATTTTATTATTTTTATGACATTTATTTTACACTGTGTGATTGTGATGATTATTTTAGGAAAACGATTTTTTATTTTATTTTACAATGTTTGTAAATATGTGAGCACCATGTATCTATCACATAATTAATTTATCTGTCATTGGTTCATTATTAATTCTTTTTACCTATTGTGGTCTAGTAATTTTATTCTAGGTGCATCGTCTTCACATATAATTATATAATTGATGTACCAATAACAAATATTGTAAAACATTTTAAAAGAGTAACGGTGGAGTCTCTTGCCCATTCTTCTCCATACGAAGCTACCTTTTGGAAGGGGCGACTAGAATCAGTTGTATTTTATTTGTAAATTTTGACGTTCAAAAGTGCCATCTATGTGCCTATTTGAAATAAATAATTTGACTTTGTCTTTGACCTACTCGCCCATTGACTGAAAATATCACAACTCTCTGTAGAAGCGCGCTAGAGGTGTGGGTAGATCACGCGATGTCGCCAGCAGTAGCGCGCTTGCGATTCGTTTCTTGTCCGTACTAATGACCGGATCCGACATACCTATATATAAATAAGGTAATACATAAATGAGGCACATCCGAGTAATAGAAAGGGAGGAACTCGTGGCTAAGTAATAACAGTCTAATCGGTCTATCGCTACGCTTACCGGGGTTGGTCCGTGGATGGGTGACCATCTTTACATACCGAGACTCCTCCGTGCCTCGGAAAGCACATTAAGCCGTTGGTCCCTGCTGTCATTCCTGGATCTTTGACAGTCGTTAGAGGTTGCCGGAAGCCCGAAAGTCTGACAACTAGTCCCGGGTGTCATTCGTGGATCTTTGACAGTCGTTAGAGGTTGCCGGAAGCCCGAAAGTCTGACAACTAGTCCCGGCTGTCATTCGTGGATCTTTGACAGTCGTTAGAGGTTGCCGGAAGCCCGAAAGTCTGACAACTAGTCCCGGGTGTCATTCGTGGATCTTTGACAGTCGTTAGAGGTTGCCGGAAGCCCGAAAGTCTGACAACTAGTCCCGGCTGTCATTCGTGGATCTTTGACAGTGGTTAGAGGTCGCCGGAAGCCCGAAAGTCTGACAACTAGTCCCGGGTGTCATTCGTGGATCTTTGACAGTCGTTAGAGGTTGCCGGAAGCCCGAAAGTCTGACAACTAGTCCCGGCTGTCATTCGTGGATCTTTGACAGTGGTTAGAGGTCGCCGGAAGCCCGAAAGTCTGACAACTAGTCCCGGCTGTCATTCGTGGATCTTTGACAGTGGTTAGAGGTCCCCGGAAGCCCGAAAGTCTGACAACTAGTCCCGGGTGTCATTCGTGGATCTTTAACAGTCGTTAGAGGTTGCCGGAAGCCCGAAAGTCTGACAACTAGTCCCGGCTGTCATTCGTGGATCTTTGACAGTCGTTAGAGGTCGCCGGAAGCCCGAAAGTCTGACAACTAGTCCCGGCTGTCATTCGTGGATCTTTGACAGTGGTTAGAGGTCGCCAGAAGCCCGAAAGTCTGACAACTAGTCTTACCAATAGGTATCGTATTACCTAGTTACTGGGTTTATATTTTATTTTATTTATTAGGGACAACAAACAGCAGTATATTAAATATTACACATGATAGGAGTACTAAACTAATAGAATTAACGAATACACTACTCACGACGTTATCCACAGATTACCATATAAAATAATTAGCATAGGTACTGTTAATAATAACAATAAGGGCAAACTTAAAGATACTCATTACAAGGTTTAAATTCTTACTCGGTTTGTTGAGAAAAATGTATCTCTGAGAGCATAAAATAAAGTGAGAAAAAAAAAACTAACTAAAACTAACTTGGGTTGTGGTCAGATAGGCAGTCGCTCCATGTAAAGTACCGGTATGCAGCTGCATGCGGTTAGACTGGAAGCCGACCCCAACATAGTTTAGAAAAGGCTAGTCAGATTGTGAAGGAGTATGTCTACCTTTTTTTTTTTACGCTGAGAAATGCTTTACTCGTGGGGGACGAGTCGGGGTATTTGGGATTCCTGTCACTACAGTATACCCACTAAAACTCAGCGGTGTTCCCACATCGCCGTGTTGGGAGGGCCATGGGATAACGGCTCAGCCTTTTCTTCCACAACCCTCCCGGCGCATGCCCGCCTAGCTGGCGGGCCCCTCATGGCCCCCGTTACTGGGGGGCTACGAGAATGGCCGGGAACACCTGACCATTCCCGTCCGACACTGGTGGAGGCCTGTGCAATACAGGTAACCTAGGGCAAGTTTTCCAACTTGGTAGGCACAACTTTCAGAATGAAGCTGACAGAAGGATCCGGTTAGGAAAACTTCGTCAAGTCTTCTCGTCGTCAATCCCGCAGTGTTTGAAGACTTGGGGTCTTCAACCAATGTGTGCTGCCCGTTATGACATACGGTGCCGAAACGTGGACACTAACAGTCGGGCTGGTCCACAAATTCAAGGTCACTCAGCGTGTTATGGAGCGGGCTATGCTCGGAGTTTCTTTGAAGGATAAGATCAGGAATGAAGTTATCCGGAAGAGCGGACATAGCCTGCAGATTAGGCAAGCTGAATTGGCAGTGGGCTGGCCATGTTTGTCGAAGGACCGATGGCCGGTGGAGCAGACGAGTTATGGAGTGGAGACCGCGTATCAGTTAGATAGACCGACGACCTTAAAAAGGTGGCTGGGTCAGACTGGATGCAGAAAGCGGAGGACAGGGCGTTGTGGCGCAGTCTGGGAGTGGCCTATGTCCAGCAGTGGACTACTATTGGCTGAGATGATAGTCAGATTGATTTTTGATCCAAGTAATAGAAAGAGTTAAGTTTTGCGTGTGTCTTTATTAGGGTTATCTTCGGGAAACGCGGACATTTAAGAAATAAATGTGACACCCTCAATTATAATAGGTGTTTTTTTTTTTGGGTGGGAAATTATTAAATAACTTCTCCCGTTGTGGGTGGAGCGGGAGGCGTGTCAGACTTTTACTGACTAAAACCCACCCGTGTTCCTTCAGATGCCTGTGTGCCAGGCCCCCGATATCCCTTCCGGACAAACCCGTAACCCTGGCAGGAATTATAATAGGTTGACGCCCCTGATTCTGTCATCCCATTATTGGATCTATTAGAAATTAATATAAACGTATAACACTGAACTTAATAACTTAGTACTGTTGAGTTTCGGCAGTCAGAGGTAAGATAGACAGTTCCTCTGTAGTTAAGGATTCCGGGTGAAGCTCGCTTCCTCCTTCGGGATTTTCATCACTAGCAGACCACGTCATCTTGTCGCACAGTCGTCACTTTTTTTTTTCGTAGGGATTTAATGATTTTATTTATCGACCATCTTTACAGTATGTAACAAAAACCCTGTTATTCCCTCTACCTACGTTTCCTAATCGGTATACATACTTAATTCAACGGCCTGGGTAATGGTTTACTGAAGAACCTCCCTCAGAAAGCTCTTGTATATTTGACTAAAGCGTTTAATGGTTGCCTACGCCTTGCATACTTCCCGAAGATATTAAAACACACTAAAATCATAGCTATTAAGAAGCCTGGGATAGATCAATCATTTTCATAGAAAACTTTTAGAGTCCATCATTTTATCCCGTGTCTGTAAAACAACTGCCCATGTTCTGATCCCTGAACAGTTTGGATTTCGTAGCTCACACTCGACCACGCAACAGTTAGCCAGAGTAGCTGAACACATAGCCCATGGGCTAAACCGCGGTCTTTCTACAGGCATGATTTTACTAGACATCGAAAAAGCATTCGATTCTGTATGGCACGATGGCCTATTGCACAAGTTAATAAATCATGAAGTACCTCTGTCTAGTGAAACTCATTCAAAACTACTTACGTAATCGATCGTTCTCAGTTTTTGTGGGCAAAGAGCATTCTGCTCCTAAAATCATCCCAGCTGGTGTGCCTCAGGGTTCGCTCGTAGGTCCATACCTTTTCATACTTTACCTGAATGATATACCTAAACAGGCTCACACACAACTTGCCATCTATGCTGATCACACAGCAACATTCACGACGGACAAAGACGTTGACATAGTTATTGGACGGTTACAATAATCACTCTAACTACTCAGCCAATATTTTAAGACCTGGAAACTGAAACTAAATTCCACAAAAACTGAAGGAATTCTGTTTACCAGAAAGCGTACACTGCCCACAACACTTGTTAGAATTGATAATTTCCAGATTTCGTGGAGTGAATCGGTGAAATACTTAGGCATAATATTAGACAAGACACTGAACTGGAACAAAAACACTGAATTAACTATAAGGAAAGGTGCTAAAGCCCTAAATTCATTGATTTTTGAATTCATTCATCGCAAATCTATCCTCAGTCCTTCAACAAAATAGCTAATTTATTCTACTTTGGTCAGACCTTGTTTAACTTACGCAGCACCCGTCTGGTCCAGTCTGGCAGAAACTAAGTATAATAAACTTCAAACTATCCAAAACAAAGCTTTAAACATATCGTATAACACTCCATTTAGCATAAACCTTAAAATATTACACACCCGAATAAAGTATCCATTTTTAAAAGACTTTGTATTAAAATTTCTCGTAAATTTTATTTGCATAAAAACCCATCACACCGTAATAGTCTAATATCTGCAATTGGCAAAAGTAGACTAAGTACAATATCTTTGTGGTACAATATCTTTTTATTGTGGTATAGTAATTTTATTCTAGGTGCATCGTCTTCACATATAATTATATAATTGATGTACCAATACCAAATATTGTAAAACATTTTAAAAGAGTAACGGTGGAGTTTCTTGCCCATTCTTCTCCATACGAAGCTACCTTTTGGAAGGGGCGACTAGAATCAATTCTATTTTATTTGTAAATTTTGACGTTCAAAAGTGCCATCTATGTGCCTATTTGAAATAAATAATTTGACTTTGACTTTGATCTTACGCTCGCACGTACAATCGATACCGACTGCCCCATCACTAGTTTCTCGATGACGCGTCATGACGATAGCTCGCTTACTAGCCGACGCCGTCACTCCGGCCACATAAACTTGATCTTTTCGCTCGATTATAATATATTATAATAAAGCGTACATTGTGTAGCTCAAACACTGTAAATATTATGTGAGTCCATACTAAGACTTGCACTTACCTACTTACTAAACAGTGTTCATAATTATATAAGTTAAGTCATGTCAACGCAAAATTATATAATAAAAATATGTTTAAATGTTTGTAAAGGCGACACAGCCTATGTAACAAATAACTTTATGATTTGTATACAAATAGAATAAGATCATTTCTAAACATCATTCTAACAACGTGTGTGTAAATAAAGACCTTGAAAAATCAAATGAATTAATACATACTTAATAAAGCAAATCATTTATAAAAACTATTCAACAAATATAATTAAAATAAATATATACAAAAACCCTGTTGCTCCTTTTAGGGACGTATACATTTACCTACAAGCACAACATTGGCGGAATTATAATTGAAAAAATTAAGCATTGGCTAGTCCAGTTGTCAAATCAAAGAGTTAAAGAGGTAAGAAATCAAGTTAAACATTACAAATATTAATAATTAAATATTTATTTTTGTTGAACAGTTTTTAAATGACTTGCTTTATTACGTATGTATACCGATTCCTAAAACGTAGGTAGAAGGAACAACAGGGTTTTTGTTACATATTCTATATCGAAGTTTGTAGTCTATATTATGCAATAATGCGATCGTTTTTTGCCTTTCAAATCTCTGCTCAATCTCAATATAGCGAAGGTATTAAAACTTTTTGATTGAAGACAAGAAGATAACCTCCCTGGTCTTACGGGATGCGATAACCTTAGATAAATAACTTACCAAAAACCCTTATTTTCACTGGCGATGTAGAATTGTATAAAGTTTGTTGTAATTATTGTGGAAAAACTATGTTAAACAGTCGTAAACTAACGAACACCTGCGACTATTATTTATCCCAGTACTTTATATCACATTTGGGTTTTATCCGTTAGTAGTAATTTTATTATCTTTGACTAAAAATCAAAAAAAAAAAAAAAATTATTTCACATAAACCTACATGGGCACTTATGAAACGTCAGAAGCTAGGTGCACGGTTCCAATTGGTCGTTTTCTATGGAGAAGAGCCGGCAAGAAACTCCACGGGTACTCTTTTAAAAAAAAGTGGGCTTTTACAATGTTTTCGAATTACAGTGTTAACAGGTATGGGAGGACAGTGTAGGCCCGTCAACAAGTACCAAGTACTTAACAAAATAGAAGATGGTTTACAAAACTACAGTCTATTAAGCCTACAACGTTCTCGCATTCACAAATAAAAAAAAAATCTATATAAAATATTACTAAAATAATAACCTGTCAATTTAAACCAAATGACAACATTGTCATTACAACTGTAACAAATCTGAATTAATATTCTGTCCACAAGTCACTAATAAATATTTTAAATTAAAATTGTAGGTTATTTCAAAGTATGTAAAAAAAAAACATCGTAGTTTAGGAGCATTTAATCGACATTTACATAGTTATGCAGAAGGAATTATTGCCAAACTTCCTTGTCTTCAACGTAGTCCTTAATCTTATGATATGCTGTTTTGATTAGGACACGTTTGCAAATATATGTACAATACCATCGACATTTCGATAGTCGATGAATTAAAACATTCAATCGCTACAAAAAAGTGACGTCAGTGCGACAAGATAACGAGGTCTCATATCATTACATACCATCAGGTCAGATGAAGGACAAGAGCTTTCCGGATGTGGTTAAAAAAGTAAGAAAATGCTTAACATAGTATTCTCCCATTTTTTTTTTTTTCAGAAAAAGCATAAAGAGCTGAAAGAGAAGACACCACAACCGGAACCGAAGCCTAAAGAGGTGAAAGAGCCACAGAGATCCAACTCTCTGCCGGACCCTCAGACGCTCTCTAAGAAGCAGAGGAAGCAACTTGCTAAACAACAGGTAATAAAACTATACAGAAAAAAAAACGGCGAAGTGCGTGTCGGACCACGCAGAATGAAATGAAGGGTTCCGTAGTTGGGATGAATTTATCTCAAAAACAAAATTAACGTTGTAATTAAAAAACGTGTTCTCCCATACATCGATGTACGTCACGGTCAATTTTCCAACTGCAAAAAAATAAAGATATTTGTTTATGTGATCAAACTAGAAATTAACGATTTTCTGAATTTTTCTTTACTACTACCGTTAGACCTTGCTTCTTGGCGAATTTCATGATGAAGGTCAACGGGAAGTACCCTATATAGATTTTGATTTATTTGCGAGTATCAAAATATGTCGCATGAACCGCCGTATTTTTTTATTGCGTTGACTTAGAAGCTTGGTTTTTTTAGAGCTCCAAGGGAACTGTCTCTTGGAGCTCCTATTTGAACCTAAAGACCTACGTATTTTATATTAAATTCAACTTGATACCTCTACGCGTTCTGTGAAAAAGGGTCTTGACAGACAGACAGACAACGAAGGTACACCATGACCTCGATTAGGACTTATGACACTTTTTATTCCGGTATTCCCACGGGATCGAGACTTATGCGGGTGAAACCGCGTGGCGCAGCTAGTAAATAATATATTCCCTTCTCTCCAGGCTGAAGAAGAAGACAAGAAGAAACAACAGCAACAAACAGAATTGAAGTCCAAAAAGCCAGAAGCTAAGAAACCCGATCCGACCAAATCGGCGTCCGCCAAGAAGGCCGAGAGGAAACCTGAGATGGAACCCGCCAAGAAGGAGAAGAAAGAAGACAAGAAGAAAGAAAAGATGGTCGAGAAGAAGGGGAAGGAGAATAAATTGGAGAAGGGTGAGTTGTGTCTTTTGTAAACCAGAGATACATTAAAACTAATTACATTAATATATTTTGGGAGTTACACAGAAAACGACTAGAAAATGACCATGCAAAAGCGGATGGCAAAGGTTTTTTTTTATACTGTATTTATGCGCTTCTTTATTGTCACTGACTTTTAATAGCGAAAAATGTTATTCAAATAGTTTTTGGATAATCTTAACTTATCGCTCGACGCGCCTAAAGAAGTTTTCACTTCACTGCCAATAGGGAATATGCACGTAATTCAAAACCTATCCATTATTTTAATATACATTGTGTAGGAGTGAAGAAACAAATTGCAATATTTTTTACATTTTTTAATGCATTACTTATTTTACAATTAATTAATTTATCTTGCGTTTTTTTCGTGGAACGGAACGCAAACTCAAAACGCGTCCTCTTTAAAATGCCGGAAGTGACGAAACAAAACATGTGAATTAAATCTATTCTTTGCTACATGCTTGAAATCTCACTAAGGTTAACGTTAACGTATGTAAGTGCGTTTTCTACTTGAAAGTAGTGTTGCCCAAATGCAAGAACAAGACGAGACTTAGCCAGTCTTGGTCTTGGTCTTGCGCCAATACACCTGGTCTTGGTCTTGGTCTTGGTCTTGCGCTCCCAGTCTTGGTCTTGGTCTTGGTCTTGCAGCAAGAGTCTTGCAAGTCTTGCAATTACCTATTAGTCTATTACTATTTATTAAAGTTTACTTTAAATCTTAGAAAAACGTATTAGAATTGGAACATTGTGAGCTTGAATTAACATAGCCATAGTAAAGATCAAGCAGATTAATAAATAACTGAAGATTTGATAAGAAATTCGAAAAATCAACTGACCTATATGTCGTTTTCCATGGAAGTAACTGTTTCTTAATAAACATTTATGATTTATAAGCTTACATTTGCTAAAACATGTAAAAAAACAAATTAATTACAATAACTTGACTGTATTTTAAAGAACAATACTTATCTGTCTAGAAAGAGATTGAACCCTCAACTTATAAGAAATTTAATAAAAGAGTTTTACGATTTATCATTTATTTGAATAAAAAATAAAATACAACACAAATCAACAGCTTTATCATTAGGTTATGATACTTTATATCAATTTTTTTGACCAAGAATTAATACAAAGTAACCATCTGGCTGACTCATCACTTAACCTATTTCTATGTTTTCTAATTACTAATGATGCTTTAGAAAATAACCTCTCAGCAGGTACTGAAGTTGCAGGTATTGAGAGAAAATCACGGGCCATTTTCGATAAAATCGGATACTCTGTCTCATGCGTCCTCCACTAATCTAAAATGTCTTCCGAGCTGGCAGTTCTTGGTTTTCTCAGGTACTCCTCCAACTCGTCTATCACTAAGCCTTGAAGACAAGATCCAGATGACGTCGAGGGACATTCATAGAGTTTATCAAAGTCTATTACGTCTTCATCTTCATCACATACTTTATTTTCTTTTTCTGGTAATTCCAGAGATTTGTTCAGTGAGTGTAGACTTTTATATTCTTCATAAAGTTCATTGAACTTGCGCAGACTTTCTGTTTTAAGTTGCTTCCCCCACATTGTCAGGTCAAAAGTCTGAGCCTTATGCCTTGGGTCTAAAATTAAAGAAGTACAATAAATCCAGTTGCTCTTCTTGTAATGTTTAAGCATTTTGTCTCGAGCTGCTTGGAAAGCTAGAATGAGCCTTTCATCCACTTCAGATCGATTAGGTTTCTCATCTAACTGTTTTACCATGGATTCAATTTTATCTAGCAAGAGATTGAATGATACAATGACTAGCGGTAATGTAACATATTTGTCTCCACCAAGTTTTGTACTTAAAAGTTTAAAGTTTATTAGAAATTTATGTAATTTTTCGAGTACCTGCCATTCATTAGCTGTGATTTGAAAATCATTTAATTCGGTGACAGAACTGCACAATATGTCAATGCCCGCTCTCACTTTTAAACCAAATCCAATCATATCATGTGTGGAATTCCATCTCGTTGGACAGTCAAGAATGGCATTTAGATTTGATGGCACGCCAGCTGCTTCACAAGCAGACTGAAACTTCTTCTTCACTATCTCACTTCTTTTTATTTTACTGGAAATACTGCGTAACTTTGTTACAGATGTACGCGAGTCAGCAATATTTGGTGCAGATTCTTCATCTTCCTCATCCTCAGTTTCGTCTGCATAGTCTTCGTACTGCTGATCTTGCGCGTTAGTGTCAGACTCACAGTGTAATGCTAAGGTCTTTAATAAATCTTGTACACCAAGGTTTAAAATGTGAGCAAAGCACCGGAAATGTTGATTGTCTGAATCAAAGTGTGGCGGCAGCTGTTTGCCCAGTTCATACATAAATTTGGTATTTGCAGTTGCGTTGTCGACCGTGATACCTTGTATTTTATCAATTATGCCATATTCCAATAAACATTCATGGAAAATCGTTGCAATATCTTCCCCAGTATGTCGACCGCGTGATGGTATAAAATCAAGAACTACAGATTGATACTTCCATTCGTTGTCTATATAATGAATAGTAACCCCGTAGTAACTCCTACCAGCAATTGACGTCCACCCATCAATGGTAAAAGACATTTTAGATGATAATTGTTGAAGTCGTTCCTTGAGATTCAATTGGAGCTCTTCAAATCGCTCTTTGACTTTCCTTCTAAGTGTAGACCTTTTAGGAAACACCATATTAGGGCAAATACGTCGAAAATATACTTGTGTAGCTTCGTCATCGAAAAATGAGAAGGGAAGATATTTTTTCACCACCCAATCAACTGTAGCTGTCGTGATGTTGTCACTGCTGTTTTCCGACTTAAACAAAACAATAAATCTTGTGTTATTATTTAAAACATACTAGGTTTGAGCGTATAAGAGGAGGAGGTTTGTTGTTGTTAAATCGAGAAAATCGTTAAATTGATATTTGTTATATTAAGGTTGCACTGTACTGTAATTTACCAAAATAAAGTAATTAGTTGTTACTGGCCGATTAAATGAAAATATGGGTGTTTATAAAAAATATTTAAGACGATAATTACATACTTAATATGTCGCACCCCTAGATGAAAACACCACTAACTCAAAAATACTTACGTAAGTTAATGGCGTTTTTGAAAGTATCGCATGAATAGCTACGCGGAGTTAAAATTCTTTTAACTGTTAAAAAAATATTCTTACCTGTCCACTTCTTCCAGCGGTTACTAAAAAGCTTGTGATATCTCCACTTAATTTTGGTTTAACAGGAAGAAATATTTCTGATTCCTTTTTGTGGAAAGATATTAGATGTTTCCTTAAGCCTGAAGTGTTTCTGTTTTTCATTTTTATTTCAATCTTTTTATGTTGGTACAATTTACAGAAGGCAGTTTGGGATGCATGAATTATTTCGAAAAACTCCTCAAATTTGCTTTTGGGTCTTTTAGATCTGTGACTCAAACTCTCGTTACTCGGACTAGAATAATTTGAATCTTCGTCACTCATATTAAATTGTACACGTGATACGTTTTTAGAAAACAACGAGAATTAGTAAAAACAATTATTAAGTTAGACTCGAAGCACAGCTCAATTGGAAATGACTGGAATTAAAATAATTCCTTTATTTATAGTACGTTTCCTTGCTTTCTACCGCGCTGCCTCGTCACGTGCCGGGCTCTATGAAAAGGATGCCGCCGCAAATCAAACAATGCCGCGTGCGGCGTACAAACACACACTAAATATTACCTACTTGTACAGACGCGACGCGTGAATAAAATAGAATTAGTGCCAATCACTATTCTTTACATATAAGTGAATGTTTTGGCGTACATCTATACTAATATTATAAAGCTGAAGAGTTCGTTTGTATGTTTGATGACAGAAGTTTTAAAATAAATAAATAAGTCCTGAACGTCACTATACCTCCAAAGTTACTATTCCTCGTGGACGAAGTCGCGGGCACAGCTAGTAAATACTTACTCTCATCATCTCTCTCAGAGATATTCGGGCTGGTAAGTAATACAAAACTCTTATCGCAGGCTTTTTATTTTATTAGTAGGTAAGTACCTACGCTTTTTATATTATTTTATTAGTTTTGTAGAATTTTTTTACACGTTTCAAGTATATTTAAAAGTGGCTACAATATTTATTAAACGGGTGATATTTGAACACTTTTTTGCTATTTTTTCTTGTAAAAACATAAGAAATATAATGACTAAATGTACAATAATAGTACCTAAGTAATTAGTTTAAAACCATATAAGTAATCAATATTATAATATATACTTACTAGAATGAATTAATATGACATCTACTACCTATCCTTACCATTTTATCCTAATCATAATACTACTTGCGTGATCATTATAATGTATTCATTTTCATTCTAAGCACTCTGAAACTTATTTATTCTTTGGAACACCTGTAGGTACTCTTAAAAAAATTCGAAATTATTTTGCATGAGTATACCTACGCCCTATGGCGGCAATCAAATAGTGTCACAAATGTTATGATTTCGGCGTGGCGGCAACGATTGTTTTAGATTTCAAAAGAAGCCGCCGGCGCGTGTATCATAACCATGTACTTCCGAAAAGCGGCAAATTTCTTTGAGAAGTAAGTACAAAACCTTTGATGCCGCATTATCAAAGTGCCGATGGTTAAAACATAACTATGCATGCACTCAGTTTGATTTTAATAGATATTTTTTTATTCGCTATGTTTATGGTATTAGTCGTAATGCGCATAGGTCCAGTTTTTCATATTCTTTGATACAGTTTTTTGCGTCTCATAGAATTCCTAAGCGTACCTACCTATACACCAAACTGTTACACCTAACTACTCAGTGAAATAGCGCTAAGTCTTAGCTGCAAGACGCAAGAGTCTTGCAGGCTATGTCTTGTTCTTGCTCAAGTCTTGCACGGTCAGTCTTGGTCTTGGTCTTGCTAAAAATACGCGGTCTTGTTCTTGGTCTTGGTCTTGCAAAAACGCAAGAACAAGACCAAGACTGCAAGACCAAGACTGAATTTGTGCAACACTACTTGAAAGAAAGAAAGAAAAATAATTTTGTCACAGAAACACGTGCAAGATATAATTATGAAAACATAAACTGGTAAAACAAATAGTCGGCAGCTGCACGTCATGACTGTGACAAGAAGGCTTGCACTCAGCATGATGCTGTGCTATGGGGGACCCACAGCACAGCGCTGATTTTCAGTGGTCACCCGAAAAATACGTACGGAACCCAAGTCAGGTTTAATGAGTTGTACATAATAAAGCATAAACAATAACTTGAATAAAGCATAAACAATAATTTAATATATAAGATTTGGGGCTAAAAAACAGAAGTAAACAAAGCAGTTTCGTGAACAATGACGTCACATCATGACCGCGACAGAAAATTGTTGGAGTTTCATAATTTTTTTGAGCATCAATCGGTAGTTCAATCTAACTTTCAATACTTTGCTTATGTTTATATTACTGTCTATTATTGAAAAAAAAATACATGCATATTCCCTATTATTTTTTTAATACCTATTCTGTCCCACTGCTGGGCTCTTCCATACTTCTCCATTCATCTTTGTCTGCTGCCTTCTCCGACCAGTGAGTCCAGAATGAGTCCTGGGGGCCAAGTCTGCTAACGCAGTTGTGACCGAATGTCCGATCATTGGCACCGTAATTGTAGAGTTTGATAGTTTTGCTAATCTCCTAATTGAAAGGCGTCTTTATGATTTTTCAATGACGTGCCACTGATACTCCATTGGAAAAATTGTCTGTATTTGGTAATCTCGTACTGACAAGCTCCTATTATTTTAACTTCCCTATGGACCACTGTCACGCCATTATGAATTTAGGAGGTTACAAACTATTGCCACAATGGTCATGGCGTTGCCTTGGTATGGTTGTCATAATGACCAATCATTGAAAATAGCAGACTTGGCCCTCAGGTCGTCGAGCCTGCGTTTTTTAGACCTGCCTCGGTGACGCCGCCCGCGTTCAGGGACCCACTGCGTGACGACCCTGACCAGTCTGTCCTGATGCATCCTGTAGGTGTGCTCCGCAGTCCCATTTCAGCTTCGCGGTCTTATTCGGCGATGCCTGTCATCGTAAGCGTATCACAGCAGGCTTAGCTGGACGCTTTATATTTCTACTCTACTGTCGAATAAAAATCGCTCGTCTTCCTTTCTTGGTACAAAACTGTCAACTGTCTACACGTGAACGTAATTTTTATCTGCTCTTCCGTCGACAAAACGCTTCTCTACGGTTCTTGAGAATCGGTGTGGTGTTAATTTATTGTTAAAGCAACCTTATATTCTTAAAAATAACCCAATTATATTATTTACAGCGCCGCCAACTCAACCCAAAACGCCGAAACATCCAGCGCAGCCTCAACAACAACAACAGACTAAGAAGGAAAACAAGAAACAACAGCTACAACATAACAAGCCGCAAGTGATCAACATCACGCCGGATACCACCATAGAAGTTGTTAGTAAAAAGGTAAGTTCTAAATCAAATCATTTATTCCAATAAGGCCAGTAACAGGCACCTTTGAATGTCAAAATCTATAAGAAAATAGAATGGGGTTAAAAGCTGCCATTTGATCACTACAGATGTCGCTACTATCCAGCGTCTAAGAATTTGACAACTGGCTGTCACTATCCACACATTTTTTTTTTTAAAGCAACTTTTTTTAAACATATTTAATTAACAAGCCCCGTTGTGCAGTATTGAGAGAAAATATTACTATTACGTAACTGTCTTCAACATGGAAAGAAAAAAGATCCAATAATCCATATACTAAAGTTTCGTTTTGCTTGTATGTGTGACTGTTTCAGAATATTCATGCAAATTAACATAAAAATAGGGAGCCTCCTCTTAATACATCTCTCTAAGTCAGATTTGTTCCCCAAAATCATGATTGCAAGAAAAAGTCATTCAATGAAACAAATCTAACTTAGGGAGATGTATTAATGATTATAATTCTGTAAATACATATCTGTTATAGTCGCGAATTATATTTTGATCAAGATACAACCTGACACTGACCTGCAAATTGCAAAAAAACGTAAGAAAATTTGAATTTCGGGGCTTACAGCTGCGGATCCACCTCAACATTTAAAATTTATTTTCGTAAAAAAAATTGAACCTTTGACCTACAATATCTCCGTAACCAGATGGTTCCCAGTCAGTAGCGAAGCTACAACTTCCAATTGAGGGAAGCCGAAGAAAAAAATGTTAAGTGCTCATAAAAACAAGTTATCATCTAAATTTATTCCCTCAAAAATGATTTAATTTTTGAGTTAATACATTTCTTAGTTTAACGCCATATATGGCCAAGTAGTAGAACCAAAGAGACGCTATTACTACACAATCAAAAGTATTAATTTTTTACAGAAATAAAACTATAAAAGGTATTATCGATTATGATGGATGGACTGTGTGAAAGATGATATGGCTAGAAAGGGGGTGACTACCGAGATGACGACTAAAAGAGAAGTATGGAAGAAAAGGACACGTTGCGCCGACCACAAATAAATTGGGATAAGGGCAGGAGACTGATGATGAGGTCTTATCGATTATAGTTTAATTTCTGAAAAACAGTCTATTACAATTATGTTCTAAAATTATGTTAGAACGAATAAAATGCGAGAAACGGGTGAAAACAAAACACACGTGAATTTATGTGTCAAAAATCAACACGACAAATCTACGAAATGGAATATTATTAATTCTATCTGGCTCTCTATTCTTAACAAAATGACAACGTTTTAAACAAATTTCACGTAAATCAAAATATTATCACTGAACGGCACAACACACGCCAAAACTTTCGGCTGTAATAGGTACCTACTATAGATTTTAAAATTATGTTGAGAATGTAACTAACTAATCAAATGCAAAAGAAAACAAAGTAATAGTTAATTTATCTGTCAACAATTCGACTCAATAACCTATTTGCAAATCTACGAAATTCAACAACACCTCATTCTATCTCGTTCTCGCATTTTCTCTTTCGCTCCCGGTAATAACTCGCTCGAGAACGGCTTACCTCGCACCGTAACTAGCAGTGTTTGGGAACCCCCGATTGCTACCGAAGTGTGCCCGAAGTAGCGTGGTCAGAACTACGATTAGTACTGTATTCTGACACACCACGTGCGGCTTATTGGCGCTAGTGTGGGAATAAGACAAAAAATGTAAACTGCGTTCGCGATTTAGGATAGACTAAAGTTACGCGTTGTTGTAATGTTTTTTATCTTATGATGTATTAAATACTTGTAATGTGACTATGTATGTAGTACCATAGTATTTAAAATAGTAAACTCAAGTAGAGTCGTTGTTCCGAAGGGAAGCCGGTAGGAATGGGGTTGTTTAAAGCCATCGCCCCTGGTTCCCAGGTATGATCCAGTACAAAAAAATATCATAATAACGGGAAGAACAAGTGACTCGACGTCGCGTCGTTAAGGGTATTTCAAAACCCGTTATTAAAGAACTCTAAAACACTCACACTCTGAAACTGGTTATTTTTTATTTCCGAAGATACAAAATATATTTGATACAATTGATATTAGCTTCAAAGATTACTTCATCACATTAAGTTCAGCATTGATTTTGTAACAAAATATTAAATAATTAACGAAATATGTTCGAAAACCTATAAAATAACGGTTAAAGTTACATATAAAATTAACCGGTTTCCACTTCACACATATTAACGAAGTATTTTACATTTCAGAACCAATGCGCCACAGAGCCAGAGAAGCCTGCCTCATGCAGCATCATGGAACAGCTGAGCTGTGGAGTGCAGGTATGTACCAGCGTGATAGAGATGTAACCCGACAGCTTGTACCGCAGTGTAATTACATTCTGTTACAAACATCAGAGGGGAACTAGGGTCTAAGGAAGTCCTAGAATGGAATAATATGTTAATGAGAGGGCAGTGATGGCCCAGTGGTAACCCAGACAGGCGCTTTCCATTGTGTAAATTATTTCTTCACCACTGCTCTCAAAACGGTGAAGGAAAACATCGTGAGGAAACCGGCATCTCCTAGAACTAAAAATTCGAAGACATGTGACATCTACCAACCCGCACTGGGCCCGCGTGGTGGATTACAGCCCACTCCCTACCACAGAGAGGAGGCCTGTTCCCAGCGGTGGGAACATTACAACATAAATGCATTTAGTAAAAGCTGTCATTTTCCTATTAGAAACAAAATTACATCAATTTTATTTATTTTTGAAGATGTTGAAATAATAAAATCGGAAAATCTACACGCTTTAGAAGTTTTTGGAAGGGATTATTCCCGCCCTTGTCGCGCGGTACGGACAATGTCTGACGCTAGTATGTAGTTACATAGTCGTGACGTCACTTCTGTGATAGTGCCGTCTTTGTCTAGCAGTTATTTTAAAACGTTTATAACTTGGTTATTTTTGAAGCTTTCACACTTTTTATAATATTGTTTGCACTATTAGCAAACAAATATATTTTGAGTTTAAAATATAAAAAAAAAAATGTATTTACATCAAGATGGCAAAATTAGTACCGATTTTTGGCCACACGCTAAAATGACCTTGTAGCGTTTGTAGAGGCTATTTGAATGTTCTACGGCTGAATGTAGTTACACTGCGGTACGAGAGCAGCGTGACACGTCGAGTGAGCACTGACACTTGCAGGTGGCGGATCTGAAGCTGCCGCCCGGCATCACGCTGACGCGCGTGCAGCCGCACGACAAAAAGGAGCCGCCGCCCATCAAGTCCGTGGTAAGTACACTACAGAAGCATTTATATCTAGAAATAGAATACTCTTTTTTGTGTACACCATACGAATCATCATAATTATGGTGTCGAACGGTCGTAGGTTCGGACACTGACAGGTGCTTTACTTTGTGTAAAATATTTGATCACCACTGTTCTCAAAACGGTGAAGGAAAACATCGTGAGGAAATTGCATGTTCTAGAACCAAAAAAATTAAAACATGTGACATCTACCACCCCGCACTGGGCCCGCGTGGTGGATTGCGGCTCACTCCCTCTCACAGAGAGGAGGCCTGTGTCCCAGCAGTGGGAACTTATAGGCTGATTGTGCACACGAATCTTAACTAATATTATAAACTAGCTATTGCCTACGGCTGCGCTTGCGTTATTTTAGAATTTGACAATAATTTCGGGTTGTACTCTGCTTTTTGAAATTTAAAGTGCTATTAAATACATCCCATAACATAATTTAATCATGATTCAAAAGACACGTGGCGCCATCTATTATCATAAGAACGTTATTGTTCTTTTCCTCGGGAACAGTAGTTTTTTTTGGGATGAAAGGTACCCTATGTCCGTTTCTGTACACCTGACAACGTATATGCAAAACTTCCGGATGATCGGTTCAGTGGTTTAGGCGACAAGAAATACAAAAATAGCATTTAAAACTAACAATATAAACGGAAAAAACAACAATCAAGACTTGTGCGATGCCAAAAAGGCTCCTATCTCAGCATAATGCTGCGATATTTAAAAAATAAATACCACAGCGCTGGTATTCTGATAGGGCCCGCTGTGTTTAATAATTATATTACATGACATTAACATTTGCATATTTTTTTACTTTATGTTGGAATATTAAATGATAAATGATTTATTTCTGTAAGTAGGTTTGTACAAACAATTTTACACGTCATTCATATATAAAAATAAAAAAAAACTGTTTGAGGTCGGCATTTCGTATCCGACTACTCTGAGAAGAAAGGCCGAAACTACCTATTTTCCTCAGGTTGCAGAGTAAATTAAAATATAACACCCGTATAGTATTTTTTTTTTTCATTATGACCAGTATTGTCGCGGAGCCCCCACACTTTGAGTATCGCTGGTGTACATAGTAAAGAGTATTCTTTCTTTATCTTATATTTTGTGTTTTTTAATTTTTAATTTTTTTTTTGTTTCTGTTCTCACATTTACAACATGTAACATAAACCCTGTCTGATCCGAATCTTAATATCATAGAAAATAAAAAATTATTGCTATTTAAAATTTAAATTTTTTGTACCAAAATTACTCCAATTCCCTTAAAAGCTAGCAACATTTCAACAGAAGTCATAAGTTATGACTTTTAGACACCCGCTAAACGACGGTTACGACGGCCCGCGCCGCAAGTTATAACCCCGTAAAATTGCCCATTGAAAAACAAGTGGCGTATTTTTAATTTTTTCTTAAAAAATACCACATAAATAGACTCGCTTTACTGTCCTAAGCAATAACAGCCGCACGGGTCGATCGATCAGGTAAGGCTACACTTGCTGTGGTTGGTTCGTGGATGGGTTCGTGGGTGGGTGGCGCGCACACTTGTGCACTATATCTCCCGCGCCGAAGGCTGGTGTCCGCTGAAATTGGTCGCCATGGCTGAAATTCGGTCTGGATGACCATTTTTATTAGTAGAGAAATAAAGTAACCATGGCTTGAATTAGTTTTGAACAAAATCAAGAGACATTTATTCAAACTTGGCTGAAAATCAGCACTGTTTGAACGTCAAAATATAAGAAAATCGCCAAAAACGCCCGCCCTATATCACTTCCTAGTGCTTAAGCTGGGAAGAATAAGTGGCGCAACAAACTCCGCATGTTAACCATGTTATCTATAATAATAATAATTTTGTGTGTATCCCTACAGCCACTATGGAAGGCTGGCCAGCTGCCGGCAGCGCCGACCCCGGTGGCCCGGCCCGTGCCCGTCATCAACGCCGACCCCGCCAACGTTATGTTCAGCACCGCACACCCCGGTAAGATACACACAATTTTAAATAAATAAATAAAATAAAAAAACGTTTATTTCGACCAACAATGGATATGCACAATTTAAAGACATAGAGTTAAAAAGACTTCACATACACATATTACAGGCAATTATACTGATACTGTCAGGCGAAGTGTTATTGGGATTTTCTATAAGGAATTTCTCAGTAGCAGCCCGGAGTCTGGATTTGTGTCCGGTTTATGGCAATAGGCTCGCCCCCTATTACATGGGACTTAAACATAACTGGCGAAATGTGGGTGTACTATAGGTACATACACCTCTGCCTAACCCTTCGGGGATTGCATGCGTGTTGTTATATTATATTTATATACTGATAGAATATACTTTAATGTGCACCAAAGTAATTCATCGAAACTCCATTGCTGAGTCGGTTTAAATAGATTGTTACAAACTGCATTATCTTCACGTTCAGTAATAAAAAAGCTGACATAACCTTTCCTTCCATCGACAGAACCACCAAAACCAGTAATAATAGCCGACCCGCCGCCTCCAGTCGGCAAATCGAAGAAGGCCAAGAAAAAAGCCAAAAAGGCTGCCGCGGCCGCCGAAGAGGCCAAACCAGACGGCGCTAAGATCGTCACCTTACGGAACCCCATGTTCCATCCAAACTTGCCCCCAGTTCAAATAACTAATCAACCGGCGCAGAAGAAGCAGGAGCAGATTAGGATACCGGACCCGATTCCGATGCCGCCCAACGCTTGCCAAGCGACTATAACGCCTACGTCCAACGGAATGTACACAATCAGAAACCCATTAATGACCATGATGCATCAACAGAGTCTTATGGGTGTCAGAACCCAAAGTCCCCAACAAAATCCTATGTATGGACAGCAATATAACTACGTTAACCCTAATCAGTACACCCCAGTACCCCCCAACCCCCCCACTCAGTACATGGAACAGGCAAGGGTGTCCCCAAAACCGGACGATTTTCAGACAAGAATCATGAATTTAGCGTCTTTTACTCAAAAGAACGACGAAGGATACTCCTTGTTTAAGACGCCAGACGATAATCAGCAACGAAACTTTTTAACACCGGAGTATTACGAAAATCAGAGCCCTAAATCTGTGGTCTCACCCAACCCCATTGGCACCAGACCGGTAGATACTTCGCGGTCATTCGAATCGGATTCCTCTCTCTTCGCAAATCCGATCCAAAGACCAGAGCCTATAGGTACTCCATTAAAACAAGAAGAGAGAGTAGACTACACCGGTTTATATACCCCATTTGGTCAAGAAGATAGGAATGTATTCAGAAATGCGTTGTTCAGTGACAAGAATGATTCTGCTCAGCTGAAGAATGAAGAGATGGGGGTCAATCATGTGGCCAATGGGGATTCGCTGCCATATTTTCAAAGGTTAAGGGTCGGGTCCAAGCTGAACAGTGAAGTTACTATACATCATGTTACTGAATCGAAGTTTTATAAAGGACAAGTGAGTTTCTTTCATTTCTGATTTCACACTATACTCCGTTGGTTTAGGTAGTTAAATAAAGGTAAAAAAAAAACCACGTGACGAGAGAGCTGTCAAATAACTGACTAAACGTATTACCTGTCTTTTCAGTTGCCATGTTACGTCACAGTTGAACTCTTCAATTTAGCAACGTTATAATTCGTTGATGTTTAGAGAACTTGTCTTTTTGGGCTCTTTACAATAGACAGATTACAAATTATTTTAGTATTATTATAAATTTAACACAAAAAAATGTACTCAAGGAGTTAAATAAAGCAAAAAGTTTGTGCTCGCGAGGTCTACTGTTCGCAGAACTACTAGTAAAATAAATGTCTTACAAAAATACTCCGGGTGTTAAGAGGAGGCTCCCTATTTTTATGTTAATTTGCATGAATATTCTGAAACAGTCACACATACAAGCAAAATTATACTTTAGTATATGATTTATTGGATCTTTTTCTTTCCATGTTGAAGACAGTTACGTAATTGTAATATTTTCTCTCAATAAATTTTTTATTCGATAATCATGTCTTTTTTAAAGATAATTTTAAAAACAAACAATATTGTTTAGCTTTTAAGTCTAAAATAAGTATTCACAGCAAGAAAATATAGTTTATTATCCCGACACAAGATATTTTTTCTCTAGATCAATTATTACTTTAGTTATAAACAAAATAAGAATTGAGACTTACGTTATTTAGTTTCGTGCTCGAACACGATCAAAGAGCGTACGCGATATTCAACTTTATTACTGATGTATTAGCGTTTAGCACAAAACGGAGTGGCGGGGAGCGAGGGGCGGAGCTTGCGTTCGAAATTTGATTTAGACTGCCTGTTCTTAATGTTAAATTTGCTTTGCAGGAGCCAGGTGTCCCCTTAGAGTGTGGGATGCAAGGAGAAGAGTCTTTGTTCAGCAGACCACCGACCCACGCGTGGTCTGACCAGCTGTATGGACCGCCCTGTCCCAATAAAAGCGGTAAGTCTACTTCTTTGTTGTAATTATTATCATAGATGGAAGTGATGGTGCAGTAACCAACATTGATGGTTATGATTTCTATTCCATTATTTTTTGAGCACTTGGTGGAAGTTTGTGCACACTTCGGGCATTATTGCGACTTCCTATAGCATGTCAAATCCTGATGAAGTCTAGTAGCTTACAGATGCGCTTAGCGATTGAAACGATTTTTTTTTAAACGTTGCCCCACACTAGGAATTTCTCCTGTATCGTGGGTGCGTTTACACGAACTGTACAAATATTTAAACTCACATACACAAACAGCCAGACCCGGAACAACTACTTGTGGGTCATACAAATATTTGTTCCGTGCGGGAATCGAACCCGCGACAGGCAGCGCAGCAGTCAATCGCTTAACCACTACGCCAACCGTGCCGTAATTCTGTTTACGTTGATCAGATCACTAAATGGCTGGGGTGACGTCATCGTAGGTATAAAAAAGATGACACGCTCGGTTTTCATACTATCTAATGAACATGCGGTATCTAGCCTACTCTGAATCTGTGGTGGATAGTATGCTTACCGGGAGCAGCAACACTACAGATTACCAGATAAATTACTCGATGTACTTTCGCGCGCTAACTACCTACCGGTCGGGTCGCAAACGACCCATTTCTCAGTGGGTTGTCGGCAGCCGCGAGGCGCGTACGTACGCATGTAGTTACGCGGCGGCGCGCGGCTACTAAGCAAAACTCACTTTACGCTTGTAAAGTTAGGTACATTTTCGTTCGCAGCGTCTAGCGACTCGAAGGTTTAGGCTGTTACAGCAGTAGATGTTGAAAATTTTGTATGGAGTGATTTATCTGGTAATCTATGGCAACACTGCGTTATCGTGTTCCGGGTGACACATCTCGGCGATAAGCATACAATAGAAATACAAAATAGTTTATTGCCACAAAGCACGCGATGTTGACTTACAAGTCGGAGATAAAGTGTATGTGAAGAATGCCAATAAAACTAATAAACTTAAGTCTTAATTTTAATACAGCCACGCATACGATTAAGTAAAAAAACGGGGGAGATAATTAGCATAATCAATACATTTAAACGTGTTTGGAGCCTTCATTTAAGCAAAACAGTTTAGGAGATTCCATAACATTGCCGTATACTTATAATAACTATGAGTTACAAAATAGAAAATATAAAAAAATTGTGTACTGTGACATTACGGGTACACTTATCCCGATTTCCGGCCACGTTAGGCGCGGGCCTGCGGACGGTGAGCGATGGGTAGCTCGCCGTCCGATAAGGACCAGGCCCGGGTCGACGGCGCGTTGTGTTCCACGCGCGCCTCAAAGAGATGTCAGCACAAACTGACGGGGTCCGTTAGGACCAATGCGGTTTTAGTCAGTAAAAGTCTGACACCCGCTCCGCCCATAGCGGGAGAAGTTATTTGACAAATTCCCACCCAAAAAAAAAAAGGGGTACACTCACTTATCACACCAATATTATAAAGGCGAAAGTTTGTGAGTGTGTGTATGTTTGTTACTTCTTCACGCTCAAACGGCTGGACCAATTTTGATAAAATTTTGTATGAAGGTAGCTGACAACCTGGATTGAGACATAGGCTACTTTTTATCCCGATATACCCACGGGATCGAGACTTACGCGGGTGAAACCGCGGGGCGCAGCTAGTTATTAATAAAACGATGTGGGTTTAAATTTTGTGGTGTATGGTTTGGGTGATGTGGGTTTGAGTTTCACCTCGATGTTCCTCAAACGATGGGACACAAAATACAGTTATGTAAAAAAAAAATCTTATAACTTTTTATGGTTTTTGTAAATGAAATATAGCGCTTAATCTAAATACAATAAGATTATGCGTGCTATAAGCTTATTTTATATAGTTGCTCACTTAAAGTTTAGGGCTGAGAACCTACACGCTGACATCCTCCATTCCATACTTCCCCACAGTAAAGTAGGCTTTTAAGATGTTTTTAATTTGTTTTTTGTCTTCTATTTTTTTGGCAATTTTCTTTGGTAGTTCATTTAGAATGGCAGGACGAGAAAGGCGTACGTCCAGGCTCTTACCATATTCATTATTCATCTTTGGCAGTTTATATGTGGGGAAATACGACAGGTTACGAACAAAGTTTGGTCGCATGTGCCCCTGTTTACTCCTTTGGGGGACTATTACTTTATGACTTTCTGACCCTGCATGTATATATGCAGGCGTCCAGTCGGCTCGCAGCTCGCCCACGGGCTCGCCCGCCCAGCCCGGCTGCAGCCCCCGCGCGGACGAGCCGCCCGGCGACGAGCGGCGCTTCGGGCCCGTCGGGGCGCGCGCCCGCACCGTGCAGCCGCACAGAGGTAGAGATAAACTACGATAACATAGCTCGCCCCTCCAAATTACTGTTTCACTGTGTGTAGTCACATCCTTACGAAAGAGTTTGTATGTAGTTGTAAGTATTTGTCTTCGTTTTCGTCGAATTTATTCATAGTTTTTGTGCAATCAGTACTCGTAATTTATCTCAATTATTACCAGATTTGTTGGTCAACTAATCATAACTAGCCGATCGTGAAAGAACGCGCGTGTCGTTTTCATAGAGCACGTCAGTGCAGCGCCATACTAATAATAATGAGCGATTAATGACGCCACTAGTCGAGCAACAAATCCGTGGATTTGGTTTTGTTTGACGGCCGTCTCATTACGCACACATGCGTACAAATACTTTCTAACGTTTTGAATTTTGGAGGGGCGGGCCATACTATCGTAGTTAATCTCTATTATATTCATCTGTATTTTGAAGGTTTCAACTCAATCTCACTTTTTTTCAACAATTGTTAGTCATTCTAATGTCCTTATCCAAATTTATTTGTGGTCGGCGCAACATGTCCTTTTCCTCCATACTTCTCTATTAGTCGTCATCTCGGTAGTCACTCCCTTTCTAGCCATATCATCTTTCACACAGTCCATCCATCGTTTCTTCGGTCTTCCCCTACTCTTATAGCCATCGAGATGCATACTCAAAACTTTCCTCACGACATTTTCCTCATTCCTCCGCATCACATGCCCATACCATGTCAACCGATTTCCGCACATCTTTTCAATCACGGGTGTAATTTTTCAACAATTATTGATTCGATATTATATTAAATTGTATTTTAAAAAAAAAACATGAATAGGGAATATGCGCGTAATTCAAAACGTATCCATTATTTTAATATTCATTGTGTAGGAGTCAAGAAACGAATTGCAATATTTTTTAAATTTTTTAATGCATTATTTATTTTACAATTAATTAATTTCTGTTACGTTTTTTTGGTGGAACGGAACGCAAACTCAAAACGCGTCCTCTTCGAAAATCGACCGGAAGCGACGAAAAAAACATGTGAATTAAATCTATTCTTTGCTAAATGCTTGAAATCTCACTAAGGTAAATTAAGTAAGTGCGATTTCTACTTAAATAAAGCATTAACAATAATTGAATATTTATAAGATTTGGGGCTAAAAACAGATGTAAACAAAGCGGTTTCGTGAACAATGACGTCACATCATGACCGCGACAGAAACGGACGTTTGAACTGTAGTAGAAAATTGTTGTAGTTTCATAATTTTTTTGAGCATCAATCAGTAGTTCAATGTAACTTTCAATACTTTTCTTAGGTTTATATTACTGCCTATTATTGATTTAGTGGAAAAAAAATACATGCATATTCCCTATTGTCAAATGAAAAACATCTTAAAGGTTTCCGGTTTAATTTTCATTCAAATATCTCTTCAATCTTTCACATAATATTTAATACAATAATGCAGTAAACTTATAAAAGTATGTTTGGTTACTTCTTGACACCTCAACTACTAACTGGACTGAATATTGAAAAGACTAAACGTTTTGCTCCGGTAACTTGAAGAACTTTCCCTGGGCTATTATTAAAAATAGCAAGATTTTCCCCAACATGAAAACTTATTGATTTATTGTTGTTTAAAAATATTTTTTCTTCTTCCAGAATCCAGCGTATTCCTGCCAGACTCGAGCATTACAAATCTGTCTTCTTTAGAAGTGTCGGAACGCGAGATAGAGTCATTCAAACGATTTGACTTCTACTTTGAGCCGCCTCAGCATAAACCTAAAGTTCAACTCGACGTCAGAGACATCGCCGCTGCGCTCAGGCAGAACCAGAAGTAATCTGTGCTCTACAATAAACCCTATAATAATTCTAGTCTTTTCACATCTATTTTAACCTCTGACAGCAGCAACCTTATTGCTAATATGATAAAGATCATTGTGATTTTGACAGACTTGGCGATGGCAGTAAGCCAATAGTAGCCTTATTGCCACGACAATAAATATCATTGTAATACTGACAGACTATAGGCGATGACAGTAAGCCAATAGCGACCTTATTGCCACGATAATAAAGATCACTGTGATTTTGAATGTGGTGCTAAATCAGAGGTAAAGTAACTGTGAATGGACTGTACATGTTCCGGTCGTAACAAAAGGAGTTTAACTTCGAGACAGTTTTTTTTGTATTTTGAACTTTATTCCGACTACGGTAAAGTTTGTAATACAAAATTAACAACTAATGCCCGGCTTCTGAGGTCCTCTGATAAACTCTCAATAGTTATTAATTCTACAAAGTTATCTTAATTAAAGCGAATTTCTTAATTAGTGTTCATCAACAAGATTTCGAACTAATAATCCTGATTTAATGATATTATAAATGCGAGAGTGAGTTTGTTTGTTATGCTTTCACGGTAAAACGGCTGAATGGATTTGGATGAAATTTGGCACGTGGGTAGACCATGATCTGGAGAAGGACATATGCTGCTTTTTACCCAGGATCGCAGGCTAACTCACGGGCAACTAATAAACCACAGACACCGGGCGTTAGACTCGTTTCTAAAATCAGTTCGTTATTTTAGAGATACCTAGTAAATTTTAAACTGTCCGATTGACTTTATTATGATATTATTTGCGTCGACTTTAAGGTTAACAACATCCTGTACACACGGCATAAATAAAACAGCCTGTATTGCATAAACAACATTATTTTTAGTATATGCGAAACCTGAATATAGTTTGTTCAGAATAAGGAACTGAACCGATTTCAATATTTTTACACCATGTTATATTTTTCCCCAAAAATATTTAAGTGTGATAGACAATGTTATCACCATTTAATTACTTACAATACAATCGCCGTACGGTTAGGTACCTACTGCCAAATTATTGTCAATGAGCGCAAGACGACCCTGGAGGCGCGGGGGTGCTCGCCGTTAGCATGTGTTTGTACGGACAACCCGGTAACATAACAACCTTATAACTTTGTGACTTTTCATGATACAGTTTTGAAATTTTGTACACAGATTCTTTACATAAAAATACTAGACACGTGTTTCGGGTTTCGCAAATAGTAAAACTAATATTGTATAATTTTGAGAACTTGACGCCATGTATAAATTCTAATTCTATTAATATATAAAGAAAAGCAATTTAATATTATTTAAAATTATATTTTATTCTATTGTACGCGGGTTTCGTAAGGTTTTTATTATTTAAGCAGTAGCTGCCCAAATAGATGTTTAACATGCATTAAATCTTCCTTGGCAGCTAAAAACATTGGATATTACTGAGACAAGTACTGTGCGTTCACTATAATTTGACGCGTGACGCGTTTGGTAGCACTGAATTTTGCAGTCATGTGCTTGGTAGTTACGTTCTGTCAGTCGCCATTTTGAACTCTATTAGTATTGAAACTAAGACTGCAAAATTCAGTGCTAGCAATCGCGTCACGCTTCAAATTATAGTGACATTTATGACAAGACTATAATGTTTTGGGCTTAATTAACACGAGCGCTTTTCTATTTTTATATTATTTTTTATACCTCCTCCTTTTTGAAGTCGTTTAAAAGGGACAGTCTCCCTTTTAAACGACTTCAAAAAGGAGGAGGTCAATGATAAAGACATGTCGAAGTTTGAAATTAACTTGAGCTATTCTCGAATACCTCTTGCCAACGCTATTGAAGGAAAAAATATTTAATATAACATTATAGAAACGGGGTGGGGGGCAGGTGACGTCCTGGGATTCGACCAAACTGTGTCTAAAACTCTAAAAATAGAGACACGATATTACATGCACATTCTCGAGTGTACGGAAAATAGGTGCCGAACGTTTTCTTGTAAAAGGATTTCACGGCTTGATGAATTCCCCCTCCCCCTCCCGGGGGGAGGAGGAAATTTATCTAGTTAATCTCTGAGTACAGAAAGAAACATTTACCCCCCTCCCCCCTTGAGCGGAAATCTAGATCCGCGCCTGTATAGAATAGACAAGACTGAAATTATTAAGACTTTTTAGTTTAAATGCGCTCTTGTCAATTTAGCCTTAACAGTAAGAATAAAGACTAAAGAAAATAAATAAAGATCTCTTCTCATACAGAGAAGACAAGAGCATTGATCACCACGCTTGTTCAATGCTATTTCAAAAAAAATCTAAAAGCGAGTAATGGCCTGTTTGTCCTGGTAAGCTCCGGATAACTTACAGAGCAAATTATGTTTATCCGGGAGATAGTACTTATCTCGACACTGAAACAGGCTCTTTATAATTAGACGATATATATGTAAATCTGGGATGTGAAATTACTGCCATGTATTGATATTGATAAGATGGCCTCCTAAGCCAGCTGTTCTAATAATTGACGTTTTTGTACCTGTAACATTAAGACAGCGATATCTCTCGCAGAACTCGGATTGACAGAAAAAAATATTGGGGTATGGGAAATAATTATGATTGTATAATGACATGGTTTATTGCAAAATAGACCTTATTACCATGGAGTAAAGAGTAAAATAGTTTCGAGTTAGTCTAGGATATAAAATTAAAGCATTTGTCGTGACTTTTATAATATTGTTAATGTCTTGAAATATGGTTGATAGGGTTTCGAGCTCGAAAGCGAGTCTGAAATTAATTTGGTGAGTCCGAAAGTTAGAGTTTTCGAAGGAATGATGATCCAGCTACGACAGCTACGATACTGCCCATTACCATAATGTAGCGACTTGAATGTTTTATTTATTACTCCATGGTTTCCACAGAGCGTTAAAAAAGATAAACAAACTAAGATGCGCAGAAGTTGATAAAAATTCAGACATCCATTATATTTAGTCTGCGATACGATTTTTTAATGAGAAAATTCTATGTTTTAAAAAAGGAGCAAGGATGTAGATAAAAAAAAGTTTTTTTTTTTATCTTTTTTAATCTTTCTGTGGGATTAACAGGACGTGAATTATTGTATAAGAGATGTGGAAAGATCGTTTATATTCAGTCTCCAAATGTATCACATTAAATATATAGTATTTGTCGATTATGTTGCATTCAGTTGGTTGTATGATGTAAAACTTAAGTGAAATACATTAACATAGATGAATGTAGTGTTTTATTTTAATGAATTACTTTCATATAAAAACTACGTACATATACAGGGTTACTGGTAACACGTCGTATTCCTTGCAGGACGTCATAGTATGGTTAAAATGCAACAAATTAAGCCACCAAATGTTCTACCGAAATTCAGTAGTTTTGAGTTAATTAGGTTATTAGTTGTTTTATGAAAAATACAATTTAAAAATGATTCACGGTGCGACTATACTGGAATTTAATTTATTATCATAGCTGATGCCGTAGCAAATCTTTGTTAATAATTAAAAAATCTAAAATCCAGAAAACTTGGCAGAGATCACTAATTAAACATTTTATTTTTCGTAATTTTTGTCATTACTTTATTTAAAAAAAACTCAAAAACTACTGAATTTTGGTAGAACATTTGTGGCTTAATTTGTTGCATTTTAACCTTACTATGACGTCGTGCGAGGAATACGTCCTGTATATACATAAACTCACGCCTTCTTCCCATGGGTGGGTAGGCAGATACTACAGAACACCACCTGCTACGCTCCTTACATACCGGGTAAAACGGGGTGAACCCCTAGAAATGCAGGGGTTCATCCCGTTTTACATCCATTAAAATCCATTTTAAAGTTGCGTCACGAATGGATTTACCTTTGATAAAAGAGCCGTGAATGACGTAATTTGTGGATTTTCTTAGATTCTTCGAGCCATGATTAGTAGCAGACCCGAACAGAAAAAAAATAATGAAAGATGAAGTCTCACAAAAGTATGAACAGAGCCTTGCGAAAAAGTGAGGTTAGAAGAAATCGAAATTTGATTCAGTGTTTGTCTCTCAAGTACCAGCAGAGCATGAGACTTATAAAAAAAAAAAAAAAAAACATTTATTTCAAACTCAAAGCATTTATTTCAATTATACCAATTACAGTCGGTCAGTCATAAAGATGAAGCTAGTTACCCATTCCAAAGCTTAGTAGGTAGGTACCTATGGAGAAGAACGGACAAGAAACTCCACGGACATTCTTAAATTGACATGGTTACTACCTATGGAGAAGAACGGGCAAGAAACTCCACGGACACTCTTTTAAATTGACATATGGTTACAAACTGCTACTGCCAATAAATTGCTTTGCAGTTTGGCAGGTGTTATGTTAAACTAAAACTGTAAAATTATGGATTAAATAAACTAAAAAAAAAAAAGAAACTGGACACACACCGTCTACCCTTGTAGGCTCATCGGTCTCGCAACACATGGAGTTCAGTGAACCTACAGAGCAGAACAGTATCGGTTCTCTCGCCAATCATCCTTAGGACGCTATTCGGGCTCCCCCGTGCTCGCCGTACAAGTGACGCCATTTTTTTACGCATAATAGCGTAGAAGTCATCTACGCTGGCGTCCGTTAACATGCACTGCAACAACGAGGGAGCCGAAACGAGAGCCCTGAACACATTATTATAGTGGACGCGTATAGATTTGAGTAAGTTGATCAGTAAGTAGATTTAATTCAGAGTTCCAGTAATTATCACATCTTTTCATTAAGAGCTAGTTTATTAATTCCAAATTCAAATCACTTTTAGTCCCAAGGGATTAAAGAGCTATTTTAGTCCCTGTTTACATTCGAAAAAGTATTTTTTTTTATTTTGATGTTAATTTTTTGCTTTGTAAGTCGTAACACAATCATTTAGAAATCCGTGTCATCTTTAATTGAACTCCACTTTTTTACACCTTGACTCTTGAACCAAGCATAATATGTACGATCGGGAAAAGAAAGTTCCGTTCGTTAACACTGTGAACGAACGGGTATTTTTTTCCCGATTCTCTACAGTATTACTGATCAGGAATAATCAAAAAATAGTTCCGTTCGTCAACACTGAACGAATTAAACTTTTTTTTCCCAATCGTCAACAGCGTGGACAACAAGGTGTTACTGATCGGGAATATTCATTCAGACGACATGGAGGACACATATACATATTTGTTCAAAATATGTACAAATTTAAAGCGCAGGCCACACCGCCAGCTAGCGGGCGGGCGGGCGGGCGAACATCGTTTCACCTCTTTACATACTTCGGTTCACACCGCGAGCTAACGACTAACCATGTAAAGAGGTGAAACGATGTTCGCTTCGCCCGCCCGCCCGCCCGCTAGCTGGCGGTGTGGCCTGCGCTTTAGTCGGTATTCATATGCCATTTATATGCTTCGTAAAGTGTAAACCAAAGTACACCTCTATCTGCTTGCCACGCTTACGTTCGACACTAAGATATGGTATTATGTTTTGGGGGAATGCCACTGAGAGAGAAACTGTCTTCAAAGCCCAAAAGAAATGTTTCCGGGCAATATGTGCATTAAAACTATACGATAGATACTTGTAAACCACATTTTATAAATTTAAAAATATTGATATTCCCATCACTGTATATAAATGAACTAGCATTAGACATTAGAAATAATAAAAAAAAAATGAAACGTTAAAGAGTACCAGGCATGCCAGTACCCTTTGTGCAATACGCCATAGAACAGCTATGTTTGACAAGAGTGCATTTTGTATGGGCCCTAGAATATATAATAAATTACCTAATATTATAAAAGAAGCAAAGAATTTTACATCATTTAAAAATAAAGACTTATCAGATCAATAAAGCATAATACAAAGTTATTGATTATTTAAATGATAAATGTAATTAAATGTTTAAGTTAGTAATAATAATAAAATTATATAATTATTAAATTTCATAAATAATTTAATATTAATATTTGTGAATTAATGAATAATGTAAGAAATATTTCTATTACACATAGTAGGTATTTTCACACCTGTTTAGGTAGGATATGGTTTAAAGAACTTTTTTATATGTATCACCTCATGTACCCATATTCAAGCAAATAAATAATTTGATTTGATATTCGAAAACATCTACTATTTTTGACCCATCTTACTGAAACACTGAATTCAATCTTGATTTAAAACTTACTCAAACCTTTCTCTGCTGAAGTGCTGGTACCTGAGTGAGCCTTCTGGGTTACTATTCAACTTTTAGCATTGTTCTGTTATAGATGCATCAGCAAACGAAGAGTCCTGTCTTCTCAGTGCTTCTAAAAAAATTTATAATCCTTTTAACTGAAACACTGAATGATATCTCAATTTCTACTACCTAATCTAACTTTCAACCATTCTCTGCTACTTTTTTTTTTGTACCCATTTATTTATTTATTTATTTATAGTTAATTAAAACGGCACAGGTCCAATTACATTAATTAACATAGAATTATAAAAATTAAAATAAAATAAGCATTCAAATAACATACAATACAAAAAATTAAATTCAAAGATATACAATTCGTGGATAAAATTATTAATAATTATTTGAGTAAATGGTTCAATAAATTAGATACATCAATAAACTAACATGCAACAGTGGACACCCTCGCATATTGTCCCTCACAAAACAACAGACAAGCACGCATTATTTTCTTCCATTCATCGGCAAACACATCACATTCAGGGTCGGCAGTCAGGAGGGCGTTTAGCATCCTTAGGGTTCGACAAACTGGGGATTCGGCTCTAGCAACAGATCTAGACAGCGGTAGTGCGAACAGGTTATGACGGCGGCTTTGACGGTGCCCAAGGTATTTGTCGGGCACAAATAGGCGGCAGAAAAGTCCGTGGAGTTCAGGGCAGTCAATACGACCGCTTAGGGTTTTACAGGCAATCGTGAGCTGATCAAAGCCCCTTCTTACCTCCAACGAATTTAAACCCAACACCCCTAGAAGATAATTCGTTGGGTACATGAATGGGAAGTAATGGTACAGCCTTTGATACAAAAATCTCAGGAAGGTCTTCTGAACTTTCTCAAGCGTCAGTGTCTGAGACGCAGTATGCGGATGCCAGACACAGGCGCTGGACTCGAGTTTACTCCGAACCAAAGTGGTGTAAAGAAGTTTAATAATACTGGGATTGCGAAAGTCACGAGCGTTCCTCAAGACAAATCCCAGACGCCTGAAGGATTCCTTTGCAAGGGCAGACACGTGGTCTCTAAATGTCAGACTGCGGACGAAAGTCACTCCTAAGTCCTTAACGCTGGTGACACGGATGATCACTAAACCCCCCAAACTATAATCAACCACCCACCCACCAACCAACCAGCCGCCCATGGGGGCGAATCCTCAAAGACTCAGTAAGTCTTGAGGATGACAAAAAATCACCCCGGTGTTCCCTTCCCGCACTTGCACCGGGGATCATGACATTTGTGACTTCCGCGACCCCTGGCTGGTGGGGGGATGAGGTGTTTGACCCCCCCCCCCCCCGGTGACGGAGTCACAGTTCTGGGTTATTATTGCATTTTGTTGGATAGTTTTGTTATATATGCATCAGCAGACGAGAAGTTCCGGTTTCACAGTGCTTCTATAATTGTTGAATGATCCTACTAACTGAAACACTGAATTATATCTCAATTTCTACTAATCTAACTTTCAACCATGCTCTGCTGATACTGGAGTGCTGGACTCATCATTTCAGCCGAAACAAGTCCACTGCTGGACATAGGCCTCCCCTAAAGCGGGGGATTGCCATAAACGCCACGCTTGGCAGGTGAGTTGGCGATCGAAGTATGGTGTGTTATAATGCATAGAGAACGCTGCTGCCCATTCTCTAGTAAGACCCTTAGTCGTCTTTTATGACACGCACGGGAAGAAATAGGGTGGTGCTATTGTTTACGTCCGGCACCACACAGACAGTGCTGGACTGCTGGGTTACTATTGCATGTTTTCGGATAGTTCAAGAGTTCTGATATAGATGCACTAGGAAACGAGAAGTTCCGGTTCCTCAGTGCTACTCTATTTTTTATCTTTCTTGCTGAATCGCTGAAATACCTTTTAATAATCGTCTTTCACTCATCTTCCCAAAATGATCTAAGCATACTCTTTTCAATTTTGTCACTACAACTTATTTTAAACCGCACCGTTGCCTTATGACAACATTCCTCCGCCTGTAACTAATAGTCACACCACACCGTGCTTCGCAAAAAACTAGCAAAATATTACCATTCTACTTCAGTCTAGTAAATGGAACATATATTTTAATCAGCTAAACGAACTGTCACAATGAAATCTGTTCATTTTTTTTTTTTCTTTTTTTTTCTTTACGTTGCTCCACACTATGAATATCTCCTGTATCGTGGGTGCGTTTACAAACATTTAAACTCACATACACACAAACAGCCAGACCCGGAACAACTACTTATAGGTCATACAAATATTTGTTCCGTGCGGGAATCGAACCCGCGACACGCAGCGCAGCAGTCATTATCACCACACATATACCAGGGAGGAACTATTAAAAAAAAAATTGCATTATTGTCAATTTATTTACTCACAAAAAATACATAATTGTACGTAAAATAATAACTTACAAATACTTTCGAGATACAATCACAAAGCGTATTACAATTTAGAGTAGTTGACTTATTTCTCTTGAAACTGAAATCCGAGAGACAAATGTCTCATGTACAGACACGAGCATAAATATAACACTATGTATATAAATATATACTAGATTTTTAGTAGGAGTAAGGCACTTGTCCTACCGCCGACCAGGAAGTGACTGTAGTCCATTCGCGTTAAGAAAATAGTGAGTTATCAGTGCAAATGCAGGGTAATAGTAGATTGTTATACAAGGGTCGAAAGGAATTGGTGACTTTCACCCGTGTTAAACACTACTTTTCATTACGAATTTAAGGAAAGTAAAAAAATATAGTTTTTATTTTCTTGTTTGCTCGCCACTTCATAAAATCATTGTATGTATTCAAAAATCTTTCCTTTGTTTCTGTAAAAAGATTTTAGATTACTGTATTTGCCTCTTTTTACCGAATCTGGGGTCAACATTTCAGAATCGCTTGAACTCATTTTTAATCAAATATTAGTAAAAACTCAGATTTTGAACTCGGAACAGCTTACAAAAATAGTATTTCGTCAAATTATAATAGTCTTTTTAAAATTTTAAATATGGAACACACCGCTGCACCGCCGCGGGCCGTCACGCTTAATAGGTTTTTTTTTTTTAATTCACACTGACTGTTATAATCACAAGACTGCAGACTACCAAACCAAATTTAGTTCTATATTTAAAAGTGGGAAGCAGCGCTTTCCACCCGCTACTCATATCAAACAAACGCTACTTTCCGAGTATGAGAAATGAAATAGTAGATTGTTGGATCGAGCGCAAAGGGAGTTATTAATGCATGAGTGTTATGTTGGTGCCCGAGCGCATGCGAGGACACTAAATTATCAAGTGTGCATTAATTACTCACTTTAGCAAGGTGCGTAATCTACTTTTCTTTCAGCTACCAATCTACCTACCGTGATAAAAATACCAACTCAAAATAAAAACTCAAGTTAATGAAAACAAAGTTTTTCACCAAGTCGGTTTTATTCAGCCGATTTTTATTTTCAGCCAGTATCTTTTTGATCTTATGCTTACATTTTAAATTAAACTTAATGGGAGACATTAAACCTCTGTGGTAATTTTATATCTAAATTAAAAACAGAACATTAACGGTAAAACTGTGCAACAATGAGATTTCATTTAACATTTCTGCACTGTTTTGGTTCTAATCAAAATATACGTCCTTTGTGATCGGTTTTGTAGTGTTAATGATACACACACGTTACTATTTAGTTAAAAGAAAAGGTGTTTTAATTGTTTGCTTTCTAATTTGTTGCGACCCGATTGGTCGAGGGGGCGGGGCTAGGACAACGATGACTCACTATTTTCTTAAGAGGCCTCCGATGGATGCGTATTTCATACAAACGTAATACCAAAATAAAAAAAAACCTTGTAAATCAAACATTTTCTTAAGGTAGTGTGTCTTTATTCCGATTGGAATACAGAATATCTAGGTTCCCAAATATATATTTCACTGATTTAAACAAGAGTTATGAGAAAAATAAGTTTTTTATAGAAATTTTTAATTCCTCATATCTCTTTTTTTTCTTTATATCATAGTCCTTTCAAAATATATATTTGGGAACATAGATATTCTGTAATCCAATCGAAAAAAATACACACCACCTTAAGAATAATTGTTGTTGATTGTTGTCGTTGTTTTGTTGTTTGTAGTTGTTGTTGTTGTTGAATAATTGTTGTTGTATGAACCACGCATGCTATGCCCCTTAACGGGAATGGATTACAGCTATCGACTATTTCCTCGCTTTAGAAACGTACAAAAGATTATATATATGTCAGTGAAAGAGATACATAATATTAATACTTGATCAAATGTTTGAAGATGGAAGAAGATGAATGGAGATGGATGGATCTTGGGTATGGAATGGAGGATGTCAGTGTGTAGGTTCTCAGCCATAAACTTTAAGTGAGCAACTATATAAAATAAGCTTATAGCACGCATAATCTTATTGTATTTAGATTAAGCGCTATATTTAATTTACAAAAACCATGAAAAGTTATAAGAAATAAATAGTTTAAAATTTTTTTTTTTTTTTTAATGATCAAGTTGATTTTAGGGTTCCGTAGTGAACAAGGAAAACTTATAGTTTCGCCATGTCCGCGGCTTAGCTCGACTCCATATGTGAAAAAAATCATAGCAAATGTATATAACTAAAATTAAAAGGAAAACTATCACAGCTAAGTGGGTTTTACAAGTTAACGAGTTATAGTCGAAAAACTTAGTTGAAAAACAGTTGGAGAATTGACGGTGACGTACATCGATGTATGGGAGAACATGTTTTTCAACCACAATGTTAAGTTTGTTTTTGGGATAAATTCATCCGCACTACGGAACCCTTCATTATGCGTGGTCTGACAATACTTGGCCTGTTTTTTAGTTACTAGCTCTACTAGCTTCTCGATAATCGCCAACGGTAGGCCATGTGCTTAGAGGTCAAGTCGCTATAAAGGTTAAAATAGTCAACTACCCTATTACAAAATATTCTATTATTCATTCATTATAACGTTGTACTTTTCATTTTGCTATATTAAGCTAGATATAAGCTATTGACGTACTATTTATACAATCTGCCTGCAAAATATATTTTTTACTGCTACATAGTAAATATACGAACTGGCGATGAGGTTGTCACATTTATGGGGTATCCGTCAGTGAAGCTCGCGAAATTCAAAATTTCTTACGTTTTTAGGGTTCCGTATCCAAAGCGTGCCGACAGGTATTCCCGCTGTCCGTACGTGTGTCACAGGGCTGTATCTTTTGAACCGTAACATGAACTTGTAGAATTTAAACAGAGTGTATACTACTTTCGCCGCTATAAACAAAAATAATAAAAATAAAGTTATAAATTAATGGGGGTCCCCAAACAAGACACGTGTTTTTTTAACAATTTTTTTTTTTTAGATGTGTTAAATATTGTACGGTGGTACGGAACCCTTCCTGTGCGGATCCGAATCACACTTGGCCGCTTTCTTTGCAAATTTCGGTGCTATGTTACATTGTATGTTGATCAAAATTCATTAAATTTTCATTCGAGAAACTAGCCCTTAATGTGGTAACCTCTTCGCCGCTCTGTAAATGCCTGATTCAATCACAATTGCTAAAACCCTATAGGGAAGTAGAGGATGGTTATATACTAAACGCTAAGGCTCGTGGCAGCCACGGTCATGAAACGTGCGAGCGGGACAATGAATATTTAATAAGGGATTTCTAAAAACTCTCATGTCGCCTCGGCTTCTACGTTTTGTGATCCCGGCTGACACGAACGTTGGTTTTTAGTATATTCATTATTGTTCTAGGGTGCGAAAGAGATGGAGCTATACAGGACGAATAGGACATTAATTTGTGCTTTAAATCTGTATAACAAGGCTCCTTGGGTTGCAGTCTCGACATAGACAGTGATCGCTTTACGACCGATATCGGTCGCAAAGTCCTAATGGGGTCTCTAGAAGGTCAAAATTGCTTGACAAGCACAAAAAAATCACAATCTTGACAAGCAAATTTTACCGTCTAGAATCCCCATTTCCCCAGAAGTGGATTCTATAAAGCAGGGTTTACATTATGAAATTATTAGTGTCGTGAAACACTAGCTTGACTGTTCTGTTTAGGGCTAGAGCTAACTAATACGGTTTTTGAAAAGTTGATAGATTCAACTAACACGCTGTCATATAGAGGAATAATAACAATTATTTCAGCCAACTAATCTGAGCAGTTAAGGATCCGCAGCTGTGGCCCGCGAAATTCAAATTTTCTTATGTTTTTTGCTATTTGCTGGTCAGTGTCAGGTTGTATCTTGATTAAAATTTGATACGCGACTACGACTGACTTGTATTTACAGAATTCATCTGCCTCGCCTTTTCCCAACTATGTTGGGGTCGGCTTCCAGTCTAACCGGATGCAGCTGAATACCAGTATTTTACATGGAGCGACTGCCTATCTGACCTCCACAACCCAGTTACTGGGTAACACGATATCCCTTGGTAAGACTGATTGTCAGACTTTTGGACTTCTGACGACCCGTAACAACTGTCAAAGATCTACAAATGACAGCCGGGACCAACGCTTAACGTGCTTTCCGAGGCACGGAGGAATCTTGGTATGAACAGGTGGTCACCCATCCACGGACCAACCGCGGCAAGCGTAGCTTAACCTGATTGATCGACCCGTGCGGCTGTTATTATTTAGCCACAAGCTCCTCATTGTATTTACAGAATTATTATCATTAATACATGTCTCTAAGTCAGATTTGTTCCATTGAATGACTTTTTCATGATATTGGGGACCAAATCTAACTTAGAGAGAAGTCGTATTAATGAATCTAATAATATCATATCTGTTATAGACGCGAATCATATTTAAATTTAAAAAAAACCTGACACTAACCTGAAAATTGCAAAAAACTAAAGAAAATTTGAATTTCGCGGGCTACAGCCCTTTCACCTTAAATTAAAAAAGAAAAGAAGAATACCGATTAATGGTTTTTCATGTGACCGCTGAAGACTGGCAGCGTGTTGGTTAAATATTTCCAATAATTAAATTTGTCGCCAAACCGCGATAAAGCCATCGAGAGAATTTCCCCGTGTGGCATGTGGAATTCACAGATGGCGTTAATTCCATACTTACATATTCCTGTTTTCTCCCTGGTTAATAATACTACCACCACTACTCTCAACACGGTGAAGGAAAACATCGTGAGGAAACCATGTCCTAGAACTAAAAATTCGAAGACATGTGACATCTACCAACCCGCACTGGGCCCGCGTGGTGGATTACGGCCCATTCCCTCTCATACAAAGAGAAGTCCTGTGTCCCAGCCGTGGGAACATTATTGGCTGATTATGTATGTTTTGCTAAAGTCCGGTCGCGAAGCAGAAAGAATTTCGTACAATGCCCCGTCTCTATCTCTCGCGAGCAATTGTATTGCCGTCGCACTCGCCCATTAGAAGGATCTTGAAATGCGCGAGCGCAACGGCAATACAATAGGGAATATGCACGTAATTCAAAACGTATCCATTATTTTAATATACATTGTGTAGGAGTCAAGAAACAAATTGCACTATTTTTTACATTTTTTAATGCATTACTTATTTTACAATTAATTAATTTATCTTGCGTTTTTTTCGTGGAACGGAACGCAAACTGAAAACGCGTCTTCTTCGAAAATGCCGGAAGTGACGAAACAAAACATGTGAATTCTTTGCTAAATGCTTGAAATCTCACTCAGGTAAATATGTAAGTGCGATTTCTACTTGAATAAAGCATAAACAATCACACTAATATCATAAAGCCGAAAGTTTGTGAGTGTGTGTGTGTATGTTTGTTACTTCTTCACGCTCAAACGGCTGGACCAATTTTGATAAAATTTTGTATGGAGGTTGCTGACACCCTGGATTAAGACATAGGCTACTTTTTATCCCGATATTCTTATGGGATCGAGACTTACGCGGGTGAAACCGCGGGGCGCAGCTAGTAATTTAATATATAAGATTTGGGGCTAAAAAACAGATGTAAACAAAGCAGTTTCGTGAACAATGACGTCACATCATGACCGCGACAGAAACGGACGTTTGAACTGTAGTAGAAAAGTGTTGGAGTTTCGTCATTTTTTTGAGCATCAATCAGTAGTTCAATTTAACTTTCAATACTTTTCTTAGGTTTATATTACTGTCTATTATTGATTTAGTGAAAAAAAAAATACATGCATATTCCCTATGAGGGATCATTGTACGAAATTCTTTCTGCCTCGCGACCGGACTTCATCACATCACACTAATATCCTAAAGGCGAAAGTTTTTGAGTGTGTGTGTATGTTTGTTACTTCTTCACGCTCTAACGCCTGGACCAATTTTGATAAAAATTTTGTATTGAGGTAGCTGACACCCCGGATTAAGACATAGGTACTTTTTATCCCGATATTCCCACGGGATCGAGACTTACGCGAGTGAAACCGCAGGGCGCAGCTAGTTATTTAATAATACTAGTCCAAATAGATTTTTTTCGTTAAAACGCATACTTTTTAGAAGTGACAACTTCTTAAGGCGCGTTGAGCGATTTGTGTTAATGGAAAACTTATTTGTTCGCGTCACCGACATGCTGTAGAAGCAGTAAGTGTAGTTAAATTGACCACGTGAAAAGTTTAATTTGTGTATAAGTACTGGGCATTCGTCGGTCCATCTAGCTGGGGGGCGTCCCACACTACGCTTGCCGATACGCGGTCTCCACTCCAGGACTCGTCTGCTCCACCGGCCATCGGTCCTTCGACAAACATGGCCAGCCCACTGCCACTTCAGTGCCCCCAGCTAGATGGACCGACGATCTTAAGAAGGTGGCTGGGTCAGACTGGATGCGGAAGGCGGAGGACAGGGTGTTGTGGCGCAGCCTGGGAGAGGCCTATGCCCAGCAGTGGACTGCGATAGGCTGAGTTGATTGATTGATTGACTGGGCATTGTTTAAATTGTGTTTAAAAAAAAAATCATTCGGATAAGCAACATCCATATGTATTAGTAAACAAAAAGCTAACTTATACCTAAATTATTAAACTTATTTTCTAGACACAAGGTTGTTGTTCGAAATGCATCTTCGAACAAGATCACCTAACAAAGGTAGTACCTCCCCGCTATGGTCTTCAGGATGTAGTTGGAGCCTTCCCGCACTCTGCAGAGCAAAGAGGCAGATTTCTGACTGACCATGGCGTGGAAGCCATCGACGTGTGCTAGTGCAAACATACCTGATGCACCGCGGAAACGGGGCAGCCCCATCAACATCCTGAATCCGTTGTTATATTTAAGCTAATATACTACGCCAGAAAACAAAAAAAAACGGTACATGATAGTGGTAGTTTGGTGATATGAGGAACAGGGTGTAAAGTTCACTCATCCACCATAGAAAAGGGAGGATCCTCCGACCAGACGGGTGTTGTGTCTGGTGGGCAACTACCCGACGATTGATGTCGGGACGTTGTATACAGGGTCAAATTAAATTAGCTAGCGAAACTCCACAGACGTGATGGGTATCGATATCTAAGCACGACAAAATAAAAACAAATAAGATTTGATGATTTTTTTTTTGGGTCAATGACCGCTGATAGTGTTGTTACTTACTAGAAGTTAGAATTGATGAAATCTCTTTTATCGTGTTGAGATATCGATACCCATCGCGTCTGTGAAGTTTACACAAAAAAAAACCTGATTTTTAAACGACTACACTACCGGCAGGAGCTGACCCCAAAAATAAACATTATCAAATTAATTTATTTTTTATTTTATCATGTTTATATATCGATACCCATCACGTCTGCGGAGTTTCGCTAGCTAATTTAATTTGACCCTGTATATGCTATTTGCGCGGTAAACTCTGCATGCGCGACGCAGGACTTGCGTGACGTCAGTGTGACGCGTAGTTCGTTTGTGGAGATTTTGATGCCGCTTTAGTAGAAATACCTTCATTATATCGTAAAAAATACTATTTGGACTAGTGACGTTCATTAACCAGGATGAAAACAGAAGAATACGTTAGTACGGATTGAACGCCAACGACGTATGACCGCGTTTACTCATAAGGCTCCTTACTGATTCTGAAAACCGGCTCATTTTTTATGTCTCCCGCGTCCTCACATCAATGGTGCCGCTTGTGTGCGGGCGGGCGCGGCGAGTGCTCGCGGCGTCGCTTGCGGCGCGCCGGCGTGGACTCCACCAGGCCCGCGTGCGCCTGCGCAGCCAGGAGCATGCCCAGCTGACCCTGTGCCTATAGGGAGGATTATTAGAACATTTCGATTGTTGAAACAAGTATCATCTTCTGCCTAGCCTCTATGTTGGGGTTGGCTTCCAGTCTAACCGGATGTAGCTGAATACCAGTATTTTACACGGAGCGACTGCCTATCTGACCTCCTCAACCCAGTTACTGGGTAAATACGATATCCTTTGGTAAGACTGGTTGTCAGACTTTCGGGCTTCTGACGACCCGTAACAACTGCCAAAGATCTACAAATGACAGCCGGGACCAACGGCTTAACGTGCTTTCCGAGGCACGAAGGAATCTTGGTATGAAAAGACGGTCACCCATCCACGGACCAACCGCGGCAAGCGTAGCTTAACCTGATCGATTGACCCGGTCGTCAGTAGGCCGAAAATCTGACAACCAGTCTTACCAAGGGGTATCGTATGTATTACCCAGTTACTGGGTTGTGGAGGTCAGATAGGCAGTCGCTCCATGTAAAATACTGACTGGTATTCAGCATCAGCAACTGCATCTGGTTAGATTGGAAGCCGAGCACAACATAGTTCGCAGGAGACGCCCCGGGCGTCGGGAGTCACAGGCTGATTCCCGGCCACCGTAGACGCGGGCTTGCGGACGGTGAGCGATGGGTAGCACGCTCGCCGTCTGATAAGGTCCAGGCTCGAGTCAACGGCGCGTTGTGTTCCACGCGCGCCTCGAAGAGATGTCAGCACCAACTGACGGGGTCCGATAAGGCCAATGCCTGCCAGGGTTGCGAGTTTGTCCAAAAGGGATATCGTGGCCCTGGCACACAGGCAACGGAAGGAACACGGGTGGGTTTTAATCAGTAAAAGTCTGACACGCCCTCCCGCTCCGCCCAGAGTGGGAGAAGTTATTTGATAATTTCCCACCCAAAGAAAAAAAGCACAACAAAGTTGTACTGTCTGACAATAAGGTCACCTTACGTGGATTATAATTATATAATAATAGTTAGTACCTCGCCATGCATCTCTTTAGCCATCATATAGACGCTGTGTTCACTGCTGTTGTACATCAGCGCGTTTGATAACATCAGAAGAACATCCCGCTGAAACTGAGCCGTCGTTCTGAAAACCAACATAAATGATAAATGATTTATTTCTGTAAGTAGGTTTGTACAAACACTTTTACACGTCAAACATATTAAAAAAAACTAGATGAGGTCGGCGTTTCGTATCCGACTACTCTGAGAAGAAAGGCCGAAACAAACTCAGAGGTCACAGTCTCTTTTAAAGTCCAGAAATAATCTTGGTCAGATCATGTGAAGACCACGTAGATTGGTGCCTGAAATGTACTTTTGATGAAAGAACCACACAGGTTGAGGGGACCTGTCCAGTCAGTGCACGCATTTGTCAGTAGTCGTGCAGCTCAACTAAGAACTTAAGGAGATCAACGATTAAATTTGATATTATTAAGTATTCTTGTGGGTGTCGGAGGATGGGCAGCAGCGTCCTCCACTGCTAAGCGTGGCGATTATGGCAACCCCCCCCTAAATTGGAGGAGGCCTAGGTCCAGCAGTGGACGTCTTTCGGCTGAAATGATATTCCCGGAAATTATTCTTTGCATAACAGATACAGTATTTAACAAAAACCCTGTTGTTCCTTTTAGGGACGTATACATTTACCTACAAGCACAACATTGGTGGAATTATAATTTAAAAAAAATTAAGCATTGGCTTGTCCAGAAGTCAAAATCAAAGAATTGCAGAGGTAAGAAATCAGTTAAACATTACAAATATTAATAATTAAATATGTATTTTAATTATTTTTGTTGAACTGTTTTTATAAATGACTTGCTTTATTACGTTTGTATACCGATTCTTAAAACGTAGGTAGAAGGCACAACAGGGTTTTTATACAGCTTAATCTACAGGGTGTAAATAGACCATTAACGAACCCGAAATACACGCACACTGTGCAGTGCTTCTATTTTCTTAAGGCGATACCAAAATAAATTGGTGTCTTTTTCGTAACCATTTATTTCACTATTACAGCATTTATGGATATATGTTTGTTGGCTATTTGATTAAAACTCTTGAAATGTCGCGTGAGACACCCATGAGTGCATAACGAATTAATACTCTGACTGAAGGAAAATGCAATTGGGTTAAATTACCTAGATAAAATTTAATTCCGAAAACACCTCTAATTTTTATATATTTTTTCCGTAATTCAAAAATCCAAGTAAATTCATTGCAAAATTGCATTTGAAATGTGCGTATTAGGAAACAATTGAAAACGCTGGCTGAAAAGATTTTTGATACATAGCATAATTAACTAATTTTATTTGGTTTGGCGCTCGTACGTTGTTATTTTGGTTCCAGCGCATTGTTGCGCTCTCTTTTTTTCGCATGTGGAAGCAATTGACTGTGTCACTTTCTTATGGCCGCCTAGTTCGCTATGATTTATTTTTTACGTATCACCTTAACGTCTCTCGGCAATCATCACATTTCCGAATACAAATCAATGCTAATTTCCATGTCCATCAATGATTACATTTATCATGTATAATAATTTGAATTCAGAACTAAGTACTTTATTGTTGTTTTAGCATGATGAGGTAGGAAAGTAAAGATAAACCTCGTTAACATGGCTCGCCCCTCCAAATTACTGTTTCAATGTGTGTAGTCACATCCTTACGAAAGAGTTTGTATGTAGTTGTAAGTACTCGAAATATCTCACTTATTACCAGATTTGTTAGTCAACTAATCATATCTAGCCGAACGCGCAAGATAACGCACGTGTCGTTTCCATAGAGTACGTCAGTGCAGCGCCATACTAATAGTAATGAACGATTAATGACGCCACTAGTCGAGCAACAAATCCGTGATTTGTTTTTGTTTGACGGCCGTCTCATTACGCACACGTGCGTACAAATACTTTCAAACGTTTTGAATTTTGGAGGGGCGGGCCATATTATCGCAGTTAATCTCTAGTAGCGCGACATGACACGTTCCACAATCACATCACATCGTAGCGAATAAATTTCGGCAAGCAGAGGTCGACTGTTTACTTGACGGGTGTTTTTTTTTTTAATTTAATGTCAGACAGCTTACCTTATAATGCCCGAGTCGATGTTTTTCCTGATGGTGGTGAGGTCCATGGGTCGTTTGACCACCTGGCTGTAACCCGGCGCTTCTTCGTCGCTTATTGGCCGGACAAACAGGGAAGCGTATTTGTGGGCACATAATCTATGGATAAGAAAAAAATAATATGTTAGTGGGTTCTTGGCGGGAAAGTGAAGTGACATGCTTAGCAGTTTTGTTTTATTTTCTAAAATTTGTGTTTAGCCGAATACTAATGCGTAATAATGGTGGATTATTAACCATTAAGTGTTCGTGAACGTGCATTAGTGTAGGCAAATGAAACAAAACAGTGCAACATCACTTCAAGTTCTCTCAAGAAGTCCGCGAGAGGTCTCCTCCGTAAAGTGCCACATCTTTACTGAGCGGGCGGGGATATCATCATCATGCATTGAATATTTCATTTCATCAATATTTAAACAAAGTTTGTAACTAAATAAAGACTAGGCTAAAAGGTCCCATCAACCAGGCCATTAAAATATTATTAAAAAAACAACAACAATAATATGTTAGTAAAATCATCCTATTAACGCTACGTATGTCTGTTCGTGAGTGTGCAGAGCAAAGTGAGTTTTGAGAGAGATGAGTTCTAGATTATAAAATTTTAGAGATCTATGTTTTGGAATGGGCAAATAGCTTCCACTTTCTGACTAACTGACCGACTCTTTGACAATTCAAAAGTGCCTGTAAATGGTTTAATTGAGATAAAAACCTTGTTTTGTAATAAGGGGGATTCCCCTTATTACAAAACAAGGTTTATCTTCAGACCCAGGTTTAAAACATGGAGCCATTATGGAATTTCGAACTTTATTCCGACTATGGTAAAGTTCCTAAACACAAAACTAACAACTTAGTACCGAACTAAGTTTTCAGTTTTGTATAAAGAACGGTATTTCAATCACTGGTACGTTCTTAATACAAAAACTGGCTGCATGGTTTAAGCCATGTCAAAATATAAATCTTGTTTTGTAATAAGGTATTTTAAGTTTGAATTTTGAGTTTAGACAGAAAATCTATTTCGTCAGCCTTTGGCGCGGGAGATATTATTGCGCAGAAGTTTGTGCTCAGACACAGGTGCATTGTCTCTTCTCTCACTCTTATAGTCCGATGCGACGGCAATCCGACACGACCGCAGAGAGACGTGAAGTGAAGCCGTTTGCTTCACGTGATATAAAATTTTTTAAATCTTTACAGTAGGCAATCCTTTGAAGATAAACTATATGCTATTTGTTGGAACTTTTTATGATGTAGACGCCAGCAGATCAACCTTGAACCTTATGCTTTAACGATAAAGTTGAAAATCTTTTAAAGAAATTTGACAGATTGTATTAGCTAGATGTGCTGACGTTTGTACGATCCAGTAGAAGATACATTTTATGTATCTCTTACAGTTTACGCGGCCCATGGCCATTAAGAGCGGCCAATCCGACATACTTTTCATTCAAACGCTCGTACGTGATTATGGCGTTGCAACACATCTTTCTTTGAAATTTTTGAACCAATAGGTATCTTGTGCACTATATCTAGGTTTCTATGCAAGCAAAAACTAAAAATGTTGAAAAACAAATTCAGTATAAGCCTGCAAAAATCTGCTTTTTTGCACAAATTTTACCTGAACTTTGGCCATTCATAATGTACTCATAAATTGTAAATGTTAAGAAAACATTACGATAGAAACCTTGCAAATGTAATGGAGATTCTAAATGACCAACATTTATTTCACAAACTGGTAAGGCTTACTCATTAACAGGTATTTCCTGGAACAAGTTTTAAGAAAGGAGAACGGGCATTCTAGCCTAGTAACCAATAACAACATGCGATATATCATTGGAAAGGTTTTTTTATGTACTTTAACTATTGTTATGGTGGGAAGTCTCAAATCGCTGTGTGGAAAAAGTTATTGCACAATAAAGTCATTCAAGAGCAAAAAATGTTTCTTTTTTTTTTCGGCATTTCGTAATATTAAAGTGGTATATAACAACAAGCAATATGTCATTTTATTTAGGTACTACAACTCAGTCTGTACTGACTAAAATATCAACCTGCGTCAATATGCGCGGGCGCATACAAAATGTATATTAAAATATCTGCAACTTGTCTATACCACTGGTTTCTTATGTTTACTTTATCGCCTTCAATGAGACAGCCAGTAAGCGGGTGGCAAGGGGTGTTTGCGGGGGTGAGGGGAAAGTGAGCCACGGCGCCCAACACAGATGGCCCGCGCGTTAGTCGTTATTTTGATTTGAGTGTAGCGAGTACGTTTTACTACTACCATTTTCATTCGTCATCATATCAATCGACTACGACCTTTGGCTTTGTTTATTGGACTCTGTGATTTGTTACATGTTATACCACTGGCTTTGTTTATCGGACCCTGTGATATGTTAAATGTTATACCACTGGCTTTGTTTATCGGACACTGTGATTTGTTAAATGTTATACCACTGGCTTTGTTTATCGGACTCAAAACTAAGCTATTAAATAAGGCCTATTTAGTCATGAGTGAATACCACAACAATTGTGTTATGTGCCAGCGTGGGCTGCACAACAGAAGGTATCAGCGTCACATTTTGGCTGAAAATATTCCACAAGATCGACCTGAGCTTGCAGATTATTTACGGGAACATGCACTATTGGAGGTTTGTTGTTTGTTTATTACAGTAGATATTTTATAATAGGGTTATATTGTGTTCGTTCATCTTCTATTCATACATAAATAGCGTTAAAGACAGATTAAACGCAAACATATTAATTATGGTCATTCAACGGTGCCTTTTTTAAGTAATTAAGCCCTGAGAACCGATTACTACGTACAGAAATCGGGCCACCGGGCCGATACGTGTAGACCTACCTGGTAATAAAAAATGTTAGTTAAAAGTTGGATTAGTTAATATTTTTTTCTATTTATATCTAGAATAATTTATTTATATAAGTATATTCTATTTAAACCTACACCACAAAAATATATAACAAAAAAATATTGAAAAACTACAAAATATACAATGGGCGGCCTTATCGCTTTCTGCGAATTACGACTTGAATGGTATTTAAGCCGATTCATACACTCACTAAGAGGATTAACTAAGAATTTGATTGTTTTCTTTCCAGGTTATATTCAATAATACGCGTTTAGTGTGCCACCGGTGCTGGCAAAGGGCTCAAAATGCAATAAGAAGAACTGTTCAAAATGTCCACCCAGAACAAAATGAAGCTGCCACCATTCAATCTGCTATTTATAGAAGAGCACCAAACACGAGTGCACACTGCATTTTTAATAACTGTCGTAACCAAGCGAACTCACATATAACAGAAGCGTTAAAAGTATATTTACTATGTGAACATAATCTGTATGTACCGCATAATGCTCGTTCGTGTCGAGAACATCTCCTAGCCAATGCGTGGGATGAATTAGTGAATTTCTGTAATGTTACACAAAACTTTAACAGTGCTCAATTCGACGATATTTGCGATATATTAACCAAAGCAGTTCGACATGGTAAACAATTAGACTTTGAAACTGTAGGTGCTATCACTGATGATGAGATGCATTTTTGGACCGGGTTAAAAAATAGGCAATTTGATATAATCCTACAAGAAACTCCATCTTTGCTAGAAAGTCATAGAAAACCGCGGTTGGCATTGGGTATTTACCTTTATAAACTACGAACCGGAGAGTCAAACGAACGACTAGCCAGTCAATTCAATACGTCTCGACGAAGTATACAAAGAATATTAAAGATAGTAAGATATTGCTTACTAAGAGAATTTGTGCCACAACACTTGGGCTTTGACCACATTCAAAGAAATGATGTTTTAGAACGTAACCTAACAATACATAAAGGAATATTTGGAAATCAAGAAAATACTAAAGCTATGATCATTTGCGACGGAACGTATGCATACATTCAGAAAAGTTCCAATTTTCTGTTTCAGCGTTTAACGTATAGCTTACATAAGTTCCAAAACTTGTTAAAACCCTTTTTAATTGTTTGTTCAGACGGTTATATAATAGATATCTTAGGACCTTTTGCTGCCACAAAGTCCGATGCATCCATCATGTCCGACTTTGTTAATGATGAAAACGGCGTTTTCCATTGGTTTTTTGAACGAAATGATGTTTTAATCCTCGATAGAGGTTTTCGTGATTGTGTTCCGGGTTTAGAAGCATGCGGTTATAATGTTCATTTGCCACCAACAAAAGACAGAAATTGACAGTCAACTATCTACCGAACAGGCCAACAAATCGAGACTCGTTACTTTGTGTCGGTGGGTAGTTGAGGTCATTAACGGTCGTTTTAAACGTGACTTCAAGTTGTTGCGTCAAGATTATTTTAATACAACACTACGGAATCTGTTTCCAGATTTTAAAATTGCAGGTGCACTTATTAACTCTTTTCGTGAACCTGTGACTGATAATGTAGACGCGGAAATGATATTAAATTCAATTAATGAAAGGATCAACATACCAAATCATTTATACAATTATGTAAATGACAACAATCTTAATAGACAAAGAATCGCATTCGTGGCGATAGATGTAAACCAACAATTAGATTACTTTCCTCGTTTAACAGAAAGTGATTTAAAGCTTTTCACTTTGGGATCATATCAGCTTAAACTAGCGAAATCATATTGTGCAGAGCATTTGCACAATGGCCTATATATAATTGAAGTGAAAAGAGATGATATAATTGGGGATTTGCAACGGTACAATATGCCTCAAAATGTTTGGTTGTTAAGAGGCCGTATACAGTCTCGCCATGTAAGGGCAAAAATATATCTTTGTTACCTTTTGGTTATTAGGGACGCAATTGGCATTAGTGCGATAGCACAATATTATTGCACTTGCTTGACAGGGCGCCGGACAATAGGGAGTTGTGCCCATATAACCTCTATTGTCTGGTATCTTGGTTTCGGAAGGCATGAGCCGTTTAATCCTCCAGCGGGAGATTTAATTGGTATCATAATTGATGAAGATTGAAAAGGAGTTTTTTTATCTAACTGTAAAACTTAACTAATGAAAATAATATGTATTTGATTTATTATTATATTGTATATTTATAAGGCATGTAAGGGTGCGCTGGAGTATTTAAAACTTTTGTTTTTGTTTTAAATCCTTTAACTTGTATCTATTGTCACTAATGACCGTCTCAAATGTTTCTTTAGCAGAGTATAATGTTGTAAAACGTTTAAAATTCATTGTTATTGATATTAAATCTCAAAAATGTTTTTTTCTCACTTGTTTGTTTTATTTTTTTAGAGCAATATTAGGGTCTCCAGTCCTTACTTATTTTCTCAGAAACAAAATGTGTGGATAAAGTAGTGTATGTGTGTATGTAGGTACTTCGAGTTTAAGCATACCAGCGCTTGTAGCATGAGCTAAAAGTGAGAGCGAGATATGTCACATCTAAACGTCAAATCCATACAATTTTTATCAATTGATAAAAATATACGTAGGCATATGTACATATCATTTTACTTGTGACATATCTCGATTGAGTTTTTTTTATGGATTTGACGTTTAGATTTGTCATATCTCGCTCTCACTCATCTTATGCTACTAGTGCTGCTAGCTTCAGCCTACAGCCAATTTACAGTGATGGTGCTAAAGGAATGACCCTTAGTGTGCGAGTACAACTCGCACTTTACAGGTTTATTTTTTTTTGGTACTTCTCTATGTTAGTTTTACAAAAAAAAAAACCTAATATTGATGATAAACATAAAAATAAACACATATTTTTGTGAATGAAGTCTGGCTTTATTTAGCAATAACTTTTTCCACACAGCGATTTGGGACTTCCCGCCATAACGATAGTTAAAGTACATAAAAAAACCTTTACAATGATATATCGCATGTTGTTATTGGTTCCTAGGCTGGCTTCCATACATTTTTGCCCGTCCTCCTTTCCGCACATTATTTTTCGTTCAATGTTATCGCGTTCTCACTCGTTTGTTAATAGTTTTCACTTGCGCTGGATGAAACTACAAAATTTTCGACCATGCTCGCGTCGACGATAGACGGGTCGGGAAGGCCCCTCTTAAAGCTCCCAGTCGGCGTGAATTTTTCCGACATCTTCAACAATATCGTCATATTTCAGCCAATTTACACAAAACTTTAATAAATTATACACGTAAACCTTCCTCATGAATCACTCCGTCTATTAGCGAAACCCGTTTGAAAATCCGTTCGGTAGTTTTTGAGTTTATCGTGTTCAGACAGACAGACACGGCGGGGGGACTTTGTTTTAAATTATGTAAGGATAGCTCGTCAGGATTTTCCGTGACCTCGGTGTGATGCGTAGTCCACATGTGGCGTTGTTGTATCATTTGTACATATTTTTCACGAACAATGTGGTATATAATTATGTTTGTAATATTGGATAATGTAGCTGTTTATTTAATGAAAATAAAAATATAAAAAACTGACCTGCTATACACCAGCATGACAGATTTCTTCCACAGGCGATGTTGCCGCTCTGCGTCGTTGGCACTCGGTGACTCCGGCGCACTTGCCTCCGCCGCGCTCTCGGAGCCCGAACATGCTGGTCACGGTGTGTTGTTGTTAGAAATGAGGGGTAGGCAGAACATGTGCGGGCAGCCGCACTTTCAAAGTAAAGGCTAGTGCAGGTTAGGGCGGGCCGCAACGCAACGCATTGCAAAAATCCTCCTTCATTGTTTTTGTACATTTTCTATGAACCAATGCACACTAAAGTCGGGCCGCACCGCGGTTTTTGTAGAGAAAACTTATTTAGCCACGTTGAGCGATTTTCGGTAGGGGAAAAACTTATGGGTTCGCGTCACCGACATGCTTTAGTAGCAGTATAGTTGACCACGTGAAAAGTTTAATTTGTATACGAATTTTGACAGTGGCAAAGGCAGGAGAATGATGACAGTTGTACTAGTGATGTAATAGTAGTAACACTTTAACTACGAAAACCACCCTTCTTGCTATGACATAAAGTTGAAATTGCAACAGAAAGTCAAAAATAAAAAATTTAATTTTTGACAGTTTCTTTTTTCAGCCACCGTAATCTTTATTTTGTTCAAAAATGCGACATAAAACTTACTTCTTGAATCCGACTTCTTCTTGCGCGAGTAGTCTCGTTTCTTCTTACCATCTTTCTCCTCTTCTCGACTTAACTGTAAGAAGAATTGAATGTTTTATAAAATTCATAATTATGGATGTTTTGAAAAAAAAAAAAACTTATTTGGTCATAGGTATATTTTGAAATCGCTAAACAAGGGTAACCATAAATACATTAATATTATTGGTAGGCACATCAATAATAATAAAATCATTTTAAAAAAATCCCAGTGACAACCTTTTGGCTGTCGGACTGCCAAGTCCCTATGACTCGGCAGTCCGACGGCCACTAGGCTGTCACTGGGATTTTTCGATTTCGAACCCAAGGCACCTCTGACTTTTCAGATTCATGTGCGTATTGTATAATAATCACTTGCTTAAAAAACGGTGAAGGCAAACATCGTGAGGATCCTGAGAGATATTTCTCGAAGTCAAAGTCAAAGTCAAACCATTTATTTCAAATAGGCACATAAGAGGCACTTTTGAACGTCAAAATTTACAAAAAAATAGAATTGATTCTAGTTGCCCCCTTCCAAAAGGTAGTTTCGTATGGAGAAGAATGGGCAAGAAACTCTACCGTTACTCTTTTAATTTTTTTTACAATATTTTGTTTGAGTACATTAATTATATGTGAAGACGATGCACCTAGAATAAAATTACTATACCATAATAGGTAAAAAGAATTAAAAACTAAGCAATGAAAAATAACTTAATTATTAGATAGATACATGGTGCTCACATATTTACAAACATCGTAAAAGTATGCTTTTCTAGAAAAAAAAAAAAAACAATAAGTCAGTGTGTGAGTATAGGTTATCACAGAATGTAAAACCAATATCAAAAATAACAGATATTACCATAAAAATAGCAACCAGTTTGATTTTGTCTAGAAGGCATGTAAAGCCAGTTGAGAGGCCCAAACTCTGACACCAGCAGGATTAGCATGACGCTTTAAATTTCCACTCCTATTGTAGAATAGAAATCGCATGTTCGTGAACGGACGCCGTCAGTTGAGGCTGGTCATCTCTTAACTTATTAAGCCGGGCTTATTTTATAATCTTTTAATCTTATATTTTGAATAGTTTTTTTTTTGTTTCTTACATTGTTCCCACATATAGAAGCGACAAGAATAATGTACCCAGGATTTTGTAATATCCTGATTTAAAAGAGTGTCCTTGGAGTTTCTTGCCTGTTCTTCTCCATAGAGATCTACGTTTTGGAATGGGCAAATAGCTTCCACTTTCTGACTAACTGACTCGACTCTTTGACAATTCAAAAGTGCCTGTAAATGGTTTTAATTGAAATAACTGCTTTGAGTTTGAGTCATGTCTACCGAAAATGTTCTACTGCCTACACGGTAACGCCATTTTTTCACGCTTCTCTATCATATGGTTCTCGTGCTAAGCCTGCAGATTAGTCACCACCCTGTCGAGCCTCACGTGATTAATGGACGAGGCCTTAAGACGCTGACAACAGCTAAACCGCGGTCACTGTCAGACTGCATACAAAAGAAAGAGAAGCGAGATGACACAACACTTGTAATTTATTGACATATGAAGCAATTATCTATTTACTCAAAAATGAGTTGAGTAATCGAAAATAAAAAACAACCAAGTTCTGCATACAAATAAGACGTTCTTGTTATTAATTAAATACCAACCGTACGTTGATATTTAATACAGTAATTTTGGATTGAAACTCGTAAAGGGTTAGTTTACCGTTAATTTGTATCGAGATTTTTTTTTCTAAACGTGTTTTGATAACAACCAAGTTCTGAGAAATATGTTCAAGAATAACATATATTTTTTCCGCTACCACAAACTATATAGATTTCGCAATTTTTTTGTTTAAGACAAGCCTACTTTTATCATTTGCCTCTTGTCAGCGGCTCTCACCACTACAAGCACTAAACTTGTGCACATTTACCTCCATAGGCGTATCGTCATCCGTCTCGGTGTGCGTATCTTCCACGTCCGTCTTCTCTCTCTCTTCTTTAACTTCTGCTTCTTGCGCAATCGGAAGAGACTCTTCTCTGATCATCTCTTTTAGTGGGATGGAGTCCTGTACGAGAAAAAAATTAAATTTTATGATTGCACTACTTAGGACAACACAGTTTAAGAGCAGGCAGTCTAAATCAAATTTCGAACGCAAGCTCCGCCCCTCGCTCCCCGCCACTCCGTTATGTGCTAAACACTAAATCAGTAATAAAGTTGAATATCGCGTGCGCTCTTTGATCGTGTTCGAGCACGAAACTAAATAGCGTAAGTCTTAATTCTTATTTCGTTTATAACTAAAGTAATGATTGATCTAGAGAAAAAATATCTTGTGTCGGGATAATAAACTATATTATAATTATTATCCATCCAAAGGTTGTCTGTAAAAGATCGCTTTTAGCGATAAGACCGCCCATTGTTGCCCTATGTAAAATTTCAACATTTATATCTGTAACGTGTATAGTGTACATAATAAAGAGTATTCTATTCTATTCTATTTTCTTGCTGTGAATATTTATTTTACGCATAAAAGCTAAACAATCTTGTTTTTTTTTTCAAAAAAACAAGGGATAGAAATGGATACCCAAGGGTGCCAAACAGAAGTCTCTTACTAAGCCTCCGCTGCCCGTCCGTTCGTCCGTCCGTCTGTCTGTCAGCGGGCTGTATCTCATGAACCATAATAGGAAGAGAGTTGAAATTGTTACAGATTGTGTATTTCTATTGCCGCTATAAAAACAAATAATAAAAATAAAATAAAGTAAAAATTAAAGGACACAAGAAACTTGTTTTGTTTGGCGTTTTTTGCTAAATATTATACGGTGATACGGAACCTTTCGTATGCGAGTCCGACGCGCACTTGGCTGGTTTTTTCTTTAAATTTGATGTACGCCTATAATTTGTGTATACATTAGAAGCAATACCTCTAAACACGTGATCTGTGTGTGTAATGTGAATGTGGCATATTTATGATATTGAATGTTTAAAAGGTCAACTGTGTATTTATTGAATAAATACAAAAAAAAACAAAATCATCAACATCAAAAAAAAAATGATTCAATATAATCATTTTAATGATTGACTACGAGGGCTGCACTAAATGTACCGGGAATGGAATATTTCCACTGTTCCTGTCATATTAAAATCTTTTTAATTGAAAACTCCTTGGTTTTAAACATCGAATACCATTTATTTATTTAAAAAAAGATTCTCGGTCTTGTCACAAGGTTTTGTCAAACTTGTTTAGTCGTTGAGAAAATGGAATTGACTCGAGAAAATTCAAGAGCGATGATTTATTATGACTTTCGAACTGGTTTAACACAAAAACAGTGTGTTGACCGGATGATTTCTGCATTTGGTGATGAAGCCTCATCCAAAACCACAATTTATCGCTGGTTTGCTGAATTTCAACGTGGACGTGTCAAGCTCAGTGATGATCCCCGTCAAGGTCGTCCAAAAACTGCAGTCACCCAAGAAAACGTTGATGCTGTGCGTAAGCTGATTGAGGAAGATCGACATGTGACATACCGCGAAATTCAGGCAACTTTAGACATTGGCATGAGTCAAATACAAATAATCTTGCATGAACAATTAGGTGTAAAAAAGTTGTTTTCCCGATGGATACCGCATTCGCTCTGTGAAGAGCAAAAAGCGGCTCGCGTTACTTGGTGCGTCAGAACTCTCGAAAGATTCCACGCAGGATCCTCAAATGCTGTATACAACATTGTATCAGGTGACGAATCCCGGATATACGCGTACGAACCCGAAACAAAAAACCAGTCACGAGTTTGGGTGTTCGAAAATGAGTTAAAGCCAACAAAAATTGTTCGTTCACGGAGTGTTGCAAAAAAAATGGTGGCCACGTTTGTCTCCAAAACCGGCCATGTTACGACTATTCCTCTTGAGGGACAAAGAACGGTTAATGCAGAATGGTATGCTAGCATTTGTTTGCCACAGGTCGTTTCTGAACTCCGTAAATAGAACTGCAACCGCCGCATCATCCTCCATCACGACAATGCGAGTTCTCACACCGCGCACAGAACAAAAGAGTTTTTAGAGCAAGAAAACATAGAATTATTAGACCATCCGCCGTACAGCCTCGACCTAAGCCCTAATGATTTCTATACTTTCCCTAAAATAAAGAATAAATTGCGTGGACAGAGATTTTCATCACCTGAAGAAGCTGTGGACGCCTACAAAACGGCCATTTTGGAGACCCCAACTTCCGAATGGAATGGTTGCTTCAATGATTGGTTCCATCGTATGGAAAAATGTGTCAAATTTCGCGGAGAATACTTCGAAAAGCAATAAATACATTTTTAAATAGTAATGTTGTGTCACTTCCTTGATTCCCGAAATTTTCAGTGCCGCCCTCGTACACCCCCCACTGGTCCCCCGCAGGCGAACGCGGGTGATGTTATTAGTTCGTCGCAGTACACATGTTATGTAATATGTTTGTATTTTTGCTAACAAAACCTGGCACCCAAATCGGTTAGCAAACAATGTTATGCGTTTGTAAAACATGAAAACTTGGCGCAGCGGACACGGCTTTATGACGCCTATGGGCATTGAGTTTCTTTCAAAATGTTAATTACCTCAGCTTCTTCCTTTTTCTTAACTTCCTCTATAATCTTCTGTTCCTCCACTCTGGGCGGATCTGGTTCCTTCTCCATCATCTCTAGTTCATGCTCTATGGAATCTTTGTGAACTGGTTCCGGTAGTGTCGGCACTTCTTCTTCCGGTTGTATTTGTGGTTCTAGTTGGTAAAGAAATCGGGATAAATTGTGAGTTCTAATACGTTGTTTAGGGTTCCTTAGATTAAGGGCTGTATTTAACAATATGGAATAAGCACATAATTCAAAACTTATCCATTATTTTAATATGTATACATTGTGTAGGAGTCAAGAAACAAATTCCTATTTTTTTTTAATTTTTAATGCATTACTTATTTCCCAATTAATTATTTTATGTTGCGTTTTTTTGGTGGAACGGAACGTAAACTCAAAACGCGTCCTCTTCGCAAAATGCCGGAAGTGACGAAAAATACTATGTGTGAATAAAATCTATTCTTTACTAAGGTTAATAAGTAACATATAAATTAAATTATTGTTGTTGTTGTTTGTTAAAACAAACACAGACAAAACAAAGCAGTTTCGTGGTAAATGACGTCGAATCTTGATCGCGACGGACGTTTGAACTATCGTAGAAAATTGTTGGAGTTTCATAATTTTTTCGAGCAACAAGCAGGAGTTGAATTTAACTTTTAATACTTTTTGCTTGGGTCTATTATTGATTTAGAGAATAAAAAAATACACGCATATTCGCGCTCATTTATAGCATGTATGTGGCTCGAGAGTCGGTTTTTATGTTTCCTTTATATTTTGACCGTAAGCGATATGACCTTCCTATTGGAACTGTTAAGGTGAATCCGCAGCTGCTGTTTTTTGCAATTTGCAGGCATTTTTTGTATCTTGATCCATATGATTCGCGACCATAACAGACAAAAGGTGCACCAACAGGCGAATTCTGTGAATACATATATTTTACAGAATTATAATCAGTTTCAACCACGAACCACCCAACTTAACCATTTCTGAAAAGAGATTTTCTAAAACAACATCAACATGTGCATGTTTTGCTGACATGTTTTGCTAATGTGTTTTGCTAACATGTCGTATGATTTAATGATTATAATTCAGTAAATACATATTTGTTAAACTAATGTTTCTTATATTACTGACCTTCAACCACGGTCTCTGGTTCTGGTTCCTGTAGCACCGGTTCCGGAGGCAGAGGTATCGTTTCCGGCAGTATATCTACCACGGGCTCCGTATGTACCACCTCTTCTGTGACTTGCGGCTCTTCTGACGGCGGCTCTTCTGACGGCGGCTCTTCTTTAATCTCTTTTTGAATCGGCTCTTGTATTACGCTGTATGTTAATAAAAATCTTTAGTGATCAAAATGATAAATATGTTAAAAGAAACAACATTCCACCACCATTCCATCAGACTGTCCATAACAACAGTTTCTTGCAAAATCTGCATCGGCTTCAAAAATATGTGTTACTTCTTACATACATATATAAACTCACGCCTTCTACCCACGGGGGTAGGCAGCAACTACAGAACGCCACCTGCTACGCTCCTTACATACTCCTTTTGCTTCTCATATGCCTGGTAGCTGGTTGCGAGTACTACACACCTGACCTTTCTGAAGAACATCACCAATACCAATACCAGTACGTGATTCCTCGTACTACTACATGTCCTCCTAGGGCGTCCCCTCCAGGGACCTATTTATAAAGATACTAAAGGGGGGGGGTAAGGTACCTTAAGGCACCTTTTTTAGGTTAGTCGCCTTTCACTCATCCTCTCAAATAATAATAATATCAATAACGGACAATAATCTTCGTTCTTTCAATAATAACGGACATCTCTTGCGTTATAAATGCCTATCCATCTATCTGCCTATTCATTCAAATTCAGAAGAATGTGGTACCTCGTTGTGATCATAAATATCTGACATCACTTTGGTCGGCGTGACATTGACAACATGAGAGCACACGCGCGTAACCTATAGCCGTCAAAACCAGAAAAATCTAATAATTATTCTAAATGCGAAAGTGAGTTTGTTTGTTTGTTACCCTTTAGCGCTAAAACGGTTGAACAGATTTGGATGAAATTGGCACATGGGTAGACCATGACCTGTGTTAGGACATACGATACTTTTTATCCCGATATTCCCACGGGCTCGAGACTTATGCGGGTGAAACCGCGGGGCGCAGCTTGTAAATTACAAAACTAACCAATAAAAAAAACGAGTGTGCTTTAGACCACACGACTGAAGTAAAACTTACAAATAGTAATACTAATTATACTTACTTACAACAATAGGCCTGCACTGTGTCTTAGATATACGAAACGCAACTGGCTAAGACAGAAATAAAATGTGTGCTCGCACCTCTCTCTCTTGTGCCTACAGTAATATACGAAACGTAACTCTCTCTCTTTCTATCTTCACTAACTTATATCTCCCTCTCAACTTCCGTTCGCTCGCTTCCGTAACGCTCTCGTCACGCATTCACCAGCTTACTCCCCAAGTCAAGCGGGCGTAAAGAAGTTTTACTTCAAAAATGTGATTAGGAAATCTGAAATCGTCAACACGCATTGATGCTCGTTCATTGTCTGTTTGGCGTGCTCTGCAGTATAACAATAGCATGCCGATATTATTAATGTCCTTATGATTTGTGGGGCTTGAGGCTTAGTAATAACAGCCACACAGGTCGATCGATCAGGATAATCTACGCTTACCACGGTTGGTTAGTGGATGGGTGACCATCTTTACCAAGAACCCTCCGTGCCTCGGAAAGCACGTTAAGCCGTTGGTTCCGGCTGTCATTCGTGGAACATGGACAGTCGTTTCGGGTCGTCAAAAGCCCGAAAGTCTGACAACCAGTCTAACATGTTCTGCTAACATGTTGTGCTAACATGTTTTGCTAACATGTGTTGCTAACATGTTTTGCTAGGGGTATCATATTACCTAGTAACTGGGTTGTGCAGGTCAGATAGGCAGTCGCTTCATGTAAAATACTGGTATTCAGCTGAATCCGGTTAGACTGGAAGCCGACCCCAACATAGTTAGAAAAAGGCAGACAATGTCTTTATGATTACTACTCACTTCTCTTCTTCAACAACTTCTGGAGTTTCTTCTACAATCTCTTCTTCTACTGTTTCTGGTTGTGCCGGTGTCTCTGGCTCTTTGATTTCTTCTTTTATCTGTTAATAAAATTAAACAATTTAGGTCTTACGGTAATTGTAAATTAAGTTGGAGACCCCACAGACGCTGTCCAAATTTAAATAATTCATACAAAGTTCACATAGAAACCGAATTTTCCAATTTTCCCGACAACTTTTTAAATTTTTCTCTTCACAAGAGCCTTCCTCTGACTTCAACGAATATTTTAAAAAAAAATTGGCGTATTGCTCCAGCCGTTCTCGAGTTTTGATCTTAGCAACACATTTAGCAATTATTTTTTATTTATATAGATTTTTAATCATGACTTTGAGAAAAGTATATAGTTAATTTAATCGGTCGGTAAAGTTTAAACATTTTATTACAACAATTAAAAGATTGACCCTGTATTTATTATACTTTTAACCAAACGAAAACATATCGACAAACAAAACACTACTTTTTTCGTGTTTGGTTTTCGACTTAAACATTTGGGAATAGGACATACCTTCTGAACTTCCGGGTGTATAATCTTAATTTCTGTGGTGGGGAACTTGACTTCCGGGAACGCGATTTTGATCTCAATTTCCGGTGTAACCTCTTTCGTTATTCTTGCTGCTTGCACGGGCGGATGCTCTGGTTCCTAGGATTAGAAAATGGTTAACCATTGTGTCACCCTATGTAAACTGTCAACATTTATATCTGTAAAATTTAAGGTGTACATAATAAAGAGTATTCTATTCTAAGTATTTCATATCAATATGTGACGGGATACATACAGGGTCAAATTAAATTAACTAGCGAAACTCCGCATGCGTGATGCAGGGACCGAAACCGGTGTAATCAATCCCGGTATTTTTCGGTTACAACCTTTTTTTATTTTTACCGGTATTTTTAAAGGTTACCTTAATTCTTAGAAATTGATTACAACCGGTATTAATACCGGTAACCGAAATAAAGATTACCTCTATCATACACGTGCCGTCGGCATTAATCAAAGGGCGCGTATCGCCTGTGTGAGTCGATCCGCGCGCCGAACAATCACGGCCCTGGCTTTAGGTAACCGGTAGTAAAACGGTAATCTAAATAGAGGTAACAGATTTCTTCTTCCTATGGTTACTCAGATAGCGGTAACCTTAATCGTAGAGGTAACCGAAATTCTTCAATACCTGTACCGTAATTTATAAAGGTTTTCCGTCCCTGGCCTGATGGGATAACGACGTCTAAACACGAAAAAATTAAAATTAAAAAGATTTGTTGATTTTTTTTTTTTGTCAACGACCGCTGGACGTCTTTTACTGGAAGTATGAGTTGAGAAAATCTTGTTTATTTTAGTTGTTTGTTGTAAATCCGTTTTTTAGTTTAGTTATCGATGCCCATCGTGTCTGTGCAGTTTACACAAAAAACTGTTTTTTTTTTTAATATTACGAGTGACTACATTACTGCTGATGACCCCAAAAAAGCCATCAATTTTTTTTTGTTTGTTTTATTCACCTATTCTTCGGACATTAGCCGCTATTAACACTCTCCTGAACTCAAACACAGATCTTGATATGTTTGCGAATGAATGGAAGGTGATACTGTCAGAATGTTTGAATTTCTGTGAGAAGAATGCATGACTGTGTTATATAAATGTTATGTTTAAATAGTGTAACTGGCTTCGGCCGTTCTATTTAAAATAAAAAATAAATTACGCAAATAAATAAATTATTGTTTAAAGATATCGGTATCCATCACGTCTGCGGAGTTTCGCTAGCTAATTTACTTTTACCCTGTATAAGGTGTTTAATTTTACCCTGTATAAGGTGTTTAATTTTATCCTGTATAAGGTGTTTACTTTTACTCTGTATAAGGTGTTTAATTTCACCCAGTATAAGGTGTTTCAAAATTAACCCAACCAACTTTAAGGAGTGTTTTAGACCATCGAATGCCATGTCTGAAATGGTATTTTGAGGAAAGAACCGCACAGATTTAGTGGACCTGTCCAGTCAGTGCACGCCAAAGACATTCAATTATTCACTTAACAATAGACAGGACATAGCGAACAAAATCGTAATCCGATACATTTGTCCTAGTGGGCAAAAGTCGCTCAGTCTAGTGTGGTACGACTGCATGTCAAGTCGCATGCAATATAGTATTGCAAATCTCATAGTGATAAAACGACTAGACTTATCCACGGTTTATTTTCGTTAATATTTTGTAATTTACCCAGAATTTAGATAAAATAAATAATTTTCTTAGATGTTTCGAACTATTTGACGGTTAGTAATCAAAGGTTGGTGTCGGTAAACGTGTAACGTGTCAAACATAGCAGTTATTGAATTTTGCTATATTACGCTAGATGGCGCCACTGAGACATGGGATCACATTTTTTCTATGACATTACTTCTGATGGCCTCTCTTCAGTATCTTAAATCTCTTTGGTGCACGCATTTGTCAGTAATCGTGCAGCTCAACTCAGAACAAGGAGCTCCATGATGGGACAAGGACACAATAAATTATAGAGTATTCATTAAATATTATTTACCGTTTCTAAATCATCTTGCAAAAGTTCTTCTTCAATTGGATCTACAGTGATTTGTTCAGGTTCCACCTAAAAAAGGATAAAATTAATTTATATTTTAAGGTGGATCAAATTCTTTTTACCACCGGTTTTAATACCCCTGGTCTACTACGAAGACAAATCCGAAGTATCGGCCAAATGTTCGGCCGTTTCCTTAATACGGCTGACGATGGCTGACTACGGCAAAATAAAAAAAAATCGGCCAAGTGCGAGTCAGACTCGCGCACGAAGGGTTCCGTACCATTATCTATAAAAAACGGCAAAAAAATCACGTTTGTAGTATGGGAGCCCCCCTTAAATATTTGTTTTATTTTAATTAAATTATTTATTTTTAAAGTGAATATATAACTAAATATTCTGTGAATATTTCAACCGTCTACCTGTTGCCGTTATCAATATCGAGCAAAAACGAGCAGAAAAATCACGTTTGTTGTATGTGAGCCCCCTTAAATATTCATTTTATTCTAGTTTTTAGTATTTGTTGTTATAGCGGCAACTGAAATACATCATCTGTGAAAATTTCGACTGTCTAACTATCACGGTTCATGAGATACAGCCTGGTGACAGACGGACGGACAGACCAGACAGACGGCGCAGCCTTAGTAATAGGGTTCCTGTTTTACCCTTTGGGTACGGAACCCTAAAAAACCGGTCAAGAGCGAGCGGGACTCGCGCACCGAGGATTCCGTACGTATATATGATGTTGATGATTTCTGGAAAACTTTGGAATTCAAGTAACTGCCAAACATTTGCCCGATACTTCGGATTATCGCTTCGGAATAGACCCTGGTTATGCGAATTACGGGAATCGTTATAATAGTAATTTCATTAATCCTATATTTTACACAAAACAAATCAAATTTGACAGCAACAAACAGCAATGTGAGTTGGCAAAACAGAGTTGAACCTCAAAATGAGTTATTCTACCACCCAATGTACGCTTTTACAATTTGACGATATTATCGTGTACGGATACACGTCCTCGTCCAAAAAATGTATGGAAATACGTGCACGTTATAACTAAACCTCGTTATCTTGTCGCACTAATGTCACTTTCTTGTAGGGATTGAATGTTTTAATTTATCGACCGTCACTATATCGATGTTTGTAGTTTATATTAAGCAACAATGCGATTGTTTTTTTTGCCTTTCAAATCTCTGCTCAATCTCAATATAGATAAGGTATTAAAACTTCTTGATTAAAGATAAGTAGACCTTTGATAAACCCCTTATTTTCACTGGCTTGTAAAATTGTGTAAAGTTTATTGTAATTATTGTGGAAAAACTATGAGAAACAGTCATTAACTAACGAACACCTGCGACTTTTATTTATCCCATTTTTTTTATCCGTTAGTAGTAAAATTGTCTTTGACTCATTGTCAGTATAACAGGGAGATACATATACAACATTATTTTTAGTAGGTATATGCGAAACCTGAATATAGTTTATTCAGAATAAGGAACTGAATCGATTTCAATATTTTTTACACCATATTATATTTTGTCCCAAAAATATTTAAGTGTGATGGATAATGTTATCAGCATTTAATTACTTACAATCGCCGTACGGTTAGGTACCTACTGCCAAATTATTATCAATGAGCGCAAGACCGTTAGCATGTTTTTGTACGGACAACCCGGTAACATAACAACCTTATAACTTTGAGAATTTTCATGATACAGTTTCGAAATTTTGTACATAGATTCTTTACATAAAAATACTAGACCCGTGTTTCGGGTTTCGCATATACTAAAACTAATATTGTATAAGTTACATACATACAGGGTGGAAGGGACATCAACGCGCATCCGCACCCTGTTACCATGGATTCAGTACATCATTCTTAACCATCATGCGTTAAAATTTTTCGTCGTTTTAAAAAAGTGAGAGTCGCTGCCACCATAAATAAGTACAATACCATCGATAAACTAAAACATTCAATCCCTACAAAAAAGTGACGTCAGTGCGACAAGATAACGGCTCCAGTTATAACGTTATCGTTGCACGGAAATTTAAAAAAACTTTATACAAAAAAAATAACCGACGAAAAAAAAAAAACACTACAAAGTGAAAAATAACTTTAATTTAAATAAGTCAGTGATTTGGGTCTGTATTTTAGTTTTATGCCCCCGACTTCCGAAATTAAAGTTATTTTTCACTTCGTAGTGTTTTTTTTGGAAGTCGGTTATTTTTTTTGTAAAAAGTTATTTATTTTTCACTTTTTAGTGCCGAAAAAGAATTTTCCAAATCGGTTCGTAAATGACGGAGTTATGCGCGAACAAAAAACGCAATGCAGAATAAACGAATAGATCGTTAATGTAGACAATGTAGAATTTTTTTTTGATGTATGTTGATTTTTCAAAAACCGCTTGTCCTATTTCGATAAAATTTTCATGGGACCATTTGGGAAGTATACCCTTTCCAACCAAAAAAAAGATTTTTTCAAATCAGTTGGCAAGCGACGGAGTTATGCGCTAACAAACATAAAAAAAAAACAAAACAAACATCCGAATTGAGAACCTCCTCCTTTTTTAGAAGTCGGTTAAAAACCGTCTTCATAATGTTTCCACCGTCCACGATCATATCGTCGGGTTAGAAATTATAAAAGCGCACAATGTTTGAACGATAAATAGACATGAAACAAAATTTTACTGAGACTGCCTCGTTGGTAGCTAGCGCTACTACTGAGCACGAGGTCCGGGGTTCAATTCCCAGGTCGGCAAAGTGTTATTGGGTTTTTCCACCAGGAATTTCTCAATAGCAGCCCGGACTCTGGATTGCTGCCCGGTTGGAGGCAATAGGCTCGCCCCCTATTACATGGGACTTAAACATAACTGGGGAAACGTGGGTGTACTACTATAGGTTACACCTCTGCCTTACCCTTCGGGGATTGCAGGCGTGATATTATGAACAAAATTCACAATAAGGCAAGTCTATTTTAAGTTTTGTTGAAAATGAAAGTCGGTTTAACGTAAAACATACCTTAATGACTTGTTCGTCGACTATGACAGGAGTATCCTCGGGAATGGAAGCGGATGTGACGTCATCTCCCTCTTTACTTGACCCCTGGCCGGCTGGCTTGTCTGTTGGTCTTCAAACAAAAATAATTATAATGATGAACGGAATGAATCCTATCTCAAAATATGTGGTTGCGTTTTGTCTCAGATAAACCTAAATTCTTGGTAGGGAAAAGGCTCGTCCTTTATAACATAGTCACGTAGAATCTATGACCAGGTGGTCTACTCAGAAGCGATAATCCGAAGTATCGGCCGAATGTTCGGCCGTGTCTTGACTTCCAAAGTTTTTCTTTTTGACTTAGAGTCATTACCCGACTGCAACTCACATTTTTGACTTTGACTTATCTCTTTGACTACCGTTTTTTAGGGTTCCGTACCCAAAGGGTAAAACGGGAACCCTATTACTAAGGCTCCGCCGTCTGTCTGTCTGTCCGTCTGTCACCAGGCTGTATCTCATGAACCGTGATAGTTAGATAGTTGAAATTTTCACAGATGATGTATTTCTGTTGCCGCTATAACAACAAATACAAAAAAAAACAAAATAAAATAAATATTTAAGGGGGCTCCCATACAACAAACATGATTTTTTTGCTCGATATTGATAACGGCAACAGGTAGACGCTTGAAATATTCACAGAATATTTAGTTATATATTCACTTTAAAAATAAATAAAAATAAAACTAATATTTAAGGGGAGTCCCCCATACAACAAACGTGATTTTTTTGCCGTTTTTATAGATATGAAAGAATGGTACGGACCCTTCGTGCGCGAGTCCGACTAGCACTTGGCCGGTTTTTTTTTTCTTTCGCCGTATTCACGCATAGTCAGCCGTATTCAGGAAACGGCCGAACATTCGGCCGATACTTCGGATTTATCTTCAGAGTAGACCCACAGATTTATGAACGTAAACGAAGCAAAAGGAGTATGTAAGGAGCGTAGCAGGTCGCGTTCTATAGTTTCTGCCTACCCCCATGGGAAGAAGGCGTGAGTTTATGTATGTATGTAGTATCTATGCTATGCTTGGAGTCTCTTTGAAGGATAATATCAGGAATTAAATTATCCGTAAAAGAACCGGAGTTACCGACATAGCTTGCAGAGTAAGCAAGCTGAAGTGGCAGTGGGCTGGCCATGTTTGTTTTGTCGAAGGACCGATTGCCGGTGGAGCAGACGAGTCCAGGGGGTCTACTCCGAAGCGCTAAACCGAAGTATCGGCCGAATATTCGGTCATTTCTTTACTACGGCTAACTATCGCTAACTTGGCGAAAAAAAAAAAAAAGACAGTCGAAGAGATAAGCCAAAGTCAAAACTGTGACTTGAATTCGGGTAAGGACTCAAAGTCAAAAAAGGAAACTGTGGAAGTTATGAAACGGCCGAACATTCGGCCGATACTTCGGTTTAGCGCTTCGGAGTAGGTAGACCCCCTGGAGTGGAGACCGCGTATCGGCAAGCGTAGTGTGGGGCGCCCCCCAGCTAGATGGACCGACGACCTTAAAAAGGTGGCTGGGACAGACTGGATGCGGAAGGCGGAGGACAGGGTGTAGTGGCGCAGCCTGGGGGACGCCTATGTCCAGCAGTGGACTGCGATAGGCTGAGTTGATTGATTGATTGTAGTATCTATTTTGTTTTTATTTTTCTTTAGTCATCATCATTATCTGCTTTTCCCAACTATGTCGGGGTCGGCTTCCAGTCTAACCGGATGAAGCTGAAAACCAGTATTTTACATGGAACGACTGCCTATCTGACCTCCACAACCCAGTTACTGGGCAATACGATACCTCTTGGTAAGACTGGTTGTGTCTGCATCCAGTAAGACTGGAAGCCGACCCCAACAGAATAGGCTAGACAGATCATGATGTTTTCCACTAACCTGTTTATGCAAAACCGAGACGGATGGTATATGATAAAAAAAAAAAAAGAAAAAAAAATGAGAAAAAAAGAAAGAAAGAGGAGAGAGGAAGGAGGAGGGAGAGAGGAAGGAGGAGGGAGAGGTAAAGAGTATTCTATTCTATGTATAACAATGTTTCTGAATGCATAGACATCATCTGCCTTATTCTCTATGTCTAAAGATGGTAGTAATGGGTAACTCATCAATTTTATTTGAGGTTGAGGGAGTGCCTCATTTTTCCTCGTGAGGTCCTCACGAGGTACCCCTCATTTGAGGTAAGGATTCGTGCAACGGTATTCACCTCACGCCTCGTGCGCCTGAGCCGAACTCTGCCGATTACTGCCGAACGTCTGAGGGAACGAGGCGGGCGGGCGCGACGACAACTCTCGAGTAATCACGACTCTCCGTCCGATTATTTACATCTCCCTCATCTTTCACACATATCATTTTCTTTCGCTCATGAATTTTAGACCGCCAAAATAAAGGAATCATTATCACGTGATTACCAATCTAATGCTAATGCTTTTAGAGTTCATAATAATTAACCATAATTATCTGAAATAAGAATATTTGCTTCAAAATTCTTTTTGACTAATAATTTTAATAGTTTACCTAATTTTAACCTTGCAGGTACACGTGAAGTGAATTGTTGAGATTTTGTTCCAACAATTACGTAAACTTTTGTTTATTTCGTGTTCGTATTTTTTCGCTTGCTTGCTTTATTTGCTTGTTTATCCCACTCTCCACACACACACATGACACAATAATCATTACCTAAATTATTTCATTACGTACATACCAAAATCGTAATATTATTTTTTACTGTGTTATTGTGTTGTAAAAATTTCGAGACCAGACCTCACCTCAGTCACCTCACTCATTCTCTAATTCTGTAAACAACTAAACAATTTGTAAGTCGGTTCATCTTTCATCATTCGCTCACTGAGCTCACTCAATACTCACTCGCGACTCGTGAGTGCTCGCGATTCTCGAACTCGCTCGCCTCGCCCCTCGCCACGATTTCATATTGTCAATGTCATATTTTGAGGACGCGTGAACGAATGAGGGAGTGAGGTGTGGTGAGGTGCTTCAATGTTAAAATTCGAGTAACTCTTTCAATGTGCGATCACGAGTTCCTCAAACGAGGCACCTCATGAGTGAGGGACACATCTCTAAAAGATGGCGTCTTTCACTAACCTGTTAACCTGCTTATGCATAGCCGAGACGGGCGGTATGTGTATATCAATGTCTCTGAAAGCATAGACATCCTCTGCCTTGATTTCTATGTCGTCTATGTCTAAAGATGGCGCCTGTGTCGATGGTTGCGCAGACGTCGATAAAACGGGTGGTGTGTTGGCTGCAAAAGAAATAGTTTGACGTAGTTTTTTTTTGTATTTATTATAAAATAGGAAAATACATCTACACAAAGAAGATGTAGTAACAAAAATTGAAAAGAGTATGCTTAGATGGTTTGGTCATGTTGAGAGGATGAGTGGAACGCGACTAACAAAAGGTATTTATAAAGCAGAGGTGAGTGGAAACGCCGGAGGGGACGCCCTAGGAGGACATATAGTGACCAAATTGGTGATGGTCTTCAGAAAGGTCGGGTGCGTAGTACTCGCAATCGGCGTGCGTGTATGACCAGATGTATGAACGTAGGCGAAGCAAAAGGAGTATGTAAGGAGCGTAGCAGGTGGCGTTCTATAGTTTCTGCCTACCCCCATGGGAAGAAAGCGTGAGTTTATGTATATGTGTGTATGTGTGATGTACACACACACATATACATAAACTCACGCCTCACAAGTAAAACTCGCGACAAGATTTTATATCATATAAATGGTGTAATATAATAAATTTATGGGTTTGATTTAATTTAAAGTTTATTTTAATTTTTTGTAGCATTTTATTTTTCGTCCTCTTCTCAGCAAACCCTTTAATTTGGTACCCATATCATGGAAGTGCACAAAACATAACTAGTCCGCCATATTGGATTTAGAATGACGTCATTTAGCAAACCACGCACTGTAATTCAAACTAAAGGTGTATGCAAAATTTCATCTCAATCGGTTGAGGATAACATAAATACATACAATACAAACATTGCCTGTTAAATAAATGCTTGAAAAATGCTACCTGTGCAGGCAATTTATTTAGATCCCAGGCAGTAATTTAAAAAAAATTAGGCAGTAATTAAAACGGAAGGAACACGGGTAGGTTTTAGTCAGTAAAAGTCTGACACGCCCTCCCGCTCCGCCCAGAGCGGGAGAAGTTATTTGATGATTTCCCACCAAAAAAAAAAAAAAAAAAAAAAAAAGGCAGTAATTCTACCCATCGTATTTAACGAATTTCCTTATGAAATCAATCCCACTAATATTATAAAGGCGAAAGTTTGTGAGTGTGTGTGTGGTGTGTGTGTGTGTGCGTGCGTGTGTGTGTGTGTGTGTGTGTGTGTGTGTGTGTGTGTGTGTGTGTGTGTGTGTGTGTGTGTATGTTTGTTACTTCTTCACGCTCAAACGGTTGGACCAATTTTGATTAAACTTATTTTAGATTAGACTTACGCGGGTGAAACCGCGGGGCGCAGCTTGTAATTTAATATATAAGATTTGGGGCTAAAAAACAGATGTAAACAAAGCTGTTTCGTGAACAATGACGTCACAACATGACCGCGACTGAAACGGACGTTTGAACTGTAGTAGAAAAGTGTTGAAGTTTCATCATTTTTTTGAGCATCAATCAGTAGTTCAATTTAACTTTCAATACTTTTCTTAGGTTTATATTACTGTCTATTATTGATTTAGTGAAAAAAAAAAAGACCAAATTCAACCTTAAGCCGCTGACAAGAGGCACATGATAATAGTAGGCTTGTCTTAAAGAAAAAAATTGCCAAATCTATATAGTTTGTGGTAGCGGAAAAAATATATGTTGATGAGAACTTGGTTGTTACCAAAAAACGTTTAGAAAAAAAAATCTCGATACAAATTAACGGGAAACTAACCCTTTACTTTGAGTTTCAATCCAAAACACCTGTATTAAATATCAACGTAGGGTTGGTATTTAATTAGGTAATAACAAGAACGTCTTATTTATATGCAGAACTTGGTTGTTTTTCATTTGATTACTCAACTCATTTATGAGTAAATAGATAATTGCTTCATATTTTGCAATAAATTACAAGCGTTGTGTCATCGAGCTTCTCTTTCTTTTGTATGCAGTCTGACAGTGACCGCGGTTTAGCTGTTGTCAGCGTCTTAAGGGTCTATACTACCTCAGCGCCACCTCACTCTTTATCTCGCTCGCGCACTATTCCCGCGGTCACGCGAGCAAGCGAGACAGGGCGGCAGGGAGAAGACTACAAGGCACCGATATTTTAGTTTATTTCTTTTTACAGTGAAAATAAAAATAACGTAAGACCTGCTTTATAGTTAGTTCAGCTAATATGCAAAGTTTCATTATTTAATTTGAAGTATTTTTTTTAATACCAGCGGTTTATTGTACGGTTCGGAGGTAACTTTGGTTTTTTTTTTTCTAAGAAGAAAATTTGATGGAATCGTTATTTCGTCAAACATAGTACTTAACATTAATCCTCAACTTTACCATAAATTTATTTCAAAATTAATGCTGCAGTATTTTCGACATAATGGAGGACCATGCCAAGCCATTTGAGGTAGTATAGGCTCTTAAGGTACGTTGCGCTGTGCAGTGTTACCTACACTATGGGAGACCTTCGCGAGGCCAAAGATAACGCTGTCGAAGTGGCCGAATACTGGTCGAAGAAAACTTAGGATATACAGGGTCAAATTAAATTAGCTATAAAAACTCCGCAGAAGTGATGGGTAACGATATCTAAACACGATAAAATAAAAATAAAAAAGAATTGATGTTTTTTTTTGGGTCAAAGGCAAAGTCAAATTATTTATTTCAAATTGGCACCTATGAAGCACTTTTGAACGTCAAATTTAATTTGACCTAGTATATCCAAAACAAAACGAAATAAAAATAATTAATTATTGTTTGTAAAAAAAATTTTTTGTTGTTGTTTGTAATTTTTTTTAAAATAATTAATTGTTGTTGTTTAAATGGAATCATTGATAAGATGAACCAGAAGAAAGTATGATTTACCTTTAAGCTGTTGTTCAATCTGTACTAGCTGGCTCTTTATATGCTCAATGGCAGCATGCTTACTCTCGTGCTGGCTCGTCCCGGAAGCAGACTTCTCTAGTAACATCGATAGGGTTGGGGCGGTTACTGATGGTGATACCGTTTCTGTAAAGAATAAAATGTTTTTAGTTAAAACGATAATAGGGTTATAAGCGCTCAAAACGGTGAAGGAAAACATCGTGAGGAAACCGGCATGTCCTAGAACCAAAAAATTCAAAGACATGTGACATCTACCAACCCGCACTGGGCCCGCGTGGTAGATTTACAGCCCACTCCCTCTCGAAGAGAGGAGGCCTGTGTCCCAGCAGTGGGAACATCGTAGGCTGATTATGTATGTATGTATGTAGGGTTATAAGCAGTGGTGGCCCAGTGAGCAGTTGTGGCCCAGGTAGCAGTGATGGCCCATGGAGCAGTGGTGGCCCAGTGAGCAGTGGTGGCCCAGGGAGCAGTGGTGGCCCAGGTAGCAGTGGTAGCCCAGGGAGCGGTGGTGGCCCAGGGAGCAGTGGTGGCCCAGTGAGCTGTGGTGGCCCAGTGAGCTGTCGTGGCCCAGTGATAATGGCTGCAACTTACGAGTTGTAGATCGTAGGTTTGAACACAGAAAGGCGCTTTACTTTGTGTAAATTATTTCATCACCACTGCTCTCAAAACGGTGAAAGAAAACATCCTCTTTCCAACATCAGATTTTCATGACAGCCTTTTTAATATGACGGAGCCGCTTTCCTACGAAACCAATGCGTCAAAAAAACTGCTTAAAAATATCTGACAACTATAAAAAAAAACTAATTGCCGCTCATGATCATCAGATGTCATTTTTAGGGTTTTTGGGGGGTTTTTTTGTGTTTTTTTGGGGCGTTACCCAAAGGGTAAAACGGGAACCCTATTACTAACCGTCTGTCACCAGGCTGTAACTCACGAACTGTGATAGTTAGACAGTTGAAATTTTCACATATGATGTATTTCTGTTGCCGCTATAACAACAAATACTAAAAAAGAGAATTAAATAAATATTTAAGGGGCTCCCATACAACAAACGTGATTTTTTTGCTCCTTTTTTCTCTACAACGTGGCGATTAGGTTATCACATTAATTCAAACCACGTATTCTACATTACGTATTTTAAGCATACATAAATAAAATAATTAATAAAAGTTAACATTCTACCCGTGAGACCTTTTTTTCCCTTTTAGTATTTAACAACACCAGGCTGTAACTCACGAACTGTGATAGTTAGACAGTTGAAATTTTCACATATGATGTATTTCTGTTGCCGCTATAACAACAAATACTAAAAAAGAGAATTAAATAAATATTTAAGGGGCTCCCATACAACAAACGTGATTTTTTTGCTCCTTTTTTCTCTACAACGTGGCGATTAGGTTATCACATTAATTCAAACCACGTATTCTACATTACGTATTTTAAGCATACATAAATAAAATAATTAATAAAAGTTAACATTCTACCCGTGAGACCTTTTTTTCCCTTTTAGTATTTAACAACATCATGTATTATAACGCCCCGCGCGTGAGCGCAAGTACCTACCCTCCGCTAGTCTCACTGTCGTTTGGCGTGTGCGCCGCCCGCCGCCTAGACGCCCGCGCCGCGCGCCGCGGCGTTGCCGCTTTTACAGGTCAGTAAACTAATAGTATCAAGGGTGGATTATTTATTGCCAATTTTTACGCTATTTAGTTTGTTAGAAAAATTCAGTTTTCTATTTTTAGGTCTATTTTTATTTTTATTATTTTAACAGACTGATAACAACTTGTAATAACCGCTGTACTATTTAATGTGATAACCTAATCGCCACGTTGTATATTGATAACGGCAACAGGTAGACGCTTGAAATATTCACAGAATATTTAGTTATATATTCACTTTAAAATTAAATAATTAAATTAAAATAAAACAGATATTTAAGGGGGGCTCCCATACAAAAAAAATCAGACAGATGAAAGATGTTTTTCAGATTGAAAAATCTGAAATTATTCTAAAAAGCGCTATTTAAGAGCGCTGTTTGCACATTCTTAGACTTTTTTTTTTTAGGCATCATAGTTTTCGACTTTTGATGAAAAATGTGATTTCTCTATGCAAATTATCTCCGAAGTTTTCATAGATTTCTCTATACAAACTTCGGAGATAAGGGAGGGGTCGTATTTTTTTTTAATTTTTCATCAAAAGTCGAAAACAATGATGCATTAAAAAAAAGAGTTTGCATAGATTTCTCTATACAAACTTCGGAGGTAAGGGAGGGGGAACTGTATTTTTTGTTTACATTTTTCATCAGAAGTCAAAAAATATGAAGCCTAAAAAAAAAAGTTTGAGAATGTAAAAACAGCGCTCTTTCATATGATACCCCACATGCCCGAGTAGACTCCATTCGAATTTTTAAGACCCCCTTTCAGGCCCTGTTGCAAAAGATATATTTTTTTTAATTACTTTCTTGTTTGCAAAATAGTTGGGTAAACGTCATCTAAAACTATTCCAAATTTCAAGTTGATAGCATTAGTAGTTCTTGAGCTATCTAGCTGTGACAGACAGACAGACAAACTTAGTCTCACCATAGGGGTTCCTTTTTACCATTTTGTTACGGAACCTTAAAAATGGAAGCGTCTGTTTTTAATGTCAAAATAACAGCTTTTTACTAAATGCACCTATAAGTATATACGGTAATTATATAACATTATTTTTTGTATTTGTTTGTTTCGGCTAATCTCCGAAACGGCTGGACCGATTTTGATGGGACTTTCATTGGCAGATAGCTGATGTTATATGGAGTAACCAAGCCTACTTTTAGAAAAAGCCACGCAGGCGAAGCCGCGGACAGCAGCTAGTAATTCATATAAACTTTATTTGATCAGCGTAATTCTTAGCCGTTTACCGAATTCGCTGCTCCAGGCAGCGAATTGGCTAATCATTGGCGAATCATTTTTTTTATTCGAAAATCATGTCTTTTTAAGGATGATTATAATCACAGCAAGAAAATATAGTTTATTATCCCGACACAAGATATTTTTTCTCTAGATCAATTATTACTTTAGTTATAAACGAAATAAGAATTGAGACTTACGCTATTTAGTTTCGTGCTCGAACACGGTCAAAGAGCGCACGCGATATTCAACTTTATAGCTGATGTATTAGCGTTTAGCACATAACGGAGTGGCGGGGAGCGACGGGCGGAGCATGCGTTCGAAATTTGATTTAGACTGCCTGCTCTTAAGCTATAAATCATAATGTAAATTTATTACAGCTGATTACGGGGTCAAAGCCTCAATAGCCGCGGGACACGCATTTTCAAGTTTATTTAAAGAATTTAAATGGTTTTTCCTACTAAAACAACTAGGTTATTTTAAACAACACAGATTTTCTTCTTCCATTTTAATAAGTACCTTGAAAAAAAACCGATCAAGTGCGAGTCGGGCTCGCGGACGAAGGGTTCCGTACCATTATCTATAAAAATGGCAAAAAAAATCACGTTTGTTGTATGGGAGCCATGAAAGTGAATATATAACTAAATATTCTGTAATAATTTCTTGGGTCTACCTGTTACCATTATCAATATCGAGCAAAAACGAGCAAAAAAAAATCACGTTTGTTGTATGGGCCCCCTTAAATATTTATTTTATTCTGTTTTTTAGTATTTGTAGCGGCAACAGAAATACATCATCTGTGAAAATTTGAACTGTCTAACTATCACGGTCCATGACATACAGCCTAGTGTCAGACGGACAGACACAGACAGACAGACAGACAGACGGCGGAGCCTTAGTAATAGGGTCCCCGTTTTACTCTTTGGGTACGGAACCCTAAAAAACAAGCCTTTCCATTCAAATTTCGATCATCTAGCAATTTCATATATTTTATTTCTAATTTTGTAAGGAACAGCTGCTCTTTGTTGTGTAATATCGTTCCTCTCACGGTCCGTGGGAATGATTTCGTTAAAATGGACGGAAGCGTGTTACAGGAAGTGACAGCTTGAGCATGGAATACGTAAGCACTTTTTATTAGTATGAAATTAGTAAGTAATAATAATAGTATCAAATTAGTGTATTCATGGAATTAGTAAGTACTATATAGATTGTAAGTAGTGGGGGTCGACCTGTGGGCGACCACTACTAAAGAAGAAATTAAGTATTTAGCTTTTTAAATTTTGAGGTTCATTTCTGTCACTGCTCAGTTGCTAATTACCATTTGTCAGGTGTTACACATCTTATGCAACTACTGTAAGGCTCGCTCGATTTTTTTTTAGCCTGCGCATGCTCCTTTCAGTTATGACGGAACCTGTCCAGTTCGTCCCGCCACAGGTTGGGCTGTAAATCGACTTTCACAGACTTGGGTGGTCTTTTTTTGGCGAATATTGCTTAGATTAGCTATATACACAAAAATATCATCCGAGTTAACTCTGCACAAAAACTAATTAATTATAATTTTTAAACGAAATTGTTTTATGAAAACAGTATGAAAAACCGAATCTCTGAAACTGATACGAAAACCGTAATATCCTTACAGATGGTTATAGAATTAATTATTTATGATTTTTTGACAAACTCCATATACTGTTGCAGAAAAATTCTTCAACAATAACTATTATATGGAGTATTTTCCAGAGATTTTCATACAAATTTTTCATAACAAAAATATAATTAATTCGTTATGAAAGTCAATTTTCAGCCCACCGTGCGCCATCTCCTAAGTTTTTGCAGCAGCTTTTTAAGTAATGAAAAGTTTAAATTCTGTTGTTGGGCTTAGAATCGTACTGAATCCAAGGTAAAGTTGTCTTTGTAGTACTGTACACTTACAGTTAGAGTCTTGTTGGTCTACTTACCCACACAGTTGGCGGGGTGCGAGATATGCTGCGGTGTCGTGACCACAGGAGAAGACTTGAGGAGTGACGTCAGTAGAGGGGAGGCTGGGGGCGCGGGAGTGACGGCTGTAACATACATGACAGGTTATAGACTGGCAGATTGCGAATGAAGACTGACTTTTGACATATGTTCGTTCACTTGAACGGAATGAGTGAATTATTATGTATGCTTCATACATAAATTGGCAACGCCGACAAAGAAACCAAAGGGTTTTGAATACAAACCAAAATGTAACTTAATCTTAAATGTACTATTCAGTAAAGGAGAGGTCAAAAGTGGTATAATATTCCGAAGATTTTTAAACGCTAATGTGATGTACCTCATTAGAAAACTTATTTATTATGCTACTCGATTATAGTAAAATCTGATTTTTTCAGGCGCCCGTTTTTGTGAAAAAGTAAAAAGTGTTTCAATACGAACAAAACGCACATAGTCTTTATTTATTCATTTCTATGCAATATAATTATTTTAAATGTGGCTAAAGTTTTCGTTTCTATTATAAACTTTGAGATTTTATTATAATTTTAGCTGCAGCTCTATGAAATGAAGACAAAAAATATTGAAATGCAATAACAAAACGTGTCGAATAAAAGTCAAAGCTGTAAATGTCAAGCCGAGTCCTGCGGGGCGAGCACGGCCTACTGTGACATGACTTGAGTCACACATTTTATCACAGTTTGAGCGATAAAACTGTTTTGTCATAAAATGCTAGTACAAATTGACATGACATAATTTATCATGTCTGACTGACATTGTCATTGTTACGCCATTTGCCACAGGGCTGCCATCCCTAAAATATAAATAATGTTTGTAGTTAGTGATGCAAACATTTTATTTTTCAACACGTTTTTTTTAAAAAATGGGCGGATGTAAAAAAAAAATTAAATGCTCAAAGACATCAAAATAATTACCCTCTTTAAGCCTATATAGGTCAGAAGACTGTTTAAATTTTCAATTATTTTAGTACCAAGCCCCATACATTTCGTGAACGTCTCCTTTAAGATTAAGTTACATTCATTAGGCTTGATATATAATGTTAAAAAGAGTGAATGCATGGTCTTTCAGGCCAAAGGAAAATGTCCAACTAAAATACCGGCTATAAAATTGTGTGGAACACCACTGAAGAGGGTGGAACATTTTAAATATCTTGGACATATGATGACCTTTGATCTGAAAGACGATGCTGACATAGAGCGAGAACGCAGGGCGTTGTCTGTAAGGGCGAATATGATGGCCCGCAGGTTTGCTCGTTGTACCACTAAAGTGAAAACAACATTGTTCAGAGCATATTGTACATCTTTCTACACGAGCAGCCTGTGGGTCTCATACACGCGCAGACAGTACAATGCCTTGCGTGTGCAATATAATAATGCGTTCAGGATGCTGATGAGGCTGCCCCGATTCTGCAGCGCATCAGGAATGTTCGCCGAGTCGCGTGTGGACTGTTTCTATTCTACTATGAGAAAACGGTGTACATCCCTGGTGCGCAGGGTTCGGGCTAGCTCCAGCGGCATCCTGAGGGCATTTGAGCAGAGGTTCGATTGCCAGTACCTGAACCATTGCTGTATGATTCACATACTGAGCAATCGAGGTCGGTAATATGTGTATGTGGTATTTTTAATTGTGTTTTTTATTTTATTTATTTTTATTTTGTATGTGTTTTTATTTTATTTTTAATTTGGTAAAACACTGTCTATGATCCTTGTTGGTCGAAATAAACGTATTTTATTTATTAGACAAATAGGAACATGTGGCCTTTTTACAGGCATTGAATACAAACCAAAATTTAATTTAATCTTAAATTTACTTATTGTTGTGCAGGTTGAATTTGTCAAGTGTGCGTGGAAGGACAAATCCGAAACTACAAAAAACGTTCTACAAAAAAAAAATACAACGGACTTGCAAAAAAAAAATACTACACAGTTAAAATTACTTTAATTTCGGTAGTCGGTATCTTTGGATCAGTAGGGACTGGTCATCTCTTAGCGGGCATGGCTTATTTTAATTTTAGAATTGTTTTTTTTTTTTATTCTTTTTATTACGGACGCTTTTGACGTTTGGCATCGTTCTCACATGTTTAATTTCAACACAAATGATGTAACCAATTTTTTGTAACCATACGTCAATTTAAAAGAGTGTCCGTGGAGTTTCTTGCCCGTTCTTCTCCATAGGTACCTACCTACTAAGCTTTGGAATGGGTAACTAGCTTCATCTTTATGACTGACCGACCTTCAAAGTGCCTGTAATTGGTTTATTTGAAAGAAATGCTTTGAGTTTGAGTTTTGAGTCTGAGTCAGTGTTTTAGTTTTTGGCACTAACTTCCAAAATGAAAGTTGTTTTTCAGTTTGTAGTGGTTTAAATAAGTTTTTATTTTTTTAATAATATTTTATATTGATTCTTTTATATTTTGTGAATGTGAAAACGTTGTAGGCTTAATAGACTGAAGATTACACTCATCGTTGCAGAAGATACCATTTTCTACCGCTGGAAAACAGATGCCAAGCTAATGATATTACTTTTCTGTTAAATATTGCCAATAGTTCCATCGATTGTTCCCAACTTCTCTCCAAAATATCACTCCGAACCCATCACGTAGGCTTCAGGCAACGGCCACTTCTTCACATTCCGTTCGCGTCAACAAACTACCGACGCAATGCCTTCTTCTTACGCAGCGAACTTCAATAATCTGCCCTCTCACTTAGATGTTGACCTATTTAAAACCAGCCCTAGCACATTAAGGAGAACTATAAATAAAGAATACTTTGTTAAAGAGCGCGATAAGTAGCATTATTTATTATTTATGATTAAATAACATGTTACAACACATGAGTGTACATTATCTTTCTTTTTACTGTTTTTAGCACAACTAATAAACTGTCACAATTTTAGACACTAATTACAATTAATAAATTCCAAGATTTTTGATGTTTTGTTTTTAAGAAGAATTTATTTTGTTTTGTTTAAAGAAGAATTTGTTAAGTAGAGAAGATTATATATTATATATGAAGATTCTGTTTTTTGTTTTTTATTTTTGTATGTTTCTTTTCTTTTTAATCTTAGGTACATAGTTTTTATTTTGTGGAAGCTTGTAAATGGCAACTGTAAGCGCTATTGTCCATAACTTACCTGTACAGATGGTAGACTGTAAGCTTTCCGAAGAATAAATAAATAAAATTTATAAACCACTTCTATTTTGTTAAGTAATTGGTAATTGTTGACGAGCCTATACTCTCCTCCCATACCTATTAAGTTAAAACTCTAATTTTAAAACATAAAAGCCAATTAATTTTGAGAGTTACCGGGGAGTTTCTTGCCGGCTCTTCTCCATAGGAAACGAACAATTGGAACCGTGCACCTAACTTCTGACGTTTCATAAGAGCCCATGTAGGTTTATTTAAGTGAAATTTAATATTTTGATATTGGGATTTTTGTTTCGAAGTCAGTTGTTTTCTTTTTTTGTAAAAATGTAATTTATTTTTCACTTTTTAGTTATTGCTACCTAACCCACACCAGCTCTTATACCACTAATTGCTATGTAAAAAACAGTGACAGGAAGTTAATACTTCCTGTAGTAATCCACAAATTAAGATCATCAAAATCAAAGTGGATTAAATACGTATTATCCAAGCTAATTCAAAAACTACTCAAGCAAAGTTAATACAAGTTTTATGGGACCATCGCGCAAGCTTCCTCTACCAAATGAAAAAAGAATTTTCAAAATCGGTCCACAATTGACGAAAGTAACGATGAAAATACATTAAAAAATATATATAAATACAGACGAAATTTATTTTAACCTCCTCCTTTTGAAGTCGCTTACAAATAGCGGAAAATATTCAAAAGAGTCTCAGGGCCGATTTTAATGAAAAATAGGGTACTCTGAGACTCTCTTGAGTATTATTAAACAGGAAAAAAATGAGGAATACGGTACTGGAATGAACGCCGACGACTACCTGACCGCGTTTCCTCATAAGGCAAAAACACCAGGCTAACTCGCAAAATTAAGAATTTCGTACGGTTTTTACGTGTTTCTATTCTATTCCATATTTTTGTAAATACATTTGTTATAACTTTTTATTAACATATAACGTGATACTGACCTGAAAATTGCAAAAAAAAAAACATCAGAAAAGGAGAACACACACCGTTCATACATTTTTGGGCTAAATGTGAAAGTGTGTGCCAAACAAAAAAAAATACTATACTCCGAAAGAATACGTTTTCCTCTATTTTTTTTACTATGGGAATAAACCTGTAGGGTCATTCTCCGTCAAGTTACACGAGTTTGAAAAATCACTTTTTCATAGTTATGTATTTGATACAGGCTTTGATTTTTATTCAGAAAAGCTATTGCTATCATAAGCTACTAATATAATTAGATTATTATTTTAACTAAAACATACTGAAAACAGTATTTTTCAAACTCGTATAACAGTACACGGAATGGCCCTACAGATTTGGTCCCTTATTGAAAAGTGAGGAGAATGACATGTGCTAACGGAATAACAATATTAGTTTTAGTATATGCGAAACCCGAAACACGTCTAGTATTTTTATGTAAAGAATCTATGTACAAAATTTCAAAACTGTATCATGAAAAATCACAAAGTTGTAAGGTTGTTATGTTACCGCGTTGTCCGTACAAAAACTTGCTAACGGCGCCCCCGCGCCTCCAGTGTCGTCTTGCGCTCATTGATAATAATTTGGCAGTAGGTACCTAACCGTACGGCGATTGTATTGTAAGTAATTAAACGGTGATAACATTTTCCATCATACTTAAATATTTTTGGGACAAAATATAACATGGTGTAAAAATTATTGAAATCGATTCAGTTCCTTATTCTGAACAAACTATATTCAGGTTTCGCATATACTAAAAATAATGTTGTATATATTTTTTGTTTGGCCCAAAATGAATGTTCTCCTTTGAGTATCACGGGCTACTTCATCGCATCCCCCTTACTACTAATAATTACATGCATATCTTTACCAGGCGTCGGTTGCTGTTGACTAGGGCTGTTCAGCATCGGTTTCCACGCCCTATCAGCTCTAGCTCGTCTTTCGTCTCTCTCTTTCAGCCAGGCCGCCCGCCTCGCTGCCTCTCGCTCCCTCGCCCGGTTCCTCGCTTCGATAGCTGTCCATACTTCGCGTAATCGATCCTCTGATGTTGTTGGGTTTCGTGCTTCTGTTATTTCGTTCTGAGTAAAACGAAAGATACAATTATTTACTGAACAAGTTTATTTTTATTTTTGATGTGTCATTCCTCTAGCTTTATGTGCGTGTAATTTCGTGAAAAGGGGCAGAAGTGCGTAACAAGAAGTGACGGCTTGAGCATGGAATAAGTAAGTACTTTATAATAGCATGGAATTAGTGTACTCATGTAATAGGAATATCGAGATAAAAAGTAGCCTATGTCTTAATCAAGGGTGTCAGCTACCTCCATACAAAATTTTATCAAAATTGGTCCAGCCGTTAGAGCGTGAAGACAAACATACTCACCCACACTCACATAATTTTCGCCTTTATATTGTTTTTCGCCTTGTTATTGAGTGATAACATGACATAACATCACGCCTTGTTTCCCCAATGGGTTAGGCAGAGGGGTATCTATAGTAGGTACACCCACATTTCGCCAGTTGTGTTTCAGTCCAATGTAATACCCCAGGGCCTACTCTGCTCATTTTGTAAATAAGTAGTAACTAACACTATTACATGAAGGTACATTAAACTAGTAAATATTTACCCCTTGCAGTTACTTAAAATTATGACAAGAGACAATCATTTTATTTTCATACAAGCTTTTGCCCGCGGCTTCGGCCGCGTGGAGGTCGAAAATTATCCCACGGGAATGTACTACCTAGATAAAAAGTATTATATGTCCTAACTCAGGTCATGGTCTACCCATGTGCCAAATTTCATGAAAATCTGTGCAGCCGTTTTAGCGTGACAGCGTAACAAACAAACTCACTCGCAATTCAATCATGATTCGAAGGACACGTGGCGCCATCTATTATCATAAGAACGCTATTGTTGTTTTCCTCGGGAACAGTACCGTTTTTCGGGATGAAAGGTACCCTATGTCCGTTTCTGTACACCTGACAACGTTTTTGCAAAATTTCAGGATAATCGCAGTGGCTTAGGCGTGAAAAGGTAACAAACAAACAAACTTACTTTCGCATTTATAATACTAGCTGCGCCTGTCGGTTTCACCCGCGAAAGTCTCGATCCCGTGGGAATATCAGGATAAAAAGTAGCCTCCAGGCAGGTAGGTCCAGGGTGTCAGATACCTCCATACAAAATTTTATCAAAATCGATCCAGCCGTTTGAGCGTGAAGAAGTAACAAACATACACACACTCACAAACTTTCGCCGTTATAATATTGTTGTGATGATTAAAGTTAGGATTTACTCAGAACTTCTTATTAAAAACAAGTGCGAGTCGGACTCGCGCACGACGGGTTCCGTGCCATTATCTATAAAAATGGCAAAAAAATCACGTTTGTTGTATGGGAGCCCCTTAAGTATTTGTTTTATTTTAATTTAATTATTTATTTTTAAAGTGAATATATAACTAAATATTCTGTGAATATTTCAAGCGTCTACCTGTTGCCGTTATCAATATCGAGCAAAAACGATAAAAAAAATCACGTTTGTTGTATGCGAGCCCCCTTAAATATTTATTTTATTCTGTTTTTTAGTATTTGTTGTTATAGCGGCAACAGAAATACATCATCTGTAAAAAATCAACTGTCTAACTATCACGATTCATGAGATACAGCCTGGTGACAGACGGACGGACAGACAGACAGACAGACAGACGGCGGAGCCTTAGTAATAGGGTTCCCGTTTTACCCTTTGGGTACGGAACCCTAAAAAGGCAATTTTGCAAAAACGTTGTCAGGTGTACAGAAACGGACATAGGGTACCTACCCTATGTCCGTTTCTGTACACCTGACAACGTTTTTGCAAAATTTCAGGATAATCGCAGTGGCTTAGGCGTGAAAAGGTAACAAACAAACAAACTTACTTTCGCATTTATAATACTAGCTGCGCCTGTCGGTTTCACCCGCGAAAGTCTCGATCCCGTGGGAATATCAGGATAAAAAGTAGCCTCCAGGCAGGTAGGTCCAGGGTGTCAGATACCTCCATACAAAATTTTATCAAAATCGATCCAGCCGTTTGAGCGTGAAGAAGTAACAAACATACACACACTCACAAACTTTCGCCGTTATAATATTGTTGTGATGATTAAAGTTAGGATTTACTCAGAACTTCTTATTAAAAACAAGTGCGAGTCGGACTCGCGCACGACGGGTTCCGTGCCATTATCTATAAAAATGGCAAAAAAATCACGTTTGTTGTATGGGAGCCCCTTAAATATTTGTTTTATTTTAATTTAATTATTTATTTTTAAAGTGAATATATAACTAAATATTCTGTGAATATTTCAAGCGTCTACCTGTTGCCGTTATCAATATCGAGCAAAAACGATAAAAAAAATCACGTTTGTTGTATGCGAGCCCCCTTAAATATTTATTTTATTCTGTTTTTTAGTATTTGTTGTTATAGCGGCAACAGAAATACATCATCTGTAAAAAATCAACTGTCTAACTATCACGATTCATGAGATACAGCCTGGTGACAGACGGACGGACAGACAGACAGACAGACAGACGGCGGAGCCTTAGTAATAGGGTTCCCGTTTTACCCTTTGGGTACGGAACCCTAAAAAGGCAAAAAAATCACGTTTGTTGTATGGGAGCCCCCCTTAAATATGTGTTTTATTTTAATTTAATTATTTATTTTTAAAGTAAATATATAACTCAATATTCTATGAATATTTCAAGCGTCTACCTGTTGCCGTTATTAATATCGAGCAAAAAAATCACGGTTGTTGTATGGGAGCCCTAGAACTAGAAACTAATAGTTGGCGAGCAACGAGCAGTGAGTGTGTAGTTAGAAAGAAAATACGTTTATTTGCGATAAACATAACGGAAAGAAAAAAACCAGCCAAGTGCGAGTCGGACTCGCACACGAAGGGTTCCGTACCATTATCTATAAAAACGGCAAAAAAATCACGTTTGTTGTATGGGAGCCCCCTTAAATATTTATTTTATTCTGTTTTTTAGTTTATTCTGTTATTTGTTGTTATAGCAGTAACAGAAATACATCATCTGTGAAAATTTCAAACGTGTAACTATCACGGTTCATGAGATACAGCCTGGTGACAGACGGACCGACAGACAGACAGACGGCAGAGCCTTAGTAATAGGGTTTCTGATTTACCCCTTGGAGTACGGAACCCTGAAAATTTTTTACCAAAAAATCACTACAATGTGAAAAATAACTTTAATTTCGGAAAGTCGTGGCAAAAAACTAAAATACAGATCCTAAGACACAGACTTCCGAAATTAAAGTTATTTTTCTTTTTATTGTTTTTTTGGTAATTTTTTTTAATTTTATATTTTTAGTCAGTTTGTAATTTACCTAAGTTACAATAGCCTAATGTCGCTCACAATAGCCTTATGTATGTTGGCTCATCACCTTTTACAAAATATTGCCTTTCCCAATGTAGGGACGTTAATTTCTGAGGAGTTCTCCTGGTAAGAACCAGAAGAATGGGAGCTCTTACTTACAGAAACAAAACCAAATAATTTTATCAAGTAAAAAGATGAAATAAACCTACCTTTAATTGTTCATACTGTTGATTCATTTCAACGAGTGTCTTCTGTATCTCACCAATGCGGTCCTGTGTCAACTGTTTGAGTATACTCTCTTGTGGTGTCTCCACCGCTCCCTCAGAACTACGCTTCTTACGCTTTGGTGTCTCCACATGTTCGAGTAGGGCTCCGTATTGAGCTGCACAGCTGGAAATTATTATTAAGAGCATTTAGCAGCAGGCTTAGCACGTGAACCGTAGAGAAGCGTTTTGTCAACGGAAGAGTAAATAAAAATGATGTTTTGCTAGCGAGAAGGGTAGATTTCTATTCTACAGTAGAGTAGAAATAGAAAAGGTCATGCTAAGCTTGCTATAGCAGTATTTGTCACTGTGGAGACTTAGTTATTTATTTTTTATCATTGACCACAAACAACTCTATGACCAAGTCAAAAATGAGCCTAAGACCTCACACAAACTATCAGGAAATGAAAATACTTACACTGTTAACTAATTTTATGATAAATCACAAAAAACGCGGACAATTTTTACAAGAATGTTTGGTTATGACATTCATAACAAAAAAAAAATGTTAGAAAACACAAACCTCTTTTGTGAATACCAGTCTGGTGGTCTATTTGGTTCACCAATGGTTTTTAGCGCGCGGGAAACTGACATCCAATTCTGATCACCGCTTCTTACGACCGCAGAAGCCAAACATAACTGCTCTCTCACATTCCAAGTGTCTAACGGTACCCTTTTTAGCTGCAAACGCTCCTGTATCGAGCTCATTTGACAGTAGCTTTGCACTTACACGATAAATAAAACTTTAACGTATATTTTATGCTAGATTTTCAGATAATTTTGTTTGTTTTTGATCCAATTTTGATCGAATTTTATCACAAAGAAATGAGCTTTGTTGTGTATACAATTTGACATTGACAACAACGTGGTAACAGATAAAAAATAGAGTTGCAATGTTTCCAGATTTAAAATAATAAAACTAATACCAGATGAGAAATAACTTGAGACGAAAAAGAGGCAGCTTTTTTTTTCTTTCTTAGAAAAAGTTTACGTAAGTGTTTCTGGTCAGAAGGGATTCCCGTAAATTATGCCAGAATTGAGCGTCGATCGAACTGGGCGAACTCACTATCACTCGCCTTTTACCTACCCAAAGTATTTTATCCGTATTTCCATAATTAAATGGTAATTCCGGTATTTCCATACCAATGTTTGTGCCGTCAGACCCTGAGAATCGAACCCCGTCGCCGAACGCTCAGCTACTTTACCATTACACGTGTCGTTTTTTATTAGGAGTCAATGATTAGTTTACTCATCTGCTGTAACATGTGTTACAATTTTTGGGGTACCTACAACATTATTCTATCTATTCATAAAATTTGCTACCTATTTGATGTCGGAAACAAACCTATGCTATAGCTTGCGGGCCGTATTAATGATACGGCTGGTATGGCGGTAGCTACGTCCTTGTTATCGTCCTTGTTATACACGTCCTTCTAGGGCGTTCTCTCATAGAGTTTCCACTTGCATCCGCCTCAAAAATTCCTAAGTATGTAATCATCCTCGTGCAACTCATTCATTACTTTAATTAAAAATATTTACAAGAACGCATCACCGTCGAGACTAGTCGAGAGCCCGCTGTTACAAAAATAGAATTAGTTTCAGAAGTCAAGGTTAGAGTTTCACGAGGTTATTATGCTTCTCTACTCTCGTTTTCGTTTACTCAATATTTAGGTACCTACTTACTCAATTATGTTTATATAATATTCTAGTGGTTCTAGTTCTTCCCGACGGTGTCGTAAAAGGAGACGCTGACAACTGCTAAAGTGCGGTCACTGTCAGACTGCATACAAATGAAAGAGAAGCGCGATGACACAACGCTTGTGCAAAATATGAAGCAATTATCTATTTACTCAAAAATGAGTTGAGTGATGAGTACCTAATCGAAAATAAAAAGCAACCAAGTTCTGCATTCAAATAAAAGACGTTCTTGTTCTTAATCGTACTGGACCGTAACCGTACGTTGATATTTAATAAAGATATTTTGGATTGAAACTCAAAATAAAGGGTTAGTTTACCGTTCATTTGTAACGAGATTTTTTTTTAAACGTGTTTTGGTAAAAACTGAGAAATATGCTCAAGAATAACACATATTTTTTCCGCTACGATTTCCCTCGATTTCCATGGGATCCCTTCATCAGATTCTGACTTGGTGACAATGAGACCACTTCGAGAGCATACCCTTTCAAACAAAAAAAATATTTTCAAAATCGGTCCACAAGTGACGGAGAAATCGGTGAAAATACATTTAAAAAAAAATACAAACAGACTGAACCACTGAATCCGAAAAGGAGGAGGTTAGGTTTAAAAAAAAAATACAAACAGACGTCTTGTTTGTATTTTGTTTTTTTTTATGTAACTTCCTCCTCTTTTTTGGAAGTCAAGGGTATCAAGTAGCAGGAACAAAGAAATAATTTACGTAGGTATAGCTAGCACAGCGTCCCCTTGTAAACAATTCCTGATAATTATTTTAACCCACAGCTGTGTGTGATTCATGAGCATAACTCAACACTGATTGTAACAGTCCCCTCGCATTGATATGTCCTTGAATACTGTGCGAATTTCACCATTATTTTTTAGGTCATCAAGTCAAAAGGTACTTGATGAGTACCTATGACTTGATGACCTAAAAATAATTCGTTAATCACTAATCACACTATAATCACTCATCATAACTTATCTTGTTTAATTATTACTTAGTTTATAATTTTTTTATTTTTTTTACGGAGCCTTATAACGTACACGTCTTTCTATAGCTTTCGTCACGTCTTATGTCTTATATATTCTTTTCTACTACTATATAGATACTGCTCAAGCTTACTAACTGTTTTGAACCAATCAAATGTCTAGAGTCCAGACAAAATGAAACTCGTTGCTATTATTATTGCATAATTTGTTATTTTTGTGACATTGATTTTACATCCTGTGATTACCTAAACTCACACACTGACTTATTATTTTAAAAAATTTAGGAAAACATATATTTTTACGATGTTTGTAAATATGTGAACACCGTGTATCTATCACATAATTTAAGTTATTTTATTTGTATTGCTTAGTTTTTAATTATTTTTACCTATTATGGTATAGTAATTTTATTCTAGGTTCATCGTCTTCACATATATAATCATATAATTAATGTACCTAATCAAACAAAATATTGTAAAACATTTTTAAAAGAGTAACGGTGGAGTTTCTTGCCCATTCTTCTACATACGAAACTACCCTTTGGAAGGGGCAACTAGAATCAATTCTATTTTTAGGGTTCCGTACCCAAAGGGTAAAACGGGAACCCTATTACTAAGGCTCCGCCGTCTGTCTGTCTGTCCGTCTGTCACCAGGCTGTATCTCACGAACTGTGATAGTTAGACAGTTGAAATTTTCACAGATGATGTATTTCTGTTGCCGCTATAACAACAAATATTAAAAAACAGAATAAAATAAATATTTAAGGGGGCTCCCATACAAAAAACTTGATTTTTTTGCTCGATATTGATAACGGCAATAGGTAGACGCCTGAAATATTCACATACCTAATAGTTATATATTCACTTTAAAAATGAATAATTAAATTAAAATAAAACAAATATTTAAGGGGGGCTCCCATACAAAAAACGTGATTTTATTGCCGTTTTTATAGATAATGGTACGGAACCCTTCGTGCGCGAGTCCAACTCGCACTTGGCCGGTTTTTTGTAAATTTTGAGTTGACGTTCAAAAGTGCCTCATATGTACCTACTAGCTGCGCCCCGCGGTTTCACCCGCGTAAGTATCGATCCCGTGGGAATATCGGGATAAAAAGTAGCCTATGTCTTCATCCAGGGTGTCAGCTACCTCCATACAAAATTTTATCAAAATTAGTCCAGCCATTTGAGCGTGAAGTAGTAACAAACATACACACACACACACACACACAAACTTTCGCCTTTATAATATTAGTGTGATTTGAAATAAATAATTTGACTTTGAAATGGTGAGATTCTGCTATCAGCATTCTCCTTCCTGCCCTTATCCCATTCCTATGTTGGGGTCGGCTTCCGTCGTCTAACCGGATGCAGCTGAATACCAGTATTTTACATGGAGCGACTGCCTATCTGACTATCTGGCTCACTGGATCGCGATACCCCTTGATAGAAAAGACTTCTGACTTAGGATTCTGACTAGACTGTCAAAGATCTACGAATGACAGCCGGGAACAACGACTTAACGTGCTTTCAGAGGCACGGCGGGGTCTCGATATTTAATAGATGGTCACCCATCCACGAACCAACCGCGGCCAACGTAGCTTTACCTTCGAACGACCCGTTTTTTTTTTTTTTTTGGTTTGGGAAATTATCAAATAACTTCTCCCGCTCTGGGCGGAGCGGGAGTGTCAGACTTTTACTGACTAAAACCCACCCGTGTTCCTTCATTTGCCTGTGTGCCAGGGCCACGATATCCCTTTCGGACAAACTCGCAACCCTGGCAGGCATTGGCCCTAATGGACCCCGTCAATTCGTGCTGACGTCTCTTTGAGGCGCGCGTGGAACACGACGCGCCGTCGACCCGGGCCTGGTCCTTATCGGACGGCGAGCTACCCATCGCTCACCGTCCGCAAGCCCGCGCCTACGGTGGCCGGAAATCGGCTTGCGACTCCCGACGCCCAGGGCGTCTCCTGCGGCGACTAGGGGCGTGAGGGCGCGAACCCTGCCTCTCCCTCACGCGCTCCGCCTCCTCCTTCGCGAGCATTACTGCTTCGCAGAAGGAGGTGACGGCCTCCCATGCACTCTCGCTCCGAACCATGGCCTGAAACAGGGCCGGACGCGAGAGATCGCCGCCGCCGATCGCCTCCGTTAGGACACGGCGGTGCTCCGCCCAAGCTGGGCAGACCTCCACCGTATGCTCCACCGTGTCCTCCGGGCGATCTACACAGTGGTGACACCTGGGCGTTTCCTCCCGCTTTATCCTGAACAGGAACCTCCCGAAACAACCGTGTCCGGTGAGGACCTGCGTCAGGCGGAAGGTGAGGACGCCGTGGCGCCTCTCTAGCCACTCCTTAAAGAGGGGACTTATCGCCACAAATGTGGCGCGCCCAGCGCTGGGTTGCGACAATCGCACTCTCCATGTCGCCATGAGATCCCGCCGGAGCTCTGTCCGCTGTGCCGTGATTTCTCGCGGCAGCGGAGTTTCACCCCGGCGCGGCGTTTCGCCTCCTCGCGCCACTCCCAGATGTGCGCGAGGACTTTCGCCTCCAGATCCCATGGCGGCAGTCCGGCAAGGAGGCTCGCCGCCTCACGGGAGACCGTGCGGTAACCCCGTACCAGCCTGATGGCCATGACCCTTTGGGACGCGTTCAACCGCTGGGCTGGTCGCAGCCTTAAACAACGCGCCCGTACGATTGTTATTATTACACGACTGCCCAAAAATGAGTATATTGTGGTAGGTAATCTATGTGTGTTTCTTTATGTCACCATAACTTTTAAATAACTGAACAGATTTAGGTATGGGGTATCGTTAGAATTATCCTTATACCTTACATCATCCCGAGTGCATTAGCAATAAAAAAAAAAATCGGCAAAATGGCTCCATTTTAAAACGTGAAAAAAAAACTTCTATTATTACAATATGCCAAAACTATAAAATTAATTTTCATACATTTTACATACGTAGGGTGTACATACGGCTACACATCAAGTTAAACATTTCCAGTATAAGCTGATTTCGCATTGTATAAGATTTCCGTACAATAAGAGGTCAGCTTATACTGGAAAACAATAGCTTGTGGCCGTGTTTACAAGTAAAAAAAAAACATTTTCATCCCGGCCCGCGCCATCCACGCTTCGCCTCGCCATCGCCATGAGAGTATAAAAGCATAAACCAACTTCAGAGCTTAAAATAAACAAAAATAGGGGTTAAAAGCGTTATGACTACCTCTCGATAAGACTAAATAGCAGATATGACTAGTTCGCTATAGGACTTAATCTCGATATGACTAGATCTTGTTAGGACTTTATCGTGTTTGGACTAGATCGCAATAAGGCCAGATAGCGTAACGACTATATTTTCGTTTGTTTTTTGAAGTACAGTTATCGAGTTATAGCATTAAGTTTTTTTCCTTGGTACCTATACTAAAATACTTAAAATGAAAGCACTTCATTGTAACATAATTATTTATTTATTTAAACTTACGCTTTAAATCGCTAACGTTTTTTTAAAAAAGATAGGAGCGTAATCTCCTTCGTCTCAAGTTTATTTAGTTCTCTTTAATAATTATTTTATTTTAATTATCCTGCATTTTAAATAACAATAAAATATGCCATGCAAGATAAAAATTCGAAGTGACAATGACAACTATTGTTTCAATTTATTTTTAATAGTGGAATCATAGATAAAGTGGAACTTCATAGTGTATTCACACTTTAGTAAAGCTAAGTAGGTACTCCATCAAGTTCCTATACTAATGCCACTTTTAGATACGATTGTACGTCATATCGATAATGAGTCATTTTGATAACAGGACTTATGCATATGTAGTCAAACAGCTAATTAGTTTTACAGCGATCTAGTTATATCGAGATTAAGTCCTATAGCGAACTAGTCATATCTGCTATTTAGTCTTATCGAGAGGTAGTCATAACGCTTCTAACCCACACAGTTTGAATCGGAATCGGAATGATTTTGAAGTATATTGCTAATCCATTGCTTCATTTGTTAGAAAAGTTTGTCTGCTCAACAACGTAAATAACGCAATGAATGTTGTTGAACTGTCAAATTGAAACCGATTCCGACTGATAGTGTGTTACGCAATTAGCCCGCAGCCCTGGCAGTTTTTTTTTTTGCCACGAGTTTCTGTAGTATGGAGCTAGAAGTTACTCTGATAAATTGATAATAGACGTGTGACTAAATTTCGCACTCGACTGGATTAACTAATGACTTTGAGTCAGACTGAAACTGAGACTGAGCAGTTGAGCTACAAGATAAACAAAAACGTCATGGACATGTGTGATGGTCATGATACTACCATAGATATATACACTATAGTACAGGATACTACAGTGATTCATCTACATGAGTACATCCGTTCTCTGTGTTTCAATAATCTCATCGGAGTAAAGGGCAATATATGCAACATGAGCGTTGAGGTTGGCACAAGCAAAGAGATACTACACTAAGGGCCCGAACACACGTACCTACAAGATCCGGTTAAGTAGTCACGGCTTCTCAAGGCCAACTACGAGATGCCATACAAAAAAAAACGTACCTAGCATAACCACAAGTCCACAACCACACCACGTGGACGGCAATAATGAGATGTATGGTATATACAGGATGGAAACTTTCAGCGGGGCAGTAAGGGGAAGTACCTTATCTGTTGCAGCTACGCGAAAAGGGCCTGAAGAGACTATCCATAATTTTTTATGGAATTTTGATCCCCATTTACAGATTTTGAAAAAAAATGTACAGTCAGCAGGAAAATGGGCAATTTTCACAAAAACTTTTTTTTATGCCAATCAATCCTCTTTCTTATAAGGATCAAAAACCTCTATTGGACCAATTGAGGTTTGAGTACTAGAAAAGTCATAAATCGCAAAAAGCTTTTCCCATACATTTCGTAGGAAATGAGAAGTTCCAACTTACATTATTTACCATCGATAAACTGGCCGCTACAAAAAAGACTCATCGAAAAACAAATAAAAATCTATAACTTCTACTTTCGGTATTATTTCACCTTAAAATTAAAAACTTGAAACTTTACATTTGGACTCACCTAGAAACTTTACTTTTGTGCTCTAAGTTATGAGGTGTTCAGAATGGTAGCCGTTTTGACGTAGGCATAGGTTTATTCTCTTTACTACAGACTGGGAAGCAGCTGATAATGTGCTAGGAGTAATTCCATAGAGAATCGTGGTAAGTAAATCTTTGAGCTCCTGAACACTGTTGTATTTCTTTTTATAAAGTTCAATTTTTAAATAGCGCCACATAAAAAAGTGTAGAGGCGTGAGATCAGTAGTGCTATTCTGTAAATATCTCACCGTGAAAACTTAAGTGATGTGAGCTTGAAGCGAGCATCAATACATAGTGTCCATTCGTAGCATCAGTGGAATGACAGCTCACATCACCTGAGTTTTCACGGTGAGATTTTTACAGAATAGACCGGCAGGACTGCGCGGTGCTCATGTTATAGGACCATCATTATGTTTGTATCCACTGCCTTGCGAATTGCCGGAATTCGATTTTGAAATACAAAGTTTATTTATTTTTGGCCAGTCTTCGTTGTAGCGGTCCATCTATCGATCATAAAAAACTAAGTTGGAGTATCATTTCTTACGAAATGTATGGGAAAAGTTTTTTGCGTTTTATGACTTTTCTAGTACTCAAACCTCAATTGGTCCAATAGAGGTTTTTGATCCTTATAAGAAAGAGGATCGATTGGCATAAAAAAAAGTTTTTGTGAAAATTGCCCATTTTCCTGCTGACTGTACACATTTTTCAAAATCTGTGAATGGGGATCAAAATTCCATAAAAAATTATGGATAGTCTCTTAAGACCATTTTCGCGTAGCTGCAACGGATAAGGTACTTCCCCTTACTGCCCCGCTGAAAGTTTCCACCCTGTTTAAATATATGAATAATATATATAGTAGCTAAATGATCCAACACACACGCCACCATATATTATATGGTGGCGTGTGTGTTGGATCATTTAGCTCCCTTCAAAATGGTTGAGCAGAATGGTGCTGATCCATGCGTCATGTTCGTGAACGAGCGCTGTCAGTTGGGACTGGTCATTTCTTAGCAGCCACGGCTTAATTTTAATTATTTTAGTACTACATACTTGTATACGCATACAGCGCGTGAAGAAAAGGAAAGACCTATACCGATACCTGTTGTTAGAAAGAGATGAACATACATATTTCAGGTACGCGCCAATGAACATGCAGAAGCTAGTGACGTAACTAAATATGTATGTTCATCTCTTTCTAACAACAGATATCGGTATAGGTCTTTCCTTTTCTTCACGCGCTGTATGATTGTATTCAAGTATGTAGCTACATTCATGGCTTACGCCGTTTTTGATCGAGTGCACTAATGTTCGTGTATGACGCGTCTATTTATAATAAGTACGTCATTGGTGGACGGTCGCTAAGGACATGTCCAAAAATGGTTTTTTATTATTCAATAGGTTATTCTAACCAGGATCAGTTAAATATATCTGGATAGACAACCCAAAAGCTAGTGGTTCTAACTATAACATACATTTTTAAAGGCTTCCATTTTTGAGAAAAATCATTTTTTTTATTTTAGTGTGAATTTACTCCTAAAACAAACAAACCTTTCTAACTAACTAGTATATTAAAGTGAACACACCCTAAACAAAAATAAAACTTGTCAAAATTGACACATGGCACGGTTATAACTGTCTTTAAATATTTGATCGATGATTAAGACAATGTAAACAATAAGAAATATGATGAAATGGGATATTTTCAGTCAAAAATGTTTAGTCTAACCTTTTAGAATTGAAAGGGATTATATTTTAGATTTTATTTGGGTTGCCATCAACAAATAAAATATATGAAAAATATTAAATATTTTATATTTTTTCTCTTAAATATTATTTCAGTGGTTACAAATTTCATATTTTTGTCGCTATTATTTAGGTGTAGTTTGACGCCGGTTAGATTTTTCTCGGAATAAAAAACCAACGCCCATACAAAAAGCGGACATCTCCTTTGTATGATAATGAATAGGGGATTAGGACATAGGATCCTTTTAATTAATCCCGGTAGTACGTTCCTGTGGGATAATTTTCTATCTCAACACGGGCAAAGCCGCGGGCAAAAGCTAGTCGCAAGCGCTACTGCTGAGCATGAGGGCCTGAATTCGATTCCCAGGTCGAACAAAGTTATATTGTCTATCTTATTTTTATTTTTTATTTACCTATCTGTAATGTTTCAGTAGCAGCCCGGAGTCTGGATTTGTGCCCGGTTGATGGCAATAGGCTCGCCCCCTATTAATTCATGGGATTTAAACATAACTGGCGAAATGTGGATGTATTATAGATATACCTCTGTCCAACCCTTCTGGGAAACAACGTGTGATGTTATGTTTTTACATAATTAAATAGATATTTTATATCAGAGCCAATTAATACCAATTCCCTTTTAACGACGTTATAGATTAGTAGACAATCAGTTATTATTAATTACAAATTAATGACGTCTTATGTAACTACGACTGTTCATAAACAAAACACTATCTACACTACTCGAGTAATTACATAATTAAGCTAGGTAGGTATAGTTAAATACCTACATATGTACGTTACTAGGTCATAGGTGTACATACCTACGACGAAGGATTACAATAGCGCCCGCCCTTTATCACAAATGTGATAAATTTGAAGAATATAAACATATTCCTTAAGAGTGCCTACCCTGTAACTTAGCATGATCAACATATAAATGTATAACAGCTGGGACACAGAGCTCCTCTCTTAAGACGCAGATATATGCCAGCGACCTTGAGTGGTTAGCTTGCGTGTTCTGTACTAAGCTCACGCAACGCGTCGTACGTTCAGCCAGTAATAGGACTCGCCCATCAAGGAGCCCTGTCCCCAATTTGACGCATTATTAATTTATTAAACACAAAACAAAAGGTATTTTAATAAAACGCGTATACTAAAAGATCAATAATTAAATTATCTTTAAATTGGTGAAGGTTTCAGAAAAATACGCTTGGTAGACTTTGCGCCATTCTCAGTTTTTTATCCGCGTTAAACATAACTTTACAAATTAATTTCACTATGTAATATAAACAGAATCTAAAATATTCTTATATTAAGTTATTGAGAAAATGCTCTAAAGTAACATATATTTTTTTCAAATCATTAACACTACTGGTTTAGACGACGTGATCTTCAGTATAAAATCATTAAAAGTCGGTTATCGTCGCCTTAAGAGGGAGAGTTCGACTGTAATCTACCAAGGTCCAGTGAGACGTGAGAGTGAGACCCAGTTCACCCAGCCCAGATTGCATGTCAAATTGGCATTCCTCTGAAATACAAATACCAATAATTTATAGACATTAAGACCTAATCTGTGAAGTATGGAATGTCATAGAAGTGCGCGCATTGCGGGGAAATAAACGCATGCTGAACGTTAGCAAAAACCCACCGCGTGCGGTAGAATAAACGCACCGCAAGGCAGTGCGTGCTAGGCCTTATAGCATTTATATCTTCCATTCTCGTGCTGCTTTCAAAAGACATTAATACTTTTTAGGGTTCCGTACCCAAAGGGTAAAACGGGAACCCTATTACTAAGGCTCCGCCGCCGCGCCGTCTGTCTGTCTGTCTGTGTCTGTCCGTCTGTCGCCAGGCTGAATCTCATGAACCGTGATAGTTAGACAATTGAAATTTTCACAGATGCTGTATTTCTGTTGCCGCTATAACAACAAATACTAAAAAACAGAATAAAATAAATATTTAAGGGGGCTCCCATACAACAAACGTGATTTTTTTGCCGTTTTTGTAGATAATGGTACGGAACCCTTCGTGCGCGAGTCCGACTCGCACTGGCCGGTTTTTCCTTTTAATTTTGTAACGCTTTAAATATTGTTTTCTTTAAATAATGTAACTTTGATGTATTTTACCTGGCATGTTTGGTCTCCTACTCCTACACATTCCCTGCTTACTTATGGGGTAGTGTGTCGGATGGCAGACGCACAGACCCTGTAGCTGTAATTTTGTGAACTAAGCTTTCTTGCTCTAGATAACATCATTATTTCCTTTATTTCATAAACAACATATTAATTATATTTTTAAATATTATAATATTCAAATATATAAAAACATTTAAAAATATAAAAAATAGTAGCCCACCGGTTACGAGAACAGGGTCCAAGCTACCGGCGGTCAGGGCTCCAGAGAGAGGAACCTCCTAACAATGCGAGCCGTATCCAGAAGTACATCTCTCTGAATCAGGCCCTTAATCGAGCTGCCCAACGAGAGCCTCCTTAGGTGTTGGTCGAGGCTCTTGGACATACCTACTGTGATTGTTATCTGCACCCTAATTGTGTAACACAGTTTGAATCGGAATCGGAATGATTTTGAAGTATATTGCTAATCCATTGCTTCATAAGTTAGAAAAAATTGTCTGCTCAACGACGTAAATAACGCAATGAATGTTGTTGAACTGTCAAATTGAAACCGATTCCTACTGATAGTGCGTTACGCTATTAGTCCACTGTTGTAGTTGCCTTGTAAACAAATAAAATAAAATACCAAAAAAGGCGAAAACTAAGATTGTATGTAGGTAGTTTTATGACCTCTTGAATAAGTCATTATTTCAGCCGAAAGACGTCCACTGCTGGACATATGCGTTCCTAAAGTGTTTCCATAATCGCCACGCTTGGCAGGCGGGTTGGCAATCGCAGTATGGTGTTAAAATGCATAGAGAACGCTGCTGTCCATTCTCTAGTAAATCCCTTAGTCGACTTTAACGACACCCACGGGAAGAAATAATAATAAAAACTTTATTTCGAGTGGCATAGACCTTTAGAAACCTTAACTAGTGAATGAATGAATGAATGAACATTTTTTATTTGCCATGACTCGCCCCACCTACACAAGACATGACCCACTGCTTCTGAAAGGGACAGTCAAAAGTCAAAACGTACAGCAATTGCGTACAGCGAATGCCGTTGTTGCTACCCCGTTTACGGGTCAGCAGGGAAGCAGCTTTTTTGCGCATGATGGCCTGGAAACTATCAGTGCGCGCTTCAGCACACATCCCAGACGCGCTGCACCGCCACGACAGACCCAACAAGATCCTGAATGCATTATTGTACTGAGTGCGCAAGGCTCTGTAGGCTCGCTGCGTACCTATATATCTCACCCATAGGCCGCTTGAGTAGAAGGACTGGCAATAAGCTTTGAGTAGATGCTATATATTATTGATGGTGCTATTATTTACGTCTGGCACCACACGGTATCTTGAATAAGTAGACCGTATGAAACTGGCGTTTTGAATAATGCTCGTCCAGTCGATCCTCTGTATGAAAAGTTAAGAGGCCCAAGCCCTGCACTGGTACAATTTACACTATCAGTAGGTATTGCTAAGATAAATATTTTCTTTTCTTATCTTATCAAGACCTGAAAGAAAATAAAACATTACAGATCTCTTTATTTAGTCGCGCTATTTATAATCTCAATGAACTGGGAAAAGCGGTTACAAAGACCATTTTATTAAGACACGGAAGAATGTTGAAATAAAATTGTGAAATGTACTGAATTTGACGTTAATTTAGACAGTGTGTTACTCGTATATATGAGCCGTTTGGGGTTGAAACACTCTAGAAATGGGGTCCGAGTGCCCACTTAGTTTTTCGTGACGTCTCCAAGCGGTTGGTCGACTCTTCACGGGGCCAGAGGGCAAGCCTATTTTTTGGCCAAAGAACCACAATTGCCATACAATGTGGCAATGGGACCGATTGCTGTTAATGGCGGTGCTGGGCTGGGCAGCATTTGGGAAGCTTCGTCGAGTCTTCTCGTCACGTATGCCACCGAGCCTAAAGACAAAGGTCTTCAATCAGTGCGTCCTGCCTGTTATGACTTACGGAGCTGAAACGTGGACACTCACGGTACGGCTGGTCCATAAATTCAAGGTCGCTCAGCGAGCTATGGAACGGGCTATGCTTGGAGTCTCTCTGAGGGATCGAATCCGGAACGAGGTGATCCGGCAAAGAACCAAAAGTTGTCGACATAGCCCACAGAATAAGCAAGCTGCAGTGGCAATGGGCCGGCCATATTAGCCGTAGCACCGATGACCGTTGGGGAGACGTGTTCTTGAGTGGAGACCGCGAATCGGCAAACGTAAGGTAGGACGCCCTCAGGCTAGGTGGAGCGACGATCTTCGCAGCGTGGCTGGTGGCAGCTGAATGAGAGTTTCCGAGATTCGAGCTGAATGGCGTGCAATTGGAGAGGCCTATGTCCAGCAGTGGACTGCTATAGGCTGATGATGATGATGATGTGGCAATGCTGCCAGCCTTTTGGGCACTTTTCCTGTGGACACCGATGCAGACGAATTTTTGAATGCCCTATGATTCCTTCCCCTCCTTTTTTATATTCATGTAAGGACGCGGCGCGGGGGTATTTGACAGCTGGATGTGCTGGCATGTAAATAACCTAGAAAATAAAACAAAGATTTATTCATTCTGACAGTTGTCTTAGCCAGCAGCGCCACCCCGGAGTTTCAAGATATAATGGATACGCTGTATTTTATGCCATCACGTCGGTGACTCATTATTTGAAATATAATTTGCGTGTCGGAAAATAAGGCGTAGAAATTGTAGTACCAATTACCTAGGTAGTACTTGTGGTAACTAAGATGCTAAGAGGGATGTGTGGTGTTACCCGAAAGGATAGAATTAGAAATGAGTAGGTTTAAAAACGCTCCGTGTGGTGCCGGACGTGAAGAATAGCAAGCACCACCCATTTCTTCCCGCGGGTGTCGTAAAAGGCGACTAAGGGACTTACTAGAGGATGGGCAGCAGCGTTCTCTATGCATTTTAACACCATACTGCGATCGCCAACCCGCCTGCCAAGCGTGGCGATTATGGAAAACACCCCCTAGGGGGACCGGGAGGCCTATGTCCAGCAGTGGACGTCTTTTGGCTGAAATGATGATGAGGTTTAAAAGAGGAAGTCTGAAAGTGACACCGCTGATTGACAAGTTGTGTGGAATAAGGTTGTCATGGTATGGGATGCGGAGAAATGAGGGAAATGTTGAAAGTTTTGAGTATGCATGTGGATGGCTATACGAGTAGTGGAAGACCAAAGAAACGATGTATGGACTGTGTGAAAGATATGGCTAGAAAGGGAGTGACTACCGAGATGACGACTAATAGAGAAGTATGGTAGAAAAATAAGTGCCTACTAAATTGAGATAAGGGCAGGAGAATGATGAGGTACAGACGCCAGTACATCAAGCTACTAATTGAATCTGTAAAATTTCTTTAAAAGATTTTCACTTTATCGTGAAAGCATTTAAGGTTCAAGGTTTATAGGGAAAATTTGACAGTTTCGGGTTGCTTGACCTGCTGGCGTCTGTACTTGTGGTAGCATTTTTTATGTCAATGTAACATCCCATTGTCCCTTGTGGTCGCAAGACTTGCACGACTGCTGAGGCTGTGGTCCGCTTCCGGAGGTGATACCCAGATCGGGCAAAGCGTTATGAAATAAATTTATACTAATATGTAATAAAAAAACTTCCACTTCGTCATAGTTTTATATTATTTTATACTACAAATTTTAGTGCTATTCATTCTAGAACATACACATACATACATAAACTCACGCCTTCTTCCCATGGGGGTAGGCAGAAACTATAGAACGCCACCTGCTACGCTCCTTACATACTCCTTTTGCTTCGCCTACGTTCATACATCAGGGCCTCAAGTCTGCTATTACAATAGTGTCAGAATGGTCGATCAGTGATTTCATAATTGTTGATTTTGACAAGTTTGGTAATCTACTATTATAATGGCGTCATTATGACTTTCCAATGGTCGGCCACTGACACTACATTGAAAGAAATTGCATATATTGGTAATCTCGTACATAATGACAAATGAATGACATTTCTACTAATGGGTTTTATAATAATGGCAATACGACAATGCCATTATAGTAACACAATTATATTACGAGAACGTTGACCGACCAATGATCAACAAATATGAATTTACCAGATTACGAACTTTTAGCAAAATGACAATGGCATGACAATGGGATCGTGTTGGAATGACTGAATTTATAAAAATAGCAGACTTGGGCCCCTGGTCATACACGCACGCCGATTGCGAGTACTACGCACCTGACCTTTCTGAAGAACATCACCAATTTGGTCACTATATGTCCTCCTAGGGCGTCCCCTCCACTCACCTCTGCTTTATAAATACCTTTTGTTAGTCGCGTTCCACTCATCCTCTCAACATGACCAAACCATCTAAGCATACTCTTTTCAATTTTTGGTACTACATCTTCTTTTAAACTGCACCGTTGCCTTACACCTCATTTTTCTTTTTTTTATTCTAGAAGTATGTATGTAAGTCATCACTACGTTGCGGTCGGCTTCCAGTCTAAACGGATGCTGCTGAATACCAGTATTACGTGGAGCGACTGCCTATCTGACCTCCGCAACCCAGTTGCTGGGTAACACGATAGAGATAAACTACTACTATAACATGGCTCGCCCCTCCAAATGACTGTTTCAATGTGTGTAGTCACATCCTTACGAAAGAGTTTGTATGTAGTTGTAAGTACTCATAATATCTCACTTATTACCAGATTTGTTGGTCAACTAATCAAGACTAGCCGATCGCGCAAGACAACGCGTGTCGTTTTCACGTGTCGTTTTCATAGAGTACGTCAGTGCAGCGCCATACTAATAAAACTAGTTGAGCAACAAATCCGTGATTTGTTTTTGTTTGACGGCCATCTCATTATCTGCCTAAACCCTTCGGGGATACAGGCGTGATGTTATGTATTAAAGTAATTTTTATGTAGATAAGTTTTATACACCATACTGCGATCGCCAACCCACCTGCCAAGCGTGGCGATTATGGCACCCTTTATGGGGAGGCCAATGTCCAGCAGGGGACGTATTTTGGCTGAAATGAACTTTTTATGGGTTTTCAAGTAGGTACCTACTTACGTAATTTAAAGAAAAGACTCATCAAGATTCGAGCGAAATACTTGTAAATACACAGGACACTCCACTGGTCCACTCAAATCTGTGTTGAAGACCATTTCAGACAATGATATACATGGTCCTCACATGATCTGACCAAGATTATGCCTGGACTTTAAAAGAGACCTCTGAGTTTGTTTCGGCCTTTCTTCTCAGAGTAGTCAGATGAAACGCCGACCTCATCTAGTTTTTAACCGACTTCCAAAAAGGAGGAGGTTATATGTTCGGCTGCATGCTTGTTTTTTTGTTTTTTTATGTATGTTCATGATTACTCCGTCGATTGGGGACGGATTTTGAAAATTCTTTTTTTTGTATGGAAGAGTATGCTCCCGAGGTGGTCCCATTGCCACCAAATCAGAATCTGATGAAGGGATCCCATGGAAATCGAGGGAAATCCTCAAATTTTATAGGCATACCTATAGCGATTTGAGTATTTTTTATAGTAAATCGTGCATTTGCATTCGAAAAGCACCATTTGGTGAAGTGGAACTGATGATGGAGACCACAGATGGCCACCGGAACTACTTAATAATAAGTATTTCACCGTTGCGATTCGATTAGGCACTTTAATATGGTTGCTAAGCAATTGAATGCTCGTCAAAATGCATATGGTGAAGTCACCATCAGTTCTCCTGGTTCTTACCAGGAGAACTCCTCAACAATTAACGCCCCTGCACCGGGAAAAGCAATATTTTGTAAAAGGTGATAAGCATTTGACATAAGGCTATTGTAAATTGGATAAATTACAAACTGACACACTAAAAAGCGAAAAATAAGAAATAAAATACAAAAAAAAACCGACTTCCAAAAAAAACACTACGGCTTTGGATCTGTATTTTAGTTTTTTGCCACCGACTTCCTAAATTAAAGTTATTTTTCACTTTGTAGTGTTTTTTTTGGAAGTCGGTTTTTTTTTTTGTAAAAAGTTTTTAATTAAAATAATTATGGTTGACGGATTTGTAAAAGCGTTGGTAGAAACTTACCACTTACAGAAATAAATTCATTTATCATTCATAACGAAATGGCTATTTTTACCGACGTTGAGTTCATCATAGGCTAACTCTATAGGTTAACTGTATTTAACCTCACAACAAAAGTTTCGATCACGAGAGTCAACAAGTCAACCACCTTTGTTGTTAGTGACGACCAATCGAACACATTAATACAAGATGTAGCTAATTGAAATATGTTACTGAAAACTTGGCGCTGAAAAAAGGCACCTGCCTGACCACCGACGATAAGCGAGAAGCGAGTAGAGCTAGCAAATATAAGCGAGTTGGCGAGCAACGAGAGTTTAACGAAAGAAAAGAAAGTAAATACGTTTACTTCCGGTAACCATAACGCAAAGAAAAAAAACACAAACACGAAAGAACAAGTTGGGGGGAAATATGCGTCACATTCACGCAAAACGGCCATCGCTCAGCATAATGCTATCTTCTGGAGTCAATCAAATTTTCCGAGACTAGGGAATTTTCGATAGACAGCAGTCGGAAAGTTCGTTTTATTTATACGATTAACATTTTTATTCGCCCTTTACGGAAACGCGCATTTCCCGTAAAACGATCGATTACTCTACACCGAAGCTTTTAAACCTCAAAATCAGCCGAGGGGACGACTCAAGCGCCGCGCGCCGCCGCCACCATCCTATGCAATCTGTACCATTCCTAATTTCCTACCTCATTATTGTAATCTGTAGGCGCAGCTGTCAGCTGTCATAAAGAATTCGTTTGATGTTTTGACAAAATACTCGTTCAGCGACGCTCGTTTTGCAAGCAGTTGGTGCAGGAGTAATAGTGGTCTGTGAGTCGGTGAGAGGCTCTCGTTTGATAACAAACCCATAACAGCAAGTGATTTGGCACTGGGTAGTCATTCTACTCGTCGCGCAGACGCTCATAGCCCAGCGACAAAACAATCCGAATGCGGCGGCGCTGGAGTCTTTGCCGACGTTACGGAATGTTGCCATTTGAAATATTATATTTAAATAAACATTATTTTAGAACTAAGTATTGTATTTATTTTATCTCAATACATGCTGCACCGGTTGACGTCATCGCGTCAACACCGGCTGTCGCTCAAAACCAGGGCTGAGATAACAGCATTATGCTGAGCGATGGCCGTTTTGCGTGGTTATGACGCATATTTTCCCCCAACTTGTTCTTTCATATTTGTGTTTTTTAGGGTTCCGTACCCAAAGGGTAAAATGGGAACCCTATTACTAAGGCTCCGCCGTCTCTCTGTCTGTCTGTCTGTCCGTCTGTCTGTCTGTCTGTCTGTCCGTCTGTCACCAGGCTGTATCTCATGAACCGTGATAGTTAGACAGTTGAAATTTTCACAGATGATGTATTTCTGTTGCCGCTATAACAACAAATAACAGAATAAACTAAAAAACAGAATAAAATAAATATTTAAGGGGGCTCCCATACAACAAACGTGATTTTTTTGCCGTTTTTATAGATAATGGTACGGAACCCTTCGTGTGCGAGTCCGACTCGCACTTGGCTGGTTTTTTTCTTTCCGTTATGTTTATCGCAAATAAACTTATTTTCTTTCTAACTACACACTCACTGCTCGTTGCTCGCCAACTATTAGTTTCTAGTTGCTAGCTCTACTCACTTCTCGCTAATCGTCAGCGGTGGGACGGGTGGGAATCGGTTATATGTATCTTCAAGAAAGACAGTCCAAAACTCCAAGGCTAGCCTTGGACTGCATTGCACATTGCCCTTTTTTTCTTTTTTTTATTGCTGGGGTGGTAAATCCTCATGTCTGTCAGACTCTTACTGACCAAAAACCACCCGTGTTCCCTTCCCACACTTGCGCCGGGATCTTGGGATCTGTTATTACTTCCGCAATCCCCGGCCTCAAGTCTGGGGGGGGGTGAGGTGTTAGACCCACCCGCGACAGCTGAGAGGGGCGCGCGTGGAACACTACGCGCCGCCACCTCGGATCCAGTGTGATAGGGGGCGGCGGACGTTCCCAATTCCCGTCCCTGGACCCATTTAGGGGGGCCGGAAGAGGGCATTATAAATTTGTTATGAACGGGTTTATTCTGTAACGTAGGAATCACGGCTGCCTTTTAGCTAAGAACAGTGGTTGTTTCATTTTACCTACTTAAACAACATATTTACAACAACATGCAAATTAAAATAATTATTTTGACCACCCGCCATTTTGACTTTTCAACTGTCAAACTTAACTTTAGGGATCCGCGATGGTAGCTCGCGAAAATCAAATTTTCTTACGTTTTTTGCGATTTGCCAAAATATGAGTCGCGACCATATCAAATATGTATTTAGTGTTTTTTTACAGACTTGGTAAAAAAAAAAAAACATTTACTTATTCAAACTAGGCTTTTTTTCAAGGGTGAGAAATTATCAAATAACTTCTCCCGCTCTGGGCGGAGCGGGAGGGCGTGTCAGACTTTTACTGACTAAAACCCACCCGTGTTCCTTCATTTGCCTGCGTGCCAGATCCACGATATCACGATATATATATATATCCCTTCCGGACAAACTCGCAACCCTGGCAGGATTCAAACTAGGCTGAATCAGCTTTCTGAATGTCAAAAATAACTTAGAACAGTCTCCCAAAACGCCCGCCCTTCACCACTTCCTAGTGCTTTAGCTGGGAAGAAGTGGCGCAACAAACTCCCCAGCAGCACAGCTGTCTGTTCAGTTAGAAGAACTTGATTCTATACAATAAGTATGCAAAGTCACTAACATTACCTACGAAACATTAAATTACATTATTACACGGGTATCTATGAACCCGCAACCTCGTGTTCGAGAAACAGATCTTTTAACCTCAGAGCCATCACGCCATTTCGATAACAATATTGTTAAACAAAAATATAGGTAGTTAATACAAGTAATAAGTAGTACGTTATTAAATATAATAAGTAGGCTTTATCAAAATAATAAATCACGCAATGTTCTTATCAGGAACACTTGTGTTTCGGCTCATTCACTTGTTATCAGTCAACTCCGCTCAAATAATTTGAGGATGATACTTACTTTGTTGAAGTGAAAACGCGCGTTGAGCTATTTTTGGTAGTGGAAAATCTTATGGGTTCGCGTCACCGAATTGCAAATGTCAGTGTATATATCTTTGATGTTGCTCGGATATAAATAAATAGATGTGAAAACCAGATTAATGTTAATAATTTTAATTTTTGTTACTACAATTTAAAAAAAAAGAAGTTTTCACTTCTGTTGACAGTCTCCATGACTGTATAATTCGTGTTTCTCTGTAAGTTGTAGGTCGTAGGGCTCGGCATCAGGCACTTTACTATGCAACATTTGAGAGTAACGAAAAAAAAAAACCGGCCAAGTGCGAGTCGGACTCGCGCACGACGGGTTCCGTACCATTATCTATAAAAACGGCAAAAAAATCACGTTTTTTGTATGGGAGCCCCCCTTAAATATTTGTTTTATTTTAATTTAATTATTTATTTTTAAAGTGAATATATAACTAAATATTCTGAGAATATTTCAAGGGTCTACCTGTTGCCGTTATCAATTTCGAGCAAAAACGAGCAAAAAAATCACGTTTGTTGTATGGGAGCCCCCTTAAATATTTATTTTATTCTGTTATTTGTTGTTATAGCGGCAACAGAAATACATCATCTGTGAAAATTTCAACTGTCTAACTATCACGGTTCATGAGATACAGCCTGGTGACAGACGGACAGACAGACAGACAGGCGGGGGAGCCTTAGTAATAGGGTTCCCGTTTTACCCTTTGGGTACGGAACCCTAATAAAAGTCGTGACGGTCAAAATGTTACATTTTTTTCGGTCTAGCTCTCATTCGCCAAATGTGCAGAGTAACGTGCGCTATGGAACTTCGTTCCAAAAAATATAAGCAACGCCGAGCGATTAAATAGTCCTAAAAGAAGGTAAAAATAAGAATATCTGCGAAAGCGAATACGGAATGCGATATAATTAGATAAACAGTTCAACGACCTCGGCAACGATTGAATCATAGCTACGTAATAAAATAAAATGTACCTACCTGTTTTTAGAATGACATAATTATTAATAGGTACTCATATTGCGATATTCTGAAACTAGAACGAAGCCACAATAGGCAATTTTATCAGTTTTTAGGGTTCTGTAGTCAACAAGGAACCTTTAAAATTTCGTCATGTCCGTCTGTCTGTCTGTCCCCAGCTTAGCTCAGACTCTCAGTACTAGAAAGCTGTAATTTGGCATGGCAATATAAATTAATCGCGCCGACAAAGTGGTAAAATAAATCAACGAAAAAAAAAATTTGTACCCCCCTACATTTTTTTTATTTTTTTTTAACGTAAAGTGGGGATGATTTTTTCTTCTCGTCTACCCAGTGTGGCTATATATATATATATCGTTGGATAGGCCGTTCAAAAATATTGCAGGGTTGTAAAAACCATTTTTCCATTCAGGGATCCGTTTGCGTAATATTAAGCTTTTTAGTGCTTATTTTTGTTAGAGTCAAGTGTCCCCTCCCTCTGCCAGCAGACAGAACCGTGTCGTATCGTATTACAGAACCTTACTCAATACTCAGGCATTACTTAATAGACTCCCTTCTTGATTCAATCTGCCTAGCTTTTCCCCACTATGTTGGGGTCGGCTTCCAGTCTAACCTGATGCAGCTGAGTACCTATCAGTATTTTACATGGAGTAATTACCTATCTGACCTTAACAACCCAGTTACCTACAGGGTAATGGGTAATTGGGTATCACGATCCCCTTGGCAAGACTGGTTGTCAGACTTTTGAACTTCTGACTGTATACCCGTAACGACTGTCAAAGATCTACGAATGACAGACGGAACCGTGCTTTCTGAGGCACGGAGGGGTCTTGATACGTAATGGTCACCCATCCACGGACCGACCTCAGTAAGACCCATGCGGCTGTTATTATTTAGCCATCAGCCCTTCTTCTTTCCGAGACTTCCTTCTTCACGGATGTTCTGTAATACCGGTCTAAGTTCTTTATGAAGTATGCAGCACATACTAATAATTGTATGTACAGACGCCAGATCAAGCTACCCGAAACTGCCAAATTTTCCCAATCAACCTGGAACCTTTTAAACGCGGTGGCGATAAAGTTGAAATTTTACAGATTGCAGTAGCTTGATGTGCTGGCCCGCTGGCGTCTGTACCTAATATTTGCACGCCACACTTGGCAGAATGTGATGATACCGTTGACTAATCTTAAGGGGGATGCGCTAAGGTAGCCCGCGAAATTCAAATTTTCTTAAGTTTTTGCAATTTGCAGGTCAGTAACAGGTTGTATCATATTTATAATAATAATCACATTTTACTCAACATAAAACCTGACACAGACCTGAAGATTTGAATATATTAGGTTGGGGAAAAAGTCTTCAGTAGTTACGACGTAGCTGAAGAACTGGGAATTGACCACAAAACAGTTTTGGCACATTTGAAAAAAACTGGGTACACAAAAAAGCTCGATATTTGGGTACCTCACGAGCTCACTGAAAGAAATCTAATGAACCGTGTACTCATTTGTCATTCTTTATTACGACGTAATGAAACCGAACCATTTTTGAAGAAGCTGATAACTGGTGATGAATAGTGGATCACGTACGACAAGAACGTGCGAAAAAGGTCGTGGTCAAAGGCCGGTCAGGCTTCACAGACTGTGGCGAAACCCGGGTTAACTAGCAACAAGGTGATGCTGTGTGTGTGGTGGGATTGGAAGGGCATTATTAATTATGAGCTGTTACCACCAGGCAGGACCATCGATTCTGAACTCTACTGCGAACAACTGATGAAATTAAAGCAAGAAGTTGAGAGAAAGCGGCCGGAATTAATCAACAGAAGGGGTGTGGTTTTTCATCATGATAACGCTAGACCTCACACATCTTTAGCCTCTCAGCAAAAATTAAGAGAGTTTGGCTGGGAGGTGTTAATGCATCCGCCGTATAGTCCTGACCTTGCACCTTCAGATTTCCACCTGTTTCGGTCTCTTCAGAATTCTTTAGGCAGTGTCAGGTTAACATCACGAGAGGACTGCCAAAACCACTTGTCGCGGTATTTTGATCAGAAGTCCCAAAATTTCTATAGCAATTGGATCATGTCCCTACCTACAAGATAGCAAAAAGTTATCGAACAAAATGGTACCTACATACTTTAGTTAAATGTAAATAAACTATATTAAAAAATGTTTTGAACTTTCTTAAAAAATGCGAAGAAACTTTTCCCCAACCTATTATATATATATACATATATATATATTTCACGATGAAGATTTGAATTGTGAATTTTTGAAACGTTAGAAAATTTGAATTACGCGGGCTACTCTGGCGCTTTCGCCAGCCATAGAGTGTATGTACTATATTCTGACAAATGATAATGTAAAAAAAAAATAAGGCATTGTCTACTAGTATATAGTTATCTGTGCATTGTCTCATTGATTCAAACTAGGCTGAGAATCAGCACATTTCGAACGTCAAAATTACAGACAGTCCCCCAAAAACGCTTAGCTGGGAAGAAGAAGTGGCGCAACAAATTCCCCACTTCCCTAGCAGATATCCCCAGATTATGATTATGAGCCGATGAACAATAGGTACCAGCAAGTCATATTTCCGCAAAGTGATAAGTGACGACTGACGATACATCATTAAATAACTCTTATCATGGAGTTAACTATCAGTAGATAAAAATTGGCAGTAGGTATTAGACCGATGACTCAGTTTTTTTTGCAAGAATTGTGTTAGGTACTTCTAGATTATGATTCGAGAACTGTTTTAAAGTAGGATTTCGATTTCTGAGATTTGTAGATTTCCTTAAATTTTCTAGTACCAAGTTAATTATGTACCAAAGCACCCTTTCTAAGTTAATCTTACACATAATTGACTGATCGAAAACTCTGAGTAGAAAATTTTCATGAATCATCATCTGCTGAACCAGCATGTCGATTCTGTAAAAATCTCACCGTGAATTCTTGCGTGGAGTGAGCTGTCAGTGTCAGTCCACTGATGCTAGGGATTGATTAAGGATTACATTTACAATCATAATCGAGATTTCAATAATATTTTTATGCTAATTCTATTGATCATTTCATATTATTTCAAAGCTAGTATTTATGTGTCTTAACATTACTATTTATGGGTTTTTAATGAAAATAGCAAAACAGAAATTTTGTCAAACTCAATATAATGTAATGATACAAAATTGAGTTTCTGTTCAAAATCTCGATTATGATTGTAAATGTAATCCTTGGTCCATCCCTAGCATCAGGTGGGATGACATTGACAGTTCACGCTCACTGCATCTTTCAGTATAGTATAAAGCACTCTGTGACTGCATCTAAGTTTTCACGGTGAGATGGTTGCAGAATAGCACTGCTGTTTCCAACTAAAGTAGAATTATTAATTCACTGGAGTAATGTAACATGTGCGAGCTGTCACTTTGTGTATAAAGGTCACAGCTCATTAGAGCCCCCCGGCACCCACCCCGCACTGCCTCGTCGCACGGCGTCCACTCGTTGTCGACAAGTGGTCCACGGGTGGACGCCGCGTTATCACCAATAAACGTCGCGCGGTCAACCAGTGGACCCCGCGCGGTCAATGAGTGAACGCCGAGTGGTCAACGAGTGGACGTCGCTTGGTCCACGAATTTTCGAGTAGTCTGTTAACCATTGGCACTAGGTCTACACGTGTTTCGTAATGTCAAATTTTACAAACCGTGAATTGGCACTCATAGCTGTCGCGCTTGATGAAGAAGAAAATGAAAGACGCAACAAAAACAAGAAAGCTTATTGGGTGCAATTGCTTATTGGTACAATTCGCGGGCAGCACGCGGTCCACTCGGGACCCGCGCGTTGGCAACGCGCAGTCAACGCAAGGCAAACGTGCGAGCAGCGAGTTGTCACCGAGTGGTCCACCCGCCGCCGTCCGCGCGTGGAGGGCTTACGACCGAGGCGATCCGGTGACGCTACGAAGTTGATATAGTGAACGCATACCCATACAAGTCCATATAAATAATACTAGCCGCAGGACGCGAGGCGGTGCGGAGTGGGTGCCGGGTGGCTCTAATGAGCTGTGACCTTTATAATGGACATATTTATTATAGACTATTACACTTATTAACTAACATTTATATAACACATATAATTACAATAAACTGTGAATTAATAATTCGACAGTAGGTTGAGGTTGGCTTCTAGTCCGGTCCAATATTGTACGCAGCTGAATACCAGTATTTTACATGGAGCGATTGCTTCTGGCTGATAAGGAAAACTTTGCCACGTCTGCGTCCTTAAAAAAAAACCGGCCAAGTGCGTATCGGACCACAATGAAGGGTTCCGTAGTTAGGATGAATTTATCCCTAAAACAAATTTTTCATGATTTTTTTATGTGATAAAACTACAAATTAACAAGTTTCAGAGTTTTTCTGATTGATTTTTGACTTGATTTTTTACTTGTGCTGTAAGACCTTGCTTCTGCCCAAATTTCATGATTCTAGGTCAACGGGAATACCCTATAGGTTTTGATTTATGGGCCAGATATTCGCAATTTTTTTTATGTGATAAAACTACAAATTTACAATTTTCGGACTTTTTCCTTTACTTGTGCTGTGAGACCTTGCTTCTGCCCAACTTTCATGATTCTAGGTCAACGGGAAGTACCCTATAGATTTTGATTTATGTGTGAGGTATTCGTAATTTTTTTTTATGTGATTTAACTACAAAATTACAATTTTAGGCTTTTTCCTACACTTGTGCTGTAAGACCTTGCTTCTTGCCAAATTTCATGATTCTAGGTCAACGGGAAGTACCCTATAGGTTTTGATTTATTTGCGAGTATCGAAATATGACGCAATAATGTCGCTTATATCGCCGTATTTTCTTATTGCGTTGACTTGGAAGCTTGATTTTTTACGATACCTCTACGCCTCTATATACTCTCCCCCCTATCCCTCAATACCTCTATTCCTGAGAGAAATGGTCTTGACAGACTGACAGACAGACGGACAACGAAGTGATCCTATAAGGGTTCCGTTTTTTCCTTTTGAGGTACGGAACCCTAAAAAGGACAAAAGTGGATTATACTTTGCTGGCAACACCAAAAATTTAATTCCTTGACAATGTCTTAAGACCTTGGAGCAATGTTTTGAAATACAATTGATAGATCATTATCAGTAGGTAAGTAACACTGAAACCTAGGTAACAGTTAATAAAATAAGTTTCACGGCTTTTGCCAAGATAAATGGGCATATCGTTGGAACTATAGAAAAAGAAAAGATCAACAGCTACACGACGTAGTTTGGACAAAATAATTCAGTAAAACGGGGTGAATAGAAATGCAGGGGTGAATCGAGACGCAATTTTATAATGGATTTTAATGTTGCAATAATATCTTTTGTTGCCAAAAAGGACTTTAATGTGTTACCTGTACTATAATTAACGATTAAGTGCCTTGGCAACAAACTATATTATTATTTCAAGGCTCAAATCCATTTTAAAGTTGCGTCTCGATTCACCCCTGCATTTCTATTCACCCCGTTTTACCCGGTACTTAAGTTTTTTTACAAAAAAAACCTTGATTGCGTAACACACCAATTACATTTTGAATGATTTTGACGTATATCGTTAATCCATTGCTTCGTATGTTCGTATAAATTGTCTGCTCAACAACGCAATGAATGTTGTTGAACTGTCAAAATGGCTACTGATAGTGTGTTAGGCTATTATCCCTCTGAAGTAAAGGTATAGTCGTCTTTCTATTTTATCGGTTACTTATTAGAATCCATCCTGATTTATAACCATACTTATATTAAAAAATCGAAAAAAGAAAATCTTTGTATCCTATTTATGCCTTACTGGCTGAAAGGATTTCGATGAAATTTTGCACACAGCTTGACTATGACCTACCTGGGTTAAGTGGGCGTAGCTGCAAGCAAAAGCTAGTAGATATTAAATATTATAAGATTTAAATTTTAATGGAATCGATTCTATTTAAATAACCAGTTTCAAAATATAATTTAAGGGGGATGCGCTAAGGTAGCCCGCGAAATTAAAATTTTTGCAATTTGCAGGTCAGTTACAGGTTGTATGTTGATCTAAATATGATTCGCGGCCGTAACAAATATGGCTTTACAGGATTATAATCTTTAGAATCGGCAATACAATTAACTTAACGTCGAATATCGGATAACGTCGTGAGTAGTGTATTTGTTAATTCTATTAGTTTAGTACTCCTATCATGTGTAATATTTAATATACTGCTGTTTGTTGTCCCTAATAAATAAAATAAAATAAACTCTCTTCAAAAATCCTATTGAATGACTATTTCTGAAATAATGATTCAGTAGGATTTTATGAACTTAGAGAGTTGTAATACTGATTCTAATGATTATAATTCTGTAAAGCCATTTTTGTTACGGCCGCGAATCATATTTAGATCAACATACAACCTGTTACTGACCAGCAAATTGCAAAAACGTAATAAAATTTGAATTTCGCGGCCTACCTTAGCGCATCCCCTATAAACCGTACGTCATCATGTCTTTTGAGGATGGGATTTGAATAGTAACAGAAACACTGTATAGTTTTATTATTTTTTATTCAATTTACCTTAATTTACACACTTAAGTCGAGTTGGAACATCCATTTTTTTCGAGCACATTTACAATAACTACTTACATTATTTTCGCAATACATGGACAAAGAATGGCAAATCACAACAATTATACAATAATCAAAACAAATAAGTTTTGCACCCCTTAAGACACTTTCACCTTAAGAGCCATCACCCATCGCCTCAGCAGGACGCTTAAATACAAAGGCAGATCAGATGCAACACAGACAGTAGCTGTTCTGTAACGCAGCCGCGTCCGTATGAATAAAGTAGTACAAACACGATTACACCACAGACATTTGAAAACTGTCTGCAATGTGATCGGCTCCGAGACATTATTTTAACAAAAATGACTGCAATACAGCTTTTATGTAATCGCTCTGTCTTAACTGCAGATATCAAACTTGCTTGCGACGTAACGTACGTTACGCTAATACTAGCCTGTCTGGCTACGAGCAGCTTGGAAGTAGCGCTCGCTCGACTCGCGCACGGTTGTTTAGTCACAGTTCTAACCTAACCCATTGTGTAAGCCCAAAGGACTAATACTCCGAAATTATTATTATGAAAATATAGTTTTTGGGGTGTTGGCAACACGGGCGAACGCCGCCAACACCACACAAGAGTGATTTTTGAAAAACACAGTCCGAGATTATCGGCATTATAACTGTAATCCTATTGGAAACAAATAGAGGATCTTCAAGGGGGCCGATCGCGCTATTTCTCAACGAATTACCGTTCAAACGGAACGTTTTTGGTTTAGCTGATGTAAGAAACGGTATCGCGCTATTTTTTCTGAGCGACAAAATCGTTGACGTTACCCAATACTGAAAGTTCGATTGATCGTTCCTCCAACGTAACTTGTGAAATGTGTCTAACGTAACGTTTTTGGTTGTGGTTTAGTTTTGGTATTAACGTTCAAAATTAGCGCGATCGGCCCCCTGATCATCGACCAAGTTGTTGTATTTACAATTTCACCCAGTTCACAATTTCTCGACAGTTTATTTTCTAACGGAAATAATACTATGGGCTCAACATTCGATCTTTAAAAACGGCACAATGTCACGTGGAAGCAGGACGGCATGTCGTAATTATCGGGAGTGACAAAGATAGAATGTCTAATAAGCCTTGATTATCTACCTAATTTTACTTATATATCATTGACTATGGATGTCTACGTTGAATCCGCCTTTTCATTGCCTCATAAGGACAAATGCGGCTGCACTACAAACCGCTGTGTTCCAGCTGGGTTTGGACGGACTATTACTGCTTTAAGCCATTCGCAAGCTAATGGCAGCACAGACTATCCTTGTCCTTGTCCTCGCGCACATCTGGGAGTGGCGCGAGGAGGCGAAACGCCGGGGTGAAACTCCGCTGCCGCGAGAAATCACGGCACGGCGGACAGAGCTCCGGCGGGATCTCATGGCGACATGGAGAGTGCGATTGTCGCAACCCAGCGCTGGGCATGCCACAATGTGGCGATAAGTCCCCTCTTTGAGGAGTGGCTAGAGAGGCGCCACGGCGTCCTCACCTTCCGCCTGACGCAGGTCCTCACCGGACACGGTTGTTTCGGGAGGTTCCTGTTCAGGATAAAGCGGGAGGAAACGCCCGGGTGTCACCACTGTGTGGATCGCCCGGAGGACACGGTGGAGCATACGGTGGAGGTCTGCCCAGCTTGGGCGGAGCACCGCCGTGTCCTCACGGAGGCGATCGGCGGCGGCGATCTCTCGCGTCCGGCCCTGGTTCAGGCCATGGTTCGGAGCGAGAGTGCATGGGAGGCCGTCACCTCCTTCTGCGAAGCAGTTATGCTAGCGAAGGAGGAGGCGGAACGCGTGAGGGTGAGACAAGGTTCGCGCCCTCGCGCCCTTAGTCGCCGCAGGAGACGCCCCGGGCGTCGGGAGTCGCAAGCCGATTTCCGGCCACCGTAGGCACGGGCCTGCGGACGGTGAGCGATGGGTAGCTCGCCGTCCGATAAGGACCAGGCCCGGGTCGACGGCGCGTTGTGTTCCACGCGCGCCTCAAAGAGATGTCAGCACAAACTGACGGGGTCCGTTAGGACCAATGCCTGCCAGGGTTGCGAGTTTGTCCGAAATGGATATCGTGGCCCTGGCACACAGGCAACGGAAGGAACACGGGTGGGTTTTAGTCAGTAAAAGTCTGACACTCCCTCCCGCTCCGCCCAGAGCGGGAGAAGTTATTTGATGATTTCCCACCCAAAAAAAAAAAAAAAAGACTATGGGTGTCTGTTGCATCCGCCTTTGTATTTATGCCACCGGGACGCCATGGCGACGTCGCCAGGTCGCGCTGCCAACTAAATGTATACAGCTTTAGGGTGGGTAGCTCACCTGACGTCGGCCATACATTTTGTTCGACCTGGCTGGCTGCGCCGTCATGGCGTCCTGGTAAGGTATGGTTCTAATAGGTTTTAAGATATTTAAATTACACGTAGTATTTTGAGCGGCTAACCCGTCATACAAACGCTCGTACGTGATTGTAACACATCTTTCTTTGAAATTGTTGAACTAATAGGTATCTTGTGCACTATAACTAGGTTTCTATGAAAGCAAAAAACAAAAATTGGGAGAAACAAATTCAGTATAAGCCTGCAAAAATCTGTTGCAGAAATTTTACCTGAACTTTGGCCGTTCATAATGTACTCTTAAATTGTAAAATTAAAGAACACATCTTCATAGAAACCTCGCACATGTAATGGAGATTCTAAATGATAAACGATTATTTCAGAAACTTGTAAGGCTTACTCAAAAGCTTTTCAAACAAATTCCTGGAACAAGTTTTATGTCCGCACACTCTTTCGTTCAATGTTATCGCGTTCTTACTTGCTTGTTAGTAGTTCCCACTTGCGCTGGATGAAACAAGCTTTTCGACTATGCTCGCATTAACGATATACGGACGACCGAGACGGGCCCTCTTACGTGGTGCAAAACTTGATTGTTTAATACATTAGAATTGGCTGACAGTTTCCCAGATTAAAAATTCGTCACTTATATGCTTTTTAAATTACAAGACAATAATTAGTTTTTCGAATAAATGTATTGTTATGCCAAAATACAAGCACTTCAAAAAGTTTTTTTAAATTAATTAAATACGACATTTTGGTCACCCTGCGTGTTGCGAGATTTTTAAAACTCAAATAATTATGGATGACACGTAACCACATTTAATCCACAGACGTATATACACAAAGCTCAGATTATTTTGAGACACGGTCGTCACAAAGACACGGTTGTTTATAACATTATTTGATGATGTTGCCTTCAGCCCGTAGGTGGCCAGCCTCTCCGACCTGCATAGCAATGCAACCATTCGATACGCTTCCGTGCCGAATCGGACATCAACCACTGGTGTCGAAAAAGTTCTCTAAACGCTCTGTTCACAAATCGAGAACCAGATTTTGTGAGTTTTAAATTAAATAGACGACCGCTTATCTTTCGGCAAATGTTTGCTGTCTGGAGATAGACAAATCAGGTAATCGCAATGTGTCATTTTCGACACGATAGCCTGTCGAATAGTTGTGAATAGCTATGTAGATGCGTTATTACACGACAAAGATATAAATCGTTAGATTCGCCCGACCGTGGTTCGTTGACAATGACATTTGAAGAGTATTATCTCGCTCATTCATACAGAAAATTGTATCTATCGTTCCACGAGGGATGTGTGACCTAAGTCTTGGGCACTTCCTCGCGGGACCTAAGTACGATCAGGGCAAATTGAACGATTCACATATTTGTTACGAAACAAACAACGCAGAAGCTAAGCATTGCGCAGAATCAACACAAGCGTGGTGTTATGAGCGTCGTTCTTTGTACATACAGTTTTGCGGCCTGCCGAGCGATAAGAGGTGCACCAATTGTTTGTGTACAGCCAATATTGCCTTCATAATGGCAAAATATAAAAAAATACTTAACAACATTTTATATTTTACCCTCCATTTAAATACTTTGTAAATATTACTCAAAATTTTAACCCACAAAAATTGCGCTTTCTATTTTTTAACGACAACTTAGTCGATTATTTAATTTTACATACTGGTATAAAAAAAAAAAACTTTTGTTCGCATAAACATCTATTTATAAATCTATACAAATCAACTAAATACTAGTTTTACATCTACATCAAAAATGGTCGAAGGCGTATTTAGTTAGCTACCTGACTTCAAAAATGGAGTTGGCGACTTCAAAATACCCTATTTTCTTAATCATTAAGTAACCCACTTAAAACGACAATACCCGTATTTCACTTATGTGTGATTGGCAGTAATATAATAATCCGTATTGTATTTAAAAAAAACACGTTTCTTATAATCAATAACTTTTTAAATATATTTATTTTTTATTCAAGTTGTTCTAACTGAACAGACAGCTGTGCTGCTGGGGAGTTCGTTGCGCCACTTCTTCTTCCCAGCTAAAGCACTAGGAAGTGGTGAAGGGCGGGCGTTTTGGGGGACTGTCTTATGTAATTTTGACGTTAAAAAAGTGCTGACTCTCAGCAAGTTTGATTAAATGACTTTTGTTTGCTGATTTTGCAAACATGCTGATGCTGTATAAAAACGAAGTTATTCTGCCATGTATCTTACCAGAGTATATACATTGAATACATAATTTCGTGAAGTGTGGGGTACTTAATTACAAAATAGTGAAGTACCATAATTGGATAGGCATAAGGAACCCACTTTAAAAAAAGTGGTGTACCCAAAAGTTTGTCAGGTAGTTAACCTAATTTGCTTGTCGATAAAATAGGTCGAGATCGATAAAGGACATCTCTATTTGAAATATTCATTTCGCAAGTCAATGAAAATATATTACAATAGCTTTTTAAATATACATAATGTAATAGCGTTACAAGCTCCTTAGTTTTATAAAATATTTACATAAAAAACAATTATTTTGCTACATTTTACAATCAATGGAAAACATCTCTAGAGAATCGGTTTTAAACTTTTAACCACCATTATTTTACAAGATTCACAATAAACGACCATCTGACTAACCTTTTGCCAACTATGTCGCTTATATATATATAGCTTCCAGTCTAACCGGATGCAGCTGAATACTATATTCCATCGGTTTAGGTAGTTAAATAAAGGTAAACGAATCATAAAAAGGATTTTTATAGATGACACTTTTTGTTTAAAAATACGTTGTAACTTCTATCCTAATTAAATTTATTTTTGATATTACGACAGTTTTCTCTTTTATAAATGATAAATGATTTATTTCTGAAAGTAGGTTTGTACAAACACTTTTACACGTCAATACGTCAATACAAACAATTTTAGTCAATATTTATACTCTTAATACTGTATGTTAAACTTTATCATATATTCTTAAACTATCTCTTCGTAGATGTAACAGCTTGAACACATTTTTTTTGTTAGATTTATAACAATACCATACTATTTTGTAATCTGTCTATTGTAAAGAGCCCAAAAAGACAGATCCTCTAAACGTCACGTGGTTCTTTTTGTTTACCTTTATTTAACTACCTAAACCAACGGAGTATAGTACGGAGTAAGTAGTTACGTGGCACGATGAGCTAACAGACTTAAAATAATGATATGTGGGCGTTCAAGCAAAAAAGGGTCTAGTTCTCGGCATTTAGTTTCCGAGGTAATACGCAGTTCTGTAAACTTGGGTGAAAAAATTGCATTTCGCGATTTTAATTACTTAATGCTCAATTATTTAAAAGTTCATAAAGCACATGATGATTATGATGTTTCTAAGTACAGACGCCAGCAGGTCAAGCTACCCGAAACTGTCAAATTTTCCCAATCAACCTTGAACCTTAAGCTGTAGCGATAAAGTTAAAAACCTATTAAAGAAAATACCAGAAATTTTAAAGATAAAAGTTGAAAATGCCTTTTCTCAAAAGAAAAAGCATTTTTGCTTGGACCTAATTGAACAGTCGCCAAAACATCAGGTTATACCAAATTGTCAAATGTTTTTTTTTTTACATTTATAGTTGTTTTTGTTTCATTAAAACAAAAGAAAATAATGACATAAGAGAAAGAAAGAGGTGTATTTGCTTCAATTATTGCATTATGCTGAGATAGGAGCCTTTTTGGCAAAAAATACCGAAATACCGGGTTTTTTTTTTTACCCGAATAATACCGGTATTACCATCAAACCTAATACCGCATAGCCATAGGCCCGACTGACCTCCACAACCCAGTTATTGGGTAACTTACACGATAGATATCAAACCGATAAAGGAATGATGTTCTTGTGAATGGAAGTGCCAGCAAAATGAGTACAGTAAGAATCGTAGCAGGCGGCGTTCTGTAGTTTCTGCCTACCATGCAAGAAGGAGACTATGTATGTATGGTCTATGGAAGGAAGGGCTAAGTGAATGAACTAGTCAGTTTGGAAGATTGGGCCACAACAGCCAACCTGCCTGCCAAGTGTGGCGATTATGGCCTATGTCCAGCAGTGGACGTCTTTAGGCTGAAACGATGAGGATTGTAGTCATATTCAAAATCAAATGAACCACTGCCAAATATGGCCTACACCCAACAAAATGCTATCAAAGAGGATGTAGTTAAAATTTTCCACTTGGAAACGATTTCGACACCGAATAAAACTCATTTCTGTATTTTTGTTTGCATAAGCCTTAGACCAAATAAAAAAGATAGTCGGAGCGCGGCGCTCTCAGAGTGAAGTAGGGTAAAGGAAGCCAAATTTGAAATAGGAAGCCGGCCTTGTTCCAGAGCGACGCGTATATAATAATATGTAACTTTATTTTTGCACGCCAAAATTAAAGGCAGAAGGCAGAATATGGGAACAATTTTGTACATTTTACAAACCTTCTGTACTACCTTATTTATGCAAATAAATGATTTTGAGTTTTGGAGATTTTTAAATAATTGTTGAGCAATTTTCACACAGTTCGTTCCAACTCTTTGATTATTTAGACATATGTCTAGATATGAGTGTCGCGCTGCAAAATAAGCAAAACAAACAGGCCAGCTTTGTTAGGCTAGTGTTCATGACAGCTACGTCTTACACTCGCGCCACGTCATTGTGTTATTCTAGTGTGTGTGCATTTTGCAGCCAACCGTTGGACGCAATATTTTTCGACGAGTTCATAGCTTTGACTGTCTATCTAGACCAGCGTTGCCAGACGTCCTGATATTTTGCCCAAAATTAAATGTCCCGCGTGGGAGTCTCAGTCCCGCTTTTCGGGGATGGTAATACGTAAGTAATGTATTACTTATTTATAGTCCTCTGAAGACCAAGCAAACCAGACAGTTATTTGCATAGTAAAGTAACGTATTTTCATTACATTTTCTATTGTTTAATTAATTTGAAACTAAATAACAGGACAAGTTGTTTACTACTTACCTATCCTTGAGTTTAAACAGAAAACATACACGTAAATAATCAGTTATGTTTTTAAATAACTGAATATTTACGTTTTATTATTTATGTCCCGCTTTTGACGACAGAATCCCGCTTTTTTGCTCAAAAGGTTTCAAAATCTCGGTTTACTCGAAAAAAAATCTGGCAACGCTGATCTAGACATATTCATATCTTTGTTCCAACACGAACGAACGAAGAATTGTCACGTTGTTTGATGAATGAATGAATGAATGAAATGCACTGACCCCAGCATGGTTTAACCAGACTCGATTGCTCGAATGAACCCAAAGATTCACACTAGCCCCTGAAGCCTCATGTTCCATGAGACTACAGAGACCATTGTGTATCAGAGAGTAGACCGGGGGGCGCGATAATGGTAGGGAAGACGTGCCCTTGGGATATCGAAGGATTATTAGAGCCTACCGGATATGCATCCTTGAGCAAGCATTGGAATAGTGGAGAGACGGGTGATATTTATCTGTAAACCAATTAAATGAATTCAGTCTAATTAAAGTTCTTTACAAGGTGATTATCAACTATCTGATTTTGCAACCAAAACAAAACGAATAGGCCACGGGCTCACGGTTGTTGACCGTCCAATCTTGGCCCACTTTTTTTTAAATGAGGCCACCGATTTGCACGTTTCATTGGCTACTTTATAAAATAAATCTTCATCTATCTAGCCTTTACACAACTATGTTGGCCCAGCCATCTGACCTCCAAAACCCAGTTACTAGGAAACACGATCCCCCTTGGCAAGACTGGTTGTCCCGTAACGACTGTCAAAGATCTACGAATGACAGCCGGGACCAACGGCTTATCGTGCTTTCCGAGGCACGGAGGGGTCTCTACATATAATGGATGGTCACCCATCCACGAAACGATCGCGGCGAGCCTAGCTTAACCTTCAATCGACCCGAGCGGCAGTTATCGTTTAGATTCGAGCTCCTTCTAGAAAACCTAAAGTTCCGAACTAACAGAAGATGAATTTAGAAGCCTCTGTCTAAACCATCGTCCTTGACCAAGAGAATTACGAAAATGGAAGAACCTAGTACCGAAAGAAATTAAAATCTATTGGTGATGTTCTTCAGAAAGGCCAGGTCCGTACTCCTCGCAGCCGGTGTGCGTGTATGAGTAGATATATGAACGTAAACGAAGCAAAAGGAGATGTAAGAACCGTAGCTCAACCAACAACTAACTAAGTTTCTGCTTACCCCGTGGGAAGAAGCCAATTGTACATACTTTCGTTCCAGCCTCCAAGCCTGATTGCCAAGCACATAGCGCCTGGAACAATGGCATACCACAGGCTCTGAACCGTTTCTTGAAAAAAAAAAAAACCTTTCTCGATGTGGCCAGCCATCGCCAGGCTATTTTGTACGTCCTGGCGGCCTGGTTAGCTAAACCAGCACTATTTTCGATAAACTGAGTAAAAAGGAGGTTGTGTGTCTAACCTCACACGATGGAAGTGAAAACTTACGACTGCAGCAGAGTACACCCGATTTAGCGTCACCGACCCAGGGGGTCTACTCCGAAGCGTTGAACCGAAGCATCAGCCGAATGTTCGACCGTTTTATAACTTCCATAGTTTCCTTTTTTGACTTTGAATCCATACCCGAATTAAAGTCACATTTTTGTCTTTGGCATAGCTCTTTGACTGTCGCTTTTTTTTTGTAGTCAGCCATACTTAGCCGTAGACAAGCAACGGCCGAACATTTGGCCGATACTTCGGTTTAACGCTTCGGAGTAGACCCCCAGATATCTATTTACAGAATTATAATCATTAGAATCATTAATATATCTCAAGTTAGATTTGTTCCATTCATGAAACAATGGAACAAATCTAACTTTGAGAGATGTATTAATGATTCTAATGATTATAATTCTGTAAACCCATATTTGTTATGGCCGCAAATCATATTTAGATCAACATACAACCTGTTACTAACCTGCATATTGCAAAAAACGTAATAAAAATTGAATTTCGCGGGCTACCTTAGCACATCCCCCATAAGCGTTTTTCTCGCCGAGAAAAATGCTCGTGGGCGGGCACCGTAAAACGTCTTGGATCAACCTTAAGTCCTTAAACATTCTAGATTTTTACTACAGCAGTGATTAACGTTTATTCATCTCACTGGCTATGTATATAATATGAGAATTTGGTTGTTACTTTGGACAGCCTAAACTACTGAACGGATTTTAACAAATAAGAACATCAATAAACAACACATTAAGTATATGAAGGGCAGTGGTGGCCTACTTTAGGGTCGTAGATTCTGACCTAGGCAGGCCAGGGCTCAGAAATTGGTTAATTTTCTATGTAACCTTAACCATTATTATAAAGGTTTTCGAACTTATTTCGTTAATTATTTAATATTTTGTTAGAAAATCAATGCTGGAGTTAATGGGATGAAGCAATCTTTGAAGCTAATATCAATTGCATCAAAAATAATTTGTATCTTCGGAAATAAACCGGTTTCAAGCCCTGAGGCAGGCACTTTACTTACGGTATTTTTTTTTATTACCAGATGCAATAATTCGAAGACTTGTGGACATTCACCACTCAGCACTGGGCTCGTATAGTGAATTATGGCTCACTCACAATCACAGAGATGCCTGTGTCAGAACATTATAGGTTCATTATGCATCTAGACAAAATCTAACTGATTGCTATTTTTTTATTGTATATTTTATTATTTTTATGACATTTATTTTACACTCTGTGATTACCTTAACTCACACACTGATATTAATTATTTTAGGAAAACATTTTTTTTTTTACGTTGTTTGTAAATATGTGAGCACCATGTATCTATCACATAATTATTTTATCTGTCATTGCTTCATTATTAATTCTTTTTACCTATTGTGGTATAGTAATTTTATTCTAGGTGCATTGTCTTCACATATAATTATATAATTGATGTACCGATACAAAATATTTTAAAAAATTTTAAAAGAGTAATGGTGGAGTTTCTTGCCCATTCTTCTCCATACGAAGCTACCTTTTGGAAAGGGCGACTAGAATCAATTCTAGTTTATTTGTAAATTTTGACGTTCAAATGTGCCACCTATGTGCCTATTTGAAATAAATAATTTGACAGGACTTTGACTTTGATGCTATTTTTATTGATACTGCAACGGAGCATCATAATAAACAATTGGTAAGCCTAATCTTTTAATTATTACATGTACAAAAACTCCTCAGAATATGCTAATGTAACACTGGAATAACAATGTTGGTTTATCATCTGCCGAGCCTTTTCCCAACTATGTTGGGGTAAGCTTCAAGTTTAACCGGATGCAGCTGAATACCAGTATTTAACATGGAGGGACTGCCTATCTGACCTCCACAACCCAGTTGCTGGATAACACGATACCCCTTGGGAACACTGGTGGTTAAAAGTTTAGAAATCCTAACAAATTCATAGCATTACAGACATCATGTAGAAAAACATGGCCACTTGGGCTAATTCAACTAAATCCCTGTAAACAGGTCACCTGGCATGTTCCTTCGCTGCTGAGCATAGTGCTTGGCCAACGAGTACCTTGTCACCGGAAGCCATATCAAACTTGAACTCCTTAGGAGCCTCAAATAACAAGATTATTGTGCTCCCCATATTAAACTGACCAAACAACTCTCCCTTCTTCAACGGGACCTGCCCTAATTCCACCTCATTGATACGGTTCCGTCTGCCTTTTGTGTTTGTTCGTAATTCTGGGTCATTATAGATTTCTATGGAGCCAACGTTAGTTGCCCCTACGGCAGTCATGCTGAAGAAACCATGTTTCCACTCTCCAACATATACAGCTCGTTCATTTATTGTGAATAAGCCGGGTATAAGTCTTGCTAACCATGGGTTTACTGACAGTAGCTTTCCAGAAAAATGTCTTCGGAATGTCGCAGTCCAGTCACATGGAGAATGGAAGCGGTGATAATCTCCGGGAGCCAAATAAATAATACATTGGTGCAGAATATTGTCCTTGTTTGTAAGCAAAGAGTCGTAGTAAGTGTCATCTTTTTTTTTCACCCATTTATTTTCCCCAAGGAATTCCTCTAGGCTGTATGTGACTCCTTTGACTTGCTCTATCTTGTCTGTGTCCGCTGGCCCACAATTAAGGACTACGCCATCGCACGGAGACACACACGGGGAGGGCGCTATAAACCTCGCTCCGTCCTTCAAGGGCCTCGTGAAAAATGCTGACAAGCTTTTGTAATACTTGAGATCTGTAAACTCGGCTTCGTGTAGATTCACATTAAACATTTTAATGTACGTACCGTAGACGAAACTCCGTAAAGACGTCGGTAATTCACAAGCAGCCAACTTTCCCCAAATTCGGCTGGTAACACGAAAAGGAAACATTTCGTAAAACAGAATTTCCACTTTAGACACTTCATAGTTTATTGAAGCACGGATATAACACCAACCTACGTAAATAGCACTGCTTAACGGCACCCATCTAGTAATAATAGATCGAAAACTCATCCATTTATTCCTCTGTATCGTCTTTGTTTGATTGTGAAGCGTGGATGTTTGGCGAAAAGGTCTGTGAGGACGCAACTTTTGTCTAAACATAGGATTTATAACAGGAAGACAGCTCCTTATACGAGTCGGCGGGAACATTTCAACTGGCAAACGCACGCGGCAGCAGCTTAAAAATAAATTGTTTACGTAAAATCACGCGAATTGATTATTTTGTGTGCTGAATGAAGCACTCTGTCTCTGTCAAAGTACATAAAAACGGATACGAAAAATCAAATTAGTTATACAGTGGTGCCAAATTAGTTATGTAATGTTGTTATTTTCTTTGATATGAATTAAGTCCTTATTTGGACCCAGCGAATGCTTATATTAGGATAAAGATATTTTGATAAAAGATAATACAAAATAAGTAGAGCTATTGTACAAATGCGTTCAAAAATACAATCTCATTAAAACACATTAAACGATAAATATAAAACAAAAACTATAGAATTTTGCTAGTTTTGATGCAAACATATCATAAAACGTAATTTGAAGCAAAAAATTATAAAATACCTCCTTTGATTTCAGAACAAAAAAACATCAGGCAATATTTCTCGTGTCAAAAAAGTGAAATTTTTAGGTATAGAGTTTTTGAGCGCATCTTCCACAGATAAACTTTAGAAAACAGAAATGACGGTTTTGTGTGATTATTATTTTAGAAATAATTTACCCCCTTAGCACCTATTTATTAGTGATATTTCCATACTTTTTAAGATTTAGTATTTTGTTGTTATAAATAATTATGAAATTGACTAAATAATAAATTAAGAAAATAAACATCGGCTAGTACCGGTTTTGTTGCGACATTGAAGAATGATGGCGATTGGCCACCTCTGCAATCTATCTTATTAGCATGACATTTAATGTTGTTGACGTTTTTAGCGTTATCTTAGGATTTTTCTTTTTATTATTTTATTTTCCCGCGTCGATAGTATCTTCTGATGTCCACAAGCAATGGAGTTAAGCAAGAAACCAACAGCAGTAACAGTAGTGTTGATAAAGTGGGTGTTCTACGTACATATTCTGACGAATACAAAAAAATCCCGCCTGAAAGGCGCTTTCGAGGGTTCCAGAAGGTGCCACTGGTTCTCGTGTCTCGCTATGACATAAGTCCTTATTGGCAGCAGTTAAAAACTCCAGTAACTGGTAAGAATCCTCGAATAAAACTGACAGGTCCTAAAGAACAGCCAAAAAACCGGTTTTCTAGAAAATGCTTCATCAGTCTGGTGAAACAAGACTTAGGTAAGCTGAAGGAGGAGCTTCAGAGGAACCAGGTGGCTGGCAGTCCCTCTGACTCAGATTCAGACGGCGAAAAAGACCCAGCAATGGCTACCATAAAGTGTAAAATATGTGAAAAAGGGTATTCAAGCGGGAAAAAGCTGCTAAAACATCAGGAAAATAAGCATATGATTGTATACAAGCCTAATGGCAAGCCACAGAAGCGTGTGTCATTCTCTGATCAGGTAATCATCCATGAAGTTAAAGAATACCATAAATGCAGAAAATGCCCGAAAATCTTTGAAGCATACCACCTTTTAAGATCTCACACGAAGCTGCATCATAAGAAACGTAAGTGTTATATATGCAATTATTGCAATAAGAACTTCATGGACCGAACCTTTTTTAAAGTTCATATTAAGCTGCATTGTGATGTATGCGGATTATTCTTACCAAATAAAGTCAAATTTACTGACCATAGACGGAATGTGTGTAGAGTGCTAAAACTGCTCCCTTGCAAGACTTGTGACGAAATATACTTCAAATTTATGGACTTAAAAGATCATAGTTATGAACATGCTGCTGCGTGCTTCGTCTGTGACGTGTGTAAAGATCAATTTACCAGTAAATGCGCAATAGCTCATCATATTGCGTTTCTACATTCAAATGAACGCCCAAAATGCTTATATGGTATGCGTAACTTGGGTAACGAAAGACTCTACCTATGTAACTTCTGCGAGGAAAGTTCGGTAGAGCGTGATGCCTTAGAATGTCATGTGCAATTACTACCGGATCTAACAAATAAAGCCATGACAGGTTATAAAGACTACTATTTCTGTGATCAATGCTTCAAAAAGTTTGATACAGAAACCAATATGCTACAGCATAAGTGGACCCATTTTTTGGTCACCAGTGACAATTCACAAGAACGGGAACAAGTTGGGAAGAAAAAGATGAAAATGACATATAAGATTGATGAACCAATACCGGAGTATATGCAACCAAAACTGGTTTTGGAAAAGATTAAAATTGGGGGGAAAGTTGTAACGGATCCTGTTGAATTCATTGATGCAAGGAGTTTTGATGTTAATAATGGAGAAATCAAGAAGGCTATTGTTCATCCGAAAAGTAAAAAGACTATTATTTCTAAGCACCAATGCCAGGTTAGTATTTTATTACGATTTTTTTTGCCTTTAAAAGTGCAACTATTTTCTTGGTACTCAATTTTGTGGAAATTTGTTTTTAAAGTAATTTAATTATTTATTAATTTTTTTTTGGTTGTTTGTTTTCAAACATTTCATTAACTACAAATATAATTATTACTGAAAGAAATAAATTTTACACAAACAATTAAGATTAATTAGTAACTAGATTAAATTTAAAAGGTATATTATATTTAAACTAAATTTAAGTTCCTCAAAAAAGTGTTATTTTAAGCTTTTAAATTTTTTTTTTTTAAGACTGTTAGCGTTTTAAATTACATATGTAAATATTGACTTGGAATATGAAATAAAAAAGTAAAACAATTAAAAAATTAAAAATAAAGTCTTCTTCCGTCCCTGAACCCATTATTTGGGGTTGGGTCACCTCACTTTTCTGCGCCAAGTTATTATAAAATTTGGATAATTAGATAATTCCTAATAATAGGTTGGGGAAAAAGTTTTTAATTTAGTTTATTTACATTTAACTAAAGTATGTAGGTACCATTTTGTTCGATAACTTTTTGCCATTTTGTAGGTAGGGACATGATCCCATTGCTATAGAAATTTTGGGACTTCTGATCAAAATACTGCGACAAGTGGTTTTGGCAGTCCTCTCGTGATGTAAACCTGACACTGCCTAAAGAATTCTGAAGAGACCGAAACAGGTGGAAATCTGAAGGTGCAAGATCAGGACTATACGGCGGATGCATTAACACCTCCCAGCCAAACTCTTAATTTTTGCTGAGTGGCTAAAGATGTGTGAGGTCTAGTGTTATCATGATGAAAAACCACACCCCTTGTGTTGATTAATTCCAGCCGCTTTCTCTCAACTTCTTGCTCTAATCTCATCAGTTGTTCGCAGTAGAGTTCAGAATCGATGGTCCTGCCTAGTGGTAACAGCTCATAATGAATAATGCCCTTCCAATCCCACCACACACACAGCATCACCTTGTTGCGAGTTAACCCGGGTTTCGCCACAGTCTGTGAAGCCTGACCGGCCTTTGACCACGACCTTTTTCGCACGTTCTTTTCGTACGTGATCCACTTTTCATCACCAGTTAGCTTCTTCAAAAATGGTTCGGTTTCATTACGTCGTAATAAAGAATCACAAATGAGTACACGGTTCATTAGGTTTCTTTCAGTGAGCTCGTGAGGTACCCAAATATTGAGCTTTTTTGTGTACCCAGTTTTTTTCAAATGTGCCAAAACTGTTTTGTAGTCAATTCCCAGTTCTTCGGCTACGTCGTAACTACTGATATCCGGATCTTGCTCCACTTTTTAAAAAATGGCATCCATTTTATCCGTAATACGACCAGAGCGACGTGCATCTTTGACATCAAAATTTCTGGATTGAAAACGCTTAAACCAAATTTGTGCTACTCTCACAGACACACGCACTAGGTCCATAAACATCGCACATTTTTTTCGCGGCTTGCGTTGCATTTTTACCTTTTTTGTAGTAAAATTTTAAAATGTATCGAATTTCTTCATTAGATTCACTCATCTTGACAGTACGAAAAACAAATGAAAATCACACATTTTCCTAATTTGAATTTGGAATTATGTTCTTTAAAATTTAAAATTTCAATGATACCAAAACCAGCCAGATACAAATAGTTTATTATTATATATTATTTATTACAAGTTCATACATACTATAATGCGAAAAGACTTTTTCCCCAACCTAATAGGTTAATGAAAATACAATACAGTGTTAAAAACGAGTTCTTAGAATGCGTAATTAAATTATCACTTAATTTTTTTTCGCGATGTCATTGAATATATTTCTTAATTTTGATAATGTAGTAGTCTTTTCTAAAATACAGACACCTCTCTGCAAAATTTCAAGTTTATAAACCCATTGGTCCGGATATAATTTGTAGAACAACCATCTGTAAGGATATAACGGTTAAAACAGCGGTTTTGAAGATATTTGGATTTATAACTTTGGCCCCATACAACGTTTTCATTTTTAATCATTTAGTTTCCCTACGAAATGATATTCCTTATACATTCTGTCAAAAAAGTATCGGGAATGGATGATTTGTTTAAGGTTCCAAATTGATTTTTTTGTTTTTGTTGTTGTTGTTAGATTGGCACAACTGTTTTCTATTTTGGCGCGGAGTTTGAGTTGCATCTGTCATTTAGATTAAATACAGTGCTGTTTTTAGTTAGATCATATCTGGTGTGTATTGCGAATTTCATAATGAACAAAAAAATCGAACAAAGAGTTTGTCTTAAATTTTGCATCGCCAATCGAATTTCGTGTTCGAAGTCACTGAAAATGTTACAGGAGGCTTACGGTGAATCGACTTTATCAAAAACACGTGCTTATGAGTGGTACAAAGCGTTCAAAAGCGGTCGAGATATGCTGGAAGATTTGCCTCGCCCTGGTAGGCCATTAACGTCTGCAACTGAAGTTAACATCGTAAAAGTGAAGGAAATTGTGACTGAAAATCCTAATTCAATTTTGAGAGAGAGAGCCGCTGAACTATATGTGTCTCACGAGTCGATCCGTATCATTTTAAATAATCACTTGGTCATGAAACATGTTGCCGCTCGGCTAGTCCCAAAAGACCTGAATTTTCTCCAAAAACTCAATCGCTTAAGAGCCGCTGAAGACATGCTAGAACGAGTCAATTCCGACCCAACATTCATGACACGCATTGTTAATAATTACGAGACGTGGGTTTACGAGTTTGACATGCAAACTAGTCAACAATCTTAGGAGTGGTGCCTTCCAACTGAACCGCAACCGAAAAAACCACGCCAAAGTTGATCAAAAGTCAAAGTCATGTTTTCTTTGACTATCGCGGTGTTGTGCACTTGGAATTCTTACCAGACGGTCAAACGGTAAATAAAGTATATTATTTGAGCGTAAACACCGCATTGTTTAAGAGAGCAAATTCGACGAAAAGGGTCAGATTTGTGGAAAGAATTCTTGGATTTTACACCACGATAACGCGCCTTCGCACAAGGCCATCATTGTGAACGAATTTTTGATAAAAAAACTCAACAAATACCATCGAGCAACCACCTTATTTACCAGATATGGCTCCAGCTGATTTCTTTCTTTTTCCTAAACTCAAATTACCACTTCATGGCACCCGTTTTCATTCGGCAGAAGACCTAAAGGAGAATTCGCAGCGAGAACTAAACTCAATTCCGGAAAAAGCGTTTAAAAAATGTTTTGATGATTGGATTATTCGTTGGCGTAAGTGTATCGTTTCTGAAGGAGCATACTTTGAAAGCTATAAAATAAACTTGGATGAATAACTAACATTTTGTGTATTATTGATCTTTTCCCGGTACATTTTTGACAAAGTAGTATATATTCATGACTGCTGAAGGCATTAGAAGCTTATCACAAGCAAAAAATATTATAAAAGCGAAAATAATTGAAATGCCTATGAAACTCGATTTACAGCCCACAGTGCGACGGGTCGTATACCGAACGCATTTCTATATGAGACACAATGGCTTTTTAATTGTTTCTGTAATTACGTCAAACAAAAGGTTAAATAGCCGACCAAAAATATCATGTACTGATATAACAGTTTGCGCATTGTTGTCCGTTTACACGGTGTAGAGAATCAACAAGAATTAGGTAGACACGATGCTCGGTATCTACCTTTTTGGCTCTAACAGGCCATACATAGCCTATACGCTCAGGCGTAAAGCGCGCGTCGAGCGCACCTTACAACGCTACCAGATTCATTTGGCGCGTGGTCAAAATTGGAACGCCTCCATCTTGTTTTGTCAATACAATTTCAGTGACTAAATTAATACGAGTAATAAGCACGATTTTATTTGATAATTGTTATTGATGTAATGTCAAGAGAAGAAAAATAATAAAACAAAATATTTTTTAAGAAAAGGACCGAATAACTGGCCAATCTCAGCGATTCACGTTATGATATTATGTCCAAACATGCCCGCGGCCTTGGAAGCGCACGCGCAGCTTATGAGCTTACAAACAAGTTATCATTCGTCCTCGACTAGAGGGCAGATCTTATTGTAAGGACATCTCTCGATACCTGATGAAGTTTGAATATCGGCTACTCGTGAGACGCCGTCGCTGCCTGAGATGCTCTTATGTATACGAGGGCGGCACTGAAAATTTCGGGAATCAAGGAAGTGACACAACATTACTATTTAAAAATGTATTTATTGCTTTTCGAAGTATTCTCCGCGAAATTTGACACATTTTTCCATACGATGGAACCAATCATTGAAGCAACCATTCCATTCGGAAGTTGGGGTCTCCAAAATGGCCGTTTTGTAGGCGTCCACAGCTTCTTCAGGTGATGAAAATCTCTGTCCACGCAATTTATTCTTTATTTTAGGGAAACTATAGAAATCATTAGGGCTTAGGTCGGGGCTGTACGGCGGATGGTCTAATAATTCTATGTTTTCTTGCTCTAAAAACTCTTTTGTTCTGTGCGCGGTGTGAGAACTCGCATTGTCGTGATGGAGGATGATGCGGCGGTTGCAGTTCTCTTTACGGAGTTCAGAAACGACCTGTGGCAAACAAATGCTAGCATACCATTCTGCATTAACCGTTCTTTGTCCCTCAAGAGGAATAGTCGTAACATGGCCGGTTTTGGAGACAAACGTGGCCACCATTTTTTTTGCAACACTCCGTGAACGAACAATTTTTGTTGGCTTTAACTCATTTTCGAACACCCAAACTCGTGACTGGTTTTTTGTTTCGGGTTCGTACGCGTATATCCAGGATTCGTCACCTGATACAATGTTGTATACAGCATTTGAGGATCCTGCGTGGAATCTTTCGAGAGTTCTGACGCACCAAGTAACGCGAGCCGCTTTTTGCTCTTCACAGAGCGAATGCGGTATCCATCGGGAAAACCACTTTTTTACACTTAATTGTTCATGCAAGATTATTTGTATTTGACTCATGCCAATGTCTAAAGTTGCCTGAATTTCGCGGTATGTCACATGTCGATCTTCCTCAATCAGCTTACGCACAGCATCAACGTTTTCTTGGGTGACTGCAGTTTTTGGACGACCTTGACGGGGATCATCACTGAGCTTGACACGTCCACGTTGAAATTCAGCAAACCAGCGATAAATTGTGGTTTTGGATGGGGCTTCATCACCAAATGCAGAAATCATCCGGTCAACACACTGTTTTTGTGTTAAACCAGTTCGAAAGTCATAATAAATCATCGCTCTTGAATTCTCTCGAGTCAATTCCATTTTCTCAACGACTAAACAAGTTTGACAAAACCTTGTGACAAGACCGAGAATCTTTTTTTAAATAAATAAATGAGTAGTAGTAAATAGTGAGAGAAACCAAGGAGTTTTCAATTAAAAAGATTTTAATATGACAGGAACAGTGGAAATATTCCATTCCCGATACTTTTAGTGCAGCCCTCGTACGACCCAATTGCCAGTCTCAGCGATTCATGTTCGAATGTCAGTCCAAACATAAAAGCGGCCTTAAAGCGCACACGCAGCTTACAAACAACTATCATATAAATTCGTGGTTTTATTTATTAATACTAAGAAAAAAAACTCCTATCCAAAAGCCTAGCTAAGTAGCTATGTAGATCACACCCAAACAATACAACTCTACGTTTTATAACTACGAGAAAAACGCGCGTTATTCGTGTCAGTCTGTTATAAACGCGCGTTAACACACACTGTAACCTCACGATTTTTCTTGCATCTTCAAGGTTAAGGATTTTTATTTTTTATATTATTATGACCTAAGTATTCTAGACACTAATTTACATTGTCCTCACGTGATCTGACTAAGATTATGTATGGACTTTAGAGACTGTGACCTGTGAGTTTGTTTCGGTGTTTCTTCTCAGAGAAGGTTTGGTATAGGTAGTCTGGTAGTAAACACCGACCCCATTTAGTTTTAATTAAAAAAAAGACTTATAAAGGTGTTATTTTTAACCATATTATAAAATTAAAACGGCCGAGAGGTGTCGTGGGACACGCGGTTGGAACGAAGTTCCTTCGCTTTTGCATACTTGGCGAATGAGAGCTGGACCGAAAAATATGTAATATTTTGACCGTCACTTTTGTTACGTAACAAAAGTGTCGTGACGGTCAAAATGTTACACTGCACTCGCAGCACACGTGCAGAATAAAACGTGCAATATTATTAACAACGACTTAACCCACGACCAGCTGTTTTTTTTGTCAATACCACCCTTAATAATCAACACCTATCCTTTACAGACATGCGGCAAATACTATTCATCGAACTTTTGTCTAAACCGACACATTGAGACCCAACACTCGGACTATGACAGCCTCCAATGCAAGGTATGCGAAGAGACCTTTGTCTGGCCATCTCTGCTACGTTCCCACAAATGCATTCGCCTCAAACATCCTGAAATGCCATTTGAAGATGCCAGACCAGAGATACACTTCGATAATCTACATGAAATCACTCAAAATGGGTTTGACGACCTCAATATTGTAGAGAATGATGATTATTTGAACACCATAGACTTTGAAATACCAGCCCCTATAGTGCAGTTGACGGAATATAACGGTTTTAACCAACCCCAGGATAAGTTTGCGCCATTGCAGAATTTGGGATATAAGTTGGTGATGCAGGAAGTTCCGATTGAGTTTTAAAGTGTGAAATAGTGGTTTTTGATGGATGATTCCATGTTTCTAGTGCTATCGAGACTTCTCATGGAAACTGTTGTTGAAGTAAGTCTTCTCTGTCATATTTTCGGCAACTACTGATGTTTTTTTTTTTTGAGGAAGCAAAAGATATATAAAGAACAAACCAACTCCTTTTTTTCATCTGTGTCATTTTTTTGTGTAGTTGACATAAATAAAATACAGGTCTTTTTCTGAATGTGGAAAAAAATTCTCTTGCTTTCCTTAATTCAGCATCTGAAAGTGTTGTCTTTTGTTTTTTACCCATTTTCTGGGCTACTTAAGACAGTATTTTTCATAACAAATATATCACTAGCATTACTTTTCGAGTTGTGTAACTACTCAATTAGTAGTTTGATAATTGTGTAACACTTGGAATCGGAAGCCCTGAAAGTAGGATTTGTTTAAACACATTAATGAGGTCTTACAAAACAAAAACTCGTCTAATCTAACGGAAAAAAGGCCTCACTACCAAATCATTTTGCTAACTATGCAATTAATAAACCATTTCGGTGATTGGCAGTTAATTTCCGGATTTATCTAGTGTATAATATCAAATGAACATGCTCCAAAACTCGCTGATCCAACCCTACTTCCAGCATCTACGTCTCGAGGTCGTTTTCAAATTTGGGGCCAAAAAAGTAGGAATTTCATGAATTTAAAATGTATTATATTTTTGTAGTTTTTAGTATTTAGGTGCGTTGAGTAATTGAAAACCACATGACAATCAATGATCGCACGGGGTGAGAGGCAGGGTATAGCAGGGTATTAATCCCAGGTATATATGTTACACAAATTAAATTACATTTACAAACTCTTTAAAAAGCTATTAAATGTTATTTTATTGTTACTCAAGATTGTCTCAACACTTAATTATCCTTCTTTTACAATTATATTAAACAGTGTCAAATTTAACTTCCAGTTTCCTGCACATGTTTTTGTTTCATAAAGCATTCTAGAAAAAGTAGAAGCCCTTAGAACTAGTTACATTAATGAGAAATGGGTTAGTTTTCTAGGCCTATCTCCTTAATTTACAGTGATAAGAAAGTCGTTGTAATAGACCCTTAGGCGTCTCAAAGAAGTCGTCGATTTAAAGTAATTTAAGTTACGTTAACATCTACTCCACGAGAATTAAATCAAATACTTTTTGGCCCCAAATTTGAAAACGACCCCTCGGCACCTTATGCTACCAATTTTTCCCCTATTTATCTGAATCCTCAGCATAATTTCATTTAGAGAGCTTCCGAATCCGAGATTCTCAATCAATTTTGTAGCTGTCCCAAGCAACAAGTCACGTATTTCAAATGTTCTTCTACTCATTACAATACGACCGAATCATAGCTAGTTCGAACTTTCAAATCAAATGGTGACATTAGACGAGTGTGAGTGAGAGAACATGCGCGTAAGTTCGGAGAGCCTATGTTCAGACTGGTCATGATTCATCGGCCGTATTATACTATTTTTATAGCACGTGTATCTGTATTAGACTTCACGTAATATGAATGTATGTATACCCTTTAAGTATAGATAACTGTAATATTATATCAATGTATATTATATCTAGCCCTTAAATTAAAGGCTACTTTAATATTTAATAGGTTCTATAAGAGTCGTACAGTGGTAATAGTTGACACATTAAAACAATTATAATTAGTTTTAAAATAACATAAATCGAGACATATTTTTTTCGTTTATTTTTGTTTTTAGCGAAATTGTAATATTTTTAGGGGTTATTATTAAAAAAGAGGCCCCACACAGTATTTTCAATACTTTTTGTTTTAAAGGTCAACTGAATGATTGATTATATTGTTAAAAGTAGTCACTGATTTTTTCTAAGATTATCGAAGTACAGACGCCAGCACATCAAGCTAAAATCTGTCAAATTTATTTAATGGATTTGCAACTTTATCCCTACAGCATAAGGTTCAAGGTTGATTGGGAAAATTTGACAGTTTCGGGTAGCTTGACCTTCTGGCCTCTGTACATAAATATCTAGTTATAATCCCATTATAATAACATGCTTGATTAAAACTTTTTGTGGCTGACATATTTGTTAAAATTACATTATATGTAATTAGAATAATGTTCAATGTAAATATTTACATTTAAATGGCTAATTTTTAAAAGACCTGTGCACCTGATTTCTGCCTTAAATTAAATTGCCTTATGAAGCAATGTTAATTTTAAGGCCTGTTTGCACCATGAAGTCCACAAATCACTAAATGCGTTTAGCGTTTTAATAATATGCCCTTTAATTCCAAACATTCGAATTATATTTTTGGTAGTAGTTTATAGAATGTCTCTTAGTTCAGTGTGCTTCTTGGCAATGGTTTCCCCTGACTACTTCCATTGTTTCCTATCCCTCGTTCAACTATTCTCCAATTTGGGCTCACTGTGAGCTTTAAATCGTCTTCCCATCTTTTGTTTTATCTTCCCTTGTTTGCCACCTCTGGGGTACCATTCTGTCTTTAGCGTTAAATATATTTAAATCATTATTCTCTGTCATCTTCAAAGGATTTACAGAAACAGCAATGTTTTAAATACGTTTAGCGGTAAATGTAATGAGGGATTTGGAATGCAAACGGGCCTTAATGTCAAAGCAATTGGCCATGTGTTAGATTTTTCAAGAGAGAAATAGTAATAATATTTTGACAAAAGACAGCCTAGGACAGGACTCGGACTAGGGAGAGGACCTAAAACCATAATCTTTTGGTCCCCAAACTACTAGTCTGATAACTGGTAAGGATATCAATGCATATCCAGTACGGCTCCTAATCCTTCCATATCCCAAAGGCACGTCTTCCCTACCATTATCGCGCCCCCCGGTCTTCTCTTTGATATGCAGTGGCTTCTGTAGTCCCCTAAAACATGATGCTCCAGGGGCTAGTGTAAATATCTGGGTCCATTCGAGTAATCGAGTGTGGTCAAACCACGCTAGGGTCGGTGCATTTCATTCATTCATTGGAGCGACTGCCTATCTGACGTCAACCACCCAGGTAACTCGATACCCCTTGGTAGATTTCTTTTTTAGTCTTTCGGGAGTTTTCTTTTAATGTGGCTTTATAATCTTCTTGAAATTCTGAATTTTTGGACTGTAGCAAGAATGAAAGGTCGACAAATAATGCAAGTAGATGATTTAGTTATATTTCACACATATATTTCATATTAAACGGGAGTGTTATGTATTAAAGGAATGTAGATTTTTCTTATACATTATACAGCGTGTTACGGAAAGGGTATATACATATCAAAGGCGCGGATTCTTTTGGTGATAACAAAATACATGGCAACATTTTTTTAATAATACCTACATTTGAGAAACATTTAACTAATACAAATCAAATGCTTCCAATTGAATTCTACACATCACTAGACCAAGTCAGCTGATCGGTACACGTTTTAATCCATTCGTTTGATCCCGCCGCCAATCATGCCAGCCGCGCCGGCGCGTGTTGGTGCGGCGTCGTGTCGCAGAGCTGTGGCAGGTGTGTGTGTGTGTACTAGGCGCACAGACACAGATAATGGATAATGACCCTCGTAGTGCGGTGACACGTTTGTTATGATTGAAATTTAATAAACTATAGAAATAAAAAAAATATCAAACATTTTCAAAGTTATTCTTTTTGAGCTGAAATTTTGTACAGTGATTCTGAACCAGATGAACTTTTCACCCTGTTTGTATGGATATACCCTATCCGTAACACGTATGTAATATAATAGCTGTTATTTTTTAAGTACATACATACTATGTATAAGTTTATGTTGACTATATTTAAGAAGACTTTTTATTTTGAGTTAGGATAAAGAGATTTTGGCCTAAAACTATTCGTTTCATAAAACTGATCCTTTTTTATTTTGTTTAGTTTTTATACAAGCTTTTATACAACTTTTAAGTTGTGCAGACTATAATCTGCATTATAATATATATTATGTATATTTTACCGACGTACTCTATTACAGACGGTTTTTAGAGAGGTGACGATACACATTGCTACATATAAATTTATAAAAAGGTATTATTTCCAGTATAAGCTGATCTCTCATTGTATAGGATTTCCGTACAATGAGAGGTCAGCTTATACTGGAAATTCATATATAGCTTAATAAGTAGCCGTGTGTACATAATTGATGTATGGGTCTCCTACACCTATCCATTTGTCCGCCAGTCAAAAATTGACGTCAAAATGCACCATGTTCATGACAGAAAGGCATGACTGTGACGTGTTAGGGTCAGCGCAGACAGCAAAATACTCGAGCATGTTATACAATATTAGTTTAAGTATATGCGAAACCAGAAACACGTGTCTAGTATTTTTATATAAAGAATCTACGTACAAAATTTCAAAACTGTATCATGAAAAGTCACAAAGTTATAAGATTGTTATGTTACCGGGTTGTCCGTACAAAAACATGCTAACGGCGCCCCCGCGCCTCCAGGATCGTCTTGCACTCATTGATAATAATTTGACAGTAGGTAGCTAATCGTACGGCGATTGTATTATAAGTAAATAAATGGTGATCACATTTCCATCACACTTAAATATTTTTGGGACAAAATATAACATGGTGTAAAAATTATTGAAATCGATTCAGTTCCTTATTCTGAACAAACTATATTCCCATATACTAAAAATAATGTTGTATATCTTAGTTGTGATTTAGTTCACTATCAATGAAAAATTACTCGAACATTTTGCGGCTGTCTGCGCTTCTTTAGAAATAAATTGGCTTGTCTTCAATAAATTGTCTATTTGTGATTGTACCGGTCAAAAGGATGTCTATTATAGCATTAAGTTACAACTCCTGTTGAATTTTATTTTTTTGAGTTTATTTTTAAGCCATTGATGTAAATTTCGTTGTTTTTATAAGCTGTAACATAGGTCGTATATTTCAACTGTGTCGATTTTACATGTAACATAAAATTATGGTCGGTCAAGCAGGGAAAATTATAAAAAGTCAGGTGGTTTTGGGGTAGAAGATTTTGTTTAAATATTATGTATTTTACTGCAACTACAAATTTGTAGATACACATGCAGCATGGTATCGGCGAGTTTAAAATGGCGACTGACAGAACGGAACTACCAATCACATGACTGCAAAATTCAGTGCTACCAATCGCGTCACGTGTCAAGTTATTGTGAACGCACATTACTCCATTTGGTTGTAGAATCACTACTAAACATTATGCCATTTGATTTCTTTAGGGGTTGACTTTATCTAAAATCTAAATGTTGAGTACTGTGGTTTTCATATACAGCCAGCAGAATAAATCTATTATTCTGCTGTCACTTAAATTACTATTACTAGTGTCCGACCGAAGGTCGATTTTTGGCCGAAACCGAAGGCGATTAATCGGCTATCGCCACGACCTTTGGCCAAGACCGAAGGTTTGATAACCCTAAGAAATTCAGTTCAAGATTTGGTAAATGTATTTTATTTTAAGTTTTCGTTGACTGTTGTCATGTTGAACTTGTCATAAATAATATAATAACACTTCGAAGTAATGTTAATTATAATATTTATTTACATAACAGTTCGTTCAATTTCGGCGCTTGCTAGAAACCTTCGGTTTCGACCCATTTTGGCCACAGCGGAAGGTTTGTCCGAAGGTAGCTTTTGTGGCCGAAGGTAGCCGTAGCCGATTGTTCAGTCGGACAACAACTGTTACTAATGAGGTACCTACTAGAGGTAGTTTAATTTTGTAAAACTACAATTTTGTTTAGTCGGTTATTTTTAAGGCGTTTCTTTACCGGGAGCATTCGCCAGTAATGTAACTGTTCAGCTTCGAGCATTAATTACATCAGTGATTGTGGAGAACCGAGCATTACAGTGGGAGTAATGATACAATTTGTAACTGTTCTGTTTTAAGCCCAAGATTGGACGAATTTGATAGTGAATATCTCTGTATGCTCGCTAAGTCTCACGCGATTAATTGATTCCGTGAGGGCGCCACAGCGCGACAGCGCGATGAGAGCGCTACCTACATGGAACTGCGCGCGCGTATTACTAAACAGTCTGTCGCCGTTGTTCGCCCAAAAATCTGTCTAACTTTTGACTCCGTGAGTTTATGTTGATAAAACAAAGACAAATTGTGCATTATTGTGTTTTTGTTATTCTTGCCAGTCTCCGAGATCAACGGTCCACTCAAACGACGGTTTTTAGATCATTTGGCAAGCAACGCCGCAGCAGCAGAAAGGTGTCATACTTGGATTTTCCTTTGTTGGGTGAACTAGCAGAAGCTACGTTCGGACAGAACAACCTACTTTTGATTTACAACCAGCGTATTACCTATTACAGTCAACTCCTCTATTCCACTGTAAAGTCACATTCACCGGGACCATTCGTAGTGAGTGGGAGCACCCGTGATACAAATTGTAACATGAATGCGAATCTTATCGAAACTTGGATTATTACATTACCGACGAATGCTCGTAATTCAGTGAGGCAGTTTTGTAACGTAATGTTCAAAATCGAATCTTGTATTGTCACATTACAGGCGAATGCTCCGGTGAGAGACCGCCTTTAGGTTAATCTTAATATTATATGTCCTGAAGTTCAGACGATACACACAGTTGAAATAGCAAGCTTTCAATGGAAATACATAATAAAATAATGTACATAATTGGTTTTCATTATATTTTTAACACTTATCAGAGGTCAAGAAGAGGTACTCCAAATCTGCTCCTCTGAATGGAAATCATTTTTACTGATAGACCACTGACCAGACTGCGACACAGACAGGGAAGGCTATTCTCGAAACTTTTTTCGTTCGTCACTCGTCAGAATAGCTTTTGATTTTTGACTTGAGTCATCGCCTTTAAGATCATAACTTAGAATAATAACCCTAGTAGCATTGCAAGCTGTATTTAAGTTCGTTTTTATACTAGAAGCTGAATATTCAGGCTGTATAAACGCTTATACAGTCCTTATAAGTAAAAATGGGGCCATAATATACAGCTTTATGCGTTAGTAGAGCTGTATAGTAGCTGTAGAAGCAATAGAGAAGCTGTATTAGAGCTATTTTTCGTAAGAAACCATTACGTTACAGATATCTTATAAGTATCGTTTAAAGAAAAGTGTTCAAAATAGATTTTTGAAGAGAATTACAAAAGAATAACATTAAACGAACTGTTTTCGATGACACGTGTATTAGAAACGTACTGAGTACTGGATATCTGATGGTGTTAATTGGTGAATTGAAAGTGCAGATTCAAATTTATTGTGAACCTGTGTATGTTTACCGTCAAAATAATCATGCGCCAGCAAAATAATCGAGCTGAAATAAATAAAAATACTATATATACGGTAAGTAAATGTTTGTTGTTAGAACATTTTTTAAATAATATATATGAGGGCACAGTGATAATCATGATACGGCTTTAGCTGTTGTAAAATATTCCTATAATTATACTTTAATTTGGTTTTTATGCATTCGATAATGGCGACAATTTGCTAAACAGCCTAAACGGTATTCGGAGGGTGTTGTGTTAGTCTGAGTAGCTGTAGGTACTAAGTAAGTTAAGCATTATATTGTACAGCTATTGGCTTTTAATCAGATTTATAATAGAAAATTTTTATTACTTAGGCTGTATAACAGTTCTCTTTATATCTTAAAATGCTCTTTACCTTAGGTAGGTTACTATAAAGAGCATTCTAAGAAGAAATAAAAAAATCTTGAGCCCAAGATGACTGATCCTTTCCTCACTTTTACGGCTCTAAAAGAACTCAAAGTTCTAAATAGGCTGGTATATTGATGTTGACAACGCTTGCGTGCTGTTTGGGAACTAAAGGATCATAATTTGCAGGGATAGCAAACCATGGCTTATTGCAAGAATTGAAAAAAAATATTATATTGCTGATGGTTCAAATTACTGTAGCAATTTAAATTCGACCCCGTAGTTTCCGTAAGTTACATTTTAGTTTAGGTTACTAAATGTTTTCATTTTGTGACATAGACATTACCGCCGGCCGTAAGGTAAATTATTATTCTAAGGCTCATTATTCCTCATCCCTCCGATACGCCGCTTTTATTTATGGCGGCAGGGCGGGTATACCGAGAAAATAACGATTTTGTAAAATACCTATACTAAAACCATTGGCTCCTACAAATAGGTCTCTGTGCGCTGTTCCCCAAATTCATTGTTATTGATGACCGACGTCTGCGTTATGGTTGTAGGAATACATACATACATAAACTCACGCTTTCTGCCCATGGGGACAGGCAGAAACTACAGAACGCCACGTGATACTCCTTTTGCCTCGTCTGGTCATACACGCACGCCGCCGCTGGATGCGAGTATTACGCACCTGACCTTACTAAATAAATGGTAAAATCATTAGGACACCATTCAGACCAATTTATTGATTGCAAGTACATCATAAAACAGGTTTGAAACGATCCTCTCAGCAATTGTCATCCAATACTGGAAATAGACCCTTTCACCCCCACGCATCGCTACAACAGTCGATGCTGCGGATTTCTGCGTAATAATAAATATGCAATAATACCTAAGAAAAGTATATGTTTGCTCCCTTTGTTAAAATTACTGCAATTCGTATTTTTTCGATAGGAGAACTTGGGTAAACTGGGAAGTGTGGCCCTCTGCCTAACCCTTTCAGGAAATTGAGTATGACGTTATAATAAAAAATGTACGCCTACTTCCTCCAACGAGTAGGTGGAGTGGCGCATGCGCATGACATATGACGCGCCCGTAATACTTAACAGAATATTGAAAACCGGTAATATGGTTCGATTAGTTATCTGTGGTCTAAGCTCAAAACGGGGCAACACTACACAGTGTTTAGTTAGTTGTCAAACTCCAATATTGTGAATTTGTGAAGAGTTAAAAATACTTAGTTAATCGCTAATTAAACCGTTTACATTGAATTGCGCCTTTTCAAAACGATACCTAAGTTTCGTATTATCACTATAGTGACAATAAACCCAAACTTATGCAGTATTAAACCGTAATTACTCATATCCTGTGTTACACATATCCGTTCGTATTTTACGTGTTTTAAAATTGATAAAAACATGTCTGTAAGTGAAAAGGTATCCTTATCCGATGCTTTGAGCAATGTTGACGTGTTGGATGAGCTTACTTTGCCCGGTAAGTAGTAATTTTAGGTCTAATTATTGAATCGTAAAGCGCTGATAAAAGTTAGGTGGGGCCCTATATATGTATTTAGGACAAATTTTATTTATAAGTTTAAATCAGAACATAAATTCCATATAAAATTGTTAGTAAATCTTAAACCTATGTTAGTACTTATACCTACTTATTTAATTTAATTAATCTATTTATCTAACATTAAGAAGGACACCACCAGAGCTGTGTACCTTATTCCAGTGCCCCACAATAGGACACTCAACCCTTTATGTAATCATGTTTAGAAGGTCATTGGAGCTACCCCGCACACTATTGCTCTAAAGCAGTTGGTGTTAGCCTCCGCAAAAATCCCTGATGCACTACAGTGTCGCGCCAACCCCATCAACATCCTAAACCCATTATTGTAGAGGATCCGTAGGGCATTGAAAGCCTTCTGCGGAATAGGTAATACAGGCTGGTGTCCGCAACTCCACGTCAATGCGCGTATTTTGCGTACGGGTGGGAAAATCGATTATTCGATCCACCCAGCTCCTCAAGGATGGCCAGCAACGCCTTGGTGTTACTGACAATCTCACGTAGGATACCTGGGTTACCGAAGTACTTTGCCCTGTATGTAGCGATCACAGGGCAGTTTAACAGCACATGAGCTGCTGTCTCGTCGTCCACCATGCAGGCCCTGCACAGCGGACTGTCTGTGACTCCTATGACAAAGAGGTGTTTATTAAATGACCCATGGCCAGTTATAGCTGCTGTAACTGTACGCAGCTGTTGTTTAGTTAGTTGTAGAACCTGTTTCGTGAGGCGGCCGTCGATAGTAGGGAGTGCCTCCTTCGCCTGCCTGCACTCACTTTGGTCCAACCATAGTTTGTGATGTTGGTCCCTGGTTCGTTTCCTTACCAGAGTGCATAGATAACCGAAGGGGAGTGGCGCGATGGGTTCAGGTCCCACTGGCGCCATGCTAGATCCCCTTCTTGCGAGTTCGTCGGCTGCATCGTTACCTAGCGAACCGCTGTGTCCTTTGATCCATTGAATGGTTATATTATTGAGGCAACCCACCTGGTTGAGGCGCTGGTGGCACTCGTCTATCAGCCCAGAGTCAACTGTATGACTATTTAGCACTTGCAAAACAGCCATGCTGTCTGAGAGTATGTGTATCGAGTGGTCCTTAACTTTCCTGGCCATGATCGCTGAAGCGGCAAGAGAAATGCCCATGCATTCGGCCTGGAACACTGTTATGGACTCCCAATGGTGTGGCTATGTGTATATTGAAGTCCTCCGAGAAGATTCCAGCACCTGTGCCACTACCTGTTTTGGATCCATCCGTGAAGATGCGCAGCTCTGCGGGGCGTAAACCCTCACATCGGCGATCTTCGTAAAGTTGGATTTTGTATTTCTTATCAAAGATAAATTGTTTGGGTACCCGGTCATTAATAGCTTTCGTAATAGGGAACTCATTATATAGTCCCTCAAGCAGAGCGGTGTGTTGTGTGTCCCTCTTACCCCAGTGATTTATTGATTTAGACGTACCGTCGCCATCGTCGCCTCCTGCTGTATGAACAGGTGGAGCGGTGGTAGACCCAGCATGGCTTCGATTGCTGCAGTCGGAGTGGTCCTCATGCAGCCCGTGGTCGCCATGCAGGCTAGTCTTTGCATGCATTTATTGAAGGCCGTAACCAGCTTGGTGCGGGGCCACCAGACCAGAGCCCCGTAGGTGATCATGGGGCGGATCACTGCGGTGTACAGCCATAGTATAATTTTGGGGGATAGGCCCCACTTCTTACCTATCATTCTCCTGCACTGCCAGAAGCTAATGCAGGCCCAGTTTAGGTTGTTGTCCAAGTGACTACTCCAGTTTAACTTACTGTCTAGAATGACCCCAAGGAACTTGACCTCATTGGCCAACTGAAGTTCTGTATTGAACAATTTTGGTAGGCGGAAAGGGCCTAATGTTCGTTTTTGGATGAACATGACTACTTCCGTTTTAGTGGGGTTCACCGATAGGTCAAATTCCCTGCACCATCATTCTACAATACGTAGTGCCTGCTGAGTGAGGTTACAGATTGTTCCCGTCACCTTCCCCGAAACAGGGATGGCGAGGTCGTCTGCATAGCCTATTGTGTAAAAGCGGTCGGCGTTGAGTTTGGTGATGAGGTCATTAATCACCAGATTCCATAGAAGAGGGGACAACACCCCTCCCTGGGGACAACCTCTGGCTATCATGGCCAGTTGCTGCTCACTTTCAAGGCGAACCACCCGCTTGCTCAACATGTTTGTAATCCAGTCCATCAGTACCTGTCTGGAGAGGGCGCTGCTGATGCTAGAGAAATTTGTTTTATCGAAGGCTCCTTCGATGTCTATGAAAGTGCCCAGGCAGGTGCCTTTCTGATTGATCGCCTCCTCTATCTGGCCAACCACTAGATGAAGAGCAGATTCAGTTGACTTACCTGAGTTGTATGCATGTTGGTTACTGTGTAGCGGTATGGTTTTCAGAGCGCCATCCCTTAGTTCCCTATCACATAGCCTTTCCATAGTCTTTAAAAGAAATGAGGTCAGGCTAATTGGTCGGTGTGATTTGGCGTTTGTGTAGTCACCCTTACCTGGCTTTGGGATGAATATTACTTTCACTTCCCTCCACCCTTTAGGAACGTATCTAAAGGCCAGGCACGCGCTCATTAGAGGCACCAGTCTTACTGCGACTGAGGCTCCCCCCCACTGTAGTAAGACCGGAAACACTCCATCAGGACCAGCTGCCTTAAAAGGATGGAAGCTTCGGATGGCCCATTGGAGTTTCTCCAACGCGGTCACCCTGCGAGCATAGAGCCAATCATTGTCTGACGGTGTTTGTATTAGGTCTTGCCAGTCGATTACCTGCGCGAAGACGCATCCGGGGAAGTGAGTCTCAACTAGGACGCGTCTTGTTTCTTCAGACGACGACGTGAGTGTGTTATCAGGTTTGCGGATGGTAGCGGGCCCAGATGTATTCTGTTGCGCCAGTACTTTCCTTACCCTGTTAGCTTGCTGACAAGATTCAATGCTGCCACAAAATTTTCGCCATCCCGTGGTGCTCCTGAATCGAATGCATTTTTTGTAGCTGGATTTGGCTGCATAATAGTTATCCCAGTCCTCATCCGCACATGTGTTCATGGCTCTATTCAGAGCTTGTCTTACCTTACCGCGTTTTCGCTCCAGTTCAGCGCCCCACCAGGACTGTTTACCCGGCGTGCTACACGGTGTGGTCTCTGGGCAGGCAGAATGGTAGCTGTTTATGATTGAGTTAGTAAGATGGCCTACATGTACTTCAATCAGTGTCGAGTCCGCAAAAGTAGTCGGATCACTTAGAGTTGCAAGCTTGCATTCAAGGTTGCGTGTGTAGGTTGCTCGATCCGTGTTACGCGGATTCCGCCTTAGTGGTGTTGATGGCACACAGACCTGTATGTCGAAGCGGATACACCTATGATCAGAGCAGGAGGCCTCGTTGGAGACCTGCCATCCGGTGCCAGCCTTCTGCGTATAGCGAACCCACAGGCTGCAGGTGTACAATGTCTGGCAGTACGCCTTAAACAGAGACATACATACAAATATACTACTTTTAGAAGCATATTAATAGTATGTGATGCTGAAGGCTTTGTTTAAATTGTTTAATCAGTTTATAAAAATTAACAATGAGAATGTTCATGTAAAAGTGATCATAAGAGACTAATGAAAATATACAGCGTTCCTAATGTAGGAAAAACAAGAATTATGTATTCTATTAAACTGAGAAAAACATTAAAAAAAAATGGGATACCTACCTCTTAATATGGAAATAGGATTGCCCGATATTAAGTAATAACAGCCGCACGGGTCAATCGATCAGGTCAAGCTACACTTGCCGCGGTTGGTCCGTAGATGGGTGACCATCTTTACATACCAAGCTTCACTTGCCACAGTTGGTCCGTGGCTGGGTAACCATCTTTACATACCAAGACCCGTCCGTGCCTCAGAAAGCGCGTTAAGCCGTTTACTCATGGATCTTTGACAGTTGTTAAGTCTGATAACCAGTCTTACCAAGGGGTATTGTATTAAGCAGTAACTATGTTGCGGAGGTCAGATAGGCAGCTGCTCCATGTAATACTGGTAGTCAGCTGCATCCGGTTAGAGTGGAAGCTGACCCCAGCATAGTTGTGAAAGCAGAGCATAGCAAAGCTGCTAAGCATATGAGCCAAGCAGATGAGGCTTGCCTAATATACCATGGGATGATGGGACTATAAAAATACTGTTCAAAAAGTAGCTAACCCTCAACCTCAGTATATGCTGTTATGGGATATAGGAGTCAGATGTTCTTCGCGGTTGGTCTAGTGAAATGAAATGAAATCGTTTATTCTGTATATAGGATATCTGAATGACTTTTACATATCATATTAAAAAAAAAAAAAGTTCAAAGTTTCCGTTACATACATACAAAATACATATAAAAGGGTGCTCAAAATAAGCTAGATGTAGACTATAATTCCTATCTGACTACCGGTGAGAAGAAATGGCGAAACAAACTCAGGGGTCAAAGTCTCTTTTAAAGTCCAGACATAATCTTCAGTCAGATCATGTGGGGTGCTAGCAACTCCAATATCGAGATCCTCCAGAGATTTCAAAACATTGCTCTAAGAACTATTTCAAGTGCACACTGATTCGTAAGAAACACGGAAATACATGAATACCTGGAGATACCGACCGTAAAGGAGGAAGCCTGTAAAATAAGCAAGAGATACAAAGAAAGACTCAATAAACACAAATGAATTGGCTAAGAATCTATTAACTCAACAGGAAGATGTAACTCGCCTAAAAAGATGGCAAATAGTAGACATAGACCAGAGAAACTAACTATTTAGTCTCTACAAACTCATACGGTGCTGCTTAATGGAATAGCACCTACCCCAAATGAATCCCAGAAAACATCATTATGGCTTAAAGCCGAAAGATCATGCGAGGACTATATAGTTTGTGTCGGAAATGGGCTTTTGAAGAATGAACCACACAAATTTGAGTGGACCTGTCCAATCAGTGCAAGCATTTGGCAGTAATCATGCAGCCTCAAGTGCTACTTCTGCTGCATGAGGTCCTGGGTTCAGGTTAGGCATTGGGTTCTTCCATTAGGAATTTCCCACTAGCAGCCCGGAGTCTGGATTTATGCCCGGTAGATGGTAATACGCCCTGTTACATCGGACATAAATATAACCGGCGAAATGTGGGTACACCTCTGCCTAACCCTTCGGGGAAACAAGGCGTGCTGCTATGTCTAATTTTATCTCGTCTGCTCAACGTCCGTATGTCACAGCCGATCAGGGATCCAGCAGAATATTAGCGTCAGGTATATTTGCCTGACACATGCTGAGTTGGACTCCCATTTGGTGCAACCTTGAGACGCACACCTCCCCTAATACTATTGATTAATTTGAATTAAGTCATAGTGTCACTATTTCTAGTATGTTCTTCTTCTTTTTTTTTTTAATTTGATATCTATTATTTTATTGTGCAATGTCTTTTGTGTGCACTAAATAAATGTTTTAGCTATGTCATCATATTCCTTCATTAAATAATCTTGAATAATCTTTATTGACATTAGTTAAAGCATACATTTTCATGAACTCCCTAACTCTTGCGCTAGTATACACTGTATTGCAGGAGCTAGTGGCAACCCCTAGTTACTATGTAAGTAACCTGAGTATTCTGATCAACTATTTCCTACTTTACAGATGAACAACCATGCATCGAGGCGGCTCCGTGCTCTATTCTGTACCAAGCCAACTTTGACACCAACTTTGAAGACCGCAATGGTTTCGTCACTGGCATCGCCAAGTATATTGAGGAGGCTACGGTTCATGCTAACTTGGTAAGATACTATTTTATTTAAGCGTGATAGTATTAGTTTATTTAATTATTGATGATCTCGAACTGATCCGATAGGGCCGATGCCTGCCAGGGTTGCGGTTTTGTCCGAAAGGGATATCGTGGCCCTGGCACACAGGCAACTGAAGGAACACGGGTGGGTTTTAGTCAGTAAAAGTCTGACACGCCTTCCCGCTCCGCCCAGAGCGGGAGAAGTTATTTGATCATTTGCAAATGTAAACAAAAAAAAATGGTTACATCAGGTGTTTAGACTTCTTAGAGTCTAAATACCTGATGTAACCATTTTTTTTTACCACTTAAATTTAAAAATTAATTTCATTTTTACCACTTAAAGGAGCCCACAGCATGCACCATAAAGTTAACAACTATGACAAATTAGTTGTAGTACCAAACACGTTTAATACCAGTTCTGAGTCTCGTGTGTGCCCTTTGGCAAAGACCTCCTCTTCCAATTCTCCTTTTTTCTTGCCTGTCTAGTTGATGTCGTTCCAGCCATCCTCATGAAGTCATCAACCCAACTTTTCAAGGGTTTTCCTTCATTCCTCTCCCATAGCGTCAAATTTTTGTTCCATTGACATCTCCCTTGACAGTGTGATACTATTAAAAATTCAACTTCACCCAGCCATATCATAATTATGTTTTAGGCAGGTTCAGTCAAGCCAGCTATTTGGTGTACATGTGTGTATGCGTGCATGTGTGCATGTGTGTACATGTGTGGCATTACAGCGGGCCCTATCAGAATACCAGCGCTGTGGTATTTTTTTTTAATATCGCAACATTATGCTGAGATAGGAGCCTTTTTGGCATCGCACAAGTCTTGATTGTTTTTTTTTGTGTATATTGTTAGTTTTAAATGCTATTTTGTATTTATTGTGCGTGTCCCAAATAAATATTTTTCTTTCTTCTTTCTATGCAAAATCATTCTCCTATTCCCCCTTCTCATGAAATCATGACATTGGGGAATAAATCTAACTTAGAGAGATGTATTAATGATTATAATTCTGTAAATACATATCTGGTGTAGTCGCGAGTCATATTTTGATCAGATATAACCTGATACTGACCTGCAAATTGCGAAAAACGTAAGAAAATTTGAATTACGCGGGCTACGTCTGCGGATCTACCTTAATCTGGCCAAGTCCAACATTATCGTAAGGTTTGGACTGTCCATACCAACACAAAATGTCTTGATGGCCCAGTTGTTAAGGCCTCGCCTCTCATGCACGAGGTTGTGGGTTCAAACCTGGGTAAGTACAGATAGTTCAACTCATCTGTGCGCGCGGCGCCATGTGTGCTTGCGCTTCTAATTAATCCCTCCTTGATTTTTGTCTCTCCTTCTCCCTTTAATCCATCCAAAGGTTGTCTGTAAAGATCGCTTTTAGCGATAAAACCTACCATTGTGTCACCCTATGTAAAATTTCAACATTTATATCTGTAATTTTTATGGTGTACATAATAGAGAGTATTCTATTTAATTTGTGGGGCAGTGACGCAGCAGTCGTATTCCGAGCATCACATGTCCTTATCGCTTTCTACAAGGTTTACCCACACATAGCGCTACGCGCCCTGATGAGTTGAACTATCTGTACCAATGTGACATTTTCAATTCAAAGTGTACTTTCTCGGAAAAAAAATAAAGTTCTTAATACAAAGTTGACAACTTAGACTCGGGTTTAAAACCAGTTTTTGTATTAAGAACTTTATCTCAGACGGAATCTTCGGAAGTTCGAAATTCAAAAATGACACAATGGGTTAAACCTGGGTCTAAAGATAAACCTTGTTTTGTAATAAGGCCGTCTGAGTTTATCTTAGACGTTACTGACATTGGTGAAGAATACATCGTGAGGAAACCTGGACTTATAAGTTAATATTAGTCAAGCGTGGTGATCAATGCTCGTGCCTTCTCTGTATGAGAAGAGGCTTTTGCCCTGCTGGGACAATTATAGGCTATTGTGGCGGCATCTACATCGCCACATGCGAACTACGCATGACACTGACGTCACGAAAAATCCTGCATCGCACAAGCAGAGTTTACCGCGCAACTAGCATACACCGGGTCAAATTTAATTAGCTAGCGAAACTCCGCAATCGTGTCGGAAACACGATAAAACAAAGAAAAAAAAAAGATTTGATGTTGTTTTTTCAAAAAAAAATTTTTTTTTGACCACGTAGCGAAGTTACTTGATGGTGCCATGACAAATGGCAGCTGTAATAAACAGTTGGTATTGAACCACGTTTTTGCTTTTAATGCCATCCTTATGCCTACGGAATAGAAGTCAAAATCGGTTGAACGCACTGTAAAAACGTTAATTTTAATTACTAATTTTATTTCAAATGGAGTATAGCTTATTTAATTTGACCCTGTATATGCAAAATCCCGACATCAACCGTTGGGCAATAGCCCACCAGTCAAAACACCCGTCTGGTCGGAGGATCCTCCCTTTTCTATAGATGATGAGTGAACTTTACACCCTGTTCCTCATACCTCTAAACTGTACCACCCTCACATTTCAGAACGAGCTCCTAGAAGAAGGAAATGCACACGCTGTGATGCTGTACACCTGGAGATGCTGCAGTCGCGCCATCCCTCAACCCAGGTCTAATGAGCAACCGGACAGAGTTCATATCTATGAGAGAACTGTCCAAGTGCTAGCTCCGGAGGTTGATAAGCTGTTGCAGTTTATGTACTTCCAGGTAAGTTTTGTTGAATCATTGAAAATCTAAATTACCCACGATACAGGAGAAATTCCTAGTGTGGGGCAAAGTTTAAAAAAAAAAAAAAAAAATTAAAAGTCATTTATTGAAAACTAGGCTGAGAATCGTCACTTTCAACGTCAAAATTACATAAGACAGTCCCCCAAAAACGCCCGCCCTTCATTCACCACTTTCTAATGCTTTAGCTGGGAAGAAGTTGGGCAACAAACTCCCCAGCAGCACAGCTGTCTGTTCAGTTACAAGAACTTGATTCTATGCGTACAATGCTTTACAAGAATACATTAAATGCAGAATAGTTTTTAACACGCTTTTATTACGTCGACCTGTATGTAACTAACTATGTAATGGAATCTAAGGTAACTAATTTGACCATCTTCCAAGGGTCGCAGCGTAATGAAAATTGGCAGCTGTATGTAGTTCTGATGACAATACAATAATATGGTACTGTCGAACTGATCTGATGATGGAGCCGGAAGATATGAACTGGAACTTCATGATGGAAAATCGTATCATAGCTGTTTTGGATTTCTTAGAAAAGTCTTGTAATGAACTTTGACCACGATTAGGTTTCAAGGTCTGATGATGAAGCCGGAAGATAGGCACTGGAACTTCATGATGGAAAATCGTATCATAGCTGTTTTGGATTTCTTAGAAAAGTCTTGTAATGAACTTTGACCACGATTAGGTTTCAAGGTCTGATGATGAAGCCGGAAGATAGGCACTGGCATTCCATGATGGAATATCGTATCATAGTCGTGTTTGAACTTGTGAGAAAGGCCACGTAATGTTCACTTTTTGTTTTTACGTGCATTTATAAAAGCGTGTTTTTTTTTTGTGTTTTTTAAACTATTAATTTATTTACCACTAATGACAAAAAAATATCCCAATTAATTTTCTTGAACTGTCAAAATTGAAGGCATAATTATAAAATGTGTTACCACCCCGCGGGAAATGTCTATTTGTATTTGGAAAATGGTCACTCGTAGTAAAAAATAAGCCCATTTTTTTTCACCATCTCATACTATTTTCCACAGCGCAAAGCAATCGAGCGATTCTGCGGCGAAGTCCGTCGCCTCTGCCACGCGGAAAAGCGTCGCGACTTCGTTTCTGAAGCGTACCTGTTGACTCTCGGCAAGTTCGTCAACATGTTCGCTGTACTCGACGAACTCAAGAACATGAAGAGCTCCGTCAAGAATGATTATTCAACTTACAGGAGGTTAGTAGCTATTAGTAGTAATTGCTGAGTAATATTAGCTGTCGCGACTTCGTTTTCTGCTGCGTCGGTACTTGTCGACCTTCGGTAAGTTCGTCAACATGTTTGCTGTACTCGACGAACTCACAAGAACATGAAGAGTTCCGTCAAAAATGATTTTTCTACTTATAGGACGTTTGTATTGATTTTTAACATAAATAAATATAAAAAGTGTAATTAAAATCCCCTCGTATGGTTAAAAATGCAAATAAACATTAAAATAATTATTGAAATAATTGGCCTATTGTTTTTTGCCAACTAGCATTATGATTGGAGAAACAAAACTAAATGAGATTCTGATGTTCCCACACAAAAATTTAAACTGTATTCAAATTTCTACTCCCTGTTTTGAACAATTAAGTGTAAATTTTTGCGTAATTACAGTTTGTTTACATCCACGCATTTTCTATAGAAACGAGAGAGAACGTATATTGTCGAAAATAAAACGTTGCTCATGTTTTATTTTCGACAATATACGTTCTCGATTCGATAATTTTACATAATATCATTTCATTATCTTTGTTTACAGGGCTGCACAATTCCTAAAGGTAATGTCAGACAGTCAAAGCCTGCAGGAGTCGCAGAACCTGTCCATGTTCCTGGCAACACAGAACAAAATCAGGGATACTGTGAAAGATGCGTTGGAGAAGATTAACGGTAAGATTAGTTTGTAAACTAAATTATAAATTAAGAGCAGGCAGTCTAAATCAAATTTCGAACGCAAGCGCCGCCCCTCGCTCCCTGCCACTCTGTTATGTGCTAAACGCTAATACATCAGTAATAAAGTTGACTATCGCGTGCGATCTTTGATGGTGTTCGAGCACGAAACTAAATAACGTAAGTCTCAATTCTTATTTCGTTTATAACTAAAGTAATAATTGATCTAGAGAAAAAACATCTTGTGTCGGGATAATAAACTATATTTTCTTGCTGTGAATATTTATTTTAGACATAAAAGCCAAACAATCTTGTTTTTTTTAATAATTATCCTTGAAAAAGACATGGTTTTCGAATAAAAAATGTATCTAGAGAAAATATTATATTTACGTAACTGTCTTCAACATGTAAAGAAAAAGATCCAATAAATCATATACTAAAGTTTCATTTTGCTTGTATGTGTGACTGTCTCAGAATATTCATGCAAATTAACATAAAAATAGGGAGCCTCCTCTTAAAGCTAAGGTACAATTACGGACCCTGTAGGGCACAGCAAAAGGTAGAATAAAATTGATTCTTAAAATAAAATAAATATAAAATTAGTAAACAATTGGCAATCAACAATTTTTAAATATATTATTAAGGCGCTGACAAGAGGCAAATGATAAAAGTAGGCTAGTCTTAAACAAAAAAAAATGCCAAATCTATGTAGTTTGTGGTAGCGGAAAAAATATGTTATTCTTGAACATATTTTATACATATGTTATTGTTGAACTCTTTTCTATTTTCATTAACTTCTTTTCTATTTTCATTAACTTCTTTTCTATTTTCATTAACTTCTCTTCTATTTTCATTATCTTCTTTTCTATTTTCATTAACTTCGTTTCTATTTTCATTAACTTCTCTTCTATTTTCATTAACACTGTCACGAGAGTCATCTCTTCCTACTTCCATCTCTATGCCGACGATCTGCAGCTTTACAATAACTTCTTAAGGGAAGACGCGGCATCTGCCGTGTCTGCCATGAACAGGGACCTGGATTTGATTAGTGAGTGGTTGCGGTCCTTTGGACTGCTAATCAACCCTAGAAAATCCCAGGCCATGATTATTGGCGGCAGGTATATGCGGAATAGGCTCAATGTTGCGTCGCTGTCTCCTCTCTGCTTGAATGGAATTCAGATTGAATACGCAAATACGGTTAAAAACCTGGGGGTGACCATGGATTGCTACTTGTCGTGGACTGCCCATGTTGCTCAAGTCAGTCGCAAAGTGCACTACACGTTCCATTCGTTGAAATGTCTCCAGAGGTTCTTGCCCTTGAACACCAAAATCTCCCTTGCTCAAACTCTCATTCAGCCCATTATTGATTACGCTGATGCCTGTTACTTGGATGCCACCGAGGAGCTTTTACATAAACTTGAGCGTTTGCAAAACATCTGTATTCGTTTTGTTTTCAACCTTAAAAAGTATGACCACGTTTCTAACTTTCGCAAGATACTCAAGTGGCGCCCTATTCGACTTCGCAGGAACTCGCGGATTTTGTGTCTGCTATTTAACCTCCTTCACAATCCTAAAACACCATCCTGTCTGCGGGAACGTTTTTCCTACGCTCGTCCTTCTGATGCGCCTTGCAGGTCGCATCTTAGAAATCTTCTTAAGTCCCCTCCCCACACCACCGACTTCTACTCCTACTCCTTCACTGTGCACGCGATGCGGTTGTGGAATTCACTGCCACCTGATATAAGGGACTGCCATACTGTTTCAGTATTTAAAAGAAGAGTGAAAGAACACTATCTTTCCACTTCGTCATAGTTGCGTATGTTTTTATTATTTTAATAGAATTATAATTAATATTCTAGTGATATTTATTTTAGAAGTATGTATGTTTGTGTGTATGTATATTAGTATATTCTCATATTATTTGTTTAATTTTATTAAGTAAATTGTTTTTGATTTATGTATTCTATTTTCTCTTCTAATCTTATACATGGTGTCTACATCTCTTTATCGGCTTTCCTATCGCAGGTATGCTGGAAGATATTTCTTTAGAAATAAGCATCACCTTTGTACGTATTTTTCTGTTCCTTTCTTCTTGTATGTTTATATAAGTGTGTACATAAATGGTTAAAAATAAATAAATATTTCTCAGAACAACTTGATACAAATGAACGGTAATCTAACCCTTTACTTGGGGTTTCAATCCAAAATATCTGTATTCAATATCAACGTACGGTTGGTATTTAATTAATAACAAGAACGTCTTATTTGTATGCAGAACTTGGTTGTTTTTTATTTTCGATTGCTCAACTCATTTTTGAGTAAATAGATAATTGCTTCATATTTTGCAATAAATTACAAGCGTTGTGTCATCGCGCTTCTCTTTTTTTTGTATGCAGTCTGACAGTGACCGCGGCTTAGCTGTTGTCAGCGTCTTGACATTAATTAAGGTTGGGACATGGATACTTTTAATCCCGGTCATTCGTTCCCGCGGGCATAAGCTGGTTTCTTATAACATTAAACTTTTTTTTTCATTTGGCAGGTTATGAAGAACTACTTGCCGACGTTGTAAACATATGCGTGCATATGTTTGAAACTAAGATGTACCTCACACCTTCCGAGAAACATATGCTTGTAAAGGTAAGTCCTATATTATTACAGCCACAGTGTACTTAATACAAAACTAGCTTCTGCCCGCGACTTCGTTTGCGTGAAATTTCTTGTTTTAACATAAACTACATCCTATTTCTTCCCGTGGGTGTCTTATAAGGCGACTAAGGGGCTTACTAGAGAATGGGCAGCAGCATTCTCTATGCATTTGAACACCATACTGCGATCGCCAACCCGCCTGCGAAGCGTGGCGATTATGGCAGCCCTTTTGGGGGGACTCGGAAATACTGTTGGAGGAGCTTGTGGCTAAGTAATAACAGCCACATGGGACGATCCATCAGGTGAAGCTACGCTTGCCGCGCTTGGTCCGGATGGGTGACCATCTTTACATACCAAGACCTCTCCGTGCCTCGGAAAGTACGTTAATCCGTTGGTCCTGGCTGTTATTTGTGGATCTTTGACAGTCAGAAGCCCGAAAGTCCGACAACCAGTCTTACCAAGGGGTATCGTGTTACCCAGTAACTGGGTTGTGGAGATCAGATAGGCAAAAGAAGGGGGATTAGGCAGGCAGATGAGGATGATGATGACTTGGGAATACTGTAGCTTCACATTAGTGAAAGATTACCCCCTGCCGGCGTCGATTACCGGCGTCGGGAGTCGCAGGCCGATTCCCGGCCACCGTAGGCGCGTGGTTGCGGACGGTGAGCGATGGGTAGCTCGCCGTCCGATAAGGACCAGGCCCGGGTCGACGGCGCGTTGTGTTCTACGCGCGCCTCAAAGAGATGTCAGCACCAACCGACGGGGTCCGATAGTGCCAATGCCAGGGTTGCCAGTTTGTCCGAAAGGGATATCGTGGCCTTGGCACACAGACGTCTGAAGGAACACGGGTGGGTTTTAGTCAGTCAAAGTCTGACACGTCCTCCCGCTCCGCCCAGAGCGGGAGAAGTTATTTGAAAATTTCCCACACAAAAAAAAAAAAAAGGGTTGCGAGTTTGTCCGAAAGGGATATCGTGGCCTTGGCACACAGACGTCTGAAGGAACACGGGTGGGTTTTAGTCAGTCAAAGTCTGACACGTCCTCCCGCTCCGCCCAGAGCGGGAGGAGCTATTTGATAATTTCCCACCCAAAAAAAAAAAAAAGGGTTGCGAGTTTGTCCGAAAGGGATATCGTGGCCTTGGCACTCAGACGTCTGAAGGAACACGGGTGGGTTTTAGTTAGTCAAAGTCTGACACGTCCTCCCGCTCCGCCCACAGCGGGAGAAGTTATTTGATAATTTCCCACCAAAAAAAAAAACCCTACATACAAACTCACGAATACCTCTAAAATATTAGTATAGATAGATGTCGTTTAGTCCACTGCTTCCGTCAAGAAGTATCGCTCGAATCGGGTTAGTTCATAGGGCAAGTTGTCCAGTTTTTTTTTTTAAATTATATATTGCAGGATTTACATTATTAATATTATAAATTACCATAAATAAATATTTAGAATTTTATTTAGTCTTGTAGAATGTTATTATTAATATTAATTGTGCACATACTGAACACTGCACATACTGTTCTTATAGCATAAGTATTAATTTTTAAATTAACAATAATTTTGTGTTTTAAAATTGTAAAATAAATTTATATTCAAAGTGAAATTTAAAATGAAATATAGGTACTTAATTATTATGTAAAAAAAAAAAAAAAATTGTTTTCACTAACTTCAGTAAGACGGGTAGAATCCCCTTGACGGATGCAGGTGCTAGATATATTATTCTATACAGTCGGTAGACAGTGGTGCTTTCGGAGAGCAACTGAATCAGCTGTTCCTTTATAAGATTTTGCTTCCCGTTTTTGACTATGATCGAAATAGTTTGATTTATCATTGAGGTCGGATCAAATCAAATATTGGAACGAAGTTCAGTAAAGCGGTAGGAGTTGACTGGTAGAAATCGTCACGTAAGGAAAAAGCGTTATACACCCTCCATGCGACTTTCTCTCTCGGAAGTGTGAATTTAATACGCGTTTTTAATACAGAGCCATCTAGTATAAGTTTTTTATGAGAGCTTCTAAAAACGTATACTAGATGGCTCTGTATTAAAAACGGGTGTGTGGGTGGGTCAAACAGTCCATGCGAGCTAAATGAAACATCGGAAAAAAAAGTCAGTTTAAAGGTCTCCAGTTTTAAGTGTCAAAAGCTTTTGTTTTAAATCATACGTGAAAATGAACTTTGTTCCTGACGGGGGTCTTCCGACCGCAAACGTTTTTTTTATTGTATCAAAAAATGGCGGTCGTGTGAACTTCTAAGTTGTTCATTATAAACATCAATACGACTAATCGATCGAATTAATAAAAAATGTATTTATATTAATATTGAATTATAAACTGCCTCATTGGTCTCGTGGTCGCACACGCGACTGCTGAGCATGTGGTCCTGGGTTCGATTCCCAGGTCGGGCAAAGTGTTATTGAAATTTTCCGTCAGTGGTAGCAGCTGGAGTCTGGATTTGTGCCCGGTTGATGGCAATAGGCTCGGCCCCTATTACATGAGACTTAAACATAACCGACGAAATGAGGGTGTACTATAGGTACACCTCTGCCTAACCCTTCGGGGATTACAGGCGTGATGTTATGATGTTATGAATTATAAAAATGTGTATATATTATTATTTGAATGAGTAATACTCAATTATTGAAATTATTAATGTAAAATCGTGTCAATAGCATAGTTATTTTAATTTGTAATGTTGAATAACCCTCAAATTTGCAATGCCTGGAAAAGGCCGCTAAGTTGTAAGTACCTACAGTATAAAATAACACCAAAATGTACACTTAGTTTGCAAATAAATCTTTGACTTTGACTATTGTTTTTAAGTGGGTAAATGCCTAAAATTTGGCTGCGATCAATTTCTTATGATAGTGTGTATTAAAATATTTATGAATCGTTATTAGTATCATTTCCATGGTTTTCGGTATTGCTTAGTTTTTAAGAAATCGTGTAATAATAATGTTATTGTCCTAGGTAATGGGTTTCGGTCTATTCCTCATGGATTCTGAAGTCTGCAACATCAATCGTCTTGATCAGAAGAAAAAGATTCGCCTCGACAGAATTGACAGGATTTTCAAGGTAAGTTCCGATAAATTATCTCGACTTATCACAGTCCGCTGCAGTGGGCGCGAGCACGGGCGTGCCAAGACGTTTGTGACAAGACATAATAAATTATGTCATGTTAATTTGTACTAGCATTTTATGACAAAACCGTTTTATCGCTCAAACTGTGATAAAATGTGTGACTCAAGTCATGTCACAGTAGGCCGTGCTCGCCCCGCTGGACTTAAGCCCTTAACACCCGGTTCTTCGCCTTCTTCGCCATGTGTTCTCAACGACATGAATCCTAATTATTAAAAACCGGCCAAGTGCGTGTCGGACCACGCATAATAAAGGGTTCCGTAGTTGGGATGAATTTATCCCAAAAACTTTAACATTGTAGTTATAACTTTATTGCTGCGTATTTTTTAAATGAAGTATTTACATAATTTAAAAACTAAACAAACTTAAAATAAAAAAAATAATATGTACAAGTAAGTACCTATATAACAAAGGGGGGGAAAAAATCATAGGGCATCAAAAAATTCTTCCGCATCGCTTTCAGTGGGAAAAGTGCCCAAAAGGCTGGCAGCATTGCCACGTTGTATGGCAATGCTGATTCTTTGGCCGAAAAATAGGCCAGCCCTCTGGTCACTTGAGGAGTCGACCAACCGCTTGGCGATGTCTCGAAAAACTAAGTGGGCACGCGGACCTCATGGCCCTAGTGTTTCAACCCCAAACGGCTCGAACATATAAGTCCCAGTAAGATTAAAGTATTTGCGCCGTTTGAGGTTTTCCGCACCTGAAGCAGCCGCCCCAGCACAGCTCACCGTGCTAGGAAGATGGGATGGCGCAAGGGTGTCGACACACGTTGCATCCCACACCAAAGGCCTACCTACCTTCCAAGGCATTGTAGTTGAAAAACATGCTCTCCCATACATCGATATACGTCACGGTCAATTCTCCAACTGCAAATTTAAGTTGGTCGACTATTACTCGTTCACTTGTCAAGCCTACTTAGCTGTGATACGAGTAGTTTTCCTTATAATTTCGTTATATATACTACTGCCATGATTTTTTTTGTTTTATCTTAGTTAACATCACGTGTGTGAAGTTTACACAAAAAATAACAGATTATTTTAACTGATATTTCAACTACGCTGCGGTTGACACAAAACAAAAATTAAATTCATTTTTTTTTGCTTTATCAAGTTTAGGTACCGATACCCATCACGTCTGCGGAGTTTCGCTAGCTAATTTAATTTAACCCTGTATATAAGTGGCGGCATTTACATCGCCACATGCGAACTACGCGTCACACTGACGTCACGCAAAATCCTGCATCGCGCAAGCAGAGTTTACCGCGCGACTAGCATATACACCGTGGCATTTTAATCGTTTTACAACGGCAGCCCACTTCATGTATCCAATGACTACTAATCATTCATGAAAGTATTTTTTTTTTATTAACAATAGTTTTTTTAAAATATTATTCATTATGACGCATGGTGTAGCTTGAAACACCCAGTTAAGAGCGCGGTGTGAGTCTTGCGCTCCATTCCGCACCGCCCTTGGAACGCAAGGCTCGCACCGCGCTTGTAGCAGGGTGTTTCAAACTACGTCATGCATCACAATTAATAATATATTTTTGCTTTCATGAATGATTAGTAGTCATTGGATACATGAAGTGAGCTGCCGTTGTAAGACGATTAAATGCCACGGTGTATACAACGTCCCGACATCAATGAAAACACCCGTCTGGTCGGACGATCCTCCCTTTTCTATGAAAGATGAGTAAACTTTACCCCTGTATAGTTAAACCATTTCACGAAGTCCGTTTGGTTATTGCAATTTGAACCTTATGTTTACCGCCATTAGAGCGACAAGAGAGGACTTCGTGAAATAGTTTAACTATACCTCATGCCTCTATTTATAAGGTGTATCTATTCATACACGAAATCTCTTAGGTTATTGTACTCATCATTATGAACAACTTTTATTAAGGGGGCCCTTCCCGGTCCGTCTATCGTCAACGCGAGCATGGTTGAAAAGTTTGTTGTTTCATCCAGCGGAAGTGAAAACTATTAACAAACGAGTGAGAACACGATAACATTGAACGCAAAACAATGTGCGGAATTTTCATAAAACTTGTTCCAGGAAATACGTGTTTTTGAGTAAGCCTTACCAGTTTGTGATATAAATGTTGGTAATTTAGAATCTCCATTACATTTGCAAGGTTTCTATCCTAATGTTTTCTTAACATTTACAATTTATGAGTACATTATGAATGGCTAAAGTTCAGGTAAAATTTGTGCAAAAAAGCAGATTTTTGCAGGCTTATACTGAATTTGTTTTTCAATTTTTTTTATTTTTTGCTTGCATAGCAACCTAGATATAGTGCACAAGATACCTATTGGTTCAAAAAATCAAAGAAAGATGTGTTACAACGCCATAATCACGTGCAAGCGTTTGTATGAAAAGTATGTCGGGTTGGCCGCCCTTAAGGTTTAGTCCCATAGTAAAAGTTGATCATAATGATGAGTAGGGGCATTGCCCTTACGAGATTTCGTGTATGAATAGATACACCTTATATACTATATGTACTTTTTAAATAAATAAATCTTTTATTATAGAATTTGGAAGTGGTGCCATTATTTGGTGACATGCAGATTGCGCCTTTTAACTACATTAAGAGGTCTAAACATTATGATACCAGCAAGTAAGTGTTTTTATTAACTATGAGATTATATACAATATTAGTTTTAGTATATGCGAAACCCGAAACACGTGTCTAGTATTTTTATGTAAAGAATCTATGTACATTTCAAAACTGTATCACGACAAATCACAAAGTTCTAAGGTTGTTGTCACCGGGTTGTCCGTACAAAAACATGCTAACGGCGCCCCCGCGCCTCCAGGGGCGTCTTGCGTTCATTAATAATAATTTGGCAGTAGGTACCTAACCGTACGGCGATTGTATTGTAAGTAATTAAATGGTGATAACATTTTCCATCACACTTAAATATTTTCGGGACAAAATATAACATGGTGTAAAAATAATTGAAATCGATTCAGTTCCTTATTCTGAAAAAACTATATTCAGGTTTCGCATATACTAAAAATAATGCTGTATATTTTTTTTTTTTTTTAAACGTTGCCCCACACTAGGAATTTCTCCTGTATCGTGGGTGCATTTACAAAAATTTAAACTCACATACACAAACAGCCAGACCCGGAATAACTACTTGTAGGTCATACAAATATTTGTTCCGTGCGGGAATCGAACCACTGCGCCAACCGTGTCGACATTTCATTTACACATTTGATTTAATAACCTTGTTAGGGCAGTATATTTTGTCTATCTAAGCAATCATTTAGGAAAATGACTCTGGATATTTTGTTTAGCGAGTGTTTTAGTTAAATTAAGCTAAGCTAAGTAATTAAGTATCACAGCAATATTGTGGAAGCGACTAATGTTTTTTTTTTCTTTTTTACACTTCACAAGTCTTTTACAGTTCAAGCAGTACGGTTATGGAATGCCTTGCCCGTGTCGATAAGTCGTGCTCAATCTTTGTCCACTTTTAAAATTCTGGTAAAAAAAACACTTTCTCTGTTCTTAAACAGCATCATTACAGAATACAGTTCCTTGCTCTTGTTTTATGTTTATTATTGTATATTGTATATATATATATATTATAGATAAGTTATGCTTAGTGTATGTATGTATTTATTGTACATGTAAATAGTTCACCACTGACTACCTGCAGTATTGTCTCTCCTTCTCTTTTTAATCCATCCAAAGGTTGTCTGTAAAAGATCGCTTTTAGCGATAAGACCGCCCATTGTTGCCCTATGTAAAATTTCAACATTTATATCTGTAACTTGTATGGTGTACATAATAAAGAGTATTCTATTCTATTCTATTCTTGTCTTTAGCACTTTTAACCTTTAGTTAAATCGTGGACAATGGTGTGGGTTACATGTTTGTTATATCTTAATTTAAGTATTTCTTTGTATTTTTAGCTGTTGTCCCTAATAAATAAATAAATTTTTAGTTGTTCCGTGAGGAAAATATTTTTTTTTTGCCACATACATAAAGATACAGCTAGAGATTAATTGTTTACCAAATTGCGCACGTCAATTTTCCGTATTTTATTGATTGCCACTTACACAGCACAATTAATTTTTAATATTATGCGCAAAAGAAAATAAAACCTTGTTTAATGAATGAATGAATGAATTTTTAACAAGGTTTAATATTATTGGGCCAGTCATATAATTAAAACACGACTCTAGGTTCACTTGTTACTTGGGACCCACTTATAAGTAACATCAACAACCGACAACAGCAAAATAACAACACAATACAACAACAACATAATACAACAACAACATAATACAACAACAACATAATACAACAACAACAACATAATACAACAACAACATAATACAACAACAACAACAACAGCGGTAACATTGTGCCGTGTGGTGCCGGACGTAAAGAATAGCACCATCCTATTTCTTCCCGGGGGTGTTGTAAATGGCGACTAAGGGACTTACTAGAGAATGGGCAGCAGCGTTCTATATGCATTTTAACACCATACTGCGACCGCCAACCCGCCTGCCAAGTGTGGCAGTTATGGCATCCCCTTTTGGGGAGGCCCATGTCCAGCAGTGGACGTCTTTCGGCTGAAATGATGATGCTTTCTGGCTACGTCTGCAAGAAATACAGGCGTGATATTAACAAATGTTTATAAATGTTTACCCCTTATATTAATAAATGTTTACCCCTCAGGTGGCCGCTATCATCGAGCCCAAATCCACCTTCTCCTCAGGCTGACCTGATGGTCCATCTGCCGCAGATACGGGAGGAACATCAGAACTATATCTCTGAACTTGCTAGATATAGCAATGAGGTAAGTTTATCAAGCAAACGGTTTATATAATATGAAATATTTTTATTTTATTTTTTATTTATTGCATAAAAGGTATTTGTAGTACGTACATATTAAAACTTAATAATTATGTAAGCGTAGTAGTTAAACTAACAAATATCTGTAGGGGTGAACTGCTGTTCTCCTAGCTAGGTAGCAAAGCAACCTGTATTAAGGAGAGACAGTTTGCCTCCCTCGATAAAGATCTTAAAAATAATGCTACGTGTTGACTCCTAAATGAAGTCATTATAGTTTTCGCCAGATAAGAAAAAAATAAAAGCCGTTAACACCCGTCTACCAATGTATTCCAATATTTCAAAACGATACGAAAAATATGTAAAGGAAGTGTCGCTAACATGATTAAAACAAACTTATCGTGGTAAGGGGCGTCCTTGACCCGTTCACTGGACATGAGTTACAAACCTTTTACAAACATTTCTATTCACCCCGAAGGACGCGATAGGCATAATAACAAAATGGCGGACAGGTAATGCGCCCCTGACTCGCAAGTCGGATCAGTGACTTTTATTTTTCTCTTATCTGGCGAAAAGTATAGTTAAATTACATAGGTACATTATTATCAATGTTGTTAACTAGAATAATACTAATAAATTTATTACTGTAATTGGTTACAAATACGGAAAGAAAAGGTTTTTTTTTTTTTTTTTTTTTATAAAAAAAATAAGTATAAAATCATAGTAAAAAAGAGAATGTTTTAAGTAAGACGTGATTCAGTATGTGTGAGTGTTTGTTGTTTGTGTACTGCGTGTGTGTGAGTGTTTGCTGTTCGGGAGTGCGGGTTTCTAGGCGCGTACACAATATAATAATTGGCAACTTATTTTTTTGTACCAACTTCAAAAAAAGGAGGGATAATGCATTTGGCGAGTTTCTTTCACGTTTATACACATTGTACACCGATTCCTCCGTGATTACGTGTTTTTTTCATAAATGTCCATGTGGGTTTGTGTGAAATAAAATATTTTGAATTGACTCCATTATTCATCTTTCTTCTTATTACGATAGAGTTTTTTCTCTTTTATGACATAGTTTTTATTGATAAAATAATGTTTCTTTTTATCAGGTAACAACGACCTTCAAAGAAGCAGGCTCCGACTCCGAGAACAAGGCAGTAACAGAGCTCTGCCTACGCGGCCTCCAACTGCTGTCGTCGTGGTGCACCGTGCTCACCGAGCTGTGCTCGTGGAAGCTGCTGCACCCGACCGACCACGCCAGCAACCCGCGCTGTCCGCCCGACGCAGAGGAGTACGAGCGGGTGAGCTCTAGGTTAAGGTGGCAATATTACACATACGTGGCAATATTACACATACGTGGCAATATTACACATACGTGGCAATATTACCAAGATGTGGTAATAACAGACACCATTTACAGTATTACAATTATCGGCACGGATCTTGAGCACTGACCTTCGCCTGCGCAAAAGTGAGTTATTGGGTCCCTTTGGTGGAGCGGGAGCGGGGTATATATAAGGTGCTAACAAATTAGGTACCAATACTTATAGAGCTGATAGTACTCGTCTCTAGGAGTAGACTTAAGTATGAAACTTTGAAAAGTTTATGTTACTTTTTGGAGATAATTAGGGAAACAACGTTACTGCGTAAAAACACCCTGTTAATAGATAGTCAACAATCATTGACGTTAGTCACAAACGACGTTGTTCACTTGACAGAAAGTGTGTCTTGTCAGTTAAAAGCACAGGATGATTATGTTTGGGCGAAAATTTAATTTATTTATTTTGTTCCGTAAATTAAAACAAAAATATCACATAAAAAGTTTTCTTAATTTCTATTTAAAGTTAATTGTTTTGATGTAATGTAACACCTCTTAAAATATTGGTACTTAATTTGTTAGCACCTTATATATTGTCGTACAGTGATTGGCTCGTCGCGCGTCACGATGCGCAAAGCGATCCCCACTCTACCGCCGAGCGCTCAAGATCCGTGCCGGTATCTATACCTGGCAGTGGCTTATATTAGCAACCCGCGTTGTCCGCCCGACGTCATTATCATCATTATGATTTTTAACTAATTTAACAAATGATAAATGATAAATAAATGATAAATGATTTATTTCTGTAAGTAGGTTTGTACAAACACTTTTACACGTCAATCATATTAAAAAAAACTAGATGAGGTCGGCGTTTCGTATCCGACTACTCTGAGAAGAAAGGCCGAAACAAACTCAGAGGACAAAGTCTCTTTTTAAAGTCCAGACATAATCTTGGTCAGATCATGTGAAGACCATGTAGATTGGTGCCTGAAATGATCTTTTGACGAAAGAACCACACAGGTTGAGGGGACCTGTCCAGTCAGTGCACGCATTTGTCAGTAGTCGTGCAGCTCAACTAAGAACTTAAGGAGCTCAACAAAAAAGGAGGATAGGATTTTTTATTATGATTTGATGATACCACCACTGATTGTTTTTTTTTTTTTTGGGATAAAGTGACCGATTACTAACGAAGGTGTAGGTCGAGGATATTAATACACAACTAACGAGGTATTAGTACACAAACAGATCAAAAATGTTGTTATATTAATAAATATGTACATAAATGATCGCAAATCACACAAAAATCATCATAATTCGATGGCATTCACGTGGATAAAAAACTTCAAAGTTTCAATGAGCTTTGGGGAAGAATTTGTTAGTACAAAGTTAGTTAGGACAGGGATCTTTAATTTACGGAAAGAAAGAAATCATTTATTTGCCAATAATGTAGGTATACAGATCTATCTGCCTAGCCTTTTCCCAACTATGTTGGGGTCGGCTTCCAGTCTAACCGGATGCAGCTGAATACCAGTATTTTACATGGAGCGACTGCCTATTTGACCTGCACAACCCAGTAACTGGGTAATACGATACCCCTTGGTAAGACTGATTGTCAGACTTTCGGGCTTCTAACTACCCGTAACGACTGTCAAGGATCCACGAATGACAGCCGGGACCAACGGCTTAACGTGCTTTCCGAGGCACGGAGGAGTCTCGGTATGTAAAGATGGTCACCCATCCACGGACCAACCCCGGCAAGCGTAGCTTAACCTGATGGATCGACCCGTGCGGCTGCTATTACTAAGCCAGGAGCTCCTCCATGTAGGTATATAGATAATATATGATGGTTATTTTTGATGAGTTCCGATACATTTTGCCTTAGGGTATGCAAAATTATTTAATATAATAGATTTACTACACAAAAAAAAAAAACATAAACAAATATTTAAAAAAAAAGCATTCCATTCGTTAAGCAAAATTACTATAATTATTAAAAATACTCATACTATTAAAAAAAAAGAAAAAGAAACAAAAACAACCAATAAATTAAACTAGAAATGTCAACAAATTAAAATATAATTTCAAAACCAAAAAAAAAAAACGGAGATGACTCATTGGCTGGGTTATTATTGGAGCAGTTAAAAACGATGTGCCCCAAAGTACCTTCATCCAACCTACATGTCAGTTATCTGACAGCTACCTAATAACAACGACGGTAGAATAAATGAAAAAAGACTGTAAACGCTGAGTACAAAAGAATACATGTCATGTTTCACTTTATTCATTCGTAATTTCTTATTATAATCGTGTCCAACTGACAGGTGCCGTGAATGCATTCTCTCGGCGGACGGAATATAATCATCGATTTTGTTCCAGGCAACTCGCTACAACTACACTTCAGAGGAAAAATTCGCGATGATCGAAGTGATAGCCATGATCAAAGGACTGCAAGTACTAATGGCGCGCATGGAGACCGTATTCGCGGACGCTGCGCGGCGCTCCATCTACGCTGAACTGCAGGACTTCGTGCAGTTGTTACTGCGGGAGCCGCTTCGTAAGGCTATCAAGAACAAGAAGGATCTAATACGCAGGTACGTTAGAATAACGTGGGTAATATTGCCGACCGGGTAATAATGACAAGGGTAATATTACCCACTCGGCAATATTACCCACTTGGCAATATTACCCACCTCGTCAATATTACCCAATATTGACGAGGTGGGTAATATTGCCAAGTGGGATATATTGCCGAGTGGGTAATATTGCCAAGCGGGTAATATTGCCAATTGGGTAATATTGTCAAGCGGGTAATATTGTCAAGCAGCTAATATTGCAGCTCAAAACGGTGAAGGAAAACATCGTGAGGAAACCGGCATGTCCTAGAACCAAAAAATTCGAAGACATATGACATCTACCAACCCGCACTGGGCCCGAGTGGTGGATTACGGCCCACTCCCTCTCACAGAGAGGAGGCCTGTGTCTCAGCAGTGGGAACGTTATAGGCTGATTATGTAGCTAATTTTGCCAACTGTTAATGGCGCGCATGGAGATTGTTCGTGGACGTTGCACGGCGCTCCATCTACGCTGAGCTGCAGGGCTTTGTGCACTTGTTTTTGCACTGAGCCACTGCGCAAGGCTATAAAGAACAAGATCTTATATGCAAAGTGCAACATTTACACAAGACAAGTGTGTAATATAAGTCGGTAGATATCTCCGAGTGGGGCTAATATTGCCTATTGGCAGTATGATCACTACAACACGAGTTTACTCCCGCTACGCAAGCCGAAGGCGAGTGGTGGGTAATTTTGCCAGGCGGATAGTATTGGCCATTAGATCATATCGTTTAAAAGAGCAGTGGCTGCCCAGTGTTAACGGTCGCGAAAAACGAGTTGTAGGTTGGCGGTTCGAACCCAAGCACTATACTTGGTGTAAATTATTTCATCACCACTGCTCTCAAAACGGTGAAGGAAAACATCGTGAGGAAACCGGCATGTCCTAGAACCAAAAATTTGGAAACGGATGACATCCGCCAACCAACCAACAATATAGTTTATATTTATGTTTTAGTTACAGAACCTTAATAACTAGTTTGTAAAAATTTTAACAAATCCTTCTTTCCTTTCCCCACAGTATAATAGTGTCAGTCCGTGAAACGTGCGGTGACTGGGCACGCGGCTGCGAACCTCAACAGGATCCGGCGTTACGCGGGAAGAAGGATGGGGAAGCTAGTTTCACCATCAAAGTGCCGCGAAGGAATGTTGGTGAGTATTTATTTTATTTTATTTATTTATTTATTTATTTATTTTATTATTTATGTACACACAGTAAAATACAGAGAGATACGACATAATTATAATACTAGTACAAAGGTACTGCTTATTTCTTAAGAAATTTCTTCCAGCAGACCTGCGAAAGGAGAAATGAAAAAGAAATGTAGACAATAGTGTGTGAGAACAAGAAGAGAAAAATATGAATATGCGAAGTCTTAAACTAAAATGATAAATATACCTATACTATACCATATACATATAAAATTTACACACGAATACGTACACGTACACACGTGCAAAAAAACTTACATATACCTAAAGAAATACATAAAGCATATATATACAAACATATATAAAAAAATATTCACAGTTGAGAGGAAAGGTAGTGCTTTTTATTTTTTTATTTTTTATTTATTTTCTTCTTACATCTACCATTACAGAGTAACCCAATGCGGTAAATGCGCTTATCCTAACTTAATTATTCTAAATAGGCAAGTACTAACATTCAGTACCTACCTATAACAAATTTCATACAATGCATTCCTTGTGAATTCACTCAGAGAACAACAGAATAAGTCTGTCTCAATCGCTATGAGGTTGAGCGTGCGAAGCGCACGCGTCAACGGCGCCTCCCTTACAAGTTTGGTGCTCGCGCGCGGTTCCACTAGCAGTGGCGGCTGCCGTCGTCGCCACACGTACCTGTCCGGAACACACAGGCTCACCTGCGCTAAAATAACTGCATTATGCACCTTCCCTCTTATTAATTTAAATATATATGAGGTGAGTGCAAGATCCCTCCTAACCCTTAGCTCATTGTATCCTACCATACCTAAAATAAATAAGGTTGGATACATTAGCGGGTAAAAGGGATATACTCCGTAATAATACTTATATAAATATCTTATAAATTTATTTTGTACCCTCTCCAGCATAAGACTATATTTAGCTTCATGCGGAGACCAGATGACTGCATTACATTCTAGCTGGCTCCTTACCAATGCATTATATAATGCTATAATAGCTTTCACATTCGTGAACCCTCGGACCGTACGGAGCATAAAACCTAAATTTCTATACGCTCTTTTTTTTTATATGAAAGGGATGCTTTAAAAATGTCTAAAAGGATAGTCTGAAAAAGATTGAAAGACGACTCCGCCTTGGACGGTAAATGTGGTGCTGTTCCACAAACGATGGGACACTTAATATCATGTTCTGCGTGTCAACGGCATGTTACAGGAACTATTTTTTTTTTTTTTTTTTTGAAAAAAACGTTGCCCCACACTAGGATTTTCTCCTGTATCGTGGGTGCGTTTACAAACATAACTCACATACACAAACAGCCAGACCCGGAACAACTACTTGTAGGTCATACAAATATTTGTTCCGTGCGGGAATCGAACCCGCGACACGCTGCGCGGCAGTCAATCGCTTAACCACTGCGCCAACCGTGCCGTCAACTAATGGACGCTCGTGATTGTCATCGACACGCTAACAAGAAGAAATGATGATCTAATAACGCCATTGTTGTAAAATGTTTGAAAATATAACACATCGTTAGCGATCGGATATTCGGATGCATATTTACCTAAAGTTATTTTTTAGTAATGAAAGTATGGAAACGGCTTCTTAAAATATACTTTTTTTCCGGAATCACGGGGTTTTATTAATAACAGTGTGTATAGAATTTTGTATTCCTAAGCATAACAAATATTTCTTATCTATTTAGAGCTAGGCAAGAATAGTAGAAAATATAACACTAAAAAAAATAGTATTCTTTCTTTATAGCTTTTTAATTTAAAATGTGTTTATTCGTCCGCATACACAGTACAAAAGAGCAGTTATTAAAGTTTAGTCGGTTCTGGAAACCGACACTGTACCCATACCGAAGCGCACTCCATACTAGTTGACTCTCAAACTTTAGGTAAATATGCATCCGAATATCCGATCTCTACACATCATAGAACATCGGAAAAACAAAGTGTTATTCGGATATGATCACTTTACTTTGTGTAAATTATTTCGTCATCACTGTGTTTGTGAGTGTGTCTGTTACTTCTTCACGCTCAAACGGCTGGACCAATTATGATAAAAAATTGAATTTGAAAAAGTCATTTTGTCAAACTAGGCTGAGAATCAGCACTTTTCGAACGTCAAAATTTACATAAGACAGTACCCCAAAAACGCCCCTAGTGCCCCTAGGCACCCTGCCTAGGTGCCCTGTGTTCCTAGTGCTTTAGCTGGGAAGAAGAAGTGGCGCAACTAACTCCCCAGCAGCACAGCTGTCTGTTCAGATATAAAACTTGAATCTGCACAATAAAATGTAAAGGAATTTGCATTACGCAACAAAACATTAAATTAAATTATTTGCCTTATGTTAGCTAGCACACGCCACTATACCAAAAAAAAAACATACAAACACAAATAGGCTTCTTATTATCCCGACATTCCCACGGGATTGAGACTTACGCGGGTGAAACAGCGGGGCGCAGGTTTTATTAAATAATCTTAAATTTTTTTTTTCTTTCTACAGGTCCATCATCAACCCAACTCTACATGGTCCGCACACAGCTAGAAGCGCTGATCTCCGACAAGTCCGGCGGCAGACGTGTTCTGCGCAAAGACCTGGACGCCGGCACTCTGACGCAGATCGAGACCTTCCACCGACAGAGCTTCTACTGGATGTACCTGCTCAACTTGTCAGGTGAGAATATTGATTAGGGAGTAATATTGCTAAGTGGGTAATATTGCCAGGGGCTGACATTGCTCGGGGTAATATTGCCCCTCGTAGCCAAGTGGGTAATACTGCCGAGGGTTAATATAGCCAGGGGGTAATATTGACTCTGTCGGGTATACACTCGCGGTATCTCTTCAAATTCGGTGGCAGACGTGTTCTGTGCAAAGACCTGGACGCCGGCACTCTGACGCAGATCGAGACCTTCCACCGACAGAGCTTTTGGATGTACCTGGTCAACTTTTCAGGTGAGAATATTGCTGTGAGGGCCATAATTGACGAACAAGGTAATATTGCCATGTGAGTAATATTGCTAAGTAGTATTATATAATACTTATATTATATGAAGGCGTAATAACAGATTCAAAAGTCACTAAAATCATGTATCTGTGTATTGAATATTATATTTACATAAAGCTTCAGAACTTGTTCCGACTGAAATTTAACCGGCTGTCACGAAAATCATCGGCTCTGTCAAAGTCAATTTCAAAGTAAAATCAATTATTTCAAATAGGCACATAAACGGCACTTTTGAACGTCAAATAGTGTCAGAGCATTATGCTGAGCGATGGCCGTTTTCCGTGGATGTAACGCATATGTTTGTGTTTTTTCTTTCGGTCATATTTTACCGTAAATAAACGTAATTTCTTTCTTTCTTTCACCTTTAAGACACGTAACTTCTGTTTTTGTTTTAACTAGATTTATCATCATCATTCATCATTTCAGCCGGAAGACGTTCATTGCTGGACATAGGCCTCCCCAAGGGGGGCTGGGGGGTTGCCATAATCGCCACGCTTGGCAGGCGGGTTGGCGAAAGACATGGGTGAAATAGCTCACTGAAAAGAAAAAGAGCGATTAGCTCTTTCGCTCTAAAGAGCTATATCACTCTTCTAGCTCACTAGCTCTTATATAGCTCAGTGACTCAGACGCCGACTGATTTTATTTTATTTTAAAAGAGTGTCCGTGGAGTTTCTTGCCCGTTCGTCTTTCGAGCTTCATATTTGTAACTGACCGACTTGTTGACAATTCAAAAGTGCATGTAAATGGTTTAATTGAAATAAATGCTTTGAGTTTGAGTTAGCTCATTTGACTCACGCCGCACGCGCGTCGAAGGAGACTGCTCTGCTCGCTCAATAGTCAATAGCTCTTTGGAAGTTTGGACTCTTTGTTACTCACTAGCTCTTCTATAACTCAGTGACTCAGACGCCGACTGTAAGTCCATTTGACTTACGCCGCACGCGCGTCTAAGGAGGCGGTTCGGCGCGCTGACTCGCTCAATAGTCATTGTCAAATTCTGAGTGAGCTAACTAAGCTAGTGAGCTATTTAGCGAGCGAGCGAGTGAGTGAGCGAGAGCGACATCAATCGAAAAGAGCTAGCTATGCTACCCATATCTAGTATGGTGTTAAAATGCATAGAGAACGCTGCTGCTCATTCTCTAGTTAGTCCGTCCCTTAGTCGCCTTTCACGACACCCACGGGAAGAAATAGGATGGTGCTATTCTTTACGTCCGGCACCATACGGAACAATTAACTAAATTAGCCAGACTGCGCCAACTATAATATCCGGATTCGCGTTTATTTGATGCATTTTTTTCACAGATTCTCTACAGAAATGCTGTGATCTTTCACAGCTGTGGTACAGGGAGTTCTATCTTGAGATGACGATGGGACGCAAAGTAAACGTGAGTAAAAGCAATCTATGTATTAAATTAATTAATCACACTAATATTATAACGGCGAAAGTTTGTGAGTGTGTGTGTATATTTGTTACTTCTTCACGCTCAAACGGCTGGACCAATTTTAATAAAATTTTGTATGGAGGTAGCTGACACCCTGGATTGAGACATAGGCTACTTTTTATCCCGATATTCCCACGGGATCGAGACTTACGCGGGTGAAACCGCGGGGCGAAGCTAGTAATTAAATATGTGTATTTAGCCATCTGTTCATTAAGCGCCATTAATTAAACAAACGGGTAGTGGCCATTAATCACTAAAATAATAAAAATACATTGAAAAATAAAAAAATTCAAACAAAAACTAAATAATAAAGCTCTCTCTTTCCTTCAATTCGTCTACTCTTTGCACGTTATTCGTTTTCATTTCATTAATGCGATGTTATGATCCGTGCTATTTTATGATGATGATAAAAATGCTATTTTAGAAAATTGTTAATAAATCAATAAATAATAACGTTTCATCATTCTCCTGCCCTTATCCCAATTGATTTGTGGTCGGCGCAACATGTCCCCTTCCTCCATACTTCTCTATTAGTCGTCATCTCGGTAGTCACTCCCTTTCTAGCCATATCATCTTTCACACAGTCCTTCCATCGTTTCTTTGGTCTTCCCCTACTCTTATAGCCATCGACATGCATACTCAAAACTTTCCTCACGACATTTTTCTCATTCCTCCGCATCACATGCCCATACCATGACAACCGATTTCCGCACAACTTTTCAGTCACCGGTGCTACTTTCAGACTTCCTCTTATGTACTCATTTCTTATTCTATCCATTCGTGTCACACCACACATTCCTCTTAGCATTCTCATCTCAGCTGCATGCAATTGCCTTTCATTTATCCCTTTTGTGGCCCAGCATTCTGATCCATACAAGACAGCAGGTCTAATCATTGTTTTATATATTTTCCCCTTAAGTTTAAGAGGAATGCGGGAGTCGCAGATTGTTCCCGTGACCTGCCGCCATTTCATCCATCCAGTGTTAATTCTGTGCTTAACCGTCCAATCCACTTCATAACGTTTAATGAAATTAAAATATAATATGTTCATAAAAAGAAAACGCGAAACCTTATAGGTGTATTAATTGAATGTCGCCATTAAGCCCCAGCGTCCTTTGGCGGCACGGCATGGCAAGGTTAGGCGACGAATAAAAATATAACTTAACAGTATGGAAATAAAGTTGAAATTTCTTCAGTTCAGTTTTTAGGGTTCCGTACCCTAAGGGTAAAACGGGAACCCTATTACTAAGTAAGTAAACTGTCACCAGGCTGTGTATCTCATGAACCGTGATAGCTAGACAGTTGAAATTTACACAGATGATGTATTTCTGTTGCCGCTATAACAACAAATACTAAAAACCAGTGTCTAGAGTCAAATTTTTTCTCTAAAATGTTATATTTTGTCACAGAAATGCATGGTACGCCACCAACATAATGAAGAATGCAATGATTTGATCACTATGGAGAAGCGCATACAGTTCCCCATTGAAATGTCCATGCCGTGGATATTGACCGACCACATTCTGAGGACTAAGGAGCCGGCTATGATGGAGTAAGTATTATTATTTTGTACTAGTTTGTACTTGTACTAGTTTATTTTATTTGTACTAGCTTTTATACCAGTTTTCATATAACTATTGTTTTACGCGGCGCACGCCAGTAAAGCTCCCAGTCGTCATGATTTTTTCCGACATCTTCAACAATCACTATAGTATTTCAGCCAATTTACACAAAACCTCAATGAATTATACACCTAAACCTTCGTCATGAATCACTCCGTCCATTGGTGAAAACCGTATGAAAATCCGATTGGTAGTTTTTGAGTTTATCGCGTTCAGACAGACAGACAGATGCGGCGGGGTGACTTTGTTTTATAATACTATTGATTGATTGATTTTGAGTGATTAATAAACACAGAAGCACAGTCCGATGCATACTTTATGGTGGCTCGGAACATGAGGCGAGTCGCTGCACAGTAAAAAAAATTGTTTCAGTGGGGGTGAGGGTTGGGGTACTGTGAAGCGAGTAGCGACCTTCAGAGCTGCCATTAAGTTTGACGCTTAGTGCACTGTTACATAAAAAAAAAAAAAAAATTACACAATAAATATAGTCGAGTAACTAAAATGGTTATGGAGTAATATCGCCAATAACCTTTTGTGGCACTTTAAATCCGATGACAAAAAAATAACCAATGTTTTTTTTTTATAGGGAAATTTCACTCCTTAACTTCATTGTACACAACATAACATAACATCACGCCTGTAATCCCCGAAGTGTTAGGCAGAGGTGTACCTATAGTACACCCACATTTCGCCAGTTATGTTTTAGTCCCATGTAATAGGGGGCGAGCCTATTGCCATCAACCGGGCACAAATCCAGACTCCGGGCTGCTACTGAAAAATTCCTAATGGAAAATTCCAATAACACTTTGCCTGACCTGGGAATCGAACCCAGGACCTCATGCTCAACAGTCGCGCTTGCGTTCACTAGACCAACGACCAACTTCATTGTAATAAGCCCAATTTCCCTCAACAGTTATGTCTCCTATTCGCTCCATCTATACGATTCCCATAGACACTCATATTTTTTACAAAAAACATGTTATTAATTAACCACCTTTAAAAACACATTCATAAGCTTCATTTTACCACAACAGGTACGTCCTCTGCCTTTTGGACTACCAAAAACAACCTAATTTTCGCTATTCAAAAATCACTCTTAACTACTTAATAATAAGCTCCATTTTCCTTCCACAGATACGTGCTCTACCCATTGGACTTATACAACGATTCGGCACAATACGCGCTCACAGTATTCCGCAAACAGTTTTTATACGATGAAGTGGAGGCAGAAGTTAATTTGTGCTTCGATCAGTTCGTGTACAAGCTGTCTGAGCAGGTTTACGCTCATTATAAGCAGTTGGCGAGCAGGTAAGCATAAATAAGCATTAAAAAAAAAAACAGTTAACTTGTGGTACGCTATCATCATCTGCCCAGCTTTTTCCCAACTATGTTCTGGTCGGCTTCCAGTCTAACCGGATGCAGCTAAATACCAGTATTTTACATGGAGCGACTGCCTATCTGACCTCCACAACCCAGTTACTGGGTACACGATAACCTTTGGTTAGACTCAGTATTTTGGGCTTTTGTCTACCCGTAACAACTGTCTAAGAACTACGAATAACACAGCCGGGAGCAACGGCTTAACGTGCTTTCCGAGGCACGGAGAAGTCTCGATATGTAATGGATGGTCATCCATCCAGGAACCGACCGCGGCAAGCGTAGCTTAACCTTTGGCCGAATAGTACGCAATATTCGGCCGAATACCGAATATTAAAAAAGGTTGTCGAATAGGCCGAATATAAAATAGTAGCCGAATATTCGTGGCATCTCTAGTAAAAAATGTTAATGATGTCATACTAAAAGTCATGTATCCTAACTATTATCAATGCGAAAATGAGTTTATTTGTTTTGTTACGCGTTTACGCTAAAACAGCTGAACGGATTTAGGTGTCAAAGTCAAATTATTTATTTAAAATAGGCACATATTTTGAACGTCAAAATTTACAAAAAAACAGAATTGATTCCAAAAGGTAGCTTCGTATGGAGAAGAATGGGCAAGAAAGTCCACCGTTACTCTTTAAAAATGTATTCCCACGGGTTCAAGACTTATGCGATTGTAACCGTGTGGCGCAGCTAGTTTGAAATAATTCGCTAGATAAGAATCTCTTTTGACGGATAGGAACGCTTTTTTCAAAAATTATCAAATAACTTCTCCCGCTCACGCGCGGAGCGGGAGGGCTCCCGCTCTGGGCGTGTCAGACTTTTACTGACTAAACCCGTGCTTCTTCAGTTGCCTGACCAAATAAAATTATCTTTATCTTTATCTTTATCCTATGTGCCAGGGCCACGAACGGGTAGGTAGCCTGGAAACTAGAAAAGGACGTAGGCTACTTTTACAGTCGCGGGCATTAGCTAGTTTCCCATAAGCACAGTATTTTTATTTTCTGGCACTTTAGTTCTTTGGTACATAATTACAGTATTTGACTGTTTTGATTATTTAGATTTTTACACATAAGCCACAATAAAAAAAAAATCGTTCTAATATATCAAAAAATGCCGTAGTTGTATGCGTTTTAAAGTCTATTGTAGACAGAGACAGCACTACTGCGATCTGACGTCACATCGCGGTAACTTCGCGCCATTCAATACAATGATCGGTTTGCGTGACAAGGATAGTAGAATAATTTCAAAAGCGTGGAACTTCTCCACTTTTCCACCGATTTTTTTTTTTCTCAAATACGCCGAAAGGTAAGAGAGCTCTTAATCACACTAATATTATATAGGCGAATGTTTGTGAGTGTGTTTGTTACTTCTTGACGCTCAAACGGCTGGACCAATTTTGATAAAATTTTGTATAACTTTTTATTCCGATATTCCCACGGGATCGAGACTTACGCGGGTGAAACCGCGGGGCGCTGCTAGTTCATATATATTTTTGATAGCAGTCAAGTACCCTATGGTCGACTCCTGAATGATCTCGATGTCTTGTCTCTCTAGCATGCTACTGGACAAACGTTACCGCGCGGAATGCGCCGCACGCGGTGCTTCAACTGGTTCCGCTGCCGGCCGCTACGCGTCGCTACTGAGGCAGAGACATGTCGCCTTATTAGGCAGACATGTTGACCTGTGTGCGCTGGTTAGTATAATAATAAAATTATATTTACTTATATTTTTGGGGTTGAAATCCTCGGGCCGTGGGGTCCGGTCTTTTAATTAAATCTCGAAACGGCTGGTTGACACTTCCCGTGACCCAAGGGCTGGCTTTTACCTTGGCTAGAGGCTAAGCTTTGCCATACAACGTGGCAATGCCGCCAGTCTCTTGGGTACATTACCAGTCGACAGCGATGTGGATGAATTTTCCGAAGCCATATTTTAGTTTGTGAATAGTTTTAGTTAGGATATAATTTTGTTATTTTTATTAATTATGTAATTAGGTATAAGTTTTTATTTATATACTATTTTAAAATTTAAGTTCGATTATCTATATAAATAAAAAGACAAGTCCTGACTGACTGACTGACTGATTGACTGACTCATCAACGCCCAGCCTAAACCCTTGGACCTAGAAAGCTGAAATTTTGTACAGAGGTTCTCTTTATAATGTAGACAAGGAATAAGAAAGGATTTTGGGAGCTCAAACCACTGAACGGGTTGGGTTGAAATTTGGCACATGGGTACTTATTATGACGTAGGCATCCGCTAAGAAGGGGTTTTTGAAAGTTCGACCTTTAAGGGGGTGAAAGGGGGATTTTGTTTGTATGAAAAATCTTATTCCTTGAGTTAATAAACCTGAAACTTGGCACGAATACTTACCGAAGTAAATTATAAAGTTGTCATTTTTGTTTTTTAATCTACCCCCTAAAGGGGGATTGGGGGATGTCAACGTTTGTTTAGAAGAATTTTAACGCGCGGTCCGATTAACTCGCAACTCAGTATTTATACTTAAAACCAAAAATAAAGAATAAAATGTATCAGCTTTTTTTTAAATCTTTCCCTAACGGGATGAAAAAGGGGTTGTAATTTTACTAGGGAGGACGTGGCTTGATTAACTTGAAAATTGGTATTAATACTTAGCAATAAAAATTGATACTAACATGTATCAGAGTATTTCGAAAATCAACCACTGACGGGGTGAAAAGAGGTAGTCAATTTGACAAGGGAGGATTTTACTGCGTGGCTTGACTAACTCTAAATTATGACGTAGGCATCTGCTAAGAAGGGGTTTTTGGGAATTTGACCTTTAAAGGGGTGAAAAGGGGGATTTCATTTGTATGAAAAATCTTATTCCCTGAGTTAATAAATCTGAAACTTGGCACGAATACTAACCTAAGTAAATTATAAAGTTAGTAATTTTTGTTTTTTTTTTATGGGGGATGTTAAGTTTGTATGGAAGAGTTTTAACGCGCGATCCGATTTACTCGAAACTCGGTATTTTATATAATTATACCTAATGCTCACAGAATAGAAAGCCTTACATGTTTTTGGGTTTATTCAAATGTAACCCTTACGGGGCAAAAGAGGGTTTTTAAGTTTTAGGGAAGGATTTTACTGTGCGTCTTGATAAACTCCAAAGTAATTGAATAACACATGATAGAATGTTTTTCAAAAATAAACTCCCTTTGGAGTGAAAAGGGGGACACAGTTTATACCAAAATTATGTTTCCTTTGATCAATAAACTTGAAAATTGACCCGTATATTTTCTTAATAAATAAAACGACCATAAACCATTTTCGAAAACAACATTTAAAGGGGGTGTTGAAGTTTTTGGGGGAAAATAATTGTATGAAAAGATATATCGCGCGGTTCGATTAACTTGAAACTCGGTATTTATATTTAAGATCGGAAATAAAGGAAAAGGTGTATCGGGGTTGTCAAAAAATCTACCCTTAACGGGGTGGAAAGGGGTAGTCAATTTTAAAGGGGATGATTTTATGTTTCGGATTGGCGCAAAAATGGATTTAGATGAGATTTGGTAACATAGTTTATAATCTGTAATATTTTTCCGACATCTACGCGGGCGAAGCCGCGGGCAAAAGCTAGTATAATTATAAGTTAATACGATGGACCTAGAATAAAATTAATAAAACGTATACAAGATGAACACTCCACAATCTAAAAAAAAACTGCTGTTCCCTATATGTATGTTTTCATAACCCGTCAAAATGTAGGAAACAGCTGATTTTTTTTCGTGATTTTAGGTTTGGTCCCATAGTAAAAGTGGCTGATAATGATAATGATGAGTACAATGACCCCTTAAGAGGTTGTACGTTATTATGATACATGCTGTATAAACACCCGCAATAATAGGGTCTACGGAAAGAAGTGAAAACTTATTTACTTGTAAAGAATTATTGAATATAATACTCTTAATAGATTATTTTAATTATTGTGAATGTGAAGACTATGTGGGTTATTGCTCTTTTTTCCCCCCTTTGTCTTTTATTCTCAGTTAGTGTTAATCATGGTCTGGCAGTTTGAGTAATTTTAAATTACTCAAACTGCCAGACCATGATTAAGAAAGGACATTTGGGTAGGCCGCATAAATTACTAATTTATGCGGCCCACCCAAATGTCCTTTCTTTGGTATTGATCGTCGCATCGTTGAGCTCCTTAAGTTCTGAGTAGAGCTGCACCATTACTGACAAATGCGTGCACTGACTGGTCAGGTCCACTCAATCTGTGTGGAAGAACCACACAGATTGAGTGGACCTGACCAGTCCTCAAAAGACCATTTCAGACACCAATCTACATGGCCTTCACATGATCTGACCAAGATTATGTCTGGACTTTAAAAGAGACTGACCTCTGAGTTTGTTTCGGCCTTTCTTCTCAGAGTAGTCAGATAGGAACCGCCGACCTCATCTAGTTTTAAAAATATGATTGACGTGTAAAAGTGTTTGTACAAACCTACTTACAGAAATAATTTATCATTTATCGCTCAACGCGCCTAAAGAACTTTTCACTTCAATAATATAATGATTATCTAAATCACAATTTAAACAATGCACAGTATACACTAATCATACTTTTTACGTGGTCAATTTAACTTCTCTTAGTGCTACTACAGCATGTTGGAGCGGGCATGTCGGTGACGCGAACTCATAAGTTTTTCCCCTACCAAAAATCGCTCAACGCGCACAGAGAAGTATAAACTAAAAAAAATGGTCGACAATATAAAGGACTTTTTGAAAGTCAAAAGTCACAAAAAGGGCTATCAAATTTATTTCGAATGGCTACATACATCATGGCTGTAGAGATTAACTACGATAATATGGCCCGCCCCTCCAAAATTCAAAATGTTTGAAAGTATTTGTACGCATGTGTGCGTAATGAGACGGCCGTCAAACATAAACAAATCCACGGATTTGTTGCTCGACTAGTGGCGTCATTAATCGCTAATTATTATTAGTATGGCGCTGCACTGACGTACTCTATGAAAACGACACGTGCGTTGTCTTGCGCGATCGGCTAGTTATGATTAGTTGACCAACAAATCTGGTAATAAATGAGATATTTCGAGTACTTACAACTACATACAAACTCTTTCGTAAGGATGTGACTACACACATTGAAACAGTAATTTGGAGGGGCGAGCCATGTTATCGTAGTTTATCTCTACTCCTCGAAGGGATGCATAAAACATGAACTTTTGGCCAGTTTTATTACTTCTCTGCCTTCGTGATCTTTGAACTTAAACACATAACATCACGCCTGTAATCCCGGAAGGGTTAGGCAGAGGTTTACCTATAGTACACCCACATTTACAGTTATGTTTAAGTCCCACGTAATAGGGGGCGAGCCTATTGACATCAACCGGCCACAAATCCAGACTCGGGGCTGCTCATCAGCACTCTGAATGCATGATTATATTGCATTGTACTGTTTGCGCGTGTATCAGACGGGCTGCTCGTGTAGAAAGATGTACAATATGCTCTGAACAAACTCTGATATGATCCAAATGTATTATTATTTTGACAGGTGGCCCAGCGAATCAATGCGGACATGCATAGAGCATTAGACGCAGCCGTCGCTAAGTTTGAAGCTGGAGATATAACGGGCGTTGTGGTGAGTACCTGAACATGATTTTGAACTGTTCTTCTTTTTGATGTCTGTAAGCTGACCAAGCCGCCGCGGGAGACGCCCCGGGCGTCGGGAGGCGCAGGCCGATTCCCGGCCACCGTAGGCGCGGGCTTGCGGGTGGTGAGCAATGGGTAGCTCGCCGTCCGATAAGGACCAGCGCCTCAATGAGATGTCAGCATGAATTAACGGGGTCCATTAGGGCCAATGCCTGCCAGGGTTGCGACTTTGTCCGAAAGGGATATCGTGGCCCTGGCACACAGGCAACGGAAGGAACACGGGTGGGTTTTAGTCAGTAAAAGTCTGACACACCCTCCCGCTCCGCCCTGAGCGGGAGAAGTTATTTGATAATTTCCAAACCAAAAAAAAAGGGTGACCAAGTTTTGATTTAGTCTGACGTCAAACTCAAAGTATTTATTTCATTTAAACCAATTACAGACACTTTCGAATTGTCAAAGAGTCGGTCAGTTAGTCACAAAATTGAAGAAAAAGAAATAAAAGAAAAATTGTTTATTCTGCACAAAAAACGCACATTACAAAAAAAAAAAAAACATAAATTGCACACAAAGTTGCCAAAAGCCAATAAACAATAAAAGTTTGAAAATCTTGTCCGTTGTAATACAAAATTTTGCGAATGATCAACTTCAATACAAAACTTCATCCCCTTTTCAACCCCTTGTGGGTTGAAAAAAAACAAAAACCAACTATTTACGTTGTATAAGCCAACTATAAGCCAAATTTTAGTGATTTTAACTTAAAAATAAAGAACTTTAATTAAAAACAAAATTTCATCCCACTTTTCACCCCTTAAGGGTTGAAATTCTAAAACACCGTTGTGTTAGCTGCCGACCATAAGCCTAGATAATAAATTTAGTGATTTTTACTTTCTAAAATGAAGGACTTTCCATACACAACTTCATCCCCCTTTTTAATCCTTCGGGGGTGGAATTATCAAAAACGCTGAGAGACGTATAAATTAATTTTCAATCTTTAGCCTAAAAACAAAATTTGAACCAACCTAACTTCAAAACTTCACACCCCCACACACACCCACACACAATACAAACTCACACTTCCATACCCCAGACAGACAGACTTCCAGACTTCCTTCTCAGACTTTCATATAAACTTCCATCCCCTATTTTACCCGTTTAGGGGTTGAATTTCAAAAAATCCTTTCTTCTTCACAGAGGTTCCCGTTATAATGTAGACAAGGAATACTTGTCTACATTATAACGGGAACCTCTGTGCAAAATTCCAGCTTTCTAGGTCTAAGGGTTTGGGCTGGGCGTTGATGAGTCAGTCAGTCAGGACTTGGTCTTTTTATTTACATAAATTGGTCAAAAATATATCTTAATTTAATATTTTTTTGACTTTGATTGACATTGAATGTCGTTTAGATGAGATGGCGACTAGATTTAGAAAGTTTTCAATTACAAGAATTGGAATTCTGGTGTAATTGACATAGTTATCAGAAACCGGGTTTACGTAACTTACATTTTCTTCAGTTACTAAAGCAATTTTATTGTCGTTATCTGAAATATCACCAGTTATTTAAGTGTCTGAGAGCCGACGAGACTTCCTCATCAATTTCATACTTTTTTTCCAGGAACTGGAAGGCCTAATCTCCGTGAACCGGCTCTGCCACAAGCTATTAAGCCGGTACCTCACACTCGACGATTTCGACGCCATTCTGAGAGAGAGTGACCACGGAGTTCTCGCTCCATACGGGAGAATCACCCTGCATGTGTTCTGGGAACTCAATTTTGATTTCCTGCCAAATTATTGTTATAACGCAGCCACTGACAGGTGAGCAATACTCATCATTTCAGCCGAAAGACGTCCACTGCTGGACATAGGCCTCCCCCAACATTTGGGGGGGGTTGCCATAATCGCCACGCTTGGCAGGCGGGTTGGCGATCGCAGTGTGGTGTTACAATGCATAGAGAACGCTGCTGCCCATTCTCTAGTAAGTCCCTTAGTCGCCTTTTACGACACCCACGGGAAGAAATAGGATGGTGCTATTCTTTACGTCCGACATCACACGGAACGAAAAAAAATATTACTGCATATTTATTAATTAACGTCTTTAAGGGGCCGGCTGCCATCGCCCGGAACTGAAAGTCGAGGCGAGCGCAAAATTCGTTGGGAATATTGCTATCTCTGTTTGACAACGTATGCGAGCGGCGGACGCGGTGTGCAGTCGTGTGTGTGTGACAGTGGATAGATAGCTATTATTAGCTGTACTGTACTTACCGTTCATTCTTATCGACTCGAAGGCATTTATATTTATTAGCAAAATTAGGTATGTTCATTATTTGCTTTATTTTTCTTGACTACTTCGGGGAATCGTTAGTAAATGTACAGACTAGTAATGCGTTTTTTGGATTTTTTTTTAGAATGCCGATATCTAGGCCTTGAAGAGAAAATCTAGTAGATACGTCATACATAAGGTACCTTAGATATTATATCGTCCAAGGGATCACACGAACGTCATGTAAATATAAATTATTGGGATATTTATTATTATTGTCTTTATTAACTTTAAACCTGTTTATGTTTATTTATTTCATATATGATGGTCTGAAACTTAAAAAACTAAGACTTCTTCCGTCATAGTTCTGTATTCATTTTACTGAACATCATCATCATCATCATCAATCAAAGTGTTATGCAAAGTATTAGTAAAAAATAATATTCCAATAATGTATAAATCCACGATGTCCGTAAATAACAGAGTTCTGAGCTAAGAATAATAAAAATAAAAAACAAGGATTATGAATAAACATTTATTCAGTTATGTTATTACTTCATAGTTAGAGATACTAACATAACACTAAAATTGTACACTTAGTTCGCAATAAACTTTTGAATTTGAATTTGGATATAAGTACATATGTATTCACCAATTTAAAAAAAAAGTAAGTCGCAACGTGATATACGGTGATCATATATTATTATTGCATGAGTACATAAACTTATATACCTACATTTAAAAGTACTTTGGACATAAAGTAATATAACAAGATACCTTTGCATATTATCGTAGGATAATAAAAAAAATCGGCTCTTTCTGATAATCGTTACGTCGTATGGTCACCCTACCGGGTGCGCAGGATAAACATCACAGTACTAGTAGAGTGAACCGAGCAGTGTAAGGGTGGACACGAGCGTTTTTCTCGGCGATTTTTGTCAGATTCATTCTAACAAAAATCTCCGAAAATATCGCCGAGCAAAACGCCCGTGGGCGACTACGGTAAGTCTCAGCAGTGTCCTTGAGATAATTATTACCTAAGCCCGGTCGGTCTTATGAGTACAGCAACAGAACAGTGACATGATAAATGATTTTATTTCTGTAAGTAAGTAGGTTTGTACAAACACTTTTACACGTCAATAATATTTAAAAAAAAAACTAGATTAGGTCGGCTCATCGCTCTGTCGACGCTACGTGATTTTGATCCTTATTTACATTATAGTTACGGATCAATGTTCTAGGAAAGAAGCCACGGTGCGCGCCTTCTCGAAGCAATAAGAAAATATGATACATCGCTCTCGGTCGGTTGGGCTTTCCACTGAGCGACAGCGATGTTTACAAACTACCTACGGAGTACCTACTACTCAATCATATTTTCAATGGTCGCATTACTTTTTCGCAAATGCGATCATAATCATTATTGGTAAGACCGCACGGAACAATTTCCTATGCAAGTATTTTTACGTAGGTATGGAAGTATTTTTTCTGCATACGCGATTGTAGTCCTTATCTCTTATGATTTTACGGATCAATTTTCGACGCAGAAAGAAAATACTTCAAAGTATGTTGAGCCTTGGGTTTTGGCGCTGACTAAAGATGGACGTACTTAGAAGCCCTGGTACTTATTTACAAGTTGGATCAAAGCATAATGAACGTTATGTCAATTGTGTAAGGTACAAACTAGATAGGAGCGAAATAACAGGTCGGGCGTCTTCCGTGGAATTCCCGCAGTTAGCAGCTTGTATAATTTAGAATTTTTACTGCTTCTCAACACATTTAAACTTAGTTTGGTCTAATGTTATCTAAAGATAGGTAGGTAGGTAAATGGTTACTAATTTATACAAAATCTGACTAGGTACCTACTAATACAAAACAGCCTAAGAAAAAAAAAATCTTTATGTTCTTGGGCCTGACGTGACACATGACATAATTTATCATATCTTGTCACAAACGTCTTGGCACGCCCGTGCTCGGCCCGCTGGGTAATACTGTGAGATACATCCCAATGTTCGGAGTCCATGTCGGCAACCAAACCAGATCGTAAATAATATTCCAAGTCCATAAACAAAACAAAGGTCGTAAGAATGTAGGTATGTTACTCGATACCAAATCACGAGGCAAATTAAGATCCAAGTTCATAGCATAGGTCAATAGTGTTAGAAAATTATTACAATACCTACAATTTCGCAAACAAATACGTACCAACGCACGTGCAGTACAGTAAAGTAATCATAAAACACTGACAGCTGTAGTAGATGACAACAAACAGTCCGAGTCGTTGCGCTAGTGTGAGTGCCTGTCGGAGGGATTCACACAGCTACCGTGCGCAGTGCGGCCTCGCACGCATTGATATGTGTACAAGTGTTTGGTCCAAAATAAATTATTTTTTTTCAATGATAAATTTGGATGTGTTCCGTAATCCCAAAAATGATGAATGAAAACATAATGTTTTTCCAATATTTTTTCGCTAATTTGTAACTTGATAATATAAGCTATGTTCCTACATAAACAATATTTCAAATATTGTTGTTTATAATACAGAAAAAACAATATGAAAAATGTCATTTACGCTGTAAAAATATGTAAAATTCAATTCGCTAAAACTTCATATTAGGTAAGTTTTTTTGAAAAAAAAAAAGATGTAGGAACCTAGATAAATACCGTCTAAATCCGAATATCATCATAATATGGTGGAAATATGCTCAAATTTCAAATGATTTTGGTATTACGTTTGTATGGGCAGTTCATGGATCGCCACGCTCTTAACCATCTTTTTTGTGGTCAGCTTAACATTTAAATAACATGTGTTCTTACCTTCCATACATCACTATTAGTATTTCAGTATTCGTCCGTATCAGTCACCCCCTTTCTAGCCATACCATAGTATACAGGAAAAAATAACCAGTGCCCATTTTTTTTTTTTTTTGGGCATAGCGTGTGTCAGTCCCTTCGTATCCTAAACAATAGTACTTTCACAACACGTGGGCCATGAGTTTGAACAAGCCTTTCGCGTCGTCGCCATTTGGTTGGGATAGAATTGTATGGCGCATGCCTACATCAGTTCTGTTCAAATTCTTACAAAATTATTTTTACTGGACTCATATTGGACACATTCCATCAATAAATGTCGTAGGTCCTCGACAACTCCACATTCCTCACATTTGGGTGAAGCGATTTTCTTCATCATGAAGGCAAATTTTTTGCATGGAATGTGTCCAGGTCTGAGTCTAAGAGCAGTATCAATCAGTTTTCTACTAACATCACTATTCATGAACCAAATTTTGACAAATTAAACTTAAGCGAGATTTATTAAACATATATTTTTTATTTCGTTAGTATAAAAAAATTAAGTTATCGTTAGCAAAAGATACGTTTACTTTGGAACTTGTTCCATGGTAACTTGCCGGCCGGCGCGGGAGCGCGGTGTAGCGGAACGCGGGAAGGTACCTAAACAGCTGCGTGCTCGCTCGATTTGCGATTTTTAGTTTTTAGATATTTTTCTAGTATTTCAATTAGGGAAACAATAAAAAAAAAATATTGAACAAATAATGGAAATGTGTTCTATTACTGATAACGAACCACCAAAAAAAAATTGCGCGAGCAACTGCCTATCTGACCTCCACAACCTGGGGTCCACGGTCCAATACTGGGTAACACGGTATCCCTTGGTAAGACTGGTTGTCAGACTTTTGGGCTTCTGACGACCCGTAACAAATGTCAAAGATATACAAATGACAGCCGGGACCAACGGCTTAACGTGCTTTCCAAGCCACGGAGGAATCTTGGTATGCGAAGATGGTCGCCCATCCACGGACCAATCGCGGCAAGCGTAGCTTAACCTGATCGATCGACCCGTGCGGCAGTTATTACTTAGCCACAAGCTCCTCAGCTAGTAGACTAATTTGTCGAAATATTTCCAGATTCGTGAAATGTCGCGGCATTCAGTTCGCTGCGGGCGTGTCTCGGGAGAAGCCACAGCAATACGGACATGCATTGCTTTGGGGCTCCAAGCAACTCAGCCTTGCTTATTCTGCGCAGTATGCTCAATACGTAGGTAAGGATCTGAAGCAAACAATAGTAGAAAAAACAATTGCCATCATATTTTTGGTCTTCAAGGCCTTCGGTAAAGGTCCATCCAGTGTGCCTCCAATTCGACTGAATGGAGTAGAGCTCAGTCGAGTGTATCATTTTAAATATCTAGGACACTACCTTACTGAGGGCCTTGACGGTCAGATGGATATTGGTCAGAAACAATATGTCGTCGCGCAGGTTTGCTCGTTGCAGTTCACAGGCTAAAATCACCCTGTTTAAAGCATACTGCCAAACATTTTACACCTGTGGACCACATATACTCAAAGATCGCTCAGTGCCTTGCGAGTCCAATACAATAATGGATTTAGGATGTTGTTGGGGCTACTGCGTTTCTGTAGTGCTTCGAATATGTTTGCGGAAGCTAGGGTAAGCTTCCACGCTATCAGACGTAAAAGAACTGCTTCATTATTGAGCAGGTTGCGCGGTAGTTCTAACAGCATCTTGCAGGTTATGGCGGAGAAATTCGATTCTCCAATTGTGAAGGCGTTCGTCCGGGTTGACGATTCATTTTGGTTTCGATCGAATATCCTACTAAGAGGATATTCGATCGAAACCAAAATGAATCGTCCTAAATGTATTTTTCAATTTATATTTTTTTCTATTTATGCTGTACTTACTAACATAGTGTATAAGTCAGTGGTACTAACAAAGTGGACTAAATGTCTGTAAATAAAGTATCTGATTTGATTTTGATTTCCATGTTTTCTCGCTTGCTGTACTACTTTTGAAACTTCACTAAGGTTGAAACTATTTTACTGTCGCTTAGACAAATATAGTGCGTTCACTATAACTGGACGCGTGACGCGATTGGTAGCACTGATTTTTGTTCGTTTTAGATTGCATTCCAAAAAAAAAAGAAAAAAAAAGTTTATTACAATAAAATACCTCACAGGGCTCGCTCACAGCGCTCACATCAATAATTTGCGTTCCGATTTAGAAATCACGATTATGGCAGCTGAGAGCTGTCAACAATTCGGAACGCTCGTGAACGCGCTCACGGTTGGTTTACAGTATTTCTTTGTGTATCACTACAAATTTCTTCTTCTTCTTCTTTGGTTAGGTGGCGACTGTAGCCAGAAGCATAAACTCAAAGTCAAAGCATTTATTTCAATTAAACCATTTACAGGTATTTTTGAATTGTCATGAAGTCAGTCAGTTACAAATATGAAGCTAGTTGCCCTTTCCAAATAGTAGGTTCCTATGGAGAAGAACGGGCAAGAAACTCCACGGACACTCTTTTAAAATAAAATATTTGATACAAAGTATTGGTTACATCATTCTTATTGAAAATATACATGTGAGAACGGTGCAAAACGTCAGAAACGTTCGTGATAAAACAAAAACAATTCAAAACTAAAATAATTAAAAATAAGCCGTGGCAGCTAAGAGATGACCAATCCCAACTGACAGCCGTTCACGAAAATCACGCATGGATCAGCACCATCATGGATCACCACCGAAAATGCTACATTAGTTTAAAGATATTATGCGACTCAAAACAAAACATCACAACTGTCATTTTTGACAGCGCTCATGGTGATTTTAATTTAGGGCATGGTCGGCGTTATAGCAAGATGGCGCATGTCATGACAATTCACGCGACATCGTTTTCGCGCTCACGCTAATTCGGAACGGGTATAAGCGCGCACAAATCGATAATAGCGCAACTCGGAACGCACCCTAAATAGAGTTCAAAATGGCGACTGACAGAATAGAACTACCAATCACATGACTGCAAAATTTGTGCTACCAATAGCGCCATGCTTCGAGTAATAGTGAACGCACTATAGATCTGGTCGTTTTATGACGTGCAAGTAACATGAAATTATTTTTATTTCTGTAAGTAGATCTTTTAAGACACTTACCGGTCAATTTATTGGTCAATATTTTAAGACTAGATGGCGCCGGCATTTCGTAACTGTTTGATCTCTGAGAAGAAATGCCGAAACAAACTCAGAGCTCCAGCGAGATAATTGCGTAACACATACAATGGCAATCGATGGCAATGCCCTTAATTTTGTTCAGTAACTACGCAATCTAAATTTTCTTTCGTCCCTGGCCCTGACGTCAAACAATGGACAAGATTCTCAAAGTTTTATTGCTTTAATTTGAGGCTTTTGGCTACTTTGTATGAATGTATTTTTTTTATTAATGTGCGTATAAACAATTTTTCTTTATTTCTTTTATTTTGACAGTTCGGTAATTAAGCAGACGAATTTTATCTATATTTGAACAAAATTTTCTCCCAAAAAAGAATTAGTTTTTGGTTAAATCTGGAATCACAAAAACAACTATGCCTGTATTCTTTATTACTACAGCATTGGCAGTACTTTCCATCACGTCTGAAGTTTCAACAATTAATTAAAATTAACGTGCTTTTTCTCCAGGCTTCGTTGGCGCCCAACACCTCCACGCGCTAGTCCGCCTCCTAGGCTACCAGGGAGTAGCCGTAGTAGTCTCAGAACTGCTCGACGTAGCGCGAGGTCTACTGCACGGCACTATAGCGCAGTTCACTCGGGCGCTAGCGGCCGCCATGCCTAGGCACTGCAAGTTGCCAAGATATGATTATGGATCTAACGGTAAGTTCGAAATACTGCCAGGGTAACTGCATACTCCAAGGGTAACAACTCACTCCAAGGGTAATAATTTAACCCTAAGGTAAAAAACCACTCCAAACGTAGCAACACACCTCTAGGGTAATATCTCACAACTAGGGTAACAACCCACTCTAAGGGTAACAACTCAGTTCTTTAAAAAGGTATAATTTTATTCATAATTCGTAGTTACAAAGATACGAAAGAAGTGTGCAATTCTAACAAATGTTTTGTATCAAACTAAGATTTCTGAGTCTTAAGTTCTCTAGCGTTTTGCGTAACGAGACGTAGGTTTATGTATGTCACAACTTCACAATAATTGAAGAAATATCTAATAAGTATATCTTTTCCACACAGGAGTGCTGGGCTACTACCACGCTCAACTCACCGACATCGTTCAGTACCCCGACGCGCGCACTGAGCTGTTCCATGCCTTCAGAGAGCTGGGCAACATCATACTCTTCTGTATGCTCATTGAACAGGTATGAGAAGATATTATATTAGTTACCGGTGACTACATAACAAGACATCCCGAGGGTAACAAAATATCTCGAGGGTACCAAGACATCAACCGGGTAACAAAATATCTCGAGGGTAACCTTACATCTGAAGGGTAACAAAACACTTCGGAGTGTGTCATATTTCTCCGGGCTCTAGTACTATTTAATATCACCCTCAATTCACTAACATCGTGTACCCCGCGCGCACTAAGCTCAGACAGATCAGTATCATGTTGCCCAGCTCTCTGAAGGCATGGAACCTGTATACTCATTGAACGGACAATTTTACTCAGTTTTAGAGAAACAACTTACTTTTAAGGGTAACAACTCACTTTCAAGGGTAACAAATCACTTTCAAGGTATGAGAATACCTCGAGGGTATTAAATATGTTTTTCATTTAACAACTGAGGTTAATTTTATAATCTCAATTTTCGATTTTTCATTTAGAATTTAATAATGTTATTCAAATAATTACTGTTGTAAAAGTAGTTGTTAGAAATACAAATGAATGTAGTGTTTGGGATTCGGGTACCAATAAAAGTCACTTTATTCTAAGACTTAATGTTTATTTGACTATTTTCAAGTAACTACAGATTTCCAACACCGTACTATATGCAATGTCCTCACACACGACTGCCATATTGGTTCTTTCAGACTCCTTCGTTCTCTCACTCACTCGCTCATTCAGTCACTCGTTCACTTACGTTCCGTTCCCTCTATTACTTCTCCATTCATTCCCACATAAATGTGTTACTAATTCCCCTTAGTGAGTGATTGCACAAGAATTTAACCAGAACAGGGTTTTGTTTAGATAGTTATACAACAGACAGTTATATTTCTTTATTCTTACGTTAAAATACATTTAAAAACACTGCCATTACTCCGAAGCGATAATCCGAAGTTTCGGCCGAATGTTCGGCCGTTTTATAACTTCCAAAGTTTCCTTTTTGACTTTCAATCTTTACCCGACTTCAAGCCACATTTTTGACTTTGGGTTATCTCTTTCACCGTCGTTTTTTTTGTTTTTCTTTAACCTTTGTCAGCCATGGTTAAACGTGTTCGGCCGTTTCGTGACTACGGCTAGTCAAGAAACGGCCGAACATTCGGCCGATACAAAGGATTTATGTTCGGAGTAGAACCCCAGGTCCTATTTTGATAAAGTCATACAATTGTGTTGTATAGGCGCTGAGTCAAGAAGAAGTAACAGATTTACTGCACGCGGCGCCATTCCAGAATATTCTACCACGTCCATTCGCTGCAGGTATGCCTTCTTTATATATTTTTCTCCATTAGTGTTTAAAACAAAAAAGGTTTTGCTCGCTTCCGAAAATAACTATTTATTCATTACACTTTAAGCAACACTTGACGGAACATAGCTCGACTTAATACCTTAATATTCTGCCTACAAAATTATACAAAATTTTGTTAACGTAACATCACGCCTGTAATTCCCTGAAGGATTAGGTAGATGTGTTCTAAACCCACATTTCTTGATACCACATTGTTATGTAAAATTATGAAATATGTTTCAGCATGATTTTGAGCTTCACGTGCCGTTTATCATTATTATATGAAATGCTATGATTTTTATTGCATGCTTACAGTTTATCAACAGTTTATGCTATATTCTGTTTATAATGTTATTTACAGAGGGAGAAAAACCAGAGACTAAACAGAAGCGTCTAGAAGCTAAATACTCCGCGCTACAGATTGTGCAGAATGTCGACAAATATGGTACCGCTAAGGTGAGTTATGCTTTGTAGACTTACGAGCTGTTGTCCGTGACTTCGTCTGCGTGTATTTTATCATTTTTAATACCTAGGATGAAAAGGAGCCTATGTTCTTCTCAACCATTCGTCAGGCTTCCGAGTCGAAAATGACACATTTTCGGTAACCTGATTTGCCTAGTCCCTGACAGCAAACAGCTGTCGGAAGAATAGTGGTGGTCTATTTGGTTTAATCAGTACAAATTTTCGGGTTTCGGGTTTTTGAACAGCGTTTAGAGAACTCATTTGGTAGCATTGATTGATGTTTGGTACCTGTCTGTCAAATTTCATAATGATTGGTTCAGAGGTTTCGGCGTGATTACTTTTGCATTTAAATATGGACAACAATATGGCTTTTTTTATGTATGGATGTCACTAATAATATCAATACTTTTAAATCGTTGCTACACATTAAAAACTTCTCCTGTATTGTGGTATCGTTTTCACCGTGTAGGAATTCAGGCTTATTGGTTTCTTTCCGGCAACATTATTTTGAAGCACGTAAAAAATTGTTGTTGCGTAATATCGGAGATTTATCCATTTCATCGCATTTTGGCGTTTACAATTGGCGTCAAAAGCTTTAAAAATTAAAAAAAAATAGAGGTATGAAAAAAAACAACGGTAATTGCACTTCAGGTAAGTTGTATCCTTCTGCCAGGGTTACGAGTTTGTGCGAAAGGGATATCGGGGCCCTGGCACACAGGCATCTGAAGGAACACGGGTGGGTTTTAGTCAGTAAAAGTCCCACTCTGCCCAGAGCGGGAGAAGTTATTTGATAAAAAAAAGGGAAGTTGTATCCTTAGATATCAATAGAGTTGCACTAGACATAATACAGTCGTACCATGTAAATACGCTCCTATTCATCGCTATGAAGACATTTGTAAAGGACAGTTTTGCTTTCCCAGCAAGGCCAGCTGTCCCGCGAGGGCGACCTGCTGACGCGCGAGCGGCTGTGCTGCGGCCTGTCGCTGTTCTCCGTGGTGCTGCGGCGCCTGCGCGCCTGCCTGGCCGCGCCGCACTGGCCCGCGCCGCCCGCGCCGCACCACCACGCGCCCGCGCACACCGACGACACCAACGAGTTCCACAGGTATGTTCTTCGTCCTGTCGCTGATCCATCAATAGTCTTTATTTATAAACATAGGTTACGATTGCGTGCAAGGATTTTGCCTATTAAGTAAAAAAAATTCATTAGTATCAATGTCAATATTTAAAATGTAATTTAAAATGCGATAATGTCTATAAGTTATATGAAAAAAGATTAAAATTGGTATTGTCCACGGAATTACTATTAGAGTCGTCATGCATAAATAGTCATGTTATGAGTATACAAACACTATTATAACAAAAATGATTCTTGAGACACACTGATTTCTAATAAATCTATATAAATTTCTCTAAATCTTTTTTTTTTTTTTTTTTTAACTTTGCCCCACACTAGGAATTTCTCCTGTATCTAATCTCTCTCTGTCTCTCTGTCTCTAATCTATATAATAAATGTATAGCATACCTATAATAATTTATTATATTATTTATTAATTTATTATTATTATTTATTAATTTATTATATAGATTTAGAGAAATTTTTAGAATTTTTGAAATTTAATGCGTGAGGGTAATATAACATCGCAAGGGTAAAATTATTATATCGTGAAAGTTTACGTGCGTCTAGTGAGGGTGAGCCGTGGGCCCATGTTCACACGGCGTTGTATTTATTTTATTATTTATGTACACACAGTAAAATACAGAGAGATACGACATAATTATAATATTAGTACAAAGGTACTGCTTATTTCTTAAGAAATTTCTTCCAACAGACCTACGAAAGGAGATATGAAAAAGAAATGTAGACAAAAAGTGTGAGAACAAAAAGAGAAAAATATGAATATGCGAAGTCTTAAACTAAAATGTTAAATATACCTATACTATACCGTATCTATATATAAACATATAAAATTTACACACGTATACGTTGTACGGATTTTAATGCATAACGTTTTTATACTGCATTTTAGTTTACATTGCATTGCATCGGTACTCCTGTATTTGCGGGGTTACATAAAAGCGAAGGTGATTGAATATTTATGAGGGTAACGTAATATCATAAGGGTAAACTTACATCGCCAAAATAAAATGAACGTCTACGCTGCTTTCTGACCCTTTTCACCATAGTGCTTTTGAAAATAGGAAATAATGAATACTTATTTATTTGTTTCAGATTGTGGTCCGCTCTGCAATTCTTATACTGCATCCCTGTTGGAGATACGCAGTTTACTGTTGAGTGAGTTGAACCTACTTAATTTTTTGGAACAAAGTTCCTTATCGCTGGGTATACTCTGCACATTTGCTGAATGAGAGCTAGACCGAACAAGAGTGTCGTGACGGTCAATATGTTACACTTTTTAAGATTCCATAGTCAACAAGGAATCCTTATAGTTTCGCCATGTCCGTCTGTCCGCGGCTTAGCTCAGAGACTCTTAGTACTAGAAAGCTGTAATTTGGCATGGGTATACATATTAAGTGAGCACCCGGTACGCACTGTTCTAATCTAACCTAACCCAAATGATTCAATAACAGTAGATGGTATATGTATTATGCTGTATGGGTAGTTAGTAGAACTAATTAAAAAAAATACATAACTTTTGTTGATTTAGATTTAAGGACGCTATCACAAAATCTGTCAAAAATGTAACTAATAATTGCCACAGATATATTACTCCTTCATCTCCATTGGTGGCAATTTTTTATTCGAAAATGTTGGTTTATAATATTCTAAAAAATAATTTCCGTTGCCTCTTCACACAAAATTGACGATATCGTGTTGAGTTTAGGAACATTTTTCTTCGATATAATAACATAAATTTAGTTATTAAAAATATTGTACGTAAGCAGACAAGTTCAACTCAAAAAGTAGCAAAAAGAACGATCAAAATGTTACAAATAGTCTCAGAAAATAATGTTGAAAAAACCTTTTTTTTGTTTTAAAAACACTGTCGGTAATGTTTTTTTTCCTAATATTTAACAAACCATATCAAGAAATTTAAAAATCACACACTGGGCTTAAGCTATCCGTGTGATAAAATCAAAATTTTATTTTATGATTATACAATATCTTCATTAAGTAAATGAACGGCGAAATAAGCTATATTTTCGAGAGCGCAAAAGTGATGAAACTATTAACGTTTTATCACCACGAAAACTGTACTTTTATAGTTACACTGACTTAATGTTTCAATTATTTCAAGCTTTCTCACAATTAGATAAGAAATTGACGAAATACGTTTTTTTTTTTTTGTGATAGCACCCTTAAAAATAATATTTAATCGCTGCCAAGTATTTTTTTTTTATAGAAACTAGTTAGTCGCCTTTTAAGTTGATAGTCTGTAAAATAATTTGCCTATTTTTTTCCTTATGTCAGAGAAAAACTTATTTACAAAAAAATTTCGTTCTTTATTTATCTTTCCAGGGAACTATTCGGCGAAGGCCTGCACTGGGCCGGCTGCACCATCATAGCACTGTTGGGGCAACAGAGAAGGTTTGAGGCCCTGGACTTTTGCTACCATATCCTGAGGGTGCAGCGAGTTGATGGGAAGGATGAACTGGTGAAGGGGATTGTGAGTATAACCTTCCATTGAATTAAATAGCTGCAGTGAAATTTCCTTGTATCTTAGGAAAACTATTTCGTAAGGCCCCATTTACACGATTCTAGTTTCTTGCCTTTGGCCTCCTCCAACCTCAAATAATTCCCATTTTGCTCTCCTAAAAATATTGTTGAACACTCAAAAATAATGATTGCGCTCCTTTTTGTGAACATCAAATAATTTCTATTTTGCGGTCATAAAAATACTAAATAACCAAGTAACTGCGAAAACTTGGATGTAGCGGTTGGTCACAGTTCTAACCTAATCTATCCCGTTTGGTCGGGATAGCCAAGCTTAGTTACTGCGACCAAGTGTGAGAAAAATCCGGAAAGATGAAAAGAATCTCGATTATTAAAAAAAAATGTTCTTCATTAGAAGCCCAAAAAGTTTTTAGAGGTTCATCATCACCATTTCAACCGAAAGATGTCCACTGCTAGACATAGGTCTCTCAGTATGGTGTTAAAACAGAGATTTTATCAGATTTAGAGGTTCATTAATGAAATAAAAAATATTACTGATGGTAGTTTCGTTCCTCCCCCACAGCCCCTCAAGCGCATGGTAGACCGCATCCGCCGCTTCCAGGTGTTGAACTCGCAGATCTTCGGCGTGCTGGCGCGCCACCTGGCGGCCGACGAGGAGCGCGCCGGCGTCGAGCACGTGCGGTGCTTCCCGCCGCCCGCCGCGCCGCAGCACGGCATCAACTAGGTGCGAGTGGCTCCGAAAGACGTCGAATTAAACCGAAAGCTCGAAAGTCACAGTATAATAAAGGAAGCAGTATTACAGTACTCAACGGTCGAGTGCGCCACAGTTACGCATATTTATTTACGTGAAATATGACATGAAGTTATCGACTTTATTGTTCAGTGTCAATATCGTAACCAGAAAGAACATTTTTAAATTACCAACTCAATCGGCAAGGCAAGCCTGTAAAAATAACATTATTGTTAGTTTTTATTTATTTCTGTGTTATGTAGGTATTTCTATATTTAGGGAAGCGTAGCGAGCATAACTTCCTCGTCAGTAGTATCTCTCTATTTCCATATGATTAATGCCCGAGTAGGAACAAAATAAACTTATACTAGCTAAGGCTCGCAACTTCGCCCGCGTGGATTTCTTTCTTTATTGGGCTTTACATATAATGTCCCTGACGATAAGCAAATTCATTTCGGTAAGGATTTAACATTATCCTAGACACATGAAAATAATCTTTTAATACAACTCTTGTCATATTTTATCAATTTATGAGTTAATCTGAACGTATAAATATGTTTTAAAGGCCTTTTTATGTATCTTTACTATAGAATTATTTTATTTTTGGTCCTGAATAAATGAATAATATCTATTTTTATGTCCGACTATCCGAATGGCTTCGGCTGGTGTGCCGAGATGGTTTAGCAAACTAACCTAACACCATAAGAGATACGGGATTTGTGAAAAATATTTTAACGTACAGGACAAGAATGGTCTCCCATCATTTAATTTGCCGGACTTACAAAGTAAAGTTACAATTCAAGAGAGTCAATGGGCTACCCTAATGCGTGTTTACCTACCGAGCAGCTGTAGGTAATTATTTCAAGGACACTGCCGAGACGTAATACTGCTTACTTTATTATACTGTGTCTGCGCGGCGTCTTTAATAAATTTGTTACGGCCGAACGCTGATTTGTTAAATCTAGATTATATGAAAATTTAGTTATTATTATTATCAGGTAGATTTGTTTTATATCGATTAGAAATAGAAAATAATATAAAAATCTAGAATTCTAAGGCATTTTTAGCTAAGGATGCGTTCCAACACGTTCTAAGTGTATTTTGATTTATTAATAATTTTAAACTGTAAGAAAATATTCCCTTTTAAAAGATTCCCGGTTCCCGTGCCTAAAGTTCTTGTCTCTCAGGCGGATAGAGGACGAAGTTCGCTCACGCCGAATGTGACAACTAACTTGTAAGGCGGTGATCTAACTGGGGCGAACACTCGCGTAATTTCGTAATCATTGAAACGATCGACGCGCTGAGTCACTCCCCGCGTGTCGCGTGGGATTTGCTTTAAATTGAGCACTCCTAGGTCGGAAGTAATAACATTCGGTTGAATATACGGCCGCGCTAACGAAGAATACAATAACTCGATTTTGGACGATTTTGAGTTATATAGATGTCCCAGAATTAACGTACAACCTCTTAAGGGGTCATTGTACTCATCATTATGAACAACTTTTACTATGGGACTAAACCTGCAATCGCGAAAAAAAAATTAGACATTTATGTTCGTGTCAAAATGTAGAGAAACAGCTGATTTTTTTTCGCGATTGAAACCTGAAGGTTTGGTCCCATAGTAAAAGTGGTTCATAATGATGGGTACAATGACCCCTTAAGAGGTTGTGCGTTAATTCTGGGACATGTTGTATAGTACAATATTAGTTTTAGTGCCGAAACACGTGTCTGGTATTTTTATGTAAAAAATCTATGTACAAAATTTCAAAACTATATCATGAAAAATCACAAAGTTGTTATGTTACCGGGTTGTCCGTACAAAAACATGCTAACGGCGCCCCCGCGCCTCCAGGGTCGTCTTGCGCTCTTTGATAATAATTCGGCAGTAGGTACCTAACCGTACGGCGATTGTATTGTAAGTAATTAAATGGTGATAACATTTTAACACACACACTTAAATATTTTTGGGACAAAATATAACATGGTGTAAAAATGAATGAAATCGATTCAGTTCCTTATTCTGAACAAACTATATTCAGGTTTCGCATATACTCAAAATAATGTTGTCTATGTATATTCGGAATCAACGAATCGAGATCTATTAACTCTCTCTAAGTAACTTTTTATGAATCCTTCAGGAACTCGGGTTTTCAGCAAGCGAGAATGCAATAAATACAACTTTATAACAAATTCACTAATCAAAAAAAAAAAAAACATTTTCTCGGAACCGGCAAAGTCGAGTTATTGAATTCTTCGTTAGCGCGGCAGTATAGGAATCGGGCTTATTCTTGATAGAAGATTAAGTTAGTAACTAAGTGATATTTAAATGCCTATATGGGGCTACATTATTATTATATTGTACCTTTTTTATGATCTACTGGTAAGTATTGCTAACTAATATGCTAATCGCATTTTATAAAATATGTACATTTATCTGTAAGTTAATTCATTGATTTCAATTAGTCCATTTCAAAACTGACAACTGACTGACATGTAAAAGTGTTTGTACAAACTACTGACAGAAATATATTATTTATCTATCATTTAAACATTTTTTAAAGTCAACATTTATTTGGAGTTTGCCCGTACCAAAATGTAGTTTCCAGAGATGAGATAGAAACTACATGGCTACTCTTATAAAAAAAAAACAATTTCATGGTTTTTGGTATGTATAATCGACCTCGTAATTACTTGACCACCCTTAGGTAGAATGTTACTTGAACATCATACAATTACAAGGTCTATTTGATAGTTCGAACGAACAACGATTGAACGATTTTTTCGCTCAAGAAATAAAAGGTTGTAGGTCCAGTAAGTAAAACTGATACATACAGGAAAAAAAATTAACCAGTGCTAAAATTTTGAAAAATTGAATTTAAGCGAGTTTTATAGACCCATGTGACATGGCAATGCGAGATCAGCTTATACTGGAAATCTATAGGTTGATGTACAGGCGTGTGCACAAAAAAAAGTTAACTAGTTTTATGGTGACTTGCCGGCCGGCGCGGGTGCGCGGTGTAGCAGAACGCGGGAAGGTACCTAAACAGCTGTGCGCTCGCTCGATTTGCGATTTGTAGGTTTTTAGGTATTTCAGGACTCACGCACGACCGGCAAGTCACAGCTCGCCGTCGCGCACTCACTGCCCGCCAACTCGTTTTTAGTCCTCTACTAGCTTCTCGTTAATCGCCGACGGTGGGGCAGATGCCTTAGTGGAATTTTAATTACCTGGTCGACTAAACATACCAATGTTAAAGTAAAAAAAAACCGGCCAAGTGCGAGTAGGACTCGCGCACGAAGGGTTCCGTACCATTATCTATAAAAACGACAAAAAAATCACGTTTGTTGTATGGGAGCCCCCCTTAAATATTTGTTTTATTTTAATTTAATTATTTAATTTTAAAGTGAATATATAACTAAATATTCTGTAAATATTTCTAGCGGCTACCTGTTGCCGTTATCAATATCGAGCAAAAACGGGCAACAGAAATACATCATCTGTGAAAATTTCAACTGTCTAACTATCACGGATCATGAGATACAGCCTGGTGACAGTCGGACAGACAGACAGACAGATAGACAGACAGACAGACAAACAGACAGACAGACGGCGGAGCCTTAGTAATAGGGTTCCCGTTTTACCCTTTGGATACGGAACCCTAGAAACCATGTAAATTATGTATTTTTTTGTTTCTCATTAGTTTTGTAAGTATAATTTTAGAATATTCGTCGCAAATAGAGATGTATCGACTAGGCCGAAGAACCGAATTTTCACTGTCGGCTTGCTTCACTCATCGGCGGGCGATTTCATACATTCACAAGTATTAACTATAGAATTTAGTATATAAAATGACATTATAGTAATCTGTAAATGTATAAGTGTAAACTTTTTATGAAATTAAAAAGAAACTTTATAATGTAATCCTTGTCTGTATGAGAAGAGGCAATTGCCCTACACTGAGATAATTTAAGGACTTAAATAAAATAAAACCAAATATAAAATGTCGTTGTTTTATTTCTTAAATCAAATCAAATGTCATTTATTCAAACTAGGCTGAGAATCAGCACTTTTCGAACGTCAAAATTTCATAAAACAGTCCCCCAAAAACGCCCACCCTTCACCAAGTGGCGCAACAAACTCCCCAGCAGCACAGCTGTCTGTTCAGATATAAAACTTGAATCTATACGATAAAATGTAAAATAATTTGCATTACGCAACACAACATTAAATTGAATTATTTGCCTTATGTTAGGTAGCACACTCCAAAAATAAACATAAAAATCGTCGAAAACTATACTCAAGCAGAAATAACGTAAACAGAACGTACCATAACAAAACCCTCCAGGCATAATGGGCGTGCCCGCTTACATAAAGCTATAGCTGTAACTCGAAGTCAAAAATGATTAACTAGGACAATCGAAGTAAAAAATAAAAAAAACTTAACATCTCATGTTACCTATACAAGATGTCATTGTAACATAAATAATGCACAACCTCTGGAGGGGTACTCATCATTATGAACAACGTTTACTATGAGACCAAATCTGAAATCGAGAAAAAAATCTGCTGTTTCATAAATTTATGTTCTCATAACTCGTCAAAATGTAGGGAACAGCAACATTTTTTTTCGTACACATGATGAAATGAAAAAGAAGATAGTTTGATGAGTTTTTTTTTGGCTCATCAACCGCAGTTAGAGACTAGAAATATGAGTTTAGCGTGATGGTAAATAGCCTGTAACCTTCCTTTCAATTGGGCTATCAAACGTAAAAAACATTTTTTTCAATATAGTTGTTAAACATGGCGTACTTTCAGAGGCTATAATGATGATTCGAAAATTAAATCTTAGGCATCTTTCTGTTACGCGGTCGTGTTTACGAGCTCTATCATTAGTTTGCAGTTGAGTTTTAAATTTATAAGTCAATTTAAAAAGTTTAGTAGCAAGGATCAGATTTGCGAGACCTTATAGTTGGCCTAAGCAACCCGACTGCTACGCACTTAAAAGTTAACTGCCTCCCGCAAAATAAAAATAGTTTACCTACAGATTCGCAACAAATAAATTCTCAGTTTTTTCTTTAAATACCTTACCATTTTACATCAGAACATAGCTGGGCTGATGAATAAAGCAGATAGTCTGACTGTAAAGCTAGTGGAATTATCTGATAGAGGAACAGTTATCGATGTTATTTGTATCACGGAGCACTTCATACAAACTGGTTATGAGGATTTATTACACATTCCAAATTTTTGTCCAGCTGCTTTCTTCTCTAGAAATGCAAAGAGAGGTGGAGCGTGTATTTTCATTAGAATAGGATTGCAGTTCAAAGAAGTACCGGACATATCGAAACAATCAGTTTCGGGGATTTTTGAATGCTGTGCTGTAGAGATAATAGCGCATAAAATTATTATTATTTGTATATACAGAATTCCTAAGCCTAGTTACGAAATATTTTATGAAAAATTGGATTATATTTTAACAAAAGTTTGTATTTCATCAAATAAAAAAGTTGTCTTGTGTGGAGATTTTAACATTGATGTTTTAAAAAGAAACAAGGCCACTTTAGACTTAGAATTTTTTCTTATGAAGTACAACCTAAAACTAGCTCTTTATACTCCCACACGGTTAAGTAGTCACACCTGTATTGATAATTTTGTACACAACTATAGGAAAGACTGCGAGGCTCAAGTTGTAGATCTGGTTCTTTCGGATCATACATCTCAAATAATTAAAATACCAATTAAAAAAACATGTAAACTACAGCATTGGAAAACTAAAAAACAGGACATTAGCATGAATAATTTAATAACTTTTAAAACACACCTTAGCTGTTTGTCTTTTGTTCAAGTCTTTGATGCGCAAGACGCAAATAAAGCTTATGGTCATTTCATGGATGATTTTTCTCTTTTTTATGGATTATGTTTTCCGCAAAAGATGATAACGATCAAAACTAATAAAGAAACGAAATGGATATCACGAGGAATAAAAACATGTAGCAAAAAGCAAAGGCAGTTGCTTTGGGCATATAGGTTAAATTCGGACTCACTGAATAAAAAAGTTCTTAGAAACTATACAAAACTTTATAGAAAAATTATCAAGCTAACCCAAAGAGCGCAAAATAATCATTTTATAAACACCGCTGAAAACAAATCCAAGGCTACCTGGCAAATAATAAATAAAAGCAAACTGTGTTTGCCACAGGAGTCAGTTATGTGCATAAATAGAGGTAATCTGTCATTTACGCACCCCACAGACATTGCAAATGAATTTAACAATTATTTTATTGACGAAATTGAAAATAATTCTAAAACTGACATTACATTAAATAATATTAATTTAAACAATCAGACATTAAATTCCCTGTTCATGCAACCAGTTACAACTGATGACATTATAAAAATAATTTCTAGCCTAAAAAACACTAACACTGTTGGATATGATGGTGTTTCTACAAAAGTCATAAAATTCACTAAAGAAATGATAGCTCCTCCATTGGCGCATATAATTAACTTGTGTATTGCTAATGGCATATTCCCAAACGGGCTCAAAATAGTTATAATAAAACCCTTACTCAAAAAAGATGACAAAACAGAGTTAAAAAGCTATAGACCTATAGCGAAAATTCCCATTTTTTCCAAAATTTTTGAGAAAGTTATCTACAACTCTCTTTACAGTTATTTTGAAAATTTTCAATTATTTTGTCACGAACAAAAGGGATTCCGTAAGAATACTACCGCTAATATTGCACTCTTCGACCTATTAACAAACATCATGTCATCTGTAGATAGGAGAAATCCAGTCTGTGCTATTTATACTGACATGACCAAGGCCTTTGACTATGTGGACCATAAAATTCTGCTACACAAGCTACATAGTTACGGTATAAGAGGGAACATCCTTCAGTTATTAGAATCGTATTTAAGTAATAGGCTGCAATACACAGAAATTTCTAGGATTTGTCCGAAAAGTAAAATTGAAACCATATATAAATCTAAACCAAGGCATGTAAAATATGGTGTTCCACAGGGTAGCGTACTGGGGCCGCCACTTTTTCTAATATATATTAACGATCTCCCGACAGTAACATCGAACAAAATGGTTCTCTTTGCGGATGACAGTACAGCTGTAATCAAGTGTACAAATCATAATAATTACGAGCAGGACATAAATACTTGTCTCCATGACATAATTAACTGGTTAAGCAAAAATAACTTAGTAATAAACCTAAGTAAGACGAAAATAATGCAATTTCATCAACGCACCGAAAACCCAAAAGTTAGTATTGCTTACCAAGGCTGTAATATTGATGAAGAGAGTCAGGCGAAGTTTTTAGGTATAGTGATTGACAGCAAACTCACTTGGAAACCTCAGGCTGAAGTTGTGTGCAAAAAACTCAGCAAATCCGCGTATGCTCTCCATCAACTTTCTAAAAAAGTCAACCGTCAGGGTCTTTTATCAGCGTACCATGGACTGGTGGCCTCGGTTTTGCGGTATGGCATTATTTTCTGGGGGCAGTCTACCGATAAGGAACTGGTATTTAGAATGCAAAAGCGATGTATAAGGTCAATGTGCGGTCTTAAAACAACAGATAGCTGTCTGTCCTATTTTCAGTCTCTAAAAATTTTAACTTTTCCTTCTTTGTACATTTTGGAAACAGCTCTATTTGTAAAAAACAATCCACAATTATTTGTAAAACTGTCAGCAGTTCGGAAAAATCCGATACGGACTAAATATGTAAACAAACTATGCCAAGTGAAATGTAAAACCGCACTTATGAAGAAAAGTTTTTTTGGTATTGCCCCACATATTTATAATAAAGTACCTGATGTAATAAAAAATATGACTGTAATAAAATTTAAAAGGGCACTAAACAAAATATTAATTGAGAAAAGCTATTACACAATTGACGACTTCCTTAATGATAAATCCCTGCACTGATTGATAAACTATTATTATGATTGACATACATGTTCCTATTCTGACACTTTTTATTCTGATTGATACTTTGACATACTTTATTATATTTTTGTGACATTAATGTGAAAATGTTTCTACTGAATTAGTCTGTTTTTTTTGGAATTTTAATGATTTGACATTCATATTTATTCGGTATCAATCAAATTTTTTTTGGAATTGAATATTATTTGCATGCCCATGAGACGGTAGAATATGGAGGACTACTTTTTAAGAAAACAACTATGTACGAATTACCCATGTTTGCAAAAATAAATGATTTGATTTGATTTGATTTGAAAGGAGTTTTCATACATAGAATAAAATGGGATAGATTTTATACGAGGAATAATTAACGAGTCCGTACGTCTTAGCATTGAATTCTCAAAAGTCTTTTAAATGGTTCTTTAATATATTTAATTACCAGTTTTAATTTAATTATTTTCACATCAACATTTTTTCACAAAACCGAATAGGCTGTATATGCTGCTTTCGTTGAAAAAAAAAATGTCCAGTTGCAAAAAAGCGCCTTTTTCTGAAATTTTTAATAAAAAATTTGATTTGTTTTTTACTATTTCCCACAAGTGTATTGGAAAACGTCGTGTGATAGGTACACGGGTGTGTAGGTTATCGTATTTCCATTACTTTCCACCCTTGTATCACAATGTAGGTAGTATTTAAATTACTGGGTTACTACAGTTACTGGGTAACACGATATCCCTTGGTAAGACTGGTTGTCAGACTTTTGGGCTTCTGACGACCCGTAACAACTGTCAAAGATCTACAAATGACAGCCGGGACCTTATTACTTAGCCACAAGCTCCTCAGCTAGTAGACTAATTGTCCAAATATTTCCAGATTCGTGAAATGTCGCGGCATTCAGTTCGCTGCGGGCGTGTCTCGGGAGAAGCCACAGCAATACGGACATGCATTGCTGTGGGGCTCCAAGCAACTCAGCCTTGCTTATTCTGCACAGTATGCTCAATACGTAGGTAAGGATCTGAAGCAAACAATAGTTGAAAAAACAATTGCCATCATATTTTTGGTCTTCAAGGCCTTCGGTAAAGGTCCATCCAGTGTGCCTCCAATTCGACTGAATGGAGTAGAGCTCAGTCGACTGTATCATTTTAAATATCTAGGACACTACCTTACTGAGGGCCTTGACGGTCAGATGGATATTGGTCAGAAACAATATGTCGTCGCGCAGGTTTGCTCGTTGCAGTTCACAGGCTAAAATCACACTGTTTAAAGCATACTGCCAAACATTTTACACGTGCAGCCTGTGGACCACATATACTCAAAGATCGCTCAGTGCCTTGCGAGTCCAATACAATAATGGATTTAGGATGTTGTTGGGGCTACCGCGTCTCTGTAGTGCTTCGTATATGTTTGCGGAAGCTAGGGTAAGCTTCCACGCCATCAGACGTAAAAGGACTGCTTCATTATTGAGCAGGTTGCATTTTTTCTATTTATGCTGTACTTACTAACATAGTGTATAAGTCAGTGTTACTAACAAAGTGGACTAAATGTCTGTTTAATAAAGTAAAATAAATAAAGAATTTGATTTGATAACATTGTAGTACTAAATAGCAGTTTCGAGAAAACATGGTATGTTTAGTTGACTTCGTTATTGCTGTACTACTTTTGAAGCTTCACTAAGGTTGAAACTATTTTACTGTCGCTTAGACAAATATAAGGTTTGAAGCCCTCGACTTCTGCTATCACATCCTGAGGGTGCAGCGAGTGGATGGGAAGGATGAACTGGTGAAGGGGATTGTGAGTATAACCTTCCATTGAATTAAATAGCTGCAGTGGTATTTCCTTGTATCTTAGGAAAACTATTTCGTAAGGCCCCATTTACACGATTCTAGTTTCTTGCCTTTGGCCTCCTCCAACCTCAAATAATTCCCATTTTGCTCTCCTAAAAATATTGTTGAACACTCAAAAATAATGATTGCGCTCCTTTTTGTGAACATCAAATAATTTCTATTTTGCGGTCATAAAAATACTAAATAACCAAGTAACTGCGAAAACTTGGATGTAGCGGTTGGTCACAGTTCTAACCTAATCTATCCCGTTTGGTTGGGATACCCAAGCTTAGTTACTGCGATCATCACCATTTCAACCGAAAGATGTCCACTGCTAGACATAGGTCTCTCATGCTAGGCATAGACATAGCGTTGTCGATCTCAGTATGGTGTTAAAATGCATTGAGAATGCTTCTGCTCATTCTCTAGTAAGTCCCTTAGTGGCCTTTTACGACACCCACGGGAAGAAATAGGACGGTGCTATTCTTTACGTCCGGCACCACACGATACAGAGATTTTATCAGATTTACCCCCGAATTCTCAAACGACACTTAACTTTAAGGTGTGCTTAAATGTATTTCTGTCACTACAATACACCTTATTTTTTATTAGGGACAACAAACAGCAGTATATTCAATATTACACATGATAGGAGTACTAAACTAATAGAATTAACAAATACACTACTCACGACGTTATCCACAGATTACCATATAAAATAATTAGCATAGGTACTGTTAATAATAACAATAAGGGCAAACTTAAAGATACTCATTACAAGGTTATAATTATTACTCGGTTTGTTTTTTAAAATGTATGAGAGCTGAGAGCATAAAATAAAGTGAGAAAAAAAAAAACTAATAATATCTGCGTCTTAATACTAGGGACAAATGTAAAGGTTTGGAATCAGATAAAATCGGCATGCAAAAAACTAACTTAAAGCTACATAAATACATGAGGTATAGGAAACAAAATTAAGTAACATCGAAACTTATGGCTGTTCCTTTAAAGTCTTGTTCAGAAATTCGATTCGATATGGTAATAAATATATTCAGGAGACGGACAATACAAAATTTCTAGGTATTTGGATCGATAAAAAGATGGACTGGAAAATACATAGGTACCGAAAATGTATGTAAAAAACTTAGCCAATGCTCATATGCCCTATATAATTTAAGGAAAGTTACAAATCAGTCAACATTATCAATCGCGTACCACGGATATGTTGCATCAACACTGCGATACGGACTCATATTTTGGGGGAACTCGTCCGATAGAGAAATCGTGTTCAAAGCACAGAAGAAATGTATAAGGGCAATATGTGGCATTCAAAGCACAGACAGTTGTAAACCACATTTCCAAAAGCTTCTGTTACTTACATTTCCATGTCTCTACATATACGAAGTGGCAAGCTATGTTAAGTCAAATATACACATATATAATCACCCAAAGAGTTTGCGGCACAAGAATGAAATATGCGCAATACCACATAAAAAAGCAATATTTAATAAAAGTTTTCTTGGTATGGCACCCAGAATATATAACAAGCTACCTAAAAACCTAATTGAAATTAAAAGTATAGATCAATTTAAAAAAAAGCTTTACGAATTTCTAGTTGCGAAATGCTATTATAATATCAATGATTATTTAAATGAAAGATGCTAGGCCTACTATATCCGATTTAACACATGAGGGTTTAAAATTATTAAGAATAAAGTTTTGTAAGATCCAATATTGTTACTAAATTAAATTATACTTCAATTTGTTATTAATTGTTTAATGCTCTGACATATAAATATTATTTATTATAATTTATAACTGTGATTGACAAGGCTGTGATGGTTAAACATGGAGAACTCTAGTATTTAAAGAAAACATCAATGTATGCAAATAAACCCACCCATGTTTGCAAATAAATATATGATTTATGATTTATGAAATATAATATCAATAGATCCAAACTTTTTATTATAAGTGTCGACCAATCGGTGCAGCGGTGAGCGTGCGCCTGAGTTGGTATGACAGAAATGAGTGGCAAACAAACACCGTGAACGTACTTCTCTACTCTGTATTGTACAGCACAAACTTCTCACAAGATCAGAACAATCAAACTACTGAACAGGGTCATCATTTCTAGGAGTATGCGTCTAGATTGTAGCAATGATTGTACGAGTATAGTGACTTAAAATTGAGTTGCGTTTGAGTATTTGGCCGTTAGAGGTTCATTGATAAAAATAAAAAAATATTACTGATGGTAGTTTCGTTCCTCCCCCACAGCCCCTCAAGCGCATGGTAGACCGCATCCGCCGCTTCCAGGTGTTGAACTCGCAGATCTTCGGCGTGCTGGCGCGCCACCTGGCGGCCGACGAGGAGCGCGCCGGCGTCGAGCACGTGCGGTGCTTCCCGCCGCCCGCCGCGCCGCAGCACGGCATCAACTAGGTGCGAGTGGCTCCGAAAGACGTCGAATTAAACCGAAAGCTCGAAAGTCACAGTATAATAAAGGAAGCAGTATTACAGTACTCAACGGTCGAGTGCGCCACAGTTACGCATATTTATTTACGTGAAATATGACATGAAGTTATCGACTTTATTGTTCAGTGTCAATATCGTAACCAGAAAGAACATTTTTAAATTACCAACTCAATCGGCAAGGCAAGCCTGTAAAAATAACATTATTGTTAGTTTTTATTTATTTCTGTGTTATGTAGGTATTTCTATATTTAGGGAAGCGTAGCGAGCATAACTTCCTCGTCAGTAGTATCTCTCTATTTCCATATGATTAATGCCCGAGTAGGAACAAAATAAACTTATACTAGCTAAGGCTCGCAACTTCGCCCGCGTGGATTTCTTTCTTTATTGGGCTTTACATATAATGTCCCTGACGATAAGCAAATTCATTTCGGTAAGGATTTAACATTATCCTAGACACATGAAAATAATCTTTTAATACAACTCTTGTCATATTTTATCAATTTATGAGTTAACCTGAACGTATAAATATGTTTTAAAGGCCTTTTTATGTATCTTTACTATAGAATTATTTTATTTTTGGTCCTGAATAAATGAATAATATCTATTTTTATGTCCGACTATCCGAATGGCTTCGGCTGGTGTGCCGAGATGGTTTAGCAAACTAACCTAACACCATAAGAGATACGGGATTTGTGAAAAATATTTTAACGTACAGGACAAGAATGGTCTCCCATCATTTAATTTGCCGGACTAACAAAGTAAAGTTACAATTCAAGAGAGTCAGTGGGCTACCCTAATGCGTGTTTACCTACCGAGCAGCTGTAGGTAATTATTTCAAGGACACTGCCGAGACGTAATACTGCTTGCTTTATTATACTGTGTCTGCGCGGCGTCTTTAATAAATTTGTTACGGCCGAACGCTGATTTGTTAAATCTAGATTATATGAAAATTTAGTTATTATTATTATCAGGTAGATTTGTTTTATATCGATTAGAAATAGAAAATAATATAAAAATCTAGAATTCTAAGGCATTATTAGCTAAGGATGCGTTCCAACACGTTCTAAGTGTGTTTTGATTTATTAATAATTTTAAACTGTAAGAAAATATTCCCTTTTAAAAGATTCCCGGTTCCCGTGCCTAAAGTTCTTGTCTCTCAGGCGGATAGAGGACGAAGTTCGCTCACGCCGAATGTGACAACTAACTTGTAAGGCGGTGATCTAACTGGGGCGAACACTCGCGTAATTTCGTAATCATTGAAACGATCGACGCGCTGAGTCACTCCCCGCGTGTCGCGTGGGATTTGCTTTAAATTGAGCACTCCTAGGTCGGAAGTAATAAAATTCGGTTGAATATACGGCCGCGCTAACGAAGAATACAATAACTCGATTTTGGACGATTTTGAGTTATATAGATGTCCCAGAATTAACGTACAACCTCTTAAGGGGTCAGTGTAGTCATCATTATGAACAACTTTTACTATGGGACTAAACCTGCAATCGCGAAAAAAAAAAATGACATTTATGTTCGAATAACTCGTCAAAATGTAGAGAAACTTCGCGACTGAAACCTGAAGGTTTGGTCCCATAGTGAAAGTGGTTCATAATGATGGGTACAATGACCCCTTAAGAGGTTGTGCGTTAATTCTGAGACATGTGGTATAGTACAATATTAGTTTTAGTGCCGAAACACGTGTCTGGTATTTTTATGTAAATGTACAAAATTTCAAAACTATATCATGATAAATCACAAAGTTATCAAGGTTGTAATGTTACCGGGTTGTCCGTACAAAAACATGCTAACAGCGCCCCCGCGCCTCCAGGGTCGTCTTGCGCTCATTGATAATAATTCGGCAGTAGGTACCTAACCGTACGGCGATTGTATTGTAAGTAATTAAATGGTGATAACATTTTCTATCACACTTGAATATTTTTGGGACGAAATATAACATGGTGTAAAAATTATTGAAATCGGTTCAGTTCCTTATTCTGAACAAACTATATTCAGGTTTCGCATATACTCAAAATAATGTTGTCTATGTATATTCGGAATCAACGAATCGAGATCTATTAACTCTCTCTAAGTAACTTTTTATGAATCCTTCAGGAACTCGGGTTTTCAGCAAGCGAGAATGCAATAAATACAACTTCATAACAAATTCACTAATCAAAAAAAAAAAAAAAATTTGCTCGGAACCGGCAAAGTCGAGTTATTGAATTCTTCGTTAGCGCGGCAGTATAGGAATCGGGCTTATTCTTGATAGAAAATTAAGTTAGTAACTAAGTGATATTTAAATGCCTATATGGGGCTACATTATTATTATATTGTACCTTTTTTATGATCTACTGGTAAGTATTGCTAACTAATATGCTAATCGCATTTTATAAAATATGTACATTTATCTGTAAGTTAATTCATTGATTTCAATTAGTCCATTTCCCAACTGACAACTGACTGACTTTATTGACGTGTAAGTGTTTGTACAAACCTACTGACAGAAATAAATCATTTATTTATCATTTAACCTTTTCTTAAAGTCAACATTTATTTGGAGTTTGCCCGTACCAAAATGTAGTTTCCAGAGATGAGATAGAAACTACATGGCTACTCTTATAAAAAAAAAAAACAAGTATCATGGTTTTTGGTATGTATAATCGACTTCGTAATTACTTGACCACCCTTAGGTAGAATGTTACTTGAACATCATACAATTACGTGGTCTATTTGATAGTTCGAACGAACAACGATTGAACGATTTTTTCGCTCAAGAAACATAAAAGCTTGTAGGTCCAGTAAGTAAAACTGATACATACAGGAAAAAAAACTAACCAGTGCTAAAATTTTGAAAAATTGAATTTAAGCGAGTTTTATAGACCCGTGTGACACGGCAATGCGAGATCAGCTTATACTGGACATCTATAGGTTGATGTACAGGCGCAGGCGCAGACTTGCCGGCCGGCGCGGGTGCGCGGTGTAGCAGAACGCGGGAAGGTACCTAAACAGCTGTGCGCTCGCTCGATTTGCGATTTGTAGGTTTTTAGGTATTTCAGGACTCACGCACGACCGGCAAGTCACAGCTCGCCGTCGCGCACTCACTGCCCGCCAACTCGTTTTTAGTCCTCTACTAGCTTCTCGTTAATCGCCGACGGTGGGGCAGATGCCTTAGTGGAATTTTAATTACCTGGTCGACTAAACATACCAATGTTAAAGTAAAAAAAAAACCGGCCAAGTGCGAGTAGGACTCGCGCACGAAGGGTTCCGTACCATTATCTATAAAAACGGCAAAAAAATCACGTTTGTTGTATGGGAGCCCCCCTTAAATATTTGTTTTATTTTAATTTAATTATTTAATTTTAAAGTGAATATATAACTAAATATTTTGTAAATATTTCAAGCGGCTACCTGTTGCCGTTATCAATATCGAGCAAAAACGAGCAAAAAAAATCACGTTTGTTGTATGGGAGCCCCCTTAAATATTTATGTTATTCTGTTTTTTAGTATTTGTTGTTATAGCGGCAACAGAAATACACATCTGTGAAAATTTCAACTGTCTAACTATCACGGATCATGAGATACAGCCTGGTGACAGACGGACAGACAGACAGACGGCGGAGCCTTAGTAATAGGGTTCCCGTTTTACCCTTTGGATACGGAACCCTAAAAACCATGTAAATTATGTATTTTTTTGTTTCTCATTCGTTTTGTAAGTATAATTTTAGAATATTCGTCGCAAATAGATATGTATTGACTAGGCCGAAGAACCGAATTTTCACTCATCGGCGGGCGATTTCATACATTCACAAGACAGTATTAACTATAGAATTTAGTATATAAAATGACATTATAGTAATCTGTAAATGTATAAGTGTAAACTTTTTATGAAATTAAAAAGAAACTTTATAATGTAATCTTTGTCTGTATGAGAAGAGGCAATTGCCCTACACTGAGATAATTTAAGGACTTAAATAAAATAAAACCAAATATAAAATGTCATTGTTTTATTTCTTAAATCAAATCAAATGTCATTTATTCAAACTAGGCTGAGAATCAGCACTTTTCGAACGTCAAAATTTCATAAAACAGTCCCCCAAAAACGCCCACCCTTCACCAAGTGGCGCAACAAACTCCCCAGCAGCACAGCTGTCTGTTCAGATGTAAAACTTGAATCTATACGATAAAATGTAAAATAATTTGCATTACGCAACACAACATTAAATTGAATTATTTGCCTTATGTTAGGTAGCACACTCCAAAAATAAACATAAAAATCGTCGAAAACTATACTCGAGCAGAAATAACGTAAACAGAACGTACCATAACAAAACCCTTCAGGCATAATGGGCGTGCCCGCTTACATAAAGCTATAGCTGTAACTCGAAGTCAAAAATGATTAACTAGCACAATCGAAGTAAAAAATAAAAAAAACTTAACATCTCATGTTACCTATACAAGATGTCATTGTAACATAAATAATGCACAACCTCTTGAGGGGTACTCATCATTATGAACAACGTTTACTATGAGACCAAATCTGAAATCGAGAAAAAAATCTGCTGTTGCGTGGGATTTGCTTTAAATTGAGCACTCCTAGGTCGGAAGTAATAAAATTCGGTTGAATATACGGCCGCGCTAACGAAGAATACAATAACTCGATTTTGGACGATTTTGAGTTATATAGATGTCCCAGAATTAACGTACAACCTCTTAAGGGGTCAGTGTAGTCATCATTATGAACAACTTTTACTATGGGACTAAACCTGCAATCGCGAAAAAAAAAATTGACATTTATGTTCGAATAACTCGTCAAAATGTAGAGAAACTTCGCGACTGAAACCTGAAGGTTTGGTCCCATAGTGAAAGTGGTTCATAATGATGGGTACAATGACCCCTTAAGAGGTTGTGCGTTAATTCTGAGACATGTGGTATAGTACAATATTAGTTTTAGTGCCGAAACACGTGTCTGGTATTTTTATGTAAATGTACAAAATTTCAAAACTATATCATGATAAATCACAAAGTTATCAAGGTTGTAATGTTACCGGGTTGTCCGTACAAAAACATGCTAACAGCGCCCCCGCGCCTCCAGGGTCGTCTTGCGCTCATTGATAATAATTCGGCAGTAGGTACCTAACCGTACGGCGATTGTATTGTAAGTAATTAAATGGTGATAACATTTTCTATCACACTTGAATATTTTTGGGACGAAATATAACATGGTGTAAAAATTATTGAAATCGGTTCAGTTCCTTATTCTGAACAAACTATATTCAGGTTTCGCATATACTCAAAATAATGTTGTCTATGTATATTCGGAATCAACGAATCGAGATCTATTAACTCTCTCTAAGTAACTTTTTATGAATCCTTCAGGAACTCGGGTTTTCAGCAAGCGAGAATGCAATAAATACAACTTCATAACAAATTCACTAATCAAAAAAAAAAAAAAATTTGCTCGGAACCGGCAAAGTCGAGTTATTGAATTCTTCGTTAGCGCGGCAGTATAGGAATCGGGCTTATTCTTGATAGAAAATTAAGTTAGTAACTAAGTGATATTTAAATGCCTATATGGGGCTACATTATTATTATATTGTACCTTTTTTATGATCTACTGGTAAGTATTGCTAACTAATATGCTAATCGCATTTTATAAAATATGTACATTTATCTGTAAGTTAATTCATTGATTTCAATTAGTCCATTTCCCAACTGACAACTGACTGACTTTATTGACGTGTAAGTGTTTGTACAAACCTACTGACAGAAATAAATCATTTATTTATCATTTAACCTTTTCTTAAAGTCAACATTTATTTGGAGTTTGCCCGTACCAAAATGTAGTTTCCAGAGATGAGATAGAAACTACATGGCTACTCTTATAAAAAAAAAAAACAAGTATCATGGTTTTTGGTATGTATAATCGACTTCGTAATTACTTGACCACCCTTAGGTAGAATGTTACTTGAACATCATACAATTACGTGGTCTATTTGATAGTTCGAACGAACAACGATTGAACGATTTTTTCGCTCAAGAAACATAAAAGCTTGTAGGTCCAGTAAGTAAAACTGATACATACAGGAAAAAAAACTAACCAGTGCTAAAATTTTGAAAAATTGAATTTAAGCGAGTTTTATAGACCCGTGTGACACGGCAATGCGAGATCAGCTTATACTGGACATCTATAGGTTGATGTACAGGCGCAGGTGCAGACTTGCCGGCCGGCGCGGGTGCGCGGTGTAGCAGAACGCGGGAAGGTACCTAAACAGCTGTGCGCTCGCTCGATTTGCGATTTGTAGGTTTTTAGGTATTTCAGGACTCACGCACGACCGGCAAGTCACAGCTCGCCGTCGCGCACTCACTGCCCGCCAACTCGTTTTTAGTCCTCTACTAGCTTCTCGTTAATCGCCGACGGTGGGGCAGATGCCTTAGTGGAATTTTAATTACCTGGTCGACTAAACATACCAATGTTAAAGTAAAAAAAAAACCGGCCAAGTGCGAGTAGGACTCGCGCACGAAGGGTTCCGTACCATTATCTATAAAAACGGCAAAAAAATCACGTTTGTTGTATGGGAGCCCCCCTTAAATATTTGTTTTATTTTAATTTAATTATTTAATTTTAAAGTGAATATATAACTAAATATTTTGTAAATATTTCAAGCGGCTACCTGTTGCCGTTATCAATATCGAGCAAAAACGAGCAAAAAAAATCACGTTTGTTGTATGGGAGCCCCCTTAAATATTTATGTTATTCTGTTTTTTAGTATTTGTTGTTATAGCGGCAACAGAAATACACATCTGTGAAAATTTCAACTGTCTAACTATCACGGATCATGAGATACAGCCTGGTGACAGACGGACAGACAGACAGACGGCGGAGCCTTAGTAATAGGGTTCCCGTTTTACCCTTTGGATACGGAACCCTAAAAACCATGTAAATTATGTATTTTTTTGTTTCTCATTCGTTTTGTAAGTATAATTTTAGAATATTCGTCGCAAATAGATATGTATTGACTAGGCCGAAGAACCGAATTTTCACTCATCGGCGGGCGATTTCATACATTCACAAGTATTAACTATAGAATTTAGTATATAAAATGACATTATAGTAATCTGTAAATGTATAAGTGTAAACTTTTTATGAAATTAAAAAGAAACTTTATAATGTAATCTTTGTCTGTATGAGAAGAGGCAATTGCCCTACACTGAGATAATTTAAGGACTTAAATAAAATAAAACCAAATATAAAATGTCATTGTTTTATTTCTTAAATCAAATCAAATGTCATTTATTCAAACTAGGCTGAGAATCAGCACTTTTCGAACGTCAAAATTTCATAAAACAGTCCCCCAAAAACGCCCACCCTTCACCAAGTGGCGCAACAAACTCCCCAGCAGCACAGCTGTCTGTTCAGATGTAAAACTTGAATCTATACGATAAAATGTAAAATAATTTGCATTACGCAACACAACATTAAATTGAATTATTTGCCTTATGTTAGGTAGCACACTCCAAAAATAAACATAAAAATCGTCGAAAACTATACTCGAGCAGAAATAACGTAAACAGAACGTACCATAACAAAACCCTCCAGGCATAATGGGCGTGCCCGCTTACATAAAGCTATAGCTGTAACTCGAAGTCAAAAATGATTAACTAGCACAATCGAAGTAAAAAATAAAAAAAACTTAACATCTCATGTTACCTATACAAGATGTCATTGTAACATAAATAATGCACAACCTCTTGAGGGGTACTCATCATTATGAACAACGTTTACTATGAGACCAAATCTGAAATCGAGAAAAAAATCTGCTGTTTCATAAATTTATGTTCTCATAACTCGTCAAAATGTAGGGAACAGCTGATTTTTTTTCCTACACATGATGAAATGAAAAAGAAGATAGTTTGATGAGTTTTTTTTTGGCTCATCAACCGCAGTTAGAGACTAGAAATATGAGTTTAGCGTGATGGTAAATAGCCTGTAACCTTCCTTTCAATTGGGCAATCAAATGTAAAAAACATTTTTTTCAATATAGTTGTTAAACATGGCGTACTTTCAGAGGCTATAATGATGATTCGAAAATTAAATCTTTTGCTTAGGCATCTTTCTGTTACGCGGTCGTGTTTACGAGCTCTATCATTAGTTTGCAGTTGAGTTTTAAATTTATAAGTCAATATAAAAAGTTTAGTAGCAAGGAGTTTTCATACATAGAATAAAATGGGATAGATTTTATACGAGGAATAATTAACGAGTCCGTACGTCTTAGCATTGAATTCTCAAAAGTCTTTTAAATGGTTCTTTAATATATTTAATTACCAGTTTTAATTTAATTATTTTCACATCAACATTTTTTCACAAAACCGAATAGGCTGTATATGCTGCTTTCGTTGAAAAAAAAAAATGTCCAGTTGCAAAAACGCGCCTTTTTCTGAAATTTTTAATAAATAATTTGATTTGTTTTTTACTATTTCCCACAAGTGTATTGGAAAACGTCGTGTGATAGGTACACGGGTGTGTAGGTTATCGTATTTCCATTACTTTCCACCCTTGTATCACAATGTAGGTACTATTTAAATTACTGGGTTACTACAGTTACTGGGTAACACGATATCCCTTGGTAAGACTGGTTGTCAGACTTTTGGGCTTCTGACGACCCGTAACAACTGTCAAAGATCTACAAATGACAGCCGGGACCAACGGCTTAACGTGCTTTCCGGGTATGAGAAGATGGTCACCCATCCACGGACCAACCGCGGCAAGCGTAGCTTAACCTGATCGATCGACCCGTGCGGCAGTTATTACTTAGCCACAAGCTCAAAAAAAAGAAAAAAAAAAGAGAGAAAAAAAAGAAAAAAAAAAACCAAATGCATTAGATTTAAACTACCTAATGTTAGAAGTAGCGAATGTGATATCATATTGAATGGAGAAAAACTGGAATGTATTAATCAAACGGTTTTCCTAGGAATCACTCTAGACGAGAAACTACAATGGGGACCACATATAACATCTCTTGCGGGGCGGTTAAGCTCGGCCGCTTATGCTGTTAGGAAGATAAGACAGTTAACAGATGTAGAAACCGCGCGTTTGGTCTATTTTAGCTACTTCCACAGCATTATGTCGTACGGTATTTTATTGTGGGGTCGGGCTGCTGACATTGAATCCATCTTTATTTTGCAAAAGAGAGCTGTCAGAGCCATTTATAATCTACGTCGCCGAGAATCTCTTAGGGAACTCTTTAAAAGGATTAATATTATGACGGTACCTTGCCAATTCATTTATGAAAATATTATGTATGTAAGAAAGAACCTACATCTTTTCAAAAAAATAAGTGATAGACATAATTTCAATACTAGAAATAAAGATAAAATAGATCAGCCATGTTTCAGATTATCTAAAGTACATACATCTTTTATGGGGTACTGTGTTAAATGTTACAACAAAATACCTTGTGATATATTGCAATTAAATGAGAGAAAATTTAAAACTCATATAAAAAGTACACTTTGTAAACAAGCTTATTAGAAATTAGAGGAATATATCCAGGATAAGAACGCTTGGAAACATGCTGGTCCAGCTCCATAGGACAATCTGGAGTCTAGATAAAATCTAACTGATTGCTATTTTAATTGTATATTTTATTATTTTTTGTGACATTTATTTTACACTCTGTGATTACCTTAACTCACACACTGATTATTTTAGGAAAATATATATATTTTTTTTTACAATGTTTGTAAATATGTGAGCACCATGTATCTATCACATAATTAATTTATCTCATTGCTTCATTATTAATTCTTTTTACCTATTGTGGTATAGTAATTTTATTCTAGGTGCATCGTCTTCACATATAATTATATAATTGATGTACCAATACCAAATATTGTAAAACATTTTAAAAGAGTAACGGTGGAGTTTCTTGCCCATTCTTCTCCATACGAAGCTACCTTTTGGAAGGGGCGACTAGAATCAATTCTATTTTATTTGTAAATTTTGACGTTCAAAAGTGCCATTTATGTGCCTATTTGAAATAAATAATTTGACTTTGACTTTGACTTTGCTCCTCAGCTAGTAGACTAATTGTCCAAATATTTCGAGATTCGTGAAATGTCGCGGCATTCAGTTCGCTGCGGGCGTGTCTCGGGAGAAGCCACAGCAATACGGACATGCATTGCTGTGGGGCTCCAAGCAACTCAGCCTTGCTTATTCTGCACAGTATGCTCAATACGTAGGTAAGGATCTGAAGCAAACAATAGTAGAAAAAACAATTGCCATCATATTTTTGGTCTTCAAGGCCTTCGGTAAAGGTCCATCCAGTGTGCCTCCAATTCGACTGAATGGAGTAGAGCTCAGTCGAGTGTATCATTTTAAATATCTAGGACACTACCTTACTGAGGGCTTTGACGGTCAGATGGATATTGGTCAGAAATAATATGTCGTCGCGCAGGTTTGCTCGTTGCAGTTCACAGGCTAAAATCACCCTGTTTAAAGCATACTGCCAAACATTTTACACGTGCAGCCTGTGGACCACATATACTCAAAGATCGCTCAGTGCCTTGCGAGTCCAATACAATAATGGATTTAGGATGTTGTTGGGGCTACCGCGTCTCTGTAGTGCTTCGTATATGTTTGCGGAAGCTAGGGTAAGCTTCCACGCCATCAGACGTAAAAGGACTGCTTCATTATTGAGCAGGTTGCGCGGTAGTTCTAACAGCATCTTGCAGGTTATTGCGGAGAAATTCGATTCTCCAATTATGAAGGCGTTCGTCCGAGTTTTGATCGAATAACCTCTTAGTAGGATATTCGATCGAAACTAAAATGAATCGTCCTAAATGTATTTTTCAATTTATAATTTTTTCTATTTATGCTGTACTTACTAACATAGTGTATAAGTCAGTGTTACTAACAAAGTGGACTAAATGTCTGTAAATAAAGAATTTGATTTGATAACATTGTAGTACTAAATAGCAGTTTCGAGAAAACATGGTATGTTTAGTTGACTTCGTTATTGCTGTACTACTTTTGAAGCTTCACTAAGGTTGAAACTATTTTACTGTCGCTTAGACAAATATAAGGTTTGAAGCCCTCGACTTCTGCTATCACATCCTGAGGGTGCAGCGAGTGGATGGGAAGGATGAACTGGTGAAGGGGATTGTGAGTATAACCTTCAATTGAATTAAATAGCTGCAGTGGTATTTCCTTGTATCTTAGGAAAACTATTTCGTAAGGCCCCATTTACACGATTCTAGTTTCTTGCCTTTGGCCTCCTCCAACCTCAAATAATTCCCATTTTGCTCTCCTAAAAATATTGTTGAACACTCAAAAATAATGATTGCGCTCCTTTTTGTGAACATCAAATAATTTATATTTTGCGGTCATAAAAATACTAAATAACCAAGTAACTGCGAAAACTTGGATGTAGCGGTTGGTCACAGTTCTAACCTAATCTATCCCGTTTGGTTGGGATACCCAAGCTTAGTTACTGCGATCATCACCATTTCAACCGAAAGATGTCCACTGCTAGACATAGGTCTCTCAGTATGGTGTTAAAACAGAGATTTTATCAGATTTAGAGGTTCATTAATGAAATAAAAAATATTACTGATGGTAGTTTCGTTCCTCCCCCACAGCCCCTCAAGCGCATGGTAGACCGCATCCGCCGCTTCCAGGTGTTGAACTCGCAGATCTTCGGCGTGCTGGCGCGCCACCTGGCGGCCGACGAGGAGCGCGCCGGCGTCGAGCACGTGCGGTGCTTCCCGCCGCCCGCCGCGCCGCAGCACGGCATCAACTAGGTGCGAGTGGCTCCGAAAGACGTCGAATTAAACCGAAAGCTCGAAAGTCACAGTATAATAAAGGAAGCAGTATTACAGTACTCAACGGTCGAGTGCGCCACAGTTACGCATATTTATTTACGTGAAATATGACATGAAGTTATCGACTTTATTGTTCAGTGTCAATATCGTAACCAGAAAGAACATTTTTAAATTACCAACTCAATCGGCAAGGCAAGCCTGTAAAAATAACATTATTGTTAGTTTTTATTTATTTCTGTGTTATGTAGGTATTTCTATATTTAGGGAAGCGTAGCGAGCATAACTTCCTCGTCAGTAGTATCTCTCTATTTCCATATGATTAATGCCCGAGTAGGAACAAAATAAACTTATACTAGCTAAGGCTCGCAACTTCGCCCGCGTGGATTTCTTTCTTTATTGGGCTTTACATATAATGTCCCTGACGATAAGCAAATTCATTTCGGTAAGGATTTAACATTATCCTAGACACATGAAAATAATCTTTTAATACAACTCTTGTCATATTTTATCAATTTATGAGTTAACCTGAACGTATAAATATGTTTTAAAGGCCTTTTTATGTATCTTTACTATAGAATTATTTTATTTTTGGTCCTGAATAAATGAATAATATCTATTTTTATGTCCGACTATCCGAATGGCTTCGGCTGGTGTGCCGAGATGGTTTAGCAAACTAACCTAACACCATAAGAGATACGGGATTTGTGAAAAATATTTTAACGTACAGGACAAGAATGGTCTCCCATCATTTAATTTGCCGGACTTACAAAGTAAAGTTACAATTCAAGAGAGTCAATGGGCTACCCTAATGCGTGTTTACCTACCGAGCAGCTGTAGGTAATTATTTCAAGGACACTGCCGAGACGTAATACTGCTTACTTTATTATACTGTGTCTGCGCGGCGTCTTTAATAAATTTGTTACGGCCGAACGCTGATTTGTTAAATCTAGATTATATGAAAATTTAGTTATTACGAGGGCGGCACTGAAAATTTCGGGAATCAAGGAAGTGACACAACATTACTATTTAAAAATGTATTTATTGCTTTTCGAAGTATTCTCCGCAAAATTTGACACATTTTTCCATACGATGGAACCAATAATTGAAGCAACCATTCCATTCGGAAGTTGGGGTCTCCAAAATGGCCGTTTTGTAGGCGTCCACAGCTTCTTCAGGTGATGAAAAACTCTGTCCACGCAATTTATTCTTTATTTTAGGGAAAGTATAGAAATCATTAGGGCTTAGGTCGGGGCTGTACGGCGGATGGTCTAATAATTCTATGTTTTCTTGCTATAAAAACTCTTGTTCTGTGCGCGGTGTGAGAACTCGCATTGTCGTGATGGAGGATGATGCGGCGGTTGCAGTTCTCTTTACGGAGTTCAGAAACGACCTGTGGCAAACAAATGCTAGCATACCATTCTGCATTAACCGTTCTTTGTCCCTCAAGAGGAATAGTCGTAACATGGCCGGTTTTGGAGACAAACGTGGCCACCATTTTTTTTGCAACACTCCGTGAACGAACAATTTTTGTTGGCTTTAACTCATTTTCGAACACCCAAACTCGTGACTGGTTTTTTGTTTCGGGTTCGTACGCGTATATCCAGGATTCGTCACCTGATACAATGTTGTATACAGCATTTGAGGATCCTGCGTGGAATCTTTCGAGAGTTCTGACGCACCAAGTAACGCGAGCCGCTTCTTGCTCTTCACAGAGCGAATGCGGTATCCATCGGGAAAACAACTTTTTTACACCCGTTCATGCAAGATTATTTGTATTTGACTCATGCCAATGGCTAAAGTTGCCTGAATTTCGCGGTATGTCACATGTCGATCTTCCTCAATCAGCTTACGCACAGCATCAACGTTTTCTTGGGTGACTGCAGTTTTTGGACGACTTTGACGGGGATCATCACTGAGCTTGACACGTCCACGTTGAAATTCAGCAAACCAGCGATAAATTGTGGTTTTGGATGGGGCTTCATCACCAAATGCAGAAATCATCCGGTCAACACACTGTTTTTGTGTTAAACCACTTCGAAAGTCATAATAAATCATCGCTCTTGAATTTTCTCGAGTCAATTCCATTTTCTCAACGACTAAACAAGTTTGACAAAACCTTGTGACAAGACCGAGAATCTTTTTTTAAATAAATAAATGGTATTCGATTTTTAAAACCAAGGAGTTTTCAATTAAAAAGATTTTAATATGACAGGAACAGTGGAAATATTCCATTCCCGATACTTTTAGTGCAGCCCTCGTATTATTATCAGGTAGATTTGTTTTATATCGATTAGAAATAGAAAATAATATAAAAATCTAGAATTCTAAGGCATTTTTAGCTAAGGATGCGTTCCAACACGTTCTAAGTGTGTTTTGATTTATTAATAATTTTAAACTGTAAGAAAATGTCAAATATTCCCTTTTAAAAGATTCCCGGTTCCCGTGCCTAAAGTTCTTGTCTCTCAGGCGGATAGAGGACGAAGTTCGCTCACGCCGAATGTGACAACTAACTTGTAAGGCGGTGATCTATCTGGGGCGAACACTCGCGTAACTTCGTAATCATTGAAACGATCGACGCGCTGAGTCACTCCCCGCGTGTCGCGTGGGATTTGCTTTAAATTGAGCACTCCTAGGTCGGAAGTAATAAAATTCGGTTGAATATACGGCCGCGCTAACGAAGAATACAATAACTCGATTTTGGACGATTTTGAGTTATATAGATGTCCCAGAATGAACGTACAACCTCTTAAGGGGTCATTGTACTCATCATTATGAACAACTTTTACTATGGGACTAAACCTGAAATCGCGAAAAAAAAATTAGACATTTATGTTCGTGTCAAAATGTAGAGAAACAGCTGATTTTTTTTCGCGATTGAAACCTGAAGGTTTGGTCCCATAGTAAAAGTGGTTCATAATGATGGGTACAATGACCCCTTAAGAGGTTGTGCGTTAATTCTGGGACATGTTGTATAGTACAATATTAGTTTTAGTGCCGAAACACGTGTCTGGTATTTTTATGTAAAAAATCTATGTACAAAATTTCAAAACTATATCATGAAAAATCACAAAGTTGTTATGTTACCGGGTTGGCCGTACAAAAACATGCTAACGGCGCCCCCGCGCCTCCAGGGGCGTCTTGCGCTCATTGATAATAATTTGGCAGTAGGTACCTAACCGTACGGCGATTGTAAGTAATTAAATGGTGATAACATTTTCTATCACACTTAAATATTTTTGGGACAAAATATAACATGGTGTAAAAATGAATGAAATCGATTCAGTTCCTTATTCTGAACAAACTATATTCAGGTTTCGCATATACTCAAAATAATGTTGTCTATGTATATTCGGAATCAACGAATCGAGATTTATTAACTCTCTCTAAGTAACTTTTTATGAATCCTTCAGGAACTCGGGTTTTCAGCAAGCGAGAATGCAATAAATACAACTTCATAACAAATTCACTATCAAAAAAAAAAAAACATTTTCTCGGAACCGGCAAAGTCGAGTTATTGAATTCTTCGTTAGCGCGGCAGTATAGGAATCGGGCTTATTCTTGATAGAAATTTAAGTTAGTAACTAAGGGCCACTTGCAGCAAAATGATACAAATCTCGGTTTAATTAAATCTCGATTTTGCCCTAAACTCGACTTAACTTAAATCTCATTAGGCATGTCTTGCACAGTCACATTTCACATTCGATTTAACTAAGCTGAGGTTAGTCATTCTTCCATTCGCCATTCATTCTTTGCGTTCAGTTTTCAAATAAAAAGTGATGGCAACTCAGTTCTGCATAGAGAGAAAAAGAATTTGATCTGTCATTAATGTCAATGTCAGTGGTGGTAGTTTTGTATTCTCGTGGTATTTTCTAGTTTCTGTTAGCGTACCAGTAATAGATAGTGTTCTGTGCGTTAGCGTCAGTCTTAATAAACAAGTTTAAAACCTAAATAACAATGAAGAGATCTAGGGCACCTAATTTTACTATGGCAGAAATAATGCATTTACTACTTCTTGTGGAAAAATTCCCCATAATCGAAAATAAAAAAACAGATGGGGCTACAGCAAGGGACAAACAAGAGGCATGGCAAAGCTTGACCACCGAGTACAATTCGCAAACAAAGTATTCCCCCAGGACCGCTGAAAATTTACTAGCATGCTACAAAAATCAAAAAATGAAGGCTAAAAAAATTCACTCTCATGAAAAAATGGCCATCAAAGGTAAGATTTTTCTGTTGCATTCCATATTTTCTTATTTAACGTAGAGTGATAAATAATTATTGATAATTTATCTGTTTTTAGCGCCATTACTACTGAATGCCATGGAGGAACACGGGCAAGATTGGGACCAGGTAGCGCAGGCTACACAAGAAAGCAGGATTGACTGCCAAATGGCATTCAAGCAATTATCTGTAGAAGTGAAAAAACAAGATGCTTCTCATAAAAGAGAAATTAATCGTACAGGTATGTATCCAAGATACTTTGCTGTAGTTAATAATACATACTTACATTAACTTTATTTATTTTGTTTAAATTATGTTCATTTATAGGTGGAGGTCCACCTCCACAGCCATCATGTAGCAGTGATGCTATTATGGAAAAGGTAAAAAAATTGATTGGTCCTTCTCTGGAAGGCCTTCATACAATGTATGACGGAGATGCAGAATTTATGCAAGAGCAGCAAATGTCACTGCCCATTGAAACAGAACACCCTATTGAATATCTTGTGGAAAGTTCACCACAGATAGAAAATGGTAAGATTCTTAGGCAATATTACTCATAAGTAGTTACTGTAATATTTTATTACTATTTACTATAATGTTTTTTGTTATTTAAATCCCTAATAACAATGCAAATGGTCTATATATCATAATACATGAATTCAGCTGTAACATCTGTTTATTTGCAATTTTGTAAACTATAATGTATATTATTTCAGATAGCAAACCGGACAATGTTGTCAATAGAAATTCTGATGTGAAGCGACTAAATATTATGAAGAAAAAGGTTGATCCAAGCTTAGAATCATTAAAAAAAGGTAAAAATGCTAGTGCATTATTTTTTTTCAGGACATTTCTATATTATACTGTAGATGATCATATAGTAATAATCTGACTGACTGATGATAGTAACTATTTCCTTCTTTTAGTAATGTATACCCTATTATCATGGTAGCCTGAATAGATAAAAATGGTATTATGTCCTCAGGTCAAACTTAATTACTGTGTATCATAACTTTGGCTATTATGTAACAATTTAATTAAATAAATAATATTATTTACAGGAAAGAAAAGAAATGTATCTCACTCATTTCAAGAGCTAGCTGATGACAAAATAGATCTAGTAAAAGCTCAGAGGACACTGACTGATCTTCAAATACGTCATCAGCAACTACAAATAGAACTAGCCGAAGAAAAATTAGAATTTGAAAAAAAGAAAAATGATATGGAACTGGTGTTTCTCAAAGAAAAATACGAATTAGAATTAGGTTTAATAAGAAATAAGAAATATGAATAAGAACATATTTTATTTTTAAATAATAATATGTAATTGCAGTATGAAAATGCTATTGATGTTTTATTTTTTCCCTAGCGTACCTACACATGTAGTACGAAAACAGATTCTTAACTAATACCTATAAAATGCCTTTATTATGCTCATTTTCACAGTCTTGCAAAATAACTATTAATTAATAAAGTCCTTTCAATGTTTCCGGCAACATTCCTAGGCAAAGTGATGTTGTTTGCTGATATGTCAGTGATATAATATTGTGCTTCTTCATCCTCAGGTGGAATCGAGTCATTTTGTAATATTGCAATATTATGCAGAACTGCAGTAGCAATGATAATTCCTGTAATTGTATGAAACAAAATAATGTCTTAGTAGGAATATTATGCACATTCAATGGCGAGTTCATTGTTAATGTATTATTACCTGGCACTCTTTGCAATTTAACATTAATTCCCTTTGAAAGAATAGGAAATCTTCTCTTCCAAATCCCAAATGTTCGCTCAATTACATTTCGAGTTCTTATTTGGGATTCCTGGTATAATTTTTCAGCTCTAGTACAAGGAGCATTTTCAGGCAGGGGTGTCATCATATATCTGGTCTGGGCATAACCACTATCCCCAACCAACAATTTGTCATTGTAAACACCCTGGGAAAGAGGCATATTAGAATTCATTCAAAATAGCTAAATGTAACTAGTGTTTTTCAATATGACTCAAATTAAGTTTGCAGTAGTTACTTACTTGTACAAAGTTCCTTTTCTGTGCACAGTTGTCCCAGATACTAGCATCATGTGCAGAACCATGCCAACGGGCAACTACATCTTGAAAAAGTAGATTAGCCGAGCATATACACTGAGTGTTAATGGAAAAATAGCCTTTTCGATTCCTATAAATTTCTGCATGGTCACCACCTATTGATACAACAACAAATATCATAACTTGAGTACATAGTTAACACAACATACCTATGTATAATATAGGTAGGTATGAGAAATACATACAGACCTAGGTATGAAACTTACCTGGAGATAAAATTTTTACATGGGTACAATCTATGGCACCAATACAACGTGGAAATTTCGCTACATCATAAAACTTTGCTATAACATTATTTTGCTCATTTTCAGTGATTGGCATTTTGATAAAGTCCGAATATATTGAAGCAATGGCGTGTGTTACTCGGTGTAGTATTCTACAGGCAGTCGACTCGTGAGCTCCAATAACATCGCCACAAGCAGTTAATTGGCTTCCAGTAGCGAAATACCTCAGCGTACACAACAGTTGGTTCATTGGGGATACAGCATTTCTGTTCCTAAAAACATAAAACGTCATTGGAACGTTAGGTTAGGCTATGTAGGTGGGTTTTAACATTATTATAAATTATAACTGAAGAAAGCTTACCTGTTAAAATCTCTTGGAAACTTAAGAATAATTTTATCATACAGAAACTTTGTACTCTGTTTACTTAAGCGGAATCGTTTCAAAAATTCGTCATCTCGTAATGTATTAAATAAATCGCTTCTAATGTACACTCTACGAGAGAAAAATGGAGTGTCTAAATATTGTACGATCCCCTCGTCATCATCCGATATCAAATCATCATGAATAAGCGAAAAGAAATCCATTTTCACAAATAAAACGAGGAATTTAAAATAACACTGTATTGACGTCTGTCTAAAATCGAGATTTAACAACTTTAAACCGACCTAGACGCCGGTTTAACTTTGACGTTTATTTAAATCGAGATTTAAGCTAAATCGATGACATGCAAGTCGTTAAATTAAGTTTAAGCCTAAGTCGAGTTTAAATCGAGATTTAAGTAAAAGCTGCAAGTCGCCCTAAGTGATATTTAAATGCCTATATGGGGCTACATTATTATTATATTGTACCTTTTTTATGATCTACTGGTAAGTATTGCTAACTAATATGCTAATCGCATTTAAAAAAAAATGTACATTTATCTGTAAGTTTCATTGATTTCAATTACTCCATTTCCCAACTGACAACTGACTGACTTTATTGACGTGTAAGTGTTTGTACAAACCTACTGACAGAAATAAATCATTTATTTATCATTTAACCTTTTCTTAAAGTCAACATTTATTTGGAGTTTGCCCGTACCAAAATGTAGTTTCCAGAGATGAGATAGAAACTACATGGCTACTCTTATAAAAAAAAAAAACAATTATCATGGTTTTTGGTATGTATAATCGACTTCGTAATTACTTGACCACCCTTAGGTAGAATGTTACTTGAACATCATACAATTACGTGGTCTATTTGATAGTTCGAACGAACAACGATTGAACGATTTTTTCGCTCAAGAAACATAAAAGCTTGTAGGTCCAGAAAGTAAAACTGATACATACAGGAAACAAAACTAACCAGTGCTAAAATTTTGAAAAATTGAATTTAAGCGAGTTTTATAGACCCGTGTGACACGGCAATGCGAGATCAGCTTATACTGGACATCTATAGGTTGATGTACAGGCGTGTGCACAAAAAAAAAGTTAACTGGTTTTATGGTAACTTGCCGGCCGGCGCGGGTGCGCGGTGTAGCAGAACGCGGGAAGGTACCTAAACAGCTGTGCGCTCGCTCGATTTGCGATTTGTAGGTTTTTAGGTATTTCAGGACTCACGCACGACCGGCAAGTCACAGCTCGCCGTCGCGCACTCACTGCCCGCCAACTCGTTTTTAGTCCTCTACTAGCTTCTCGTTAATCGCCGACGGTGGGGCAGATGCCTTAGTGGAATTTTAATTACCTGGTCGACTAAACATACCAATGTTAAAGTAAAAAAAAAACCGGCCAAGTGCGAGTAGGACTCGCGCACGAAGGGTTCCGTACCATTATCTATAAAAACGGCAAAAAAATCACGTTTGTTGTATGGGAGCCCCCCTTAAATATTTGTTTTATTTTAATTTAATTATTTAATTTTAAAGTGAATATATAACTAAATATTTTGTAAATATTTCAAGCGGCTACCTGTTGCCGTTATCAATATCGAGCAAAAACGAGCAAAAAAAATCACGTTTGTTGTATGGGAGCCCCCTTAAATATTTATGTTATTCTGTTTTTTAGTATTTGTTGTTATAGCGGCAACAGAAATACACATCTGTGAAAATTTCAACTGTCTAACTATCACGGATCATGAGATACAGCCTGGTGACAGACGGACAGACAGACAGACGGCGGAGCCTTAGTAATAGGGTTCCCGTTTTACCCTTTGGATACGGAACCCTAAAAACCATGTAAATTATGTATTTTTTTGTTTCTCATTCGTTTTGTAAGTATAATTTTAGAATATTCGTCGCAAATAGATATGTATTGACTAGGCCGAAGAACCGAATTTTCACTCATCGGCGGGCGATTTCATACATTCACAAGTATTAACTATAGAATTTAGTATATAAAATGACATTATAGTAATCTGTAAATGTATAAGTGTAAACTTTTTATGAAATTAAAAAGAAACTTTATAATGTAATCTTTGTCTGTATGAGAAGAGGCAATTGCCCTACACTGAGATAATTTAAGGACTTAAATAAAATAAAACCAAATATAAAATGTCATTGTTTTATTTCTTAAATCAAATCAAATGTCATTTATTCAAACTAGGCTGAGAATCAGCACTTTTCGAACGTCAAAATTTCATAAAACAGTCCCCCAAAAACGCCCACCCTTCACCAAGTGGCGCAACAAACTCCCCAGCAGCACAGCTGTCTGTTCAGATGTAAAACTTGAATCTATACGATAAAATGTAAAATAATTTGCATTACGCAACACAACATTAAATTGAATTATTTGCCTTATGTTAGGTAGCACACTCCAAAAATAAACATAAAAATCGTCGAAAACTATACTCGAGCAGAAATAACGTAAACAGAACGTACCATAACAAAACCCTCCAGGCATAATGGGCGTGCCCGCTTACATAAAGCTATAGCTGTAACTCGAAGTCAAAAATGATTAACTAGCACAATCGAAGTAAAAAATAAAAAAAACTTAACATCTCATGTTACCTATACAAGATGTCATTGTAACATAAATAATGCACAACCTCTTGAGGGGTACTCATCATTATGAACAACGTTTACTATGAGACCAAATCTGAAATCGAGAAAAAAATCTGCTGTTTCATAAATTTATGTTCTCATAACTCGTCAAAATGTAGGGAACAGCTGATTTTTTTTCCTACACATGATGAAATGAAAAAGAAGATAGTTTGATGAGTTTTTTTTTGGCTCATCAACCGCAGTTAGAGACTAGAAATATGAGTTTAGCGTGATGGTAAATAGCCTGTAACCTTCCTTTCAATTGGGCTATCAAATGTAAAAAACATTTTTTTCAATATAGTTGTTAAACATGGCGTACTTTCAGAGGCTATAATGATGATTCGAAAATTAAATCTTTTGCTTAGGCATCTTTCTGTTACGCGGTCGTGTTTACGAGCTCTATCATTAGTTTGCAGTTGAGTTTTAAATTTATAAGTCAATATAAAAAGTTTAGTAGCAAGTAGTTTTCATACATAGAATAAAATGGGATAGATTTTATACGAGGAATAATTAACGAGTCCGTACGTCTTAGCATTGAATTCTCAAAAGTCTTTTAAATGGTTCTTTAATATATTTAATTACCAGCTTTAATTTAATTATTTTCACATCAACATTTTTTCACAAAACCGAATAGGCTGTATATGCTGCTTTCGTTGAAAAAAAAAAATGTCCAGTTGCAAAAACGCGCCTTTTTCTGAAATTTTTAATAAATAATTTGATTTGTTTTTTACTATTTCCCACAAGTGTATTGGAAAACGTCGTGTGATAGGTACACGGGTGTGTAGGTTATCGTATTTCCATTACTTTCCACCCTTGTATCACAATGTAGGTACTATTTAAATTACTGGGTTACTACAGTTACTGGGTAACACGATATCCCTTGGTAAGACTGGTTGTCAGACTTTTGGGCTTCTGACGACCCGTAACAACTGTCAAAGATCTACAAATGACAGCCGGGACCAACGGCTTAACGTGCTTTCCGGGTATGAGAAGATGGTCACCCATCCACGGACCAACCGCGGCAAGCGTAGCTTAACCTGATCGATCGACCCGTGCGGCAGTTATTACTTAGCCACAAGCTCAAAAAAAAGAAAAAAAAAAGAGAGAAAAAAAAGAAAAAAAAAAACCAAATGCATTAGATTTAAACTACCTAATGTTAGAAGTAGCGAATGTGATATCATATTGAATGGAGAAAAACTGGAATGTATTAATCAAACGGTTTTCCTAGGAATCACTCTAGACGAGAAACTACAATGGGGACCACATATAACATCTCTTGCGGGGCGGTTAAGCTCGGCCGCTTATGCTGTTAGGAAGATAAGACAGTTAACAGATGTAGAAACCGCGCGTTTGGTCTATTTTAGCTACTTCCACAGCATTATGTCGTACGGTATTTTATTGTGGGGTCGGGCTGCTGACATTGAATCCATCTTTATTTTGCAAAAGAGAGCTGTCAGAGCCATTTATAATCTACGTCGCCGAGAATCTCTTAGGGAACTCTTTAAAAGGATTAATATTATGACGGTACCTTGCCAATTCATTTATGAAAATATTATGTATGTAAGAAAGAACCTACATCTTTTCAAAAAAATAAGTGATAGACATAATTTCAATACTAGAAATAAAGATAAAATAGATCAGCCATGTTTCAGATTATCTAAAGTACATACATCTTTTATGGGGTACTGTGTTAAATGTTACAACAAAATACCTTGTGATATATTGCAATTAAATGAAAGAAAATTTAAAACTCATATAAAAAGTACACTTTGTAAACAAGCTTATTAGAAATTAGAGGAATATATCCAGGATAAGAACGCTTGGAAACATGCTGGTCCAGCTCCATAGGACAATCTGGAGTCTAGATAAAATCTAACTGATTGCTATTTTAATTGTATATTTTATTATTTTTTGTGACATTTATTTTACACTCTGTGATTACCTTAACTCACACACTGATTATTTTAGGAAAATATATATATTTTTTTTTACAATGTTTGTAAATATGTGAGCACCATGTATCTATCACATAATTAATTTATCTCATTGCTTCATTATTAATTCTTTTTACCTATTGTGGTATAGTAATTTTATTCTAGGTGCATCGTCTTCACATATAATTATATAATTGATGTACCAATACCAAATATTGTAAAACATTTTAAAAGAGTAACGGTGGAGTTTCTTGCCCATTCTTCTCCATACGAAGCTACCTTTTGGAAGGGGCGACTAGAATCAATTCTATTTTATTTGTAAATTTTGACGTTCAAAAGTGCCATTTATGTGCCTATTTGAAATAAATAATTTGACTTTGACTTTGACTTTGCTCCTCAGCTAGTAGACTAATTGTCCAAATATTTCGAGATTCGTGAAATGTCGCGGCATTCAGTTCGCTGCGGGCGTGTCTCGGGAGAAGCCACAGCAATACGGACATGCATTGCTGTGGGGCTCCAAGCAACTCAGCCTTGCTTATTCTGCACAGTATGCTCAATACGTAGGTAAGGATCTGAAGCAAACAATAGTAGAAAAAACAATTGCCATCATATTTTTGGTCTTCAAGGCCTTCGGTAAAGGTCCATCCAGTGTGCCTCCAATTCGACTGAATGGAGTAGAGCTCAGTCGAGTGTATCATTTTAAATATCTAGGACACTACCTTACTGAGGGCCTTGACGGTCAGATGGATATTGGTCAGAAATAATATGTCGTCGCGCAGGTTTGCTCGTTGCAGTTCACAGGCTAAAATCACCCTGTTTAAAGCATACTGCCAAACATTTTACACGTGCAGCCTGTGGACCACATATACTCAAAGATCGCTCAGTGCCTTGCGAGTCCAATACAATAATGGATTTAGGATGTTGTTGGGGCTACCGCGTCTCTGTAGTGCTTCGTATATGTTTGCGGAAGCTAGGGTAAGCTTCCACGCCATCAGACGTAAAAGGACTGCTTCATTATTGAGCAGGTTGCGCGGTAGTTCTAACAGCATCTTGCAGGTTATTGCGGAGAAATTCGATTCTCCAATTATGAAGGCGTTCGTCCGAGTTTTGATCGAATAACCTCTTAGTAGGATATTCGATCGAAACTAAAATGAATCGTCCTAAATGTATTTTTCAATTTATAATTTTTTCTATTTATGCTGTACTTACTAACATAGTGTATAAGTCAGTGTTACTAACAAAGTGGACTAAATGTCTGTAAATAAAGAATTTGATTTGATAACATTGTAGTACTAAATAGCAGTTTCGAGAAAACATGGTATGTTTAGTTGACTTCGTTATTGCTGTACTACTTTTGAAGCTTCACTAAGGTTGAAACTATTTTACTGTCGCTTAGACAAATATAAGGTTTGAAGCCCTCGACTTCTGCTATCACATCCTGAGGGTGCAGCGAGTGGATGGGAAGGATGAACTGGTGAAGGGGATTGTGAGTATAACCTTCAATTGAATTAAATAGCTGCAGTGGTATTTCCTTGTATCTTAGGAAAACTATTTCGTAAGGCCCCATTTACACGATTCTAGTTTCTTGCCTTTGGCCTCCTCCAACCTCAAATAATTCCCATTTTGCTCTCCTAAAAATATTGTTGAACACTCAAAAATAATGATTGCGCTCCTTTTTGTGAACATCAAATAATTTATATTTTGCGGTCATAAAAATACTAAATAACCAAGTAACTGCGAAAACTTGGATGTAGCGGTTGGTCACAGTTCTAACCTAATCTATCCCGTTTGGTTGGGATACCCAAGCTTAGTTACTGCGATCATCACCATTTCAACCGAAAGATGTCCACTGCTAGACATAGGTCTCTCAGTATGGTGTTAAAACAGAGATTTTATCAGATTTAGAGGTTCATTAATGAAATAAAAAATATTACTGATGGTAGTTTCGTTCCTCCCCCACAGCCCCTCAAGCGCATGGTAGACCGCATCCGCCGCTTCCAGGTGTTGAACTCGCAGATCTTCGGCGTGCTGGCGCGCCACCTGGCGGCCGACGAGGAGCGCGCCGGCGTCGAGCACGTGCGGTGCTTCCCGCCGCCCGCCGCGCCGCAGCACGGCATCAACTAGGTGCGAGTGGCTCCGAAAGACGTCGAATTAAACCGAAAGCTCGAAAGTCACAGTATAATAAAGGAAGCAGTATTACAGTACTCAACGGTCGAGTGCGCCACAGTTACGCATATTTATTTACGTGAAATATGACATGAAGTTATCGACTTTATTGTTCAGTGTCAATATCGTAACCAGAAAGAACATTTTTAAATTACCAACTCAATCGGCAAGGCAAGCCTGTAAAAATAACATTATTGTTAGTTTTTATTTATTTCTGTGTTATGTAGGTATTTCTATATTTAGGGAAGCGTAGCGAGCATAACTTCCTCGTCAGTAGTATCTCTCTATTTCCATATGATTAATGCCCGAGTAGGAACAAAATAAACTTATACTAGCTAAGGCTCGCAACTTCGCCCGCGTGGATTTCTTTCTTTATTGGGCTTTACATATAATGTCCCTGACGATAAGCAAATTCATTTCGGTAAGGATTTAACATTATCCTAGACACATGAAAATAATCTTTTAATACAACTCTTGTCATATTTTATCAATTTATGAGTTAACCTGAACGTATAAATATGTTTTAAAGGCCTTTTTATGTATCTTTACTATAGAATTATTTTATTTTTGGTCCTGAATAAATGAATAATATCTATTTTTATGTCCGACTATCCGAATGGCTTCGGCTGGTGTGCCGAGATGGTTTAGCAAACTAACCTAACACCATAAGAGATACGGGATTTGTGAAAAATATTTTAACGTACAGGACAAGAATGGTCTCCCATCATTTAATTTGCCGGACTTACAAAGTAAAGTTACAATTCAAGAGAGTCAATGGGCTACCCTAATGCGTGTTTACCTACCGAGCAGCTGTAGGTAATTATTTCAAGGACACTGCCGAGACGTAATACTGCTTACTTTATTATACTGTGTCTGCGCGGCGTCTTTAATAAATTTGTTACGGCCGAACGCTGATTTGTTAAATCTAGATTATATGAAAATTTAGTTATTACGAGGGCGGCACTGAAAATTTCGGGAATCAAGGAAGTGACACAACATTACTATTTAAAAATGTATTTATTGCTTTTCGAAGTATTCTCCGCAAAATTTGACACATTTTTCCATACGATGGAACCAATAATTGAAGCAACCATTCCATTCGGAAGTTGGGGTCTCCAAAATGGCCGTTTTGTAGGCGTCCACAGCTTCTTCAGGTGATGAAAAACTCTGTCCACGCAATTTATTCTTTATTTTAGGGAAAGTATAGAAATCATTAGGGCTTAGGTCGGGGCTGTACGGCGGATGGTCTAATAATTCTATGTTTTCTTGCTATAAAAACTCTTGTTCTGTGCGCGGTGTGAGAACTCGCATTGTCGTGATGGAGGATGATGCGGCGGTTGCAGTTCTCTTTACGGAGTTCAGAAACGACCTGTGGCAAACAAATGCTAGCATACCATTCTGCATTAACCGTTCTTTGTCCCTCAAGAGGAATAGTCGTAACATGGCCGGTTTTGGAGACAAACGTGGCCACCATTTTTTTTGCAACACTCCGTGAACGAACAATTTTTGTTGGCTTTAACTCATTTTCGAACACCCAAACTCGTGACTGGTTTTTTGTTTCGGGTTCGTACGCGTATATCCAGGATTCGTCACCTGATACAATGTTGTATACAGCATTTGAGGATCCTGCGTGGAATCTTTCGAGAGTTCTGACGCACCAAGTAACGCGAGCCGCTTCTTGCTCTTCACAGAGCGAATGCGGTATCCATCGGGAAAACAACTTTTTTACACCCGTTCATGCAAGATTATTTGTATTTGACTCATGCCAATGGCTAAAGTTGCCTGAATTTCGCGGTATGTCACATGTCGATCTTCCTCAATCAGCTTACGCACAGCATCAACGTTTTCTTGGGTGACTGCAGTTTTTGGACGACTTTGACGGGGATCATCACTGAGCTTGACACGTCCACGTTGAAATTCAGCAAACCAGCGATAAATTGTGGTTTTGGATGGGGCTTCATCACCAAATGCAGAAATCATCCGGTCAACACACTGTTTTTGTGTTAAACCACTTCGAAAGTCATAATAAATCATCGCTCTTGAATTTTCTCGAGTCAATTCCATTTTCTCAACGACTAAACAAGTTTGACAAAACCTTGTGACAAGACCGAGAATCTTTTTTTAAATAAATAAATGGTATTCGATTTTTAAAACCAAGGAGTTTTCAATTAAAAAGATTTTAATATGACAGGAACAGTGGAAATATTCCATTCCCGATACTTTTAGTGCAGCCCTCGTATTATTATCAGGTAGAATTGTTTTATATCGATTAGAAATAGAAAATAATATAAAAATCTAGAATTCTAAGGCATTTTTAGCTAAGGATGCGTTCCAACACGTTCTAAGTGTGTTTTGATTTATTAATAATTTTAAACTGTAAGAAAATGTCAAATATTCCCTTTTAAAAGATTCCCGGTTCCCGTGCCTAAAGTTCTTGTCTCTCAGGCGGATAGAGGACGAAGTTCGCTCACGCCGAATGTGACAACTAACTTGTAAGGCGGTGATCTATCTGGGGCGAACACTCGCGTAACTTCGTAATCATTGAAACGATCGACGCGCTGAGTCACTCCCCGCGTGTCGCGTGGGATTTGCTTTAAATTGAGCACTCCTAGGTCGGAAGTAATAAAATTCGGTTGAATATACGGCCGCGCTAACGAAGAATACAATAACTCGATTTTGGACGATTTTGAGTTATATAGATGTCCCAGAATTAACGTACAACCTCTTAAGGGGTCATTGTACTCATCATTATGAACAACTTTTACTATGGGACTAAACCTGAAATCGCGAAAAAAAAATTAGACATTTATGTTCGTGTCAAAATGTAGAGAAACAGCTGATTTTTTTTCGCGATTGAAACCTGAAGGTTTGGTCCCATAGTAAAAGTGGTTCATAATGATGGGTACAATGACCCCTTAAGAGGTTGTGCGTTAATTCTGGGACATGTTGTATAGTACAATATTAGTTTTAGTGCCGAAACACGTGTCTGGTATTTTTATGTAAAAAATCTATGTACAAAATTTCAAAACTATATCATGAAAAATCACAAAGTTGTTATGTTACCGGGTTGGCCGTACAAAAACATGCTAACGGCGCCCCCGCGCCTCCAGGGGCGTCTTGCGCTCATTGATAATAATTTGGCAGTAGGTACCTAACCGTACGGCGATTGTAAGTAATTAAATGGTGATAACATTTTCTATCACACTTAAATATTTTTGGGACAAAATATAACATGGTGTAAAAATGAATGAAATCGATTCAGTTCCTTATTCTGAACAAACTATATTCAGGTTTCGCATATACTCAAAATAATGTTGTCTATGTATATTCGGAATCAACGAATCGAGATTTATTAACTCTCTCTAAGTAACTTTTTATGAATCCTTCAGGAACTCGGGTTTTCAGCAAGCGAGAATGCAATAAATACAACTTCATAACAAATTCACTATCAAAAAAAAAAAAACATTTTCTCGGAACCGGCAAAGTCGAGTTATTGAATTCTTCGTTAGCGCGGCAGTATAGGAATCGGGCTTATTCTTGATAGAAATTTAAGTTAGTAACTAAGTGATATTTAAATGCCTATATGGGGCTACATTATTATTATATTGTACCTTTTTTATGATCTACTGGTAAGTATTGCTAACTAATATGCTAATCGCATTTAAAAAAAAATGTACATTTATCTGTAAGTTTCATTGATTTCAATTACTCCATTTCCCAACTGACAACTGACTGACTTTATTGACGTGTAAGTGTTTGTACAAACCTACTGACAGAAATAAATCATTTATTTATCATTTAACCTTTTCTTAAAGTCAACATTTATTTGGAGTTTGCCCGTACCAAAATGTAGTTTCCAGAGATGAGATAGAAACTACATGGCTACTCTTATAAAAAAAAAAACAATTATCATGGTTTTTGGTATGTATAATCGACTTCGTAATTACTTGACCACCCTTAGGTAGAATGTTACTTGAACATCATACAATTACGTGGTCTATTTGATAGTTCGAACGAACAACGATTGAACGATTTTTTCGCTCAAGAAACATAAAAGCTTGTAGGTCCAGTAAGTAAAACTGATACATACAGGAAAAAAAACTAACCAGTGCTAAAATTTTGAAAAATTGAATTTAAGCGAGTTTTATAGACCCGTGTGACACGGCAATGCGAGATCAGCTTATACTGGACATCTATAGGTTGATGTACAGGCGTGTGCACAAAAAAAAAGTTAACTGGTTTTATGGTAACTTGCCGGCCGGCGCGGGTGCGCGGTGTAGCAGAACGCGGGAAGGTACCTAAACAGCTGTGCGCTCGCTCGATTTGCGATTTGTAGGTTTTTAGGTATTTCAGGACTCACGCACGACCGGCAAGTCACAGCTCGCCGTCGCGCACTCACTGCCCGCCAACTCGTTTTTAGTCCTCTACTAGCTTCTCGTTAATCGCCGACGGTGGGGCAGATGCCTTAGTGGAATTTTAATTACCTGGTCGACTAAACATACCAATGTTAAAGTAAAAAAAAACCGGCCAAGTGCGAGTAGGACTCGCGCACGAAGGGTTCCGTACCATTATCTATGAAAACGGCAAAAAAATCACGTTTGTTGTATGGGAGCCCCCCTTAAATATTTGTTTTATTTTAATTTAATTATTTAATTTTAAAGTGAATATATAACTAAATATTTCAAGCGGCTACCAGTTGCCGTTATCAATATCGAGCAAAAACGAGAAAAATAAACACGTTTGTTGTATGGGAGCCCCCTTAAATGTTTATGTTATTCTGTTTTTTAGTATTTGTTGTTATACCGGCAACAGAAATACATCATCTGTGAAAATTTCAACTGTCTAACTATCACGGATCATGAGATACAGCCTGGTGTCAGACGGACAGACAGACAGACAGACAGATAGACAGACAGACAGACAAACAGACAGACAGACGGCGGAGCCTTAGTAATAGGGTTCCCGTTTTACCCTTTGGATACGGAACCCTAAAAACCATGTAAATTATGTATTTTTTTGTTTCTCATTAGTTTTGTAAGTATAATTTTAGAATATTCGTCGCAAATAGAGATGTATCGACTAGGCCGAAGAACCGAATTTTCACTGTCGGCTTGCTTCACTCATCGGCGGGCGATTTCATACATTCACAAGTATTAACTATAGAATTTAGTATATAAAATGACATTATAGTAATCTGTAAATGTATAAGTGTAAACTTTTTATGAAATTAAAAAGAAACTTTATAATGTAATCCTTGTCTGTATGAGAAGAGGCAATTGCCCTACACTGAGATAATTTAAACACTTAAATAAAATAAAACCAAATATAAAATGTCGTTGTTTTATTTCTTAAATCAAATCAAATGTCATTTATTCAAACTAGGCTGAGAATCAGCACTTTTCGAACGTCAAAATTTCATAAAACAGTCCCCCAAAAACGCCCACCCTTCACCAAGTGGCGCAACAAACTCCCCAGCAGCACAGCTGTCTGTTCAGATATAAAACTTGAATCTATACGATAAAATGTAAAATAATTTGCATTACGCAACACAACATTAAATTAAATTATTTGCCTTATGTTAGCTAGCACAGTCCAAAAATAAACATAAAAATCGTCCAAAACTATACTCAAGCAAAAATAACGTAAACAAAACTTACCTAAATAAAAGCCTCCAGGCATAATGGGCGTGCCCGCTTACATAAAGCTATAGCTGTAACTTGAAGTCACAAATGACAAACTAGCACCATCGAAGTAACAAAAAAAAAAAAACTTAACATCTCATGTTACCTTTCATATACTGTTAGATGTCATTGTAACATAAATAATGCACAACCTCTTAAAGGGTTATTGTACGCATCATTATGAACAACGTTTACTATGAGACCAAATCTGAAATCGAGAAAAAAAATCCGCTGTTTCATAAATTTATGTTCTCTTATCTCGTCAAAATGTAGGGAACAGCTGATTTTTTTTCCTAAACATGATGTAGTGAAAAAGAAGATAATTTGATGAGTTTTTTTTTTGGGTTCATCAACCGCAGAGTAGTCACTTGAAATATGAGTATAAATAAAACCTGTTTTTAGTATAAACTTCACAGGCATGATGGGTATTGATATCTTAACACGATAAAACAAAACAGATTGTCTTAACTCATACTATAGTTTGATCCTGTATAGCGAGCTGTGTCCCGCTGTTTCACCAGCCTCACTCGGCTCCTTACGGTCATAGCGTGATGTTAAATAGCCTTCCTCAAGGATTGGGCTATCCAATGCAAAAAAAAAAAAACAAATCTGATAGGTAGTTAAGACCAGGCAGTCTAAATCAAATTTCCACGCAAACTCCGCCCCTTGCTCCCATGCCACTCCGTTATGTGCTACACGCTAATACATCAGTAATAAAGTTGAATATCGCGTGCGCTCTTTGATCGTGTTCGAGGACGAAACTTTTTAATAATATTTGTTTGTTTTTTATATTTATCCTTAAAAAAGACATGATTTTCGAATAAAAAATGTATCTAGAGAAAATATTACATTTAGGTAACTGTCTTCAACATGGAAAGAAAAAGATCCAATAAATCATATACTAAAGTTTAATTTTGCTTGTATGTGTGACTGTTTCAGAATATTCATGCAAACTAACATAAAAATAGGGAGCCTCCTCCTCCTTAATTGCGTTTTTTTTTTGGGTGGGAAATTATCAAATAACTTCTCCCGCTCTGGGTGGAGTGGGAGGGAGTGTCAGACTTTTACTGACTAAAACCCACCGTGCTCCTTCAGATGCCTATGTGCCAGGGCCACGATATCCCTTTCGGACAGGCTCGTAACCCGGGCAGTCCTTAATTGCCTGTGGCATAACATTATTGCAACAATAAAAACTGATGCTTTCAATTTTAGTGTATGAACATCCAGCCTTTTTATACAGATTGCATGAGATATATCCGTGAACATTGTTTTTTAAAGTGAAGGGAACACTTTGATCGGAGGTCTGTGGAGAAGGGTGTGTGGTATAAAACAATACAAGGACAACCATGGAAATCGCCATGGTTCGATTCATGTTCTTTGGGCAGAACAAAAATTGTGACAGCTCTCAGACTTCGTTCTGGACATATTATTAAACAAGTTCGCATATCTAATGAAAAAAGTTCCTTCCCCCAATTGCACAGAATGATGAAAACTGGGAAGACGTTCTTCTCATCATAGTGGAGTGTGCCCGGAACGAAGATTATACGAAGCTGAGTTATTAATACAATTTGGTGTTGATGTTAGAGGTGGGTTTAGGAAACCTAGGTTCTACACTTCAATAAAACGAATTATAGGCTTTTTGTAATTAATAGATTATTATTAGCCAATTAAATTATCACTAGGAAGGTTATACGTCCGTCCCACAAACTAGAAGTAAAGTGACAACTATGGTTGGTAGTAAGGGAAGCAGACTTCAGTTATTCTTTTTTTAAATAAGTACATACGATGTATCGATTATAACAGAATCGATTAAAAATTGATTTTTGTAAATAAGTAAATCAAATAAATCAACAGTGGGAAGATGCAATACCATTCTAGCATTCCCTTTGTCAGAACCAGCGAGGCTTCTATATAAACTTGTGCGCATTGGTATCCGTAGAAGATAATTACTAAATGGTGTAATATGTTATAAGAAAGCCTTACGGAGCGACTTAGTCTAGTTGACCAAGCTCCTATAAAGATAAAAAAAAAAAAAGTGTATGAAGAAGGAAAAATTTGCAACGTCTAAATGTGTAATCGTAGAGCAGTGGTGGCCCAGTGTGGTAACGGCCCCGACTTACGAGTTGTAGGTCGTGGATTCGAACCCAGCCAGGTTTTACTTTGTGTAAATAATTTCATCACCACTGCTCTCAAAACGGTGAAGGAAAACATCGTGAGGAAACCGGCGTGTCCTAGAACAAAAAAATCGAAGACCTGGGAGTGACATCTACCAACCAGCACTGGGCCCGCGTGGTGGATTACAACCCACTCCTTCTCCAGGCCTGTGTCCCAGCAGTGGGAACATTATATGCTGATTAAGCTAAATGTGTAATCGTACGCCACTGACGGATGATACTTTCAACTTGGAGAAGCGCGATGAGTCATCGCGCTTCTCTCTCTTCATCGGCGTTGTGTCATCGCCGATGACACAACGCTTGTAATTTATTGCAAAATATGAAGCAATTATCTATTTACTCAAAAATGAGTTGAGCAATCGAAAATAAAAAACAACCAAGTTCTGCATACAAATAAGACGTTCTTGTTATTAATTAAAATACCAACCGTACGTTGATATTTATTACAGATATTTTGGATTGTAACTCAAAGGGTTAGTATACCGTTCATTTACGCCCGGGTGTCACCACTGTGTGGATCGCCCGGAGGACACGGTGGAGCATACGGTGGAGGTCTGCACAGCTTGGGCGGAGCACCGCCGTGTCCTCACGGCAGCGATCGGCGGCGGCGATGTCTCGCGTCCGGCCCTGGTTCAGGCCATGGTTCGTAGCGAGAGTGCATGGGAGGCCGTCACCTCCTTCTGCGAAACAGTAATGCTTGCGAAGGAGGAGGCGGAACGCGTGAGGGTAAGGCAAAATCAACGCCCTCGCGCCCCTAGTCGCCGCAGGAGACGCCCCGGGCGTCGGGAATCGCAGGCCGATTCCCGGCCACCGTAGGCGCGGGCTTGCGGACGGTGAGCGATGGGTAGCTCGCCGTCCGATAAGGACCAAGCCCGGGTCGACGGCGCGTTGTGTCCCACGTTCGCCTCAAAGAGACATCAGCACCAATTGACGGGGTCCGAAAGGGCCAATGCCTGCCAGGGTTACGAGCCTGTCCGAAAGGGATATCGTGGCCCTGGCACACAGGCATCTGAAGGAACACGGGTGGGTTTTAGTCAGTAAAAGTCTGACACTCCCTCAGGAGAAGTTATTTGATAATTTCCCACCTAAAAAAATAAAAAAAAAAGTATACAGTTCATTTGTACCGAGATTTATTTTCTAAACGTGTTTTGGTAACAACCAAGTTCTGAGAAATATGTTCAAGAATAACATATATTTTTTCCGCTACCACAAACTGTATACATTTGGCAATTTTTTGTTTAGGACAACCCTACTTTTATAATTTTCCTCTTATCTGCGCCTTAAGAGCGGCCAACCCGACATACTTTTCATACAAACGCTCGTATGTGATTATGGCGTTGTAATACATCTTTCTTTGAAATTTTTGAACCAATAGGTATCTTGTGAACTATAACTAGGTTTCTATGCAAGCAAAAAATTAAATTTTTGAACAACTAAGTCAGTATAAGCCTGCAAACATCTGCTTTTTTGCACAAATTTTACCTGAACTTTGGCCATTCATAATGTACTCATAAATTGTAAATGTTAAGAAAACCTTACGATAGAAACCTTGCAAATGTAATGGAGATTTTAAATGACCAACATTTATTTCACAAACTGGTAAGGCTTACTCGCAAAACGCAAACGAGCGTACTTTTTAGGGTTCCGGACCCAACGGGTAAAACGGGAACCCTATTACTAAGGCTCCGCCGTCTGTCTGTCTGTCTGTCTGTCACCAGGCTGTATCTCATGAACCGTGATAGACAGTTGAAATTTTCACAGATGATGTATTTCTGTTGCCGCTATAACAAAAAATACTAAAAAACAGAATAAAATAAATATTTAAGGGGGCTCCCATACAACAAACGTGATTTTTTTCGCTCGTTTTTGTTCGATATTGATAACGGCAACAGGTAGACGCTCGAAATATTCACAGAATATTAAGTTATATATTCACTTTAAAAATAAATAATTAAATTAAAATAAAACAAATATTTAAGGGGGGCTCCCATACAACAAACGTGATTTTTTTGCCGTTTTTATAGATAATGGCACGGAACCCTTCGTGCGCGAGTTCGACTCGCACTTGGCCGGTTTTTTTACTTACGTAACGTACTTTTTTACTCTTTCAAAGGGCGTACGGTTTTCGCGGAGAAAAGTCCGTCGGCTGTGCAGGCCTTAATCCGAAATAGCCAACATGCAGTGTGTGTCTGCGTGGTGTTTAATGCTCGGTTCTACTTTGTATGAGAAACCCCTTTTCACTGCAATGAGAGTTACAGAGTGATATCATTATGTTTCTGAGGAACTTAAATTAAATAAAACCAAATACAAAATTTCATTTTTTTTATATTATTTCTTATCATCTAATGTTACCTTACTTATCTTAATATAAAGTTTAAATAAAAAATAATTACATCTAGTTTTTATACAACAGATTTTCTGGCGTTAAGAAATAAACCAGTTGTTATGTACAGGCTCTTGCATAACGCAAGAAAATGCAAGAAAACGGGCACAATTCATAATGCAAGATGGTAACATTGTCCTGCTTTATCGACCATTTACTTACATATTCTTGCATTTTCTTGCATCTTAGTAGTGAAATCAAAACAAAATTTTCGCAACTATTTCTAATTGTAAAAAGAGTTTATTTTAGAAGATTAAATATGGGATTTCAAAACCATCCTTTTTGTTTTCAAAACATATACTTCAAAAATAAATTAATAAAAAATAAACGAAAACCTATTACGTGCCTTTAAGCCTGCTAAGGCCTTTTACTGGCCGGAAAGCTGTTGCCACATTTTTTTAAATGTCACAAATACTTCCCCAAATTTAATTTTCTATAAACATTTTAAGGCAAAAAAGCTTCTTAATGAATATCTTTGATAAATCATAAAAAAGCTATCATTATACAGGGTGAAAAACCCTAATTGTCAGACATGTTTATTATGAATTTGCATAACATAACATCAGGCAGAGTACGTGTACCTATAGTACACCCACATTTCGCCAGTTATGTGTAAGTCCCATGTAATAGGGGGCGAGCCTATTGCCATCAACCGGGCACAAATCCAGACTCCGGGCTGCTACTGAGAAATTCCTGATGGAAAAACCCAATAACACTTTGCCCGACCTGGGAAAAGAACCCAGGACCTCAGCACTAAACCAACGAGACAGTTATATGCCTAAATAGACACAGTTATTTTAAATAATAAGCAAGATTTCACAATAAACATGACTGATAAATTATTTGTTTTCGCCAGCAATTTTACAAAATAACCCACAGCCATTTCGCGTACAGCTTGGTAAAAGTAGTATTTTTTTTAAAACTTAAGTTAAAAATGCTCTACCCGTTGCCTAAGAACTTAAGTTGCTTATAATAAAGAATTTGTTTTAATCCTAAACACAGTGGTCTTATTGAAATGCACCTATGAACATCTTTGCGTTGCTATCCCAGAACTAGCACAAAGCTGACATTTCTCATGCGCCTGTAGTTACCCAGGTACCCATATCCTTCAAATTGCAACACAACGTTGGTTATCATGACTTTCAAGCTAGGTTAAATAGACAACAAAGCTTTACCAATAAAGACCACTGTGTGCAGGGTTACAGCAACTACGACCCACGATTGCAAAATACTTAATTTAAAAAGTACTCCTTAACAAAAATAACTATAACATAATACTCAAAGACTTAACTTTGTAAAGGCGTACATAATTTTAAATTAAATATATTAATAAATACAATGCCATCAACTGGCAACACCACCCTATTCGAATAAATATTTTTTTATGTTATAATTCATTTTTTTTTTAAAGCGATGGTAATCTATGCGCTACTTTTTTGATAAAAAAAATATGCACCATAGTTATTTTAGGTATTTTTTTTCTTTTCAAAGACAACAAAGGTTTTTTTATGTTACAATATTACGGTACAAGGTTAGATTCCCGAGTATGCATATTTTGTTGTCTTTAAAAGAAGATTATAATAAGTATTCTTAAATTACAGATCAGAACGTAGTTATAAAAAAAAGACATTTCTTTTAAAGTTTATTTATGTCATTATTATTTTTTATCCATTCATTGCATAAAATACGTATATATGTTATTTACATATATTTAAAATACGTATATATGTTATTTACAGTTATTTTAAATACGTTTATGTGTTATTTTTAGTATATTATATCGTTTTTGCGGAACCATATAGAAATACTTATACAGAAAGCATTTTCCCAACTATGTCGGGGTCAGCTTCCAGTCTAACCGGATGCAGCTGAATACCAGTATTTTACATGGAGCGACTGCCTATCTGACCTCCACAACCCAGTTACTGGGTAACACGATAACCCTTGTTAAGACTGGTTGTCAGATTTTCGGGCTTTTAACCCGTTCGGACCTGTAACGACTGTCAAATATCTACAAATGACAGCAGGGACGGTTTTTTTTTTTTAAATAAATAATTGTAAATATAATATATTTATTTTCTGTATTAAAATAAAAATGACATAAATAAGAGACAGGAATGTCACTCAAATATCTTTTTTCAACAACTTCATTGTATTATATAGTACATTATGATTATACATAAAAATGTCAAGCGCTTTTTCAAAAAGTAATGGAGAGGGATGGGTAAACCGTTTAGGTACCTGTTTGAAACGTTTTTTTTTAAATATTGCATCAACATTTTATGCATAATCAAAAGTTAAAAAAAAACAGTATTTTAATAATAAAGTTCAAGTTAGTATTTTGTACTCATTCAAAATAATATGCACGGTAGCAAAGATTTAAATCGTTAGATTTGCCCTCATCGTACTAAGTCGCGCGAAAAACTGTCCATACTGAGAAGTGTGAGCTCATAATTACATAATAGCCTTTCCATGAGAATCAGGTCGTCTTTGCGTCATTCTGTGTCAAAGGTATCAGTGTAACAGAAACGCGACCATCTTTTGACGCGGCATCGGCAGGGCGATTATACGATTGAATTTTTTGCACGGTAGTACGAGTATACATCAGAAAATTATCACGATATCTGTCAAAATTTTAAATAAATAGAAAATTCGAAAAAAAGAAAGAAAAAAAAATACATTTTTCATATTGGATAGAATAATAACTAGTATTTATGTTTTTTTTTTTACTTTAAAACTTATTGCTATAGCATTTTTGTTATGTCATAGTTAAGTAGATAGTTAACATTATGTGCCCTCTTTTGGTAACAATAACTTTTTAAATATTTAAATATAGAAAACATAATTATATGCTTTTTTCAATGTTTTTTTATCAACCAGTCGTTAGTCATCACTGTTATTAATGGCTGTTTGTAAAAGAATATTCATATAATTGGAAAAAAAAGAAAACGAAATAAATAAATTTTGACAAATATCATATTTTTATTTTGTTTTTCGTACCGATATGACAAATAACAAATTTACATACAGTTAGATTTTGAATCAGCGTAAAAGATTGTTCAGGTAGACATAAAAACATAATTTTTGGCAGGGTAGTACAAGTCTTAGTACCAGACTGCGGAAAAGAGAGGGTTATGAGTTTATTTTTGTGATCATGATCAGCTTCCAGTCTAACCAGATGCAGCTGAATATCATTATTTTCAATACAACTGCCATCTGACCTCCACAAATCATTAGGGATTCAGATTTTGTAAGTTCATTCTGTCAGAAATTTTTCAGATTTCTGACGTGTTTTTTATAGCTACCCTGCTAAAAAGAAGTTAATTTAAAAAAAAAACTTAACCTATATTATTTATATTTTTACTTATTGTGTCTGGTCAATCATTTTATAGCTGATATTTTTAACTACTATCTTAAAAACTAATATTATAGAAAACATAACATTAAATAAACAAACTTAGGTGTAAGAGAAAAAAATATATTTTACAAAAACTTCTAAATTTACTTATTGCAACATAACGATGTCATAGACATCAGTGATTTTTTTTTAAATCTTTTTATTAAAATCTATGGTTTATATGATATCAGTCGTTTGTGGTAAATATTTTGTTTTTTTTTTTCTTACTTTCTCTTGGAACAATTTTGTTGGTAAAACCAAAAAAAAAAACTAGGCAGAGGTTTTTGTTCAAAAGTTTACGTGTTTTTTGTCAAAAAAATTACATAAAAGAAAATTTTTACTACACATCAAATATACATTTTTTAAAAGAAATACATACAATTCTTATGTAAATATTTTTGGTAAAAAACACGCAAAAATCACTCAATTTAAAAATCGCTAATCGAGAACTAAATCAAAATGGAATTCTTTTTTTTGTATCACAAACAATTTTTTTTCGTTATTTTTAGAAAAACTTAGCGTGTAGCCTACCCTCCTTTTACAAGAATGAGAAGTTAGACTATGCTATAAATTGCAGCGGACATTCAAGCTGCTAAAAATCTTAAGGACTGGCCTTGATAGCTATAAAAATTACCATGAGTTCACAATTTTAGCCCAAAAAAGGTCATTTTTTACGTACGAAATGGATCAACACACACAATAATAATACATTTAAAAATAAATTAAGACCGACACATTTTTGATTACAAGTTGTGACCATCAATTCAAAAGACGAACTTTATTCCACCGCAATATAAGTCGTTTTATTGGTAGGCAAGCTTTTATACTATTTTGTCTAATATGTACATAAGTGGCGTGCATGTACAAAATTAAAACTGCCATGAACATTAAAAAAAAAAACAATATCAAGCATTTTGACATTTGTCAGACGTCAAAGTTGAATTCGACAGATGTGATCTTAGAAAAATTTATAGAAGAATAAGATTATTTCAACCGATTTAGAAATTGAAAGTTAATAAGAATCGCCAGCCACCGGCCGACAATTTTGTTTGATACAACTTTTTTATACTGTAATTTTAAAGAAATTTGACACTCAACACTTTTGACATTTGACAAATATCAAACCACTTTTATTCACATTAATCTTCTTTTTTTTATTCCGTTAAACCTTTGTATACGTTAACGAATATTGCATGGTCGAGTCTTAACGTGTGTTTGTGTGTGCGTTACCATCTCGGGAACAGTGTGTTCTAGGCGGAGTGTCACTGGTCGTAACTTTTAGCTTTCCGGTCCATTTCATCGTCGTTTGTGCGGTTCATTGGATGATCTGAGAAAGAGGAATTAAAGTTAGTTATAATCACTTTTGTACGATAATGATGGCCCAGTGGCTAAGACCTCACGTCTCATACAAGAGATTATGGGTTCAAATCCGGGCAAGTACTAACTAAGTGACTATGTACTTTCTGATTTTATCTTGGATGTTAGTGACATCGTCGGTTAAGGAAAACATCGTCAGGAAACCTGGACTTATTAATATAAAAAACCGGCCAAGTGCGAGTCAGACTAGCGCACGAAGGGTTCCGTACCTTTATGTATAAAAATGCCAAAAAAATCACGTTTGTTGTATGGGAGCCCCCCTTAAATATTTATTTTATTTTAGTTTAATTATTTCTTTTTAAAGTCAATATATAACTAAATATTCTGTGAATATTTCAAGCGTCTACCTGTTGCCGTTATCAATATCGAGCAAAAACGAGCAAAAAAATCACGTTTTTTGTATGGGAGCCCCCTTAAATATTGATTTTATTCTGTTTTTTTTTATTTGTTGTTATAGCGGCAACAGAAACACGTCATCTGTAAAAATTTCAACTGTCTAACTATCACGGTTCATGAGCTACAGCCTGGTGACAGACAGCGGATCCTTAGTAATAGGGTTCCCGTTTTACCCTTTGGGTACGTAACCCTAATAAAAATGAACGGCTAAATGTGTTGCTAAGCGTAAAACTCGAGAACGGCTGGAAGAATTCGGTTTTTTTTTCAAATAATCGAAGAAGTCCAAGGAAGGTTCTTATGAAGAAAAGAATTTGAAAAGTTGCCGGGAAAATTTGAAGACTCGGGACAACTGAAAGTGCATTTTCTATGTCAATTTTGTTTCAATTATTCAAATTTCTACAGGACAATAGTTAAAAAAGTCGATATTTCAGTTTTTTTTAACTAAACTAAACAACCCGTCTAGAACAAGGGTGGCGATCAATCCTCGTGCCTTCTCTGTATAAGAAGAGGTATTTGTACAATAATAGGCTGGTATTATACAGGGCGGAGAGCACATCGACATGCAACCGTGGATTTAATACAGTCGGTGACCAGAATTACCTGACCCCTTACAAATAAGAATAATGAAACAGGGGTCACATAATGCTGGTCATCGACTGTACATGTTTCTGGAACCCTTAGTCAGCTTATAAAATACCCACTGCTAGGACACAGACCTCCAGAGGGAGTGGACAGTAATCCACCACACGGCCAAGTGCGGGTTGGTAGATGTCACATGTCTTAGAATTTTTGGTTCTAGGACATGCCGGTTTCCCCACGATGTTTTCCTTCATCGTTTTGAGAAGTGGTGATGAAATTATTTACACAAACTAAAGCGCCTGTCAGGGTTCGAACCTAGGACCTACAACTCTTAAGTCGCGGTCGCTACCACTGCTCCTACTGGAACTCACTGCGTTGAAACTTATGGTCAGTTATTTTAAAAAAAATTCGCTGTGCCATACATTTTGACCGCGCCTCTCAGGAGTTGCGGCGATTTTAACGTTTAAGCGCGCATGAGTCGCATAATCTAGCTTGGCAGCAAAAGTGAGTTTCCGTAAAGGGCGAATAAAAAGATTAAACGTATAAATAAAACGAACTTTCCGAGTTTGGCTGTCGTCTATCAAAAATTCCCCAGTCTCGGAAAATTCGATTGACTCCTGAGAGACACACGTACGTGACGTATTTCACTTTTGTATGCAACAGCTGATTTTTTACACAGAATATTATATGGGTCCCAAGCGTGAGGGTTCGATTCCCAGGAAGGGCAAAAAATGTTATTGGGTTTTTCCATCTGGAATTTCTCAGTAGCAGCCCGGAGTCTGGATTTGTGCCCAGTTGATGGAAATAAGCTCACCCTTTATTACATGGGACTTAAACATAACTGGCGAAATGTGGGTGTACTTCATATACACTTCTGCCTAACCCTTCGGGGAATACAGGCGTGATGTTACTAATTAAATGTAAATGTTACTAAACTTTTTAACAGGTCTACTGTTTGTAAAGATTTGGGGAGGATGATTGGGGAGATGACAATCAGTCTTACCAAGGGGTATCGTATTACCCAGTTACTGGGTTGTGGAGGTCGGATAGGCAGTCGCTCCATGTAAAATACTGGTATTCAGCTGCATCCGGTTAGACTGGAAGCCGACCCCAACATAGTTGGGAAAAGGCTAGGCAGATAGATAGATAGATAGATTGGGGAGATTGATCCGCCACTTCTTCCCAGCTAAAGCACTAGGAAGTGGTGAAGAGCGGGCGTTTTGGGGGACTGTCTTATGTAATTAAAATGTTTTGATTCTTAGTCTAGTTTGAATAAACGGCTTTTGTTATTCATTTGATTACTTGGGAATTACCTTGGTGCTGTGGCATCTTGGGTACCAGAACGACGTTGCCGTCGGCCGCCTGCTGCAGCGAGTACTGCTGGGAAGACAGCGGTCTACCTTCAGGGTCGCGCAGGTTCTGTGGGAGAGAGGGACGGTTAGTAGTTCTTATGTTTATTTTTAAAAAAATGTTGTCAAAATTAAATTCAACAATTTTTTATTTTACATAAACCTACATGGGCACTTATGAAACGTCAGAAGCTAGGTGCACGGTTCCAATTGGTCGTTTCCTATGGAGAAGAGTCGGCAAGAAACTCCACGGTTACTCTTTTAAAAAAAAGTGGGCTTTAACAATGTTTCCAAGTTACAGTGTTAATAGGTATGGGAGGACAGTGTAGGCCCGTCAACAAGTACCAAGTACTTAACAAAATAGAAAATTGCCTACAAATCTATACAGTCTACATAATCATACATAATCAGCCTATAATGTTCCCACTGCTGGGACACAGGTCTTCCTCTCTTCGAGAGGGAATGGGCTGTAAATCTACCAAGCGGGCCCAGTGCGGGTTGGTAGTTGTCACATGTCTTCTATACAGTCTATTAACTTTTAATTAGCCTTCAACATTCGCACATGCACAAAGTATTAAAAAAAAACTATATAAAATATTATTATAATAATAAATGTTAAAACCTTGTTGAAATTAAATTGTAGGTATATAATGTCAAATAAAGAAAAGATTATGTCAAGGAAGTTAGTTAAAAAAAATAAAAATCGTAATTTGGGAGCAGTTAATAGACATTGACATAGTTTTGCCGTTAATGAGGGATACCAGGGAAGCCACATGTGCAGAAGGAATTAATGCCAAACTTCCTTGTCTTCATCGTAGTCTTTAATCTAATTTTCAAGTGGCAAGGAAGTTATATTTTCTTAAGTTCTATGACAAAAAAACTGGTCATAAAAACTACGTATTTTTCCTTATATAATATATAGGGGAAAAAAAAACATTTTATTTATTTTTCACCTGCTCAACTCTATTTTATTCGATTCTTTATATTCCTATTATTTTAGAAAGTTAAAACCTTAGCATCGGCTTCTCTCTTGCAAAAATTGACACCTCGCCGCTGATGTATAGATATATGTAGGAAGCGTAGCAGGTGGCGTTCTATAGTTTCTGCTTACCCCCATGGGAAGAAGGCGTGAGTTTATGTAATGCATGTGTTAAGTACCGTTCTTCTTTTGAATTTTAGGATTGTTTTTTCACCCCACAACTAGTTATTAAGCTTTTACGTGTAATTGCTGATTCGATGAAGCTCTCGGCTTCTCATTAGTCCACTCGCTGAGCGATCGGAATGGCCTGCTAATGAGCATACTAGCGCCGCGTCCCCGCGCACTTTCTCACTGTATCAACGTGTCAAAAGCTCCCAACGCGCTCCGCGCTAACAAAAACATTTTTCTGAAAAGAAATGGTCCTTCAGTGATTTAATGCTACAATCCCCGCAAGACACTAGAAATTAACATAACCAGCACCTGTGGACAATATGTGTAGTGTGGTTTAACCTGGATTCATACCTAGCCGGGGTGGCTAGGTATGAATCCAGGTTAAACCACGCTGATCCCAAGAAGCGTGAAGCAGTGGGCCGGAGATAGCAGGTAAGCTTCACGAATTTATTACACAGTATGTGTTACAGCTATCGCTTTCTGTAAATGGGCACGCCCATTATGCCTGGAGGCTTTATATTTAAGTACGTTCTGTTTACGTTATTTCTGCTTGAGTATAGTTTTTTGACGATTTTTATGTTTTTTTTTTTGGTATAGTGGCGTGTGCAATCATATCATAAGGCAAATAATATAATTATTTTAATGTTCTGTGTTGCGTAATGATAATTATTTTACATTTTATTGTATAGATTCAAGTTTAATATCTGAACAGACAGCTGTACTGCTGGGGAGTTTGTTGCGCCACTTCTTCTTCCCAGCTAAAGCACTAGGAAGTGGTGAAGGATTGGCGTTTTTGGAGGACTGTCTTATTTAATTTTTGACGTTCGAAAAGTGCTGATTCTCAGCCTAGTTTGAATAAATGACTTTTGATTTGATTTGTATTTATTCCAGATTAGAAATAAGTTTATATATTTTAGGATGTATCTAAGTTAATTTTTTCCTTCTTTTAGTTATTTATATGTAGTTCAAGTCTTGTCTTGTTTAGTTTGAGAATTTACTTGTTTTTTTTTTTTAATTTATTTATATTCAACTTTGTTTTTTTGTACACCAATTTTACCAATTCATAATTTTGCCATTGGAGAACACGTCACGGTGTCACGGGATCTCCTAGCACAGGTATATCTTACTTAAAAAGAGGTCCCTATGTAAAATTTACTGTAAAATTTGTACTAGTTTCTGCAATAAACCTTTTTTTTATATGTAGGTTTAAATTAGGGATTCTAGTAAATCTCTTTTAGCATATATTTACCTGGAAAACATGACGATAGAGCGCCGCAAAGCGCTCTTTGACGCGCTGTCTCTCCGCGATCAGAGAGCTGTGGTCCCGTTGGGTCCGAATCTTGCGATCTCGCACCGTACGGACCTCGTCGGCCAGCGACGTGATCTGGTCCAGTTTACGTTTGCGGCAGTTCTGGGCTGCGACCTGAAGAGAAAACATGGATAAAAGTAAAGTTTATTTATTTGCATAGATTGTAGGTACATGACATAAGGTATTAAAAAACCGGCCAAGTGCGAGTCGGACTCGCGCACGAAGGGTTCCGTATCATTATCTATAAAAGCGGCAAAAAATCACGTTTTTTGTATGGGAGCCCCTTTAAATATTTATTTTATTCTGTTTTTTAGTATTTGTTGTTATAGCGGCAACTGAAATACATCATCTGTGAAAATTTCAACTGTCTAACTATCACGGTTCATGAGATACAGCCTGGTGACAGACACACAGACGGCGGAGCCTTAGTAATAGGGTTCCCGTTTTACCCTTTGGGTACAGAACCCTAAAAACGATTGTGATCCTTGTACAATCTATAAATAATAATAATAATGTATAATGTTAAATAATGTGTAATGGTAACAATGTTTCAATATATAATGCATAAAGTCAAAACGGGTACAATTCAATAAATTGGTATGTCGTTAAACTACATAAAAATAATATAATTATCTTAAATTTGAAATTTTTATTAGGATACATTTAAGTCATTGCCATTTAGAAAATCGTTAATGGTGTAGTAACATTTTCCAATACTTGTCAAAAAATAATGGGCCCGTTATGACATTTAACTTGAATCGATTTATCGTGAGTATCGAGTACCGAGTCGTATGGTTGCTTCACTAGTTACGTCGATACTCGATCAATCAATCAATCAACTCAGCCTATCGCAGTCCACTGCTGGACATAGGCCTCTCCCAGGCTGCGCCACAACACCCTGTCCTCCGCCTTCCGCATCCAGTCTGACCCAGCCACCTTCTTAAGATCGTCGGTCCATCTAGCTGGGGGGCGCCCCACACTACGCTTGCCGATACGCGGTCTCCACTCCAGGACTCGTCTGCTCCATCGGCCATCGGTCCTTCGACAAACATGGCCAGCCCACTGCCACTTCAGTTTGCTTACTCTGCAAGCTATGTCGGTAACTCCGGTTCTTTTCCGGATAATTTCATTCCTGATCTTATCCTTCAAAGAGACTCCAAGCATAGCCCGCTCCATAGCACGCTGCGCAACCTTGAATTTGTGGACTAGCCCGACTGTCAGTGTCCACGTTTCGGCACCGTATGTCATGACGGGCAGGACGCACTGGTTAAAGACTTTAGTCTTCAGACACTCGATACTCGATACTCACGATAAATCGATTCAAGTTAAATGTCAAAACGGGCCTATTATTTTATGACAACTATAACTTCTTTTTTTTTAAATTGCGTATTGTGTCATCTTTTATTATGTCAGGTATTTTGTTATATATTGTTGGTCCCATACTAAAGGAGATTAGGATATATAAAGTAGAAAGCCTGAACACTGACAAAAATGGTCTTCAAATTCAGTTAGAAATGAAAAATTATTCTAAAGCTTCTATGTAATTCTGTAAAACCATATCTGTTAAAGTCGCGAATCATATTTTGATCAAGATACAACCTGACACTGACCTGCAAATTGCAAAAAAACGTGAGAATGGCTACAGCTGCGGATTCACCTTAAGCTCAAGGCTTATTGAAAATTTTGAGTTACTTAAAGTGCAAATTACAACAGATAAAGACTTTGAGCCATTTGATATCTCCATACAACTTAACACTTTACCACATTATAACAATTAAGTTTATTTTTAAAAACATACCTTATTCTTCCCACGCCTCCTGATATCCCTGATAAGCGAGAGCTGCGCCTCACTCAGGTCGTGCTTCGATAGTCGCTCGTTGAACTCGTCCATCGGCAGGTTGATGATTTCCTGCACCTCCAGGGGTATGCCTGCGGCCACTTGTACAGGTTAATGTGTGTGGGACAATGTATAGCAATAGTCGGGCAACAGTTGCGCAATAGTCGGCCAACAGTTGCGCAATACTTGAGCAACTGTTGCGCAAAAAAATGTGTCTTATGTGTAGGCGGAACATATTTAAGTATAAGACACTTTTATGGCACCATTGTTGAGCAACAGACGGGCTACAGTCGCGCCACAATGAGTGTATTAAAGTCCATACATGATCGGGGGATTTTAATATATTTTACACTTCGTAGCGCAACTGTCCCCCCCCACGCCCCCCCCCCCCTCCCCCAGCTACGCCACTGACTAGACTTAAGACGCTGACAACAGGTAAACCGCGGTCACTGTCAGACTGCATACAAAAAAAAGAGAAGCGCGATGACGCAACGCTTGTAATTTATTGCAAAATATGAAGCAATTATCTATTTACTCAAAAAATGATTTGAGTAATCGAAAATAAAAAACAACCAAGTTCTGCATACAAATAAGACGTTCTTGTTATTAATGAAATACCAACCGTACGTTGATATTTAATACAGATATTTTGGATTGAAACTCAAAGCAAAGGGTTAGTTTACCGTTAATTTGTATCTAGATTTTTGTTTCTAAACGTGTTTTGGTAACAACCAAGTTCTGAGAAACATGTTCAAGAATAACATATATTTTTTCCGCTACCACAAACTATATAGATTTGGCAATTTTTTTGTTTAAGACAAGCCTACTTTTATCATTTGCCTCTTGTCAGCGGCTTAAAAACAATAAACAACTAGTTTTCGTCATTACCTAATGCCTTGGCCCTCTTTTCGTCTCGTGAAAGATGTTGCCCGCTACTGGTGGCAGACGAACCTCCGTCTGACATGCTGCCGTCTGTCAGTCGCCGGACTGTAGGGGAAAAAAATGATTTTAGTATAAGAAGTTAAATACAAATTCAAACCGTAACCATATGTCAATTCAAAAGAGTGTCCGTGGAGTTTCTTGCCCGTTCTTCTCCATAGGTACCTACCTACTAAGCTTTGGAATGGGTAACTAGCTTCATCTTTATGACTGACCGACCCCTTGACGATTTAAAAGTGCCTGTAATTGGTTTATTTGAAATAAATGCTTTGAGTTTATAATCAGGCTGTTCCCACTGCTGGGACACAGGCCTCCTCTCTATGTTTTTTTTATACTAAATTGCTTCTGCATTGTTCATTGGCTAACTCTGATAACAGACACAGACAGACACACAGACAGTCTGGTAACAGATAAATAAATAAATAAAATAAAATATGTTTATTGACACAAAATACCCTTTTAAATAATTCCAATACATTTCACAATAGGTACATTTGATTTTGGGAAAAGGCTGCACAAATAGTGAAAAACCCTGCCTCCTAAACTAGGGGAACCCTGTGACCTAGGAGTCAGTGTTCTACAGTAACTTCGTGGACAAAAGAAACCTTTATTTATGTGTGTTATTAAACCCATTATGACCTGATTTTACTTATATGAATATGAATGTGTGAGTATGTGTGTGTGATGGGGCGGGTGTGTTGTATGAGAGGGGAGGGGGTGTTTTGTGGGGGTGTGTGTGTGGGGGGGTGTGTGTGTGTGGGGGTGTGTGTGTGTGGGTGTGTGTGTGTGGGGGTGTGTGTGTGTGTGTGGGGGGGGGTGTGTGTGTGTGGGGGTGTGTGTGTGTGGGTGTGTGTGTGGGGGTGTGTGTGTGTGTGTGTGGGGGGGGGGGTGTGTGTGGGGGTGTGTGTGGGGGTGTGTGTAGTCGTGTAAGGTGTGTTCGTGTGATGTTGCATGTGTTTCTGTATCCGTTTTTGTAGAATAATTATTATTATTAATTATTATGTGCCTATATTATTTTAGAAATAAAGTCTTCTGTACGGGAATAGTCCTGATTATACAGCCAGTTTTGTAATTTGGTTTTGACTTCATGTTTGTTTATGATGCTTACCTCTCTTGTCCCTCACGGCCGCGGGCCGCAGGTCGGGCGCGTGCGGCGCGCTGTACGTGTGGTTGTGGCGCACGCGCTCCGGGGTGGCGTACGCGAAGCGGGGGGGGGCCGGGCTTGGGATGTTGCTCTGTCAAGGTATAAACATATTTTGATCTGAAACATCTATAGGCGGGGCGACGCATGCCGCGTGGCGTTTCTTCGCTACTATACAGTCTATTTCTTATTGTTTTTTAATTATAATAGGTAATAATAATATAAGCCGAGAATCATTTATCTGATTTACTTATTCATTTTTAATTTTGTTTCAATTAATACCTACATATTTTTATACTTCTATAAGAAATTGAAAGAAGAAAAACTAAAATAATTGATTATGGTTTTCCTACCTGAATTACTTAATTTATTTTTGTAATTTTAGTTTTGCAGTCTCGAAGAGGCTTTAAAATAGTCAAAATTACACTAATATTATCAAACCGAAAGTTTGTGAGTGTGTTTGTTACTTCTTCACGCTCAAACGGCTGGACCAATTTTGATTAAAAAAAAATATGGAGTTAGCTGACACCCTGGATTAACACATAGGCTACTTTTTATCCCGACATTTCCACGGGATCGAGACCGCGGGGTGCAGCTAGTGATTTATATAATGGTGCCCAAGAAAACTGTGCCTAGTTTGGGATCAACACTATCTCAATATTGTAATTTTTATGTTAAATACACGATTTTAATTTTTGCTTTACTTTAAAAAAAAAATATAACTAGTAATCGAACAAATATAATTACAAAAACAACAAAGATTGTCTCGGCGACACCAGGGGGTCTACTCCGAAACGCTAAACCGAAGTATCGGCCGAACGTTCGGCCTTTTTATAACTTCCATAGTTTCTTTTTTTGACTTTCGAGTCCTTACCCGACTTCAAGTCACAGTTTTGACTTTGGCTTATCTCTTCGACTGCCTTTTTTTTTTTCGCCGTAGTAAAGAAAAGACCGAACATTCGGCCGATACTTCAGATTTATGTTCGGAGTAGCCCCTCTGGTATTAAATATTACCTGTAGTAAGGCATGGCTGGAATGCGCTGTGTTCAGGTCTAGAGCGGGGCCGTGGATGTTCGTCACGTGTGGCGGGGGCAACTGCGGCCGGGGGGCAAAGTCTACTGGAGAAGAAATAAAATTATTAGGTAAATAAAATAATACCTAAGTCGGGTTGATCCATCAGGTTAAGCTACCCTTGCCGCGGTTGGTCCATGGATGGGTGACCATCTTTACATACCGAGACTCCTCCATGCCTCGGAAAGCACATTAAGCCGTTGGCCCCGGCTGTCATTCGTGGATCTTTGACAGTCGTTACGGGTCTGCAGAAGCCCAGCCCAGCAGTGGCGGACTAAGCTTGTCGTGGGCCCGGGGCGGCAAAACTAAATGGGTCCCAGCTCAGGGATGAACAACGAAATATTTACCACGTTGCCTTGAAAACGTTAGGTTTTCTAGCGAAGCTCGCTCGAAAATTTTAGCACGCCACCCTGGATAGGTAAAGTTTTCTTTTGACTTTCGTACATAATAGGATTTACAAAGACGAGAAGTCAGAGAAAAAGATAATGCACTTATATTCCGTTGGTTTAGGTAGTTAAATAAAGGTAAACAAAAAAACCCACGTGACGAGAGAGCTGTCAAGTAACCGACTAAACGTAATACCTGGCACTTCAGTTGGCATGCTACGTCACAGTTGTACTCTTCAATTTAGCAACGTTTTATTTCGTTGACGTTTAGAGAACATGTCTTTTCGGGCTCTTTACAATAGACAGATTACAAAATAATATAGTAATATATAAATCTAACTAAATAATTGTGCTCAAGCAATTACATCTACGAAGAGTAGATAGTATAAGAATAAATGATAAAGTTTAACATACAGTAATAAAAGAGGAAACTATCATAATAATAATAATAAAAAATAATTTGATTATAAGTTACAACGTATTTTTAAACAAGAAAGTGTCATCTATAAAAACTAGAGATCGGGTATTCGGATGCACCTACAGTACGTTTTTTCCCCGGCAAAGGATACAAAGTATGGAAACGGCTTCTTAAAATATATTTTCATTCCGGGATCGCGGGTTTTCATTAATAACAGTGTGTAGGTATACAATTTTGTATTCCTAAGTATAACAAATATTTCTTATCTATTTAGAACTAGGCAAGAATTTTGTGGAAAATATAACACGTTTAAAAAAACACCATTAATATTTCTTCAAAACCTTTTAGTCTAAAATGAAATATATTTATTCGGGGATAGGTACTTACACAGTACAAAAGAGTGGTTCTTAAAAACTTGTTAGTCCTGGAAACCGACACCTTTTCCCGTACCGAAGCGCACTCCATACTAGTCAACTCTCAAACTTTAGGTGAATATGCATCCGAATATCCGATCTCTAATAAAAACCCTTTTTATGATTTGTTTACCTTTATTTAACTACCTAAATCTATGGAGGATTGCAAGATCGAGTACAAAATTTCTGCTCGAAAATTTCTGAGCACCCACCGCCCATTTAGCCTAAATACCCGGGCCCCCAACTGCCTTTTACTTGCTGAACATATTTTGGTCTTGTTTGGGATTCGATTAAAAATAATTTCTCAAGTTTAGGGCCCCCCAGGACCGGGGGCCCGGGGTGGACCGCCCCTAGGTCCGCCAGTGGCTAGCTGTTTTAATTTGACCCTGTATATAAATAGGGTACATAGATAATATTATGTAAAAGACGCTTACCGTTATGCATATGCATGTTGTCATGCTGGTAAGTCTGTTCCGGGCATTCGTACTTGACGACCCCTGGTCTGCCGACCGGGTCCAAGGCAGGGGCTGGTTGCTCCTGCAAATACAATACATACATGTATAACATCACGCATGTATTTCTTAAAGAGGTTAGCAGAGGTGTCTAGTAGACTTGCATTTCAACAGTTAGGGATTCTATACATATATTTGAGTCGGTACAAATAAATCGGCAATGTATGTTGAACAACAAAGTCAACCCGAAGCTGTGCTAATATTTTATATAGATTTTTTTTTAATTTGTGAATGTGAGAACGTTGTAGGCTTAATAGACTGTAGCTTTGTAAACTATCTTTTATTTTGTTAAGTACTTGGTGCTTGTTGACGGGCCTACACTTCCTCCCATACCTATTAACACTGTAACTTGAAAACATTGTAAAAGCCCACTTTTTTTTTTTTTAAGAATAACCGTGGAGTTTCTTGCCGGCTCTTCTCCATAGGAAACGACCAATTGGAACCGTGCACCTAGCTTCTGGCGTTTCATAAGTGCCCATGTAGGTTTATGTAAAAAAAAAAAATGATTTTGATTTGGTTGTTACTATTAAATATGGCCATTTTATTCCACGAAGTGACAGCTAGCACATGTCAAATTACTCCAGAAATCGACTTTAGATGTCGTCGACCTAATTCTAATATGGCGTAAGTCAAAATTAGCAACTATCCAGTACCCCAAGTGTAAGTTTGCAAGAGAGTAAACGTAACTATTTCGTTTGCGTTAAAATTTGACCGATAGATCATAATGCTAAGAATATAAGGGTGAGAATAAAAATCTTAACGCAAACGCGACAGTTACGTTTACTCTCTTGCAAACTTACACTTGGGGTACTGGATAGTTGCTAATTTGGACCTACGCCATATTAGAATTAGGTCGACGACATCTAAAGTCGAGGGTTACTGGAGTACTGGACAAGAAAAAACCGTTTTGTTTCTATGAAGTTACATAAAATTAATGTTCTACCGAAAATATGACTAATTTTTAAGGTTTTATTACTTAAAACACTTTAGATTGATCAAAATCGAACTAACGCCTTATTAACCGTTGGTAGGCCAAATTTTGACTTACGCTTTATTAGAATTAGGTCGACGATGTGCTGATCGCGTTCAGTTTCATTGGTGAAATGAAACTGAACGCGATCTAAATAAGCTGCACTAAATAAGCTAGACAAAACAAGAAAAATATTTACCTGAAAGCATCGTTTCCCAAACATATGATGTTTCTTCTGCGCCTGGTGAGGAGCAGCGCGCTCGCGTCCAAATGTATTGTCGTATGGTCGGAATTTTGAGCTGTATGACATGCGAAATAAACGTTATTATTGTGTGTTTAATCTAACTGATAGTGGCCAAACTGCTGTGTCATGGTCAAGGCTATACAGCGTGTTATGGAAAGGGTATTTACATATCAAAGGCACGGATTCTTTTGCTGATAACAAACTACATGGCAACATTTTTTTAATAATACCTACATAATTATAAAGTTAAGAAACATTTAACTAATAAAAATTAAAAGTTTCCAATTGTTTTCTAAACATCACTAGACCAAGTCAGCTGATCGGTACACGTTTTAATCCATTCGTTTGATCCCGCAGCCAATCGTGTCGCCGCATGTCGTTGTCGTGTCGCAGAGGTGTGTGTGTACTAGGCGCACAGACACAGATAATGAAGAATGACCCTCGTAATGTGGTGACACGCTTGTTATGATTTAAATTTAAACTATAGAAATAAAAAAAATATCAAACATTTTCAAAGTTATTCTTTTTGAGCTGAAATTTTGTACAGTGCTTCTGAACCAGATGCACTCTTCACCCTGTTTGTATGGATATACCCTTTCCGTAACACGCTGTATGTACCTTAATTTTGACGTCAAAATCAGAGAGACAACAGTCATTTTAGTATCTGGGCGTATACGGCTTTTTTTTTTTTTTTTGGGGTGGGAAATTATCAAATAACTTCTCCCGCTCTGGGCGGAGCGGGAGGGCGTGTCAGATTTTTACTGACTAAAACCCACCCGTGTTCCTTCCGTTGCCTGTGTGCCAGGGCCACGATATCCCTTTCGGACAAACTCGCAACCCTGGCAGGCATTGGTCCTAACGGACCCCGTCAGTTGGTGCTGACATCTCTTTGAGGCGCGCGTGGAACACAACGCGCCGTCGACCCGGGCCTGGTCCTTGTCGGACGGCGAGCTACCCATCGCTCACCGTCCGCAGGCCCGCGCCTACGGTGGGCGTATACGGCTTGTAAATACATTAATGCACATTATCAAAGTAATTTGTTCAGAATCGTTTGCTGTATCGGTTTAATATAGGAAATTTATTATCCAAAAAATAATTAAAACTACGTAAATTACTGCCACACTTCAGTTGTACAGTCAAAACAAACCAAAATGGACGAAGCACGTACTAAGCTAGACCGTTATACGTTTGCAACTGTGTGCGTGCGTACATTTGAAATGTGACCACAATTTTCTCCTACAATCAGCATTTATCTATAAAAACGGCAAAAAAATCACATGTGTTGTATGGGAACCCCCCTTAAATATTCGTTTTATTTTAATTTAATTATTTATTCTTAAATTGAATATATAACTAAATACTCTGTGAGTATTTCAAGCGTCTACCTGTTGCCGTTATCAATATCGAGCAAAAACGAGCAGAAAAAATCACGTTTGTTGTATGGGAGCCCCCTTAAATATTTATTTCATTCTGTTTTTTAGTATTTGTTGTTATAGCAGCAACAGAAATACATCATCTGTGAAAATTTCAAATGTCTAACTATAACGGTTCATGAGATACAGCCTGGTGACAGACAGACGGCGGAGCCTTAGTAATAGGGTTCCCGTTTAACCCTTCGGGTACGGAACCCTAAAAATAACAGACATCGATTTAGTAAACGATTCTGAACATACTACCTTCATAATTGTGCATTAATTCAGTTACACATTATTTGGTTCCAATCAAGGTCCGAGAGCGAAGTCGCGTGTAAAATCTTGTAACATGACATTAAGAGGTGCTTAAAGATCCCATACCTGTGGAACTCCTGAGCGGAATCACTACCGTCGCACCATTCTCCATCAGACAACGAGGGCACACGCTCAGATCCCATCGAAGAGACTGCACTGTCAGATGCCGAGTCCCTCTCTGTAACAAGACGAAATAAAAAGTTAAAACATCTGACAATTCATCAACATTTGACGTTTATCGACCGCCATATTGAATTTTCCTGTGGCTATTTTGATATATTTGAGGTTTACGGACCGCCATTTTGATTTTTCCTGTGGCTTCTTTGATATATTTTGAGATTTACCGGCTGCCATCTTGAATTTTCCTGTGGCTTCATGATATATTTTGAGGTTTACCGACTGCCATTTTGAATTTTCCTGTGACTTCTTTGATATACTTTAGGTTTACCGACCGCCATTTTGAATTTTCCTGTGACTTTTTTGATATATTTGAGGTTTACCGATCACCATTTTGTATTTTCCTAGACGTCTTATTATAGGTATTTAACGTATATCGAGCGTAATCACTCAATCATTCATTCATAGCAATTTTGAATTTTCCCATCTTCTTCGTCACCAGTGGGAACTTTACATCCTCGTTCCTACTGTTCATGTAAGCCTTACCTGTGATCATCATATGAGTATGGTTGTGGTGAGGAGCATGGTGTGCGCTGGCACCGTCCAGCATACGCATTGTGTACATGCCTGAAACAAAAAAATATGCGACATAATTTTTTGGAAAAAAAGAAAACACAAATCCTAACTCTTTTTTGATGCCCTATGATTATTTCCCCTCGTTTTTATATACTTGTACATATTATTATTTTTATTTTAAGTCTGTTTAGTTTTTGAATTATGTAAATACTTTCAAAATAGTTAATCTAAATAAATCACTTGAATCCTAACTTAATACTATAAATGCGAAAGTGAATTTGATTGTTTGTAACGCTTTCACGGTAAAACGGCTGAATAGATTTGGATGAAATTTGGCACATGGGTAAACCATGACCTGGGTTATGACATAGGATACTTTTTATCCCGATATACCCACGGAATCGAGACTTATGCGGGTGTAACCGCAGGGCAAAGCTAGTAGTTAATAAATACATATAATTGTAAAACACACAAGATAGATCGCTTTTGAAATGGGACGCTTTTGCCCGGCAGTGGGACAATTTGAGATGGTGATATTTTTTTTAATAAAATCATTAAAAATAGAAGGATATCCCGCCCGTATAGATAATTCAATTTCAAAGCTATTCCATATTCAAATCTTTGCTTTCAATTGATGTTATTTTATCAACTTTATTCTGATGCAAATTAAGTTGATAAGTAACAAATCATGAAGTTGTATACATCCGATGCAGCTGAATACCAGTATTATACATGAAGCGACTGCTTATCTGACCTCCACAACCCAGCTACTGGGTAGCACGATTCCCCTTGGTAAGACTGGTTGTCAGGCTTTCGGGTGTCTGACTACCCATAACGACAGTCACAGATCTACGAATACGTGCTTACCGAGGCACGATCTCGTGACAGATGTATTTAGATTATTTTTTCCTTGATCGTGTGCCGAAATACTCGTAGGTTCCCGAATGATACTGGTATCAATTTATGAATGAAATATATGATAGAATAGAATAGAATAGAATACTCTTTATAATAGAAACCTCCCCCCCCCCCACCCCTCCCTCCTATCTTTTTAATGATAGAGCATGATAGCTTGGTGGTGTGACCATCGGATTGCTAAGTCATAGGCCTTGTGTACGAACCCAAGGCACGCACCTCTGACTTTCGAATTCATGTGAGCATTGTATAATTACCACTTGGTAACGCATCGTGACATAAAAATACTATACAACATGATTGGCTGTTGTCATTTCGAATCACCAATCACAGCAATAAACGTCACCGTTGACAGCAGGATTATGGACGACTTTGATTTAACTATTTTTCACACAGACATATTGAGAATAGCACTAACTTGAGATAAAAAATATTGGACATAAAAGAATTTGAACCGTAGATCAAAAAGCTCAACGATCAAGATATGAAGAAAAAAGCACTGCATAGCATAATTATTACACCAGGCTCGCTCAACAGGACCACACAATATGCAATTGATTTAAAAAAAAACACGCACTTCGGTACTTGCGAACTGACACCTGTCAAAACGAACCTAAAAAAAAACATGATATGCAAATTAACGTGTATGACATTTAAGTTACGCACCCACCCTTAAATCCTTAAAAATGTCCACAATTATGATAAAAGAACAGAATTTAAAAAAAAAGAAACTATCTGAACGTCATCAGTATTATTTTACTACTTTTTAAGGCAAGAATCGAAACAAATTATGACTACAAACTAAAAAAATGTAATAAAAATATTTTAAAATAATCTCGAATCACGCTGATTCGCCAAAAAGACGATATCGGAAAGACCTGAGTTATTGAAGTACCATAATCTTATCAGGAAGTGTTATCTTGTACCTAAGGTTATGTAAAAAAATATTTCGACCAATGATGATTATTATTTTTTATTTACGTAGGCTGTAGAAATATTATGCTTTACGATTAACAACTTTATTTTAAAGTGCAATACGGTTTCCAATTGTTTTTATAAATTAATTAGCAAATACAAGAAACAGTAAAGAAATAAATTATTATTATTATTTATATTATATTAATTATTTATATATTTTAGGTTAATGTATTTATTTAGATACTCGTATCAATCTGCCTGCCTTTTCCCAACTATGTTGTGGTCGGCTTCCAGTCTAACCGCATGCAGCTAAATACCAGTATTTTACATGGAGCGACTGCCTATTTGACCTCCACAATTGTTGTTTTATTTTAATTGAACTATTTATTTTTAAAGTGAATATATAACTAAATATTCTGTGAATATTTCAAGCGTCTACTTATCGTTATCAAAATCTAGCAAAAACAAGCAAAAAAAAAAACACGTTTGTTGTATGGGAGCCCCCTTAAATATTTATTTTATTCTATTTTTTAGTATTTGTTGTTATAGCGGCAACACAAATACATCATCTGTGAAAATTTCAACTGTCTAGCACGGTTCATGAGATACAGCCTGGTGACAGACAGACAGACAGACGGCGGCAGCGGAGCCTTAGTAATAGGGTTCCCGTTTTACCCTTTGGGTACGGAACCCTAAAAAAGAAAATATCCAAACCAGAACCCTAATTCCGTAACACAGTTAGAATCGGAATGATTTTGAAGTTTATTGCTAATACATTGCTTCATAAGCTAAACAAAATTGTCTGCTCAACAACGTAAATAACGCAATGAATGTTGTTGAACTGTCAAATTGAAACCGATTCCTACTGATAGTGTGTTACGCAATAAGCCAACAGGATCAGTAATTTTGCATAAACAAAAAAAAAACTAGTAACAATCAGAAAAGTCGTTATTCAAAGTTCAACAGTAACATCTTATCTGTAAGCTAAAAAAATCTATGCTAGTCATGATGACATGTAATTTTTTGTGTTATCTATGGTAAATTAATTTGCCATAGATAACACCAAAAAATACATGTTTACAACTAATGAAATAAAATATTATATTATAACATTTTATTTAATTTGCGATATATTAAAAAAAAAAAAAACTTTATTATCTGGGCAGATGACGTAGAACCTACGTGAGTATGTGTGACCTTAGACTTACATCTGACATAGAGACAGTCTAAGCTTCCGACTCGTTCCATTTATTCGTTAAAAAATAGTGTAACATAAATAACATCACGCCATATTTCCCCGAAGGGTTGGGCAGAAGTAAACATGTACTAAATCCATATTTCGAAGTCCCCTGAAATAGGGAGCGAGCCTATTGACATCAAACGCAGACTCCGAATCACAAATCCAGACTCCGGGCTGCTATTGACAAATTCCTGATAAAAAAAAAGACCCAATAACACTTTGCCCGACCTGGGAATCGAACCCAGGACCTAATGACAGCAGTAGCGTCTGCAACCACTAGATACAAAACATGTCTGCATTTTTCAACTACTCATAATCTCGTTTTGGCGACAGCTTTAGCTTAAACTATGCTTTGTCGCGATTAGTATATGGATCTGTTTCATTCCTTAGTTCCTCAAAGATCAAGACTTGCCATGTCTCGACGATAATGGTCGTTCCCAGTAGCCGCAAGATCGCAAAACGGTAGGGTAGTTCCCCAATATATTTAAAAACGTTTTCAAACTAATCTCAGCTTCAATCTCTCAAAACTGTAATAGGTTTTTAGCCACATTTTGATCAAACTCAAACTAGAAGCATTTATTTAAAATAAACCAATTACAGGCACTTTTGAATTGTCAAGGGGTCGGTCTCGGTCAGTTAGAAAGTTGAAGTTAGTTGCCCATTTCAAAGCGTAGAAGGTTCCTATGGAGAAGAACGGGCAAGGAACTCCACGGACTCTCTATGTTATTAAAATATTGGGTACATCATTCATGTTGAAATTATACATGTGAGAACAACGTAGAAAGACGTGCACGTAAAAGCGTCTGTAATAAAAAGATAAAAGCAATTGAAAATTTTAAATAAGCCGTGGCAGCTAAGAGATTACCAGTCCCTATTGATGGCGCCCGTTCACGAACATGCATGATGCATGGATCAACATCATTCGGCTCAACCATTTTGAAGGGAACTTAATGATCCAATACACGCGCCACCAGCGAGACATTTCGCTGGCAAAATTTTGAACGTTTTTAATTTCGGGAATTGGCTTTCTGGTTCATTAGAATATCAGTATTGCTCCAGTAATTATGTTACAAGGTTGGCAGTCTATCGGTCTTTCCATGTAAAATATTGATCTATTCAACCGTATTTAGTTATATTGGACGGCCGAAACCTATATAGGGTTGGTGAATGATGAAATCCTTCCAAACCTTTTGCTTGAATGTAGTGCTTGAATTGATGTCTCCGAGCTATATCTAGGGATTATTTTATAACATCAAAAATATAGTAGTATTTTGATATTAACCTAGAGGAATTCTTACCATCATAGTATTTGTAATATCTATTTAGATATTCCACCGGATCCGGATAATACAGAGAGCTCCGCAAATATGGCGCCATCGCGAAAAATGGCTGCGCATATGCGAAATTCGCAACTGTCAAATCCATGTTGAATCGTCAAAAATCTTTTCAATCGTAATAAATAAATATATATCGTCGTATATTTCTTCGTATATCTTCTTTAATATTTCAGCGTAATCGTTAAATAATTTCGTTATTTAGTCGCCATTTCCATTACGCTCACGGAATTTACCGTGACGCGGGCGCATAAGAAATAATTATGTAAATACTAAGCCCTCTTGATCTTAATATAAACAGCAACCATTGTGTTTTTATCTAAAACTAATATTAGATAACTTTCAAGGATCGAAAAACAGTCTGTATTTGAATGAGTATAGACAAAAGTTATATCTTTTAAGAACTGAAGTTGACACTTTTATCAATGAATCGCAGGTGGTTCTTTGTCTCCGTAAGGCCATACAGTATCTACACATGCATAGACTACATTCACTGTGCTCCTTTCTACTCTTGACTGCACTTTTGCGGAAGAATGGCATGAGTACTCCTTTAGAAACAAAAAAGTTCAAAAAACACGAACTGTCAAACTCAAAAATTGGCGCGCAAACAAATTTCAAATCACAATGTTCTTTTTTAAGTTTTCAAAACCACAGTTCCTTTTTTCAAGGAGTTAAAATAAGTTATTTCTCGACACGCGAATGTTTATTTTGGGATTAATTTATCACTGCTTCACTTAACAATGTTGAACTTCATTACAAATAGTCTGTAAACATATGAATAGATTTCCATGTTTGTTTTATAATGTGCGTCAATGCTTTTCAAATACACACATTCTGTTTCAACAGCCTTTTATGTAATTCGTCGCCAAATTGAATATAAATTATAATCTTCCAATTTATTATCAAGTCCAACGTTTAAAGAAAAAACTTGATAAGACCACTTTTTTATCTTCAGCACGATTTAATCGAACCTCTTTAACGCAACAAAACCGCAGCCAAAAAAATACTTCACTGACGTTTAAACTTTTTAAATTTTACGAATAAAGCAAAGGAATCCACTACACAGCCACAACAAATGATAAATGATACATCTTTCAAATGTAAGTCCTAATAAACTCTCGCAAAATCAACACTGGTATCTTACAAAGTAAATAAAGTTTAAATTTAGAACGCTTGACAATTCGATTGTCTCCGGCCATTATCGTGTACTACCGACGGAGCTATGGATGTGACTAACCGTTTTTTTTTTTTAAGAATTAGTTACATCATCTAGGTCAGAGTATTGATAAGGACTATTATGGTTCCATACTTGATTTCCGTTTTAACAGCTGTTTTGGTTAAACGATAATCTTACGTTATGGTGGCAATATTTCATCACGGTATGTAAACAGTCCCTACCCATTTTGCGAAGCGCAAGCGTAGCGTGAGACGCCTCCTAGCTAGATGGACCGACGACCCTAGGAAGGTGGCTGGAAAGACCGGATGGGAAGGGTGTTGTGGCCTATGCGCAGCAGTGGACAGTATCGCAGTCCACTGCTGGTCATAGGCCTCTCTCATAGGTTGAGTTGATTGATTGACCCATTTTGTTTAAAGCTTTTCTCATATTAAGACGCTGACAACAGCTAAAGCGCGGTCACTGTCAGACTGTATACAAAAGACAGAGAAGCGCGATGACACAACGCTTGTAATTTATTGGAGAATATGATGGAATTATAGATTTACTCAAAAATGAGTTGGTTAATCGAAAATAAAAAACAACCAAGTTCTGCATTCAAATAAGACGTTCTTATTATAAATTAAATACCAACCGAACGTTAATATTTAATACAGATGTTTTGAATTAGAACTCAAAGTAAAACGTTAGTTTACCGTCAATTAGTATCGAGATTTTTTGGTAACAACCAAGTTCTGAGAAATATGTTCATTGCCATCAACCGGGCTCGAATCCAGGGGGTCGTTTCTTTACTACGGCTAACTATCGCTGACTACGGCGAAAAAAGCGAAAAATAAAAAGACAGTCGAAGAAATAAGCCAAAGTCAAAACTGTGACTTGAAATCGGGTAAGGACTCAAAGTCAAAAAAGGAAATTTTGGAAGTTCTATAACGGCCGAACATTCGGCCAATACTTCTTCCCCCCAGGCATCGGGCTGCTACTAAGAAATGCCTGATGTAAAAACACAGTAACATTTTGCCTGTTCTGAAAATTGAAACCAGGACTTCATACTTATCAGTAGCGATTGCATCCACTAGACCAAAAAACAGTATGTTTTATAAAAATGATAATTTTTAACGATAATAAAACGTATCTCCTTACTGGGGTTTTCAAAAATTATGTAAACATAGATTATTATCATGTGAAAGACGGACTACCAAAATCTCTGAGTAAATAATAATATAAAGATAAATAAGCAAATAACAAGTCGTCCATTTTGAATTTCATTCATTATCTCTCACCTATGCCTACCTACATATAAAGATAACGTAATATTATGTACAGTCACAACTTTTTCAGCAAAAATTATTATGAAGCATATTTATGTACTTACACAATTACGTAAGTCGTTATAATAAAAATAATCTGGTGTTTTGCGTTTTACCTGTAGTTCTACAAATCGGCGATCTACCTATTGAAAGACAGCTTTCAGTCTAACCGGATGCAGTTGAATACGAGTATTTTACACGAAGCGACTGCCTATCTCACCTCCACAACCCAGTTACTGGGTAATACGATACCCCTTGGTAAGACTGGTTGTCAGACTTTCGGGCTTCTGACGACCCGTACCCCGCTTCTTAAGCATGTGGTAGGATTTCCAATGCGTTGCCAACCTTAGAAGATAGAATAAGGTTGAAGTCACATGTGGCTGTAATCACAGGCTCCTTTTCTTTGTGGCGCCATCTACATCGCCACATGCGAACTATGCATCACAGAGCCGTCACACAAAATCCTGCATCGCGCAAGCAGAGTTTACCGCGCGAATGGCATATATACAACATCCCGATATCAACCGTCGGGCAGTAGCCCACCAGACACAACACCTGTATGGTCGGTGGATCCTCCCTTTTCGATGGAGGATGAGTAAGTTTACACACTGTTCCTCATACCTCTATAACTTTTAAACGTAAGGTGGTAAACGTGCCCGGACGGAGTAAAAATTTCTATACAACGATTTCGACTGATTTTGGTAAAATTTTCAGTATTTTTTACGTACAGGGGTTTTATATTTTTATTTATATAGTTTTGTTGTTAAAGTGTTATTAGGTTTTTCCACCAGGAATTTCTCAGTAGCAGCCCGGAGTCTGGATTTGCGCCCGGTTGATGGCAATAGGCTCGCCCCCTATTACATGGGACTTAAACATAACTGGCGAAACGTGGGTTTACTATAGGTACACCTCTGCCTAACCCTTCGGGGATTGCAAGCGTGATGTTATATTATGTTGTTAAAGTAAAATAACATAAAAAAAATATATTCACGTTATTTCATGCACATTTCAAATGACAAAAGTTAATTCATGAAATTCTGATATATTATACAAGACCATAATTATTGTTTTTTCCTGAACCAATAATGAGATATTTGTCACTGCTTATTATGTTTTAAATAAACTAAAAACTGAATATAAAAACAAAAAACACAATTTTTTAATTAACAATATCTTTGACATTTTTTACTCAGACATTTTCTAAAAACACCGATTCTTCACAACACCTGCGACATACGTGTTATCAGTCATATAATTTAACATTTAATAAGATAAGGTTCTAGTTCGAACTGGCAGCCACCTGATAACAGGTAAAAACAATTATTTGTCAGTTGGTAATGTCACCTTTAGACTTCAAACTCTCGAAAAATCGAGCGTCACACGGTCGTTGGTTTAAGGTGAATCCGCAGCTGTAGCCCGCGAAATTCAAATTTTCTTACGTTTTTTGCAATTTGCAGGTCAGTGTCAGGTTGTATCTTGATCAAAATATGATTCGCGACTATAACAGATATGTATTTACAGAATTATAATCATTAGAAAAAACAAAAAAAAAAAAACCAAAAAAAAAAACCGAAAACAAATTTCGAACGCAAGCTCCGCCCCTCGCTCCCCGCCACTCCGTTATGTGCTAAACGCTAACACATCAGTAATAAAGTTGAATATCGCGTGCGCTCTTTGATCGTGTTCGAGCACGAAACTAAATAACGTAAGTCTCAATTCTTATTTCGTTTATAACTAAAGTAATAATTGATCTAGAGAAAAAACATCTTGTGTCGGGATAATAAACTATATTTTCTTGCTGTGGACATTTATTTTAGACATAAAAGCTAAACAATCTTGTTTGTTTTTTAATATTATTCTTTAAAAAAAATTGATTTTCGAACACAAAATTTATTGAGAGAAAATACAATTACGTAACTGTCTTCAACATGGAAAGAAAAAGATCCAATAAATCATATACTAAAGTTTCATTTTGCTTGTATGTGTGACTGTTTCAGAATACTCATGCAAATTAACATAAAAATAGGGAACCTCCAGTGTGCGCAGTGGTGGCCCATTGGTAACGGCCGCGACTTACGAGTAGTAGGTCGTAGGTTCGAACCCAGACAGGCGCTTTACTTTGTGTAAATTATTTCATCACCACTGCTCTCAAAAACGGTGAAGGAAAACATCGTGAGGAAACCGGCATGTCCTAGAGCAAAAAATTCGAAGACGTGACATCTACCAACCCGCACTGGGCCCGCGTGGTGGATTACAGCCCACTCCCTCTCACAGAGAGGAGGCCTGTGTCCCAGCAGTGGGAACGTTATAGGCTGATTATCTAGGGAACCTCCTCTTAATACATCTCTCTAAGTTAGATTTGTCATGATTTCACGAAAAAATCATTCGATGGAACAAATCTAACTTAGAGAGATGTATTTATGATTCTAATGATTATAATTCTGTAAATACATATCTGTTAAAGTCGCGAATCATATTTTGATCAAGATACAACCTGACACTGACCTGCAAATAAAAAAAAATGTAAGACAATTTAAATCTCGCGGGCTACCACTGCTGATCCACCTTAGGGTGGTTCTTGAAACGAAGCGCTCTTCCCCGACCATTGCTCGAGCCAGCCCGCGCCTGTAAGCTTGAAATTCGTCCCTAAATAATCAAGATCTGATCCCTAACAGCCCTAAACCGAGGACCGTACTCCACAGGGAGTGCCCTTAGCGTGTAATCGCTAAGTTAATAAGTTTTTTTTTGGCCTTAATTTATTAAGGCATCCACGGGACAGTCCGATGAAGCAGCCGTAAGCTGTTGTGGAGGTCAGATAGGCAGTCGCTCCATGTAAAATACTGGTATTCAGCTACATCCGGTTAGACTGGGAGCCGAACCCAACATAGTTGGTACAAAGCGAGGTAGATTGAGTTGTTTGAACCTACCTTCGTTCATAGCCATGTCCATGAGCTGCAGATCTTCGTCGTTCAAGATGGATTGGAGAAACCCATCCTGGTTGGTCGGGCCAGCCGCCATCTCCGCTGAAGCATTCTGTTATAAAAGAAAACATTTTGTGAAGTTAACATTAAATTGATTCTCGTTTATGTGTTAACTGTAGAAATCATTTTATCTGCGTTTTTGAGCTGCATTTGCCGCAGCCGAAACGTCATTGGGTGACCGGGTGCGATTATTCTTACGTTTTTTTTGAAATTTGCTGGTCATCAACATTTATGATTCGTGACCATAAAAAAATATGTATTTACAGATTTATGATCATTAACACAAATAACCCTTTCCTGCAAATTTCTTTAATGTTTTACACTTTTTATTTGTTTCCTATTTTTTACTTGTAGTTAAACTATATTGTGTTGTGTGCCTTTCGTCTGTGTATACAATATTAGTTTTAGTAAGTATATGCGAAACCCGAAACACGTGTCTAGTATTTTTATGTAAAGAATCTATGTACAAAATTTCAAAACTGTATCGTGAAAAATCACAAAGTTATAAGGTTGTTATGTTACCGGGTTGTCCGTACAAAAACTCCAGGGTCGTCTTGCGCTCATTGATAATAATTTGGCAGTAGGTACCTAACCGTACGGCGATTGTATTGTAAGTAATTAAATGGTGATAACATTTTCCATCACACTTAAATATTTTTGGGACAAAATATAACTTGGTGTAAAAATTAATGAAATCGATTCAGTTCCTTATTCTAAACGAACTATATTCAGGTTTCGTATGTACTAAAAATAATGTTGTATAAATAAATGTATTTTCTTTTTTCTTCCTTAGTACATTTCTCTTAGTAAGATTTGTTCCTAATGACCAAATCTAACTTAGAGAGATGTATGAATTAATTTTGCGGGTTATCACTGTTAATAATTCATGGTTTTTAAATCTTGGGATTTTAACGTCATTATAATTATACCGGGACTTTAGAGGAGGTATTATCCATTCTATGTTACTTCCTTCCTCGAAGTTTAGGTAAATAAGCTCTACCTATTCCGATCACTGAATATAACATACAGCTGCAGCGTCGCCAGTTTCTTTTTCTTGGCTTGAACTTGGCTTGACACGCTGCCGCGTGTCTAGATGTAGTATTATGTCTGGAGGCTTTTATTTAGGTACGTTCTGTTTACGGTTTTTATTTTTTTATTTCTGCTTGAGTATAGTTTTCGCCAATGTTCTTCTTTTTTTTTGTGGATATAGTGGCGTGTGCTAGCTAACATTATGGCAAATAATTTAATTTAATGTTTTGTGTTGCGTAATGCAAATTCTTTTACATTTTATTGTATAGATTCAAGTTTTATATCTGAACAGACAGCTGTGCTGCTGGACAGTTTGTTGCGCCACTTCTTCTTCCCAGCTAAAGCACTAGGAAGTGGTGAAGGGTGGGCGTTTTAGGGGGACTGTCTTATGTAATTTATGACGTTCGAAAAGTGCTGATTTCAATAAATAACTTTTGATTTGATTTACCTGATAGTAGATAGGATCATGCTGTTGAGGATGCTGCGCGGCCTCCACCTTGTACGCACCATCGAGCGGAGCAGCCGCGCCACCTAGTGAGAAAATACAATATTATTAGATTTATAAGTTATTTTATTATTAGCTTTTACCCGCTGCTTCGCCCGCGTTGAGGCTGGAAATTATCCCACGGGAACGTAGAGATAAACTACGATAACATGGCTCGCCCCTCCAAATTACTGTTTCAATGTGTGTAGTCACGTCCTTACGAAAGAGTTTGTATGTAGTTGTAAGTACTCGAAATATCTCATTTATTACCAGATTTGTTGGTCAACTAATCATATCTAGCCGATCGCGCAAGACAACGCACGAGTCGTTTTCATAGAGCACGTCAGTGCAGCGCCATAATAATAATAATGAACGATTAATGACGCCACTTCAAAATAAAAATAAGAGAAATCACATAAACCTACATGGGCACTTATGAAACGTCAGAAGCTACGTGCACGGTTCCAATTGGTCGTTTCCTATGGAGAAGAGTCGGCAAGAAACTCCACGATTACTCTTTTAAAAAAACTTGTGCACATCACAACTTTTTATCCATATTTTTTTAAACTATAGAAGCTACACTCAACCATCCACTTGTAAAACTTTATCTTAAATAATATTAATGAATTTAATGTTTTTAATTGGCTAGGTATCTTGTTATAAATACGCACGCACATTGATAAGCAACTTTTGTTGTATTTGGCAAGTCTTAGCAAAGTAATAATTTAAATGACAGTGAAGCCACAATTTCTTCTCCTTTTTACCTAATCGTGTTGAAGTTTGAATTCATCATGTAACTTACCATAAGCTTCAGGATGTTTCTCGGGGACCGGTGGTAGAGGAGCATGGTAGTTCGGACCATAGCCGCCCGCAGCACCATGGGCGCTGGAAATAGGGAAGATAACAAAATTATATAAATACTAACTTCTACCCAATGATGTATTACCTTTAGATGCGTTACCCGCGCTCAATAATGGCAAAGTAAAAGCAAGGCATTTGCCTGACTTGGAATTAGTCGCGCGCCATCCAGTGACGCGGCTACACGTCACTATCACTCGCAATTCTCAGCAATTATTTATAAAGAAAATGCCTTCCTGTGTCTATACACGGTATACAAATTACATTACTACTGTGAGAGTAAAACAAACGTCTCATTTCATGCGTAACTGTATTAAAACATATTAAATTTTTGTTTTGAAATTCCTCTGAATGCTGCGACCCACGCGTACGCTCCAATGAACATGCAGCAGCTAGTGACGTAACTAAATATGTATGTTCATCTCTTTCTAACAACAGATATCGGTATAGGTCTTTCCTTTTCTTCACGCACTGCATGATTGTATGCAAGTATGAAGCTACATTCATGGCTTACGCTGCTTTTGAGTGCACTAATGTTCGTGTATGACGCGTCTATTTATAATACGTCATTGCTTCTACCCGCGACTTCACACTTACATCCGCGCGAAATCTCTTGTTTTAACGTAAAAATATCCTATAATTTAATTGAATTATTTAATTCATAGTGTTGTAACAAAATGCTTACAAACTATGTTAGTAACACATTAACACAGAAACAATTTGTGATATCAGTGCTGCAAGGTGACAGGCCCAGCCTATACCTGGGGGTCTACTCCCTAAAGTCCGTTAACGAAGCAACGGGCCCGTCCGACAGTAGTCCGATACGTCGATATATACGGTCCGGATACGTCGGTCCTACTAGACCAACGACTCCAACGAGGCAGTTTAAAAAAATACTCACGCAATATTATGCGGATGCGGATGCGGATGCTGGTGATGATGATGATGGTGATAGTGCTGGTACTGGTCGGGGGGCGGGGGCGGCGGGATGGTCAGCAGAGAGGCCAGGTCCTGCCAGCGTTGTTCCACTGACATCGACCGCATTAAGGACTGTGAACAAAACGGTGGTAAAATTAGATTATGTTGACACTGAGTTACAAGCTGCAATACAATAAATATTAATAGCTAGCTGCGCCCCACGGTTTTACCCGCTTAGGTCTCGATACCGAGGGAATATCGGGATATAATATAGTAGTTTGGTTTGTTTGTAGTAGATTTTTAGTAGTTGCTCCGGGTCTAGCTGTTTGTGTATGTGAGTTTAAATGTTTGTAAACGCAACCACGATACAGGAGATATTCCTAGTGTGGGGCAACGTTTTTTAAAAAAAGAACGGAAAAAAAGAAAGAATGTAGTACTCCGAGCGACAGAAGAAAAAAAAGGCTATAACTCGCAGACTGACACGCGATGCTGGTAGAACAATGTCCACGAAGTTATTCATAGAAATTGTTATACTAGGAGACCAGTGGTAGCCAACGATAAACGCAACTTACGAGTTGTAGATCGTGGGATCGAACCAAGGCAGGCGCTTTGCATTTTGTAAAAAAAATCATCAACACTGCTCTCAAAACGGTGAAGGAAAACATCGCGAGGAAACCGGCATGTCCTAGAACCAAAAATACGAAGGCATGTGACTTCTACCAACCCGCACTGGGCCCGCGTGGTGGATTACGGCCCACTCCTCTCGAAGAGAGGAGACCTGTGTCCCAGCAGTGGGGACATTATAGGCTGCAGATTATGCTGTTCCACTACAGTCGCGTCGCGCCTGTCTGAGCCTTAAAGCATTCTGCTTCAGAAAATCAAGGTTAGTGATAAATATTTTAGGTATATTTTCGGTCAAGTAACAAAGTTCTTACTAGTAAATGCATAACAAAACTAAAATATATGTATTATAAAGTATCAACCTACAGACATTTTGAGTGCTCTGCGTAACAGTTTACGTCTGCCAGATTTGTTAAACGCAATATAATGTGTACCTATCAGGTCTTCACATTCGGTCGCCTAATTTTCGAGCTTACGCAAAGAATTTAGAAAAAAAACCTACTTGAAAGTTTTAAAAGATTAATCATTATTATGACACGATCAATTACTGTCCTGTAAAAAAAATTAAATGCTTTGCATGTTTTTTTTACTAAGTAATGAAAGAAAAAAAAAATATAGAGTGCGCGTCGGTCGCTTCAAAATCATTGCGGTTGGTGATGAAATAGTTTCGCTACTTGCCACTAGGGGGAAACGGAAAAAATTGTGTTCTCTTTTGAAGATAGATGGCGTTATTAACATATAATTAATGATAGAAGTTTTATTAATGTATAATATAGATTAATAAAACTTTTTTTTCTTTTTTTGTATAACAAACTGATGGTAATAGAAAACACAAATAGACCAGAATATCTTGGAGAAAAGTTGTATTTTTTTTTAAATGCAAATATTTGCTCTGTGCCGATTTTGGCACAAGTATGAAAGATCAAACCGTTTATTGATTAACGATAAGCATGTAATATCCTAACCTACCTACTTTCGTCATCACACATGTATGATATATTAACTTTCATATTTTTTACAGCATTTTTTCCGAAATCATGTCTTGGATTTTAACTAGCAACTATTTAATTTGTAGTTATATCATTGAAAGTAACTGTAATAATATTTAACTAGATAGAAAGTAGATTTAAGAAATATTATGAGACAAAAAAGTCTCATAAGAAATAAAATGTATGTAACTTTTAGTGGATGCTTTAGTAACGTGACCTAAAATAAAAGCCAATTATCAAAACTGATACAATTTTTTATTTTCGCGGCCATTTATTAAACATACAGAATAATTTGTGAGCGTCCAAGCAAAAAGGGTCCAGAGGGCTAATTGAGTAACACGCTATCAGTGGGAATCTGTTTCAATTTGACAGTTCAACAACATTCATTGCGTTATTTACGTTGTTGAGCAGACAATTTTTTCTAACATATGAAGCAATGGATTAGCAACATACTTCAAAATCATTCCGATCCCGATTCAAACTGCGTTGCGTAATTAGGGTACAGTTCTCGGCATTTCGTTTCCGAGATATAAGAAGTACGCAGTTTTGTAAAGTTGGGTGAAAAGATTGCATTGCGCGATTTTAATTGATTATTAATGAATCCTAAATTATTTACAAGTTGTTCTCAAATCAAGCTTTTTCAGAGTTTCAACTTCAAATGTCTGATAAAAAAAATGTGCCAGTTTTTGAATATTTTTTTAATCCTTATTATAAATTGACTATTCTAGTTAACGAATCTAGTCTTAACTCAATACACCACAATTGGACCCTTTTTGCTTGGATATGTGATGCGGTAACTTAACCTAACAGCAGTCTGAACAGAGTTAAATAGATATTTCAAAAAAAAACTATTTTTTTTACTTTTTATCATCCAAAAGCAAGTTTGTACAGCTTACGAGCTTATTTATTACATCAAAAAAATAAAAAATAATCTCGGACTGCATTTGTACAAAAATCGTTTATCAATTCTTACTTGTGATAGTTTTTTCCAAAACCGACTAAGGATTCAACGATGGCAGCGAGCGGTATAAAACCAAATGCACCACTTCCCATAGAGATTTGGTCTTTGTCCTTTCTTGATGTCTAATTACCTAATATAATATATTCTTTCTACGACCTGTTTATAAACATTGTGTTTAGAAAAGGGAAAGTACCTATATTTTCATCAATTGTGGACCGATTTTGAATATTAATTTTACATTTGGTAGGGTAGAGGTACCTCGCGCGGTGGCTGTATTAAGTTTCCTTGAATAGTTTTGTTTGAGTTAGCTTCAAAACGTATATAATCCACTAAGTGTATGTTTATGATATTATAAAACTTCCTGTCACTCTTGTTTACATAGCAAGTTAGTAGTGTAATACGAATTTGAGCGAGCAAGTAAGCCAGCTAAAAAGTGAAAAAAAAAAACGTTTTCACCAACAAAAAACAACCTGCTTTTTATGTAAAAAAGATTTTCTCAAAAATCCTTCAAAATTAAAAAAAAATAAGTAGTTATTTTCTTCTCATAATCGTATGATAATAAGAGAAAGAATCTCAAACTTGATAATACCACAAATCTGACAATTCAAAACACGAAAGACAGATGTTCAAACAAATAAAAAAATCCATAGACAAGGTAAACTCGTTCAGTTGGCGCGAAATCTCAAAACAAACATGGCGGACTTTCATGTCAATATTGTTACTGCCAACATGAGAAATAACGGATAGATGTGTGTTTTAACGAAGAAAAACTTGATTTTTAGAGTTCCGTACCCAAAAGATGTCAACGGGACCTTATTACTAAGGCTTCACTGCGTGTCCGTCCGTCCGTCCGTCTGTCACATCTTTTAAACCGTAATAGGTAGACACTTGAAATTTTGACAGAGTGTGTACTAATATGGCGGCTGTAACAACAAATAATAAAATAAAGTTAAAAATCTAGACTCTATAGAAAACATATGTAGTGGTAAATATTGTACGGTGGTACGGAACCCTTCGTGTCCGACTCGCATTTGGCCGCTTGTTAACGGAATCTCGTGATTACTGGCTATTTTATCTATTTTATTAGCTTAGGCCTCTATCTTTGATGGTCTGATTAAGATGATGATTCGAATTCTTTGTGAATGTTATTTTAAAGCATAGGTTTTGAAATTATACAGCCTTCACAGTACTTTTTTTTTTAATTAAGGACTTGACGCAAAAATATGTCAAAATGAAAGGCTGTCAAAAAATCACTATTTTATCATTATTTTTCTTTAATTATCTTCCTAAGCACTACCTACATTAATTCTTCACTTGAACTTTAAAAACACTGTCCGGTCCGGTGAACGGATCAGTCTCTAAAGTACTTTGTATCGCAATTATTTATTTATAGCATAAACAAACATTTTCCTCAATATGCAAAAAAGTTGCCATTACAAAAAATACGCATAGTATGAACCACGAAACGAGTGATGAGTTGAACGAATGAAGGATAGTTGAGTTCCATTATGGAGCGGGTAAAGTCTGTGTGGCGTTTTGAACTACGTGTTAGTAAAATCTGCCTTTTTGTCTCTCCAATACATAGAACAAAACAAAGTCGCTTTCGTGTCTGCCTGTATGACCGCGCTGTCGGATTTTGATGAGGTTTTCACCATAATTTATTAAGATTCAAATGTGTCTCAATCAATAAATCTGCCTAGCTTTTTCCCAACTACATTGAGGTCGGCTTCCAGTTTAACCGGACGTAGCTGAATACCAGTATTTTACATAAAACTACTGCCTATCTGACCTCCACAACCCAGTTACTGGGTAACACGATACCCCTTGGTAAAACTGGTTGTCAAACTTTTGGGCTTCTGACTACTCGTAACGACTGTCAAAGATCTACGAACGACAGCCGGGATCAACGGCTTAACGTGCTTTCGCTGAGGCACGGAAAATGTGTATCTTATAAGAAAAAAACCTCTATGTTTTTCGCCAGGTCGTATAAAACTGCGAAGCAGGAGTGAGTCCAGTCAGTTCTTAAACTAGGAAAAAGTCAAGGGTGGTGGTTTGAGCTTTCTTTATGCTATGACGTTTTAAAACAACGTATTCACAATTTTGATGCCAAGAACCCAGCATATGGGTCGAAAAATAATTCGTTCGTAGCACAACCCGCGTGTTTTACACTTGTCGGGTCGGCACATTCAATTCGCCAGTATTTGTTGAACAGCAATGGCCCGAAGCCGAATTACTACTTATATTCGATTTTGCCGCCCGGCATTAGGTGAGCTGCCTAGCTATTCACAACTACATGACAGGTTGTCGTATCGAAAATTACACATTTTCAATCACTAACTTGTTTTGCCCCCGATTGCAAATAGCTCTCGGAAGAACAGCGCGGCGGTCATCTATTTGATTAAAACTGACAACATTTTCGGGTCTTGCATTTGTGAACAGCCTTTAGAGAACTCTTTTGATTACAATGTTCGATTCGGCGCGGAAGCGTATCGTACGGTTGTAAATAGCTATGCAGGTCATAGGAAAGTCGTTGCTTGTTTACTTTTAGCGAGAAACGTATGAAAAGAGCATATTTATGCTAGTGACACGTAATAAGCCCATTAAAATTAATTCCCCATTCAAAAATTAATATATGTCTCTAAGTTAGATTTGTTCCATTGAATGATTTGTTCAACAAATCTAACTTAGTGAGATGTGTTACTGATTCTAATGATTTTAATTCTATAAATTCATATCTTTTAAAGTTTCGAATCATATGTTAATCAAGATACAACCTGACACTGGACTGTAAATAGCAAAAAACGTAAGATAATTTGAATTTCGCGGGCTACAGCTGCGTTTTCACCTTAAAAGGGTTTATTTATATAAACGATGATTAATGTTTAAAGACGTTTAAACGTCAAAGTGTATGATTAAACAGTCACTAATCATTACTCAACTTGAAGCAGCTTTTATAAATAAAGGGTTTTTTTAATGTATTTTTTTTCATTCAGCAAATAAAAAAGCTGGTGCTAGTAAACTTATACAACATTATTTTTAGTATACTCGTATGCGAAACCTGAATATCCTTTGTTCAGAGTAAGGAACTGAATTGATTTCAATAATTTTTACACCATGTTATATTTTTTCCCAAAAATATTTAAGTGTGATGGAAAATGTTATCACCATTTAATTACTTACAATACAATCGCCGTACGGTTAGGTACCTACTGCAAAATATTATCAATGAGCGCAAGACGACCCTCTGCCAGGGTTACGAGCCTGTCCGAAAGGGATATCGTGGCCCTGGCACACAGGCATCTGAAGGAACACGGTGGGTTTTAGTCAGTAAAAGTCTGACACTCCCTCCCGCTCCACCCAGAGCGGGAGAAGTTATTTGATAATTTCCCACCCAAAAAAAAAAAAAAAAAAAAAGACGACCCTGGAGGCGCGGGGGCGTAGTGTAGTTAGCATGTTTTTGTACGGACAACTCGGTAGCATAACAACCTTATAACTTTTTGATTTTTCATGATACAGCTTTGAAATTTTGTACATAGATTCTTTATATAAAAATACTAGACACGTGTTTCGGGTTTCGCATATACTAAAACTAATATTGTATAAGAAGCTTACGATCATTGTTTGCGGAACCATTATAAAATTCACACTTTTTTCAAATTCAATAAAAATCAGCATATCTTTTAAGAAACTCAAATAAAGTACCTACTTTTAAGCCTCTAACCTAAAACCGTAACACAACTTAAAGAAACGGAAATAATAAATACGGTTTCCCGTAAGATTCTCGGTGAAAAGCAGCCGTCAATATTTACTGAGCACTTGTAAACCATTGCAAACGAACAGTATTGCCTGTCATGTTTGCTTGACGGCACGCGAGCCGAATGAGACCGGTAGCTTAATTAAACATTCTTTATTTGAATTCAAATTTGAATTCTATAACGTTATAGTTTCTATTCTTTTTAATCTTTTTTTGACGCTGACGATAGATGGGCCGAGAAGGGCCCTCTTAAGGCACTGACTTGCTAATTGCCAAATCTATATAGTTTGTGGTAGCGGATAAAGTATTTATGTTATTCTTGAAAATATTTCTCAGAACTTTGTTGGTACCAAAACACGTTTAGAAAAAAAAACTCGATGCAAAATACGGTAAACTAACCTTTTACTTTGAGTTTCAATCCAAATATCTGTATTAAATATCAACGTACGGTTAATATTTAATTAAATTCAGAACTTGGTTGTTTTTAGGGTTCCGTAGTAAACAAGGGACCCTTATAGTTTCGCCATGTCCGTCTGTCTGTCTGTCTGTCTGTCTGTCCGTCCGTCCGTCTGTCCCCGGCTTAGCTCGGAGACGCTTAGTCCTAGAAAGCTGTAATTTGGCAAGGGTGTACATATTCATCACGCCAAAAAAGTCGAAAAATAAAACCATGAAAAACATTTTTTTTTAGGGTACCTCCCTTGCACGTAAAACGGGGATGATATTTTTTTTTCTCATCTAATACATGGTGTGGGGTATCGTTGGATAGGCTATTATATAGGTTTTATTTTCGATTACTCAATTCATTTTTGAGTAAATTGATAATTGCTTCATATTTTCCAATAAATTACAAGCGTTGTGTCATCGCGCTTCTCTTTCTTTTGTATGCAGTCCGACAGTGACCGCGGTTTAGCTGTTGTCAGCGTCTTAAGGCGCTCCCTCACCGGGGTATTCGCCTGTAATGTAACACTCCATGATTCTACTGCGGCTAGGGTTTTTCAAGTAGACTGCGCAGGCCGTCAACTGCTAGGTCGTTAGGATTGATAATTGAAACCAGCAGGATAGGTGAATACATAGAAAGAGGTAGAAGTAGCTAGGTCCCGGGTAAAGATTATATTACAGGTGAATGCTCCCGGTGAGCGCCTTTTCGTACTGTTTACTTACAGATTCAACTTCAAGGCTTTTCAGACCTCAGCTCAGCATAATAGCATCATCATCATCTGTCTAGCCTTTTCCCAACTATGTTGGGGTCGGCTTCCAGTCTAACCAGATGCAGCTAAATAGGTACCAGTATTTTACATGGAGCGACTGCCTATCTACAGCTCTGCATAATAATTATACTAAAAGTTATTACAAACAACAAACATAAGCGGTAATAATGCAGTTGACACTTAATTTTAAATTAAAAACAGAACACCAACGTCATCGCATTACATTTTCAGAAAAAAAAAACAAGAACTGTCAAAATTCGGATTTCGATCATTAGGTTGAAAATAAAACGTGCTCTCGTTTTGAGCAAACCATAAACACTTGACATAGACAAGTTTTAAACTGTTATTTATACTTTCTAGTATTATAAGTAAACTCGTAGAAAATGTCTTTAACTGTTGTCCGCTGACTTAACTGTTATGGTTTTATGGAAGTAGGAGAGTTTAATTTCTAGATCTGTTAGTGCTTTCATTGAAACATATTTTCTAAGTGGGCTGACTATAATCCAGTTGGTAAGTAGGCACTCAAAACCTATAAAATTCTAATTTCCGCCGCCAAGCATAGTGCGTTCCGGATTGAAGGATATCAGTGAAATTCCATGCAAAAAACATTACAACTTTATTTCCAGGTTTGACAACACATCTTTAATGCTTTAGTTTTTCAGATTAGCATCAGCATCATGCCAAAAGCCGTGGTCAAACTGCTGGGGAGTTTGTTGCGCCACTTCTTTCCAGCTAAAGCACTAGGAAGTGGTAAAGGGTGGGCGTTTTTGGGGGACTGTCTTATGTAATTTTCGACGTTTGAAAAGTGCTGATTCTCAGCCTAGTTTTAAAAAATATCTTTTGATTTGATTTTGATTTTGTTTATCAAAATGTTACTTTCTTATAATATATTTTTTTATATTAAATTATTGGGAATATAAGGATCTAAATATCATCAAACAACCATAAAATTGACAATACTGGATATGACTAGGTACTGATAATAATCCTAACTAATCACACTAATATTATACAGGCGAAAGTTTGTGCGTGTGTGTGTGTGTGTGTTTGTTACTTCTTCACGCTCAAACGGCTGGACCAATTTTATAAAATTTTGTATTGAGCTAGCTGACACCCTGGATTAAGACATAGGCTACTTTTATCCCGATATTCCCACGGGATCGAGACGTATCCGGGTAAAACCGCGGGGCGCAGCTATAAGTTGTTTATAAGTATTTAGCACAATATTCAGGTAAGTATGCGAAGCTATCTTTTCCCAAGAGAAAAACCTCAATACCCCTACCTACCCCTACCTAGTTTACCCTAAAATCATAACCAATTTCAAATCACGTTGCGTCCTTCAAAAAGGTACAAGTACTTACAAGACCATAGACTACTGACCATGACGTCAACAAGGCATAGAGCCACGTGTCTACAATTAGGCGGCGTACAGACTCGCGTGCCGCAAATTACACAGCTATGATACTGGCCGTATGTAATTTTGTGACACCTTGAGGCAAGGCCGTTCAGAATAAGAAGATTTATCTTTTGAATCGGAGGTGGAAATTCTTAGGTGTTTGTATCTGGATTGGCAATAAGTAGGCTCGTTTCTTCCCTGTATGAGATGAGAGAACGCCTTTGCCATGTAGCGCGATACTAAGCGTGGTAGGGTACAATACCTGCGACAGCACTTTTATTGGGTCTTTCCATTTTCAAATTCGTAGGCCTTATGTTAACGATCTCCACTCAAAAGCCTCATTGAAAGACGTCCACTGATGGAAATAGGCCTCCCCCACAGGACGGGAGGGTTGCCATAATCGCCACGCTTGGCAGGCGGGTTGGCGATCGCAGTATGGTGTTAAAATGCATAGAGAACGCTGCTGCCCATTCTCAAGTAAATACCTTAGTGGCCTTTTACGACACCCACGGGAAGAAATAGGGTGGTGCTATTCTTTACGTCCGGCACTACACGGCCAAAATTCAAACGGTCAAAAGTCTAGCAACACTTAAAACTAGATAAGTAATATTTGAGTCGAAACGAGCTACGGACTAGGAATACGGGTGTTAGTGCCAATTTCACCAATGAAACTGAACGCGATCAGCACATAAACCACGTTTAAGAGCTATCAGTGTCATTATTTTCTTCGGAATATTGACAATGACAGCTCTTGAACTCGGTTTAGATTTTTTTTTTGGTGGTGGTTTCATTGGTGAAATTCGCCCTTAGTGTGTCCGCGATCGCTGTTTGAGGAAGGTTAATGATAATAAACTCGCCTTTTAATTGGGACTTTTATTGTTTATGCCATAACTGGTGAGTGGATGTACTAGGTACACACCTCTGCCTACCACATCGGGGAATACCGGCTTGTATATGTTATGTCGTAGCTACATGACACATGTCAGTGAATTCTCTGACTTAGAATCGATTTTTGAAAGCCGGAATTTGATCAGTTGGTCAGTTAAGGTACCTACTTAAATTATTGGTGTTGTTATTACAGTCAAATTCCAACAGTTAACATAAGATTTGACAGCAGATTTTCTGATCATAGACTATAGAAACCAGTCTAGGCTGTATGGAATTGTTACCATAGCCTGTTTAATTTTCAATAAAATCGAAACTGTCAATTGAGAAAAGTATGGATGCATCTTATATTAAACGTTTGTCACCGCGACCTATGAAAGTTTTTAGAAAAGTAATTATAAAAACGAAATGTAATGCTTTCAACTCTATACGTGCCTACTTACATGTATCAATCAAATTAATTACGATTTAAGAGTCTGTGTTCGTCTTGTTTGATTTCTAATTATTTTTTAAATTTGATTTCTGTGTTATATTGAATTCTGAAAAATGAGGTGATAAGGCAACGGTGCAGTTTAAAACATTTAGTGTCAAAAATTTAAAAGAGTATGCTTAGATGGTTTGGTCATGTTAAGAGGATGAGAGAAAGGCAACTAACAAAAGGTATTTACAAAGCAGAGGTGAGTGGAAACGCCGGGAGGGGACGCCCTAGGAGGACATTTATAATGATCTAATTGGTGATGTTCTTCAGAAAGGTCAGAGGGCCTAGACAAATGGCATTCGCTTCGGAGCGATTCTATTTCTACAATCGCTATCGCTTCAGCGACAACGAAGTTCGATTGGCAGGCGATAACGCTTGTCAAAAAGTGCCACTTGGCTACGCATCTCTAAGGAAGTTATCGTTCGACGCTGTCGATTCGTTTCATGGAATCGAATGATGATAACATTGTCTAGCTAATTTCTATTCGTTGACATATGATCACGTGACATTTCGACAGCTTATGTCAACCCCATACATTTTTTGGCTTTTCTACTAGCGCTATCGCTAATCGAATATTACTTTGTCTAGAGGGGCTAGTGTGTGTGGTCAACCGGCCTGCGTGTATGACCAGGGGGCCAAGTCTGCTATTTTAAATGATTGGTTATTACGACGACCATACCAAGGCAAAGCCATGACCATTGTGTCAATAGTTTGTAACCTCCTCATTTCATAATGGCGTGACAGTGATCCAGAAGCAAGTCAAAACAATAGGAGCTTGTCAGTACGAGATTACCAAATACAGACAATTTTTCCAATGGAGTATCTCGGCACGTCATCGGAAAATCAAAAAGACGCCTTTCAATTAGGAGATTAGCAAAACTGTCAAACTCTACAATTACGGTGCCAATGATCGGCCATTCGGACACAACTGCGTTAGCAGACTTGGCCCCCTGATGTATGAACGTAGGCTGCGAAGCAAAAGGAGTATGTAAGGAGCGTAGCAGGTGGCGTTCTATAGTTTCTGCCTACCCCCATGGGAAGAAGGCGTGAGTTTATGTATATATTGACTTCTTTTGCAATTCATAAGTACTTTAAGAGTTTATTTTGGACATTACTGACAAAGCTGAAGGAAAATTTCGAGAGGAAACCTGGACTCATAGTTAATATAAGTCTGGAATAACCAACCCGTATTGAGCAAGGTGATCAATGCTTGTGCCTTCTCTGAATGTATGTAGAAGAGGCTTTTGTCCTGCTGTGTGACTGTAATAGACTGGTATTGGCAGAAAGGTTTTTAATCTGTCGTTTAGACAAAACTACGTTTTTTTTTACCAGTGGGGTTCTTGGCGGGAAAATGAAGCGTCACGTTTAGCAGTTTTGTTTTATTTTCAAAAATTTGTGTTTAGCCGAATATTAATGAGTAATAATGGTGGATTGTTAACCATTAAGTGTTCGTGAACGTGCATGAGTGTAGGCTAATGAAACAAAACAGAGCAACATCACTTCAAGTTCTCTCAAGAAGTCCGCGTGAGGTCTCAGTAAAGTGCCACTGTATCTTTACTGACCCTCAAGGGGAGCGGCCGGGCGGGGATATCATCTATCATGCATTGAATATAATTAATAATATAATTCATGTCATCATTATTTAAACAACCTTTGTAACTAAAAGAGAGTTGGCTAAAAGGTCCCAGCAACCAGGTCATTAAAATATAAAAAAAAAAAGTTTATTTACTTCTTTATTTGACGGCACTACTTGTGATATTGGACGCAGTGGATGAGCGATTGGCGTCTTAGCTACGGGTTCGATTCCCGTACAACACAAATATTAGTTTGTTCTACATTTAATAATGTCTGCCTCGGTTTAATGAACACAGGTGCAACTGCAGTGTATGGGACCCTGAGTTTCCTTCCCGGGTCGGGCTAGCGTTGGGGTTTTCATCAGGACTTTCTCAGAGCACCCCGGAGTTTGGATTTGTACCTGATTAAGGGCAATTGTCTCGCCTTATATCACACTGAACCATTTAAAAATGCCCCATTTTGTTTAACATACTTAAATGGTACACTTGTTTGCAAATACATCTTTGACTTTATTTTTAAATGGTGAATTGTGAGTGTACCAAGTTACACGCCTCTGCTTAATCCTCTGAGGAATACGGGCGTGATATTATGTTTAACAATGTATAAGGATGAACACCGGAAGTACAGTTCCCATAATTTTACTCGAATAATACCCGAAAACAATAATACTAGCAATTTAGTCACGGTCATGTCAAGGTATTGGGTTCGAGTCCCGAGCGAGTACACTATAATTTTACAAATGACACGCTATGGCACATCGCTAATTTAAATTTGTGACAAAAACTGTCAAATTATGTTTTTGTTAGTAAAATAATCTTTTGTATTGTGTATTTTATATTATTGTCTTTTGTATTTATATTATAATTATAACATCATTATTCTCCTGCCCTTATCCCAATTGATTTGGGGTCGGCGCAACATGTCCCTTTCCTCCATACTTCTCTATTAGTCGTCATCTCGGTAGTCACTCCCTTTCTAGCCACATCATCTTTCACACATTCCATCCACCGTTTCTTTGGTCTTCCCCTACTCACTATAGCTATCCACATTCAAGCGTGCTTACACCAAAATTCACTGAATGCGTTTAACGCTAAAGGAGATGTCCGCTTTTTGTATGGGCGTTGGTTTTTTATTCCGAGAAAAATCTAACCAGCGCCAAACTACACTTAAATAAAAGCGACAAAAATATGAAATTTGTAACCACTGAAATAATATTTTTAGACCCCTCCATTTAAGAGAAAAAATATAAAATATTTAATGTTAGTACATATATGTTATTTGTTGATGGCAACCCAAATAAAATCTCCCACACACTTTGACAATGTCTAATTTGACAGCTGATTATATTCTTCTGTCAAAATATGACATAAAGTGTTGACTGGCAGGCATCATCCGTCTGATTCGTCTGCTGTCAAGTGCTGTGATGCTGTCACACTTGTCACAGGTCACACTGTCTCGTCTCGTGCATTCGTGATAACCAGTGTTCTCGTATTTTAATTTGTGCTTTCATTGATTTTACTGACTTGGCTTTTCACAACGGATTCTTCTACTTTGCACATGATTAGGATACCAGTAGCTTATGAACCTTTAACCCTGACGACATTGCTTTTTCATAACGGTTATTTGATACTGCACGCGTTTAGGACTTCGGATTTCGGATTTAAAACCCCAATGTAAGTACTGTTCTTTATTCTTATTTAGCTCCCTATGGGTTTTATTTGCATAACCTTTGCCTCTTTTAAGTCCACTGACAGTCTGCAATCATTAACATCCATTTCTATTTTCAGATTATTGTTACAGTTATGGCTCTCTGCATGAATTGCAACATAGCCACACATGTTAATCAGCAGTATGAATATAACGCTTTTAGCATGAGCCCTGAGATAGTCTCAATAATTGAAGAATGGACTGCTCAGGAAGTAATGTAAATTACCTAAATGTAACTTTTTTTTTAATATTTTGGTACCAGTCTTATGTTGAAAAAGATTATACAGCACTAATTTGCTCAAAAAACATGCAGAAAAACGATACTGTGTTCTGAACATAAATTATTTTGTTTTTAGGTAACAGACGGAGATTGCATTTGCCAAGAATGCATCAACCTATTGCTGATAGAACTGAGTAACAGAAACGACCATAACATTGGTGACCGACAGCTGGGTCATCAATCAGTATGTGTGTGTTGTGGTGTTTCTATCTCAAGAAGAACAGGCAGGCGCTCTCGTCCCCTACCTGATGGTCATCCTGAGCGGGCTTATATAGCTAGCATCATCAACCCCGTCAGGTAAATATGTAAATTAAATATTTTCACTTGATAATATTGTATTACTGATTACTGGAACACACAATAAATGAAAACTTAATTTCAGATCCCTGCTAATGCTCGAGCATGTAATGCCTGCTGGCAACAAGCTCATAACAATATTCACGAATTGATGGAACCACCAAGAAAGGCTCAAGTGACTCAAGACAATGTAGAAAGTAGGTCTAGCTCTGTGGCTGAACCTGTAAGTGCACTCAGTTCAGAAATTGATTTTGTCAATGTAGTTCAAAATGAGAACAGGTATGTAGAACTATATGGTTACAGTCGGACACCGGATTCATCAAATCATTGTTTTGTTCCCGAGTGTATAAATATGGAACGTTTGAGAGTACCCATGTACCTTAGAAAACGAATATTAATAGACTATAAATTATATGTCTCACCTAATGCCCGAGTATGTGAAGGACATTTAAGTGTTTATAATTGGGAACTGTTGAATGAATTTCAGTTCACAACGCAATTTACCCTGAATCATGTTGTAGAAATGTTAGATTTATTAAGAAAAAAAACAATTAACATTATTGATTTTGAAAATGTGGAAAATATGAATAACCATATATGTCATTACTGGACAGGCTTGACTGTATTGAATTTTTTAACAATACTCAGCATTATTACCAATCAATTATCAGCTGTGTGTCGAAAACCAAAAACGGCTTTAGGATTATACCTTATGAAAATAAGAACTGGGGAGCCAATTAGACGAATTGCATCATTGGTTTGTATAAATAAATCAGTAGCATGCAGTTATATGAAAAAGGCACGTAATTGTATGAAAGAATTTTATGTACCAATACATTTAGGTGTCAATCGTATTTCTCGAGCAAGCCTGTCCAGTAGAAATCTTTTAATCCCACAGGGTCTTTTTGGAACAGCAGAAAATAACCCCATAGTTATTTGCGATTGAACAATTGGTTGTATACTTACAGAAATCGTCAAATTATCTGTTCCAAAAAAAATCATACAGTTTACACAAGTTTGCAAATCTTGTTAAACCTTTTTTGCTGGTGGCCACCGATGGCCACATTATAGACATATTTGGACCATACGCAGCCACAACATCTGATGCTACAATTATGAAACTGCTGTTCCAAAATGAAAATTCTAATTTAAGGCAATGTTTTGGACAGAATGATGGATTTATTCTTGACCGCGGCTTTAGAGACTATCCCACTGCTCAGATTTTTGGGATATTCTGTGTACAAGCCAGAGACCCTAAGTGAAGGCGAAACTCAATTATCAACTGAAAAAGCCAATAGATCTCGACTAGTGACACTGTGCAGGTGGGTGGTAGAAGTTGTAAACGGTCGGTTTAAACGGGATTTTAAAATCTTTAGAAATAAATATTTTAATATTGGGTCTAGAAATCTTATGGATGATTTTAAAATTGTAGGAGCCATTTTAAACCATTTCCATCCCGTTTTGACTGACCGTCCTCATGCCCAAGCTATACTGGACAGAGCTAATCAGAGAATGGCCATGCCAAATTATTTAGCTGACTATGTGATTGGGCATCAGCTTAATAGACGCCGAGCCAGTTTCGTACAGATAAATGCTCAAATACCACAGCTGAATATGTTCCCTACGATGGACATGTCAGATTTAGTTCTATTTAGCTTAGGAATTTATCAAATTAAACAGGCTCGCTCTTATTATGGGGAACATATTCGGCCGAACGGTACTTTTACTGTAGAAGTAAGTGAAGATTTACTATTAATAAACATTCCAGGCATTTCGTCATCACATGAAACAGCTTTGATCAGAGGACGAATAAAGTCACGCCACTATAGTAATAGAGTGTATTACAAATATATTTTACTCAAAGTGGCAGAGACTAGTTGGCAAAGCTGTTTATCTGACTATTATTGCAGTTGCATAATTGGAAAAAGAACTGTTGGAAGCTGTGTTCATTTCAGTGATGACAATTGTCTGGTATCTTGGATGGGCCCGGCATCAAAATGATATAATATCTCCACCTGCTCAGTTTCTCGACAATATTTTAACAAGAGAAGACATTGAAAATGAAGAAAATCAATAAATGAATATCTAAGACTATACAAAGTTTTATTTCATACCAAAACTGTAAGCCGACGTTCGCACGGACATAAAAATATCGCGACGGGATTTTATAGCGCAGTGCATTTTCAATGCTATGCTTGGCGCCGAGAGATGAAAATCCAACAATGTGTTTTTTGACGCGCTGGGATACACTCTGTTGGATTCTCACCACCGAGCGGTGAAAATGCAGTGCGCCAAAAAAAATCGTGGTATTTTTACGTTCATGCGAACGTCCAATTATAGCATAATAATTCAGTTTTTCAATAGCATATTTTGCTGAAAAGCTTTTCTTCTACTTCCGATCTCGATTCCAAGTCATAAAAAAGGAATTCTACGTAATTAAAAAATGTTCTCAATCAGTAGATACTATTAACATATTAAAATAATTACTTATTACAACTTGCACATAAACATTCTAAGTAGCCATGATCATACCTATAGAGTGCCCTTTCAGTTCTAAAAGGTTAGACTAAACATTTTTGACTGAAAATACCCCATTTCATCATATTTCTTATTGTTTACTTTGTCATAATCATCCATCAAATATCTAAAGACAATAATGACAGTGCCATGTGTCAATTTTGACAAGTTTTGTATTTGTTTAGGGTGTGTTCACTTTAATATACTAGTTAGTTAGAAAGGTTTGTTCGTTTTAGGAGTAAATTCACACTAAAATAAAAAAACCATTTTTCTCAAAAATGGAAGCCTTTAAAAATGTATGTTATAGTTAGAAACACTAGCTTTTGGGTTGTCTATACAAATATATTTAACTGATCCTGGTTAGAATTATTGAATAATAAAAAACCATTTTTGGACATGTCCTTTATTTGAAACATCATTCTGTCTCCGTCATCTTCAAACGATTAACAGAAATAGAACGATGTTTGAAATTCGTTTAGCGTTCAGAAATTCAAAAAACGAAAAAAAAAACGGATTCTCTATTTGAATAAATGGATTGTCTGACATTTAAGTACGCCGTGTCAATCAGTCCATTTATTCAAATTTAGAATCAGTTTTTTTCGATCGTCAAAAAAACAAAAGAAAGATGGTAGCTTAGTTCCAAATGCGCACACGTGGCGCTGTTACGATTTTTTTGATTTTGACTTAGTAAGCAAATATTTATACAGTACTATAGCGACCCGCCCCTGGAGATTTCTTTGTTAAATTAAAACTCAAAACCTTCCGGAATAAATTCTCTAAATCATGGTGAAAATATCATCAAAATCTGATGCGTAGTTTAGAGGAACAACGCGGTCACATAGACACGAAAAGCGAGTTTAATTTATAATATTCGGACTTCGGAGTATAAGATGGACAGCAGAAGAAAACATATTGCTCTTACTCCAAATAAATTGGAGGGAAAGCAGGATAGGATTATGCGACAATTTTTTCTTTATTAAAGCTTGATGGAATCTGAGATGAATTACCAGTTATTTAAAGACAACTGTAATACTAATATGTAACTAGTACCTATACAAGGCTTAACAATCGAACTGACAATTTTGAACAACTGTACGCCATTATGTCTCATTACTATACAATTATAACTTTAATCATTCCGGAACGAATAAACAAAAAACTAAAACTAAAAAACTCACCTGATATTCGTAAACATCCATTACAACAACATTAAAATAAAAACTAAAACTAAAAAATTAAACTCAACACTAAATTAAAAATTAAAATTAAAAAATATTGCACTTAAATTCAGACTGTCCACTTTGAGTGGTGTATTGCACAAAAATTAAATTTAAAAAATCAGGTACGTCTAGGAATCACATCGTTGTTCCTTTGCCGAGAGGTGTCATGTCAATTTGACATTAGATTCAAGATGGCGCCGCATGGTACGCGCGTTGCGCGGCAGAGCGCGAGTGTTACTGCGTGTACAATACTGATCGTGCGCTTGCTAAAATGTTAAGCGTTTGACTTAGATTTTGTTGGGTTCTGTATGTTTTTATTTGAGGTTTTTCTGAGGCTTATATCTGATGCATTATACATACAGGCCTGTAAATGTCCTATTTCAAGGGAAAAGCTTTTTCTCTAAGGCCAAACTACAGATTATAGTTAACTTAGAACAAATTAGGGGGTTGAAAATGAGAACTAATGCAATCAATTAAGTATTATTTTGGGAGCAGTGGTGGCTCAGTGGTAACGGTCGCGACTTACGAGTTGTAGGTCGTAAGTTCGAACCAAGACAGGCGCTTTACTTTGTGTAAATTATTTCATCTCCACTGTTCTCAAAACGGTGAAGGAAAACATCGTGAAGAAAGCGGCATGTCCGAGAACCAAAAAAAGAACACCATACTGCGATCGCCAACCCGCCTGCCAAGCGTGGTGATTATGGCAACCCCCCCCCCTCCCTTTGGGGGAGGCCTATGTCCAGCAGTGGATATCTTTCGGCTAAAATGATGATGATGATGCTATTATGCTAAGTCTAGAACTAGTTTTAGTATAAGTGTAGACTTTGGCTAATTTAAGTACCTAATTTAGGTTTGCAGCAAAAATTAATACATTTCAGAGACGCTATGCTATTTACTCCGTCAAATACACAAGTAGAAAATAAAGAAGCAAATATTACGTACTAGATCATTCATATTTTATAAATAGGGTGCAGCAGCTCATTACTGATGATTCCCGTTAAATTAGTAACTATTTGTGGAAGCCTTAACAAAAGCATTTGATTAAGCAATGAAATCTCCCAATATTGTGTAGGTAGGTAATACTAGAATTAACTAACTGGTGAAATATAGGTATACCTCTGCCTAACCCTTAATACAGGCGTGATGTTACGTGAAATCACTGTGAATTCCGTTAACCAGCCTCCAAACTAACCCAACAGCTTCTCCATCCAACTTACGGATCCCTAAAAAGCTAAGCATCTAATACGATGGTGTGAAATCGGCGAGTCGCGAGCCGTCATCATTTTCTAACGGGCACCGTCCACCGAGCTTTAGACATACTTTCGTTGGGACTTACATTTGGTGCTAGAGTAGGTACTTGTATTTAAAAACGACTAGCTTTTGCCCGGGGCTTCGCTCGCTCCAAGTATACGTAGTAAAATTTATTTGCATAGTTTGTATAGGGAAATGGTGTGGGTCTCGTGGCTATAAGTAATAACAGCAGCACGGGCCGATCAATCAGGTTAAGCTACGCTTGCCGGGGTAGGTCCGTGGATGGGTGACCATCTTTACATACCAAGACCCCGCCGTGCCTCCGAAAGCACGTTAAGCATTGATCCCGGCTGTCATTTGTGGATCTTTGACAGTCGTTACGGGTCGTCAGAAGCCCGAAAGTCTGACAACCAGTCTTACCAAGGGGTATCGTATTACCCAGTAACTGGGTTGTCGCTTCATGTAAAATACTGGGGGTCTACTCCGAAGCGATAATCCGAAGTATCGGCCGAACACACGGCTGGACCAATTTGGAAAAAAATTGTATGGAGGTAACTGACACCCTGGATTACCATATAGGCTACTTTTTATCCCGATATTCCCACGGGATCGAGACTTACGCGGGAAAGACCGCGGGGCGCAGCTAGTGTAAAATAAGTTAGGTAATTAGGGCAAAATTAAATTACGTAGATGTCAGAAATTATTCCACGGGAACTGACAACATGGATGAAAAGTACCCTAAGTGCTAAGCCAGGTCATGATCTACCCGTGTGCTAAATTTCATCGAAATCCGTTCAGCCGTTAAGGCGGGAAAAGGTAACAAGCAGACAGACAGAGAAACTTTCGCGTCTATGATTAAAAAAATGTAGATAGAACATATATATCTATGGATTTTGAGATAGAAAAAGATTAGGTACAGCGTTGATTTCATCTCTTGTATCGAATTTGAGAATGTTCGTATCAATTTAGTAGCGTATCACAGTTCACTGCTCGAAAAGAAGCCTCTTCTAAGTTATAAACCTACATGGGCACTTATGAAACGTCAGAAGCTAGGTGCGCGGTTCCAATTGGTCGTTTCCTATGGAGAAGAGCCGGTAAGAAACTACACGGTTACTCTTTTACAAATAATTGGCTTTTACATAGACTGACTGGGTCTTTTTTTCTGGCTTTTGAGTTTTAATAGGTAAATGGATTGTGTATTTTTTTTTTTATACAAAAAAATGTTTTTTTTTTATGCTTCCATGTTTATTACTGTAATTGGTGGGATACCGTTTTAATTAACTATAAATAAATAAAAATAAAATAAATAATAAAATAATGGTAGGACAGCGGAAAGTAACACACTCACACTAACGGAAGCTCGCAATTCATTAATTAGATTTAAATAAAATCACAATCTTTTCTTGTAACGAACGCTTTTCAAAAAACGAAAGCCGATCCGACCGTAACCGAAATCAGCCGAAGTGACACGAACGAACCATTCTTTTTTTCAAACGTAATGATTGATAGCTACTCCCGCGCACATAGACAGTTATTCCGTAATTAACTTTTTAACTACCTTATAATTTTTATTGACAGTAGTAATTTGAAAAAAAAAAGTTAAAAACGCTTGAACGTAGTGGTAAACGACTATAATACATACTTATGGAATTTAATCATATTTTTTCACAAGAGTGGACTTCGTAGGTATGATGGAATCTGTCAGTTGATAGTTTGGAATAGACTGGTAAACTCAAAGCTTAAAATTTAATTTAACCATTTACAGGCACTTCCAAATTGTCAAGGTGTCGGTCAGTAAGTCAGAAAGTTGAAGCCGGCTGCTCGTTCCAAACCCGTGATCTCTATGTAGAAGATAAGGCAAGAAATTACATTGGCACTCTTTTAAATCAAGATATATTACAAAATTGCAAACGAAAAAATTGTCAAACATAGAAAAGAGAATGCTTAGTTGGTTTGGTCATGTTGAGAGGATGAATGAAGGGCGACTAACAAAAGGTATTTACAAGGCAGAAGTGAGTGGAAACGCTGGGAGGGACGCCCTAGGAGGACATATTATTACAGTGACCTAATTGGTGATGTTCTTCAGAAAGGTCAGGTGCGTAGTACTCGCAACCGGCGTGCGTGTATGACCAGGGGGCCGATCGCGCTATTTCTCAACGTAATTACCGTTCGAACGGAACGTTTTTGGTTTTGGTTTAGTTTTGGTTTAGCTGATGTAAGAAACGGTATCGCGCTATTTTTTCTGAGCGACAAAATCGTTGACGTTACCCAATACTGAAAGTTCGATCGATCGTTCCTCCAACGTAACTTCCAAAGTAAAGCTAAATCGTTTCCGTTGAAATGATTAGCGCGATACGAAATGTGTCTAACGTAACGTTTTAAATGGTTGTGGTTTAGTTTTGGTATTAACGTTCAAAATTAGAATAGAATAGAATACTCTTTATTATGTACACCATAAAAGTTACAGATATAAATGTTGAAATTTTACATAGGGTGGTAATTAGCGCGATCGACCCCCAGATGTAGGAACGTAAACGAAGCAAACGGAGTATGTAAGGAGTGTAGCAGGTGGCGTTCTATAGTTTCTGCCTAAAAGGCGTGAGTTTATGTAAGTATGTATATTACAAAATCCTGGGTACATTAATCTTGTTCACCTTTTTTTGTAAGAACAATGTAAAAATATAACCAAATCAATCTGTTTCAAAATTAGAGCCTGTTATATCTAAGTCCCATTAAGGGCGAGTCAGTTTTTAGTCGGCATCGTCATCTTTCAGCCGAAAGACGTCTACTGCTGGACATAGGGCTCCGCCAAGCACCGCCACTTGGACCGGTTCTATGCTTCTTGCATCCAGCGGATTCCTGCGGAGTTCACCAGTAGATAATTGCGTAACACACGATCAGTAGCAATGGGCGTTTTGCCAGTTTAACAACAGTAATTGCGTTACTTCCGTGTTGAGCTGACAAATTTTTCGAGGCAATACATAATCAGCCTATGTAGTCCCACTGCTGAGACACAAGCTTCCTCTCGGTGAGAGGGAGTGGGCCGTAACCACCACGCGAGCCCAATAAGGGTTGGTAGATGTCACATATCTTCGAAATTTTGGTTCTAGGACATGCCGGTTTCCTGACGATGTATTCCGTCACCGTTTTGAGAGCAGTGGTGATGAAATAATTTTGACAAAGTAAAGCACCTGTCTGGGTTCGTACCTACGACCTACAACTCGTAAGAGCTGTTACCAATGGGCTACAAAATCATTCACAGTGTGATTGACAGTCTGTTACGCAATTATGGTGCTGGTCATCGGACCACCTTGTAGGAGGCAGTCCACCGCTACGTCTTCCGGTACGCGGTCGCCACTCCAGAACCTTTCGGCCCCATCGGCTGTTAGTTCTGCGAGCAATACGCTCTGCCCACAGATTTTAGTAGTTCTATTAAACTGTCTAAGTCCATTTAGACCGTTAGGGGGATTAACAGCAGTATGTACGAATATAACAGTTGAGTCTAGTTATTTTAACTGTTACACAGTTACCTACATTTTAACTAGGAGTATATAACTCCTGTACGTTTATACAGTTAAAAACTTTCACTTTCCACACTTGCTTTTGCATTATACTTAAGTTTAGGCTTGTGGCTAAATAATAATAGCTGCACGGGTCGATCTTTCAGGTTAAGCGACACTTGCCGAGGTCGGGCCGAGGATGGGTGACCATTCATAACATGCCGAGACCTTTTCGCTAAACGCATCATTTAGGAATTTGAGGTACAAGTGGGCCTAAATTACATACATTACATTTAAAAGTAGGATTTATTGGCAACTAGCTGCGCCCCGCGGTTTCACCCGCGTAAGATTCGATCCCGTGGGAATAACGGGATAAAAAGTAGCCTATGTCATATTCCAGGGTGTCAGCTACCTCCATACAAAATTTTATCAAAATTGGTCCAGCCGTTTGAGCGTGAAGAAGTAACAAACACACACACTCACAAACTTTCGCCTTTATAATATTAATGTGATTTTACTAAGTTCAAGATGTACCTATAGCCTTTTCCCAACTATGTTGGGATCAGCTTCCAGTGTGTCTGACGTCCACAACCCAGTTACTGGGTAACACGATACCCCTTGGTGCACGGAGGGGTCTTGATATGTAATGGATGGTCACCCATCCACGAACCGACCGCGCCGAGGCTTAGATATGTCAGTGTCATTGTGAATTGACAAAACAAAATGGCGACATTAGTTTAGATTTTAGCCCAAACCCACCCAATTAACCTTGTAGCATTGTAAGTAAGCATTTTGTTTATCTTTAACTAATCAAGAGCTGCTTAATGAAAAGAGAGACATCTAAATGTTTGTCAACGACTAAAGGCCACACTTTTGTGTGACGACAAAATCATGTCTATGGTGACCGGTCGCCATGTTTATTGCCAAGTTTTTTAAACAACCATACGAAAGGCGGCCATTTTCAGTGCTCGATTTTTGTAGGTTGTCCAGTGGTGTAGCTACCGGAGGGCTAGACGGGGCAGTGCCCCCAAGCTCAGGGAGCCCCTCGGACTCTGACTTACAAACTATAAATTGAACTAGTGAAAATTTCTCCCACATTCGGAATATAAATAAACAAGATTCCAGGAACACGACTTTAATAATGGCAACTTATTTGAAAAAATACAGGGGAATTCCCTACAAGTCTCGAACATCTCTGTTTGATACTTGCGGGGAACTCCCCTGTATTCTTAGGCTGGTTTCACAGTCGCACCGTCGAACAGCGCGTTTCAACAGCACGCGCTTGACGCTAGGCATAGCGAACCTATGAGAAACGCGTGACTATTACGACGAATACAGAACAAATCAAAACAAATCAAAAGTCATTTATTCAAACTAGGCTGAGAATCAGCACTTCGAACGTCAAAAATTACATAAGACAGTCCCCCAAAAACGCCCACCCTTCACCACTTCCTAGTGCTTTAGCTGGGAAGAAGAAGTGGCGCAACAAACTCCCCAGCAGCACAGCTGTCTGTTCAGATATAAAACTTGAATCTATACAATAAAATGTAAAAGAAGGCTCTTACACCCTCACGCGATATCGCGGGCGCGACAGGCACCGACAAAGACAATTCCTTTGTCGGTGCATGAGCGCCCGCGATCTCGCGTGTGTTTGTAAGAGCCTTTACGCAACACAACATTAAATTAAATTATTTGCCTTATGTTAGCTAGCACACGCCACTATACAAAAAAAAAAAAACATAAAAATCGTTCAATGAACATCGTAAATGATTTTAAATAGTTTAGTTGGGGCCCTAGTTTATTTTTTGCCCCAGGGCCTTTGGGTACCTAGCTACGCCACGGAGGTTGTCACGCTAGTTTTGTAGGTATGGTAAGTACTACGTAAGTTTATAAGTCAATGGTTCGAACCTCGAATCGTATAAGTCCTTGACAATGACTTTAAATGCCACAATAGAAGGTCATTACCGTAGTTCCTTTCGAGTTACGAATCGATACAAAAAAATATCGATTAGCGATCTTAATTCAGAGTCCTATTGTGTGTGTTCGGCGTGCAAAACAAATAATTATGTTTGGAACTACAGATTTAAATTAAACTTTAAGTTAATAGCTTGTTTCAATCATCTCCGGAAAAGTTCCGGTTAACTTTTAACAAATGTTTTATTGATCTTTCTAAGTTAGATTTGTTCCACCAAGGGATATCGTGTTATACCCAGTAACTGGGTTGTGGAGATCAGATAGGCAGTCGCTCCATGTAAAATACTGGTATTCAGCTGCATCCGGTTAGACTGGAAGCCGACCCCAACATAGTTGGGAAAAGGCTAGACAGATGATGATGATACAACGTGACACTGACCTTCAAATTGAAAAAATAACGTACGAAAATTTGAATTTCACGGACTGAATTCCTCACGATGTTTTCCTTCACCGTTTTGAGAGCAGTGGTGATGAAATTATTTACACAAAAGTAATACGCCTGCTTGGGTTCGAACCCACGACCACGAACTTAAATCGGAGCCGTTATCACTGGGACACCACTGCTCTCTATTGTTATAAAGTTGGACTTAATGCCATTAATCTCATTCATTTATTTTTACACTTATTACGCTGGTAGCACACCTCCGCCGCGAAACTATAGCAGCGAAACGCGGTTCGCGTCATGTTCCGCTACTCGCATCCGATTCGAGTGATAGGTGTGCTATCAGCGTTAAGGATTAATGAAGCTAAATACCCTTTTGTCTGCTTTGTAACCTACAGAGTAAGCAAGCTGAAGTGGCAGTGGGCTGATCATGTTTTTCGAAGGACCGATGGCCGGTGGAGCAGACGAGTCCTGGAGTGGAGACCGCGTATCGGCAAGTGTAGTGTGGAGCGCCCCCCAGCTAGATGGACCGACGACCTTAAAAAGGTGGCTGGGACAGACTGGATGCGGAAGGCGGAGGACAGGGTGTCGTGGCGCAGCCTGGGAAAGGCCAGTCCAGCAGTGGACTGCTATAGGCTGAGTTGATTAACTCTTTTGTCTGTTCATTTGCAATTAACAAGAGGCATATTAATTGAACTAAATATCTAACATGTCTTTACAGGTGAGCGCACGCGCATAGTAATTACTTTTAAAATAAACTCAGTGATTATGTTTGCCTTTGAATAAAATTTAAATAAATTATAAAAGTGTTTCTTTTGTTTTTATTATTATTTTCACACTTTCTTTAATTATTTGCTGTTTAATTAATGGTAGGTTTTATTGAGAGATCTATGTTAGGAAGAATGTGCTATTTTCTTTTTTCACAGAAGATGACCAAGTTCGGTACTATCGCGGGTGTGCAAATGTGACCACCGAGAACTATTCCAGGGGGTCTACTCCCTGCCAGGGTTACGAGTTTGACCGAAAGGGATATCGGGGCCCTGGCACACAGGCATCTGATGAAACACGGGTGGGTTTTAGTCAGTAAAAGTCTGACACGCCAGCTCCGCCCAGAGCGGGAGAAGATATTTGATAATTTCCCACCCAAAAAGAAAAGGTTCTACTCACACAACAAAAAAAAACGACAGTCAAAGTCAAAAATGTAACTTAGAAGTCGGGTAAGGACTCAAAGTCAAAAAAGAAAACTATGGAAGTCAAGAAACGGCCGAATATTCGGACGGTATTTCGGATAATCGCTTCAGAGGTGACCCTTGCTTGCAGCACTCAGCCGCTATAGTAACGCTCACCTACGCTCATCAACCAAAAGCATTACCGCATCAGATTATTGCCGAGCCCCTTGTTATTGTAAATGAAAAAAAAAAAGACCGTAGAGCGATCCGATTTGCACGCCCGCGATTGTAAGGTACTAACTTCTCACCTCTCCACAAAATGCCTTAAAATTGGGCAATAGAAACTGTCTCACCCTGTTTTCAGAATGCTGTTGCAATTGGCCCGATTTTTTTTTTTTTAAAAAACGTTGTCCCACACTAGGATTACTAAAATGAATGTATTAATGAAATGCACCGACCCCAACGTTACATCTGTGCATAGTACTAGTAGTTCTGCGAACACTAGATCTCGCGAAGACAAACTTCTTTGCATTGTTGCAAAGAAGTTTGTCCTCGCGAGATCTAGTGTTCGAATTTACCACAGTTTAATATACCACAGAGCAGCGGTGGCCCAGTGGTAACGTCCCCGACTTACGATCGACGTCGTGGGTTCGAACCCAGGCAAGCACTGCTCTCAAAACGGTGAAGGAAAACATCGCGAGGAAACCGGCATGTCCTAGAACCAAAAAATTCAAAGACATGTGACATCTACCAAGCCGCACTGGGCCCGCGTGGTAGTTTTACAGCCCACTCCCTCTCAAAGAGAGGAGGCCTGTGTCCCAGCAGTGGGAACATTATAGGCTGATTATATAATATACCACTACAGTTAGTATCAACTCAGCCTATAGCAGTCCACTGCTGGACATAGGCCTCCCCCAGGCTGCGCCACAACACCCTGTCCTCCGCCTTCCGCATCCAGTCTGTCCCAGCCACCTTTTTAAGGTGTAAGTTAGTAGAACGAATTGTTATTTTATTATTAGCGTTTCCAATCTGATAAACATAGAGTGTAGTCTTCAGTCTCGTATTTGGCGTTTAGTTATATTTTGTATGACCGTTTGTCAGTTGACAAAGGCCTCCTCCGACCTTCTCCATTCCTGTCACTCTCTGGCCATTCCGCCCCATGTCGTTTAAGCGACCTGTCTGATGTCATCGTCCTACCTTTTCTGTGGTCTACCTCTCTTTCTCCGTTTCTTGGGTACCACTGTGTAACTATTTAGCTCCATTTGTCCTTCCTCTAATCATGTGTCCAGACACTCCAGACCATTTTCAGTTTAGTCTTCAGTATATAGTTATTACTTATGATAAAATTCTCAACAACCATGGCTACTGCTCACCCCAATTTCAAAAGAAGCTCAGTACAGATTAAGTCCAGTAATATTTCAAACAAGACAATATCATTATAGCTAAACTGTAAAATACGCAACAAAAACGACGCGCACGCATATAATGATCCATGGATCATTTGCTATAAACTATGAGCTCATAGATCCGTGATCGATTGTATTTGGAACTGGTATTATTTTTATTGATGAAAGTATATAAAAAATAACATTACGCCTGTAATCCCCGAAGGGTTGCGCAGAGAATGCAGAGATGTTGGGGTCGGCTTCCAGTCTAACCGGATGCAGCTGAATACCTGTATTTTATTTGGAGCGACTGCCTATCTGACCTCCACAACCCAGTAACTGGGTAATACAATACCCCTTGGTAAGACTGGTTGTCAGACTTTCCGGCTTATAGCGAGCCCTAACGACAGCCCGACCAACGGCTTAAGCTTAACGTACTTTCCGAGGCACGGAGGAGTCTCGGTATGTAAAGTTGGTCACCCATCCACGGACTAACCCCGGCAAGCGTTAACCTGATGGGACTCGTAAATTATATGACGTAATGTGGGTTGACTAGGTATTCACTCCTGCTTACCTTTCAGGGAATACAGGCGTGATATTCTAGTTAAACTGGAAGATGATCAGAAACTATACGTGGCTGGGAAATGTCAATTGAACCTCAGTATAATTGTTACTGTTATAAACTAGGATTCAGACGCAGTTTAAACTTTCCTTGATAATGTCATTACCCCCCCCCCTCCCCCCACCGCGTCTGTCTGTATGAGCGCTTTTCACCAATGGACATTCAGTTTTCACCAATGGACGGAGTGATTCATGAGGAAGGTTTAAGTGTATAATTCATTATAGTTTTGCGTAAATTGGCTGAAATATGACGATTATTGTTGAAGATGTCGGTAAAAAAAATCATGCCGACTGGGAGCTTGTGCGCCGCGAAAACCAAATACGAGTTAATTTTATGAATACAATGTGTAACGGAATTAATACATTGTTAACCTGGATTAACAATTAATAGTCATTTATGCAACTGTTGTATTAAAACACGAATGTGGATTTATCACATGAGTGCAGATTGAATAGGTACCAAATTATGTACAGTTGCATAGAAGACTGTATCCCAGTAGCGAAGCTACAACTTCCATTAGAGGGAAGCCAAAGAAAAAGTTGTTCATTTCACATAAATTCATAATAACATAAAAATTACCTCAAAAATGTTTGTCATTCCTAAACTTTTCTTAATTTAACGCCATATAAATTTGTCGGAATTCTTAGTTAAAACAGAAAATGTAAACTGCGTTCGCGGTTTAGGATACCTATAGTCTATCCTAGAAACGCGTACGTACCTAGGTACGCGTTTTTTATCTTATAATTTACTTATTATATACATGTAATGTGAGTACTATATTATTTAGTAATAGTAAACTCAGATAGAATCTTTGTTCCAAAGGGAAGCCGGTAGGAATGGGTTTTTATGAAGCCCTCGCCCCTGCTGTATCCCATGATATTAATCCTCTATATTAAGGTTTTGCAATACTAATATCGAACAAAAATGGCGGGATACGGCGTGAATTCGAATAACCTACACCTAAGTTTTTTTTTTTAATTATGGCTCTGTGGTAGTGAAACGCGCGTGCTTGACAATGTTCTTTTTAGGGTTCCGTACCCAAAGGGTAAAACGGGAACCCTATTACTAAGGCTCCGCCGTCTGTCTGTCTGTGTGTCCGTCTGTCACCAGGCTGTATCTCATGAACCGTGATAGTTAGACAGCTGAAATTTTCACAAATGATGTATCTCTGTTGCCGCTATAACAACAAATACAAAAAAAAACAGAATAAAATAAATATTTAAGGGGGGCGGGCTCCCATACAACAAACGTGATTTTTTTGCTCGTTTTTGCTCGATATTGATAACGGCAATAGGTAGACGCTTGAAATATTCACTGAATATTTAGTTATATATTTACTTTAAAAATAAATAATTAAATTAAAATAAAACAAATATTTAAAGGGGGCTCCCATACAACAAACGTGATTTTTTTGCCGTTTTTATAGATAATGGTACGGAACCCTTCGTGCGCGAGTCCGACTCGCACTTAGCCGGTTATTTGAAATTCATAAAGATACCACGAATTCAGTAGTGAGAATATATGTTTGATGAGTAAGGAAGGGATCGAAAAGCAAAGGAGTTGCATAATGAAAGTTGGTACAACATTATAACACTCGTTTGGATGATATTATGGTTACTTGTACTTCATATGACATTGGTTGTTTTAATGTTGGTAAAAAGTAGAGATCGGATATTCGGATGCATATTTACCTAAAGTACGTTTTTTTCCTGGCAAAGGATACAAAGTATGGAAACGGCTTCTTAAAATATATTTTTATTCCGGGATCGCGGGGTTCCATTAATAACAGTGTGTAGGTATACAATTTTGTATTCCTAAGTATAACAAATATTTCTTATCTATTTAGAACTAGGCAAGCATTTTGTGGAAAATATAACACGTTTAAAAAACACTATTAATATTTCTTCAAAACCTTTTATTCTGAAATGAAATATATTTATTCGGGGTTACACAGTACAAAAGAGTGGTTCTTAAAAACTTGCTAGTCCTGGAAACCGACACTTTTTCCCGTACCGAAGCGCACTCCATACTAGTCAACTCTCAAAGTTTAGGTTTTTTTTTTTGTGTTCCTTCAGATGCCTGTGTGCCAGGGCCACGATATCCCTTTCGTCGGACAGGCTCGTAACCCTGGCAGGAAACTTTAGGTGAATATGCATCCGAATATCCGTTCTCCAGTAATAAGCTAATTGATTCAGAACATTTTATAGAGGATTTATAGCATGGGTGTAGATAAAGTACTTTATATGCAGTAGGTACGTTCCCGTGGGATATTATCCGACATACACGCGGGCGAAGCCGCGGGCACAAGTTATACTATAAATTAGTCGTAAAACTCTTTATAATGATAAAGATAATAAAGTCTTAAAACATGTCAATTTTATAATCCAACTTATAACTTAAATAAATTTCGCGTAAACCATAAAACTCTTTACAACCTTTCTACTTTCATATGGCGCGCATACTATCCTTATTATCGATCAATGATCTATAGATCGCAACGGATCCATAGATCTTGGGGTCAGGCGCAGCAATTACGGTCCTATTCAGAAAGACGGACGCAAGCGCATTATATATCATTAAGTCGCAGTGTATACAGTAATGCTCGGTGATTTTTGTAATGTCTAGATAAATGATTTTTATTTCTGTACGTAGGTTTGTACAAACACCTTTACACGTCACATTTAAAACGAGTTTATTAAAAAAAAAAATGTAATTTGTATGGCTCCTGTTGTCTTTAATAAAATTCCCGATCATATGAAAACCTTGCCCTTGATGAAATTTAAAAAATGTTTTACTGAATTACTTGTAGATAAATGTTATTATTCTGTTCAGGATTTCCTAAATGATACATCTTAATAACCTATTTTGATAAGTTGTATAATAATTATTGTGTTTGCATGCCAACAAGGCAGAATGCACACGGTTCTTTATGTTATTTACGATCCTATTTGTATGTACCTGCATTCAAAGCAAATAAAGTATATTCTATTGTATTCTCTATTCCAGTGGTTCTCAAACTTTTTTGGAGACGGAACCCTTTTCGAAAACGAAATATTTGACGGAGCCCTAAAGTAATCAAAAATGGTTTTATGTGTATTCTTCATTAATAATCATATTACTTGACATTAAAATTTACATAATTTTTTACTTTTGTTGAAATATTTAGATTGATATTAGGTTACTCAGGTACCAGAGTAAAATAAAATATAGTAGGTAGACACTCCTTTAGTATTATTTTTTTATTCTGACCAATATTTTTGCGGAACCCCCACAGAGGCTTTGCGGAACCCTAGGGTTCCGCGGAACACACTTTGAGTATGGCTGCTCTATTCTATTCTATTCACGTCAAAGTAGAATACGTACTTGCTTACCTATTTTTTATTTTGTCTTCAGGTTTTGTTGAGTTGCCAATTCCACACTACTGTACCCCAAGTGTAAGTTTGGAAGAGAGTAAACGTAACTAGCGCGTTTGCGTTAAGATTTTTATTCTCACCCATATAGTCTTAGCATTATGATCTATCGGTCAAATTTTAACGCAAACGGAATAGTAACGTTTACTCTCTTGCAAACTTACACTTGGGGTACTGAACGGCTTTGATCTGTTCGTTTTTGTCTTACAATGACATCACACTAATATAATAAAGGCGAAAGTTTATGTGTGTGTGTGTATGTTTGTTACTTCTTCACGCTCAAACGGCTGGACCAATTTTGATAACATTTTGTATGGAGGTAGCTGACACCCTGTATTAAGACATAGGCTACTTTTTATCCCGATATTCCCACGGGATCGAGACTTACGCGGGTGAAACCGCGGGGCGCAGCTAGTTATTAATAATACTGCTGCACTAGTCTCGTGTCAGCTATTGTTAAAAATCAGAAACAACAAGTAATCTTACAATTTACAGGACACAGTATTAAACTTCGTTTAGTTAGTAAATAAATTATGCGGCACCTAATTGCTTTACTCTGCATAAATAAAGATGAAATGTAAGTTTGTCGAAATAATCATGATCATCATTACAGCCAAAAGACGTCCACTGCTGGACATAGGCCTCCCCCCAAGGGGGGGGTGGTGTTTGCCATAATCGCCACGCTTGGCAGGCGGGTTAGCGATCGCAGTATGGTGTTAAAATGCATAGAGAACGCTGCTGCCGATTCTCTAGTAAGTCCCTTAGTCGCCTTTTACGACACCCACGGGGAGAAATAGGATGGTGCTATTCTTTACGTCCGGCACCACGCGGAGCCGTCCGGCACCACACGGAGCAAAATGTCGAAATAAAATTAAGAGAAACCTTTGCATATTAAATCAACCAAAGCATACAAATGATTATAATTATCTATTAAGTTAAAGTTGCATAAGTTTAAGTTATTAAAAAATGAATAAAATCTAAAAACTTTCAGTTACTTGATAAACAAATTCGTAACATACCATCACGCCTGTAATCTCCCAAGAGTGAGGAAGAGTTCTACCTATAGTACCTACACCCACATTTCGCCAGTTATGTTTTAAGTCTCATGTAATAGGGGGCGAGCCTATTGCCATCAACCGGGCACAAATCCAGACTACGGGCTGCTACTGAGAAATTCCTAATAAAAAATCCCAATAACATTTTACCCGACCTAGGAATCGAACCCAGGATCTGATGTTCAGCAGTAGCGTTTGCGGACCACTAGACCAACGAGACAAATTCGTAAGGCTTCTAAAATCAAATTTTATTAGGAAAGAAAAAATAACCAGCCATTTCCAAATACGTCCTAACTCCCTTGCCAACCACAACATAGAAACGGTACGATACACTACAATTGGAGAACTTTCATCTTGGCTCGTAAGTCCACATTTGTTAATAATTATTTTTGATTGAATATCACTTTTATAATACACTTAGGTACATTATAATAACGGTGTACGTAAAGATATACATGTACTTAGTTCAGAGACTAAATTAAGAACGGTATAACGTGGCAGTTATTCCATTAGAATAGAGGAAAATCACAATATAGCACATCAAAATCAAACTCAAAGTCAAAGCATTTATTTCAATTAAACCATTGAGTTTGAGTTTGATCACCCTATAATGTGCCCAGTTGCCCGCTGCTGGGACACAGGCTTCCTCACTTTGAGAGGGAGCGGGCCGTAATCCACCACGCGAGCTCAGTGCGGGTTGGTTCTACGTATATTTGAATTTTAAGCTTCGATATCTCAAGATTTCCTATTAATCGAACTATTACAAAACCATCTACTTCATAAAAACACCCTGAATATCTTTAGACCACAATAAGTCCATTAGCGGTTTCTAAAATAAAGAAAATAACAAAAAAAAAAGCCCCAACCTGCCATATAAACACCCTTCTTAACAAAAGGGGGTGGGCAGAAAAAATGGTTACCTGTACTGCTGTCAACGCATCATTTGTCAAGAGTTCCCAATATAATTTGACACCCGACAGTGGCGCCACTTGTGAAGGTGAAAGTGCCAAAATTTTCGTACATACATTTAGTTACTTTTTTTGCCGCATACCAAGATATATTGGGTGGAGATATTATGTTGTATTTTTGTGGTTTTAATATTACGGGTAGGTAGCAACGCCTATTAAAACATGTGGCTTATTGTATAGTAAATGGGAATAAAGTAAATAATAATTATAATATCGAGGTAATATAATAAATTGATTTAAAAATAATATTGCGGTTAAAAACTGGGCTTGAAGGAAAATATCTACCTCAAACTCATTAATTCGTTCACTCACTGACACACCGCGCAGCCTGAACCACTGAAGGCATGAAATTGTGCACAAGTGTTTCTTCTACAGGGTTATTGGTGAAACACTAACAACCCTGAAATCAGGTTCATAACGAAGAGTACAATTACCCCTTAAGACGCTGCCAACAGCTGAACCGCGGTCACTGTCAGACTGCATACAAAAGAAAGAGAAGCGCGATGACACAACGCTTGTAATTTATTGCAAAATATGAAGCAATTATCTATTTACTCAAAAATGAGTTGAGTAATCCAAAATAAAAACAACCAAGTTCTGCATACAAATAAGACGTTCTTGTTATTAATTAAATAACAACCGTACGTTGATATTTAATACAGATATATTGGATTGAAACTCAAAGTAAAGGTTTAGTTTACCGTTAATTTGTATCGAGATTTTTTTATCTAAACGTGTTTTGGTAACTACCAAGTTCTGAGAAATAGGTTCAAGAATAATTCTATACAATAATAAATAGCTTATTTCATCATGAACACTGAGCATACACTCCCGGACTGCTAAATCAAGCCAGCACCGTGCAATTACAAATGAGATAAAAATGCCTAAAACATCAAAATAATGCTGAAACGAAGAATGAATTTTTATGCAGTTTTGATGCCGAAATACTGGCCATCATTTTGGTGTCGTTATTGTTCCGAGAGCAGTGGTGGCCCAGTGGTAACGTCCGCTACTTACGAGTTGTAGGTCGTAGGTTCGAACCCAGGCAGGCGCTTTACTTTGTGTAAATTATTTCATCACCACTGCTCTCAAAACGGTGAAGGAAAACATCGTGAGGAAACCGGCATGTTCTAGAACCAAAAATTCGAAGACATGTGCATCTACCAACCCGCACTGGGCCCGCGTGGTGGATTACAGCCCGCTCCCTCTCAAAGAGAGGAGGCCTGTGTCCTGTGTCAGTGGGAACATTACAGGCTGATTATATTGGTCCGAATTTGAATTCACGACCTAATGGAACCTACATGGGCACTTATGAAACGTCAGGAGCTAGGTGCACGGTTCCAATTGGTCGTTTCCTATGGAGAAGCGCCGCGCGCCGGCAAGAAACCACCAAGTGTTGCCTTAAAGGTCTGGTCCTTTGATATGCATCTACTAATACAAAATCAATTTGTCAATATGTCCGTCAGTCAATGCAGGTGGCCTGGTGTCACCTGTCAGTTTACGTCCAAACATTATTAATCATTGCTCCTTTCTGTGTACCGACTGTCTTTAAGAGCGACCAACCCGTCATATCTTTCAGACAAACGCTAGTACGTGATTATGGCGTTGGAACACATATTTTTTTGAATTTTTGTATCTATAATAGGTATCTTGTGCCCTATATCTAGGTTTCTATGAAGGTTAGGTTTCTATAAAAAGGTCAAACTTTGAAAATGCTTTTTCTCAAATCAAGCTTTTTCAGGGTTTCAACAATGTCTGATTAACAAAAAAAATGTGGCAGTTTATGATTTTTTTTTTTTGTTATCCTTATTATTAATTGACTATTCTAAATACCGAATCTAGTCCTATTAAGAATTTCAGAAATTACAAGCAACCAAGCAACAAACTACTTATCTAGATGCTGTTTTCAAAGCAAATTAAATTATGACGCGAGTTCGTTCGAAATTAGAAGTTAATTTTTATTCGTCTATTTTTGGCCAGTCTTCATAGTAGCGGTCCATCTATCCATCATAAAAAACTAAGTTGGAGTCTCATTTCCTACGAAATGTATGGGAAAAGTTTTTGGCGATTTATGAGCTTTCTAGTACTCAAACCTCAATTGGTCCTATAGAGTAATTTGATCCCTATATGAAAGAGGATCGATTGGCATAAATAAAGTTTTTGTGAAAATTGCCCATTATCCTACTGACTGTACGTTTTTTTCAAAATTTCTCAAAAAGAAAAGGACAGTCTCTTAATACCGTTTTCCTGTAGCTACAACGGTTAAGGTAGCTGCCCTTACTGTCCCATCTCAAAAATCCAGCCTGTACTACGTATCAAATAGCGTATTCGATGATACATCCTCGGCCGAACTTCACAAAGAAATCTTCTATTACTTAAAACTTCAAGACAACTGCAGTAGTTTAAATTAATAGAACAACTATTATATGCACTCATAATAATAGCATGTTATTATACACTATTAAGACTTATTAACTACTGTTAACTCACTTAAATTTTCCCTATACCTATTCTTGCTCTAAGACGTCATTCATTATATGACATTGTGAATTAGAAGATAGGTTTTTTTCCCACTTAATGTAACCCTGAATATTTGGTTCATGGCGGGGAATGTGCCATTTTTTTATGTATGTCTTCTCGCAGGTCTGCCTAGGAGGTTATCGGCTGCTAAACCGGGCTATCCTGTCCTGATCGATACCCATAAAGTCTGCGGAGTTTCGCTAGAAAAATGACACGATGGTTTAAAACTGGGTCTAAAGATAAACCTTGTTTTTTAATAAGGCCGAATATGTTACGAAAGTATTACACTAACATCTACCGAAAATCTTAGACAGAACGCTAGACTCTGAACAGTCCCATTTTACAATGAATTTCAGAAGATCCCAAGGTATGGGACCGCTTCTTGCAAAGAAATACTGACGGCTTCCAAGTGGCGCCTCAGTCGTAAAATCTCCAAAATTATGTCATTTGTAAATTTTACCAATGTCAATACAATCATGACCGTGATGACCGTCTCTTTAGTTTTCGCGAGTGAGTGTTCGCCACGTTGTCACCCCTTGGAGCTTGGTACCCGGGGCGGACCGCCCCCACCACCCCGCCTTCTCGCCGCCACTGCTAACAAGGCAGTCAAATAACTATCCATTTCCAAACTGTGCATAACTGAAGCCCAACAATGGTTCAAAATCTAGTCTCCATCTGATCTCAGCGACAACCAATGTCAAAAACTTGTTAAAATTTTATTTAAATTAAAGGTAACTTTGTCAGATTTATACTGACCCAGCGTCCTAATAGATAACAATCGTCAAATCGATCGTTTATAAATGTTACTTTTTGTTTTAGCGCCCTCTGTCGGCGCGACTACGTGTTCCAGTTCACCGAACAAAAAGCGACATATGAATCGTTTTCTATTAGGAAGCCGCCTCAGATAAGAATGCGAACTCTCTTAAAAATACGGGAATTCCCCTTCAGGTCGCTTACCAGCAGGCTTATCATGACCTTTTCTATTTCTACTCTACTGTAGAATATAAATCGTTTGTCTACCCTTCACGGTAGAAAACTGTCAACTGCCTACACGGAAACAACGTCATTTTTGACGCTTCTCTACAGTTCTCGTGCTAAGCCTGCTGATGCAGCAAAATTAATACAAGAAATATACAAGTACTTATACAGTTACGATAATTAAACCCTGTCTCCTGTGACACACGAACATGACCTAGTATGACCATAGACTCATAGAGTTGATCAGTCGTTCCATCTCTATAGAGATCGAGCGGCGAGATGACAGAGATATGGCTACACTAATGAACTATGGGAGATGGCACGCTAGGGTTGGCAGTTACGAAAATCGGGTATTGAGTTTTCGGTATCTAGAATAGTCCATTGATAATAAGGATTGAAAACATATTCATAACTGGCACATATTTTTTTTGAGATTTGATTTTTAGACATTTTTAAAGTTGAAACTCTGAAATATCTTGATTTGAGAAAAACTATATGAACTAGTAGATAATTGAGTAATAAGTTCGAAATTCAATAATGGCGCGATGGTTTCGACCTGGGTCTAAAGATAAAACCTTGTTTGAACTACGCTAAGGTATTATGGATTTAACTAAGTTCTAAATTAACCAATCACGGCAGGCAAGTTATCTAGCAACTATGTCGTGGGGGTCAGATGGCAGTCGCTCCATGTCAAAATACTGGTATTCAGCAGCATCCGGTTAGACTGGAAGCCGACCACATTATAGATGGGAAAAGTTATCGGGATCGGATGATAAGGATCTACAATATACAAAGCGGAGAGACTTTTGCGATTCAGCAGAAACACGTCTAATTTCCAACAGATTAAACATTATAGTATTTCTCAACAGTAAAAAATCATTCTCCTGCCTTATCCCAATTTATTTGGGGTCGGCGCAACATGTCCCTTTCTTCCATACTTCTCTATTAGTCGTCATCTCGGTAGTCACTCCCTTTCTGGCCATATCGTCTTTCACACAGTCCATCCATCGTTTCCCCTACTCGTATATCGATCGACATGCATACTCAAAACTTTCCTGGCGACATTTCCCTCATGCCTCCGCATCACATGCCCATACCATGACAACCTTTTTCCGCACAACTTTTCCGTCACCGGTGCTACCTTCAGACTTCCTCTTATGTACTCATTTCTTATTCTATCCATTCGTGTCACACCACACATTCCTCTTAGCATTCTCATCTCAGCTGCATGCAATTGCCTTTCATTTATCCCTTTTGTGGCCCAACATTCTGATCCATACAAGACAGTAGGTCTAACCATTGTTTTTGAATAGTAAAAAATCGCTGAATCAAATTCTCGAACTTAGCATTGATACCAAAATAATTGGTCGGTCAAAGTACGTAAAGAAGCTACTGATATTACACAAAAAATGGCGGTAATAACTTGGAAAATACAGTATCAAACTATTTGCTATAGGAAGTATCTTCTGTTCAATATAACTTCCACAGATAACTTTAACATGACGCCTGTATTCCACTAAGGGGTAGATATGCGTATAGATCGCTCATACCATTGTACCAAATAAACATTTTTTTCTTTCTTTGAGTTTTGTTATTAAGTCTCAAGTGATCAGTGAGCCTGTTGACATTAACCAGGCACACATCCAGACTTCAGGCTCTTCTGACAATTTCAGAACAGGAAAAAATATGTTTTTTAATACACACACTTTTCTGCTAAGTTCTTACATTGCACTTTATTTTTTTTATAAATGCTGTATATTATATTGTGTGCCTTTTAGTCTGTGCTAAATAAATGTATTTTCTTTCTTTAAATTGTATGTCTATAAATTTTATTAATTCTTTCTTTCTTTCTTTATATTTTTTCTTATTTTTGTTTATATTACCCGTCCTATTAACTATTTTAAAATGTTTCCAGCAAAAAGTACCAAAAAAGATATTTATGTGTATAATTTTTAGAGTTAAACACTTTTGACAACCCTAACCAAATTAGAGATGTACTTACTTACGTACAAATCTTCCGCTTTCTTAACAATTTCAGATAAAATCGATTAAAATGTCATTCTAACAGTAAATGTATGCACCGATGACCTTACTTGAAAATGATTAGCTAGAAAGTATAAAATAAAATTAACGTTGTATTCGGCAGATTTTTATTTTCTTTAGATTTGTGATTAAAACATACCTAGTCTGAATTTTCTGCTTGTCATTCTTTCTCTTTATCAGTGACGGCTCAAATCCAAGCATTTAAATATCCAACAATGTGAATACGTCAATATAATAAATAAACCTAATTATATTTTGTATAATTCAATTTTATAATATAATTCAATTTCTACTCAGTAAGCGACATATTTAACAACAGATTGAAAAATAAATAATAATTATAATCCCCTCTGACATTAATAGTGTTTAAGTTTTTTATTTATATCAAATAATATAAAAATATTGCAACTCAATTGTAATTGAATTTTAACTATAAAAAAAATATTATGAGTGAGTTTATGTTTTATTAACCCAAATGTTTGCATGTCACATTGTTATGACAAAGTGTTATGGATCTGTAGAAATTTATGTTAAGACCGAAATTGTACCAACACTTATGGCAAATAAATTGATTTGATTTGATAAAAACAACATTTAAATGCATAAGTCACACATACTTAAGACAACACGTCAAAAAACTTAATCAATAACCCGCCCCTAATTGTTCCCGGCGCAAAGGTGCCCATTACGCTTGCTGCATTGCCACGTTAGATGGCAATGGTTAACCTTTGCACCAAGAACGAGCCGGCGCGGGAGTCACCCGTTTATTATTCAATTTCATTTTTCACAAAGATATCATTTCTCTATTAACAAACATAATCATAATGATTACGATTATTAACAAACATGTTTGATTAATGATTATATAGGAATACTCCTAGAAGAGGAAAATAGAGAAATTTAGTACGTAAGTCTCATGTAATAGGGGACGAGCCTATTGCCATTAATGAATCCTGATATACAACGTGGCGATTAGGTTATCACATTAATTCAAACCACGTATTCTACATTACGTATTTTAAGCATACATAAATAAAATAATTAATAAAAGTTAACATTCTACCCGTGAGACCTTTTTTTCCCTTTTAGTATTTAACAACATCATGTATTATAACGCCCCGCGCGTGAGCGCAAGTACCTACCCTCCGCTAGTCTCACTGTCGTTTGGCGTGTGCGCCGCCCGCCGCCTAGACGCCCGCGCCGCGCGCCGCGGCGTTGCCGCTTTTACAGGTCAGTAAACTAATAGTATCAAGGGTGGATTATTTATTGCCAATTTTTACGCTATTTAGTTTGTTAAAAAAATTCAGTTTTCTATTTTTAGGTCTATTTTTATTTTTATTATTTTAACAGACTGATAACAACTTGTAATAACCGCTGTACTATTTAATGTGATAACCTAATCGCCACGTTGTATATTTCCGTGTGGTGCCGGACGTAAAGAAAAGCACCTCCCTATTTCTTCCCGTGGGTGTCGTAAAAGGGGACTAAGGGACTTACTAGAGAATGGGCAGCAGCGTTCTCTATGCATTTTAACACCATACTGCGATCGCCAACCCGCCTGCCAAGCGTGGCGATTATGGCGAACCCCTTTTGGGGCAGGCGGTCTAAAAATCGCATCTGTGAGCAAGCGTGGTGATCAATACTCGTCCCTCGCGATCATTGATTATAATTTGGCAGTAGGTACCTAACCGTACGGCGATTGTATTGTAAGTAACTAAATGGTGATAACATTTTCCATCACACTTTAATATTTTTGGGACGAAATATAACATGGTGTAAAAATTATTGAAATCGATTCAGTTCCTTATTCTGAACAAACTATATTCAGGTTTCGTATATACTAAATATAATGTTGTATTATATATTAATAGCGCATTTTTTTTTAGGATAATTAAAACGTGCATTTTATGAAAAATAGGACAAAAGTATTGCTAAGACTGTTACATAATTGGTAATAATTATGTAAAAGTCTAAGCAACAATTTTGTTCTATTTTTCGGTAAATGAGGGCTGATTGTCCTTAATACAGGCTCCTAAGTAACCTTGCTAGGACATCAGATCGTAAAATTGTATTGTTACCTACTCATCTCAGGGGGTCTACTCCGAAGTGATAATCCGAAATATCGGCCGAATGTTCGGCTGTTTTATAACTTCCAAAGTTTCCTTTTTTAACCGACTTCTAAAAAAGGAGGAGATTCTCAATTCGGATGTTTGTATTTTTTTTGTTTTTTATGTTTGTTCGCGCAAAACTCCGTCGCTTGCCAACTGATTTGAAAAATTCTTTTTTTGTTGGAAAGGGTATTCTTCCATGAAACCTACCATGAAAATTTTCTCGAAATCGGACAAGCAGTTTTTGAAAAATCAACAAACATCTAAAAATTTATATACATACATTGTCTACATTAACGATCTTTTCGTTTACTCTGCATTGCGTTTCTTGTTCGCGCATAACTCCGTCATTTACGAACCGATTTGGAAAATTCTTTTTCGGCACTAAAAAGTGAAAAATAAAAAACTTTTTACAAATAAAAAAATAACCGACTTCCAACTTTAATTTCAGAAGTCGGGGGCATAAAACTAAAATACAGATCCAAAGACACTGACTTCCGAAATAAAAGTTATTTTTCACTTTGTAGGGTTTTTTTGGAAGTCGGTTTTTTTTTTGTAAAAAGTTATTTTTACTTTGAATCCTTACCCGACTTCAAGTCACATTTTTCACTTTGGCTTATCTCCTTGACTGTCGTTTTTTTTTCTTTCGCCGTAATCAGCCATAGTCAAGAAACGGCCGAACATTCGGCTGATACTTGGAATTTATGCTCGGAGTAGAACCCCATATGTAAACTGCTCCTAAGTTCATCTTACTTTGTAACAGACTGTACCTCTTTTTTATGAAATAAATTACTATTACTACATTCATTTATTAACGTACCTACCAAGTTCTATTTCTTAAAACAGTTAATAAAATGTATTTGATTTGTACCGATTACCCATAGTACCCAAATATAAAATCATAACAGATTTTATTTTTTTCAGTCTTCTTTTTTTTACTTTCCAAAGGGGCCCCAAATTGTTGTGTGCCCAAGTGCCCAAGCTTGATAGCTTGATAAGACGGTCTTATGTCGGCTTCTAGTCTAGCCGTATGCAGCTGAATACCAGTATTTTACATGGAGCGACTGCCTATCTGACCTCCACAACCTAGTTACTGGGTAACACGATAACCCTTGTAAGACTGGCCGTCAGACTTTCGGATTTAAAAAACTATGTGACAAAAAAAAATACAGGACCCAAGTTACTCCATTAGTGTCAGGTAGTTAATCTAGAAAGTTAATAATCCGATTTATTTTCAAAATCAAATTGAAAGTTGAACAAAAACTAGACTTCCTGGTATTTTTTCTGAAGTCAGTATAAGGTGTTGCTTATAGTGAGTTTTTTGGACGATAATTTAGTGGTTACGTAACCGGATATACTCGTGTATTAATAAAACGTTAGTTTTTCACGTGCAAAAAATTTATACCAGAGAACACAGTAAAAAAAATTAATACAGAGAGTGTGAATGTAAGAATCATAGCAGGTGGCCTTCTATAGTTTTCTGCCTACCCCCATGAGAAGAAGGCTTGAGTTAAAGTATGTATGTATTGAGAGAAAAAATCTTCTAGGATTATGCCTAAAGGCTGGGAATAGTCAGCATCTGCCTAGCCTTTTCCCAACTATGTTAGGGTCGGCTTCCAGTCTAACCAGATGCAGATGAATACCAGTATTTTACATGGACCGACTGTAGGATCGGATGATATTGACCCGAAAAAATTAAACTCTAACTAAAAAGTCATTACCTCTCCCTTTTACAGTTCGGCTGATACCGATACCAAATTTCCTGTTGGACATAGACAAATAATATTTAATAAGCGATCATTTACGCTCGTTTCTAGTGTAAGCTAAGTGCATTGGCTTACTGCAGTTTTTGTAACATGTAATTAGAAAGCTCTCTAATTTAAATATAATTTAGATCTCAAAATTTATTTTTCATTTGAGTTTTACTGAACTTTGGAACCACTGACACTGTCTGAAGAATTAATAATATATATAGTTTGTACAGCTACAGGCAGACATATCTAAAAGAGATTTTGTATTACTCATATTGCAATTTCAAATCACCTATGTGTTTTTCGCTAGCCATTCTCATTAAATTCATAATACTCACAATAGGCGTGCTCGTATGACCTGGGTCTACTCCGAAGATAAATCCGAAGTATCGGCCGTTTCCTGACTACGGCTGACTAAGGCGAAAAACAAAACGACAGTCAAAGAGATAAGTCAAAGTCAAATATGTGACTTGAAGTCGGGTAAGGACTCAAAAGTCAAAAAGGAATCTTTGGAAGTCGAGAAAAGGCCGAACATTCGGCCAATACTTCGGATTATCGCTTCGGAGCCGACCCCCAGAACTATGAATGTAAATGAGGCCTAAGGAGTATTTAAGGATCGTAGCTGGCCGCGTTCCGTAGTTTCAGCCTACCGCCATGGGATGAAGGCGTGAGTTTATGTAAGTAAGTATTCCCATAAGTTAACAATATCTTTTTAGTTCCAAATACCGCCACATGGCGCTGTTACTACTATTTTTGATTTAAAATCACTCTCATCATCATCTGCCTAAGCTTCTCCCAACTAAGTTGGGATCGGCTTCTAGTCTAACCAGATGCAGCTGAATACCATTATTTAACACGGAGCGACTGCCTATCTGACCTAAATCCCTCTAACGTATACCTATGCAAACTTGCACTGCCGATTTTATTACAAAACAAAAATCATCCAAAATCTTATTTTTTGCTTTTAAAAAATTAAAAACATTTGATACCTGTCACAGTTATTGGTTTAAGAGAAGAATGTTAACTATATGTAAATATTAAATTGTGTGACATGGAATACAGTAGCTGGATTTGAGGCATTTCGAGTTTTTTTGTAGGAGTAGTGATATGCCGAGATTATCGATATTTGTTTAGGCTTTACTTGGGGGTTGGAATCGGTAAAATGATAGAATGTTTTTGCAAATACCATTGTCGATGAAACTAACTAATGTTAAGTTTATGTCATAATTTAACATTAACATTTTTTTACACTAATTATAACAGTAAAAACCTTTGCCAATTGTTCCATTGCTTGCTGTAATTAATAAACTGTATTTGCTTTTGGTGGCTTGGTGTTGTTTTAAGTTTTTTAAGCAATCTATAAACGTTATCATTACAAAATGTACAGACGTTTTAGTAAACCCTGGGCGACACATTTTATTAAACTTTTTTATTTGAAGTAAAATTTAAGATACCACAAAAAATGTCGACAATGTCCCATCACTACTTCAAAAATATGTAACACAAAAACCCCACTTCTGGTATCGGCCCATCCCTGTTTATTTAGGCGCAGCACTTGAGACATGCATTGTATAGTCTTGGTACCCTTTTTATATCAGTCTGCGGATGAGAAGTGACGTCAGATAATCGGTATTTTGAAAAAAAATATGCTGTGGAATTGGTATTACAAAGTATTGAGGTTGAGTTACTTATATCGTTTGTGACTTCTACTCTTCTCTCGGCATAAACTATAAAACTTCTAACAATCCTTACGTGTAAAATATTTTAAAGGTTATGGATGGGGTAAGTATAGCATTTTCATTAATATTTTATTTTAAAAAAAGATAGGCAATCATGGGGACTGCGGACAAAAGTGAAAACTTATCGCTCAAAGCGCTTATAACAGTTTTCACTTCAATAAAATAATGATTATCTAAAACACAATTTAAACAATGCACAGTTTACACAAATTAAATTTTTCACGTGTTCAATTTAACTTCACTTATTGCTACTATAGCATGACGGCGCAGGCATATCGGTGACGCGAAAACTTAAGTTTTCCTCTACCAAAAATCGCTCAACGCACCTAAATAAGTTTTCACTTTAAAAAAACTAGTTTAGACATTCTCTCAGAAAAAATAGTTATAGCCGTTCACCTCTTAAAATATTTAACTTATTATTAGCCTATTTTCGAATCTCATTATATTTATTATACCAGGAAAAAGCTCAAAAATACACCAACAGATCAAAGAGTATCCTTTAGAAACTTTGCAATTAAGATTATCCATATCATTTTAAATTCCCTTGCAAAATAATATGGTATCACGATTCTGCTGAGTAAGGGACAGACGGACGGACACATGAAAGAGTCGGTATAGCCCTTTAATGTAACCGGCTGTGCTAAGTCATTATTGATTGTGTTAAAGTCAATGTATTGCAATTTAATTCTAGGCCCCCGTCGCGAAATTATATTGGAGGGTATATAAATGGGTATTGGACATCCCTATTGTGCTGAGGTTGCAGAGATATAACTATCATAGAGGGAATGCTAATAAATACTTCAAATATTACTTTATATTACTATAAGACTTTCCTTTTATTTGTGTTTAAAAAAGATTGTCCTATAGATTTTTGTTTAGCCGTAGACGACACAAATGTGGACGTCCAAGCAAAAAGGGGCCAGTAGTGGGGTATTGAATTAAGATTAAATTCGGTATCTAGAATAGTCAATTGATAATTAGGATTTAAAAAAAACTTTTTACAAAAAAAAAAAACAACTATCTATATCTATATCTATTTTTGGAAGTCGGATGTTTTTTTTTTTGTAAAAAGTTTTTATTTTTCACTTTTTAGTGGGTCAGTTTGTAATGCAACTAATTTACAATAGCCTAATGTCAAATGCTCATCACCCTTTACAAAATATTGGTATTCCCAATGCAGGGGCGTTAATTGTTGAGGAGTTCTCCTGGTAAGAACCAGGAGAACTGATAGTGACTTTACCATATGCATTTTGACGAGCATAAATTGCTTATCAACCATATTAAAGTGCCTAATCGAATCGCAACGGTGAAATACTTATTATTAAGTAGTTCCAGTGGCCATGAGTTTCACTACACCAAATGGTGTTTTCCGAGAGCAAATGCAAGAGTTGCTATAAAAATTACTCAAATCGCTATAGGTATACCTATAAAATTTGAGGATTTCCCTCGATTTCCATGGGATCCCCTCATCAGATCCTGATTTGGTGGCAATCGGACCACCTCGGGAGCATACCCTTCCAAACAAAACAAGAATTTTCAAAATCCATCCACAATTGACGGAGTAATCGGTGAACATACATAAAAAAAAAAAAAAACATACAGCCGAACATCTCCTCAACAAATAACAAATCTCCTCCTTTTTGGAAGTCGGTTAAAAAAATAATCACACCCTGGCACAATTTTTTTTTATCAGACATTTGAATTTGAAACTCTGAAAAAGCTTGACGCGTCTTAAAGCGTCAAGAACGCATTCTCTCGACGACCGGACTGTAAAAGTTACTATTATAGTTCCAAGTGAACGATGTATTTTGAGATCTCAATTATATTTAAATTAGAAAAGTTAAGAGTAACAAAAAAACGCAGTAGGTAAGTGAGACTAGAAATAATGGCAGTTAATAAAATAAAATTGTTTGGTTTCCACTCTACCGAAATTTTAAAACGAACATTGAATTTCGGTATCGGTATCAGTATCGGCAGCCGCCATCCCTAATCAAAAATAATAAACAAAAACTATCTCAAAAATATTTATCCCAAAAATACCCGTCCACGTCATTCGATTAATCGCCGTCAGATATCGATACCTCCACGTAAATCGATGTAGATTACAATCGATATACTATCATCGTTTTGTGCGCATGATTTCCGATCGTGACATCGATTCGAAATATTTTCAAGTCGTTGGTATTTTGTATTGTTGTCTGATGTAACATTGGTTTAGTTAATTTTGAAGAGGTTTGCCGTTGAAATTATAATATACCTACGTAAAAACATTATTTTTCACTTTCCGAGGTTTTAAGATAAAAACCGGCCAAGTGCGAGTCGGACTCGCGCACGAAGGGTTCCGTACCATTATCTATAAAAACGACAATAAAATCATGTTTTTTGTATGGGCGCCCTGTTAAATATTTGTTATATTTTAATTTAATTATTTATTTTTAAAGTAAATATGTAACTAAATATTCTGTGAATATTTCAAGCGTCAACCTGTTGCCGTTATCAACATAGAGCAAAAAGGAGCAAAGAAATCACGTTTGTTGTATGGGAGCCCCCTTAAATATTTATTTTATTCTGCTTTTTAGTATTTGTTGTTATAGCGGCAACAGAAATACATCATCTGTGAAAATTTCAACTGTCTAACTATCACGGTTCATGAGATACAGCCTGGTGACAGACGGACAGGCAGACAGACGGACAGACAGACAGACAGACAAACAGACAGACGGCGGAGCCTTAGTAATAGGGTTCCCGTTTTATCCTTTGGGTACGGAACCCTAAAAAAGAGTTGGAACTTACGTGATTTCAAAATTGAATAACAGCAATGGTTTGCGGCGGATATAGATAGATACCTAATTACAGTTAAAATAGTTTGGAGTGACCTTTTCACGGGGAGATTCAAAGTCAAAGCATTTTTTTCAAATAAACCAATTATTTATAGAATCAAGTTTTTCTAACAGAACAGACACTGTGCTGCTGGGGAGTTTGTTGCGCCACTTCTTCTTCCCAGCTAAAGCACAAGGAAGTGGTGAAGGGCGGGCGTTTCTGGGGGACTATCTTATGTAATTTTGACGTTTGATAAGTACTGATTCTCAGTCTAGTTTGAATAAATGACTATTGATTTTGCTTGCATATAGGAAAAGTCGCAGCAACTTTCTACGCAATCATAATATTTTAAGCCTTTCGCCCGCCGGCTCGGAGGTCAGTAAAACCTGTCAAATGAATATAAAACATTAAACAGTAGTCAAAAACAATTAAACGAAATCTCCTAAAACTACTAAATAATTTGTCGGAACGTTCATATTCTTTGTCATTCAATGATTAATGTATGTTTGAGTCAAAACTATCTGAGTTTTAAACGACTAACAATTGTGTGGTTTAAGTTATAAGAAACCAGCTAAGCGATAAGAACTCACCACCCGCCAAGCCATTTCACAACCATGTTGGTGACGGCTACCAGTCTAATCAGATGCAGCTGAATACCAGTATTTTACATGAAGCGACTGCCTATCTGACCTCCACAACCCAGTTACTGGGTAACACGATACGCCCAAGGGACTGCCGGAGTAAAAACATTATATTTTTTGATTTATTTGGATGATAAAGAAACAAAAAACCGGCCAAGTGCGAGGCGGACTCGCGCACGAAGGGTTCCGTACCATTATCTATAAAAACGGCAAAAAAATACGTTTGTTGTATGGGAGCCTCTTAAATATTTGTTTTATATTAATTTAATTATGTATTTTTAAAGTGAATATATAACTAAATATTCTGTGAATATTTCAAACGTCTACCTGCTGCCATTATCGATATCGAGCAAAAACGAGCAAAAAAAATCACGATTTTTGTATGGGAGCCCCCTTAAATATTTATTTTATTCTGTTTTTAGTATTTGTTGTTATAGCGGCAAATGAAATACATCATCTGTGCAAATTTCAACTGTCTAACTATCACGGTTCATGAGCTACTGCCTGGTGACAGACGGACAGACAAACAGACAGACAGACAGACGGCGGAGCCTTAGTAATAGGGTTCCCGTTTTACCCTTTGGGTACGGAACCCTAAAAAAGTAGTAGTTTGAATTACGGCTTGCAATAAATGAGTTTTTAATAGTGCTACAAAAATATTCTGCCCGGTGACTGAGTGGAACTGAACCACTATGAAAAGTGATTGTCATTTTTGGGCACTGACAACGCGTCACCGGTCCAGATTGGCTCGTGAGACTGTTAACTAGACAATACAGTTTTATGATACGTACGAGTATGTTTACTTTTTTAACATATTTCTAGATTGTCTGATGCATTCAAAAAGCCACCACGCGCGGCGATACTTGAACGTACTACCACGAGTGTCGAAATGGGACCACGGACTATTCCTGCTTGCAGCGCTTGGCCGCTATAGTAACGCTTACCTACGCTCATCAACCAAATAGCATCGCCGCATCAGATTTTTGCCGAGCCCCTTGTTTTTGGAAATTAAAAAAAAAAAAGATCGTAAAGTACCGGGTAAAGAATGGTCAGACATCTTGATCACTGTAACAGAGCCTGAGAAATGTATTTAAACAATTTTATTGGTCGACTCAAAAAGGGAGGGGTAAACAGATTTGGTCATCGGGGGGGATTGGGATTTTGTTTTGAAAGTGGTCCGATAGTACGTCTGGCGCACGCTGGACAGCCAACTCCGCTACCATCTTGCTGCCTGGTACTAGCCATATTTTATATTACGGCATGGGCTAATACTTATATAGTTCGTCTGCGAGAAGTTATAACAAAATATAAAGGTCGACTGCTTTGTTGGTCTAGTGTTCGCAAGACTGGCGAGCACGTGGTCCGGGGTTCGATTCCCAGGTCGGGATAAGATAAGATAAGATAAAAATTTATTTGCCCAAACATGTGTATACATACAATAATAAAAAGTGCATGCAGGATAACATAATGAAAAATTGGTTCAGACATGTTTGGCATACTATGGCGTGCAAATGTTTAGAATTACAAGTGATTTTCTCAATAATTATATCCTTCAGTCCAAAAAAAGGCAATTTTAACAAAAAATATACATTACAAGAATAAAAGAATTAAATAAAACAAAATTTAATCTATGACTGCAAAAGCAAAGTGCAAAGTGTTATTGGGTTTTTCCACCAGGAATTTGTCAGTAGCAACCCAGAGTCTGGATTTGTGCCCGAATGATGGCAATAGGCTCGCCCCCTATTACATTGGACTTAAACATAACTGGCGACATGTGGGTGTACTATAAGTGCGCCTCTGCCTAACCCTTCGGGGATTACAGGCGTGATGTTGTGTTATGTTATAAAGGTCGGCTTGGAGTAAACGAGCACGCACATTCTATCCCAACTCTACCAAATAATTTCTGTTTCAATTCGTTGCTCCATAATAAAATGAGAAGAATATCCAGAAAATAATGCTCTCATTGTATGCTCGTTTGATTTATACTGTGTCTGATTCGTGTTACCTTCACACGAATAAGACACATTTTAAAACCGCCATCGCTTATAACTTGGACCAGCTCTTAGCTTCACCGTGTGTGGTAAAAATGATCCGGTGACATCGAATCATTTATCATCACTATTTAGGAGTAAAAACTTACAGGTTACATGTCTCCTTTGATTTGGTTGCGTACCGACTTATTTTGTGGAGTTTTTTTTTTTTGCTATTTTTTTGGTAAGTGTAAGAATAAGGTATTGGACAACTATTAAATGAAATTAAATTATTTATTCTGTAAATAGGATATCGCAATCACTTTTACGTCATATTAAAAAAAAAATCAAGATGGAGTCAACATTTCATAACTGACTAGTCTGATAATCAATTATTAAATAAATAAATTAAAATTTATTATTCAATCGATGATTATTTAAATGAAAGATGACTGATTTTATTCTGAAATGGCACCACAAATGTAATGATTATTTTAATTTTGATTTGACTCGTGTATTTTTTGTTTTATTTTGACATTCTATTTTTTTTAAGTAACTCAATTTAAAATGTATTCTTTATATTCAATGTTGCGATTAATACCTAATATTATATTAATTTGCACACCTCATTAGGTTATAATACAATTTACCTTTATACCTGTAACACCATTTTAACATGTATTATGTAAATTATTAATATTATATTTGAATAAATAAATTATTTGATTTGATAATAAATAATTTCTTCACACCTGGGAAAAAAAATATTTATTTTTATTTAACATAAAACGGCAATCGGCCAATTATTTTAAGTAAAGCTACTATAGCCGAATTTACGTAGACAGAAAAATAATATAGGTACAGTGTCTTCGCCAGATTCTTCCCCGATTACTGAAAGACTGATCTAAGTTAATAATAATAATAAAAATCGTTTATTTATAAAAGGGTCACAAGTACAATAAATATCTTAAAAATGAAAATAGAGCACAGTTCCTTATTTGCCTGAACTAGGTTGAACCTGTTTCAGGCTAGAAAGTGCATAAATGCTTATTGTAATAATTTAACAATGAGTATGTATAAAGTAAAAATGAAAACTTAGGTAACTAAAAGTAAAATAGCATGTTAGCGGTTCCATTTGCAGACAACAAGTAGATCTTCTGACTGTGCATAATTTATGGTTAGTAAATATTTGAGTAACATTTTTTACAGCTAAAGTAATTTAATTCATAGATACTAAGTTTTCTATTTAATCTATTGTACGTAAATGGGCCTAAGAAGGTAAAAAATCTTTCTACAAAGACACGTTTTGAGGTTGCATTAGATATGCATACTATATCATAAAAATAATAATTATAATAGTAATAAATAATTTGTATAAAATTAGATCATAAATTTAATACGATAAGATATTTCTCTATAGAAAAAATTATAGTTTCTACGGCGAGCAACAGTAACTTAATTAATATTTCAGTTTTTCATCTGTGTAAATATATTTTAGCTGTCTAATCATAAAATAACCTATTTTATTGAGGGTTTTCTGAAATGATGTTTACCTAGGTGGCAAGCACTGAGACGTCAGGCCCGGGGACCTGCCAAGTGTCAAAGCGCCTATATTTCCTTTAGTCGTGAACTCGTGACTGAACGACGAACGAATGAATGAAATGAATGATGAACGTCATCATACATTATTCATTGTCGAAATGGATGACCTCTTGTCAAAGTAGCGCCAACTGTGGTGTGAATTTTCGTGAAAAGATTTATAAAGTATACAAATACTTAATAGATGACGTTTCAAAAAGATCCATGGAAAGAACTAGACCAAAATTATGGTGACTGTCAACAGGTTTAAAATAATGAGAGAGAAATTTATCCGCGTCTTAATAAAAGAAACTAGTTACCATATACAATGAAAATTATATGTCTGTTTGTATATTCGTTATTTTGTTACTGTAAATATTATTTGTTACCATGTTTGGATGCAGGTGATGGCTATATTTGTGAAAATATTGCATTGTAACTTTTGTAACTGTCAAATTGTTTTGTCTAACTGTATTGGAATCCAACTAATAGGATTATAAATGTGAAAGTTTCTATGTTTCTCAACCACGCAAAAACGGCTAAACAGATTTGGATGAAATTTAGCACACAGATAGTTTATAACCAGGATTAACACATAGGGTACTTTTAATCCCGGGCGAAAGCTAGTTGTGAAATATATTTAAGTAAGTAATACGACAATATTTTATAATAAATCAATTGCTACCATAATTTTTATTTCTGTTTTTATCATGTATTTTTTTTTATTCTTTAATTTTTTATGAGGCTTTTATCCACAGTGGCATGTGCCAGCCTCATCATAATCATGTATTTAATAATAAATTTAATCAATATTTGAATAATGAATGTAACTACCATTTAGCTATTTTAATAATTGTTTTTGATTGTAGTAAAGTAAATTCAAACGATGTATATTGCATAAAATCCAGAACCTACTGTTTGGGACACAGACTCCTGTAACATAGGAGTTTTTACCTAGCGCAGGAGTCATGGCTTCACTTTTTTTTGAACGAACTTATTTATTTATTAGTAATATGAAAGGTTAAGTAGGTACATAAAAACATGGAAGACTGCACGACTAATGATTTTTGCTTCCTGACCCTTTGTCTATGCGTGAGCCTATAAAATACGGTTTTATGTAACATCATAAAATGTTGGCCCAGATAATCTCTACGTAAAAATGCCTAGAACACTTTTTGTTTTCACAATAATTTGACTGCTATCAAAAATATACACGAATAATAAATACTTATCTTTAAAGGTGTTACTAAAAAAGACGATTTATGAAAAAACATATCAAATCGGTGGAAAAATGAAGAATTTACACGCTTTTGAAATTATTCTACTATCCTTGTCACGCAAAATGATCGTTGTACTGAATGGCGCGAAGTTACTATGGCGTTTCTGTGTTGTGACGTCAGATTGCAGCAGTGCTGTCTCCGTCTAAAATTTACTTTAAACGCATACAACTTCGGCATTTCTTGAGATATTGGAACATTTTTTTTTTTACTGTGGCTTTATTTTTTTGATGGTTTCAAAACATCGGAATAAAAAAAAAACTGTCAAATACCCTATTCTTGTACTTTTATTCATCATCATCAGCCTATAGCAGTCCACTGCTGGACATAGGCCTCTCCAATTGCACGCCATTCAGCTCGATTCTCGGCAGCTCTCATCCAGCTGCCACCAGCCACCCTGCGAAGATCGTCGCTCCACCTAGCCTGAGGGCGTCCTACCTTACGTTTGCCGATTCGCGGTCTCCACTCAAGTAAACGTCTACCCCAACGGTCATCGGTTCTACGGCTAATATGGCCGGCCCATTGCCACTTCAGCTTGCTTATTCTGTGGGCTATGTCGACAACTTTGGTTCTCTGCCGGATCACCTCGTTCCGGATTCGATCCCGCAGAGACTCCAAGCATAGCCCGTTCCATAGCTCGCTGAGCGACCTTGAATTTATGGATCAGCCGTATCGTAAGTGCTTATTGTAGCTGTGCTTAGTGTAGTACTTTTATTCTAAGATGCCAACCCTAGTGAGGCAGAAACCAACAAGATTTTAGGCATTACCTTTGAGGGCGGCTCGGCGGGGCAAAGTGGAATAATTCTCCAAAATATAACTTAGACAGCACCCTTTTCAGAAAGTAAACTGACCTGGTTATGGTAGTGTGCCAGATGATGATGCGGCACGTGCCGCATCGCCGGGTGCAGCATCTCGGAGCCGCTCGAACTGCCGCTACTGCTGCCTTCTATCGCCTGCAAGTCAAGAAGTACTTCAGAACAACCGCATCTCCATCAGCAGGCCTCTTTAGTCGCACGCTAGTTCTCACAGTTATTATTTAATAGCCTTTCGAACTTTCGAAGGTTGATAATTCATAAACAAGAATGACTTAATTAATTCTTTCTCTGACAAAACCAGTAAACTTTCAGTTATTTGTATAGAACTCATTATTTCGCCGGTTTTTTTTTTATTTGTTGTTATGTCACATGTGAAACGGAGCCCTATGGCCGTCATCCAGGCACACATAAACTGAGGATTTTTTTCCGGCCTCGGGATCGAAGCGGGGTCTACTCCGAGGCGCTAAACCGAAGTATCGGCCGAATGTTCGGTCGCTTCTTTACTACGGCTAACTATAGCTGACTACCACGAAAAAAAAAAAGGCAGTCAAAGATATAAGCCAAAGTCAAAACTGTGACTTGAAGTCGGGTAAGGACTCAAAGTCAAAAAAGGAAACTATGGAAGTTATAAAACGGCCGAACATTCGGTCGATACTTCGGTTTAGCGCTTCGGAGTAGACCCCCAGGACAACATGGCCATAACAACTATCAATTTAAAGCTACTAACTTTTCCGGCATCTTAAATAATTGATGTCATATTTACATAAAATACTAAAAGCAAGATGTTTACACTGGTTTTGTAGCATAAGATATATTTATTTTCATCTACTATAGACAAAGCTTTACAAAAACCTTCGATTCCTCACCTCAGGCGGTTCATTCTTTGTCTCGGCCTCGTCTCCGAGCTCAACCAGTCCAAGCGCCTCCTCCAAGAGATCGAACCGAGACTCCTCACTGCTCACTAGCTGCGGAGGAAGATCACCTTGGATCACGTACTCCCCTGGAAGAGAGAACAGTGGGTTAAATCTATTATGTAGGTTTAATACTATCTGCGCAAGTGCTTCAGCACCCCGGCCAAAGGTAGTTGAAGAACACCATGTGGTTTGGATTTAAGTTAGTGAGAGTCTGACAGACTCTTCAGCCCGCCCCAGGCCGGAGGACATCCATGAGGATTTACAAGGGCAAAAAAAAGGTTAATACAATCAAGTAAATGCTAGAAGCTGTTAAGGGTTGATTTTTGGGGATTTGGCTTTGGTATGACGTTTAAATAGCACTAAGAATTACTGAGTTTTGTATTATTTTAATAATGTTAATGCAAATTATATACAACCAATCAATCTACGTAGCCTTTTCCTAACCATGTTGGGGTCGGCTTCCAGTCTAACTGGATGCAACTGAATAGGAACCAGTATTTTACATGGAGTGACTGCCTATATGATTTCCACAAACCGGTAACTGATGGGTTCAACGATAGCCCTTAGTAAGACTGGTTCACGGACTTTCGGGCTTCTGACTCCCGTAACGACTGTATTTTCAAATCCATTGCCTGAAAAATATAGACAGCGAAAAAAAAATATATACAGGGTGTGGCGTAAATAGTGGTCCAACGTTAAGGGGTCAACACGCGGTATATTCAGCTACCACATACCACAATTTGTTTTTTTTTTACCATGGGTCTCAGAATACATTTTTTTTTTTGTAAAATTTACATCTCGCGTTACTAATTTGGCTCTAATTTCAACAAAAAACATTATTTTCCTATTTTGTTTTTAGTTTATAACTGCTGAATACATGTGCTATGTTATGCAAATACCTGTTTTACTGTAAACTTATAGATTAAATAATGTATTTTTTTTAATTCAGCTCCTTTTCAATTCAAATGGCAATATTTTTATTTCAAATTATGGTATCACTTATTATTATACGAGATTAGAATCTGCATTTAATGGACAACTTTTTTCAATAATGGGCACCGACAGTGTAGTACATTTCTTTTACACCATTTGCGCCCAAAGTCTCATGATTCTCTGAAGATTATACTTAAAATTTGAAATAAACACATTTTTTCGTTAATATCTATAAGTTTACAGTAAAACAGTTATTTGGATAAGATAGCACATGGATTCAGCAGTTATAAACCAAAAACAAAACAGGAAAATAATGTTTTTTGTTGAAATTAGAACCAAATTAGTAACGCGAGGTGTTAATTTAACAAAAATAATTTAAAAAATGTTTTATTCTGAGACCCATGGTAAAAATAAAAATCAAATTGTGGTATGTGGTAGCTGAACATATCGCGTGTCGACCCCTTAACGTTGGACCACTATTTACGCCACACCCTGTATACAGGGTCAAATTAAATTAGCTAGCGAAACTCTGCAGACGTGATGGGTATCAAAATATAAATACGATAGAATAAATTATTAAAGATTCGAATTGTTGTTTTTGGGGTCAACGACAACTGGTAATGTTGTTATTTGAAGTATGAGTTCAGAAAATCTGTTTTCTTTTGTTTTATCGTGCTTAGGTATCGATACCAATCACGTCTGTGAAGAAGACACAAAAACAAAAACAGATTTTTTAAACTGATATTTCATGTGACTACTCAACTGCGGTCAACACCAAAAAAAACATCAATTTAATTTGTTTTTTGTTTTTTCACGTTTAGATATTGATACTCCTCATGTCTGCGGAGTTTCGCTAGCTAATTTAATTGGACCCTGTATGTGGAGGTGGAGTGCCTATTATACAAATTTTAATATTTTTTTTTTTTTATGAATATTTTTTTGCTACTTTAAGCCTTTCTAAACGGTTACTTATTTTTTATAAATGACTCGCATATGACTAATAATAATTATTACACTCTAAATTAGGATAACAAAACACCATTCATCTTCTATGAGATTAATACTGGCCCTATTGCGGTGATCTCGCCGTTTTGTATTGAAATGAAAATTTAGTAAAAGCCGCCTATACAATTTTTTTTTTTTAATTTAAATTCGAAGTATTTAGGCCTTTAATATAGCAGGATACAATATTTTATATAGTATAGTAGGGTTGGGAGCCCTAGCTGTCGTACTGAATTTAAGCAGAAAATGTGCGTTTTAAAAGACGATAAAACAATACCCATTCATTAATATCTGTTTTTCTATACCTATCCCAATCTGCTCCCTTTAGTAACGAACAACCCGCATAGTCATTGTACATTTCTTTTATTTCTCCACTACTAAAGACCAGCCTTTTACTGAAACAATTCCAATTCCAAATAATAACCATAGCTTCAAAAATAATTTACCGCATAAAAAAATCGCATTCTCCACACCGGTACTGACCAAAAGCAACATCAAAAAGAATTCTCCACTCCCAAGAGACCACAGACTAAAACAAATTGCAAGTAACAGCACCGCCATCCGCCATATTTGACAATAATTTACAGCTTTTAAAAACTATAAATCATTACTCTGTTCCTATAGCGGTTGACCACAAAAAATAACCCTTTGAATGCTGACCGATAATCTTGTTTGGCTATGAAAGGGTCTAAAAGACCGCCGGGTAATTATGCATAGACAGTAGCCGAGGGCTTAAGGGAATAAATCATAATTGACGGACGGCGACGAGTTTTGTTCTTAGAAAATAAGTTAAGTGTTGGTACTGCTGCTGTTCTATTTGTTTTTATTGTACGCTGTTTTAGGGTTTGGCATTTTATAAGTAGGTATCTGAAATCATAATTTCTTTGTCTTGTTGTATAGTAATCATAAGTTCTTGTTGTCCAGCTAATGATATTTTAAGCAAAGAAGAGAATTGTCGATGTGTTCTGACACCTTTAAACTCTCGAAATTCTTTTGATAAGCTAACCGAAGTATTAAATAACTTGGAAAACAAAAGAAAATGCACAAAACAAGGCTACCTACAAATTCGCAACAAAATACAACATTCTTGTCATACTAAAAACTGTGTTACTGTGTACTATTTCTGTGTTTCTTTGTTACCAAGATCTTGCCATAATTTTCACAAAAAAAAAACTTTCAACTCGAAAATTAACCCAAAAAGTTTGACACATTTATTCAAAACCCTTTTAATAAGTAACGGTCCACCACAGTAGCCATTGTCACACACAATAAGACTTATCATAATCCTTATATTGTCTGGTCAAAAAGACCCGAAGCCGGAGGCGACATATTTTTTTACACTGTCGCATTGAACGGGTTACCTCAGTACAAGATTAGGGGGGATTAATTTTCGGAAGCGTTAACGAAAAATTTGTTTAATTCGTGTTTTGTAAGCTACTGGAGTTTTTAAGTTGATTATAAAATTAAACAGCACGCCAAAAGTAGGCTACTGTATAGTATAGAAATCGACTTTATTTATTTATTCTGTATCGTGTTACGTTTACCTTAATTGTTTTAACTCTTTGATAATCTGACATTAAATGATAAATTTGATATCCTAAATAAATTGTGTCTTAATAATATTATTTTTAACTGACACGACTAAAATTGTAATTTTAATTCGTAATTATGCAATCAATGTTAATATTAACCTAATAATTGTACTTACGTAGGTATCTACCTAATATTTGCACGCCACACTTGGCAGAATGTGATGATTGTGCTGTCAAACGGTTGCTTGCTTTCTCTCTCTAGCACTCGCAGTAACAACCCTACGAAAGGCGGCCATTTTAAGAGCTCGATTTTGTAGGTATTTACGCTGATTTTGTAGGTATTGCAAGTCCATAGGTTTCTATGTCAATGCTCGGGATTGATACTATTGACAGGTCACTTCAAACTCACTTTTTTTTTGTTCCCGGGTTGGATAATCCTCATGGAAGTCCTGGGCCCTTAGGCGGGCGGAGGGGTCTGTTAGTCTCTTTCTGACTAAAAACCACCCCGGTGTTAACTTCCCACACTTGCACCGGGGATCATGGGATTATGTATGACTTCCACGATCCTCGCCTGGTGCCGCCCGCGTTGCTGGCCACCTCAAGTACTTCAAGCTCACTTGACCTAAGTTTTCACGGTAGTTTCACCCTATTCTTATATTTTTTTACTGATGTTGTCTGAACGTGGAATGAGACAAAAATGAACCTTCACTTTAGTGGCCATTTACTCGAGTGAAGCATCTGATATCAAAATTAATAACTGGCTAATATTTTATCCAGAACATGAGTTATTTTCATGCAACTACAGGAGACAACCCAACTATTCTATTTTATAACTAGTCTGCCTACCAAAACAGGTAAATCCCATGGAAAGACACGCCTCGAAAACACAATAAAAAAGTTCCTATGTGTAATCGATCGAACCATACCGAATCTCGTCCGGTCATAAAAAACACATGTTTTAATTGTTTCGCGGACGCCATATTGGCCCGCCATCTTGCGGCCTTCATGGTCGACCAATCACGGGGGGTTTTAGAATGTTATTAGGCTGTGATGTGTTTAGTAATAGGATGGGTGTGCAAGAGTTAAGGCTTTTTGTTTGGGTATTAAATGAAGCTATTTCAGTCGATCTATTCTTTAAATATCTCACCGTGAAAACTTAGTGAATTGACCTGTCATGCCACCTGATGCTATGGATTGACATATTGACTTCATCACTCACTTCACATGAGTTTTCACAGTGATATATTTACAGAATAGTTGGGCTGGTCTATTTATATTTTTAACAGACTTCAGAAATAGAAATAGGTATTTTTATAAGGTTATAAAAGAGAGGTTAATCTACATAGATATGATAAATTGTAACGAAACCAAAACTGTACATTCAATATTTTTGAAAAAAAGTTATTGCTGTTTCTGATGCCAAAAATATCGTTTTTAGAATTTTTGTCTGTCTGGATGTATTTTCCGGATTGGCACAAAAACGACTTAACGGATTTAGATGAAATTTGGCACACAGATAGTTTGTAACCTGAACATATCCGTACGTAAAATACGCGCTCTGGCGTGGAGTTGCAGACACCAGCCCGTATTAGAAAGAATGAAAAATTACTCACAGACACACATGCATACAAAAAGATAATATTAACTCGAGTAAGTAACATTAACAGAAAAATAAAACATAACTATATTTTGGTAATGAACTTCGCCATTGATGTACACCCTATCTACGACTGTAAATCATAGTTACGAAGTGCATTAACCGCGATGTTACCTACGTTACTGCGAAAGTTCATTACCGCGATGTACGTTACTGCGAAAGTTCATTACCGCGATGTACGTTACTGCGAAAGTTCATTACCGCGATGTACGTTACTGCGAAAGTTCATTACCGCGATGTACGTTACTGCGAAGGTTTACTATAAAGAACATTTGCAGTAACGTAACATCGCAGTAATGAATTTTCGCAGTAACGTACATCGCGGTAATGAACTTCGCAACTATTTTGATACCCTGGATCTACATATAATCACGAGCACACAACAGAAATGGTCGGCGGCTGCTGGCACGCCATGACTGTGGCAAGAATGCTGTGCTATGGGGGACCCACAGCACAGCGCTGATTTTCAGTGGTCACCCGATTGCCTAACCTGAACACATTAGGAGTACTTTTAATTCCGGTAGTAGGTACCTACGTTCCCGTAGGATAATTTTCCTACATCCAAGTGGGCTAAGCCGCGGGCAACAGCTAGTTAATAAAACACCTATCGCAAATAGATAGAGCTGTAAATAGCCGTACGTAACAACTGAACTTCAAAAATAAACTATTACATAATGTTTTGTTACAAAAAGCGTATTGTTGTAACCTTGGCAATGACTTGTCGCGCCGCTTGCGCCGAAAGTGAATTGATCTATAGATCTATGATCCATGGATCATTGGCGTGTCGGTTGGTCGCATTGTTGATTATTTCGACATCAAATGTTTTGATCGAGAATTTGTTACTGAAAGGCTTTAGTTAACTATTTGCGGAAGCAACATTGGAGTCTTTTTATTTGTGTGTTATTTAGATAACTGAAGACTTAAGGCTCCCATAGACAGGCGCGACGCGACAGCGCGATACTTCGCTAGTAGAACATACATACATACATAAACTCACGCCTTCTTCCCATGGGGGTAGGCAGAAACTATAGAACGCCACCTGCTACGCTCCTTACATACTCCTTTTGCTTCGCCTACGTTCATACATCTGGTCATACACGCACGCCGATTGCGAGTACTACGCACCTGACCTTTCTGAAGAACATCACCAATTTTATCACCAGTTAGTCGCGTTCCACTCATCCTCTCAACATGACCAAACCATCTAAGCATACTCTTTTAAATTTTTGTTACTACATCTTCTTTTAAACTGCACCGTTGCCTTATCACCTCATTTTTCAGCCTATCATTCATAGTCACGCCAGACATGAATCGCAAGGAACAGGGTTTAGTAGAACAATTTCTATGAAAACTTCATGGGATTTTTTTCCTTCCTCAAGAGTTGGGCTATCAAAATTTAATTAAATGAAATCCGACTGGTAGTTCCACACTGTGGCGCATTCAAACAAACAAACTCTTCAGCTATATTACGGTTATCACTACATAGTACAAAACAAAGTTCGACCGCCGCCGCGTCTGTCTGTCTGAACGCGATAAACTCAAAAACTACCGAACGGATTTTCCTACGGTTTTCACCAATGGACGGAGTAATTAATGAGGCAGGATTAGATGTATAATTCAATAAGGTTTTGTGTAAATTGGCTGAAACATGACAATGATTATTAAAGATGTCGGAATAAATCATGCCGAATGGGAGCTTTACTGATGGCGTGCAAGTTACAGTTGTACGGCCGAGTCATTTCCGACCTCCATGCGGGCAAAAGCTAGTATTAGTTTATGGATGACAATAAATTCAAAATAAAATGCAACTTCTTATCGCTTCCCCATTGACATAACCACAAATTTAAAATGGCCGCCACTTCAATAGAAGTCTATTGCTTCCAATTGTTTCAAATTGAAATAGATGAGGAGACTTCCTATTGGTTACACACTGAAATTGATGTCAATTTTAATGATTTGGTTGATTTTCAAGCTTGTAACTGAAATGGAGATTGACAGGCATAACGGATGACAAGAATAGGACACCTAAAATTACGCTTAAGTTTCCACAGGGTTTTATTTTGACAGATTTAAATTGAAGTATAAATGCAATTTATTTACCTATAGAAGAGCAATATTTTAAAAAAGAAGCGCGAAATTCTGACACTTAGCCTGAACAAGGAGTATCGTGTTATCCAATAACTGGGTTGTGGAGGTCAGATAGGCAGTCGCTCCATGTAAAATACTGGTATTCAGCTGCATCCGGTTAGACTGGAAGCCGATCCCAATATAGTTGGAAAAAGGCTAGACCAGGAGCCATCAAACAAGCTCCCAAGATCCCCGGTGCAAGTGTGGGAAGGGAACACCGGGGTGGTTTTTAGTCAGTAAGAGTCTGACAGACCCTTCCGCCCACCCCAGGGCGGAGGACATCCATGACGATTATCCACCCCGGCAACAAAAAAAAGAAAAAAGGAGCCATCAAATAGCGGGACCGCCGCTCACCGCCCGAGCTATTTTGTGCGGATCAGTAAAATTATACCTAAAACCCAATCTAAAAATATTAAATAATTTTTTTGGAGTACCTACTTATTAGCTTGCACCAACTTTGCTCCAGACTTCAGACAGATAATTCAAAGAAATGACATTAGATTATTTACTTAGGTAACTTAAATTTCTTTGGTTCAAAACAAATGTGATATCACTCATTAATACTTTGGTATTTTTGTTAATTACATACGTAATATTTATTTATGGCTACCTGCGCCTCGCGGTTTCACCTGCGTAAGTCTCGATCCCGCGGGAATATCGGGATAAAAAGTAGCCTATAATTAATCCAGGGCGTCAGCTAACTCCATACAAAATTTTATCAAAATTGGTAGAGCCGTTAGAGCGTGAAGAAGTAACAAACATATACACACACACTCACAAACTTTCGCCTTTATGATATTAGTGTGATAAAAAAATGTTTCATCTCGGTTTAGTTTTAAATTGATATTTTTAATATTGGTTTGCTATTAATCGTCCAGCAAACAGACCGCGACAGTAATATTAAAAAACGGACCTCTAATAAAACTAATTGCAGATCTCTGGGCATTAAGCAATATTTATAAGTAGTTTATTATATTCCTTAACTAAATAATAATTTGTATAAAGGGCTACCACAGAACATTCTTAAGTGAAAAGCTTTCCAATTTCCCACAGCGATAGGAAATCTCTATGTAAAATAATTCTCTCATTATTAAAATATTTAAAACAATAAAACTGCTTTTATCAATATGCAAATCTTTGTGAAAGTTTTGTATTATACACATTGAAATAAGAAATGAGTACCTACATAAGAGGCAGTCTGAAAGTGGCACCGGTGGCTGAAAAGTTGTGCGGAAATCGGTTGGCATGGTATGGGCATGTGATGCGAAGGAATGAGGAAAATGTCGTGAGGAAAGTTTTGAGTATGCATGTCGATGGCTATAAGAGTAGGGGAAGACCAAAGAAACGATGGATGGACTGTGTGAAAGATGATATGGCTAGAAAGGGAGTGACTACTGAGATGACGACTAATAGAGAAGTATGGAAGAAAGGGGCATGTTGCGCCGACCACAAAAACTTGGGATAAGAGTAATGTTCCCACAGCTGGGACACAGGCCTCCTCTCTGTGAGAAAGAGTGGGCTGTAATCCACCACGCGGGCCCAGTGCTTGTTGGTAGATGTCACATGTTTGGTTCTAGAACATGCTGATTTCCTCACGATGTTTTCCTTCACCGTTTTGAGAGCAGTATTGATGAAATTATTTACACAAAGTAAAGCGCCTGCCTGGGTTCGAACCCATGAACTACAACTTGTAAGTCGGGGCCGTTATCTCTGGGCCACCACTGCTCCTCCTCTGTATAATAAATAGTATGTACTATTTATATAAATTCGTTAAAAAAAAAATACTTTTAAACGTAAAAAAAAAAAAAAAGTTTAAAAATAAATGAAGCAGTTGCTGAAAACCAGCGCTGGGGCTCTGTCTCGCATAGGGTCGCAAGCATTATGCTGAGCGATGGCCGTTTTGCGTGAATGTGACGCATATTTTCCCTCAACTTGTTCTTTCGTGTTTGTGTTTTTATTTCTTCGCGTTATGTTTACCGCAAATAAACGTATTTTCTTTCTAAGCAGGTTTTTTCAATTCGACTACTCTGAGAAGAAAGACCGAAACAACCTCTCACAAGTCTAGACATGGTCAGGCCATTATTATGAGGACCGTGCAGATAAGTGTCTGAGATAGTTTTTTTGAGAAAAAAATTACGACAGATAAAAGCTGGTATTATTATAGGTACCAATTTGTTTGCCTCTGTTGACCAATACCGCATCTAAATCAATTCTAAGCAATTTATTTCAATCAAGATTTATAAAGGGAATGCAGACGCCATGTTTGTGTTCTAATTTTGAATCTTCTTTTATATGCGTGAAGCGAAAAACGTTGTACTTACCTCGTGTCGGGAGCGGAGGAGTATGAAAGGAGATGTCCGTTTTTTGTATGGGCGTTGGTTTTTTATTCCGAGAAAAATCTAACCAGCGTCCAACTACACCTAAATAAAAGCGACAAAAATATGGAATTTGTAACCACTGAAATAATATTTTTAGACCCCTCCATTTAGGCGAAAAATTATAAAATATTTAATGTTAGTACATATATTTTATTTGTTGATGGCAACCCAAATAAATCTAAAATCTAATCCCTTTCAATTCTAAAAGGTTAGACTAAACATTTTTGACTGAAAATATCCCATTTCATCACATTTCTTATTGTTTACATTGTCATAATCATCCACCAAATATATAAAGACAGTAATGACAGTGCTATGTGTCAATTTTGACAAGTTTTCTATTTGTTTAGGGTGTGTTCACTTTAATATACTAGTTAGTTAGAAAGGTTTGTTTGTTTTAGGAGTAAATTCACACTAAAATAAAAAAAAACGATTTTTCTCAAAAATGTATGTTATAGTTAGAAACACTAGCTTTTGGGTTGTCTGTCCAAATATATTTAACTGATCCTGGTTAGAATTATTGAATAATAAAAAACCATTTTCGGACATGTCCTTTGGCACAGTTAAAGTTTATATGGAGGAGTGCCGAAAGCTAATATTTTTATATAAATGTCTTAGAAATAAATTAAATTACCTAATAAAAACAACATTACACACACTGCGTTTGACACACACATAGTACCAAGGGCCGTATTATAAAGTATAAATGCCATTATGATTCCAGACCGAAAAAGGGACGGTGCTAGCGGTCATGTATAGATCCATCTCTCTCTTGCACTGGAATCATGATGGCATTAAAACGTCATAATACGGCACCAGGGCCTCATGACTTGAAGATAGGCGACAGAAGTGACAGCTTGAGAATGGTAAGTACTTTTAAATAGCATGGAATTAGTAAGTACTATAAGATTGTCGAATTTCAACCAATGGGCGTCGACTAGTATAAATAAAAATGAAATGCTATTCGTTGGTAAGCGCATCACTTGAGAAGGACTGGACCGATTTGGCAAATTTTTATTTTAATGTAATAGTCCAAATTAGATTTTTACGGAGAGAGAAATTGGAAAAGTTTTACGAATTAAAATTCAAATTCGGGAAAAACTGGACAAACTTTTTTCTATGGGATTTTTGTATGTGGAAAAGACGTCTCTCTTGTCAGCTAAATAGTTTATGGTTTGTTTAATGTGACAACTTTTTTTTTTGTATTAATAAGAACTAAAGTAACTAATAATTTATTACAATCTAGCCTAATAGACTAATAAGTAATTGAACTCTAACTTATTATTTTACGTGATAGAATACGTTATAACTAAGAATAGTGTCAATTGACGGCACGGTTGGCGCAGTGGTTAAGCGATTGACTGCTGCGCTGCGTGTCGCGGGTTCGATTCCCGCACGGAACAAATAATTGTATGACCTACAAGTAGTTGTTCCGGGTCTGGCTGTTTGTGTATGTGAGTTTAAATGTTTGTAAACGCACCCACGATACAGGAGAAATTCCTAGTGTGGGGCAACAATAAAAATAAAAAAAAATGCTCTGTTACACAAGTCCGTAGCATTTTCTTAAAGTCTGACAATGAATAAAAACACTTTGTTCATGTGTTACATGTATTGCACAGCATTGTTACTATTATTCATTCACTATTTATACACTACACTAACTCAAATGGTTTAGTTCTCTTTAGCCTACGCACTGTGACAATTGTCAAACTATTTAAAGGATATGTTTCATTTTCGGCCATAAAGTGTACGGTAATGAAAAAAGAGGAAAAAATTCCACGAATTGAGGAAAAATATTCTTTCCTGAATATTCCCCTCATTACTCCGGCACAAAAAATTATAGTTTTTCAAATTATTGCCATAATCTATTGATCATGGCGTCGTCTTACTTGCATACTGCTTTCGTTCAGAAATCATGTTACATTAAAACATAATATCACGTAGACGTTATTTAAAAATAAATAAGAAAGGCATGTATTTCTGTGCTAATATGATAAGATAGCTATCTTAGGCAACTTAATTGACTAATTATAAGAAAGTGATTGATAAAAAATATATTCTACTTTTGTGGATTGTAGATTTGTAGGTACTTCTGGACGAAAAACGTCATATCTCCAACCTGTCATGGTTGGCTGTCGATGGTCGTAACTCTCATGACATACGTCAAACATTTTCAGTTTTTATTTAGTGCCTAAAAAATATTAGTTATTAGGAAGAAAAACATTCTATAATGTATTCAGGGGTTCATTTCCGAGGTTTTATAAAGCGTACATTTTATGGCCGGAGTCCCATACAAAAATGAAACGTCTCCTTTGACAGGAGAACTCAAGTTGGAAGGATACATTTTTGTAATCTCTAACTGTGAAAATATTAAGATGATGCTTTGGGTAAGTTTTCTAAGTACTTAGATACAAACAGGCATTATTGGTAATATTGTTACACATTTATCGTCATGAATTTCAGTCCAAAAATCACCTCTATGATGATTTTAACAAGGCAGGATGTGGATCCATGAAGATAAAGTAGAGATACGTAGGTATATGGAATTAAACAAAGAAAAATTTGCTCTTAAACTTATTTAGTTACCCTTAAAACTCCTTATTATAATAAAATTAAGTTAAATTAAAAATAAACAATTCTGACGTTTTTGAATCCAATGAACTATTAATAAAACTGTAGTTTTATCCAAAGTTGACCAATAGCTTTCCTCACTCACCACAAAACTCAAATTTAAAAATCGAATCATGTAGTCCTACAACCGGTTTCACATTCCAATTTCGAACCGAAACAACTGACATACACTCGTCCCTTTCTTGCGCAACTTTTTGTTTCAATTTTCGAATTAATTTAAAATCATTCCGAGCGTGTTAGAGAGAGATAGCGATATATCTTAGTGATCATTGATGTGGTTTCTCGTTGCGGTCGCCTGATTCGACGCTCTCTTAGTATGTAGGTATTTTATTTCGTGTTTTTTCCTTATATTTCTTGTAGGTATTTATATATTATAAATTACTTGATATAAGATATTAATTGTAACTTTATAATTCATTTTGAGAACCAAAGAGCTGTCATTATTGTTGTAATGAGTCTTAGACAAAAAAGTGTGGAAATGTCTTTTGATTTCTGGTGAAGATATCTTTATCAATTTGAGTCCATCTTTTGAATACATTTTAGCTGGTGCCATTAGGTATATTTATTTTGTGAAATGTTAAAACTGATGTTCTAAATGTAACTAGACTGAGTATCCTTTTTATTTAGATATGAATTGGGTTTTTTCTTTAGAAACATAAAAGGTAACATCATCATCTGCCTCGCCTTTCCGCAACTATGTTGTGGTCGGCTTCCAGTCTAACAGGATGCAGCTGAATACCAGTATTTTACATGGAGCGACTGCCTATCTGACCTCCACAACACAGTTACTGGGTAATACGATACCCCTTGGTAAGACTGGTTGTCAGAATTTCGGGCTTCTGACGCCCCGTAACGACTGTCTAAGACCCACGAATGACAGCCGAGACCAACGGCTTAACGTGCTTTTCTTGGTATGTAAAGATCGTGCGGCTTTTATTACTTAGCCACAAGCCCCTCCAAACATAAGGTAATATAGACCAAAACGAAAAAGTTAAAGTGTAAATGACACTTTTTAATACGGCATGAAATTATAAACCTACCTAAAAATATAAAAATACATTTAGACAACACAGTTACCTAAAAAAAAAACCGGCCAAGAGCGACTCGGACTCGCGCACCGAGGGTTCCGTACGTATATATGATGTTGATGATTTCTGAAAAACGGTGCTATTTAGAGACATCGTTTTAATTTTCCTGTCAGCTTTACATAAACTTCTATCACATAGAATAATTTCGGATTTTTCTCTATGCAAACTTCGGAGATAAGAGGGGGAACGGTATTTTTTTTACATTTTTCATCAAAAGTCGAAAACAAAGACGCAAAAAAAAAAAATGAGAATGTGCAAACAGCGCTCTTTCATATGATACCTCACATGACCTAGTAGACTCCTTTCGAATTTTTCAGGCCCTGTTGCAAAAAAGGTTTTTTTTTTTTTAATTTCTTTCTTGTTTGCAAAATAGTTGCCTTAATTCCAAATTTCAATTTGATAGCATTAATAGTTCTTGAGATATCCAGCTGTGACAGACAGACAGACTTAGTCTCACCATAAGGGTACGGAACCCTAAAAACCGGTGAAGTGCGTGTCGGACTATGCACAATGAAGGGTTCCGTAGTTCGGATGAATTTATCCCAAAAACAAACTTAACATTGTAGTTGAAAAACATGTTGATCCTATAAGGGTTCCGTCTTTTCCTTTTGAGGTACGAAACCCTAAAAAAGGGCAAAATATTTTAACCGTGAAGCGAAAACTTTGTACCCCTTTTTACGACACGCGGACGGAAGAGTAGCAAATTTTGTACAGTTAAAGTTTATATGGAGGAGTGCAGAAAGCTAATATTTTGCATTAGATATAAATTAAATAATTTAAAAAAAAACATTACACACACTAGCATGCGTTTGACACACACACACCTAGTACCAAGGCCCCATGACTTGAAGACAGATAGGTGACAGAGTGACAGCTTGATTGAGCATGGAATTAGTGAGTACCATATAGATTGTAAGTAGGAATTTCGACCAGCGGGCGACCACTAGTACATTTAATTATGTCCTAAGGTCTATAAACGTTACTCAGCTCTGCTTTGAATTCCACATATCCTCGTCTGTGTTCCACAGTTGTGCTACAGTGACAGAAAAAACCGGCCAAGTGCGAGTCGGACCACGCACAATGAAGGGTTCCGTAGTTAGGATGAATTTATCCCAAAAACAAACTTAACATTGTAGTTGAAAAACATGCTCTCCCACACATCGATATACGTTACGGTCAATTCTTCAACTGCAAATTTAAGTTGGTGGACTATTACTAATTAACTAGTAAACCCTACTTAGCTGTGATAGTTTTCCTTTTAATGCCATGAATTTTTTCACATATCCAAAACCAACCATTTAGCTGGAGCACAGCAGGGAGGACTTGACTCTAACAAAAAATAGCACTTTAAAGCTTAATATTACGCAAACGGATCTCAGAATTGAAAAATGGCTTTCATAGACCCACAATATTTTTAAACGGCCTATCCTACGATACCCCACACCATGTATTAAATGAGAAAAAAAAATATCATCCCCGTTTTACGTGCAAGGGAGGTACCCTAAAAACAAATGTTTTTCGTGGTTTTATTTTACGACTTTATCGCCGTGATGAATATGTACACCCTTGCCAAATTACAGCTTTCTAGGACTAAGCGTCTCCGAGCTAAGCCGGGGACAGACAGACAGACAGACGGACATGGCGAAACTATAAGGGTTCCTTGTTTACTACGGAACCCTAAAAACGCTTTGCGTAAATAAATTTTATAAATATCGGCTTAAAAGTGCCTGTCTCAATACTCAAAATACTTAAACGTTTTTGTATGTAGAGGTCCCTACATACAAAAACGTTAAAGGGTGTGAACATAGCCTAGCGGCAGGGGTCATCGATTTTACGATACCCATTCAAATCAGTACCCCCCACTGCGCGAGGGTATCAACATACTGAGGTCTGAGAGTACCGGTTGTTTTGTGTTTTAACTGTTTTTTTTTTAAATGAATATTTGTACCTATGTGTAACTGGCTACATCATTTTGCCTTGAAGTTAATACAAAAAAAAAAAAAAAAATTAGATTTTCAATTTCAATTTATTTATAAACAATTTACAATTAGTGTTTGAAATCATTCTAAGAAGAAGAAAAACATTTGTAATATTACAGTACTTAACACATACAAAAAAATAAGATTATTCGATGTCAACTCACTACAATTAAGGAAGAAAATCATTTAACAAATAAAAACAAGTTCAGTGACAACTCAAATACCTACCAATAGGAACAAAATAAGCACTTCTCAAAAAGAGCACTGCTCAAAATGAGTGTGAATTTTATCACAATGGTTTATTCCCACAATGCTACCGTGTAGGATCGGATGTTAGTATTAAGAACGGAGACAAGAAGCAAAAGAAGTATGTAAGGACCGTAATGCGTGGTTTCCTGTAGTTTCTGCCTGGTGAAAACTAAATGCAGACTCTTCAAACTGATTCCAGATTAGTACCGTTCAAATTATTGACCCTGAAACATTTGGTGCATTGCCTTTTAAAGTGAGGTTCCTCAAGATAACCATAAAGAACTCAAAAGAACCTTGAACCGTAAAGCGACCGCCAAAAGAATAAAGTAAATACACTTAAGATCCAGACATTAACAGCAACAAAATTATACTTCGGAAAACCACAAAAAACGAACTCCCCTTTAAAACACGCCTCCACTTAATTTTCAATACGAAACCGGTTTTTTTTTTCTAATTTTATTTTTTCTGAAACCGCTGTCCCTCGTACCTTTTCAATTTCGGAGCGTGTGGGATGTTCTCATTTCAAAAGTCGTGTCGATGGTTTCTTTTTTTTTTGTTTTTCGAATAAGAAATATTGTGGTCGGTTATTTTGGGGTACGCTTTTGCTTTTGGCTGTGTCCTTTGGGTTAAGTTTTCAGTTATTTGCACGAAGGCAATTTTTGGAAAAACCAACGGTAGTAGTTGCAAATAGTTAGTTGTTGAAGATACACATCCATCTCAGTCATCTCACACTTCAGGTCCAGTTGAAAACCAGCGTCATACTACGTTGTCTAACATTTTTGTTGAACTGGGCCTTTTTGGCGCTGCCGCGAGGCACAGTTTCTTGTAAATATCTTTATTTTTTTTTTCACTTTTTGTTGGTTTTCTTTTTTGTTTTTGCTTTTAATATTGTTATGTGCCTTTTTAGTCTGTGCTAAATAATTTTTATTTTGTTTCAACATGATTTTTCCGTGGTATAATGTTGAAGAAAAACACTGTAAAATTGATTTAGTAAGATAAATTATAACAAAGAATTCAATTTCTTTAAGCACAGGACCTTTCCATATGGCGACGCTTGGGGGAGGCCTATGTCCAGCAGTGGACAACTCTCGGTTGAATAGATGATGAATTCAATTTCTTCGGGGAGAGAACTTCATTTCACAAATACGACTAGAGGGTTTGAGGAATATGGAGGACTAGCTGCGCCCCGCCGTTTCACCCGCTTACGTCTCGACCCCGTGGGAATATCGGGATAAAAAGTAGCCTATAAGTTAATCGAGGGTGTCAGCTACCTTCATACAAAATTTTATCAAAATTGGTCCAGCCGTTTGAGCGTGAAGAAGTAACAAACACACACACACACTCACATAAACTTTCGCCTCTATAATATTAGAGTGATAAGTTAGGATATTGCTTGGTTCCAAGATTACAAGCCAAAATGTGACGACTTTGTTCCTGTTGCCGTCATACAGCTTCAATAGTAAAAAACCCGGTTTTTTTCTTTTTCAATCTTCCCAAACTCTAATATAATCTCAGCTACACATACCTACATACCGAAGTTACTCTGAATATTAACTCCCACGGGATCTGATCGATTTCAAGACTCTTATTTCAAAATTCCATGCCTACAAAAATATTTTGACAATCAACATGTCTTCTTTGATGGATCACAACCATTGTAGTCAAGCTTCTGGATACTGATGGCACACAGATTCTGACAAAATCCGTAAATAAGAAGAAAAAATAACAATGTACTGATAACCGATAAAATTTTACGATTTCGCGGTTTGTTTTCGGTTTTTGCTTGGTCTGTAATACTCTTGGGATATTTTTACGTCACTGGCAGACAGGAGTCCGAAAGTCGAACAATCAGTCTTGCTAAGGAGTATGGATTTTGTGGAGATCAGATATTTATCTGAAAGAAATCATTAGCCGAACTAATTAAATTACTTCAATTCAATTCAATTCAACTTTAGTTATAATGAAAGTAACACAGGGTTATGGAGCAGATAACACCTAGTTCACAAGTCACCATTTTTGAGTGGGTAAGCAGTAACCAAAATTTTGTAACAGTTATGAAAACTTTTCTTTCAGTGATAGGCAGTCGCTCCATGGAAAATACTGGTATTCAGCTGCATATGGTTAGACTGGAAGCCGACCACAACATAGTTGGGAAAAGGCTAGGCAGACGATGGTGACCTAGGGGTATTATTAGTTTGGAAAAGACGAACTAGCGTTGACATAATTTTCTATTTTATTTTTCTTTGGATACCAAGTTCAACTCACTAGTTATAACATAAAAACCGGCCAAGTGCGAGTCGACTCGCGCACGAAGGGTTCCGTACCATTATCTATAAAAATGGCAAAAAAATCACGTTTGTTGTATGGGAGCTTCACTTAAATATTTGTTTTATTTTACTTTAATTATTTATTTTTAAAGTGAATATATATCTAAATATTCTGTGAATATTTCAAGCGTCTACCTGTTGCCGTTATCAATATCGAGCAAAAACGAGCAAAAAAAAAAACACGTTTGTTGTATGGGAGCCCCCTTAAATATTTAGTTTATTCTGTTTTTTAGTATTGGTTGTTATAGCGGCAACAAAAATACATCATCTGTGAAAATTTCAACTGTCTAACTATCACGGTTCATGAAATACAGCCTGGTGACAGACGAACAGACAGACGGCGGAGCCTTAGTAATAGGGTTCCCATTTTACCCGTTGGGTACGGAACCCTAAAAATGTTGGCAACAAAACAAAATACAGATTACCTATCACATTTTGAAGCAAGAATAACGAGTTGCCTACAGTAAAGGAAAACATGTTAAGGTGAATCCGCAGCTGTAGCCCGCGAAATTCAAATTTTCTTAAGTTTTTTTGCAATTTGCAGGTCAGTGTCAGGTTGTATCTTGATCAAAATATGATCCGCGACTATAACAGATATGTATTTACAGAATTATAATCATTAGAATCATTAATACATCTCTCTAAGTTAGATTTGTTCCCCAATGAAAGTCATTAAATGGAACAAATCTAACTTAGAAAGATGGTGATAATGATGATTATTCTAATGATTATAATTCTGTGAATAGGTACATAATATCTGATAAAGTCGCGAATCATATTTTGATCAAGATGCAACCTGACACTGACCTGCAAATTGCCAAAAAAAACTTAAGAAAATTTGAATTTCGCGGGATACAGCTGCGTATTCACCTTAAATGTAACATAACATACCATAACACCTAAGTAGAGACATTTAAAAATTTAAATAATCCTAAAAGGCGTTGTGACGCGTTCAAGTCTTCTATAGGAAGCGACGCGAGGGCGCGCACCGACCGACGGCAGACGAAATTATTCTTCACTAGCTGCGCCCCGCGGTTTCACCCGCGTAAGTCTCGATCCCGTGGGAATATCGGGGTAAAAAGTAGCCTATGTCTTAGTCCAGGGTTTCAGCTACCTCCATACAAAATTTTATCAAAATTGGTCCAGCCGTTTGAGCGTGAAGAAGTAACAAACATACACACACACACTCACAAACTTTTGCATTTATAATATTAGTGTAATGAATATTTTTATTTTTTATCATCATTTCAGCCGAAAGACGTCCCACAGCTGGACATAGGCCTCCCCCAAGGTGGGTTACCATAATCGCCACGCTTGGCAGGCGGGTTGGCGATCGCAGTATGGTGTTAAAATGCATAGAGAACGCTGCTGCCCATTCTCTAGTAAGTTCGTATCTTTTCAGCTAATGTACCTATCTATCACTATGAGAATTGTGTACGGCCTGTTTTCTTTTAAAAATACTGCGAATGTAGCTTTATGGGAATAATCCGTTACGGCCATGATTATTATAACACAATTGGAGCCATAGCCTTTTTGGAGGCCAGCGGGTAATCGCCAGCATATTTTGGGTCCCTTTCACACAGTTTTTTTTTTAAAGGGGATAAATGATTAGATAATGTAATCAGTAACTAACATGAAAATCTAGAAATTCTCGTCCACCGAAGTATCGGGCAAATGTTCGACCGTTTCTTTACTTCCAAAGTTTCCTTTGAGTCCTTAACCGACCTCACCGAAGTCATATTTTTGACTTTGACTTATATCTTTGACTGTCGTTTTTTTTTTCTTTCGCCCTAATATAAGATAAGATATATATTTTTTGTAAAAACATGAGTACATAATATACAATAAATTGCATGGTCTTAAAATAATATTCGGGAAGGATAATAAGTCATAAGGGTAATAAGTCAGCCATACAGCGGTTCAGCCGTAGTCAGGAATCGGCCGAACATTCAGCCGATACTTCGGAATTATGTTCGGATTAGATCAACTAGTCACAGTTAAAAAACTTATGACTACACGCGGTCTTGGATCTTGCTTTAAGCTCTAATAAGACAGTTATCTAAAGCGCTTTCCTGAAGTTTTAATTTGGGTATTCCAGAACTGTATTTACAGAATTTTAATTGGATGAAACCTTTAAGGTAGGACCGTATTTCTTTTAAAACAACCAAGATATGGGCCAGAACGCGACTACGGTAGAAACCACGGATGAATATGTATGACAGATGCGCCATTTTGAATCTAATTACTATAAAAATAAATTAAAATACCTACATACCTTAATAAAACTAATCCTTTTTATCACAGTAAAAGAAAAACAGTCAAAAATCCACAGACACTATAGAGTTTTCACACAATTCCCAATACAAATGTCACTGAATTAAAAAAAAATTGCAACCATCCATGACATAGCAATATGCACTATACTTTCACTTTTTAATCTCGCAAAGGATACTTCTCCTTACAGCCTCGACCGAATAATGGGGCAGTATACCTTTTTGTCCCTTGCTCGAACTAGCGTTTTTTTTTCACATTGTCTCGACCAACCAGTCTGCCTATAAGGCCTGTAGGCGGAGCTTGAGGCGGTGGCTGCGTGAAATACGCCTATCTCTTTTTAACTTATGTTAATGTGGCGTGTAAGAAAGAGACGGTTAGATGTTCGCTGTTGCGTTTGTTTGGTTACTTTTTTCTGTGCCAGGATGTTGGGTATACTTTATATGTTGGGCCACTTTAGGTATTCTCGTTACAGTGTATTTTTAATTGGAGTTCCTTGGAACCGAGAGAATGAGTTTTAGCTCGATTTGATTACTATCGAGAATTTTTGGTTTGATCTTTGCGACTCTTGATCCAAGAGTAAGTAGGTACTCTACCTGGAGCAGTAAACAGTTAACGGCCGCGACTTAGGATCTGGAGGTCGTAAGATCGAACCCTGACAGGCGATTTACTTTGTGTAAATTATTTTCATCACCACTGCTCTCAAAATGGTGAATGAAAAAATCGCGAGGAAACCGGTATGTCCTAGAACCAAAAATTCTAAGACATGTGACATCTGCCAACCCGCACGATACACTTCTGCCCACTGTCTTTGGGGAATACGTACAGCCTGATGTTACGTAAGTACTTACGATATACTAAAACACAAGAGTTCAATGCTCTAGTTACAACAGTTAATTTATTTTCAACGACTCGTATGAAGGTACTGAAACTAATCGTTTGGTTGAGATGTTCTTGGTAACGTCATTGGATTAGATGCTTTCGTCTACTTTATTTATTTATTGATTAATCTTTCAATCAATCTGCCTAGCCTTTTCCCAACTATGTTGGAGTCGGCTTCCAGTCTAACCGGATGCAGTTGAATACCAGTATTTTTACATAGAGCGACTGCCTATCTGATCTCCACAACCCAGTTACTGGGTAACACGATACCCCTTGGTAAGACTGGTTGTCAGGCTTTTGGCCTTCTACTTATTGATTTAACTTTATTCATTTATAAAAGGTACAAGGCGGACTTAATTACTTAGGTATTCTCTAATAGTCAACCAAGTGTGGTAAAGAGTTAACATGGCAGGTGGATTGTTTTTGTGTGGATTTATTATTATTATAAAGATACCACAATTTTAAATAAAATAGGTAAGTACACAAATATATAATATACAACATTATTTTTAGTATATGTGAAACCTGAATATAGTTTGTTCAGAATAAGGAACTGTATCGATTTTAATAATTTTTACACCATGTTATATTTTGTCCCAAAACTATTTAAGAGTGATGGAAAATGTTATCACCACTAAATACTTACAATACAATCGCCGTACTGTTAGGTACCTAATGCCAAATTATTATAAATGAGCGCAAAACGACCCTGGAGGCGCGGGGGCGCCGTTAGCATGTTTTTGTACAGACAACCCGGTAACATAAGAACCTTATAACTTTGTGATTTTTCATGATACAGTTTAAAAAATTTGTACATAGATTCTTTACATAAAAATACTAGACACGTGTTTCGGGTTTCGCATATACTAAAACTAATATTGTATACAAGGTGTAACATAAATAATGCACAACCTCTTAAGTGGTCATTGGACTCATCATTATGAACAACTTTTGCTAACGGGCTTATATGTTTACCACAGCAAAAGATATTCTAATAGGTATAGTTCGTGCCGATACGAAAGGAAAAGATAGATTTAATAACATGACGGGTAGTTCTCGGGTCCTTTGGAAGGCTGAGGGGACGCGGGAGGAAACAATTCTAGCTCGCATAAGGACAGAATGTGAGCTGTTCATACTCTCTACTTAATAAAAATCTAAAATTTACTGACAGACAATGCACTGCTTAAATTGCTGGGTCTATATAAGCATGAAATTTTGTACAAGAGTTCCTTTAACAAAGAAAGTGATAAAAAAGGAAGGATTTTTGTGTAGGAAGGATTCTTTTGAATAGAATATGAAAGTTTGTATGGAAGTTTTGTGTCATTTTTACGGATTGAAAATCAAATCGGGCACGCGGTCTGTTCTTTAAATGAAATTGCATCTATATTGCAACAGAATATAAGTAAGAAACTAACAGATACTTAATAATGGCAAAATAAAGGAAAACACCAAAAAAATATCAACTTTATACGGACCTTCAATTAAACGAATACTTTTAGACCGGTATCGAATCACCTGTCCTTACCGCGTCCACCTTAACATTACTCCCTGACAAAAAACTTAATTAAAATCGATCCACAGACAGATGTAGATTACCAATTTATTTTATATACCTCCCCGTACCTTTGACTATAATATTGTCTATAGTTTATACAGGTATAAAACCTACGCCTTCTTCCCAAGTTGGTAAGCAGAAACTACAGAACTTCACGACCTCGCACTTCGATACTTTCATACCTAAGTTGGTACCTATTACTGTTGAATTTATTACTAATGTGAAATTTGACATATTTAATTCTACCACCATAAGATATCTAAAAAATTAAATTTGTGTTAAAAAGTAAAAAAATTACAATGTTAAGGGGGATGCGCTAGGGTAGCCCGCAAAATTCAAATTTTCTTACGTTTTTTTTGCAATTTGCAGGTCAGTAACAGATCCTTCTGAATGATTATTTCAGAAATTATCATTCAGTAGGATCTTTTGAACTTAGAAAGTTGTAATGCTGATTCTAATGATTATAATTCTGTCAAGCCATATTTGTTAAGGCCGCGAATCATATTTATGTCAACATACAACATGTTACTGACCTGCAAATTGCAAAAAACGTAATAAAATTTGAATTTCGCGAGCTACCTAAGGGCGTCCCCCTTAATTAAATATATATATTTGTAAGTACGCCTCTGGGCAAAACAAAGATGATCTACCAATCTGTAACATTTCGCACACTGTTGTAATTTTGCCATGTTTATAAATAAAGCATTCTGATTCTGATGTTCTTCAGAAAGGTCAGGTGCGTAGTACTTGCAACCGGCGTGCGTGTATGACCAGATGTATGAACGTAGGCGAAGCAAAAGGAGTATGTAAGGAGCGTAGCAGGTGGCGTTCTGGTGTTTCTGCTACCCCCATGATGTGAGTTTATGTATGTAATGTATTCTTATGTATTCTTCTGGTTTCTCTTTGATTCCTTTTTTAATAATTTGTGAGTGTCCAAAAAAAAAGGTTCCAGTAATGGGATATTGAGTTGAAGACTAGATTCGGTATCTAGAATAGTCAATATTAATAACAAGGATTCAAAAAAATATTGAAAAAATACTGGCACATTTTTTTTTAATCAGACATTGGAAGTTGAGATTTGGGAAAAAGCATTTTGACAACTGGTACCTTTTTAATAAACTTTTCTCTTAAAATTTCTGGTACTTAGAAACATCATATAAAGTCATTTACTATATGAACTTGTAGACAATTGAGCATTAATTTATAATCAATTAAAATCGCGAAATGCAATTTTTTCACCCAACTTTACAAAACTGCGTATATCTCGGAAACTAATTAACTAAATGCCGAGAACTGGACCCTTTTTGCTTAGACGCCCATGTTTAAAAAACTTATGATAAATTGATAAGTGAGTGAGTGCTCGCGTTTGAACTGAAAACCAATTCCCGTATAGTATTTTTATCTCACGAAGAAAGGCGCGCTTTACTTGTGGTAACCAACCCAGACAATGGTGGAGTCGGAAGTGTGTTCCTACTCGTCTACACGCACACATTCACAGCGTGTTTGTACATTTGGTTACCACAAGTTAAGCGCGCGTCGCCTCGTGAAATAAAAATACTATAAAAAAAAAACGTAAAATCGTAATCTCAACTCAGTGACAGTTAGTGTCAAACACGTATGAAAATTAGAAGTTAACAGCTTAAAACCGAGATTAGAATGCGAATGTTCTTAGAGCGAATTTCACCAATGAAACTGAAGCGTTCAGTCAGCACATCTTAACCGAGTTCAAGAGCTGTCAGTGTCAATATTCCAAAGAAAATAATGACACTGACAGCTCTTAAACGTGGTTTATGTGCTGATCGCGTTCAGTTTCATTGGTGCAATTGGCACTTAATAATACAGAAAATGCCCATCCGATGTTAAGTGAAGATGCAGACAACGATTGTGCACGTTTCCCTATACATAACCTACGAATATTTACAAGACGCATAATTTATTTATTCTTATCTATGTAAATTCAAAATTTGCCATATCTTATTCTTTTTGCAAAATTATTTTTAATTGTTTTTCTTAATATAATAAAGATTCAAACTTATTGGTACACCACGTAACTTTAAGCTTCGGAAGAGCGAAGAGTCCTACTAACACAGGCAATTTTTAGCTAAAAGGTCACTTCAACTACGAGTACTAGACGTAGTACATAACTTGTGAAAGAAAATAAATTATATGTATTTGTATAAAAACTCGAGACTGGCAAAGAAGAAAATTAGCACATATGACAGCAAACTCATCAGAGCTGACAGCTGAGCGTGGTTTCCTGGGTAGTAAGTACGATCTCCGGGGTCGAGGGCTACTCCGAAGCGCTAAACCGAAGTATCGGTCGAATGTTCGGTGGTTTCTTTACTACGGCTAACTATCGCTGACTACGGCGAAAGGCAAAGTCAAATCTATGACTTGAAGTCCGGTATGGACTCAAAGTCAAAAAAGGGAACTGTGGAAGTTATAAAACGATAATTCAGTTTAGCGCTTCTTAGTAGACCCTCTGGTAATAGTTATTAGGTTTCCCAAAATGTCTCAGTGGCACCACTATATGACTAAAAGCCTGTAGTTTGGATTTATACCCAGTCAAGAACAATAGCAGTGGTGGCCCAGGGGTATCAGCCGTGTCTTACAAGTTTCAAGTCATAAGTTCGAACCCTGACACGCGCGTTACTTTCTGTAAATTATTCCATCACCACTGCTCTCAAAACGGTGAAGGAAAACATCGTGAGGAAACCGGCATGTCCTAGAACCAAAAGTTCGAAGACGTGTGACATCCGCCAACCCGCATTGGGCTCGCGTGGTGGATTACGGCCCGCTCCCTCTCGAAGAGAGCAGGCCTGTGTCTCCTGTGATTATATAAGGACAATAAATAGCTTATTACGAAGGAGTGGGACTGAAAAGAGCTGAATGTGGCCCACTCTTTCGAGATATACAGACGTAACAGTAACTTCTGTTAAAAGAATAGTAATCCCGTGTTCAAAACACAGTCCAAGCATCTCAAAATCTAAGTCAGCTACCACATTGTACCAAAATAAACACTCAAAAGCGTACAGTTACAAGAAACCGCTGATGGGCGATGACTGGCGGCCATACTGTATTTGTGACGTCACCGTGACTGGATCATGTCTGCTATAGTGAAAGTGTTCAAGTTTAGTGTTGCTGTAGTTTCCTAGGATAGTGGAGCAAAGAGGATGGATGTGACGTATATGTGTCGAAGAACCGATTTCCAGGTATCCAAGAAATCAGGAACTTGCAATAGTAAATTGTTTACTTGCTGCTGTTGTGTAGGGTGTTCAATCAAGTATAGTGTTGGCTGTAGTGACGAATGTGTGTCAAAGGGGTTCTTTGACACAGATTCGTCATTTCCAGGTCTCCAAGAAATCAGGAACTTGCAAGAGTTTGCTTTTTGCTGTTGTGTAGTGTGTTCAAGTAAAGTGTTGGCTGTAGTTTCCTTGAATACGAGTAGTGGATCAAGGAACATGGATGTGACGCATGTGTGTCGAAGAACCGATTTCCAGGTCTCCAAGAAATCAGGAACTTGCAAGAGTAAATAGTTTGCTTTTTGCTGTTGTGTAGTGTGTTCAAGTAAAGTGTTGGCTGTAGTTTCCTTGAATACGAGTAGTGGATCAAGGAACATGGATATGACGCATGTGTGTCGAAGAACCGATTTCCAGGTCTCCAAGAAATCAGGAACTTGCAAGAGTAAATAGTTTGCTTTTTGCTTTTATGTAGTGTGTTCAAGTACAGTGTTGGCTGTAGTTTCCTTGAATAGTGGATCAAGGAACATGGATGTGACGTATGTGTGTCAAAGAACCGATTTCCAGGTCTCCAAGAAATCAGGAACTTGCAAAATTAAATTGTCTGCTTGTTCCTGTCGTGTAGTCTTGCAAGTTTTCTTGGATGTAATGGTGAAGGCCTCGCCTCTCATACATGAGGTTTTGACGTCAAATCCTGGCAAGTCAATGTGACTTTTCAATTCATTTATGTACTTTCCGAGTTTATCTTGGACATTACTGACATGGGTGAAGTAAAACATCGTGAGGAAACCTGGACTTAGCACACTAATATTATAAAGGCGAAAGTTTGTGAGTGTGTGTGTGTATGTTTGTTACTTCTTCACGCTCAAACGGCTGGACTAATTTTGATAAAATTTTGTATCGAGGTAGCTGACACCCTGGATTAAGACATAGGCTACTCTTTATCCCGATATTCCCACGGGATCGAGACGTACGTGGGTGAAACCGCGGGGCGCAGCAAGTAGTTAATAAAAGTCTGAAATCTCTAACCCGTGTTTAGCAAGCGTGGTGATCTGGTGATCAATGCTCGTGCATTCTCCGAATGAGAACAGGCCTTTTCTAAAAACATGTTTGTTAGCCATGTTTTATAGGGAGTTCCTTAAACACTGACGAAAGTATTTATGTTTGTTCACTGCATATGTAATTTTACCGTAAGCTATTCCTGTCTTAAATTAGAAATTGTATACAACATTTAAAAGGCACATAATATGTTTCATTTTGCCTCAAATGTTACAATTTTCACACGAAACCTAGTGTTTAAGAATCAGGTCCATAAACCGCCAAGAAACCACGTATCATTGTTTTAAGGGCGCTCATAGGTTCTTTAAGGCACAGATATATGATTTTAGTGACTTTTAAATCTGTTATTACGCCTTCATAGAACGCAAATAAGTTATGCAAAAAAATGTATGTTAAACTAGAACGCATACACTTTAATTCTATATGTGAATATTTAAGTATTGTAGTAAAATACTTTTTTAAATAAATTCAGGAAGTAATGTCTACCCAAAGCATACAAAACGATATTACTTTCAAACTACTTAAGATATTTTCATGATTGTTTTTGTATGAACAGACTATTTTATAATCTGTTTGTGTTTTTTTTTCAAAAATTCATATTTTCGTTATTAAAAATAAATATTCCCTATGAAACCGATGACGCGGCGCGGCGTGAGTGCGACGCTCATTTTATGGCCTAGGGCCACGGCGATTACCCGACCCTTAATGAAGTCTTAACCCAAGGCCCGTGCATTATAAAGATAGTTTATATTGTTTTTATATTAGTTTTGAGGCAAAATATATAATAACCTCGGCATAAACGGGTATGGTAGTATACTTACAATCTGCCAGGTTTAAACCAAGTCAGGCTAATGGAGTTGATTCTAAAATACGGGCAAAGACTTTTTGAAGTCCAATTACACTCTAAGCTTACACTTCACACCTCCTAATAAAAAAACACATAGAAAGCTTAAAAATTAAAAAGCAGACGAGCGGGAGCTGAGTGGCCAGTCACGGTGACGTCACGTCCGCAGCGTCACTCCGTATCAGCAGCTTTACAAATACAGTTTTCACTAATTCATGTTTATTTATTGACAAAATGTAGAGAGTAATGAAACTTTTGAGCATACGATATCGGTTTACAAAAAATGCTATTTTATGCCAGCCAGTTCGTTCATATTAGTTCCTTCAGGATACTGTTAGGGCTTCCGTGGTTTTGTAGTGCTTCGACTACTCGTATGTTTGCTGAGGCGCGGACCGATGATTTTTAAAATTCTAATTTGTATGTGTAATTTTATTTATTGTTCATTATTTTAAAGTCATATGTTTTATTGAATTTTATTTTTTATATAATGTATGGACTTTGTCTGAAATAAATGAATGAATAATAATAATAATAATATTTTTATGTTCAGTGGTTTTGGATCTGTTCTTTGACATTCGTTACGGGTAGCCAGAAGCCCAAAAGTCTGACAAACAGTCTTACCAAAAGGTAGCGTGTTACCCAGTAAAGTACTGTTTATAGATTTATTATTTAAATAGTAATAGACAGTTATTGCGTATTTATTTTAGTTTTTCATTAATCACAACACAACAGACACTGCCAGGCTGCCAGGCAGGCAGATTCGTATTTTGCCGGACGTTTTGGCTTGAAAGCATGACACACTGGATCTTAAAAGATTAAAAAAAATATAATTTTGGTTGACTCACTCTATTCTTAATTTGTTTATTATGATATTATAAATCACATTTGTTCTTTCTAAAGTCACTTTCGTTCAGCATCTTTTGGCGGTGTTGACAAAAGCCTAAAACAGCCGGACAGGCCGGACTTGTATATATTAGGCCGGACACGATTTTAAAAAGCCGGACATGTTCGGCTAAAGCCGGACAACCCTACGCACATGTATGTCACAACATTTTATTTGATTTGGTATAAGTTTTTTTTTTATATTATCACCTTTAATTTATTCTCTTAATTGATTAAAAAGATCACACTTCTCTATGTGTTCATTATTCAAGTAGTATGGCACACGTGGGTTGCAGCTGAACATCAGGGTCAGGAGGTACACCTGTGTTGTCACCTGACATTATGCTGAGCTGAGACCCTTTTGGCATTATAATTTCTGTTTTTTATAGTTTTAAGGTGTATTCTTTTTGCTGTAATGCCAATATAATATGAACCGTGTGGTGCTGGACGTAAAGAATAGCGCCATTCTATTTCTTCCCGTTGGCGTCACTAAGGGACTTCCTAGAGAATGGGCAGCAGCGTTCTCTATGCATTGCCTGCCAAGCGTGGCGATTATGGCAAAAACCACTCTTTGGGGGAGGCGTATGTCTAGCAGTGGACGTCTTTCGGCTGAAATAGTGAATGCCAATAAACGCACTTTTCTTTCTGTTAGTACCTGGGTTGTGAAGATCAGATAATAAGCAGTCGCTCCATGTAAAATACTGATATTCAAATGCATCCGGTGAGACTGGAAGTTGACTCCAAAATAGTTGATAAAAGGTTATGGTAGATTGATCGGTTTTAGACTGTGCGTTTGTCTGATAGTCAGTCATAATTGAATTCTGGAAAGTCCTTTGGCAGTCAAGCCGAGGTCCTTAAGAGGGCCCTTCCCGGTAATCGCCAACGCGAGCATGGTCAAAAAGTTTGTTGTTTCGTTCAGCGCAAGTGAGAACTACTAACAAGCAAGTGAGAACACGATAACGTTGAACGAAAATTAGTGTGCGGAAATTTCATAAAACTTGTTCCAGGAAATACATGTTTTTGCGTAAGCCTTACTCGTACAAGTATTTGAAATAAATGTTTATCATTTAGAATCTCCATTACATGTGCAAGGTTTCTACCACGATGATTTCTTTACTTTTAAATATATGAGTACATTATGCACAGCCAAAGTTCAGGTAAAATTTGTGCAAAAAGCAGATTTTTGCAGCTTATACTGAATTCGTTTCGCCAAATGTTTATGTTTTGCTTGCATAGAAACCTAGATATAGTTTACAAGGTACCTATTAGTTCAAATTTTTCAAAGAAAGATGTGCTACAACGCCATATTTACGTACGAGCGTTTGTATGAAAAGTATGACGGGTTGGCCGCTCTTAATGGACAATGGCTTCCCCGGCAACCTGCAAGAAGTTAGCCGATACATTTTCGACTTTAAAATTTGAATACAGCAATGATGTATGGCCAGAGAAATAAAGTTTCTATTCAAAAAGCGGCATATATCATCTTTTAAGAAAAAGGAGAGTCTTTTCGGCCTTATTAACTTTATCTAAAAGAACTTAACGATCTTCTATCAATTCTAAATCTTAAACGACTCAAAGACAAAATTCCAAAAATAGTCCTTTTATTCCCCAAAACCAATTTGGTTATTTTTTTTCGACTACAAATTGATCTTTTTTTTTGTTTAACCTCAAAATTTTGACAAATCTTGTTAAGTGCTTATAATATCTTAAAAGCTTTGGAAGACATGTTTTTTTTGACAGACTACTGAAATTGTCGTCGACAGTTAAAAAAAAACTGTGGTCAACCCTTTTTTTCTAACTATTGTTTAAATCTGAAGGTGTTAACAGTTTTTTTTTTTTGTTAAAATTTAACTAAAAGGTTTAAGAAAGAAGCTGTTGATTATGCATGGATGTGATTTTAAAAGTTTGCTAATATTTTAATTTATTGTGCTTTCTTCGGGTTTTCGCACTTCGAAGAACGAAGCAAAATAAGTATGTAAGGAGCGTAGCAGGTGGTGTTCTGTAGTGTCTGCCTACACCCATGGGAAGAAGGCGTGAGTTTATGTATATGCATGTAAACCTGCACTCAACAATGTTATTTGACTGTAATAGAGATATATGGAATTCGGCATGTCACAGAACCAAAAATTCAAAGACATGTGACATCTACCAACCCGCACTGGGCCCGCGTGGTGGATTACGGCCCACTCCCTCTCACAGAGAGGAGGCCTGTGTCCCAGCAGTGGGAACATTAAAGGCTGATTATGGTTATCTAAGGTAAAGTTTGTGAGATTGTGTTTTTCCTAGTTACAAAATGTTTACTATTCAATTAATGATTATTTTAATGAAAGATGACTGATTTTATCTGAAATGGCATCACAAATGTAATGATTATTGTTTTGATTTGACTTATGTATTTTATTTTTTGACATTCTATTTTTTTTTTTAAGTACCTAACTTAATTTAAAATGTATTCTATAAATTCAATGTTGTGATTACTAGGTACCTAATATATTAATTTGCATACCTCATGAGGTTATAATCACGGAAGTTATAATACTATGTACCTACATTGTGTACCTATAACACCTTTGTAACATGTCTTTGGTATTGTTCGTTGAGCTCCTTAAGTTCTTAGTTGAGCTGCACGACTACTGACAAATGCGTGCACTGACTGGACAGGTCCCCTCAACCTGTGTGGTTCTTTCGTCAAAAGATCATTTCAGGCACCAATCTACATGGTCTTCACATGATCTGACCAAGATTATGTCTGGACTTTAAAAAGAGACTGACCTCTTGAGTTTGTTTAGGCCTTTCTTCTCAGAGTAGTCGGATACGAAACGCCGACCTCATCTAGTTTTTTTTTAATATGATTGACGTGTAAAAGTCTTTGTACAAACCTACTTACAGAAATAAATCATTTATCATTATCATTGTATTATGCAAATAAATTAATTGATTTGATTTGTGAGGTTGCAGGGGTAATCTACTGACCCGATTTTGAAAATTATTTTACCCATAGAAAGCCACGTTATTTGAGTGTCATAGGCTATACAGATTGTGGCGTAAATAATGGATAACCCTGAAACTGTCGATTGGCCAGATTATCATCTAGGATTTACCCCACTTATATCGCCATATGCCCATGGATGACCAAATTATTGATATGTTTGATATTTTAAATAAAAATCGTACTTTCTCTTCAGCCGCCATTTCTACAATTGGTGATTTTTTCTCGTTTTGTTTTTTATATGTCCGTCCTGAATATTTGTATTATCAGATCAGTATCAAGATTTTTTATAACATTCTAAGATAACATTGCAAAAAATACTTTTTTTTTTTTTTTTTTTCTAAGGAATTATGCAATTTTGGGCCCCTGTATCGAAAAACATGTAGCCAAGTGCGTGTCGGTCCACGCACAATGAAGGGTTCCGTAGTTAGGATGAATATATGCCTAAAACAAACTCAGCATTGTAGTTGAAAAACATGTTCTCCCATATATCGATATACGCCACGGTCAATTTTCCAACTGAAAATTTAAGTTTGTAACCGCATTTTTTTTTTTTTAATGTGATAGACTACAAATGAACAATTTTCAGACTTTTTCCTTTACTTGTGCTGTGAGACCTTGCTTCTTGCCAAATTTCATGATTCTAGGTCAACGGGAAGGTTTTGATTTATTTGTGATTATCGAAATATGTCGCAATAATGTCGCTTATATCGCCGTATTTTTTTATTGCGTTGACTTGGAAGCTTGATTTTTTTTGAACCTCAAGGGACCATAGACTTACGTATTTGACATTAATTTCAACTTGATACCTCTACGCGTTCCTGAGAAAAATGGTCTTGACAGACTGACAACGAAGTGATCCTATAAGGGTTCCGTTTTTACCTTTTGAGGTACGGAACCCTAAAAAAAAATGTATGGGCCATATGGCGTCATAAGTGGGGTAAATGATAGATAATAATCTGGCCTACGGACAGTTTTAGGGTTATCCATTATTTACGCCACACCCCGATTCATATAAATCTGAAAAAACCGTTTCTATTCTGTAACAAGTTGTAAGTAGTTCTAATATGACCAAACTCCGTTGTGTTCATATAAATGGCAGCTTTCATTAGGACTCATCACCTGCCTAGCCTTAACTCCCAACTATGTAGGGGTCAGCTTCCACTCCAACCGGTGAGTATCAGTATCTTACATGTAGCTACTGCTTATCTGACCTCCACAACCCAGTTACTTACCTAGTTTAGTACTAATATAAACTATTAAGTAAGTTTAATACATAGGCTCACGTTTGACCTGCAGTATCTCACCTGCAGGCTTAAGCAGGACGCTTTTCATGACGTGCAGCTGCCGACTATTTGTTTTACCAGTTTATGTTTTCATAAATCTTGCACGTGTTTCTGTGACAAATAAAATTATTTTTCTTTCTTTCTTTTCTATTTGTACTGTAGAATAGAAATCGCTTGTCAACCCATTTCGGTAGAAAACTGTCCACAGGGGAAACGTCGTTTTTAGGGTTCCGTACACAAAGGGTAAAACGGGAACCCTATTACTAAGGCTCCGCCGCGCCGTCTGTCTGTCACCATCAGGCTGTATCTCATGAACCGTGATAGTTAGACAGTTGAACTTTTCACAGATGATGTATTTCTGTTGCCGCTATAACAACAAATACTAAAAACCACAATAAAATAAATATTTAAGGGGGCTCCCATACAACAAACGTGATTTTTTTGCTCGATATTGATAACGGCAATAGGTAGACGCTTGAAATATTCACAGAATATTTAGTTATATATTCACTTTAAAAATAAATAATTAAATTATAATAAAACAAATATTTAAGGGGGGCTCCCATACAACAAACGTGATTTTTTTTGCCGTTTTTATAGATAATGGTACGGAATCCTTCATGCGCGAGTCCGACTCGCACTTGGCCGGTTTGTATTGTCTACTCTTCCGTCGAC